>OY720109.1:2036958-3534572 GCA_963082835.1 Leptogaster cylindrica
TGGTTGCAATGCTAGTTTCAACGAGCCCTGACAACTTTTCCCAAGCAGGCTGCCTGCACTTAGGATGTGTCTCAACTCCCATTCCTTTTCCGCAATGCCTAAGCAACATTTTATATCGTACGGGATCATTTGATCCGATTCAACGTAGTCGTCATCCACAAACGTAACTGGAGTGATTTTTTCTTTTTGTGGCTCCGATGGTATTGGATTATTCTGTTCATCTCTCTCTCCGAAAAATTCTGACTCGGTGAAATCTCTAATAGCGGACAGCATCAATTCAATTAGCTCCTGGTTTCTAAGATTGGATAGCTCTGCGCAGGATTTAGCTAATAAGTAATCGCCAGTAAGAATACTAATTTTATTTCCGAAGGACATGTCCGATAAAGATGCTGCATCTTGACCAATTTCTGTGTCTAATTGCAGGTTCACTAAACTCTGAAAACCATTAAAAGCACAATTTAAAATACTTTGTCTCAATTCTTAAAAGTGTAGTGTTTTAAACGGAGTCTGTTATTTTTTGTGGAAACTGCAACACCTCAAACTACTTATCTATTTGTTTAATTTAATTTGTTTATTTTGTAAGTCTTAGCCACATTTTCAAAAAGTGTGCACAGCTTTTTCTGTAGCTTTTCAAGGCTAAATTTCAGTAAAGAGTTTTTATGCAATACCGCGAAATTACTGATGAGGGAAAGCCTGAACCGAATGAATTTAAAAGGAATTGAGTTTTGTTTTTATTTTTTATATGTTAAAATTTTACGAAAGAACGAGCAGTAAAATATAACTAAAATGCCAATTTGTTTCGTCTCTTCAAGAGTAATTTACAATTGAGTAGGTACGCACAATAGCTGTATATTCACTTCACTTTTTTATCAGTCTGGTGACAATTGCTTGTTACAACACAGCGAGGTCATACAAAAACATTCAGCACTGCCTAATTGTTGAATTATTTCGTGTGATCTGAGCGACCTCAAAAATGCTATTTTTCTTATTTTACACTGAGTTTTCAGAGCTCCATTCTGAAACATTTTGACTAAACGGACTGTGGTTTTATGTAAAGAACGTACTATATGTGAAATGAATAACGCGACACTATCTGCATTAACATTTAATCAGCATTTGGTTTAAACTTCAGTGTCTTCTAAAATTCTTAAAATAAACGTTTACGAAAAAACGATCATTCCGTGTATTTTTAGCCAAAAAGACCACGAGACAAAACTAATCGCTGGCAAAAGTTATTTTCGGGATGACTATATTGTGTTCTCAATAAGCATTCGGTATCCCATAGAGAGGTCTAAGAAAATTGCAAAATAACTCTCCCTCACCCTTTGGATTAATTGTGAGATCCTAATCATTTCGGTGATCTCCGCCAGAGCTCGCTGAGAGTGCAGGACTCCGGCGCTTTTATCCTGTTCAATTTCCGGAATTGTTTTGGAGTGCCCTGCCGCCTTTGAAATAAGGAGCACAATTAGACCCCACGCCTGCGTTGAACTCTTCCCGTTGTGCATCAAGTATCTGGAATTTCAACACTCGAGTTAATCCAAAATTTGAATTCCAACATACTTGGCCGTTTTCAGCAGCGGATGGTTGCTGCCCACCAGCTTCCGCACATGCAGTGCAATGTTAGCAATTTCGTCGCTTAAAATCCACCGCAAACTCAGGAAGGACGTAGGATAACCCACAATTTTCTCTGCTTCACTCACAGCCCTATTCCAATCATGTTGCGGCAATTGTTTCGCTACCAAAATTTCATTGGTTTTTCGCGGCGCAAACGAGCTTTTGGAAGTGAAAGGAGCCAAACTTTGGGTTTGGAAAACACCACACCTCAAATGCACTGGCCGTTTTGAAATTGTTTTCAAACCTAACACAACAGAGGTGCTAAACATTGCGAAAACTTTTCACACAGCACTGAGTAACACGAATTCTTGCCAATATTAACACCTTCACCCAATGTTTAAAACGGAAACGGAAATAATCTCGAGAGAGACACGAACTTGCAACTGTCGAGGATCGACAACGCTGCGCGAATGACTTGAAGCGGTTCGTGCCATCAAGTGCAGAGCAAAAGTTTCAATAAGGAAAAATAAACCGTGAAAGAAATTGTAAATTTTTGTTAAAAAAGTGGACATTTACAATCAAGCCTGGTGGGGCAAGGAGTGACTTTCAAAAATAATACAGTTCCGAAAGAAATCTTGCAAATTGCAATTACAGGGAAACCTTCATGGTTTCCGATTACAGCTTTTCAAAATAATTGCGCCTGTAATTTGTAACAGTTTCAGTTTAGCAGCAGCCACCAGTCGCGTTCTTCTCTAAACTGTGCTAAGTCAGGTAGAAAGAAGCCGGAGGTTGTTTTTTAGGGGTACCCCCCAGATGGTTTGCCGCGAGACTAACCGCGATATTTAATTACCTGATGCAATTTAATTCATGCTCTCCGTTACACCGAAACGCCGCTTTCTTTTGGAAAAAAACAACATCTCTGTCAGCGAGTTTCGATTTTTTTTTTAAAGTATTTCCTTTTAAGTTTATTTCAGCGTTGTTATTTTATTCTTTTTTTCATAATATATATAACATTCATATGGTAATAAAAAGGCAATAGAGGAGAGCGAGTTTAAAGGAAAAAGTCGGTAAATTGTCACTGACTAATGACTTTCTTCGAGATAAGATCTAAAACTTTCATCTAAGAGTTTATTGAATAATTTTTAAGATCATTTAACATATTTTTGTGTGAGAATTAATCAAATATGCAATATTTATTTATCAGCGATTAGTGGAAATAGTATGCACACCAAAATATTGTTGTATTTCTTGATAAAATTCATTTCGTTTTTCGATCAATAATTATAAATTTTCCTTATTTATTAGTAAATTAGTTGAAGATTACAGCCTTTTAAGTGGAACCAGTCGTGGAAAGTTTATACTTGTTTTCAACTTAACCAGTTTTCAAGACAGTTACGCATATCGTTCACCAGTTTCGCTTCTTCCCTCAGTTCAAGATTTGCAACACCTAAAAAATGCAATAAATAAATCCCATTAAATCCCATTTATTAGTAGGACATTAAAAACAATAGTATGTGATAAATATCGTCAAAAACTGAAATGAAAAGCAATTGAAATATAAAACGAATCCATTTACCAAATTTGTATCCACAAAAAGAAGAAATTGCTTGAAATATTAAACAACGAATTTGGTATTATAACAATGCTTTATTATATATCCAAATATGTTTACTCAATACATATTCTTCGTTCTATATACAATATTTAATTTTAGGATTGGTCTGTCGTTTCCAAGAAAGGTTCTTACTAAACGAAAATTAAACCCAAAAATATGCTATTTAAATATTGAAGTATTGATTTTAAAAACTAAACAGAAATTCATTTAAGCAATTCGACATAATTAATCCAGACAAAGAATTAGATTTCTACCTTGAATTTACAAGTTTTAACAAAACATTTTCCTCCATAATAACATTACATTAATTCTATACCCTAAAACTAAAGATGCGTGTACAATGTGTACATTTAAATTAATTGGGAATACACATCTGAAATAAACCTGAATTAATTCACAGAATAATCGAAATTTCAAAGCAGTTACCGTGAAAGTAATATTCACATATAAATTATACGAGTTGTTGCTATATTTGCAGTAAAATTATGTTCAGAGATGCGAGAACAACTATACTGAAAGAGGTTTTGCTGTTTACATTTAATAACTAACTGTAGAAATTTATATTTTGTTTTTGCCAATTTCATTTTAACATTAAAGCTCGACATTTGATGCAAACTTTTCATGTTTTCTGTATTATATTCAGTTCTTGTTCATAGCGTTTGTTTTTGTGTTTTCATTCACAAGAATAATTTTAATAACGCGGATAAATGTATACAGGATATGAAACGAGACGAAGGAGCATTTGTATATCTTTGTATATTTATAGTTGATACGTATAGATATTAGAAAATGCTTGGATTTATATTTTATGTGATTTTTTTTCTGTTAAGCAGGAAAACTTCAGTTTCAAAAATTATTCAAATGATTATTTAATAATACATAATATCCTGTTTATGATACCTAGGAATCCTGAATAATGAACTAAAAATAATACGAGTTATGCAAATGTTCCTTTCGCGATTTCCTGTAAAATCTCTTGTAATAAATTATAAAATTGTACTTACGACAAGGTGCGCAATACCCGTAGCAAGCTCGAAAGGATGCAAAAATGTATCAATCACCTGTGCGTAAATTTACGTAGAAACTGACAGAAATACACGAAAAGTGCAATCGTTTTCCATGTAAAAAAAAAAAATAAAAACAAAACATCATTCACAACAATATAAGCTATATAAATATACTTTTAACCGAGGTAATTTAAATCAGCGATAATATATTGAGTCTGTTTGATTGAGCTGACTGCTTCCTTTACATTTTCAATTTGGGCTTTATTTGGATTCTGGTGTCAAACTTCGATAACTCGAATTTCTTAAAAATATAATTATTATATTATCTCCTCTAAAATGTACGTATTTTTGTGGGGTTTATGCGATTGCTTTACTATATCGTTGTTAACGTGGTTCTTATTTATAATTATGCAGAATTAAAAATATATTTATGATTATGAGATGGATAGGAATTATTTTTTGGTCCATCACAGTGTCCTTTTGAAGTCTTATTTAGGTTTTCAGTCTTTATCAAGACACTTACGCTTTGGATCGGAAAATTACAACGGCATTTGGGAAAGAAATCGCAGCCAATCAAACATATTAATTAAACTACATAATTAAATATGTACGTAAAGCGCATGAAAATTTTCGGTCACTAAGAGATATGCTTCAATAAATTTTCTTTTAATATCAATAAAAATATCTCCTCTATATAATTTTGTTATTTCGTTCACTGCGAATAACAGTATTAAGAAAAAATAAATTTGTTTATATCGTTAAATCTTATAATGAAGGATTGTGTAAGTCTTATTAAGATTAATTCATCTTATGCAAATCACATTTTTACAAACACTAAAATAGTTTTGTTTTATTTGTGCTCTCTATTTTATACTTTGGCACTCAAAAGACCAATTAAATTGATGAAAACTTTTAATGTAGCAGGTACCTACTAATTAAGTTTCTGTTACTTTTGGTTTACGTACATTATTTTTGTTTTAACATGTAAGTCTCACCATCTGTTTTAGTTCAATTTATACAAAAATACGCAAAAGTTCGTTACGTAAAAACCATTTTCCTCTAAGATGAAACCTGTCTTTCTTTTTTTCATTAACAAGCATACTTTCTTCAGTTCAAAAATAAAATTAAAAGGACATAAAAAAACAACTATTTAAACCGACATTTCAAAATCAGTGTGCAAAAATGTTCTCTTGTGAATTGAGGTCACAGCAAAATAAGAGATCAAGTGACTCAGAAATCAGCTCCAATAAGAAAAAGTTGCTGGGTTAGTTTTGCCGAAAAACGCGATTGCATCGGACCTGGAAAGGTGAAACACGCAATTGACCTAAACCCGTTCAGATGTGCATCTGCTGCATTAATGCATTGTTGCAAGTTGGAAAGTTTTATGTTTAACACATTTCAAATGAGTGAAAATTCAATGAACTCGACGAACAACTAATTTGAATTACCAAATACGAATTTTATTAAAATTATTTCCATTTAACTTTCGATGGAAGCTTACATTTCAAAAAAACCAGTTCGAATTTATGTAGAAATTTTTAAATCAGGAACTAGTATTATTAAATTTATTAAGCTCTGATTTCACAAACGTTTGCATGTTAAGTAATACCCAATCCTTCACAATAATTAAAACACATTAATATAAATTTCTGAAACAGAGAATATTGATTTAAAAATTTAAGAATTCATTACTTAAAAACGTTAAAAATTATTTTCAAAAATACATTGAAAATTATTTTTATTATTATTTGCGAACTTTTTTCATTATTTTTTATATACGTAGGCACAGTTTACAGTTGCACATTAATTTAACACATTTATTTATATTACTCACAGAAACGTTCTTTTATCTTAATCACAAATGCAAAAATATCCTACCGTATTCATTTTCTAAATGTATTTTGTGATTTTCATTTTTTATAAGTTCGTTAATCGTTGCAGATATTTTTTATGATTAAGATAAAACAATTTTATAAGGAATTCTATTTTTAAATTAAAAAAGTACAAAAATTACAATGCCTGAAAATCACAATATTGCACCATCTTATGTTTTCATTTTCATATTTCTTTTTTTGTTTTTGCTTTTTTTTTTATATCGATATATAATATATAGGTAGGTACTAAATTTGAATTATATGTACGCTCGCCCTGCATACATCATATTTCTATATACTAAATATAATAAGTAGTTGTTAGTTATAATTTTGACCGTAAATACACGTCTTACATCAATATTAGAAAATACAACTAACATTAGAAACCACGCAAAACTAAGATACACAAATGTTGAAGCGAAAGCCTTAAATATATTTACAAACAAATTGAAGAAAAATAAGTTTCGAATCTATGTTTGCCAAAATAATCTATATTAGCCTCTAAAATAATATTACGTGCTTAACCTTTTACAAAGTACAACCTACTTAGATAGAACTGAGAACCGCGTATTCTTGGCGCATGCAAACTGCACAGTTCTAATTCGTGTCTTATGGACAGAGAATTAAATAATTGCAACTCTTTTAAGTCTTTACCATTTTGCTAAAATTTCTTACAACAATTTCTTTCAAATGACCTGAGGCATCTGCAACAACACTTAAGTAAATGTCTTTTTTTATATTTTGCTTTAATTTTGTCTTTCTCAATATTCAAATTTACAAAAAATTTGCACTATTTTCTTTCAACTACATTGCGTACATTTTATTTTTTTGGCTTATTTACATATTTGTGCAATTGTTGGTACAATGATTTATCAGAAATAGCAGAAAAAGAGGTAAAGTTAGTGAGCAGCCATCGATTTGAAAAATTTCACACGATCGTGAGGTAATTATTTGTTTTTGAAATATTACAAAAGAATTTGTACATGGAAAATAGAACTTCTGAAATATAAGAACAATTTCACTTTTATCTCGTTGTCGTATATTTTTCAAATGTACATTTATCGTTGCATTATAAAGTTATATTTTATGAAAATATTATTCTGTGAACATTGTATAAAAAATTCTTGAAAACATGTCATTAAGATTGATGATCACTATATTATCATGTTCCATGAACAAATCTACAATATGTAGTTTTAAAAATACGTGCAAATTATTAGTAATAACATGTGCTTTAATTAACCTGTGAAAAAGGAAAAGTATTAATGACAAAAGTGTCATGAAAGCAAGGATAAATTACGAATGTAATGTATGATTTTCAAAGTAGAATGTTATACAATTTAAATACTAGAAAGAAACTACCACACTTACATTTCAGAAGCACTAATTTCTTAAAGAAAGATTTTAAGATTTATATTGGATTTTGGTCAAGTTTATAATGAAAATGAAACATTAAAAACAAGAAATCATTCGGTCTAGGATTACACGAAAATAATAATCTTTTTCGTTTTTTGTTGTAAATACTTTTCAATCGACTAGAAAACGTTATTTTGTTCCACCAAATAATTAATTAATACAATTTACGTATAGAATTGGGACTATTTAGCATATAAGGATCTGTCGAGAGAGCATTGAAAGTAGCTTCATTGACCATATACCCATCTCTTGGAGTAGGCAATCACAAATATTTATCTCTAAAATTGCAGAGATCATTGATTGTTACAGTTAAACTGCAAGTTCTAAATGTATTCCGTTAGAAGCTGAGCAGGGATTAAATACATTTTATTAGGCTTGCAGTTAATATTTGAAATGATAAGAAACAATGGGAGTCTCCTACAGGATGCAACATTTCCTTGCAGTCCAGGAAAACTAAAAACTAAGGAAAAATCATTTTTAAAATCTCTCCAAATATAAAATCAAATAGAACAAACTTACGTAATGGATGTTCAGTTTTATATTGAATTCAAAATGTTAAAGAAGACATAATGATATTATGTAGACCCAAACGCGATATTCTACAACAGTTGCTCCGATTGCAATTTTTTTGAATTAGAGCAACAAAATCAATTTAAGTTTATAAATAGGCCATCCCCAAGTAATTTACCTTAGTTTTTTTGTTAATTGTATTTGTTCAAATTAGCATCTTTGGTGCATTGTCTGAAACAATCAGCATTTCAATTTAATATCTATGAAGATGAAAACTAAACAATGCTAAATACACATATGTTTGTAAGTACATTACTAGTTATTGAAATTTGTTGAACAAAATCCAATATAATGTTTGAGCAGTTTGCTTTTGTTACTACAAGTTCTTATATTACGACTTACAATTATACAAAGTGAGTACCAACACTTTACTTAATTCTACTTAAATACTTAGTTTTAAGCTGTCGCGTACAAGCTACAATTATCAATGATGGAACTATCCTCATCTACAATAAGTTAAATGGGCAATGCTATCCAAACTAATGATAACAAATAACGTAAGGGTAGCAAAAAAAGAAGTTTTAGCAATTGTAAGTTATGAAAAACTGAACAATTTTCAACAAAGCCCATTTTCAGTGGTACTATTTACTATTTTTATTTATTTTTATAAAAAAAATCTCACATTTATTTTGTTTAAAAAAGGTATGCCAATGAAAATTTGATATCAAAATATATACCTCAAATAATTCATGTTTTTATATACTTGTTTTACAATTATTATCTTTTCTATAACAATATTTCCTGAATAATTTCAAATCTTAAAAATTGCAGCTTTTACAAAACCTTAATATTGCTCGATTGTGTTTAAATTTTTTTACTATTAGTACTATTTAATCCGTGATTTTATTTATTTAAAAACATTCATTTTACGCTAAATGAAATGTCAATAGAACGAATTTTATTATAATATATCGTGCATTCGGACAATGAAAAATAGCAATGAATTTAATTATCACAATTTAAGGCTGTGTGCCGTTTTTATTTTTACCGTTGTAAGATATTATTTCTGGTAAAATATGTATCAATTTTCAGTTGATATGTTACCAAAATATATATTTTGTGGAAGAAATTTCAAATGTTTAGAAAGCGACAAAATTAAACGACACACAAATCAATTTTATCCGAAAACTTAGTGCGGCTCATTTTTGAAAATTGTATTGACAATAATAATAAAACAAATGTGTGAAATTTTGTGATATGTAATTTGCTTTATTTTCTTTTTTGAATTTGTCTTTATAAATAATTGTTTTTGTGTATTTTTAAAGTTGGTGTTTTTAACTGAAAACTGGAGACTTAATCAAAGTGTTTTTATTAAGTAAGTTTTTGATTAAACTATAAAAATAACATCGTAAGATTAATTGGGACATTATGCATGCAAATTAAGTAAACCATGTGATTGAACTGAGCACGTTTGGGGCATGCGGAAGAGAGAGACATTAAAGCCTGCAAGTAACTGACACAAGTTAAAACGATAAAAGTTTCTTAAAAGGATTGAAATAAATGATGTGTACATGTTAAAAAGCTCTATTAAAGTTATACCTGGATGCCAGGATGTATGATCCAGGATGAAAATTTGAGTGCTGACTTTGAGTTGATGGGGAATTTTATTGGCTATAAGTTATCAATGAAGCTCTTGCATTCAATTTAGTTCGGCTAATTAATATAAGAGTATAGAAAAACTCTAAAAGTATTCTAACAAATTTTAATAAATTCCAATTATAAAATTAAAAGTTTGGAACAGAAAACACATTCAGTTCTGCAGTTAAGATACGGAAAAACCTTGTTAATGTTTCTACTCTAGCAACATTGGCACATAATAACTAAATCAACTTCGAAGTCTCGAACATTTTCAGTTTAATTGGCAAGCAGTAGGATATTTGAAAATATTTGTATAAACCAAAGCTTAATTAAATTTTAAATTGTTTATCAGTGGGAAACATTACTTAACATCTACTTACCATCTAACATAAACATAAATACTCAATAAAAGTATTTCTCTACAAAGCTCTTGTGTTTAGTATCAATAGTATCATACTACACATTCTGGATATATATTTAGTCTATTCAATGAGTAATTTATGAAAAAAACTAAAAGGAATGCAGTTCGATGGGTTTGAAATAAAAGTTTGCAGTAACTTAAAATCGAATGATGAGTGAATGTAAGTTGAATTTTGATATATTTTCTCTTAAAATCTTTAGTTTTATTAAAATATTGCAAGAATAATTGAGCAGCACTAAGCAAAATATACACAAGAATCTTGTTTAGATTTATTTAAAAGCAGTAACCCTGCTTACATTTTTCATTTCAATATAAGCTGTACTAAAATGTGTGCACTCGAGCACCTGCCCAGAGTACAACTGCAATTATATTATTTACTCGAATTGTAAATAAAACGAGGCTCGGATCATTGTAAAAAGTTTGAATCTTTATACCATTATTTGTTGGTTTATATTCTAGAAGGGTTTTTTTTGTATGAATTTTACACACTAAACATTATTTATTCTACAAAATGTCTATAAGGTTTAACCGTATGGGCAAATATGTACTTCAATAATTATGTTCTAATAGACACCTAGTGGTAGATAAAGTTCGAATAGTTACTTTAAGTAGTATGATGTTTTTTTTTGTTTTCTTTTAGTATAGAGAAGGAGAAAGGCCAAACTTTACATTGAGTTTTCGGACATTGTATAGCGTTTAATAAATATTCGTACTATATAAATGCTGTCAAAAGAATTTCAGGTGCGGATATTTTACCGTTATACGAACACAAACTTTTATAAAAATTTTGTACCATAAGCATTACATCAAATTACACAACTCTGTTGAATACATATTTCTATTTCATATAAAATTTAACTTAAAATAGGGAAGAAAATAAAACTTACTGAGGAAGACTTTGGTATTCTCTGCTAAAAGTTTCTTTTTTTTTTTAATATTGTCAAAATGAAATTTTTACAAAATTCAAGGAATTGCTTGAGTTCGCATTGCTGAAATTATGTTTACACATTTCTGGTAAATAATCTTGCATGTTACAGCACACCCTATTATATCAAGAATTAATATCATGATTTTATTGATTTCGTAATTAATTCGATGTTTTCATTTAGATATAAATTCATTGTGTACGAAGTTCAAAAAGATGTACACTTGACATTAAGTGCAGTAATTTTAATATTTGCGGGGACTAGGCACTCGTATATTATGAAATATTACAACACAATATCTGATATAGTTTTTGTTTCTAAACAGTATGTATTAGCTATTTTTGGGCCTGAAACTATTTTAATTTCCTCAAATACTTAATTGTTAATATTTAAAATTGTGTAAAGTAATTTAAATCGTAATATTTTGAAATAATTACAAAGTTTTGTAAGAGATAAAAATATATCAAGATACTTGCGTTAGAAACTCTTTAAGCAATCTTATTAATATAATAATATACTGATTTAAGTAATAATAGAATTGTATGATTTTTTGAAAAAACAAACCTTTCGATAATGATAGTTGTCTAAAGTTGCTCAAAAACAAGTTACGAAAAAAAAACTATTAGTATGAAGGTATACAGTAATAAAACGTAACATTAAAATATTTAGTATTTTATTAAAAATTTAATTTGTTAGTGGAAACCTTGGATTGTGAAAGGTGATATAATTAATGTGGCACATTATTTTTTAAGTAACAAATTTATCTATTACTCTATCTAATACTTCGAATATGTACATGAATTTATTTAACTGTTATTACAAAGGCAATTTTCATAATTTTTCCACTTTCGTTTTTGACACAAACAATTATATTTATTATTTCCACTTGAGTCGGAATCTAATATTCTACTCAAAAACAGTTAACACAAGTTCTACATGTGTACTAAAAAAATATACTTCACCAAACTTAATTTGTAATTCATTAAACGATTAAGATCAAATTTGTGTGAGATCTGAAAACATCATTGCATATAAAAAAAATCAGATATTGCACAGGATTTTTGTACATGAGTATGTCTTTTTTTTAAAGCGTTTGAAGATCTAGTAATAAACTTTGTTTGTGCTGTTCGTATACTGACTATGACTTAATTTTATAAAATTATAATATTATGTAGCCAAATGAATCAAAAATGCGTAGTTTGGGTGGGTAATCATAGTTTATATTAATGTGATGGATTTAAGCAATATAACCAACAAATGAACACAAGCAATTCCCATTTGACAAATATATGCAAAAAACTCTGAAAATACTATTAACGGTTTTCCATAAAAAAGGGAATATATTTAAGCATTGTATTTGCTTTCATTTATATGTGTATCATTTCATAAAGTGATATGGTAGGAATAGTATCCGCTATTTTTGTATTGTTTTTCCAGTAGAGTTTTTATTGAGCTTGTATTTTTTTTCTTCCATATTCAGCATATTAGCGCATTGTTTACTTCGAAGAAAATATATAAGATGTTTAAAACGCTTTAAACCGGACCGTTTTCTGCAGCAACAACACTTTCAGTGGGTGTCACAAATGTAGCACTAGTTAAGACTTGAATATCATTTACTAGTGGATCAGTTTCGGGAATGTTATCCACTTTTGTGCTTTCGGTTTGATAAACGGTTTCCGAAGGCTTTTCATCTGCGAGTCTATCTGGTTTTACTTCCTCAATAGAATGACAACTGTGGAAATAGAGTTTGTTATTATTATTAGTGGGCATATTACATTTTTGAGGAATGGAATTGTTTAACTAAGTATGCTGTGTACAATTCATCAACAATAAAGAAATAGTATCAATTGTAGCTGACACCAGAACAAACAAGTCCTATTTAAAGATTAAAAATTTGAACTGGTTTCTAATATTGCAGCAGAAAATTGGGTCAACTTACATAATTCCATGCAAATTGAAATAAAAGTTTTAACGTTACCTTTCCTGAAGTGTCTGCTGGGAGGGTTCCTCAATTGGGCCATTGGTAACCTTGGCTTCCGATTCAGCTTGCTTGGATTGATTTCGTAGTTCCGCAAAATCATCACCCCAGTCATCAAAACTACTTTTATTTATAAAAAATGGATTCTCATTATCTGCAGTTTCTTTTACTTGCCATGGATCGTTGGTAATATCAAACAGGTTATCGCCCTCCTTGTTCTTTGCGTTTTTCAAATTTAATTCATCATCTTCGGTTGAGCCATCAAATGGGAATTTTTCAACATTTGCATTATTATCACTTTTTTCAATAAATTTATCATCACCCAAATCACTAGAATACGAACTGAAATGGGCATCAAAATCGGCAAAATTATCAACTTGAAAAAGAGACATATCTTCTGCAATTCCATTTGCCAACTGATTTAGGTTCCAATGTTCTAGAATGGAGCATATATCCACAGCTGAACTCTCAATAAATTTGTTAATATCCGAATCCCTTTAATATTAAATTATAATTTGTTATTGTTTCAATGTAATTTAAGTTATTAACATACTCTATTATAATGCCTAAGCCCGGATTGTTGCAATATTCTGTGAAGTTTTCTGCTGATTCGTACGCATTGCAATTAGCCAACATTTTTGTTTGTACACTTAATTGTTTTGGCAATTCACCATCTTGTGAGTCTGTGATAAGTTTCCAATTTGCTAATTCTTGTTCGTCCAAATTTGATTGTATTAAGGCACCGATATAGTCTGATTCTATCATACTTGACGTAACATGTTTTAAAATTTTAATAAGGTGTCCCATGTAACCTAATCGCCGTCCAGTTTTTGAAGATCTATTATAAGTTTCCATTAATTGTTGTATTATCGATGAATATTCACCAATTACTTACTGCATTTCCTTATTTTCCATCCAACATTCGATTAGCTTTGGAATTATTTTACAGTTAACTATTACCTAAAGAAAGAGGAAATATTAGTTCAAATTGATATCCTTGATAATATTTAACGTACAAAAGTTTGTAAGGCAGACGGCACTTTTTTATCGTCAGTTTGGTCAAAAGTGGCAAAAACATACTGGAAACATTTCTCAACTTCGCTGTGCAAAAAGTTGTTCCAAATGTATTGCTTAAATAGTTTGAGCAAAGTATTGAAGTAATCAATCTCACAAATTCTGAAAAACATATTAGTTTAAGCCAATTATTGGTTTTCGTTTTTAAAAATTAAATTACTTTTCCATAATTTCCTTGTTTCCCGTTTGCAATAATACTGTAAATAAACGGCATATTTGTAATCTAGTATACCCAAAAGGAGGATTAAGTTTTGCTGCAGCAGTAACCACTTCCCTCTGAAACAAAACACGAACGATATCAATTGCAAGTACAGAAAAGTTGTAGGAAAAAATTACGTTATTGGGTGGATTCAAAAGTAATTCATGGAAGTCCCTTAATCTAGGCGCTGTCACTTTAATCACAGTAGAAACTATTTTGTCGCGATTCTCCTTCTCCCTATCTAAGATTATTTGTAAAGCTTTATCAGAAGCAGGCTCATCGCTGCAAATAAAATATAAAATATAGAATGATATCGTGAACTTAGATCTCTAATAAAACTTACACGATGGATTCGTCAACTAGTGTAAGTACGATCAAAATTCCAGCTACAATCGTGCTTTCATTTGTATTCGGACGAAGCATAACATCCAACAGAGCAGCCAAAGCAGTTTCATTCTCAATAGAAAGCAGCAATGGATTGCTGCCAGTAAAGGCTGATGCAAGGCCATCATTATCTTGTTCAGTTTGTCGCAATGATCTACCATGCTTGATTAATTCACAGATGAATTCGGCAATGTTTTTATGCTTCTCACATTCCTCCGGCTGTCCCAACATATAAATCAGTCTCTCAACAAGTTTTTGTTCTGTAAGCCACTAGAATTTATCGATTATAAAATTAGTACTTTGCGAAACAAGAGATTTTAGTTGTATCACACCTCGTACAAGTCCTTCTTAAGTGTGCCACCTTGAACTTCTTTGATTATATGAAATAACAAATCCATTATAACTGGGGTAGCAAAATGCTTGAATATCAAATCAAGAAAATTCCCTTGGGCTTTTATAAACTCAAGCACTTGCAGGCACATTTTTTGGTATAAAAACCAATCTTGATCATACTTCTTCCATATGAGCATGCCAAAAGTCTTATTAAAAAATGAGGCTAAGAGGGGATTTAACGGTGGTTCCTGTTCCAGATATGAGTACAGAGTTTTTAACATTGTGGGATCTTCGACGATTTTTTCGATAAGGGACGGCAATCCTCTGAAAAATATATATATTTATTTGATATTATTTAACAAAATAGGAAACTCAGATCGCTTACAATGTCAAAATTTCACAAGCAACACTAGCGTGTCTGAATCTTTGAGCTGTCGGCAAGTCCTCCGGTGGTTCACTTGTTATTAACTCAAGTAAACGTTTTATAACATCTGGGCGAGTTAAGCTAGATGAAATTAAATTGTAGTTATAGTCACTTAAATTTATTGCAAAAATTATTACTATTGAACGAGGTTTCTTTTCTGTGTTTTGCATTCTTGCAGGAGATCATCATCATCAAGGAATTCCTCCACCGTGACATCCTTGATAAATCATTCAATGTTTTAATAATATTTCAGTTTATGGTTTATATTTTTAAAATACCTCCTTCTCCAATAGAGCCTCTATATTTTGCGATGGTGTGTATCCTTTTTCCCAAAACATCGTGTGATGTGTAAATTAATTTTCTATTATTTACTAACACAGCACTAGAAAAAAATAAATGATAATCTGATTAGGATTCGGTTATAACATAAAATATTATAAGCAACAGTTCTTCTTAATTCATTTCAATTACAACAAGTGTTTTCGTATATTTATTGATGTAAATGACCAGCACAAGTTCACACCGCACGGTGCTTTCAGCTAATATATATAACCGCGTTATACAGTTAGCTGTAATTGTAAAGAATCCGGAGCCTTCCACCAAGTAACAAATCGTTGTCTTATATTATAAACGTGAGTCGGTCATTGTGCTTAAACGAATTATTTTGTAATAAAAATTCTAGAAAAATGAGGGTTAGGAAAAATGTTCAAATGTTCGCTCTGATTCCCTTGCAGTGAGTGGTTTGTATTTATCTGAAAGTGTCTTATCATGCTTGTTGCAAAATAGAAAACGCCAATAGATTTGTTGATTAATAGCGAAAATGTAATTTTTATCAGTTGCCTGTCTTGCCTTTTGAAGAAGTGCATAAAAAGTCCGTTCGACCCTTCACCGCCCGCTAGAGTGGCGATGGAAACAATAGCCCGGGCCACGATCAACCGTGACTTTGCGAAGCGTTCTCACTGGGGACGGAGACGGTCCCGAACGAATTTCTTCTATCGTTATTCGTTTTTCTCTTTAGGAGAACCGCATTCGAGTAGGTCTTTTACTATTCCTTCTCACGCACAGGTGCGTTCGTTTCAATTTGGTAGAAAAACACTAGTCCACTTGAGAGTTGAGTTGACCGGGGAAGCGATGCATAAAGAAGTCTTTTGCAAGGTTTCCACCTTTGTTTCCCGACACAATTTTCAAAGCCCTCCGCAATCACATGATGTACTTCATCTTAATTCGCAGACATTCTCCGCCACAGAGGTTAGTTTTCAATTGCAAAATAGAGGAACTCGCCGCGTGCGAAACGACTTGCCAGACAGTATCAATGCCCAAGGTCTCATCAACTGATGGATATTGATTGAATTCATATTTCTTTGTTACATTTAATATAAGATACGAAAAAGTACACTTCGGTCTCTGCAGTATGTGATCCGATCCCATCCCAGAAAATCACAGCTAAAGCGGGCGGCATCTAATGAGCAACTTTTGTCACCGATTCAAAGTGCACTACTTTCACTGATGCTGGCTGTAACGGTGCGAGTACCGATTTTCCTGGGGCACTTGTGAGGAAATCTGAAAATGTATTTTCCAACTGACATTCCACTAATGACAGCAAACTGTGAGAATAGGGGAGGTGTTAGGGGCTGGAGTGGTTGGTTGCTTCCGAAACGCTTTCGTGCGTTCCTCTGTGTGCGATTGGGATTTTTCGGATTGTGGGAATCCATGGAGGCGCATTGTTGCAAATTCATTCGAGTTTATTGTAGGTTGAAGTCAAATGCATCGCTTTCGTTGCAGTAAAGCAAGCAAAAACTAAAAACAATAAAATAAAAAACGAAAGCACACATTCCTTCACTTGAGATGAAATTTAAGAGCAACAAAAATATATAAAACGTTCCACGAAAAAAGTTTCCTGGTCGCTAAGAAACACTTACCTTGGAAGGATCACAGATAAAAAAAGAATTTTTGGGCACGATTGGGACCCGCAACAGTCTAATTGAATTTCACAACGAAAAATCTGTTCGGTTTTTGAGAACTACAATTTTCTGACATTTATTTTGCTGTTGACTGCACAAAACCTGACTTTTGCAAATAATCCACGAAAGGCACAAACACACACTACCAATCAAATCAACCAACTCTGTTACTCTCGCACAGCTTAAATCCTGGATTGACAAGGGCAGCTATACAGTACGAACTTTATACACTATAAGAGTTGAATACACCCACAAATGTACACGCAGATTTTCCGTCGCTTTTGCTATAAGCAATGAAAATATATTTTTGTATATAATTAATTCGCTTTCCGGTCTATTATGTTTTTCGAATGTTTTCCACGTTTTCTAATCACTAAACTTTAATTACAAAGCAAAAAAATTGATTAAATTACGCACTAGCTTCGATTATAAATAACCTTGTTTAGTGTCTAAAATGTATATCGAAACAAACAATTACAACCCGTAAAATTCCCGTAAAATTTCCTTCCACCTCTTTTCAATCTAGAAAAATTGAAATGTCCCGAAAAAGGGGAAAGTGTGAAATCTGACAGATTTGCCCGTGGCTTCTCAGTTGAGAATCCAATTTTCCGTGGGGAATCTCAACTGAGATTCCTCTAAAAAACTACTGGAAATACTTGAAATGGAATTAGGTGGGACTGCAGGTAGTAAAGAAGTGAAATCCCTAAAAATTATAATCTCCCCCATTCAATATACGCATGAAAAACATGTTTTTCCAAAAGTTAGCAGAGAGGCAAGGTCTAGGTTCACGCTTCTCGTATTTAATAAAAATTTCTCGAATCCGGTCGAAAACTTGTTTTTCAGGTGGCTTTCGAAATTTACGGAGGGAATTTTACAATTTGCCTAACGTTTTACTTAATTAACGTTGTTTTTAATTGATTTAAATAAAATTTCCCTGTTGGGAGGGGAAAAGAAACAGAAAACGGTGGGGAGTGTAGTACTAAACCGTTTACTGACAGAAACATATTACAAAGTGTGGTTCTTATTTGGCACAAACTTTTGAAATATGTTTGAAATTTATACAAATAGACAATAGCAAAATGTTCATTAATACCCTAGCCAAACACGATTAAATCAATGGATATTTGAAATTCAGCGCTTATTTCTTAAACACTTAATCAAGTTTTATCGTGATTTAGTGGGTTTGAGGAAGTCGTGTGATACATTTATGTCATTTTGATATCGTTCCGTTTATCAGAAACACGATTTAAAATTAATTTTGTCCTTGTTCTCGCTGCAAGTTGTCCATTTCTTTTTGGAAAATATAATTTTTGTCCACTTATAGAATTTGCAGAATCCCCCTGAAATTTGTTTTCTTATCGATCGAAGCGACATCTGAAAACCGAATCTTGCAGAATGGCAGAAATGCGAGTTATGCGCTATCTACCGCATTGTCGCGGAACATTTCTAAACAACGTTTTTTTGTACATTTCTTGATACACTAAAAATGATTTTAATAAAATGAACTTAACTTATGATGTAGTTCAATAGTTCAATCATGTAAGTACAAACATATCATATTATGATTTTTGTTTCTTGTTTAATTTATTCTATATAATGATTTTTGTTGTATTCTAAAGTTCTACAATTTTATATACACATCACTTTTCATTATTGATTGTGAAATATGGATTATACAAAAATATTTCTTTACTTTTAAATACTTCCGTGTTAATGGTAAACGATCACACCAATTCACACCAATGGTTTTTTTCTAGCTCTATTTAATTCAAATTGATTATAGTTCATTGGTTCTCTTTATATTATATTTATAGATATCACATTTCGATTTGTTCTATAATTATGTTCCAAGTGATTCATCCTCCGACGAAGTGTGGCGATTTGGTTCTCTGTTGATACAATGTCTAGTCTGCATATGGCGTTGAAGATCCCTTCGTCGAGCCAGGACTTTGTTGCAAATGTGGCACTTAAAGGTAGTGGATCCGTTTTCCGTGTGGAGCCGGACGTGTTTGTTGAGATTGCTGGGATCACCAAAGGGCCTCAGACAAAACTTGCATTTGAGAGGCTTAAACCCTGTGTGGGTCCTGATGTGTATTTTTAGTCCGTACTTCCTGGAGTATATTTTTCCGCAGTAAATGCAAAGGTGTCCTTGCTTAGAGGCTCCCATGTTGCTAACAATGGTTTCAATTTGTGCAGCAGCGCTTACTGAAGCCTCGGCGGGTAGCTGGGGCACAATGGGTGGCATGGCGTTGTAGAATGAGGGGGTGATGGGCTTGAATGCGGAATGTCTGTAATTATGTCCTAACGACTTGTTCTGCTGCTGAGGTCGGATGACGGGGATTGGACCTCTGGGTCTGGTTTCATTCACTGCGCAGTGGAGTCTTACCCAGAGGAGGTCAATGGATTGCTGGGCGCAGGATAAGGCTAGATGAATCTTCAAAGGATTCGGTGTCTCAAAAGATATATTGCAGAAATGGCACGAGTAGCAATTATTTCCTGAAATTTCGGAATTAGTTTTTAGTTAATACTATGATTAGACTTGTTTCTTATTCTGGTTATGAAATAATTTAATTTAAAGAAAAGAAAAAAGCTATGCACTCTCTAGGATTCGATCGCAGGCTCCCAGAGGGTAGTTCTCAATTAATAATTATTGCACTTTGAGAGAAGAAGTTATAGGAACTTTATTGGAAATAATTTGTTTTACATAGATAATTTTTTTAATGTTTTAAACTTAACGAGAACTGTATTTAAAATTATCGAAAAAGAGGGTCAAACTGAATAAGATACTATCCAGGTCCACAACATTATTCATTAATGTTATATCAAAGACTATATAAACTATATAAATGTTTATATAGTCTTTGGTTATATGCAATTTCCGCAATGCAATTGTTTTACTATTTATTTTTAGCACACTCACCTCTTATATTTACAGGCGTTAGAAACGGGATTCCCATAAGTGCAATTATTTCCTCCGAAAACCACATGATTATTTCCTGTTCCATATTCACATCCTTGCACATCCTCAACCGAACATCCTTGTTTGAATCTAACTCTAATAGTGCGTTGTAACTGCGAATATCGGGCGAGAGTTTAATATTTCTAATCCACGCTGAGCATTTTTGGACAGGTTTCAGATATCCTTCGGATGAAGCTTTGATATGAATCCTGCACGTAGAATTTTGCGATAAGATTTCCCTAGTTGGTGTGGATCTCGAAATGGAATCAGTTTTCAGGTGTTCTGCCGCAAACACACCTGAAAGAACGGCAACCACAGGTTGTTTAGGTGAATCAGATGCCACAGTGCCGCCGGCATCAGTCCCTTCCGCTTTCAATTTAACATTTGCGCCGTTCTTGTCTTTTTCCCGAAAATTGTCACTTCTGGTCGCCGCAATAAACGGATTCGGAAGCACAGGAAACATTTCACCATAAACACTTATTTTATACTAATTGTTTTAAAAAACGTATTTTTTCCGATAATAATAATTAAGTTTTTAAAAATTAGAGTTAGTTCGGAGCCCAATCTAAGCAAACATCCGACTCACCATAAACACTTAGGAACTTTTGAATCGGAATTCGGATAACCTTTCTCTTCAAAATCTAATAGGATTCTGCAATTAGAATGCCATCCTGGATTCATTTTATACCCCGGTTGTCCAATTTCGAAGCCTTTCTGAGTTAAAAGGACCCGGCTGGCAGATCGGATGCGGATGTAACAAGTGCATCAACTCCCACGGCCGTCGCAAGTAGAAAGTGCATAAATGCGCAAACGGCGAAGTTTGTGCAACACCAATGTAGGGTGGTGGTCTTCACCGGCTCAGATTAGGAGGGTGTTTCCGTGTAATGGCAAACAAGAGTCAGCCTATTGGCTTTATAATAGAGCTTTAATTACGATGTGATGGTTGCAAAAAGTTTGGGGCTGATTCGGTTAAGATTAATAGAGTGGTTGATGTTTGGATTAAGCAATAGGGAGGGAAGTCCTTGATAGGGGTGGCAAGTGAGATGGGAAGGACACCATCAGTGACATGTGCTACAAGTCACAGGATGTCCTTTAAAGCAACGAAAGTGGGTTCCTAATTGTCGTGGTCAGGGATGAGCTGTAGCGGTTTATGAAGGTATGGGACATGTTGAAAGAATACTTTACGTATGACCGGATTTATATGGTTTAAACAGTTTCCTATAAAAGAAAATTTTAATATTAACCACTAAGAAAGGGTGAAAAAAAATGCAGGATATTTTTCATTCATCTGCAGCAATAAATGGATCTTCTTACATCCATATAGTACCTACCTAATTGGCTTTGTCTCAAGTTGTTAAACAGATACCTATATATTATAACATAATCCCCTTTAATATGATCATCAACCGAAATTGTTGCTTGGTATTTTCTCTAATAATTCCCTTGTTTTCAATGGTTAATGATTCGCCCAAATTTCTCAATTGATCTTGGTTTTGATGCTTTCACTTTTCATTAAAAGTGGCTATTAAAAAAGTGTCCCTCATTAAATCAGTTTCTGCTGGAATACAAACAAAACCCACAAATAACTGCAGACACCTGTCGCGTTCACATTCTGATGTGATCTGCATTGCTAACTCGACCTGGCTTAATACCCTAAATAATCCGTGCAGTCCACCACCGAAAAACCAGGGGTTCATTTTTCACGGAGGGTTGCATTACTTGCCTTCGTGACTGGCGCGCACCCGACCTTACTAGCCTTGAGCAGCTAGTGGCGGTCCTTGAGATGTCATTTGGTGGATTTCACATCCTGCATCCCGAGAAATCATCATCAATCCACCCTTTTGGGCGTTCCTATAAAAGAATACTGAGAATCGTCACGTGGTTTTTACCATCCACCAAGTTAAAATCTACCAACCCCTCAAATGGCGATTCCTCTAAACGATTAGATATGCGTGAATTAGTTGTACTGGCGAAAAAGCATGGCAATGCAGGTGCTGCATAATCCACTTTGTCATTCCTTCCAGTTTACTTACCAAGGATTTAATTAAATTGGGATTGTGGTTTGTTTTTTATAATTTAATTTGCAAAATCAATTAATTTGCAGTTGTTTTCTGATTTAAATTGTGCCTGAGTATAACAGTAGATTTAAAAATAATATAACTGTAATTATCCGTATAACAGTTTCTGACTTACCTTCGTGATTGAAACACAACATTCCCACTGCTGCTGCTGTAATGGAAGAAGATCAAGTTCATTGCAAAACTGGAAGATGGAATAAAGTGGGTAAATAGGTCCGCACATACGAGAGTGAAAGTGGCCTACTGCGGTCAATGGCATTTGATTCCACGTCGATAAGTTAAGAGCGTCATCTTCCTCAATGCATTTGCGAACTTCTTCAACGGCGGTTTAACTGGTTGGGCAGATATCTTACAGTACCGGATTACAGAATTTACACTTTTTTGAAACTATAAATTCAGCTTGCAAATTTCTGATCGTCAGAATAAGTACAGATCTCTTTGATAAAACTTTGGTTGGTGGTTATTTCACCGGAAAAATGTTTAAATAAATATAAATCATTGAACATATCCTTGATCAATAAAATAAGCCACTATAGGTACATTATGAAATATCACCGTTTGAAGTAGTTGCAAGAAAAAACGGAAATGGTTAACTGACAACAAAAGCTGTTGAACTCCTGATCAAGTCTAATTGCTTAATTTAGTCAGGTAGTGAGGTAGCGCCGAAGTGATTTCCGAAACTTGAAGGCTCTTTGATAACAATGGATTGTGGTTATCGCAGCCAAGCCGTCGATAGCGTTAACCTTTTCAACATGAGATGAAAATTGTTGTTGTTGTTCTATTCATATTACAATCGAAGACCTCATAAATAAATGGTTCCCCGATATTGAATATATATATTCAGTTGTTCGGACAGGTTTCGGTAAAAACAAAAACTCATTCTTAAATGTAAAACTTAGACACCTTTGAAGTTGTTGCATGCTCCTCAGTCCTCGCGTAGCGTTTTAATCTTCGTCGATCGCCGATCGGTAAAAATAGCTGAATTTAGTCATAATTTACACCATCCAGGAATTAATATTCGCCTATAAAAGACAGTGATGCAATTTTTTTTAATAGTTTGGTTAAAGATCGCCTTGCCGTGTGGATATATTCTTTGATACGTGTTAATTGCAGCAAAATGAAACTTTTAAATGTAAGAATAAGTGTTTGTTTTTTGTTTGGTCGATGGAATTTGATATTCGAGTTATTGTTAGATTGGTTTGATAATGACATTGGTGCTGATTGGCGCTAATGCACAGGAGAATAGTACTGAAGGGATTGAGTTGATACCGGCGGATATTGAGACAGATGACGCTAATTCTACAGATCTGAATTTGGATACTTTAATTGCTCCTCTTCCGGCTGAGGAAGAAGAAATTATTGAAAAAGTCATCTCAACTACTACATCCACTACGACTACGAAGAGGGCTTCACCTTCAAGAAGAACAACAACAACAACAACAACAACAACAACACCAGTCACAACAAGAGGAAGATATAATTCAAAGGTAAAAACAGGTAATGATGCCGAGTGAACCAAAAGTAATGGATTCCATTTTTGTAGACCGCAATACCAACCAAAAAAACCGCTTCAAGTAGGGGAAGTAAAAAATTTGATCTTGATAATGAAATTGGAAACAGGAACTATGAGACTGACATGAACTATGACACAAGACGCTACAAGTTTGCGTGAGTTTTGTAATATACTTAATTAATTATGCAAAATTAAGGAATTTATTGGATAATGAAAATTTGATTTGTTGTCCAAGCAAATTTAATCTATAGCGAACCCTTTGTTTATAAAAATTTATTCAGAGTGCATGAGGTGTTGATATTCTCAGATATTCTCAGGATTCGTGATTCACTCCACTGCGCCCGCCGCCGGTATTAACATTTATTTAAAATATTGCATCAATAAAAGTCATAGGTGTGGAATTATGGTTTATTGAATGACAAAATTTGGCGTTGTTTAATTTCTTTTGATCCAGTGGTCGTACTTCAATAATCATCAGCTACGACTACCAACTTATTTGTAGATTTAAAGAGACTGTAAAAATTCATAAATTACTTCTTGCAATACCTGATCGCAATTTATCGAGAAGAAATGACGAAGTCGCTTTAAGAGATTGGAACTCGCAAGGATAATGAAAGTCATTTTAAATATATTTTTTGCCAATGTTCTTGTCCTAAATTAAGAAATTTTATTGATTTAATAATCATTATGGAAAATGTACTTTTAATTGACAACTTTTTGAGTAATTCATTGCTTTTTATAGTAGGTACCTTTTACATATAATTTACTTTTAATTTTTTATATAGGTACGATACAGGTGACGGTACGAAAAGGGACGAGGACATTGAGATCGAACATGTTGAAAACGAAGCTGACAAAATGACTGTTAAAGGTCACTACAGTTACATAGCCGCCGATGGATTTGAATATATATTTTCGTATATTGCGGATGAGCGCGGATTCAGACCTATCATCACTGTCAAGAAACCTGAAAGCGAATAATTTATAAGTAATTTTTAAATTTATGTGTTGTGAATTTGTCTGTGTAAGTGTTTTAACTTTTAGAGTTAATTAATAAAATATCTATTTACATGATATTATTTCTTTTTGGACCTCTTTTTAATTGTTTACAAATTATAAAAATTATTCAATCAAAGCATTTGTCTGTTTATCTGTTATTTTAATCCTGGCTTTTAATGTTATCTTGAAGAAAGCACAAAATTTCGCAGTTATATATAAAAGTTTTGATTGAAAATATTTGTTACAACAAGAATGCATTATAATTAAAATACAGGTTTGTAGTAATTGAGCTGGTTTAAAATGCCACATAGTTGCAGAAAATGCGTCTTTAACCGTCTTCAGATAAATTGTGACGACGGTAGAAACGATTTCACAGAAATTCTAAGAACTTGTTTTTTTTAATCAGGTTAATATAAATAATAAAATTATTAATCATTTTGATTTTAAGTGAGTTTACATATAATTAAAAATAATTTATCTATTTTATCAATTTAAAACTGCAAACAACAAATAGTTTTCTTATTTAATTTTCGTCGAGATGACATCAACTGTACTGAGTTCCAACATTAATATTACGCGTGGGAATTGCCCAAAATATGTTGAAATAGAACTGAGTATTTTATAGGTTGCATAAGGCTTCGTAATTATCGTAAAATACTGTCAAGTTTTTCTTGTTTCTAAATTTGGAAACTGTCCAATATAATTTGGACTTCTAGTTGATGTAATATGCAAATTATACAATATCACAACATTTCCTGTAAAAATTTAATAATTATAGCAAAGAAATGTATTTGTTATTGTAAGTGAAGTAATATACCTAGAATATAGTTCTAAGTTTTGCTATTGCAATATTCAGAAAATATTTTTGATGAAATTCGTGCAAAATAAAATACCGACTATAGAAATTAGAATTAGAATTACTTCATTATTTATATTCGTGCTAACTGTAAATATATATCAAATGAAAATAGCGTCCACGCAGGAAAACCTCGTGTCGCTAGCCAAAACACAAAATTTGCGATATCAATTTTGTGACGCAATGAAATTATTTGTTGTGAAAAATTAGAATTAGAAACTACTTGCAATGAAAATTAAACTGGTACAATTTTGCGTCTGTGTTTTCTTTTTGGTATGCAACACAGATGAAAAATTGTACCAGTTTAATTTTCATTGCAAGTAGTTTCTAATTTTAATTTTACACAACAAATAATTTCATTGCGTCACAAAATTGATATCACAAATTTTGTGTTTTGGCTAGCGGCACGAGGTTTTTCTGCGTCGACGCTGTTTTCATTTGATGTCAGTAGTTTTGTGAATTTATTTAAAGAAAAAATCAGTTGTAAAAAATGTATTTTTTCATGAATATATTTTTCTTATATTCAGTGCGGCAATCTTCGATAAAAAAATGAATATTTGGGATGAACAGTAAAAATGCCAAATGCCATAACTTTTGAATGGGTGAACCGATTTCGATGACCAAGATATCGTTGGAAAGGTCTTAGCCATGAAAAGATGAATCAACTAATAGTCAGGGGGTTCGGTCAATGTTCAACCCCATTTTAGGGTAAAAACTAAGTTTTCTCATTTTTTTTACAAATTTGAAGCCTTATATCTCCGGGGAAAAAATTTTTCCGGACATGTGCTAAATACCAAAAGTTTTCTACAGCTTTCCGCTATTTTTTAAGAGAATTTAACTTGAAAAATTATAGACTAGTTTTCGAGCTATTTGTCAAAATGTGTCAAAAATTATCGTCACTTTTCAGTTTTTAACCCAACTTGCCTCTATAATATCATTGAAATCAAACATCTAATATACCGCTTGAAAACTGAGGTCAATACCTTTCAAATGATACATGTACGCTTTTTGAACGATGTAGGGTTTGGATACGGTAGCTGTTAGAAAAAAATGATGTTTTTCGACTTTGGATCCGTGGCATAGGTAAAAAGTTCAAAATTACGTGTATATAGTCGAGTTCCAAAGTAGGAGGCTCGTGTCTCTCGGTCACTCGGGGTGACTAGTGACTACGTCACCCGTGATACATAAAAAACTCTTTTAAGAACCTGACCACGAATTTTTATTAACATTTAGAACAAGAAAAATCATTATATCTATTTTGGTATTCATTCACCAAAAGTAAAATTATTTCCTCATAAAATTAATGTTTCGAATGACGTAATTCATTTTTCGTGTAAATATTCGACCTTATGTAAAAGTTCATACCAGAAACGAATAAAAAATCAATGCCGTTACAAATATTAACGGGCAGATTGTAAAGTGATATTATTTACTTAAATTTGCATTTTGAAAAGGATCGAGTCTACCGTTTTAAAAGCTATATGTAACTTATCAAATCAGGTCTCACTATCCGGTGTTATTTTGATGTGTAAATTGGTTTTTAATTTGAACAGGCATTCACGTGAGATTCCGGGAAACGTGATTTAACGAGAATCTCTTCTTTACCACCATGATTTATGCGTTATGCTAATTGAATTTGAATTTACATTTAAGTGTCAGAAGTCATTCAAATGAAAAGCATGTCCACAGTCAATACATTGAATACAAGTTAAAGAAAATTTCATTATTAATTGAACTCAAGTTTATTGTTTTTAATTCATATCCAGAAAATTAATTGTGAAAGAAAGTTAATATTTTATTGATTTTTTGGTAATAGTAACCCTATAATTATATTTTTTTCTGGGAAAAGTAAGATGGATGCAATGATGGGACTTTTTAGTTTTTGCATCTTTTTAGTTGAATGAAACTAGTAGAGTTTGAAATGAAACTATAGGTTTGTTAATTCTTTAAGGCTTCTTTGAAGTCAGTATACCTTGCTTGATGTTCTATTATTTTCTGGATGGTAGCAAAATTAATTTGTTTTCTGGAGTTCCAACTCAAGACAATTACACATAATATAATTGCCTATGAGAAAAATACTTCTTTATATAATTTTTCAAACACACTTTTATATCATAATAATATCTACTAATTTTATTTGCTCTAATATGACAGGTCATATTTTTTTTAACCAAATGCTGGCTTGGCCTTTTATTTTCAGAATTCTTTCAATCAGTACCTTTTTGGACTTGATGGTTATATATTGATTCCGTACTAAAAAACTATTTCAACCATAATAAAATATAGCCTATGACACGCAGCTTTCAGATTTTGATCAGTAGTTTCAGAAATTACCCTCTACATGCTTGCAAACTTAATAATATTGCCAATATTGGTATGGATGAAAGCTACAAAAAACATTTAAAAAAAACAAGTGGGCGCTTCTGGTCGCTGAATTTCCCCCTTCGAAAAATATGCTGCTTCACGGCGTACATCGTATCGTTCAGTTTCAGTTATCTAAAATCAAAATGTTTGTCACATGTAATTTCTGTTCTCATATCATTAAAGTAAAAATTCCAAAAACTGTGCAAATGGCACGAAATTTAAAACGGATAATGAAATTTTGCATTTTTTTTGACTTTAACGTGCCGTAACTTTGTCCTTGAAATTGCAATTAATCTTAATGAGGACAGAACGAGAATCACATGTCTTGATTTTGAGAAAAAGCTACTTAAAGTTTTGATTTCAGGGCAGCGTGTTACCAACCGACGTACTCTCGACTATGTGCTATAACTTCGTAAATATTTCTAATTTTGCTTTAAAAATTTTGCTTTCGAAAAATGCAAATAAAATATACCTAATATCGATTTGTTGAAGTCGACACAGTAGAAACTTGAAATCTTCATTAAAATGTGAAATTAAATAAAAATACAATAATAAAAAATTAACTATAAATTTGTATAAAACAAGCAAAAATTGCCTTTGTTGAATTTTTTTAGTAAATATTTTAATTTTACCCTCAAATAGTTCAATGTCACTGTCGCAAGTTAATTGCTTCGATGGCCCAAACTCCAAAAAATTATTATTAGTTTTTCGGTAGGAAATAACGAACATTGGTGATGGTTTCAGACAGACCTTGCGGTAGGTAATCATTTTTAAAAAAAATTTCCTCAGCACGTTTCACCGACGAATTCATCTGTGTCCAAGACAATGGAAACATTAACTCGTATTTCGCCGGGAGGAAACCGTTCGCATAACTGAGCACCACTTTAATAGTATCCAGCTTCATATAAAATCGTTTTTGTAATAGTAAGTAATAAGTATTGAAAAATTGTTATGCTTTAACCCTTCATTTACCGGTCATCATTACGCAAATTTAAAAATTGGATTCGAGTTACTCGTAGACCGCAGCCTAATTACATTTGAACATTCATCGGGGTCTGTTATAAATGACTCGTATTTTTGTGTTGGTGTTCATTAGAAAATTAGTGATTAAAAAAACGTATCGTAATTGGAGGTGTCTACACTGAGAAAAAAACACTGGTAAAATCAACTTAAAACCTAGATTACTGCAGCCAAACACTTGGCTCGTTTTCAGCTTACCGAGTTTTTGGTTACAAGAACTTAATGACCTTTGTTATTTTTTCCGTAACAAAGCACACTGGTTAAAGAGACAATGTTTTGTTTGACTTTTATTGCAACTAAAATACTTGGTTAAATATACCAAGGGGGATAATTAAATTTGGTTAACAAAATTTGGTTATTTTTAACCGAAACTCTGTTCCTCTTACGAAGCTTCAGTTATGGAATTAACAGAGAATATGGTTAATTTAACAAAAGATTAAGTAACATTTTAATCAAATCCTGGTTCCTTCAACCAAGTCATTAGGGATAGTTCAACCAAGTTTTTTGAAAATCGAACGATAGACACAGTTCATTTTATATATTTATATACACATATTTGAAGAAGCCCATGGTTGAATTTTTGTTCTGCTTGCGAATTCCTGTTCTCTTTTTTTGGAAATTTTCACTCTAGTTATGCGGCCCAGGATCTAAATATAATATATAATAAAAATGATACAAATTTTATAATACACCATTCGAAGGGAAAATGATCCTATAGATTTTATATTTGTTTAGGAAAAAACATTTTAAAAACGTTTAGGTTTAATCAAAATAATTCGTTTTATTATAATATGTATATATGTAATATAAAAAGTATAAGGCAATTTAATTAGACAAGAATTCTCAAAGTTTACATATTTCTTTTCACAGAATTATTCATGTCACTAATTAGTGTCATAACAATCGCACTGTCAACATCCCACTTAGTTTCAATATTATATAAAAATCTTTGAATAAAATTCCAAACCAAAACACTTTCTGTAGGGTAAGATAAATTAAAAATATGGAATATTTTGAAACATAGGTCTAAGGTACTTAAAAAATTTTGAAATTTGTACTTAATATTATCTAGTAGAACAAAATATTCTTTAAAAAATTTATCGTCGCCTAGGACGCCAAAAATAAGTGGTTGTAATTTAATTTTATTAAGACGACATAAATTTGTTTTTTCTTCCAGTTTTGAAATTAGTTCGTTTGCTGACTCTACAGTTACCATTAAACTGTTTTGCGAGTCCTTGATGCTGTATTTCACACGGGTTTTCCCAGAAGCGACTTTTTGCGATGGTTTGAGGAGAGCATGAAGAAGCTGCACATAATGCATATTTTTGAAATCTGTAATATTAAGGAAATTAGAAAATTTTTAGAAATGCAAATATATTGATTCTCTTAAACGTTCGTCCGAAAGGAACATTATAATATCTGAATATTTAATATTTGTGAAATTGGAACTTACCAAAACATTTTTGTATCAAATAATTAGAAAATATATCGTGGGACACTAAGAACAACGTTATGCTTTTTAGCACTCTCCGTTTACGATTTCGATACATTTATTACACACTGCACTCACTACTGATCGAACTGTTACAATGATTCTCTTACAATGAAGCTTCGGCATCTCATTCGGAAGAATAAATAGCGGTAAACAGTTACAATTTTACTAGCAAATCGTTAAGTCAACCAAGGCTTGGTTGCTATAACTTGTGTACAATTTTAACCAACGAACTTGGTTGATTTTAAACAAGCAAATTTTTAATATTCAACCTAGTTTTCAGGGTCATAGTAAACAAGTACATTTGGTTAAATGTACCATACAGCTATTTAACCAAGTTTTAAGTAAAGTTGTTGCACCTTAGGTAGAATTAACCAAGTACTATGTTATTTTTAAGCAAACAAATTTGGTCAAAATAACAAAGTCATTTCTGTTGCAGTAAACATGGGTAAAATTGGCAATGGTTGAAGTAACAAATTGTTTTAGTTACGCTAATAGAATTTCGATTGAAATAAACCAGATTTTGAGTTAAATATTTGACAAAGCCTACTTTGTAGATTTAACCATTGTTATTTTTCTCAGTGTACTTTTATTATTAGAAGGTCCCTCATCCGCATCCCTGCGGTTTTCAGTTTTGATGCATTGCGCTTTTATTGATGCCAATTTCATCACACATTTCTAAAGGTTCATTATTTGGAAACAACATGCGAGGCCTTTGCTCTAAATTTCAAAAATTCATGCAAAAACATGACACAGAAATTTGAATGCTTTGAACTTTAATGTTTTATTTTTGAAAAGCTTATTTCATTCTGGTTTTCTTAAAGTTGTATTCAGGAAGTTGTGAAAATAAATATGGAATCCTTTTTTTATGACTTAAATTCTGGCTGGATCTTAAAATATTGCATTAAAAAACTTGTTTGTTTTCTTGATGAATTGTTTTTTTATGGAAATTTTGATAATGTTTATGAATGCTCACCTTGCTAAAATTTATTTACTAATAGGTTTTTTTTTTTTTTTTTTTTTTTTGTATGTACGAAGTTTTATTTTTAACAAACTTTTTTTTTAAATCATCGAGTATCTTACCTATTATTGTGCAACACTGACAATTGATTTAGCCGATCCCTAAGTGCTCACTATGTATACTATGTAGTTGTAGATAAAACATCAAATGAAGATAAATTATTTTTAATGAAACTGACAAACATAGGCAACATGTAAAAAGAGTCCAGCGCACCACTCCTGCACGTAAATCCATAATTTGTAAAGACTGTGTGAAAACCAATTATGTATTGCAAATTCGCTGGTTCTTATGAACAATTAACGAACGTCAAGACGTGTGAAGTAAGTAATATTTGTTAATTTGCTTTAATGGTTCTTCTATTACTTTGTTCTGGGAAGATATTAAAGTAATACTTTGTTACCATTTTGTATAATTTGTAAACACTTTAAATAAACAATTGTTTTTTCAAAAAGAAAAATTCAAGTTTTTTTAATTAGCAATTATGAACGTAAATAAATTAAATTAAATTTTCAATTCAATAGTACCTAATAATAACCGTAATAAACATGATTTGTATTTTATTCCATTTTGTTGTAGAGTTGAAACTCAAAATTGAGTTGCATTTTGAAATGTAGTATGCTATAGTTTTTTTTAAAAAAAATATGAAAAAATAACGAACCGGTTTTTAAATGGTATTAAGTTCAAAATAATTGTTGCAATATTTACGGACATATTGTGGCTTGCAGACGAGCGCTTTAAGAGAAAAAACTGTTAACGAAGCTCAGATAACAGTTCAAGGACATTAAACGAAAAGGAATTTAAAGATAAAACTAAAAATGAAAATCAGGATATATACCAATGGAAAAGGGCACAGTAATGTGAGAAGACAGCAAACAACAAAGGAAGATGGCCTTCATTAAAAGTTTGTAACTAGCGCAGATTTATTAAGGTTGTCGGGCGATATGACTTCGGGAGGAATGCAAGAAGACTCTGCAACAATTTTAATATGAAATGCGATTTTATGAATCGCTGATCGGATTTTAATGAATTTGATAGCAATTAGCTTCACGGTTAAAGTATAAAGTTCGCCTCCAGTCCTCGAGTGTTCGAGTTTTGTCACATGGGGAGGTTGCACCGCAAGCTACAGCCGCGAGTGACAATTGCTTTTTCAATTGCCACTTTTCCAGTGACATGAAAGCAGCTACTGCATAATTTGATAGATAATTACCACCTTTAAGAACGAAGCAAATTGTGAAAACGTCAGTCGGAGGTAGAATAATATTTTCCGCGTCCATGGAAAGGCCAGTTCAGCGCTGATCCCTCCTAGGATTCGTTGGTTGGGTGCACTTCTCTGTTCCTAATCTAATCTAGTGGATTGTAGTACTAGTGCCGGCAGAATCAAATGCTAATTAGGCGCAGATGCAGTGGTTAACATAAATTATGTATGAGGAAATCTTCTGCTTGCGGTGGTCGTGCCGCCGCCCGCCGGTGAATCTATTTGTGTCATTCTTGTAAGTATTACAAAATATGAAAAGATTGCTGCAGAATTCTGCAGATATTAATCAAATTTTCCTTGTTCAAATAATATGACTTTTACTTTCCTTATTGCAGGAAAGAAAATGTACCTCTGCTGTAAGTATCTGATATTCGGTAAGGTCATCAGCAAGCTCCAGCATTCTCCCAATTGGTCTTGTTAGATATCGAGTCAGGAATCCTTTCACCGTCCTCGGCTAATGCTTCCCTTAGAATTCTTGTCGGTGAATATCGACATCCTTCTACCAAATAATATTGATATCCTTGTAAATACAAGGAAATAAAAAAATCGTGACCTTTTTCCAATTAACTGGAATAGCGCGGAAACATTTGGAAAATCCACCTTATTTACAGAGCAATACATAATATACGATTGGAACAAGTTTTACTACTTTTATACCAAGTGATCATACCACAAGATCATCCTCATTCTTCCTACTCTCATCGAACTCTGTCGGATAATAAAATTAAACAAATCTCTTTAGGGGGGCGGAAATTCGTCCTTGAAAGGTATTTTTCTCCTCTTGCAAACTTCAATCTCAGGTGAGAACTGAGAAGCACAAGTGTTGACAACTTTTAGAAGACAATAAAACATTACCGGGTTCACTTTTCGGTCCGACGCACGGCAACGCACGAAGATGCTGGACCGGGCGACTGTGCCCGGAGCTGTTATCATCAAGTGTGGTATCAGCCGCGGAGACCTTGTTTTCCGCAAAGCTCGCCCAGCTAGATGTGGGTACATGATTTGTTTCATTGTGCGCATGTATTGGTACCTCTGAAATTAGATTATATAACTATTCGCTTTCAATTTCAAATCTAACCATTTTAGTAGGATCTGCTGAGGAACATCTATTAGAGAAGAGAATTGGCAAAAACTTTAGACATGTACTGCAAAACGGTAAGTGTTATAAAATACAATATTAATTGTTATTAATGAATGAATAATGGAAATATTATTTATAGGTTTTAGTTCTTTTATGCATCAATGCTTTCCTGGGTATTGGCAATGGCCAGGACATGGGTGCCGCTTTGGAGCAATACGAAAATACACCAACTCAAGATGGATACTCTTTCTCGTAATTATTTAAAAAGAAGGATTTTTGAAAGAATCAAAAATTGATAAATGAAATTTTTTAGATATAAAACCAGCGATGGTTCTGCGCGGGAGGAGAATGGTGTTATCATGAATCCTGGAACAGATAATGAGGAACTGGTTGTCATGGGAAGCTACGGCTATGAGGATGGAAACGTAAGAACAGAAACCATGTACACTGCTGATGAGAATGGATACCGACCTCAAGTTTCAATGAAAAATAAGAAACTAAATCCACAACTTCTAGCATCTCTTGCTGGATAATTTTTTGTGTTCAGTGAAAATATTTTGGTTAATATATTTTTTCAATAAAGAGCCGAGTCTGAAATTATATATTGTCATTTTCAAAACTTGTTGGAGGTTGCTGTCGCACGTTCTTAGCTAATAATAATAATACTAATACCTAACAAACATGATCAGTATACATTTTACTCCATTTCGTTGTAGGATTGAAACTCAAAATTGAGCTGCATCACGAAATGCAGCATGCTATAGTTTTTTTAAATAAAATATGAAAAAATAACGAACCGGTTTTTAATGTGTATCAAGTTCAAAATAATTGTTGCAATATTTACGGTCATATTGTGGCTTGCAGACGAGCGCTTTAAGAGAAAAAACTGTTAACGAAGCTCAGATAACAGTTCAAGGACATTAAACGAAAAGGAATTTAAAGATAAAACTAAAAATGAAAATCAGGATATATACCAATGGAAAAGGGCACAGTAATGTGAGAAGACAGCAAACAACAAAGGAAGATGGCCTTCATTAAAAGTTTGTAACTAGCGCAGATTTATTAAGGTTGTCGGGCGATATGACTTCGGGAGGAATGCAAGAAGACTCTGCAACAATTTTAATATGAAATGCGATTTTATGAATCGCTGATCGGATTTTAATGAATTTGATAGCAATTAGCTTCACGGTTAAAGTATAAAGTTCGCCTCCAGTCCTCGAGTGTTCGAGTTTTGTCACATGGGGAGGTTGCACCGCAAGCTACAGCCGCGAGTGACAATTGCTTTTTCAATTGCCACTTTTCCAGTGACATGAAAGCAGCTACTGCATAATTTGATAGATAATTACCACCTTTAAGAACGAAGCAAATTGTGAAAACGTCAGTCGGAGGTAGAATAATATTTTCCGCGTCCATGGAAAGGCCAGTTCAGCGCTGATCCCTCCTAGGATTCGTTGGTTGGGTGCACTTCTCTGTTCCTAATCTAATCTAGTAGATTGTAGTACTAGTGCCGGCAGAATCAAATGCTAATTAGGCGCAGATGCAGTGGTTAACATAAATTATGTATGAGGAAATCTTCTGCTTGCGGTGGTCGTGCCGCCGGTGAATCTATTTGTGTCATTCTTGTGTTGTGATCGGTTTCCCACAGGCAAACGAAAAAGCAATTAACTGTTAATCAACCCAAAACGTAAACATGATCCAAATCCGCAAACGCGATAATGGGTAACGACCTACCTCAAGAATAATAAACAAACATCGTACATAAATGTACAAGGTCAAACCCACGGAATTAAGTATATGCTTGAGCCGGCTGTGATAAGCGCTAACCTTGAAAAAAGTAAACAATACGGTAACGCGTCACGTTACCAAAAAAAAAAAAAAGAAAACAAGAAGCGCAAGCCGTTAACAACTAACTTTACAAAGAACGCTAAAGAAGCAAAAAGATGGGAGTCAGCATAAATGAGCATATTGAACTCAGGCTACTCCCATCTAAATAAAAAACAATAAGTAAAGTAAATCAGCACTATCACCAAATTCCGATCGTAATTGCATCGATCAAAGGTAGTTGTCTTTTTGTTTGCAATAGTGCGAAATCGGCACCCAATTATTCGTCGAAAGTGGCGGTCACGTTGCAACGGTGAAACGTAACACGTGAGATGTGTTCCCAAAAGTTAGTGTCAATTTAGCAATTAATCAATAATCGATCAAGAGTAGGGATAAGTTTATGATAGGGAAAATTGTATAAAAATAATTGTAAATTAGCATTAAGATATAGTCTATTAGCAATTGAAGTGTAAGCCGTTACGCTGCCCGAGTGAGCAGCAAGTAATAAAAGTATTCTTTTAACTCAACTAAACCGTTTCGTTTGACGAAATCATCATAAACCCACTGAAGGTAACTAGTGTTCCCCCTTATCCACTTTCAACGGCTCGCAGCTTCGGCCGCGGCCTCCTCCCCCAACCCACGGCTCGCGGTACGCCCGCGGCCAGCCTCAAACCATTCCCCCTGCCTGCGGTATTGCCCGTAGGTCTGGTTATTCAAGTGCAATAATTCGGCGAGTTTTCCATGGCAATTTAGGGTGGAATCCCTAGAAGCCCACAGCAGTGTAGTGCAGCCCGATCGTGCCCCGTTACCTCGTGAGATAATCATAACATTTTGGCGCAGCCGGTAGGCGGTCACGTTGCAACGGTGAAACGTAACACGTGAGATGTGTTCCCAAAAGTTAGTGTCAATTTAGCAATTAATCAATAATCGATCAAGAGTAGGGATAAGTTTATGATAGGGAAAATTGTATAAAAATAATTGTAAATTAGCATTAAGATATAGTCTATTAGCAATTGAAGTGTAAGCCGTTACGCTGCCCGAGTGAGCAGCAAGTAATAAAAGTATTCTTTTAACTCAACTAAACCGTTTCGTTTGACGAAATCATCATAAACCCACTGAAGGTAACTAGTGTTCCCCCTTATCCACTTTCAACGGCTCGCAGCTTCGGCCGCGGCCTCCTCCCCCAACCCACGGCTCGCGGTACGCCCGCGGCCAGCCTCAAACCATTCCCCCTGCCTGCGGTATTGCCCGTAGGTCTGGTTATTCAAGTGCAATAATTCGGCGAGTTTTCCATGGCAATTTAGGGTGGAATCCCTAGAAGCCCACAGCAGTGTAGTGCAGCCCGATCGTGCCCCGTTACCTCGTGAGATAATCATAACATTTTGGCGCAGCCGGTAGGATTAAGGAAGCCTGGTCAGAGACCATAAGCGCTTGAAAAGCCTTAATTCTGCGAAATTCAGGACCTCGCACGGTCCAGATTACCACGGCAACGGCGGCACTAGCGGAATTAATCCGCTGCACATGCGCTGAATACCTACTGAAGGTTGTGGTGCATCGCGAAGGTGAACAACCCTGTACATAAAGGCGGGAATCGAAGGGCATTCCCAATTGTTTTACTAATGTAATTTATTAGAAGACGACGCCTCATGTAAAAAAAGAAAACAAATAAAGGGGCACCTCGGCGATGACGCCATCCACAAGCTCAATGCAGGGAAACAATTAAAAGAACCCAGCGACAAGTTGCGGTGAAACAAAAAACAAAAGTTTCACAGTGAAATCTGACGCCGAAAAGAGCTCAAACCAATTCACTGTAGAAACACTGAAGCAAAAACTTTTTCTAGTTCCCTAGTAGGACTAAAAATTCTCTGAACGAGAACTACAAGCAGAAAGGAAAAAAGATAACAAGCCTAAAATGCAAGTTTAGGGACGAGATTGACAATCTCAATTCCACAATTAGAAGCAATTAGAATTGCAATCCAAGGCCCGAACAAAACAATCGCGGTCATTCCTTCGAAATTGGAGGCGTTACTTAAAAAAAAAAAGAAGCTCAACGTTAGGCATGAGCGGAAAATAATTGAAATATAAAACTTCTTGTTCCCTAGGGGAACTATAAATATGCTCTACACGGGTACCCACTTATAAAAAAAAAAAAGAGAAATAATACTAAATATAGAATTAAACATAAAATGAAAATTTGGGGAATGAGATTTACGGTCTAAAAACTGCATTTAAGAACAATTAAAAGTGCAGTTCGAGGCCCGAGCAAAACAATCGCGGGCATTTGCATTCCGCCACAATTCAGGGCGAAATTTCAAAAACAAAAAAAAAAAGTCCAACGTATGGCATGGGCGCAAAGTAGAGAAATCTGACACGTTGCGATTAATAGCGAAGAAAATGTTCTAGCTTGCACTTGAAGTGCACCAAATTTTTTTTTTTTCTCTACTCTTTTTTTCAAAGCATTTCAATGCAATGTTGGGAATGTAAATAAACGAAATCTCGTTTCCCTTCTCCCCTTACCAGCGAATGCGTTAATCAAACACCAATTAAACCGGAACAAATCTGTCGAACAAATTTTTTCTTTAATATAAAAGGAAAATTAGGCCGGGTACCGTGAAATAACTTGCGATTTAGCTACCTGAATGAACCCTGAACCTCCCCCGCCGGGAGTAGACCCTTCGATTAATAACCCCGGAGTACTAGGTATACGCCTGCGGAGCGGGTTAACCCTAAAGGACCCCGCAGCAAACCTAGAGGAGTATCTCGCTAGAGTTTGTAAGAAAGCTGAAGTACCTGGGGGGGAAACTAAACAGCCGGGTGACGACCCAGGTCTAAATAGATCGATAAGACTCCAAGAGCAAATCGATCAGCTAAAAGCTGACGCTCTAAGATTAGGTGAGTCTTGGGCAAAGTTCAAGGGGTACAAAGGTAGCTCAACGCCAATAGCAGGCAAGGAAAAACCACGGGAGGTAAACGAACCGGGAGTAGGCCAAGAATCTTTTAACGAGGGAACATACGAGCCAGACGAAGCTGACGCGATCCTCAGCTGGCTGACCTATTCTTTTAGTAACCCAAATTCATCCAGTTTTTACGGGTTCGATTTGGAAGAAGAGTTACAAAAGCTAGAAATGACGGATTACACTGAAGTCGCAAAATTGGTTACCAAGATGGTACCAACTTTCTCGGGTGTCCCGGGCTCGCATATGACGCATGAGTTACCCATGTTTCTGGGCTGCTGTAAGCAGGTCCTCGCTTGTCTATCGGAGGACAAAAAGAAACACTTTTTTCAAATATTCCCGACGCGTTTGAGGGGAGAAGCATACCTGCTCTTCTCAGATGAAGTTCCGACCACAATGAAGGAAATTGAGAAGATAATGAATCGGGCATATCTGCCCCGGGTAAATTACCAGGAAATGGTAAATAAATTAATCACGGCCCAGCAATACCCACTGGAAGATTTAGAAGCCTACATTGAAAGGCTAAGAACTACCCTGCGGTTCTGCCAAGAGGCAGCCGAGGACAAGTACGGGGAAGCCCAAGCTGCTGTAATGAAAACGCAGTTGGGAGATTTCGCAGCGAATGCACTGCGCGGGGGTGTGACGAACAGTCACATAAGCCAATACCTCCTCACGAATGCGAATGACGATTTTGAGAGCCTCGCAAAGAAGGCTCTGGACATGGAGAAGATGCAACAGAGCATTTTCTCTTTGAGGAGGCCACCGACAAACGGCAGCGAGTATGCCCCTGCCTGGGTCGGAGAAGGGCAAGATCCGAGAAACCCCTATTCATATCCCGGTATGCCGAGGGGACCCCAACGAAACCCCGATGTCGGGTATAGCCAGGACAAACCATCGGGGCAAAACCTTAATTGGGTCCGGAACCCATTTGCCGCGGCAAGTCCCGCCAAGAGAACGGCAAGCCCGCCAACCCCCCAAAAACGCAAGGAGGAGTTGGAGGCAAAAATTACATGCAGCTTTTGCAACAGAAGAGGGCATGTCTATGCGGACTGTCTAAAACGAAGGAACACACCGTTTTGCGATAGTTGCAGACGGTACGGGCATGATTTGAGGACGTGCGGAAACACACGCACCTCCCTCCCCGCCCCAGCGGTTAGAGAAAACCGCCCGATCCCAGCAAACAACAGTTTTAATAATCGAGGCAATAATTTCAATAACAGAAACAATAATGGTCAACAAGACCCAAACAGGCGTAGGACTTATAACGTGCGTCTCAACTGCGATTGGTGCGGGAGACAAGGACACGACCTAACGACCTGTCCTCACAAAAAGTCCTGGGATTCAAAGCATTCGGGAAACGCGACTCAGTCGGCCCGAAACTCCCAGGACCGACTCTAAAACCCCAGCAGAAAGAAACCGGGTCTACCCAGCCGCCCATTAATGGTGTCCCAGTAGTGGAACTCCCACTAGACATAGGCCTGCACGGCCAAACAAAATTAATAGTGGACACCGGCGCTGAGGTAAGTATAATAAAAGAAAAGTCCATCCAGAACAAGGCAACAATAAACCGGAGCGAACAAGTAACGCTGGAAACTCCATTTGGAACCGGAAAAACCTTGGGAACGTGCAGAGGGAAATTCGTAATTAAGACAAGCGAAATACCCTGCAACTTTCATGTGGCGGAAGACATGCCCAACATGACACAAGATGGACTCCTGGGAAACGATTTCCTAGCAGAACACTGCAATGTTGAAGGACCCGACAAGAAACTCCGATTTCCTCGCACGGAAATCAACCCCAAAGAATTTGCGATTTCGCTTAAAAGTTCTTCAGAATCAGAGCCAAGCACAGCCAAGGCTAAAATCGAGTGCGTAAAACCCGAAGAAGTGTCAAGGGCACTAAAAGACAGGCAAAGCCCGACGAGGGATACAAAGACCTGTAGTGACCCGAAAACAGTTACCAAAGTTGGTACTGTAGGCAATACTTCGAGGGCGATGAGGAAGCATAGGGTAACCCTAGAGGAACCCGTATGCATACCTGCGCGCACAAGAGTGATGGTTAGGATTCCGATGAATTTACGGGAAGAAATGCTCTGTATGTCGCAAGAAATAAGCGATGGAGTCTTCCTAGCGAATAGCATTAGTTCAGCGGGAACACAGGGAGTACTTGTCAGCATCCTCAACACGCACACACAATCAGCAGAGCTGTCCAGTATCGAATTAGAACTGGCTCCGGCAACTGATTATGTGCTAGGATCGTTAACCCAATTCAAAGAACCAGAAAACGGCACCGGACAAACGAACATTGAAGAAACCGTCAACCCCACCCACAAAATAAAACCGCAGCCCAAACAAGGGCGCGAAGAAACGCAACTCTCTACGCGGGAGACAGGGACGCAGGCCAATGGAACCCAAAACAGAGGTATCCAAGCCACCCTAATGCACTGCCGGGAGTCACGCAAAGCGGACCCCGAAGAAACAAGCGCCAAAGAGCGACTAAACAGGTTAGAGAACGAACTCAACCTAAGCCCCATCCTTGACAAACAGGAACAGCGGGAAATATTGAGAATATGTCAAGACTACAACGACATATTCCACCTAAAGGGGGACAAGTTGACGCACACTGATGCGATTACGCACGAAATTCCAGTGTCTCCGGAACAAGCGCCGATAAATCAAAAAATGTACCGCCTGCCCGAGACGCAGCGCGAAATAATTCAAGAGCAGCTAGAAGAGATGCTCGAAAACGACGTGGTCCAACGGAGCAAAAGCCCATGGAACTCACCGCTACTAGTGGTTCCGAAGAAAGCCGGGCCCGATGGGAAGAAGAGATGGAGGGTAGTAGTAGACTTTCGCAAAGTCAACGACAAAACTGTCGGCGATGCCTACCCCCTTCCCCGAATTGAAGACATCCTGGACCAATTAGGTCACTCGCGATACTTCACAACCCTGGATTTAGCCAGCGGTTACCATCAAGTATTGGTGGACCCCAAGGACCGACCCAAAACCGCATTCAGCACGAACTACGGACACTACGAGTTCAAGCGAATGCCCTTCGGTCTAAAAGGGGCCCCGGCCACATTCCAGCGCCTAATGAATTACGTCCTAACGGGACTACAAGGCCTGGAATGCTTCGTTTACCTGGATGACATCGTCATCTACGGGAAAAATTTGGACGACCACAACGCAAAGTTGCGTAAAGTTTTCGACAGGCTGCGCGAAAATAATTTAAAACTTCAACCGGAGAAGTGTCAATTCCTTCGGAAAGAAGTCGTTTATTTGGGACACAAATGTTCAAACAAAGGGGCTCTCCCAGACCCCAGCAAAACAGCATGCGTACAGGAATTCCCTGTTCCACGCACAGTTAGACAAACTCAATCCTTTCTAGGATTAGCCAACTACTACCGGAAGTTTATCCCGAACTTTTCAAAATTGGCACGACCAATAAACAATTTACTGCGCAAGGACGTAAAATTCACCTGGACTGATAATTGCCAGGAAGCATTTGAAGCAATTAAAAATGCACTAGTAACACCACCGCTTTTAATTTACCCCGATTTCAACAAGCCGTTCAACTTAACAACGGATGCAAGTAGCGAGGCGCTAGGGGCAGTGCTATCTCAAGGCACTATCGGAAGTGATCAACCCATAGCCTATGCTAGCCGAACGCTAAACAAAGCGGAAAGAAATTACTCCACAATAGAGAGGGAGTTGCTTGCCATTGTCTGGGCAACCAAGAATTTCAGGTGTTACCTTCAAGGGAGGAAATTCACGGTCTACACCGACCATAAACCCTTGAAAGGAGTGTTCAACGTGAAAGATCCGACTTCACGTTTGGTCAGATTCCACCATAAACTCTCGGAATTCGACTATAATATCGAATACAAACCCGGTAAATACAACACGAATGCCGACGCACTAAGTCGAATACCGTCGGAAGGGGCCCAAGAGCAAAAAGGGCAGACCCTCACAGTCACGGCACAAGTGCACGATCCTCCGAAAACAGGAGAAGAGACGCTGAAAGTATCAGCAGTCACCCGGGCGCAAGCGCGACGAATCCCGGAAGGGGCAGAGGGGACACAGTCAACTGCGGAAATCCCGACAGAGACACCCCCTGTCCAAAGAGTGAAACAACCCAAAGAAAAACCCCCCGACGCGGGCGAGGAAACAGATACCGGGTCAGCTGAAGTAAATAAAACTGTCGAAATAATCACTGATCCGGAAGAAATAAAAACAATACTCCGTGATTATCACGACTCCCTTTTTGGAGGGCATCAGGGAATTACAAAAACGTATAAACGCATCAGACGAAAGTTCTGGTGGAAACGTATGCGTAGGGACATAAAAAGACACATTAAAAGCTGTCCGAAATGCCAGAAAATGAAGGCATCCAAACCCTACAAAATGCCCATGGTAATCACGGACATAGCCGAGAAACCTTTCGACAAGGTCTACTTGGACGTTGTTGGTCCATTAGAGGTCACACATGCAGGAAACAAATATATCCTAACCTTCCAGGATAATCTTACAAAATTCGTAGATTGGTACGCCATCCCGAATGGGGAAGCGGAAACGATAGCGCAAATTTTCTTCGATGAAATCGTCACGCGCTACCGGATTCCCAAAAAGATCGTAACTGACCAAGGAACAAATTTCCTCAGCGATCTATTTAAGCAGGTCTGCAAGCTTTTGAAAGTAAAAAAGCTGCAAACCTCCGCATACCACCCTCAATCCAATGGAGCATTGGAAAGGGCACATCGACCCCTAGTCGAATATCTACGGACCATAGTGGATGAAAATCCCAATACCTGGGATCAATTTCTACGTACTGCGGCGTTTGTTTACAATAACAGCACGCACGAAGGCACGAAATTGACACCCATGGACTGCCTTTACGGCTTTATCGCGGATGTACCTACAAATTTGAAGCGGGAGCCAGAACCCGTCTACAACCACGAAAATTACTATCATCAATTAAGGTACAAATTGCAAAAGTCATACCAAATTGCTCGAAAAAATATTCTGGACGCCAAGCGCAAATCAAAAGAGTATTATGACAAAAATGCAAGACCACTGACCCTGCATGTGGGAGACAAGGTCCTCCTAAAGAGTGAGAATCGAAAAAACAAATTCTCAGAGCTCTGGGAAGGACCATACAGAGTGACCTCAGTCGTATCCCCGGTCAATACGGAGATAAGGATACGGAAAAAGCTGAAGGTCATACACAACAATCGTCTTAAGCCTTACATAGAGTAAGGACCCCTGAAGATAATTAAAAAACACCAAAAGTGGACAAAAGACTTGATCCAAAAAAAAAAAAGGGACCAGACAACCAATGGACAAAAGCAAAAAAAAAAACAAAATAAAAATATAAAACAGTAAAACCCGCTAAAACGGGGGCTACCAGGCACCACAGATACGCGCGATAACCAGACCCAAATGGACCCATTACTGCTACCAAGACGCCGTACAGATAGAAAGGCCAAGGTGAGATGGACAACAACGCACCCCAATGCACTCCGCTAATGGGGAAGACAAACACCAACCAAAAATAAAAAAACACGGAATAATAGTAGAAATCTTACTACGTCAACCATACACTAACAATAACAGAAGCACATCCATTAGGAACACCCATTAGGCACCCACTGGAAAAGCATCCTTTCTGCTGGAGAGATCTTGACCACACATTGGAATCCCTGAAGGAACGTCGGGATGTTGATGTTTAGGCCAACACTGCGCATCTTTGTACCGTTGCCATGTATACAAATGACTTCAAGTCCACCCACTACCCAAGGAAGCAACAGATCCGGGTTCATCTTTCTAAACAAGGAGAGACTATCATCCCTCTGAACCGAGCTGAGCGTCTCCTGGAAACTCGAAGACAAGTTCGCCGCCGTTTGCATCACCAGCTGGAAGAGGACCATGGTCCATGCGCCGAGAGAAGACACCCCCATGAAGATCCGGAAAGCCTACAAATGTCGTGGCAACACCTACGTAATTGCGATCGACATCGGTGAACATATTCCCAACCTGCAAGCCGTGATGAATCTGGACGTCGACGAAATCGACCAATAGGTTGAACAATTCCTTGAGAAGCGTACCCACTCGAAGAAAACCCCGAAGACTACAAGGTACAAGAGCAGGACAACTGGAAAAGCCACGGACCCGCACTCACGGGCCCGCACCAAAAATTTCAACCGGTCTAAAAACGACAAATACCAGTAATTTTTCCCCATTAATCAAGGAATTCCATAGTTTTTAAGACAACAGCTAGAATAGATACAAAAAATAACCAATGATTATAATTATTATTATTCAATATTAATAGGCAGCCACTAGGTAAAGAAAATAACTTAGTCAGAACATTTTAACATTTGTAAAGTTTAAAATTTCAAAAAAAAAAAAACCTTGTAATTAGTATAACCAGGCAAAATGTACAAAACATGTACCAATTAAATAAGGAATGTTGTTAGGAAGTTTAACCAAAATAAGCTTGAAACATGTTAGGAGGGAAATTAGTTCATAGGAAGAAATAAGAAAAACATACAAAAAAAAAGAGGGAATCAGCAGATATGTAAACACAATTGCAACATGATCACCAACCACTTAAAACAAAAAAAAAATTATATATACAACTCTATACTGAGAATTATTCCTCTCCCAAGAATAATCCTCTTTTTCAAAAGGGGGGAGGAATGTTGTGATCGGTTTCCCACAGGCAAACGAAAAAGCAATTAACTGTTAATCAACCCAAAACGTAAACATGATCCAAATCCGCAAACGCGATAATGGGTAACGACCTACCTCAAGAATAATAAACAAACATCGTACATAAATGTACAAGGTCAAACCCACGGAATTAAGTATATGCTTGAGCCGGCTGTGATAAGCGCTAACCTTGAAAAAAGTAAACAATACGGTAACGCGTCACGTTACCAAAAAAAAAAAAAAGAAAACAAGAAGCGCAAGCCGTTAACAACTAACTTTACAAAGAACGCTAAAGAAGCAAAAAGATGGGAGTCAGCATAAATGAGCATATTGAACTCAGGCTACTCCCATCTAAATAAAAAACAATAAGTAAAGTAAATCAGCACTATCACCAAATTCCGATCGTAATTGCATCGATCAAAGGTAGTTGTCTTTTTGTTTGCAATAGTGCGAAATCGGCACCCAATTATTCGTCGAAAGTGGCGGTCACGTTGCAACGGTGAAACGTAACACGTGAGATGTGTTCCCAAAAGTTAGTGTCAATTTAGCAATTAATCAATAATCGATCAAGAGTAGGGATAAGTTTATGATAGGGAAAATTGTATAAAAATAATTGTAAATTAGCATTAAGATATAGTCTATTAGCAATTGAAGTGTAAGCCGTTACGCTGCCCGAGTGAGCAGCAAGTAATAAAAGTATTCTTTTAACTCAACTAAACCGTTTCGTTTGACGAAATCATCATAAACCCACTGAAGGTAACTAGTGTTCCCCCTTATCCACTTTCAACGGCTCGCAGCTTCGGCCGCGGCCTCCTCCCCCAACCCACGGCTCGCGGTACGCCCGCGGCCAGCCTCAAACCATTCCCCCTGCCTGCGGTATTGCCCGTAGGTCTGGTTATTCAAGTGCAATAATTCGGCGAGTTTTCCATGGCAATTTAGGGTGGAATCCCTAGAAGCCCACAGCAGTGTAGTGCAGCCCGATCGTGCCCCGTTACCTCGTGAGATAATCATAACACTTGTAAGTATTACAAAATATGAAAAGATTGCTGCAGATTTCTGCAGATATTAATCAAATTTTCCTTATTCAAATAATATGACTTTTACTTTCCTTATTGCAGGAAATAAAATGTACCTCTGCTGTAAGTATCTGATATTCGGTAAGGTCATCAGCAAGCTCCAGCATTCTCCCAATTGGTCTTGTTGGATATCGAGTCAGGAATCCTTTCACCGTCTTCGGCTAATGCTTCCCTTAGAATTCATGTAGGAAATAAAAAAATCGTGATCTTTTTCCAATTAACTGGAATAGCGCGGAAACATTTGGAAAATCCACCTTATTTACAGAGCAATACATAATATACGATTCGAACTAGTTTTGCTACTTTTGTAACAAGTGAATATACCAAAAGATCATCTTCATTTTTCCTACTCTCATCGGACTCACTCGGATAAAAAAATTAACCAAATTTCTTCAACGGCGGTGGAAATTCGACTTTGAAAAGTATTTTTCTTCTCTTGCAAACTTCAATCTCAGGTGAGAACTGAGAAGCGCAAGTGTTACCGGGTTCACTTTTCGGTCCGACGCACGGCGACGCACGAAGATGGTGGACCGGGCGACTGTACCCGGAGCCGTTATCACCAATTGCGGTATCAGCCGCGGAGACCTTCTGCAAAGCTCGTCCAGCTAGATGTGGGTACATGACTTGTTTCATTGTGCGCATGTATTGGTACCTCTGAAATTAGATTATATAACTATTCGCTTTCAATTTCAAATCTAACCATTTTAGTAGGATCTGCTGAGGAACATCTATTAGAGAAGAGAATTGGCAAAAACTTTAGACATGTACTACAAAACGGTAAGTGTTATAAAATACAATATTAATTGTTATTAATGAATGAATAATGGAAATATTATTTATAGGTTTTAGTTCTTTTATGCATCAATGCTTTCCTGGGTATTGGCAATGGCCAGAACACGTCTGATAGGGATTTGTTGAATAAGATGCAAGAAAAGATCCTCTTGGAGGAATACCAAAATACACCAACTCAAGACGGATACACTTTCTCGTAATAATTTAAAAAGAAGGAATTTTTGAAAGGATCAAAAATTGGTAAATGAAATTTTTTAGATATAAAACCAACGATGGTTCTGCGCGGGAGGAGAACGGTATTATCATGAATCCTGGAACAGAAAATGAGGAACTGGTTGTCATGGGAACCTACTCCTATGAAGATGGAGACGTAAGAACAACAACCATGTACACTGCTGATAAGAATGGATACCGACCTCGAGTTTCAATCAAAAATAGGAAACTGAACCCAAAACTTCTAGGATCTCTTGTTGGATAATTTTTTGTGTTCAGTGAAAATGTTTTGTTTAATATATTTTTTTCAATAAAGTGCTGTGTTCGAAATTCTCGATTGTCGTTTTCAAAACTCGTTGGAGGTTGCTGTAGTCCGTTCATAGCATGCAAAGTGTCATTGTGCTGCTGTAAAGTTGTTGTGCTTTTATTTTATTGCAAAATATTAACTGAGCCCCTGTGATTAAAAAAGCTTCGATCTTTGGAAAGTATTACAAGGCAAATTCGCCGCAAGGAAATTAACAGGCATTTAATGGCACTTGAAAGGGGAATCACCCTTCGTTGATCAATTTTTTGAAGTTCCAATATTCATTGTGTTCTTGGACTTTTTTGATAAATTAACTATATTTTGTGAATTATTTATGGCTTTTACATCCAACTCTTGAAAATGTCCTGCATATCGCACGGAGAACATATCTTATGGCTATTCATCAATAATGAATGTATCCGTTATGAGAGCGATTTTGCACAATGTAGAGCCAAGATGAAAGCAAATCTTTGAATAAAAAATTGCTTTAAATATATTCGAAATAACATGAAGCAAGACCATTTTTTTTTTCGTTGATCAAGTAAAAAGATACAATTCGTATAGAAATATTACCTAATTTTGGTGAAATGTATTCTTGCATTTCATAAGGAGTACTTTTGATGAGACTAATGATGAGAGCTTTATTTTTTATAAATATGTACAACAACTATGTATGAATATTTACTCATCCGACATTATGAGACTCCAGACGCCATAACGGTTTTTCCAAAGTTGTTGTTGACTTGTGCCAGAATAGAATAGTTTTTAAGTTAACCTTTCAGATATAATATTTGGGAATTGAATATTCAAAGCAATTTTAAAATCAGAATTTTGCAATTAATTTGAGATCACACGATCAGTGAGAAAGATCAAGTTTGTTTGAATTTTGAAGTTTACGGAACAAAAAAGGAGTAGCAGTTAATTAAGTATCACTATTTATTATTTAAGCATCACTTTACGTGTTGTTCTATTTGAATAGGTATAGATTAAAAACAGATAGAACAAATTTTCTCACAAAGGTATATTTAGCAAACATTGTTTGGTGCAGTGGTTAAAATAAATTATGCATGAGGAAATCTTCTGCTTGCGGTGGTCGTGCGAATCTAATTGTGTCATTCTTGTAAGTATTACAAAATAAGAAAAGATTGCTGCAGAATTCTGCAGATATTAATCAAATTTTCCTTATTCAAATAATATGACTTTTAATTTCCTTATTGCAGGAAAGAAAATGTACCTCTGCTGTAAGTATCTGATATTCTGTAAGGTCATCAGCAAGCTACAGCATTGCCCCAATTGGCCTTGTTGAATATCGAGTCAGAAACCCTTTCACCGCCTCGATGGAACCCGTCTTCGACTAATGATTCCCTTAGAATTCATGTCGGTGAAATTTACAAGGAAATAAAAGCGTCGTGATCTATTTGCAATTAATTGGAATAGCGCGGAAACATTTGGAAAATCCACCTTATTTACAGAGCAATACATAATATACGATCCGAACAAGTTTTGCAACTTTTATACCAAATGATCATACCAAAAGATCATCCTCATTCTTCCTACTCTCCTCGGACTCCCTCGGATAACAAAATCAACCAAATCTCTTCAGTGGCGGCGGAAATTCGACCTTGCAAGCTTCAATCCCAGGTAAGAAGCACAAGTGTTGACAACTTTTATAAGACAATAAAACATTACCGCGATCACTTTTCGTGCCGACGAAGATGCTGGACCGGGCGACTGTGCCCTAAGCTGTTATCATCAAGTGTGGTATCAGCCGCGGACACCTTGGGGCTCTCCGCAAAGCTCGCACAGCCATATGTGGGTACATGACTTGTTTTATTGTGTGCATGTATTGGTACTTAATAAGATTATTTAACTTTCCGCTTTCCGTTTCAGATCTAACCATTTCAGTACGGTGGATCTGCTGAGGAACATCTATTAGAGAAGAGAATTCGCAAAAACTTTAGACATGTACTGCAAAACGGTAAGTGTTATAAAATACAATATTAATTGTTATTAATGAATGAATAATGGAAATATGTATTATTCATAGGTTTTAGTTCTTTTATGCATCAGTGCTTTCCTGGGTGTCAGCAATGGCCAAAACACGTATGAAAGGGATTTGTTGAATATGATGAAACAAAAGATCCTTTTGGAGGAATACGAAAATGTACCAACTAAAGATGGATACAATTTCTCGTAATTATTTACAAAAAAACGTTTTTGAAGGATCAAACATTGGTAAATGAACTATTTTAGGTACAAAACCAGCGATGGTTCTGTGCGGGAGGAGAACGGTATTCTCATGAATCCTGGAACAGATAATGAGGAACTGGTTGTCATGGGAACCTTCTCCTATGCAGATGGAGACACAACAACAACAACCATGTACACTGCTGATAAGAATGGATACCGACCTCGAGTTTCAATCAAAAATAGGAAACTAAACCCAAAACTTCTAGGATCTCTTGTTGGATAATTTTTTGTGTTCAGTGAAAATGTTTTGTTTAATATATTTTTTTCAATAAAGTGCTGTGTTCGAAATTCTAGATTGTCGTTTTCAAAACTCGTTGGAGGTTGCTGTCGTCCGTTCATGGCATGCAAAGTGTCATTGTGCTGCTGTAAAGTTGTTGTGCTTATTGCAAAATATTAACTGAGCCTCTGTGATTAAAAAAAGCTTCGATCTTTGGAAAGTATTACAAGGCAAATTCGCCGCAAGGAAATTAACAGGCATTTAATGGCACTTGAAAGGGGAATCACCCTTCGTTGATCAATTTTTTGAAGTTCCAATATTCATTGTGTTCTTGGACTTTTTTGATAAATTCACTATATTTTGTGAATTATTTATGGCTTTTACATCCAACTCTTGAAAATGTCCTGCATATCGCACGGAGAACATATCTTATGGCTATTCATCAATAATGAATGTATCCGTTATGAGAGCGATTGCACAATGTAGAGCCAAGATGAACCCGAATCTTTGAATAAAAAATTGCTTTAAATATATTCGAAATAACATGAAGCAAAACCATTCTTTTTTTCGTTGATCAAGTAAAAAGATACAATTTTTTCGTATAAATATATTAACTAATTTAGGTGAAATGTATAGGTTAGTTGCCATCCTTTTTTCTTATCATACATTTCGTAAGGAGAACTTTTGGTGATGATATCATGATGAATTGATGAACCATCTGGGAGCTTTATTTTTTATAAATATGTTCAACAACTATGTATATATATTTACTTATCCGACATTGTGAGACTTCAGACGTCATAACGGCTTTTCCAAAGTTATTGCTGACTTGTCCCGGAAGAGAACAGTTTTTAAGTTAACCTTTTAGATAAAATATTTAGGAATTAAATATTCAAAGTAATTTGCAATTTTAAAACCAGAATTTTGCAATTAATTTGAGATCACACGATCAGTGAGAGAGATCAAATTTATTTAAATTTTAAAATTTACGAAACAAAAAAGGAGTACCAGTTAATTAATTATCACTATTTAAGCATCACTTTACGTGTTGTTCTATTGGAATAGGTATAAATTAAAAACAGATAGAACAGATTTTCTCACAAAGGTCTATTTAGCAAATATTATTGTTTTTCAATTTAGTAGTACAAATATAAATAACTGTCAAATACATTTTTCCATAAAATAATTTATATTAGGTATATAAAGGGTCGAGGAAATAATTTTAAACAATAAGCATACCTACCTACTATATTAATAATAAAATTATTAATATTCAGTGGAATTTTTATTAGTTCGCCAAAAATGTTGGATTTCTAAAAAAATACAAGGTTCTTTCTCACTTGTGTGCATTTTTAATAGCGATCGATTTAATTTCAAAGGTCAGAAAAAGTATAGTAAAACTATCATAAAGGTATTTAACTAATATAATTTATGGTGATACGTGGTGGAATCTCATTTTATTTTAATTTTTTGAGAAACAAAACCGGAATAATTCTTTCTATTCTGCTTTAACTCGTATAAACTAACGATCCACTAAAACCGATCGTCTATTATCGATCCCATGGATCAAAACTTCTCGGAAACTCATCCTCATTAGTTAATTATTAATTAGCAACATTCACGACAGCCGAAGATTTCCCAGTCTTGCTCTCTAATTAATTATTCAGTAACTTGGTCAAATCCGTCTGCAATAATGACGTTGCACAGGTGTGAGGCTTAAAATGCATTCCAATTTAATGGAAAATCATCTTAAGATTATGTCAGGGCTGCAGTTCTCAATGTAAACGGACACCTTGGAATTTGTCTGTAAGCTTATTTTTTATTTATATTATTTTTAAATAATTTTGATTGCACTTGACGCCCAAGTAAGCAATCAACGAGTTTTGACGCCAGGTAAATGGTTCCTACCATTTGCTTAAGCGATACTTATAAATTTTTGTTTTGTTTTTTGAAATTCTTCACATGCATACATTTAAAAATCATCACAGTTATTAAATAGTTTGTCAATAAGTTTTAATTGATTGCCAGCAGTCATCAACGAGCAATGATCATTCACTTCTCTTTGGTCATTAATGATATTAATTTAATCTAGTCACATTCTTATAAACATCTGCAATTACTTTTCAATTTACAGATTATACATACAAATATTATTAATTATCAATAATATGAATTTGGCAGAGTAAACTTAACGTTTTTGAGTTCTACATTATGGAAATGGAAATTGTTGATCGAACACTTGCAAAAAGGAAAATGTTCGAAGTTGTAATCCTTGGAACATTAGTGCTGTGCGTTTATGAGAATGCAATTTTGATGCAGATGGGAGATGGAAATTTTTGATGTGGGGTCGGTCTCTTTTTTTAAAATCAAGTAAGTACGCAAAACCACTTGCGATTTCTGTTATTAAACAAAGAAGTTTTTTTTGGGGTTTTGAGATTATTAATTAAAATCTGGTGCAGGTAAGTAATAATATTAGTAACTGAGAAAAATTGTAAGAAATTTATTGGGAAGAATTATTATTGCAGACGGAGTTCTTTCTTAATTATACAATTCCATTCATGAACGTCCTACTGAACGTAAAATCGCTAAAAAGGTTTATCTTTTCAAAAATAATTTTTGTTTCCTTTACATATTCGACTGATTGCTTTTATAAATAATAAATCAACTTAAAAGGGGCAGCAAGTGTGACACGGGAAAATAAAAAGTAAAAGTAAATCAGAATTATTTCCCTGCAAGCCCTTGAATTTAAGTTATAAATACGTTTTATCTCTGACCCCAGTCAGTAATCACGAACAAGTATTAATTATCCATTGGCATGTGTATTATCTATTAACAAAGTCAATACAATTTTACTGTATATCCATAAGTGTTACAGGTGATGAGTTTAATTTAGTTAATAGATTAATAATCAATTTGTAATAATAATTAGTTGGAGACTTGGAGTGGTAAAATGAGATATCTGCCTCTGGGTAGGACGGACATGCTATCACGTTCGCAGCAAGTAATTTTAGATCCATCTTCGATTATCATAAGGAGTAACATTTGCGGTGGAATGGTCTTTAATGGGTCAAGTTGATAATGATATGAATACGCAAGAGTAATGTTATAAACAATTATCAGCTGCAAACTCGGAAGGTAGTAATAATCGGTGGCAGATCAGAGCTGGAATTAGCAAAGTATTGCCGCAGAGGGGGTTACAATTTTAATACAAAACATCAAACAAACTCAATTGTTTTTAAGCTTTAACGTGAAAATCACCAGTGATTACAATTTCAAGGTTTTCATTATTGCAAACATTATATTTTTTTTAAAAACTACTTTCTATTACAAGATCGCCTTGAGCTTCAAAAGCACGTGCCCGGCTTTTTAATTATAGAGCCTACACACTATGTATGCAAAAACATGCTAAAAGTTCATTTAATTTATATTAATTGATTTTGAATTTAACACTTTTCTTTGGTTTCCTCACTATACTCCTCGTCCGAGACTTGTGCAGAGCAAGAAGCATCTCTCTTTTGCATTTTTATGGCAGCTGGGGCGGGACCAGCCCCTTGCAGCTTTACTGACTCCATCCTGAAAAATAATTATGAAATTATTAATATGTATTAATATATAATCCAAAAAATGTAAAATTCAAAATTACTTTGGTTCAATATCAAAAACTTCTCCACCGTCGTTTTTTACAGCGTCGTCTGTTTGAATTACCTTGCAGAAGGTAACTGCAATTACTGCAAATAAAGTCGCCAATACTACCTGAAATAGAAATAACAAGTAATTATTGTTGTTAGAGCCTAGAAGTATGCAACAATGTGTTCATTGGATATTTCGATAATAATTAGTTGTGCACTTGTACAGGTTTGTTAAAAAATTTGTACAAATGTTATTTGTTTAAACTTAGTTTTGGATCGAAGACACTTGTTTTATTTGCAATTTATTTTTACTTAATTGTCTTCAACATTTTAGACAACAATTACTACAACAAATTAGAATTTTTTTTTTATAATTAAAATAAATTGTAAGCACTGTAATTTTACCGTGTTTTAAAATGAATGTATGACTTACAATATTTTTCATACTGATATGTAAGTTTCAAGTAACAAATGGCACTAGAGAAAGTAACACTTTTGTAATTTAAACAACTGATGTCTATGTCTGACGAAATCCAAAGACAGATTGTTACAATTTGCAATTGCTCCAAGTGAAAGTCCGAGGACTAAAAGAAGAGAGCAGTTAAAAGCGATAGTAATTGACCCTTTCTGATAAGATTAATTTGCACAGCCAGCCAGGAAAGATATCAAATGATGCGAGAACATCAATCTAAAATATGTCAAAGATGTTCTAAAAACAACTTCAGTAAGGCATTGATTGATCAAGGGTTTTTCGTCATTGTTATTATTTTAACAGATTAATTTGTTATAATTCGTCTTGACTTTATATTTCTGTGTCTCTCCATGGTAACATAAGAACTTTGTCATTTAAAATGTCATTGTTAATTTTAATATTATTCTGATTAATTCATAAAAAATAATTATGTAATTATAACTTCAAAAAGTCTGCTCTACGAATTTTTGTTATATGCAATTTCAAAACTAACAAATTATTTTGATTACCTCTCAAGATCCTCGTAATATGTACAAAGTTCGCCGCGGGGGATGTTAGTTGATATATAAATGCGTTTGTCAATTTTCATTTGCATAAACATTTCACTTTACGACCATGTACCTACTCCTTGTGCTTTCAGCCTTATCTGTTAGAGAGTACTATATACTATTTTCAATACCTTATCTTTAGGAAATTCATTGTAGGTGGGGAATGCTGCTTGTTGCGAAAACTCTATCATTTTGTGATTTATAGGACATCTTGACGTGACATTAAATTTCAAAAACACTTTTATTATGCGTAAAAAGAATATTTTTATTAAACAAGTATTTAACTCAGATTTCATAAGTGTTATGAATATTCTGAGAAGTTGTGCTGTTCGTTAGGAAGATGTAGAACCCGTTTGCCGGTTGAAGATGCTACTTTCACTATCGATGGCTCAAACCAGTTCGCGGTGGTTTTATTATATCCACAAGCGTCACCAACCTTCAGCCGATGAACCTCCGAAATTTTGATAAATTTCAAATTATCCAGAGTTTTTTTTTCAGTTACATCTATTTATTAGGTAGAGCTTTGTGGACATGTAGCACATGAAACAAATTGATCGCGAATGGAAGTCTTCTTGCGGGATTAATGATCATGATAGTCTGTAGATCAAGTCTCGTCCGTTTGACCTATGACGCAATTCCAAATACCATCATCAATGCAATGTTTGTGCCCATAAACTTTTAAGCAAAAGTTAACGATTTACCACCGCTGAGGCTGACTACAGTGTTGACCCAACTGACCAGAATTAGCCAAAGCCGATCGCGCATGGGTTCCGAATAGTTTCTACCGTCATCTTCATCAACGTGCCCAATGGACCGCTTTGTCGGCTGTTTTGATACCCATGAGATGGACGTCGCGCTCAGATGAGGTAACATGTCTCAATCCACCTATAATAGTGTGGTCTGTGCCACTCGATGCAGGCGCAAGGTCAACTCTAATTATCAAGTGCGGTTTGCGATCCTCAAGCAGCAAATGGAAAAATTAACATTACACTTCGGTGTTTATCACCGCTAATCGATTTAATTGCTAACAGCAATTTAACTGGACAAATTTATATAAGAAGTACGACATTCCTTAGTTTAAATCGGGGAGAAAAAAAACTAGTTTATAACTTAATCGACGACTTTATGGTGACCAAGTGCAACTGTTGGGAAATTCAACACAGACATTTCCGGATGAAATTCAAAGTCCTTCACCTTCTTTCAGTTTCCTCTAAATATTCCACTGAGTTATGGATGGTGTTCAAATCACAGTTTATGGATGGTCTTCAACATAACACCGTAATTAATAAGTACTTCTAAAATGGCCAATCATTGTTTAAATGATTATTTTCCTTTCGAACATTATTCGTATAATCGGTTATCGGAACTTTATATTTTAATGCTTTAAATGGAATCACTACTTGATCAACAGATTCAAGGTGATCCTGCAAGTAGTAGTTTACAATTAATGCTTACTGCTCACAAATATTGATCTTCAAAAATTTTAATGAATCTTCAAGTGATACTGTGAATTGGACGACCTTGAATAACATTGAAAGTCGAAGAATACTAATTGTACTTAAAGATTTTTCAAAAGTAATTTCATTCTGTATTCTCCGGAAATCGAGTTAAAAAAAACATCTAGATTTGAACAAAAAGGTAAGCAACCATTGCTGTTTTATGATTTTTCTAGGACGACGGCAGATTGCCATAGATTGATATCAGAAAGATGATAAGAACATTGTAATGTATTGGTTTTCAGAGCTTTTTTGTAGTATTTTTTCTTATTATCAGTCCATTTCAACTAAAAGGCCAACTACTTGGGGAAATATTGCGTTAAATGTTCCTCAAACCAAAACATTCTTAAAAGAGAAACAAGAACTTTAAGAACGACAATAGTCAATATTGTAAATAATGTTTCCCGGAAGTTAAAATAATTTATTGCCATTAAATTATTGATTTCAGTTAGATTGATTTCCAACATGTTTTTCCTTGTCTGTTAAAATTTATATATTTAAAAACAATCCGAAAACAAACTTCATGTCTCTAAATGTCCCTCACAAAAGCTCAGTTGTAAACTCCACATCTTGTTTTCATATTGTAATAAATCCATTTTGGGCAATGCAGTTCAGTTCGGACAATGTTGGAGGACTGTTAAATAAAATAAATAAGATCGTCTGCAAAGATAAGTCGAGTTGGAAGTTGTTCGCCTGCAAAGTGAACATGTGGGTTTCAGTTTAATTTTTGTAACTAAAATGGATGTCTCTTCCGATTTTCTCGGAATGTAAGTCGCCAGATGACAATTTTATATTTCAGGAAGATGTCAGGGTTGCCGGTCTATATCAATCAATATTTGCCCCTGACTTTTCGATAACTGAAGCCAAATGAAGTAAATTGCTTCGGGCTTATTACATTTAAAAAATTTCGTCGAACATTGGAATACAATTGTAAGGAAGAAGAAGAATTCCGTTCATGTAATAGCCTGAATTGTTTTTCTTATTGTTATTTAAATTTATGAGATTGTAGTTTTATATAGTAAATTTTAGTGTTGTTAGAAATAAAGATATTTGCTAATGTAAACAAACTTTGATAAAATCTGATAAGAAAAACTTCAAAATTAATTTCCTGCTTCAAACAATTTTCTGAAATAATGTGGGAAAATGGTCCCAAAATTCTCAGCTGAGGAATAAATAAGAAGAATGCCGAGGTCTTTCAAACGAAATAAATGCAAAATTGAAGCATTAATATGAGTCGTGACCAATAAAAAATCGCAGCTTAAAAGCACTACAATTTCGTTCAATTCGGGACATGAGCGCTTCTGCAGATTATCAATTACCATTTAATTCTTGAAGGCTAATCCTAAGTTAACTTTTGGCGTTTCCAGTTGTATCACTTAAGGAAAATTTACAGCATACGAATATATTGATATTTTTTATAATTTCCAATGCGAAAATGAGGAGAGCGTCGATGTCCAGTTGTGCGTCCGCAAGAAGCGTGTTTTTCAGACTCGCTGCGGACCTCGTGCACCGTTAACGGACTCACCTGCAAATGCCACTCTCAACGATGCCATAAACTCGTGTAATTGAAGATGCTGCAAGATGCAAGTGTCAAGTGGGGTGTCATCGGCGGTGCATAAGAAGATGCAAAGTGCATCCGTCGAGTGTATAAAAGATCGTGCGCAATTAGACAACATCACTTTTAATTTCGATTTCAAGTTCTTCAGTTATCACAGCAGCAATAATCATGAAATTGGTAAGGATTTCGAGCTGAAAGGATACCCAGAAGGACTTCAAAGGATTTTTTTTAGATACTTGTGTTGGCAGCAGTTGTGGCAGTGTGTGTGGCAGCTCCTCTGGATGACTCGAAAAATGCACAAATTATTAGTTACGAATCGGATAACATAGGAATTGATGGATACCGTTTTGCGTAAGTTGAATTTCTTGATCATGGACGAAGGAAACTCCATCATGGTTCTTGTGTTTTAGTTTCGAGACTAGTGATGGAATTAAGAGGACCGAGGAGGCGACCTTGAACAATGCTGGAACCGACAATGAAGCTATTTCCGTGCGAGGAACCATTTCCTGGGTTGGAGATGACGGCCAAACATACACAATCAACTTTGTGGCGGATGAAAATGGTTTCCGACCTGAGGGAGCTCATCTTCCGAAATAATTTCTTCAAATGTTGTTAAGGAACTCTGTTTATAATGATTAAGCTTTTGTTTTTACAATTATCAATAAAAAATTCTAGAAAAAAAACCTATATTAGAAATTAAAAAAAAACATTTTCTTGTTACTTGAAACGGAAATTCCGCAGTCGCGATTCTATAGAAGGATTAAGTGGGATTGAAACGGTTTTGGTTGCGCAATCTGAAACTGGAATCGTTTAACAGTGACCACACGCGGGGAATCCACTTGCATTGGTTGGAAGTTGCAGATTGCACCGCAGCGGATTTGTTCTTCGAATGGCCGCTGTGCAGTCTCTACTCGATTCGTCGTTAATCGCGTTCCACAGAGCAAACTGTGCGATGACCTTTTCCGATAGTCAGGGAAAAGTGAAAAGTCTGAGAATTCTGAATTTCTGCTGGGTTCATCTGCTTATTTCTAATTTACTGATTGTAAACTAAAGGAAGCTAACGGAATACCTCTTTCCACAGAGGCAGTGTCACGCCTGTCCCCGCGCAACTTCCCAGAAAGGATAAACTAAATTTGTTGCGTGAATTACCTTTAAAAAAAAAGGTGCTCATTCATTCTGGGCCGCGAATGGCATTCCTCTGACGTGCATCAAAAGTATTAATAATTTTCAGAAGAACGAAATGAGGATTGGAGGTTGAATTTGTCAGCGACCTTAGTGGTGTGAGCGGCGGGCTTGTCGTTCGACTGCAAACACTTCATCTCTCAAGGACGATGACGGTAAACTATTGTGAGATGAGGGCGGCAAGTGACTGCACTGACGGTGAAAAGTGAGGCGCCGATGTTTTTCATTGATTGCATAACCTTCTGTGATTTGGTGGATTTGCATATACATGGAAGAAACTCAAAATATTTTGTCAAGTATAAACATATTTCGGATGTGCATCAACAATAAACTTTGTCGTTGGAATTTGTAGCGATCAATCACTACAGATTATAGGCATGAATTCAATAAAAATAAATTACTTAGCAGTTAGCAACATGACGCTTAACACTTTTTGTTTTATTCTTTTAGGCATTTCGAACACACTTTTTTGTCACCACTCAAAAAACATTTACTTATACTAAATTAAGATGACCTTGCGTCTTATTTATAACTTTGTAGGTACTGAAGATGCATTTTTATATAAAAAAAAAAGATGATATTTAATTTAATTTATATTAAGAGATTTTTTTTCCGCTATTTTATGCAGTCAGAAAGCCAGAAAGAGAACGGGATTGCTTCATTGGTATTTACTTTTCAATCTAAAAAATGCCTCATCAATGGCCCGCCCTCTTGAATTGCTTTTTGGTCTAATTGTGAACCGATATGTTTGATTAACATTTGATTTTTTATAATTTTAATCTTCATATAAGATAAATTATTTTGTTTAGGGTGATTTTCTAAAATGGTTTGGTTGATCAATGCCATGGAAAAATGGTTTTATTGTGCATAACTATTGCACTTATATTTTGTTTCCTTTCCAAAAACAGTAATTGTCTTGCTTAATTAAAAAATGTTATAACAGTTTCAACGTATATCAGTTTTTTCATATTTAAATCCATTATAATTTCCATTATTGTAGAATCACTATTCCTTTACGGTGTCCTGACAGGAAGCAGGTTCTACTCTCAAAATATTTAGGCATCTGTTTATATATAATGTTAGAGGATTTAAAAAAAAATTAATTAAAGGGATTTGCTCAATCGGCGATTATATGAGAAGCTTCACAACAAATCCGGTCCAAGGTCGGGATTTTACTGCAGTTGATTTTTATGGCAGCTTAAATAATTACCATAACTGGAAAACCGTTCGATACATTTCGTCTTCTAGTCCCATGTCAGAAAACGCACAGATTAATTAGCATCATTTCATACAAGTTGGATAACATCAAATATTCAAAGGAGTTGCTTTAACGTCAATTGACGGGATCGTCAAGTAATCCGACTATCATTCGAACAATTTACATTGGTTCTTCATTACTTTTAAACCGTTCGTACAAGCTCTTTTGTCCAACTTGGAAGTTGTTTAATTATTACTGTCCAAAGATTAGTTTATGTAATGTGAAAGTTATTATTGAATATTCAACTGTCGATCCATTTGAAAAGCTATTGAATCTTTGTGGACAGTATGTTTTCCTCAAAGTGACCTCTTCTAAGAATAACGAATTCGAAATTAAGTTCGAGAAGTTTACGACATTGTTCCGTAATATCGAACAGTTTTGTATGCAACAAATTCAAACATATGACATCATTTTAGTCATTAATATTGAGGAACTTTTGAGAAATGTCGTAAAATATTTGTTATTTTTTAAAAATGAAGCCAAAATTATAAAAAAATTATTTTATTATAAAAACATTTAAGCGACTGGTAAATGAGCTCCTTCTGGCTGGAATCCATTTTCGTCTGCAATATAATTTAGGGTGTAGGTTTGACCATCTGCACCAATCCACGTTACAGTTCCCCGCACAGAAATGGCTTCTTGTTCAGTGCCGATATTTTTCAGTTGTCCTTGCTCCTGCCTGGATACTCCATCACTTGTTTCGTAACTAAGCAAAATAATATTCGGATTCTAAAGTGAATTCATTTAAAATAAAACATATTAGCATCTCACGCGAAATTATATCCGTCTCCCGCACTTTCACTATCGTATCTCAAGATCTGCGCGTTCCTCGAATCATCAGCTGGACGTCCAAACGCGAGTCCCAGGACAACAAATAACGCAATTACAACTTTCATATCTACCTCCTAATTTAATTATGTCACTTGACTAACTTTGAAGAGTGTAAGTAAACTAACGGTTCTTACATTGAATCATTGCTTTTATAGTTCTCTTGCAGGTACACCTAAAGTTGCATAAATTAGTTGACGAAAAAAGGTTAAAAACTTCCACAAATAGTAAAAGCGTAACATCGCCTCCGTAAGTGAGCAATGAGCATGCGATGTCGGAAGGTGTGATTTCAAACTTCTTAAAGTCAAATATTTATTTAGGCGTGCCAATTTCTGGAATCTGGTAATATTTTGCATTTGAGAAAAAAACTATGCAATATTCAATGCAAATTACTTTTAGTAACAATATGACGTGGGCTCGATCGTTTGTGTGATCTTCAAATGACGTACGCAGAGTGAATTTGAATTCATAATGTATTACCATAAATGCAATAACCGTAAATAACGCACAATTGTTCGAATTTCAATTTCCATAAATACCACGTGAATGATGATTACAGATCTAGTACTATTTTAATGTTCTAGGGACCTACTTCTACGAGTATTAATTTTTGTACTTACAACAATTTTATCAATAATAAGTGTGCGTTAAAGTACAATTGCAACTTAGAAAAATGAGTCAAAGTATAAAAAATGCAGGATTTCTTAGAGAAAATCGCAAAGATTGTGTGGAAATTTTTATGTCGTTACATTCAAATGATACTAAGTCGGTGGTTCCCAAATTTTCATGAATGTGGAACACCGTCTAAGCCTAACTGTTACGTATGTATGTGAAAGTTCTCATATTTACTTGCAGCCTTATTCACTCATTCTAGATTACTCCGTGCTAAATAATGTTTTCTTCTTCCAGGATTTTCAAGGGAAGAACAGTTTTAATGAACAGAAAATATAAATATCTTTTCACTGTGAATTTAGGACTTTTCTATGACATTAGTTTATTTTGTTAACAATAATAAATTAATTTGTGCATACAATTTTTGTCATGAACTCCTTTTGCGTCATGTTATGGATCCCTACAATAACATTTCTTCTTTCTCTTCTCAAAGTCAAGTAAAGATTATGAGCCCACTATCGTAGATTATATACATACATTACATATACAATACATACTATATAGTTTCAGATTGTATATTGTATAATGAACACTTTTAAAATAAAGCGGATTTGAGCATGGGCAATTAGTAAATTAAATCATTTTTAAATATGTTTGTCAATCCAACAACTAAGAAATTCAAGAAGAAAAGAATCTTCAACTTATTTATTTTGTACCAATTCATATTTTTTGGATATAAAAAAATAGGAATGTAAGTCTTCCTCTGCTTTCGATGGATATCACTGATGGCATTGCTGGTACAATTCAGAAATAAAAGGATAGTACTTACATATAATATATATAACAAAAAATATAATTGATCTACCAATTAGAATTATGCATAAATCGGAAAATGTATATTTGTTTTAATTGGCACCAAGAAAAATCAAAAGTTGCCAGAATTGTACATAATTCCTATTCTCATGTTTTGAGAACCTTAATATCCTTTTAAAATGGTGAAAATCTGTAATAGAAGTAATGATCCGAATATGTTGTTTTTGTTTTTATATTTATTAGAATATTAAAGTACTTGTTTAACAGGTAGTAATTTAATCCGGCACTATGACTTATCAATAATATAACAGCAATAGCACATAAAAGGAACAATTTACATAGAGAGAAGAATAGAATGGAGAAAGTGTAGCACGCATGTCTCTATCTAAGCGCACAACGAGGAAGGATCCGACAATGATTCACTCGAACTACATCAAACACCGGTCACAGTTATCACGATTCAAAATGTAACAGAAAAGTTCACTAAAGAGGTTACTGTGTCAATTCAGTCTATGTCCTTTATTGTGGCAGATGAGCACCCTGCGGCTGGAATCCGTTCTCGTCAGCGATGTAGTTCAAGGTGTATTGCTGTCCGTCGGCGGCGATCCACGTCACTGTACCTCGGACTGTAAGAGCTTCGTTTTCTGTTCCCACGTTCTTCAGTTCTGCCTGTTCAGATCGGGAGACGCCGTCACTGGTCTCGTAGCTACAAGAACCAAAGATAGTTCACGTTAAAAAAATTATTTAAAAAAGTGTATCCTTTGAGATTGAAACTCACGCGAATTTGTATCCATCGACGCCGATATTCTCGTTATCGTACCGAAGGATCTGCGCATTCCGAGGATCATCGACGGGAGCGGCCACGGCGGCCACGAGAAGGACTGCGAACACGATCACGAATTTCATGGTGCGAACTGAGTTTCTGGAGTGACTCTTCTGTCAAGATTGGAAGTGCACTAATGGTAATGAAATAATTGAGACCCGGTCTTTTATATGGTTTCGTTACATCAGCAGGTGGCAATGAAAGCGCTCAGTAACACACGCACTACCTGATGGGCCCTGTTGATTGCCAATAGGCAGCGTCTAGGGCGAATTGGGAGCCAGAGATTTTTAGAAAGGCATCTTCAGTTGCGTGTTCGCTGAAACTTGACAGTGCGCCGCGCCGGTGCGCGATCATAACAGATCCATCGCGCTGGTCCAGCGCCAGGTTAATAAATTTTGATGCGGCCGAAGGTAAATAAGGTCTCAAAGTGTTTTGTGGCATTTAATGTAATTTGTAAAATACATCAACAGGAGAACTTCCTAGGTGAAGAGATCAATCCCTGGTGCGATCTAAGGTGTTGGTAAAGGCATCTGTGGCAAATATTAAGATCAGTCACCAAATAATTGATATTGGGGTTTCCGATGCATCGAAACGGCCTGAGATTAATGATGATTATCGAAGTGCTGGATTCATTAGCGGCCCTAAACTAACAATTAGTTTGGAGGTTAAATACCTTGGAAAGCAATTAATATATGGTTTATGGTTTTTATTGAAAAATTATTCAGTAATCTTCCCCGTATATTAGATGGACATAATTATACAAAATATGAGACCTTTGAATAGTCGAACTTATAACCTCTTTACCCAATTGCTTGGTCCATTTTAAGTGTCCTAATTTCGACATATCTTAATTACCTTCAATTCCAATCCAACATCTCCCTTCAAACTGTTAATTGAAAATCTATTGCGATATGAGGTTCATTAATTCGAGGTAGTTTTTGCCACCCTAAAGACAAATTTTGTGAATTATTTCAAATTGTCATTTCGATTTTTTTGATATTAAATTTAGCAGTTCGTAAAATGTTGGCTGCAGGTCAATTTAGTAAAATTGCGCTTTTGAAAAGTAAATTATTTCTAAGCTTAAGTGTTTTCCTATCGTAACACTTAAAACAAGGAAATCACTGCATACAAATCGCAAAATTACAAATATTTATAGCAAAATAGTCAATAAAAACTTTTTAAACTAAAAACGTGTAAACAATGCAATTTCTAAGAAATAAAAATCAACAAAGATATGTAAAAATAATTCCTATATATTATGGTATTCACGTATTTTTTTTGAAAATTGTTGAGTAATGTAATACAATAGAGTTGTCTAATATTTCATAATAATAAGAGTCAGTAAACTTATTGTTAGCTTTATTTATTGATTCTCAAATTTCGTGTGATTCGTGTAAACCCTTCAATCCGAAAATACTTTTCTTCATTAAGAAAATAAAATTTAACTAAATGTTGCACCAAAGCTATTTCTAGAATAAATATTCATTTTGATTATTATTACTAAAATAATGTGACCAATTAACACAGAGGAAAGCTGATATGTATTGTGAAAAACCGTTCGAAGGTCTTTGTAAAATTTTAAGTATTTTTGCAAAAATGTATTATTCATTTTTGGTAATCCATAAACTTGACCTGATCTGCTGGAGATTTTCTTCAGATATGATTGGTATTAGCAAAAAGTCAATAACATACTACTAATGTATAATGCAACAGCGTTCCTTTAGAAAATAAATTTATTATTCATGTTACGCTGCAGAAAATTTTGTAAATATGAATATCATCAAATTGAAAATAAATAAAATAAATTATAAAATAATAATTATTTATAATAAATTATTTTTAATAAATTATAAATAAATTGAAAATAAATATTGTAAATAAATTATAAACCGATAGGAGGCATTTCGTTAGTTGATCATTGTTTGAAAAAAATCGTTTTAGTTCTTAACAAGAAGTCTTTATTAATAAATATAACAACAACACAATAACGAAATATTTAATACTCTTAATTACTGCGGCAAATGAGCACCCTCCGGTCGGAAGCCATTTTCATCTGCCACATAACTATAAGAATAAGTTTGTCCGTCCTCTGCAATCCAGGACACTGTTCCTCGAACAACAATAGCACTATCCTCGGGTCCAAACTCTCTCAGTTCACCCTGTTCTTGCCACTGAATTCCATTGCTAGTTTCAAAACTGCAAAATGTTATATAAATTATTTCAAAATCGCAATCATTTCACTGTACACATTATTTACGCGTATTTGTAGTTGCCATCACCGATATTCTCATTTTCGAGACGCAAAGTTTGAGCCTGACTAGCGTCATCCAGAGGAGCGGCAAGGACTGCAGCAACTATAGCGGCCAGGACTACGATGTACTGCATTTCGACCAGGTTTGATACTTTCCCTACTGACTTTAAACCGAATACTGTTGATGGCCACCTGCAAAGGGTACACTTTTATAGTAAAACCGAGATTTGGGCACAATAGATCAATGAATGTTATCTTCAAAATTTAATTTTCGCAACTCGAAAAACAGTTTGCAGTGTTTATGAAACGCATTCATTATCGGTTTCAGTGCATGCCCCATTAGATATTCAAATGAGCATCAGAAATTGTTGCCAAATATCGGCCTAGTGCCTCCATTCAGCAGAAGCGCTGCAAAGAAATGAGCAGTGGTTCGAAGATAGCCAAAGGTTACTGCCCCTGCGTAAGCAGCTTTTGATAAAATCATCGATTTTCCTTCGCGCATTTGCATTCTTAAATGGTTTGTGAAAATATTAGAAAGGTCACGAAGAGCTTTGCAAATCGTGCTTTAATTAAGCATTCGAATAAAATTAAGGTAATGTCCCGAATTGTTGAATTTGCATTGTTGCACGTGCTCGGGAGAGTTCTATTAACTGATTTTGAACTATAAAATATACACAATTCAATATTAAATTTATTCAAAATTCACATACAATATAGTTTCGATTTGTTATAAGCAACATTAAGCTTAAATTCTGTTGGATTCAACTTCATTTGTTTTAATTTTGAATTTCGAACTATCTTAATTAAGATAATTATAAATCATTGTTTCCCTGTAGCTCAGAGGAAATGTAATTTCCATTTGCTGCAGCTGCAGTGACAAATCGGAATCAAGTGTTTCCCAAACTAGTCTTATATAAACATCCTACTACCTCCTCTCAAACGTAATTTTCAAAATCTTGTTGCATTTGCATTCCAAATCCGCTTTGTTAGTAAAAATACATTTTAAAACATTTCCCCCAAAATGTCATTAACTCCGTCTTCGGAATTTGATAATAATTTATCTGATCATTATCTTTTTAATTCCATAATATTTTCAGAACATTGCCGTCAATGATTAAAATAAAATCATAGATGACTAGAGACGCATTCATAATATTTCCTTTGTTTATTGTTGTTAGATAACTTTCTGGTTATAGATAAGCGTTTTTAAATTTGTGAAGAAACGATTTTGATTAGTTTTTAAGTTTTATCATTTAGTGCCATTCACTCATAAATTTTTGATGTTTTTTGTACGGTTTAGATGTAAAACGGTACAGTTTTAACACAGAAGCAGCATTTGTTAAGAAGTCCTATAAAAAAACGTTCAAGAACAGTACTCCCATCGTTAAAAACAAAATACGTTCTAAATATTATTGAAAAAGCACATAAAAAAATGAAAGTTTTAGGTATTTGTAAAATTTCAAGATCGTGTAAAACAGTTCCACTCAAATAATTAATTAATTGTACTACGAATTTATAATAATATTTAACGAAAGAAAGTTAATATATAAATATTCAATAACCAGCATTTTTGTATGAAAATAATTAAGTCTCAAATGGCAACACTAAGAAGGAGTTGCCTGATTTGATCTATCTTCGAACTTGGCCTTACAAATTTAACGAAGTATTATTGATCCGAAATTCAAGTCCTAGTTACGAGCGTTCTCTAGTTATCGTTTGGACAGACAACAGACAACAGACAGGCGGACATGCATAAAACGGTTTCTTCTCTTTTCCCAATAATGAACCTGTGTTCTTTTTTTCTGGCAGCATTAATCCCTGTCGTTGCACACGTTCGCTCAAAGCTATTCTTCCATCTAGTGTTAAAAATGTGCATTTTCCATACTATAGCAAAATAATTTTTTGTTAATTTGTCAATGTATCTAAATTTATTTCAAAGAAAAAATACAAATAAAATCGTTTTGTGTTTCAATAATGTATTAGGTACTTGATAAATAAGTTCGCATTACTTATAGCCCAAAATGGACGATATTGAATGAGACAAAAATGAGCCTGGATTAAGGCCGCTCAGTGCTCAGTGCTCACCTGAACTTTCTTTTATGGAGAAGAAATCTTCACCCACACGTACTGGAAGTAGAAGAGGATGAGTAATGTTCACGTACAGGAATTACCTTGGCCCATTCCGAATGTGCATTCAATTGGTACCAACGCGACTTTGCGCTTATTGCTCAGATCTGGGCGTTCACGTGGCGCTGACACCCAACCACAATCTTAATCCCATCGCCACCTAAAACGATGCGAATAAGTAATTCCTCTGGATTTCGCAAACTTGACATTGCCAATCATTCTCCACCTAATAAAGTGTAAAAATTCCATCGAAAGTGAAAGGTCTTGGATGGGGCGCACTGGAAAGCAAGCATTTAACACAAACAATTAATGTCTTCGATGGAAATAAATTGACTTGGTGCCCCGCTAAAAATAATTTTTTCCACGTCCATCCACCCACACTGATTCGGGGACATTTTCCTTCGGAAACTCACGCATTTTACCTGGCACTGCATCACCAGTTGGGCAGGATTTGGAGTCACAAACTCTCCATCATCTGTTCGAGTTGCGTCAGACAATCGACTTTCAAGGTTAAGTGGAGACCATAAAAACGGAGACACAGACCAGACATCTTTCTGGGATTTTCTCTTGAAATGCCACCTCCGTGGCTGCGATGTTAGATAAATGTGTGCCACTTTTCTTCCATGTTTTCGCCCGATCGCCTTATTTGCATGGAACACTCGACAGCGGCGAATATCCGTATCGCGGCGGAGCATTATGGACATGTTTAAAAGGTAATCCCAGAAATTTCGTTTCTGGACGATCGATCTGGTTACGTAACAGATAATGATAATAAATGATCATGGCGGGCGAAGATGAGCTCGGCTCGATGCTTCGGCTCAATAAATTGAATTGGATCGTGGCGATCTTTGACTTTTAGAATCCAGAGCACAACTCTGCGTGTGTTGGAAGAATCTAATTCCGCTTAGAAGACCGTGAAGGACATCTCTTGTGAGCAAAGATCAAGGTATCACAAAGGTATCTCCATTTCAATTAGATTCCCATTCGAGTTACATAAGACATAATAACACTAATTAAAGTACACCGATAACGAAGGTAGAACATGATAATGGATCTCTATAACAACTTATAATTTAATTAGGTCGACTTTGCGCACTTGGTAGATCTATATTTATATTACCAACACGGAAGTTCTGCCAAGTCTTCAACTGTTCAACATCTTGACTTCAGCGTTAAATGCAAATTTACATCCAGATCATCGCGACATCTGAGGAAGTGCCTTACACGATTGCCGTTAGCCAAATGTTAAATCAGTGTTTCTAAATGCTCACGATCATCCGAGTCTAAGATCGCATTAACATACTTGAATTGCCGAAAGTAGCCGGAGTAATGTAGTAAACCTGATTAAAGTTGTTCGGACAGTTACAAATTTGCTTACTCCGGGAAAATGTTAAATGGTAATTATAAAAAAACACAATCCTAATAAGCTCAGATTACAGAGCAGGTGCATGTTTGCGTTTACAAGAGCCAGCCTCTAAGTCCCCTGCTGTTTAGCTCCAACCCGATGACCTTCTGTCTGTTTGTTTTAAATGTTTACATTTACATGAAGAATGCTTGCAAATAATTAGATGATGGTTTATGGTCGGAGACGATCATTGGTGATCGGTTGGATGTATTAATAACGGCGAGTGCTATAATTATGATTTTAAAATATGGCTATTTTTATAGAAGAATTTGACGAAGGTTTTGCAAATTTTTTGATTGATGTATCAATTTTAGGCCGGGGTCGAGATATTTATCTTATTTTTTTAAAGACAAATTCATAAACAAGTTGTTTATTAGAAGAATAAAATCAGTTTTGCAGACAAGGATGCACAATACATATCCTTTTAATATATCAAAGAGGTTGTATTTTTGAATATTCCCTATAGACTTCTAAGCTGCTCAACCGAATTTAATGCAATTTTAGGGATAATATAGCATATTCTCAGGATAGATCTTGTGAAGTTTGGTAAAGATCGAATAAAAAACAATAGTATAACAAGCTATTTTTTGAAATCTCATAAGGAATAGGTACATCGCAAGTACTTTGAGATGACTGATTACTGATTACTGATTACTGAGAGGTTACCTTTATGATGTAGAAGAGGAACAATTCGGCATTTTTTTAAATTCCACCACGAAGGGGGTAAAATAAGTTTCTATGAAAAAACACCATTTGTGAAGTTAAAAATTTAAAAAATTGGTATTTGGCCTTTTGTTAGAAATAAAGAAACACGTGTAGAATTTTCGAAAATAGAGGATGGAAGGCTATTCCTGCTTTTTTAACTTCTAGCAATTTTAACTTAAAGCAACCATTCCTGCACCTTTAGATAAAGCACAATGAGAACTAGCAACACTATTCTAATTCAACGCCCCAGAACCACTCTTAACTGAAAAACAAACTATTATTATAACCAGACCTACGGGAAACGGACCTATGTAATATACCTACGTCGCGGTCGCGCTTGCAGGTAGTTCGTTTTTAAGTCAAAGGTGGTGCTCTGCAAAGTGTACCCTTACTACAAAAGAAAACAGAGAATTATTACAAACGATATTAATATAATTTAAAATATAGAAAGCTAGTAACGTAGGCGAGGAAGGGTGTAGCAACACTCGCCGGGTATTTGCTAGTTAAAAATAATAATAGTAAATATGTTCATTATAAAAATTTTCTGAATTTAAAATGATGACCTTTTTATATTTCTCTAAAAGAAATAAATGAAGTTCTTTTAACCAAAAGCTCTGTAAAAGTTTCCATATTTTCAAATTTAACTTCAGAAAATTATAATATTAATAATTAAATTGGTCGGAAGCATGAAAAATTATGTGGGAAATTTTTTCGAATGGTCATGAGACGAATTTATGTTTAATGTAACTGTATTTTCCTACCACATCTCAAATCAAGGCGGCAAAATTAATGTGAATGATACCTTTTATTAATGTTCACACATATAATAATCAATGAATTCATTCCTGCAAGCTAAAAAAATACCACATATTCACAAATTTAACATAAACTTTTTATTAAATAGTTAAACTTAACAAACTTTTTTAATCAACTTAAAGTAACGTAAAAGCGTGTAAAAAATGTAAATTAAATCGGTTAAAAAATTAATTTTCGGTGGCATTCCGATCATAAAACTTTTCACACAAGATCACAAAAACGATCAGTAATTCTACGCGACTGGCAGATGATCTCCTTCCGGCTGGAAGCCATTTTCATCCGCAATGTAGTTCAGGGTGTATTGTTGTCCATCGGCGGCGAACCAACTCACGACGCCGCGCACCGAGATCGCTTCGTTTTCAGTTCCGACATTTTGAATTTCCGCTTCCTCCTCCCGCATGATCCCATCGCTCGTCTCGTACCTGAAAAAAACAGCTGCAGTTGATTGACGAAAGCTATTCTGAACTGACATTGATCAAAACTTACTCGAATTTGTACTTATAAGGACCTATGTATTCGTTTTCGTACTTAAGGATTTGGGCATTTTTCGAATCGTCTATTGGTGCACAGTAAACAATCACTAAAACCGCTGTAAGCACTATCAGAAGGTTCATTTCTATTTCCGGTTGCGAATTTATTAATGGCGGCGATCAAACTAATACTGTACGGGAGATGTGGTTACGCTTTTATACCAGGATCATTTTTTTCATGGTTATTGTTGTGGCACGAAGATTGATTGCCTTAATTCATTGGACAGATAGTCCGAAATATACTGAAACTGGTCGTCAGGGATCACGAAATTTTAAATGTTTGATTTCTTGTTTTTACGGAATAAAATTAACGCGGGTGGAGCAAAACTTGTTTTAATTAAATATGCTTATGTTGTTTTTGTTTCTAACCTCCAAGCATGTTTTACTAATATTATAATCAACTTAACTGCATATATACCACTAGGTTCTAGTCCATCGCATCAGTAAATATTCATAACGGTTTATATAACAAATTAGAGAACTCCTGTGTGTATGCTGTATGCACGTTCCTCGGACATGAAGTATTTCATTTTTAATTGTCGCTGACAGTCGCGATTGTTTATTACTCTTCGACAAACTTGTTTGAAACATTATCAAAAGTGATCGATGAGCTCATTTTTGATTTACCTCAGTTTGTTTCAGAAATATACTTTACTTTTAAATCAGGCTGATAGCAATGCGCAATCGAAAGGGTGAAATTTTATATTTTCCAATAAATCACAATCAATTCGATTTCATCCCAAATGCATTGTTTCACTGCAAATGCAAAAGTTTAGCATATTTAATAAGTTATGTAATATTTAAAACATTCACTATAAAGATAAGATGTGGGTGTAAATTTAGTTTTTATTTGATCTGTGCATGATTATTAAATAAAACAATAAAAACATTTTCTATCGCTGCCGACAACTAAAATATAAAAAAAATTAAATTTATGGTACAAATGTCCAAGAAGTGCAGCAATTTGTTTATGGCATTGATGCCATTTTTGCACAAAATGACCATAAATCTTCAGATTATCACCTTCAATTTGTAGTGCATTAAATAACGCAATACTTTGTCACTGTGAATGAAATCAGGAAATCGAAATGTATGATCCAATAATAACATTATGAAATTATGAAAAATATTGATGAAATGATTGCTATAATTTGGTTTCTGTTTCTCAATTCATTTTTGGTATAGAATAATTTCAATGAAATGTTTGGATAAAATTGAATTAAAAAACCAAAAAAGATTTATTAAAATAATTTATATTTAGTTTGACTAAATGGGCAAATGTTCGCCTGAAGGCTGAAATCCATTGTTGTCGGCAACGTAGTTCACGGCGTATTGTTTTCCATCATCTCCAGTATAAGAAAATTGACCAGTGACGGAGATACCTTCATCTTCGGTTCCTACATTGGTGAGGTGTCCTTCTTCCTGGCGGGATATTCCATCACTAGTTTCGACCCTGCAAATGATAAATAATTACAGTTTTAATAATCCGTTTATTTAGCCTTCGTCAGGATCTAACTTACGCGAACTTGTATCCGTCGACGCCGGTGTTCTCGTTTTCGTACCGAAGGATCTCCGCGTCCTCAGAACCACTGACGGCAGGGGGAGCAGCCAAGGCAACAGCCAGGATAGCAACAATTGCCAATTTAATTTTTAGACTCATGCTTGATGGATTTTTGGGTGATTCCTCTAAAGCCGCTGCTTAACTAGTGACGATAAGTAAAATGAATTCGTCTTTTATACTAATTTATATGTTCAATGCCATCGAAAGTAAATCTAGTCGATACTGTACGACAACATTGTGACGAATAAATTAAAATTGGGTGGTGTAAATTGGCATTAACAAAAATGTTTCAGATTTAATTTGCTTGATTGAATCCTTGTAATGAGAATTAATCAAACTATCAATAAAAATTGTACCTACGTACTTTTTTAAATTATACTGACATGTTAATTTCCGAAAAAACTATGGAATTACTCCCGATGTTTTATGAATAAAATTATATTTATATTGTGGAATCCACTTCGGTGTAAAATATAAACAAATTGTGAATTTAAAAATTATTCTATGGAAATTTTCTAAGAATATTACATAATCGAAATCTGTTATTTTTTGTGATTTTCAAATGAGAATGTTGACCTGAGTTTTCTATGAGAATAAACAAAGCTACATAAAACTAGTTTTTTACATTTTATTTTCTTTGAAATTTTTGATTGTATAAAGTATAACTTTTTTTTAAAGATTTTCAATGTAAAATGAACATGTAAATTATGTACGCGACTGAATTTAATTCATTGTAATGAAAAAGAACTAGCTTTTTAATAATGTCTGTATTTCTTAGTACCTAATTCAGAACTTAGAACAGCAGAACATAACTTAGAATGCAAATATATATTATATGAATCACTTGTGTTTGGTATGAAAATACTGCGACCTTACAGTGGTATTACAAACCATAGTGGTTTGCAGACCAGTCGACTGGTCAAACATACAAATTCAAAATACAATTACATTCAAACAATTAATTTAATAGCGATCATGACTTTGTTCGAGTACAAAAGATCTTTTAGACGTTCAAATAAGACACCAAATTGTGAAATAAGAAAAACATTAATTTCTAGGCATTTGTAATAATTATATTAAAACCTCCAGTGGAATCTAATTTGTCTAAGGTCGACTTGTAAGAAACTGTTGCGAAACTAGTTAATGAGCCCTGAAAAGTTCTCGCTTCATGAGGTCATAGGGCCGAGAATAGAACCTTGCGGAACTCTGCTGTTGCTTGATGTCTCCAGATTCCCAGCAGCAATGTGGAGGCGTCACTTCAAACGGTCCAAAAAAAAGTCAAGGCGGCGCTCATTTCGAGCGGAAGTAATTTACCGGGTTGGTGCAAATGCAAACGATTTGTTAATTAATGGCATTTTGATGGCGTCTGTGATCTTGAAAATGCTAACCTAACTGCCAAAAGCAATTTTTTTCGTGTTTGTATAAAAATTTAATTAAGTTTTCTTAGAAAACTTTATATTTAAATTTGAAATTCGTATGATATTTTTAATAAACAAACAACGTAGAGAATATTCTTGTTTCTTAATTATTATTTTTTTAAATATTTACTAAAAAAATTTTAAAAATTTTTAGGTTTTGCAAAATAAAAATACCACTTCTTTAATTTACTATAAGTAAATGCTTTATTTCTTACCAGCTGTAATTTGCGCATTTGGCATATGAAGATTGCAATGATTGACCAAAATGCAGTTCACGTTTCATGCCTTCGGTCAAAACTGAAGCGTTATTAACCAAACGATTTATCTACGCTAAAAAAAAGTCATGCAACTATCACTATGTAATTAATTTTTCACAATCCAAAGTAATAATTTAAAAGACAAAAAAGTAAGCAATAACGTTGCATGATTGACAAAGTTCAAATCAATCTTGTGGATTGTTGTAGTTCAGTTGTGTTGCCTCACATTCGTGCTCAATAAAAAGATCGCTTTTTGCGCATTGAAAATCGCGATCACTAAATGCAAAAGGTTAACATTTGTTTGGGTGTTTCTTAGTTTGCAAAATTTAAAAAAATAAAACTCACGTGCATAGACAATATGTAATTGAGTATTAACAAACTTATTGGAAAATTATAAAAGAAAAATTTGGTAGGAAAATGGAATCAATTAGATCCTGGCAATACACGGAATCCATCCTTGTCGGCAACATACGATACTTTGTGCTGATCACCCTTGTCATCCGTGAAAGCGTAGCTTCCCTTGACTGAAAGTTCGCTAGGATCTTCTGGGTCTCCAGTTTCCCGAACAGTTCCTTCCTCTTGGCGAGCGCTGCCGTCACTGGTCTCGAATCTTGATAACGAAACATTGAATTTAGGCAAAACTGATGTTTAGCAAAACATTCACTTACTTGAAGTTGTAATTGTTTTCACCGATATCACTTTCCAATAGAACGATTTCTGCTGGTGTTCCTTGCGGAAGGGCGTACACAGCCGCGAAACAAACCAGGACGAAAATTAGAGTGGTTTTCATGGTAATTTGATATTCACGAACAATCAACTTAACTTTGGCGATCTTAGATCAGAACTGAACTGGAAATAGCTTTTTCGTGCTATTTATTTATTTATTTAATAGGTTTTTTTCTTTTGGCGGTGTTGAGCACAAAAAACCAAATTCAAACTCATCTTTATAAATAAAACTGCTTTGACAATTTTTGGGCTTCTGAATAACAATGAGGGACCTCATCAAAAGCTAATTTTTTTTTCTATTTCAAGCGCACAGGATCGCGCGCAATTACCTTGAATTGATTGATATGTCCACTGCTGAAAGAATTAAAAGTGCATAGAATTCTGCAAGTGGAAGCCGAACGACGGAATAAAGCGGAAACGCATTCGGAGCAGAGACAAAATTTGAATGCTGCTCGAAAACTTTTTTGCGTTAGTCGCCCCAAACGACGAATCTAAAAAAGATGATGGGACTATAAAAGAGAACGTCATTCTCTAGTCCGGTCAGTCTAGTTTCTTCTCGCGGCTGATCACACATATTAGGAATTAGCAAAAAAAAAATGAAACTCATTATCATCTTAGCTCTTGTCACTGTAGCTCTCGCGGCCCCCTTGGACAATCCAAACAATGCCCAAATTCTGAAATATGAGAACGACTACGCTGGCGGAGATAGATATAGTTTTAGGTAAGATCACGTGGTTTAGAATTTAGATCCCGAAAAACGTTGATTAATTGTGGAATTATCCATTTGAACAGCTTCGAGACAAGTGATGGAACTTCCCGGCAAGAGCACGCCGAGTTGAAGAATGTGGGAACGGAGCAAGAAGCCATCTCCGTCACAGGGGTGGTGTCCTGGTATGGGGACGATGGACAACTCTACACCTTGAGGTATACTGCCGATGAGAATGGCTACCAGCCGGAAGGATCTCATTTACCACAAGCTTAAAGTCACATTCCTAGTCATTTGTTTTCATAAAATTTTTGAGATGAAGTAAAAATCATTACAAAAAAACGCAACATTTTTTTTTCATTAGCACTGTATTGAACAAACTTTATAAAAATAACTATAAAAACACTATAAAAACCAGTCGAATTAACTATACAAATTTAATTAATTTATGGTTTATGTTTTTGTGACGCTAAAGGCTAAACCAAATAAAACCTTTTAGGTTGTTTTACGTGTTTGAAAAAAAAAATTGTCTATTCTCCTTTCAACCTTCCAAAAAATATGGTATTGCGATTTATCTGTTTACATTGGAACAAAAAATGTCAGCGTCTCTTTTCCTTCCATATTTGGATTTTAAATCACGTACATAAGCGTGTTTTTTTTTATTGTCAACCAAATATTCATCATGAGTTTTGAGAAATGATAACGTCTAATAAACAAGGAGTTGTTATTTATTTTAGAATTTGAGAATTTTGAAAGTGAAAGTTGTTCTGTACCACTTCTTTTTCTGTGATGGAATTTGCATGATGACGACAGAAGCTTTCGTGAAATGTGTTTCGATTTCGAGAACGTTCTTCGAAGAGATAAAATATTCAATGTTAATTAAAAAAGTTTTATAAAAAATATTTAAGAACATGATTTTTAATAGATTTAGACTCTCGTCTGTTTTTAAAAATGACGTTCCTTTTCCGTAAATATATATGTTAATGAAAAGGAAAATAGTATCAAAGCATGAGCGTAGCTAGAAATTGTTTTAGAGAGGGGTTGGGAAAAAAAACAATGAAACATGCTAAGACGTAAAGTACATTACAAAAATAAATTCGGTAATTTATTTATTCCCTTTTGTCTGTCTGTTGTACTATCACCCGCATGTGGGTCCATCCAAATGAAGTGATCCGATGAGGGTCGCTTGAACATTTTTAATTTTTATAATTTTATGATATAGTAATTAATAATGAATACGCAGTTCACATTATGTTTTTAAAGTTTTCTATCTTGGTCCATTTTTGAGTGGCGGCCATTTTCATTCAGCCACTGCAGTCAATTTTAGGCTTTGCAGACATTATCGGAAAATGAAATATCTCCCGACTGAGTTATGCTACGACAATGAAACTTACACTATATTTTCCAGCAAGGTCTCTTCTATAATTTAGGTTCAAAAAATAATGTCATTAAACTACTCCTAATATGAGAAAATGGTCACTAAAATTTGACATCAAGTTTGCGCAAAGTACACTTTTAGGCCTAACATTTTCAGTGAAGGAATAAAATACCTAATTTTCATATTTTTATTAGATCTAATAAAGTACTTACTACTATTAGAGTATGAAGTTTGAAATGTGTTTCCTTCATTTTCATATAATTTTTTGAGAACTGTAATTTTGAAATTTTTCGAAAGTTTGAAGATTAATATCTCAGATGGGGCAAAGTATAAAAATCTGATTTTTGTATATAATGTGTAGTTATATGACATTAAACTATAGTTAAAATTTCAATATTGGTATTCGATCCTGAACTGAGTTACGATTTTTCATTTTAACAACCATTTCATCTTACGCATAAATTAGATATCACTAAGTTTAACCAAGGCAAAGCATTATTATACTTATTTTTCACATAATGAAAGTGACAAGATTAGGAAAATAGATACGGTAGGTATTTATAAACTCATCAATAATTTTGTTCTGATAAAATATAAAAAATACTAGTGTAGTTAAGATAGTATATATTCAATTCATCCAAGATAAATGAGTTTGATGATTGTGTCCAAGAACTCTTAAAAGTAAGAGTGAGTAAAGCTGTTTCTTCGATCTGTGAGTACCACGAAAAAAAATATATAAGTATAACCATCTTTTTGGAAAGTATTGCTAGGATCCATTAAAAGTTCATAAAAAACGAATTACTACAAATTTAAGGCAAATAAAATTTGAACACCTGAAAATCAATAATTGTAATGAAGAATTAAATCCTGGAAGATCCCTCTGCCGAAATTGTTTTGCTAAATTTTTTGTTTTGGATACAAAGCCAAAAGTTACACCTCATAGTGCTTATCAGGATGACAACTACACTCCTATTGAAGAGATCGTAGAAAAAGTGGATTCTGCTTGCTCTATTTTAGGGGTATCTCCTAAAAATTGAAATTGGTGAAGCAACCTGAAAAATGTTTTTGGCTCACTTCATATGGATTGACCCATGTAAAAAGTGACTCCTCCCCCACCCCAACCAACATAATCGCAAAGCAAAAACCGATTGGGGATGTTATATTTAAATCACAAAATTCGTGCAGTTCATTATAAAAACTGTTCCATTTATAGCTTCCACAGTATGCGCAGATAATGAAACTAACAAAATTTGTGCAAAAATTAGAAAGTTTTTATACCCGTCATTGGTCAGTTGTGGTCAGCAATCATCTCCTTTGTTCATTATCGTATGTTTTATCTTTTATGTAATATCTAATGTTAACATGTTCCACAATTATTTATTACATATATCACTGCTCCCTGTTCACACACGCTAATTCGTCTGATCATCATAAATTGCTACGGATTTATAAGCCACTGATTAATTTGCACAAAATCCTTGGCGCCGCTAGTATAGTTAACATTTAAGATTTAAATAAAAAAACCAGCGTCATTAAAGTGTAACTGAATTATCTGCAAACGACTGACAGAGCGACCGGTTTTTACCGCTAAAATTGGACCGAGTTTTGGATGTTTGTTTTTTTAGGTTATATTTAAAATGATTTTATGCTCAAATGTAATATTTGGAATTTTTATTTAGCAACAAGGGTATCATTAGAATTAAAAACTAATAAAGAATATATAAGGATCAGTTTTTGTTCCATTGTCCCTATTAGGAATCATTGATATTAATAATGTGTTTGCCAAATAAATTGAATTCGAGATTTCGAGCTGGAGAAATATTATGTTTTTTTAAATACTGATAAATGTTATTTACAATAAATTAAATTTTTTGATTTTTTATTAACTTGTTCGTACCTAATTGTTTGAAACATGGTGTCCAGAATTTCCTCTAAAACTAAAGGGCAGAAAAATTATGAAGTCTATAAATGGCATTTATTTAGAGTATTAATTGAAATTTGAACGCAATTTATCGAAATGTCTATTTATAAAAACTTTGCAAACGTGAAAAATAACATTTGGCCAACATTTGTATTGCAATAAGTCGACATCCGTGTTGCCGGTGTCCTTTTCATTTAACTCAGAGTAGGCTTTAATTAGCACCGGAAAAGATCGCCGAAAATATTATGCAAAAATGTAGACTGTGAAAATTGTTAAAGTTCGACTTTGTAAACATAATGGGAATGAAAATATTCAGCTAAGTGAAAATGTCGACTTGAAAGAATCACTTGCATGAAACGTGATCGTGACCAGAGCTGAACTCAGCTTGAACGCCCGATGAAGAACGTGATATGATCGAGACCAGGTATCTGAAATAATGATGATGAGTGCACGAAGAATCGAAGATCGTTATGTCAGTTGCTTGTCCAACCAGTATTTCTAAAAATACCCAAAGTTATTAACTAGGTTAGTGTTTATTAGGTAGTCAAATTAGTTTTGTCGCAATATCTCCACCAGCCCTTCGGCCTGGTTGAAGGCAGGTGGGAAACATCGATCCGGATTGGACCACTTTTCGTACCTTCGCTATATAGGGAACTTCCGTAAAAACCCAAACTCATTTTAATTCTTGTCTCTTCAAAGGGCACTTGGCACCTTAACTCGTCCGAAAGATTTTCGGGCGGCACCAAACACTATAAATTCAAAAGGAAAATAAAATGTGGATTAGAACTTGTTATTTCACTTTCGTTCTGTATATTCTAAAGCTGTTCCTAAAAACCGGATATTCAACAATTCATAAAATTATAAACAATGTATGGACAATAACGGAAACGTGTTACTAACTGCCAACCGAAGAAAGTGTTTTACTTTCATCTTGAAAATTTGGTTTGGTCGAGATCATCGCAAGTTCGTCTGAATGGAATTCGGTTGGCATCCAAGTCGCCTCCATCGAGACAAGTAATGGCGAGTTGAAGGTTAATTGGTCAAACCTTAAAAATCAGGCGGAATATTGATCAGTGAGAAATGAAATAATGTCCAGTGATAACAGCATTGGACAGTAGAAACAAGGAACTGGCATGATTTTCTCAGTGTGTGGGTAATCGAATATGGAGATGTCGACCACGGAGGCCTTGATGGCTTGTGATTCGTCCGAAGTCTTCCTCTGCACCACACTGTTGCATGTGTTGGATTCATCTCACAGTCACTGACTCTCCTATACGACAATCACTTATGGTTATCGTTAGATTGCGACCTTACTTATGTTTCGACAAGATTCACTTTTGTTGTTTTATTGCTGCAGTTGTGGTTGTTTTTCAGATGAATTTGTTCCAGTGAAGATCAGTAAAATAGTGGCAACAGAAAAAGTAATAAATTTACATAAAAATTGTCCAAACATATTGCCGTAAATTAATATTCCAGTTTTTTTTTTCTTTATTTCATTTTACTTCAATACAGTTTTAGGTGAAGTTATGGTGTGGAAGATGATCTTTAGTATATATTGAACCGTTCTGGCAATTGTTGGCATAGCACGATCAGTTCTCGTCGAGTAAACAACAACAAATAATCAAAAATCAAAAATGAAATACGCCGTAGTACTCCTTGCTCTTTGCGCCGTCGCATACAGTTTGCCTTTAGACGATTCAGCACACGCCCAAATTGTTGCCCAGGAAAGTGACAACATTGGAGTTGACAGATACAACTACAGGTAAGTGAAACTAGTTACAGGATTTGGATTATTTCGTGATCATCATTTTGGCGATTATCTAAATGGGTCAATTTCATGTCATCACAGGTACGAGACCAGCGATGGCAAATCTGCAAGCGAACAAGGTGAATTGACCGATGTTGGAACCGATGATGAAGCTATCTTCGTCCGAGGATCGTACTCATACGTTGGTGAAGATGGCATAACATACAAAGTTGACTACACCGCTGGACGTGAAGGTTTCAAGCCAGAAGGTGCCCATATCCCACAAGCTTAAGCACCTAATCCAGTTGGAGTGTAATAGTAAACGACAATAATTTTGTGCCATGCCCAAAGGACCTAACGATCTTGCCACAATCGCTATGGATGAGGACTGTGAATTGTTTTAGTAAATAAATAGTGACTATTTAAAGTAAATAAAAAAAAACTTTTGAACAAAAAATATACATGTTTTTGATCACACCTTTGAATCTATTCCAATATTTAACGACTTCAATTCAATTATCAGATTGATTTGAATGATGATCTGTCTACAGTTCACTAACAAACAACAAACAATAAAACAAAGCTGACAAGAAAAAACATTGGCGATCACCAACCAACTTCTTGTTCATTGGTTTTCTCCTCGACTTGCGCAAAGTGGAATAAACCACCAAACCTGCACACTGCACAGCCTTGGCAGCTCCATTTCCAATTTAATTCGTTTTATATACAAATTTGTACCTAGATGAGACCGACCCATCGAGGCATTTTTGGGTGATGTCAGAAGTTATGCAAATGCGGCAACAGATGCAAATCACTTCGGTGACATTGAGGATTCGATGAAGAAGATCGAGGCTCTGGGGTGCTCCGATTGCGGAGGGGCCACCGGATGATGATGGGGCGCACGCGGAAAAGATGTTAGCAGAGCTCGTCTCCAATTCCAGTGAACAGCATCCATTAGCAATTAAGCAATCAATTGCTTGCATTAAATGCATGAGTAGGAATGGCACTAAATATACTTAACTTAGCCTGAACTAATTAAATTCGCTACCCAAGTCTTCATAATTCGCATGAACCTAATTGCAGCAAAAAAAAATCAAATTCAATTGTAAAAAACCATCACAAAGAAATATAATTTGAATGATTCCTGAAATGTAAATTTATACCAGCAGTTTCACTTTCACTTGGGGCGGTGTGAATACATATTATAATGTACAAACGCCACATATGAACATTACATAAACGCGTTTCCTGTAGGTCCGGTTACAATAATAGTCGGTCCGTTTTTTAAGCCAAGGGTGCTTCTCATTGAGCTTTCTTTCTATAACTAAAAGGTAAAATCTCAATTTTTGTATACCTTACCTTATTACTTTTAAAAGGGCGAATTTCTACACAAACTTTCATCCCCTATTTTACCCCCTTAGGGGTGATTTTCCAAATATTTTCTTTAATACAAACTTTGTACTAACAATTACAAACACAACAAAACAAAAAATCAGCCAAATCGGTCGAACCGGTCTCAAGGGATGAGGTTTCATACGTACTGTAATTGATTTTTTTATATAGATTAGCTTACACCAACTTTCTCACTCGCTCACAAAAAATCGGTGGTCAATTGGGTCGGCCATTTAAAATTTCTCAAAATGAATAGTAGGTTCGAGATCAGGGACGTCAAGTCTTCAACATATCTTAAGTTCTAAATTTCTCCCGAATTTGTTGAATTATGAAGAAAAATTTTGGTTTCGTAATTAGATTCGCAATCAGCATCTAAGAAAACCCCCAAATACAAATTTTCACGCGAATCCGTTGAAGTTTTAATTAGTTGGTTGCCATCTTTCGTTCGCCATTTTGAAATACTTTATTTTAGAAAAATATAAAATAGCCTATGTCTCAAATTGGAACATGAAATACCTTCAGAAAAAAAATGGAAAAAAATCTAATCACGCGTTTAAGCGTAATGAAGTAACAAATAAACAATAAAGAATATAGAGAATATTGAATATAGAGCATAAAGGGAAGATAAACTTTGCTTTAATGTGATTTGGTAAAATTATTATATTTTTTGAATTGACTACCGTTAAAATTTGTCGAGAATATTTTGTGGAAACGGAATCATTTTTATATTCGCGATATTTGTTAATGATCTTCCACCAGAAATTTTTTTTAAAGCAATTATTTAAAATGTTTCAATTTCCATATTCCAAGATGTAATTTAAAACTACAATTGCATTTGTCGCTATAGTAGTTGTGGAATTTATATAAATAAACTCTGTCTTAGTTACAATATTTTTTATGGCAAAATTTTATTGTATAAATTTTTCAATGATTTTTCTGTAGCAGCCACTGACGAAGCATTGAACTGTCTGAAGAAGCACATTTTGTGAGTCATTGTGCATTCATTTTAAAAAACAACTAACAACACTTTGTTCAAAAATGGGGCATTCCACTTAGCAACAAATTAATTCATTACGAAAACATTAAAAGTAGACCATTGATGTCATGTTTATCGCCCTTTTGCTGATGTTTTCTGATTTTTAGTGAGTAGGGCAGGTATACGGAGATGTTTCAAATATAAAACACTTAAGTTGGAAATTCAAATATTCCAAGAAAATGTAACCCATTTTTAAAGCGAATCTGCAAATAATTTCATCCGTCCGACAGATATCTTCAATAACTATTATTATTTATGTTGATATATTTTATATTATGAGACGTTACACTTGATTGAAAGCGATGTTCTCCGAAGTTGTTGTTCATTCAGAATGACGTGCGTTTTCTGAGAAATATATAATTATCTAATTAATTACAGTAAATTGATGATAATAATATTGATGACACCTATTAAGCTCTTTTGCATCAAATAAATATTGCCCACGCGGAAATATTGAGCAACATTTTTTTAACAGTTACATATTTTCAAACCTGTTGTGAGTGCATCTATTGTAATATTTATATTAAATACAAAATGGCAAAAAACTTAAAATAAAAATAAAAATATGTCAGATAAATAACGAAGGAACAAAGATAACCACAAAATAATATAACCACGTTTTTAATTGATTGATTTGGACCACATAATGATGCCAGTATATTTTTTTCAAAATTTATGTTTGAAACAAAAATAAGCATTTTTTTTATATGATAAAATAAAACATGTGTTCTAAAATATTGCATATGAATCGGAGTTCTGCCTAATTGTAAGTGTAACTGTTATACTTACAACGTTCGTAACTAAGGTTGTGACCTTCGGTAAAATTGCTTCCTAACGAGTTCGGTGTTTGGCGCCAGGGGGTATTGAATACTCAGTTGTTTTTTATTGGCACATCCATCATGTGGAACGGAACGGGTGTAGTAAAAGCTCATGGATATTTGGTTTCTGGCTGCAAATACCGTAGATAACGGAACGGACTTAACGCATGCACAATAGCGTGTGGAACTCATGGAACTTGTTGTAGTACTAACCCAAAAAACTAAATTTTCTATATTTTGAATGGAAAAATACTGTAATCGACTTCCTTCAAAGGATTCATATATAATCGAAATTATGAAATGAATTACTAAAACTCAGTCCGATTTTGAAAGAGCTAAATTACATAATATTATACAAAATGGTCCACATTTGCTATTATCAAATATAATTAACAAAAATATGTTGATTTGCAATAATCAAATGTGTTTAATTCAATATAATAATTTTCACTATGTTTATGGTTATAGAAGGATAGTATTCGCAGGCTCTCTTGAAAAGATTACTATCAATTATAATAATTGATCCATTCTTGATATTTATTTATTTTATCTTTTATTATTTTCTTTGTAAATTTGAAATTTTTTAAAATTTTTCTCCAAAACGCATTCATATATTATGTGATAGGAATAAAAAATTTGTAAAATATTTTCAAAGTTGTTTGAATTAGAAGCCATACACATATATTTTGTTATCAGATTTTCTGCGATTAAAACTTTAATAAAAAGAAAGGTTTGTTGAGAAATTGTCCAATTGATATTATAAACTATATTTAAAACTTGCATTTATTAATGCAGCGCTTTAATTAATGCGACCTTTTTCCTGGAAAATCATGCCACGAATAAATTTATTCCAAACTGCGTTAAGCAACCGATTGAGGAGCGATACAACAAACATAAGGTGAATCCATTCTCGTATAAATCACATCAATTTTATGTATTATTTTATAATTAGCGATAACTGCTCGCAGTAACCAGATACATCACCGGTCACAGTCCGAGCGGAAAGCGGACCTCGACAACGATCCCAGATGAACAGGTCCATGACATCACAAACAGATGCTGCAGTATTTGAAAATGCATCGCAAACGATGCAATTTTGCATCTCTGGGTGAATCCGCTTGCAATTATCTCACGGATCCCTCGACATGCACTCACAGAGTCACAGCAGCATCAGGGGAGCCGTAGAATTGTCACTGGGTCCATTGCGCAAACTCAAGATGCACCAAGTTGGATGTGCAGTGTTTAACAGGACATAAATAAGATTTCTGCTGCATTTTGCAGCTCGGATATTATGTGTGATTGTTTTGTTTCGCATTTGTTTATGCAAGATATGAACAAAATGCAAATGCCGCATTAACCTTAAGCACTTGCTCTTTTACCTTATTTCAGGGGTCACTCGACAACAATACAACATTTTTGGAATATTATACTCATTGGACAATTCTTTTACAGACGGGAATACCGGCCTTGGAGCCCTCGTTTCTCCGACTTTTATTGAAAATCGAAGTTCTTATTGTTATTTCCTTTAAATTTAAAACTTATTTGAAACCAAAGGAAACTGATAAATTTAAATAAATGTAATAACCTTAATGCAGCAATGGAATCATTCCTTGATTATATATTATTTTTTAAATCTATACAGTACACATAATAAAAGTCTACAATATGTCAATATTTAAAATATCTTAATGCAATATTAGAGTATATTTAAAAAAAACACACATCTACTATACCCACCCTACACAGGTTCCAAACTCACTAAAAGGATTCTAAAAACAACCAAGAATTTAATCTGTATCTCGAAGTAAGTGCAAGTTGTTTGCCCAATTTAATTTTTCAAATTTTCCTTATAATTAACAATTATTTTTAATATTGTTTTTACCGAAATGTTTAATAAAACGTCGAATTATTAACGCTGTAACGCTTGCTAAATACGAATAAAGATTTGTTGCAGAAGTAGCATTGTTTATTTTGAAAATAAATTGTCTTCTCTTCAAAATAACAATTTTAAAAGAAATTCGTAGACTTCATGAGTTCATCTGTAAACATAATAAAATAACAATCTATTTTTTTTCCATGTTGCTATTATAGCCTTTGGCAATGTTTTTGTGAGTTGTTTTCTATTGACGACATTCAAATCGCTGCAGTTGACTCCTGAACTTAAGCAGTGCTGCAAAAGCAGCAAACTTTTCCCCATTTGCAGAAATTGGTCAATTTATGCGGGGGCCAAAACTGTGTCATTGACTATTGAGCAGATATAGACTTCCCGTCGGGGTGGGGTAGTTTCCCTTTCTTGAAGAATTCAACACTAATCTTCGTTGATTTTACTACCATGAAAATTCCGCAGCATAGTGATCACTTCATTGCTAATTCATAAATCTCCACATTTCGAGAGTATGCTGATTGGCCGGCGGGGTTCGGGGGTCACGATGCTTCTTTGAGGCTTAACGATCATCGGAAAGTGTGCCTATCTCGTCGTGGCTGCCTGCAACAAGTTCCAAGATAGCGTCAAAGCGTTCTTCATCATTTATCCATGCGAAACGCGAATTTCCTTCTTTATACAAATAGTCATGGGTACGTGGATGCAGCTTCCATTCCTAAATCATTATCATTACCGTTAGCAGCTGTCGATAGTGTCGCATAATTCGCAGTTTCTACCAGAATCAATGCAAAAATCGATTGAAGATCGCGAATTTCGCGCGCGATTCTCAAACCAATAAGTGTTACTGGTGTTACCCACCAAGAATTTAAGTGCTAAATTGGAAAATATTAAGTTAACAAACAAAACAGTGTCAAGAATTTAAAAAAAAATGAAACGTATGCAGATTTTGGTACGGTGAAGTTGTGCGAAGAAACGTATCTTCACAGTTTTATTAGTTTCTTTTAACTATTTAGCTTCAAAAGAAATGTTTTAAACGATTGGAAAACGATTATTTTGTGAGGATAATTTAAAAGTCATTATTGTTTTTACGATGCGTTATTAAAAGGAGTGTTTTAATGTGTTCTCATGGATTAATTTATTCCTGTTTACTGAATAACATTATTGACATTTAACATTTGCGCATTGCATTCCTGCAATTGCTGGATTAAGGGAAAGGAGCGCGAAAAGTTAACGGAAAACGTCATTCTATTACTAATTTCATGTGCATTAAACTATTGACTATTGTTTACCTAGTTGGCTTAACAATCAGAGTGGAAGAAACCAAATCTTAAAAGATTCTATCAGTCCAAAGAATATTTGTGTGCTCTTTCAAACACAATTAATTTGAAATTTTCAAATGTGCACATCAAAACCAAAGTCATCATTTTTCAATCAAAAAATATTAGTAACTCTTAAAAAACATTCACAATTTGACAATATAAATTTTAATAAATCATTTAAACAAATTGTAAAGCATAAAATCATAATAAAATTATCAAATTTTCATTAATAAAAAACGGGTTTTTGCCCAATAAACAAATTAGTGAATACTATCGGTTCTCAATTTTGAATTGAACAGTTTTTAATTAGCACGAACGCACAGATCCCCGCGCACACCTCGTCCAATAACTTACGGTCCAATCATTATGCAATCGTTAACATCAAGCTTAAGAGAAATTTGCATAAAGATGAAAGATGCGATGTGAGATCTCTTCGTCAAGTCAAAGTGGGTGGTTACTGGCAAATTCAGTGGCTACCAATCGACTTAACGGACATTTATATCAATTTGCAATTAGCTGCTTGTTTTATTAGATTAATAATTGCAGGCTTCAAACTCTTTATTTGTTTATTTAGTAATATATCAAAAGCAATTGAGAAATGAGATTTGTTTATAATAAAATACAATCTTTGTTATAAAAATGTGCATCTAGCTACCGAAAGTTTGTTTAAAGCTTTATAAAGTTTTAATAATTTCCGATAAATGTTTCTTATAAATCACATTCATTATGTAGTGAAATTAATAAACACTTTGCTTCAAAAAACCCACTTAAATATTCAAAACAATGCTTCAAAGTCATATTAAATAATCCTGGCCCCGTTTCTCACTTCGGGGCTTCCCCATCATCTCCTTGTCACAATATTCTAAAAGAGTGTTTTATCTTATTTTATTGCAATTGGAATCGACTTGAATGGCGGCAAATATGTGAAATTGCCTTAAATTACACGCTTGGGGTTCAACCCGCTCCTCCTACAACATCGCGGCTCAACACCTCTTCGCCGTGCAGTGCCTCTCGCGTCTCGCCCCTTTTCCGCCGTCGTTTTTGATTGCGATCTCCGTTACAACGACCATCAATCAATTAAACGGTTGATCGTGCAGCGCGCTTCTAGCGCCGCGGTCCATGGACGGATGCTGGACAAGATGGCACTTGGCAGTCGCGATGCTTGTTAATAATCCTCAGGCGAAGCAATGGAAATAAGGCAAGGGTTAAGCAAGTTCCATTCGTGAGTTTCTCGACTCTCGACTGATTTGTGTTAATATGATTCACAATAATGTCAATTATTGGTTAATTAATTAATGGTTTTGCAGAAATATTGGCCGTTTTCTGCTTGTTTTCATAATTTTTCACACAGTTTATGTGTAAAAAAAGTAAAGAACGTTGATTTTGTAATTTACAATGCTAAGTGCATTCTTATTTTTTGAATAGCTGCACTAAAATATTATAATTATATTTTTTTCAAATGGCGTATGAATTCAATTGAAACGAAATTTTGACTTGCAATAATAGGTACATTAATCGTTCGTATATTAGAAATTAACTGTGAGCAATTCTCATTACAAACATTCCGAAGAATTTCCAAAAATTTTACATTCTAATAAATTTTAAAAAATGTTAAAACCAGGGGAATGTTTTTTTTGGAGTGGATTGAGATTGCGTTGTCCTTGAGATATCATTACAAAAAAGGTTACAAAATCAAGGAATCTACCAAAAATATCTTGTTTAATTAGAAGATGTTTTAATTAATGGTGTGAAATTCCGTTCCAATGCACAAAAGAGGATTGAATAACATTGGCCATTTCAAAAACAAGAGATTAAATATTGCTGCCGGATGATGTATTGCGATGAACGTCCAAATAATACTCATAAATCAAAACCATAATCCCTATTGAAGCTATAAATTTAAAAATATTACATTTATTCTTCCTGGTTTGATTTTGAATAGCTCTAAAATAATTATAACGGTTTCAGGGAAATTTGCAGAGAATAATATCTATGAAAATAACTCGTTAGCCTTTCACCAATTTTATAGGAAATAAAAATAAAAATGTTTGTTTATTATTTCGGTAACCGCAATTCGATTAACAATAGATATTCATCAAATCAAACAAATTTTGTTTTCGCAAAAAAGAAGTATTCATAATAAAGACACACATGATTTTCATAACAATAATTAACAACGGTTTTTTTTTTGTGTGAAGCTACTATAAAAATAAACAGTTTCCTGTCAGAAGCATGCAATTACAAACAAAAAAGGCGGAATGAAATTATAGACGCGGGGTTACTGTCTGAGCCACGAGTTAATTGGAATAGAAGCAGTTAATCTGTTGATGTTGATGAAGAGGTCAAACCCCAGCCGATGGGAAGATAGCGATAATTATGAGCCTCGTTGAATTATGATGGTTTTATGCAAATCGCCGAACATAAAATTAGAAAATATGGTTGACCTTTTTGTTTCCGTTTTGAGGAAATTATCTTATTGAATAAACGTTTGCAATATACAATAAAATTAGATCGGCCGGTTTTTAGGTTTTTAGAGTTCATAAAAGGATTAAAATTTTTTTTCTAATATTATTAATAGATACTTATTTGCTGTGGGAGTTTAATCGGGGGAGCATCCGATTACTACGAAGGAGAGAACAGACCATACGAGTTTGGCTTCAACCTTGAGGGATACCAGCACCGCCATGAAAAAAAGGGTCGGCATTTTATATTTGTGCATTTTGTTTATTTATTGATTTATTTGTAGACGAAAACGGAATTATAACCGGAGAATTCGGATTCATCACAGCTGACGGTGTTTACCATGTAACGGTTTACGCAACCGATGAAAATGGCAACTTCAAAATATTGTCGATGAAGAACATTAAAATCGGATTGCGTAAGTATTTCAAAAATATTGTTAGGTGTAATTAAACAATTGTTGCTTTTAGCTGGGGAACCTGGAACGAAACCGGTGCCAAAGGAGTTACAACCAGAACTTCCCATTCGCCGCGAGCCCAAAAATGAACCCAAGTCAAATTCCAATCCGATCAAATTAAACCCCGCGGATGTTCGATCCTGCTCGGGTTGCAGTATTCCAAAACCGGAAACTGGAAGACAAGAAAACAGTAGAACTTCCAGTCCAAGGGCTGGAGTGTCCAATGAAAGAATTCCCAGCAGAAAATTGTCGAATGGGAGTGGCAATGAAAAGTTCGCAGATAACGACTTTATTTCTGATGATGAAAGGGGTGCTTTAGGCAGGAAAGCCAATGACAGGGGTAACCCACTGTTTAGGCCACTTTCGAAAAGTAGCAGTCCTTCGAAAGTAAGTTCGAGTAATAGTCAAAGTATTGACCCAAATTACATTTCTAATAATGAATTTGAAAGCGAAAGGGTTAAAACTATGAAAGCTAGTCAGGGGAGTGGCCCACTGTTTAGGCCACTTTCAAAAAGTATCAGTCCAACTTCGAAATTAGGTTCGAGTAATGGTCAAAGTGTTGAACCAAATTACAGTTCAGATTCAGATGAGGGTGAAATCGGAATTCGATTTGGAAAAACCGAAAACAGCGCGGTCGGAAACAAAGATAAAAGCTTCGAAGTTGGAATTTCGAAAACTGGAAATTCGGGCATCAACAAAAGCTTTATACCAAATGGAAATTCAGGGGGAGTTCTGTATAAATTCAATTATACCGTTGGATATCATGGCCATCATGAGCAAGGAGATTATGACGGGGACAAAGATGGCGGCTATCACTTTGTAGGTCGTGATGGTTTGAGAAGAGTTATAGATTATCAAGCGAATGAATTCGGTTATCAACCGCATTTAGTTCTGGAAAATGCCACTGCAAACGATACTCCAAGGGAGGAAACGGAAAAGGAACGCGGCCTCCAAGGATACGAATTCAAATGGTTCAATTCGAATACGCTTTAAGAACATCCGTTGTAAACATTTCATAAATTTCATATGTTTATTGTTCTTATGTAATCATTTGTGTTATTGTAAATAAATTCATATTTAAGATTATTTAAGATTGTTTTTAGGAATATTTTGGGCCGAGGAAAAAACTTTAAAACACTCATTCAAATCCAAACTTGCCGATATTTTGTTTATTCACACTTATAATTTAGTGTTTACATTAAAAGAACTGACATCACACCGATTTATATATTATTTTATTTTTATGACCAATATGCATGACTTAATATTTTACCAATTACTTTACATCAATTATACATCATCATATACAATAATTGTTCCTAATAAAAATGTATGCATTGATAAATCACATGGAATTGTGACCAACGCTTTTGGGATCCTTTAAACTTTTAAATAAATTACTAATAATAATTGTATGCTTTTGCCCTTCTCAAATATTTTTTTACAATAATATTACAACTATCACAGTCTTCCTCATTTAAAACTATTAAAGGTTGTTTAGTTTTTTTTTCCAACAATCTAATTCGTGTGACTAAGAGATTTTCATCAAATTTAGCCAGAAAACTTTCTCATTGCACTTTCTCCAATTGCTGTTAATAATTTTGACTTACATAATTTTTTTTTTTGAAGATTTTTAGAGGTGTCCGTAGAGTTTTGGTGGGATAGGAAAAATGTAAATTTCATTGTGTGCGTTGACCGTATTTCTTAGCTATTATTAACGTATTGTAGTCAAAGTTAAAGTACGGATCAGGATTAGCAATGCGAGGCTGTGCTAAATTTAAACAGTTCATATTAGCAAGTTATTGTTTTTTAACTTTCATTTTTATTTTCTATTAAAATGTTGTACGGTTGAATTGAAATGTATTTTAAGAAATTTCACTTCACCAACATGCATAAAAGTCATAATGGCTTTAGTCAAACTCAAAAACTTTTATTCGGTTATTCAGAGTGATATTGATCTTATTGCAATAAAAGGGAAATGTTTTGCTCGATAGTAATTACACTAAGGTTTTTTTTTTTTTCAAAGTTTAGCAGGACCTTGGTGTTGGGAAAATGCCCGATACCATTTAATGCTGAACATGCGGAAGTCTAATATGAAAGCACCACACGAGTTTGCATTCTTCCCATGACCCGTACGTATTCATAAAAAGGATAAGAGTCGAACTGGTAAAAGTACCTACTCTCTTTCTACACAATATGGCTTCATATAGTGTTTATTTACTCATTTGGTTGTTTGTTTTTATATTTTCCTTTTCTTACTAGAATGTTGTTGTGCCTAGCAACAAAAAAAATAAAATGAATGCCTAAAAGGTTTCAATAATAATATTGCAACACGTTCCGTACACATACAATCACAAAATCAGAACCTTTAATAAATACAACGTAAATGCAAAGATGTATGTACAAATATACTAGTGTGACTAGATCAACAACTTGGTTTCACCTTTAGTAGTATTAACATTAAAACACGACTCCGACTTTGTACAGAAAAATCTGTGATGTTTCAATGAAGTATTTACAAGTATTAGAAGATCGGCAGTCGTTGCAACAGGATTATGGGGATTTGTGTAAGGGTGACAAAGTTTATGGGGGATGGGTCGCAATTACGACTGGCCTCTTTAAAAGAACCTCTACTATCTAAATATTGCTAAAATACACTGATTTCTGCTTAGACAACCACATCAAAGGTTATGTACATGCACAAAGATTACGTAATTATGATTCCGAATTTCGTCCTGGTTTGCCGTAGTTTCTTGGAGGGCGTTGGGTGTGCAGAGAAAAGGACTTTGTCAAGGTTGGCAATCCTTCTAGATCCGGTTCGCCATACTGTGACTCCTTAAAATCCTCCTCCGGACGGTGATGGTCATGCATAGTGCGGATACGAGCTGAGATGCGGAGCCACATGCGATGGTGTCACGTGGCTCATCGAGTGCGGCTGATACAAGTTCGTGGCCGGAGTGCCCCAGTTGCCCCACGATGCTGCCGACGGGAAAATTGAGGCTGAAATTGTGAGAAAAAGATGAAATAATAATAACAAATAATCATGAGGAAAACACATTTGCCATTCCAAAAAAAGAAGAAAAAACAAACTCTTTAACAAAGTTGAGAATATCTGAAAAGGGTTTCAGGAAAAAATTTGTTACTCAATGGGAAACAATCTCAAAGTGGAAAATTTCCCGAGAGCTTCCGTCGCGACCGACGAATTCGTAACCGGAACGGAAGTGGCTGTTCATGCACTTCGACACAGACATCCTACACCGTTCCAAACGACCGCAAAATGCTTGCTGGGCAGCAACAATATTCCAAGTGCGGGCGGTGGATGGGACGATGGGGCTGAAGGTGCGGCACCCTCATATTATCCCTCATTGGGCAAACGATTCCCCAGCAGGAGCCGCACCTTCCCCCCTCCCTCCAAGCCTACATCCATCATCATCCACCTGCCACCCATCATCCCATCACGGTACCGTTCTGGCAGCAAACTTCGGCCAATCTGCGTTCAAGATGTCCTCAACACAGGCGAGCGGCGTTCCAAGAGCATCTTTTTGTGGGTCCCCAGACGAACTTTCAGGTCGATTTTCGATATCGCATTTATCAGAAATTTCCTGAAGTTTTCCTGTTTTTGGAGTACAAATCGATTCCCCCTGTCCCTGTCCTAATTCCCGGTCCATATGTATAATAAACGCCGGGAACGACTTGGGGCTGGAAGTTTGCGAAAGGTTGAAAAGCTTTTCCAAGAGGGTTTGATTGCCGTAATTGCTGCCAGGAGCCGTCTGCAGATTCAAAAGCTTTCTTAACGAACTCCGGCGAAAGCAGGAAAAAAAATGTGAACTTCAACGAGACGCATTTAAAGGTCCTTCGCCAGCAGATTCTAGAGATTTTATTACGATTCCTCTTTGAGGTATGACACTCGAGGAACGACTGGAAAAGCTGTTTAATTACAGTTAAGGAAGTTTCCACAAAAATGTTTCAACTTTTCTTTTTGTTGCATTTTGAAACGCAAAACGCAATTTCATGTGTACAAAAAAATCTCTTGAACGAACATTGAAAGGTAGCGTATGGAAAAGCCGAACCAATAGTTTCCAGGACTTGAATACACTTGATGCAGCAGTGCACCGGATGGACATAAAACACCTGAAAAAGGTCTTTTGATATTTGTAAAATTTTTTACTTTTGAAATGTACACCCAGAGGATCCTGAACCAACAAATGGAAAGCTAATTTTGTCGATACAAAAAGTGCACTCCGCATTTTGAAGTCCTTCCGCACCAAAGGGTTCAACAATCGTGGGGTTCATTCGAAATAACATTTCACGAGTTTACAAGGAGCAATAATGTATTTCCTTCATTGATGGAATGGTGAGATGATTTTCCTGACTGTGTTTAGGACATTGCACCGAGTAGCACCGAGTTCCATTACGCAAGAGGTTCTCTGTGATTTTTTTTCATCATTTGAAACGTTACTTTGTAGAAAAAGGTTTTTAGTTAAGGATTATATAAATGCTGATGCAAATACTCCGGGATTTTTATTTCGTTAATGCTTTTAGAAGAGTTGGAACATAAAAAACATTTAGTTCAAGATCAAGATCCTTTTCAGTGTTGTACAGATTGTTGAAAATTTGAAATGAATGAGGCGTTTCAAATTCAAGTGTTCCTATTTGACGAAGTGCTTGAGGAATTCAATTTGAATTTGGTCCATTCTCAAAAAGTTTGATACTCACCGGAAGATGACGTCATGCCGTGATGTGGGCTCATAAAGGATGTCAACTTTGCACTGTGATGATATGGTGTCATGAAGAGATCGCTCTGGTACTTGTAGGTGGGATCGCTGGCAGCGGGCTGAGTGGCAGCGGCCAACCCCTGGAAGTCGAACTTGTACGCATATCTTTTTCCATGGACCTTGGTCATGATGTTTTTGTCGTAATAATACCTGAAATTTAAACAAATTGCATCAGATTTATTTATTCCATTCAACAATTATTTATCAAAGCAGTAGTAATCAATTCCGCTTCGAGGACAAATGAGCGGAAGAAATTGTTTTATATATAGCAACAGCATAGGTCCTTTTGCATGAAAGCACCCTTCTCTATTGTTCTGTCCTTAATTTCATCTTTCGCTGTCCGAGTGAAATAAAAGCGCAAATTTATAACTACCAGTGCCAACGAGGAAGCGATTCCCTTTGTAGTGAGACATTGAAATAGCAAAAAAAGACAGGACGAATATACTGAAAAACATAAGAAAGTCCAGTCCTTTTTATTTCTCACCCACCATTCCACCCTCAGAAGGACCTTCATGAGGCGCAATAAAAAGCAATTTCTGTAGATGCGTAACTCGATTACCGTCAATCGTAGCTAATTTTAGACAAAGGCCAACCCTCGTCGACTTTTATTTCTCATTCAAGTCTTCATTACTCGAAGAGGGTTGTTTTTTTCTATATGTCCTTGTACCAAATATGCGGTTTGATTGTATGGAGGGTGAGGAGAATTTCACTGCCTATCTATACAGTCTAGTTTCTTTAAGACATAATAGTTTTACTGATTTCGATGTTGATATAATTCCCTTTAAATGGTAGAGTAGCTTTGAAGTAGCTTATAATAATTATTATTTCCACCCCTAAATACAAATATAGGTAAGTAGTTAGGTACTCATCAGGAACTGTACAGTCAGGTGGAACTGGAACAGAATAACTAGAACATGAATGATGAATAGTCCTTAACTTATTACATTTCGAGCAATTCATTTGAATATGAGAATAAAACAGTTAACGGTTTCGAGTGGATGTGTTCCATGTCCTTTGTTGTAATACAGCCAAACAATTTTGAATGTTAAAGGGGTAACCGTCAGATCTGTGCCCATAGGGATAAAAGTAATCCCTTGTACTTGCCAAGATGTCGGTGTAAATGACACACTTTAGCACAACGACAACAGACAACAGGCAGCAGCTCCAGCACATCCCTTTTGTGTTCCTTCCTTGGATTTTGTATAAATACCCGAAGATAACAGAACACTAAAGACCCATTAGACGTCACCACTTGTGGTGACACTTCAGGGTGGCAATCGTCTGTTTGTTGTCTGAATTCATTCAATCACGAGTTCAGGACACGTTTATGTGGCTAAGTCCTGAAAGGGGTTGAACTGATGTTGATTTCATTGAGTTGCTAAAAGGGTATAACACTGTTCAGAACAACAAATGCATTCAATAATGGCTAATATTTGTTGAAGAGCAAGACACACTGCTACAAAAAAATGTTGTTAAGCAATTTACCTCTACATTAAAAGTGTATTTCGATCATATTTTTTATTAATTTTGAGAAAAAAAGTACCAACCATTACCCGGAAATTCATTTATCTTACAATCTGTATTCGTTATTATTTTTATTTTTCTGTTTTCACAGTTGTTATTGCATTTCGGCAATATATACAAATTCACGTCAAACTGACATTGTCGTGTATGTTCAGGGAGTGCACTGAATTGGGGTGGCTAAACGAACGTAAAAGTTTGTCATTCATCACTCTGTACAGGGGATGCAGGGGGTAGGCTGCAAATATTTCAATCTCACAACAAATTCACCAATGATTTAATGAAAATCTAAAGTGAATTTAGCTGCAGATGTAATTGAAAATCATTTTCTGGATAAATGCTCGCCCGCTGACAGCGTCTGTCAATATTTTTTCCTACAGTAATGTTATTTTTTTATTTCATTTGGAAAAAAAAAATTTTCTATTTTTATTTTCAGTTGAGCATTTGGTGGATTCATGTATAACAATTACGAAATGATTTTTGTTTTATTTTTGTTTTTGTTAATCATTCTGTTTAAACATTCCGTGCACATAAACACATTCCAATCAACTGATTTCCAAAAAAGACAACCCTTGGGCAATTATTGCACCCATAAAATCCCATTATGGGATCGTTAGAAATCATTTGTAGGCGTTTTAATGGGATTCACTTCATTAGGGATTGCTAGGGGCAGTCATCCCTGATGTATGGCTTGGTCATTTCGTTCATGGTGCACAAAACTAATAGCTAGACTCAACAGGACAACAGGATGGGACTGGGATACTCCTTGTGCAGAGATTGATTTTTTTATGTTACTTACCTCAACGCTCGACTCAACTTGTCATAGTTCATGTTTGGCTTTGACTTCCGTTCCCCCCATCGTCTAGCCACTTCGTCTGGATCGGTCAGCTTGAATTCCCCGTTTGTGCCCTCCCATGTGATGCATCCTGCATTGCTCGAATCACTCAGCAATTCTAGGAGGAATTGCCACAGTTGAATTTGACCAGAACCTGAAAAGGAAAATTATGGTTTTGATTAGTTTTTTGCGTTAAATTTAAATATCGAAAATTTCACAATGGCGTCTGTAAAAATATAAGTGAAATATGCCGCAATTTATGAAGGATTTTATACAAATCTCTCATTTTTCGACTATTCTATTTAAAAAAAGCTAGAAATCAAAAGTTCCTCTAGCTTATGTCAAAACAAAGTTTACAAGTCGTATAAATGATAAATCGTTCCAAAATTACCCAAAAGAACACATTGAAGACGAAGAGCGCCCAGAAGACCATCGACGTCAACTGAACTATACATCAAGATAATCAAAGATCTGGTGCTTTAAGATCATTGATTAACAATAGTAGAGTATAGTAGAGACCTTGCTGTTGCTGAAACCGTTGGAATTTCAAAAGGTTCGGTGAATAGTAAATACCATTTTAACAGATGTTTTCTGCCTCAAACGCGTGAAATGCAAATCTCGTTTGGTTCACAAAAGACTCAATTTGTTCAAGCGATCCATCAAAATATCAAACGGACTTATGCTTACGACGGGGAAACAGTTGATCAATCGACAAAATATGACAAAATATTAATCCGTACAATTAACTGTAATTTCAATCAACTTTTATTAACTTGAGTTATTTAAAACACTTTATGTTGAACTACTTTAATGTTACCTGCATAACAATGAATATGAAGTCTTAAAAATTAAAAGTAATAAAAAGAAAATTGTGTTAAAATCGGATTCTATGTTTTTAACCTCTTTCATAGATTGAAATTGTTTTATCTCATGTCAAACTATAATTTCATCTATAAATTATCTTTGTCCATCTGAAGAATCTTGTCATATATAGCCGATGGGCATTCCCCTTTGGCAAAGATGTGAAGGGCACTACTACCAACCTAACACAAAAAAATTGATTTTACAATCCCCGGGAAGTTTAAATGAAAAAATCACCTTTTTTTCGGGGACAGCAATTCGAGCGTTATTCTTATAAGTTATACTATTCTCGAATATAACAAAAAAATAGATATAGAGCCAAATTTGACAAACTGACAACGAATTCGAATTCAGCGCCTCAAAATACCTTAAGAAAAGTTTTTCTTTTCTTCGGTTCAAGAGTTGACCGAAATTTGTAAACCTGTGTTATTTTCAAAATGATTTCTTGTACTAGGTATAAATATTTTCATAAATAACTTATTCGAATAAATTTTAATTTAAGTTATAACTGATTGCACTTAAGAGTGAGTTTTATGCTTGAATTGTGAATGAACGACTACACTTGCATAATTTTGGTGTTTCCCTGTGAAGAAATGTTGGACTCCAGCTGGGACACAACACTCGACAACCAAAGGACTACACAGAAATTATGCCACAAGTGCAAAACTACGACCAGTTGGCCGCCATTTCTTATTGGAATATGTTTCACCAAAAATGTTAAACAACTGAAGTGAAACTTATTTTGAAAGTCAAAATACGCAAATCCAGGAAAATGGGTGTTTTCAACGGTAATTTTTCTCCGGCATGGACGTCTAATCACTCACTTATCGCTGATTGAGGACTCAATTCCCCCATTTTCATCGCAATTTCATAGTTTAGTCGTCACGGTACGGGAAAGTGAGCGCAATGTCAATGTAATCGGACACTGGAATGCCAGGCAACAAGATTACCGCAACCAGAGTGAAAAAGGATCTGCTGGAGGAATGTTGGAACTTTTCGAAGGATATGCATAACGTTGAGCGATATTTCAATTAGTGTCCAACACCTAAAAGTTCGTATAAAGGCTCTTCATCCTGGAGCTACGTCCCGCTGGGCACCAACTCAGAGCTCCTGAGAAGGTCCTGGATTTATGAAACTTCAACACGAAACTCGGACGCTTGCTGTTTATTATTTTAATCAGAGCATAAAATCGTTGATCCTGCCTGGGGCTGGATTGCATTTCGTGAGAGAAAACTTGAAAAGTTTCAAACTGAAAAATTACCATAAACACAGTTTTCCATTTTTCTGGTACTTTTTTTTCTCTCTCATTCTCTCTAATTTTTTTTTTAGTATTCATCACCAACTATGATTTTGTTATAACGCGACGTGAGGAGCGCGACCACCGGTGTTGATTAATTATGGCTTCCTTTCGACAAGGAATCGCTTTGTTAAACGACCTTCCTATAATATGTTCTGAAGGAGCTCGCGAAGGAACCGAGCCAACAATTACAGCGGCCGCCGGGGCTGTGTCGTGCGAGTTAGTCTCCATATTCGCGGCGAATTCCCGACGGCGATAAAATGGAATAAAAGTAGCCAAACATCAAAGCGAGATTAAGGAATTAATTGCTTCCGGATTTCTTATTAAATTAACATTTCCAAGCAATGCGAGGAGCCCCGATGACTTTGAGGAGAGGAAACATTAACAGCCCCGTACACCTGTAATTAGAAAATTGTAAACTTAGACTTAATTTTTTTTTCGCCGTGTTCGAGGTGAGCTAAGTGCTCACGACAGGATGTTTGAAATTGGGTAAAGTGGATAAGGTCTCAGTTTTTCTTTCTTTTTTTTTTGAATTATTCTCTCACTTTGTGGGCCCCTTTAATAGTACCGGCAAGTGGTGTTAATTAAATATTATCCGAAACTGTTTAAGGATTACAAGTGCCGGAACACAAAGTTGGCCGCATTTTTAATTAAATAATTTCATACAATTTCACTCTTACAAGTTAATTGCTAAAGGAAGCGAACAACTTGATCTCTCACGGAGTACACTTGCTTCTTCTCTCGTGTTAATTTCGCAAGTAATCCCGCAGATGAAAATGATATTCGTGATTGCAATTAGCCAACTGGACAATGTACAACATAATGTGTGCTTCCGTTTTTTTACAAAAACTAAGAACTCTTGCTGAAAGGTGTAAGTTCTTTTGTGAGGATCTTTGTACTAAATCTACTTGGCCAGTTACAAACGTCAAACAGTTTTTCAAGGAAATGTTTAATTACATTACTGAATGAAGCAATTGAAGCACATTTGAGGGTCCTTCGTTAAAACCATCAAAGCAAGACTTTTTTAAATAAAAAACGAAATTATTAAAAGAACGTTAAAAAGATCAACTGAAAAACGAAAAACAAACTCTTAAATGTTGGAAGAGATATTGCGGGCGGGGATAAGCAAAGAGTTGCAAATCAAATTTGTTGTAAACATTTAAATGTTTTCACTTAAAGAGAACCACTTGGACTATTAGCTTTTCCCCGTCTACCCACTGAGAAAAATTAAATATATTTCCCAACTAATATGGAATAGGCAAATAAACATTAGGTAATTTATTTAAAATATTAGTTAAAATAACAATCTCTTTAGGTGTTGAAATTTTTATGATTATTATTATTTAATGTAAAAAAAAATGTTCGCTAAATTAAGTTTCCTACGTTCTATTTTACTTACAATTTTATATCTCAAAATTACGGTTGTAAATAATGTTTAGAAATGTTTATTTAAAACTTTAGCAAATTTTATTCAAAAAAATTGTATACACCATGTTTTTTCCGTTATTGAAAATTCTGTATGAGGTATTTTGAATTTTATATTACTATCGTGAAAATCCTCAGCGCAATATTTTTTTTCGTAAGTTCAGTTAGATTTTATTTATGGTATAATTGAAAAAGTACTCATAGTCTTAACACTTATTGTTAGTTACGTTAATAGTTTAAGCTGAATTTTCATTTCTTTTAGCTCTCGTGTTTTCTTTTAATGTGCAAGATTTATGGTAATTGAATTTTTCTTTAATTTCAGTTATGTTATTGACAGAACCTAACATATGAATATTTCGGTACTAGGTCAATTGTACTTTTAAGTTTATCGCAAGTAAACTTTTTCCTCTGCTTCTTATCTCAATATCATTCGAAATTAGCTGTGACTAATAACCATTTATTTACAACCAGCTTCTATACAGTTCGGCCATAGAGAAGAAAAAAAATGGAAGCTCCACCGTTTTTAATAGAGAGATTGCATGCGATCGCGCAATAAGTCTTCCTCCATGTACTCCAGCCCAAGGATAAGAGCTCCAAAAACATGGAGGCCGGTGCCCAATGAATGTGCCTGCAGAAAGATCTATATCTACCGTAAAAGCGAAGCAAATTTCTATCTTGGTTTTAAGTATGTTGTTGGAATGAAAGAACATCGTTCGCCTTCTAAAAGGAGTGTGACCTCCAAAGGATTCCATTTTTGAAATATATTTTTATTTTGTTTGGGGGTTCACACATAAATGGCTTCACTGTGTAGTCATGCGTGTGGGGAAATGGCCGCCCTTCGCTTTTGCTAAAATCACAACAAACTTTGATTAGCAACAATCGGGGATTCCCCGAACAGAGTGCCCATCAATCATCGGAATAATCATTGGTTCTAATAGACTTCCAATGGCACGCGAAAGGGAGCACCTCGATACTTTCAAAGAGGGTGCTTTGCTCACACTAATCGACCAGAAAATCGCTTAGGGGTGCGGAGAGTACTGACTTGAATTTACGTATTTTTAACGAAATCGAAATTCATGGCGGGGGCTGGGCGAACATGCGTTCGTCTTTTCATATACAATAATCACTAAATCATCCGACAATTAGGCTAATGTTTTCCACCGCATATGGGGGTGTGGAAATAGTGAAGCATTCGACACCACTCATGTGTGAGATTACGATGAATTGCATTAATTGCAATGAATTCGAGGGTAGTGAAGTGAGCCATTCCAAGGGCAACTTTTGTACTCTGAAAATGTATCGAGCACTAAAACCAATAAATTGATTCCCGTTTTTAAGTGTGCCATTGGAAATTTTTGTACTCACAATCAGAAACATTCGAGCTATTATTTCGGAATATGATGGATCATGGATGAAAAATGTGCATGGGAAGGATTTTGAAAGAAAACTGCAGTTGTGAGAACTGAAATTGAAAATATTACAATATTTAGCAATTACATATAAAGTAAACTGTTCATATTTAAAAATATAGGAATACGAATTTCTGAAAAATTGTTAAGCCTAGTTTGATAAAAGTTTTGCTTTTTTTTATCATATGGATGTAGGATTATAGAGTACTTATGTTAGTCTTGAGCGAACGTTTACACTGCCAAGAAATAATGTTGGTAGAAAAATAAAGAACTATTCCTATATTCATGATTGGGAAGGGAAGAGAATCAGTCATTTGGATGACTGTGTGTCTGTCTGTCTGTCTAGGCGATAACTCGAGAACGTTCCTAGCTAGAGGATTGAAATTTGGTACAATAATATTTCGTTAAAATTGTAAGGTCAAGTTCGCTGATAAGCAAAATTGGGCAATTCCTTCCTAGTGTTGCCTGAATAGTTTTTATACAAAAATGTTGATTTTGTGTACTAAATATTTACATTTTGACTTTCTTTCGGTAAATATTGTTATAAATGCGTATTACAATTCTTTCCTTTTTTACATGCCGTTTCAGTAACTCTGAACAAATTTCTTTTTTTACGATGGGAAGACTGTTTTTGCAAGGTTTTTTACACGAGTACTTAACAAACGTTTCTTCTGTGTTAAAACTTTGCCGCTCTACATTTAGGCTATTTCATATTTATTGAGGTAAACCAAATATATTATACTTTCCGTAGGTACTAGTTTTAAACACACCCTTTGCACTAAAACCCTTTTTTTCATTCGCCGTGTAATATATTCAAAAGAAAAAAACAATAATTACATCCAGGATAAAATCTTGCATAAAGAATTTTCTATTTCAATCACATTTCTTTTAGATGGCAATGTAAAATATATTTTTCTGCATACAAAATTAGTTTCAATTAATGAAAACTCCATGAACTGAATAAAAAGATGGAAAATGATTAACTTCCACGTGTCCTTGCAGCGATAATTTCCACCCTTGATATGTCCAAGTTGCTCGCTGTGTTCGAGATACCGAGGAAACTCTAATTGAAATTGCTTAACCTGTCGACGAAGGTTTAGTATTCATGGGCCGATGTGAGCCCACCTTGTAGGTCACGTGTCGATCACAAATCTCGACAAGCGTTTCACAAAAGTATTACCACTTACCGCACCCCTGGGGCACGGGAAGAGTTTAAAAGCCCAAGATATTCTGGTCAGGGGTTGATCGCGTTACCACTTGAAAGGCGCCTTTTTTCTGTACCTTTCGGGGTACGTAGAAGGGGTCTTGTTTTTAAGGCGGTGATATTTTTTGAGTCAAGTCACACCGCGAGATGTGCTCGGCGTTTGTACAATCATCCACAAAGGACTCGTGCTGATTGCGTGATTGACTCGTAATGATATGATAATGAAACGACACAAATGTGTCAGAGAGTCAGACTTACACTCGCGTCGCGGGTGGGAATTCTATGGGGGCGGAATTGGATCACCTGCCGCGGCCCTGTGCAGCAGGGACCTGGGCAATGGGTATTTCAGGACTTAACTAAAGCAACTCACCTGAACTGGCCAGTCGACTGCTCGTTGGACCGAAGACCTGATATGGATCTGGAAAGAAATCAAAAATACATTTTCAGTTTCATGATTGTTTTAAGTTTCGCCATCGGGAAGGACGAGGTTGTAAAATTTCCTACAGCGATTTTATCTGAAATCAAATGGGGAAACTGAACGTTGTTCGAGGAGTCAGAAAGGAGCTGTCGCAGCTGGAGAAACCCTCGAAAACAGCTCCTTTTTAGTATTCGTCTATTCTGTTCAAACTTCATTTTATGGTCTTTCTGCACTGGTAGGTATGCAAATGAAGTCATTAAAAGTCTATGTTGGGGCCCGTTCAGCTACACCGACCAGGATTAAGTCCTCTTGGTCTTTTCCGCAATTACAAGGAATTTTGGTGCGGACAATAAGTGTCGTTTGTGTATGGAGAAAGTAAACACGCAAGAAAAAAACATCTTCAACAATTCCAATGATTTCTGAGCTAAGATACAGATTCGGGATCAGAAGATGTCTTTGGGAAAATCAACTGCAAATAGAAGAATTCACTTAAAAAGGAAATACGCAGTTTGACTAAAAACAATAACAAAACTATAATTAAGTTAGACTGGAATCGGGCAAGAAAATGGCGTGACTCAGCCACAAAAGCAGACAATTTACGGAAAAAAAATTGCTACCCTCCCACACGAAGCTTGCAGTCAGAACTCCCCTATGGGGCAACGGCAAGGGCGTTAAAGGAAAAGGAAAACCTTCGACACACAAGAAGAGGAAAAATGAGCGGATAAGAAATTAAAACGAAAAGGAGGAGAGCGGAAATCACCAAATAATCCCAAGCTATCCCTTATTTGTTCCGGGCGACGACGTTGGATCCGTGGAGAAGAAGGAAAAAACAGTCTCCTTAGTCCTTGGGCTTGTCGGAGGGTCAGCGTTCCATTCACCATTGGCCCCCCTTCGAGGAGATAGAATTGGTGGTGTTTGTCCCATGGAGACACTCAGTTCATCTAAATCGTCACGGAGTCATACTTTGGACTTTGGAGCTTTGTTAACGGTTTTTTATTAGGGGGTGAATCGAAGTCCAAACGCATAATTCATTTGGATGAAGCCGTGGCGAGAGCCCGTGACGGGAAAACGCCACAAAAAGGTCGTTCTGAACATGGGTTTTTGCTAATTATTGTTTTAATTATATCTTTATTTTTGAGTATATTTTCCTTTAATTTAATTTTTGATGAGAATTCAGCACCATTTGAACCAGAACTTTTTGTTGCCAAGAAATGTTTTACTCAAATACATTATTTAAAATCTTTCTAACTCTAACCTTAACAATTCGTAAGCATATGTGTATATTATTTATTTTATAAATGTATAACATTCGTTAACATCCGGCAACTTGAGGTTTATGAAAACCAACATTTTATTTACATTTTCAGCGGAACTCTGAACCGAATCCACTCGACAAAAGCCATAATGACGATTCCTTATTGTTCCCATTTTATTATGCAATGCATTATTTCAAAACAAATGCTGTCTCCTTAATAACTGTCGCAAATCGAATCACTTTCCGATTTGAAAAGGTCATTGAAGTTCGATTAATGGGTCCTTTGCATACTGAAGTGGGCCTGGTGCGTGTGCTGATGGCGGATGGCTGTTTGCCAAGCTCGTCATTCCAGCCACCTTCAAAACACGCACAACAATAATTCAAAGTTTATGCAAACGTTGGTGTATTAAATAAAAAACAAACGCCATAAAGAAATCCGCAAATGGAACCATCCAAAGAGCTCAATGGCAGCTTGGATTTTCTATTTAATAATAAACTCGACGTACAAATATCACTCGAGAAACACTCGACAGCAAAATACACTCGAAGTGCATTTGTTCGGTTTGAATGGGGTTCGCGGGGAGGCCCAAAAAAGGGTTGGGGGAGGAATTGATATTGCTTGTGTATTAGCAATGTCGATGGAAAACGATGAATACCCGGGGGTGTGCCACTACCGTTCTTTCAACCCGGACCCAACCATGTTGATGGGGTGACGGTTTTTATATACCCCCAATACTCTAAAAACTGAAAACTTCAATCACATCGAGGTAGCACTTAGTCCCAATCCGTTCCGCACTTTCTTCCCTAAGTACGAAGATTGTGTTATAGCGATCCGGAGAGCCCTTGGTAATTGTGAGTCTCGGCCTCAAGTATCTGAAACGTTGCAGGGAAAAACTCAAGGACCGTTCATAATTTGAAACATTTTCCTTACCGCGTGGTTGACAGTGGGAAATGCTTGTCCTACCGATTTAACTCATTCAGGAGACGAAATATATCCACAGGAATAAAAACTTCCTACCCACGAAATTTAACTGAGAGGCAAAAAAGGAGCTTATGATTTTACTTGGCCCCTTTTCTTCTAATTTTCCGTCTATTGTTGTTTTCTGAATAGCGTTTAAATGTATACGTTTCGGGTTCTTTTTTGGTTTTGATTTTTATAATGACGACATGGTGGGTGCAGTGAAAGTTGGAACGTTTTCATCTTGGGCTGTTCAGAATCACTTAAGAATGTCCTTGTAAGAAATGCCAAATAAGAATGATTGTTTTGCTGTTGGTATTGTGTGTTGTGGAATTCCGAATTCATCCTTTTCAGCTTACATCAATATCAATGTTGAATTAATAAATTTAAAACACATAAATTTAATAGAGGTTTTTCTTAATACAATGGTTAGTGAATATCAAGTCAGTAAAACAAAAATAAGAGATTTTTTGAAACCAACATGAAAAAAATTCATCTTTACGTCATCCATAATAAAATTCTTTCATTCAAGCAAGGAAAACTAATTTCCGTTGTTGGAATACTTAAAAACTCTTTTATAGTCGAAATCACATCTCCGTCGAGTACACAAAAAGAAGGTGGAAAACGGATTTCAAATTATATCGACTTCGAAACTATTCAAAAGACAATAAAATTCCATTTCTTTTTTTGAAAATAAATCACACATTTCTACACATTCAGTGTTTCCGCAAAACAACTACATACACCCATGACTGAATTGCCGTCACTCCTCACTTAAAATTAGTCATTTCCAAACCCTTTTCCCTGATCCTTTCAAAACTTTTTTAAGAGTTGTTAAAATCACTTGAGTCGAAAGTCATCGGTGAATGTGTTGTCGCTTCCAGGACACCAAAGAAAGCACTCTACGTAAATATCATCCGAAAAGATCCACTTTCACCAACAATTTTGACATTCACTAAGCAGGGATGGCAGCTTCAGTAGCCGAACGCACGCATTAAAGCCCCCTAAAAGGGTGTGATTTGCAGTCATTTTGGATCCCGACAATTTCGTCCTTTCATCTCTTGCATGTCACAGCACACGGATAAAAGGACGGAAAATGAATATAAAAAACATCCCTCAATGGATTGTCTGCACATAATAACCGCCGATAAAAATGTTTAACTTAAGCAATTTTCGTGGCACGAGGCCCGGCAAGGAATTTTGCAAGAACGAAGACCAATCGAATGTGGTGAAACAGGAGCAAATCTTTTTATTTTTTGCATTTTCGTTTTCGAAATTGCGAACGTCGTACAGTGGCAATTTCTGATGCATTTGATTTTGGGATTTAATGGTTCATCAGATCTTGCCGTTTTCATTTCCCTGGTATTTACCAAAGAAATCAGTCCTGACTCCTGACTCCTGACTCAGTGTTAGGGGTGTGAAATTTCATAGAATAGTGGACGCAGCAGGACATTTCAAATATTTGTCCATTTTATTGATGTCGCTCAGCTGATTGCTTTCTTCTACGCTTGTGTTTCATGTTTACTCAAGACAAATATTTTCACAGGATGAGCAACTTACTGCTCCCTTGGATAACAGTAGTGATAACTTAAAGCTGTCCTTACCTGGTTGCCTTAAATGTGAATGAGGATCCAACGAGGATTTTCCCACTCCCACGCCGACGCCACTCAAGGCATTCGTACTGTAGCCTGCAAGTAATTAAACGGGTTAAATACTGTAAATTGGCATGGATCAATTGAAACAGAAAACTAGTAAGGAAGCAATTGGTCACACCAATTACGTGATACCCTAGATGTAGAAAAATATACTCATTCTTATATCAACATTTTTGTATAAAAATGATTCATGCTTATATGGCAACACTAAGAAGGAGTTGCCCGATTTTGCTCATCTTCGAACTTGACCTTGCAATTTTAATCAAATATAATTGTACCAAATTACAAGTCCCTAGGTACAAGCGTTCTCGAGTTATCGTCTGGACAGACAGACAGACACACAGTCAGACAGACAGACAGACAGACAGACGGACATGCATAAAACGGTTTCTTTTCACTTCCCAATCATGAATATATAGTTCTTTCTTTTCTGTGACGATTATTTCTTGGCGTTGCAAACGTTCGCTCAAAACTAATATACCCTACATCTAGGGTATAAAAAGTAAATACACATACAAATGTCCTTAAATGGCTTTCATCAAAAATTCAATCAGTGACAACTCGGTACAAAATTTTCCCGTTGGATGTTGAATAAACAAATTACGAACGGTTTGCTAACACGAGGATTCAATGGAAATTTGTGATTTTTTTTAACGCATCGATTCAAACCAGACACAATTGCGGGGAGGACAATTGTTCAATGAATATTAAACCATCTCCAGTGTTTTTTAAAGAGTGTAGAATTTCAATAAAACCATTAATTGATTGAAAATTCAGAAAGAATTAATCGCCATTTTGAAGTTATGCGACAATCAAAACCGTTATGTATGTAGTGTATATGTTATTTTTAACGCAGTGTGGTTTTTGTTTTTTTTAATAATTAATTTAGTGTATTGTGTTCTTGTTTTATTATAGTTCCAATCGTTATTTTCGGGTTAAATATGAATCGATGGTGGGCACAGCAAGTGCAATTAGTTGATAATTAATTATTTCGCAACTTATTTTTCGTGGATGCCATATTTAAATTTTATACCCTATGTCACTCCCACAATTAAGACGAATCTAATCGCACCTCATATATTAAAATCTGCCAAACCGTTTAGACTACAGAGTGTGCCAAAGAAATAGACATACATACATACTTAAAAACGCTTGAAGAACTTTACCCTTCTTTGGTAGGCGAGTAAAAAGAAACATTCGTAAATTTTTCTAATATGTAATGTACAAAAGTTTTTCAGGTATTCAATAACCGGTGAGAAAGAATCACATTTACATGAAACACAATCCTTTTCATTCGAGTCAATCAACCAAGGAATCGTCGGAGGTAATCAGGACATCAAAGAATCCTTGTTCCGTTTCCAGTTGTTTGCGTTGACATTAGCTCAACTGGAGCAAATAAAATCCAAAAGTTGTGAATTTTTATTGAATTTGGCAAGAACTAGAACTTTCCCCTTTTTTTCTTAAAAAAAAACAAAAAACAAGAAATCACCATCTCAATTGGAACGTCAGGACGAACGAACGGCGCCAGGAATAAAGGATGTGTAACAAGCTAATCTCTTAACACGCTTCACTAGTTCCCGGAACACAATCTGCGGAATCAGTTCGAAAAAGGATTCACTTCCATTCCACACCCTTACAAAAAAAAAAGGTTTATTGGGTGTGTGAGTCCTTTTTGATGTTCCTTCGGGGGTGGTTTGTTTATCGGAGCTGCACTGCGGTCTGCGACACAAACAGTCCCAGACCCAGATGGAAACATCGAGGGTGTTCGAGTGCTTTCCATCAATACCATTGTTCGCTTTATCGTGTAGGATGTGCTTTATTTAATTGGCTTTCTCTGCCTGAGTTGTTTGCGCTATTGCATCTGATGTCAATCCTGAGAGCCGAAATGAATAGTTAATCGGTTGGAAATTGTTTTCTCTCAGGGAACACACACCCCGCCACTCCGGCTGCTAATTTCCATTTGACACTCATCGCAGATAACAGCTTCATTTCCAGGGGCCAAACACAAACTAATGTGGAGCTCGCAAATTCCTAAAGAATCCTTGGTTCGTCCCCCCGCCCATCCTGACGAATCCTTGTTTGCGTCGAACGACTTATTCCATCGAAACTTGTAAAAACGAAAACAAAACAAAAAATAAGCAAACCAAACTTTATTAGAGAAATTCAGAGACAGTGAAAAGAGCATCAGAGAATTTTCATTGAAGATTTTTGGAAAATTGCCTCGGGCTCAATCACACCGATTTTTCACAGTGCACAACCCTCTCTGTGGGTGCCTGTTATGTCTGGAGGGCTCTTCAACCCCGGTGAAGTTTCAAAGTTTGGATCTTTGTGAAAATCTGTGCGCCCCCGCAACCGCCCTCCTGTATCGCCTCATCACCTCCTCCTGGTTAAATGAGAATTTTTGAGCCTTTGCTCTGTTGTCGTTGCGCTTGAATAGCACCACAAAGGACAACTGATTTCGTCGCCGCGGGGTGTAATTTGTAGCGCCAACTTTTGACATTTTAAAGTGAACGCTGGCGGCTACTGAGCTTTGCTAGTTACGATCACTTTGCAGGCGCGTTGATGAAATTGTGGGAGTTTCTGTTTGTGTTTTTCGTTACGCTCGGCTTATCAGACAATAGGGGAATATTATGCACCCCCGAGGAGCAGATGACACCGATTTTTGTTCACAAATTGAATTAGTTGCACTCAAATGGACCACAATGTGTGAACTTATGCAGAAATTAAAATACACTTTTCTTACCTTGAGACTGTGACGTACTGTGTGATCCCCATGAAGTTTTGTAGGACGAATCTGGAAAAAATGGGAAACATTCTTGAAAATTTCTTTATACATATACGTGTGGAAATAATAATTTATTAACTTATATTTTGTATTCCCTAACGTAAACTATGTTCCCTCAATATCGGTTCTTAGAGAGCAACGAGTAAACAAGGATTTGTACCTAAACCAAACTATTGTAAACAAAAAATTATCTCAAGATAAAAATCAAAAATTTAAAATCACTTATAACAGTATACTTTTATTTCACAATATTTCTTAATGAATATTAACCTTATTTCCTTCTAAAAAAATACAAATGCAGGAAGAAGTATTCCGTAGTGTAAAACTTTCCTTTTACGCACGCAACGCAATTGTTTAATCGTAGTAAGTAATCGTGGTAAGTAATCGTGTTTTACTTAATATTTACTTTCTTTCAGTGAATACCAGAATTTGCAAAGAATTTGTATTTTGCTTCGTAATTGAAATACTAATAAAAAATAATAAGCACGCAAACAAATCTGTGACGTGTTTTGTTGTTAAACTGAAGTTTTGGAGCAATTGAAATGGCAATTAGGAAATAATTAATTTTTGAATGAATCATTTACATACACGTAAAACTTAAGAAATGTGTAGAGCTAAAATGATAATCAAAAAAGTTAATTACGGTGTATGATTTTAAGTTTTACTTTTTAATAAAAACAGTAGAAGTATTTAAAAGAACTTTGTTCATGTTTTCCATTGAAATTACAAGTTGATTACAAAAAAACATTGTTAATTTAATGATAAATTGCTGTAACATTAATCATAGTTTGCCAAATGTTTCACTAAATTTAAAAGAATTTTGAAAAATAAATAATCCAAAAAACCAATGATCTAAACTAAACACAAATGAAAAACTCCACATAAAGCACAGGAGACTCACATTTAGGAAACATAACATAAGTGAAGCGGAATTAATATAAAATGTGGCCAGAAAATGGGCGAACTTAAACATAGTTTATATTGTAAGGAGCAGATCCTTACCCGCAAACAACATTGAAAAGTTGCTGAAACTTCCTGCTGAACGGGACAAGTAATCAGCGGAGCTCTTGATATCGAGCATCATGACACGTTCAAGATACTGGCTGAAAAGTTTTTCTGCTTTGTTTTGTTCAAATCACCACAATTCGGTTGTACTTGTAAAAAAATATCATCCACTGGGTATAATTAGTCTCATTTTTGACAAACAATCACGGCACTAGTGTACAAAAACAACTAATTACTTCCGGAAATCACTTGATTTTTACTACTGAAAATTCAAAAAACTTCACGATCCAAAATGTTCCGAGACAAAATCCACAACTTCCAATAATTAACAACAAACAACTTCTGTTGATACCGAATCAAATAATTTTCACATGGCAACAAAATTACGGGAAACCAATTTAAATTGACGAAAAACTGTCCTCAAAAATGTTTCCTTGGGAGAAAAACGGTTTTCCTTCGGCAAATTGACAGTTGGCTAAGGCCAACAAGAGTTAGCAGCGCGCACAAATGCTGAAAAAGCGGAACAGGAAAAGGAACGGGAAAGAGTGACGATCGGAACCGGTTACCGTTACCGGACACCTCTACTTCCGGCCGACTCTTATATATGTTATGCCACCCCCTTCAGCACAGTGGGCGGTGGATGGAAGGAGGCCGTATCTGTTGGTGTCCTCAATTGGAGCAGTCCTCTGCCTACGTTGTATAAGTATCGGTAGCAAGGGGGAACCAACAAAATACCAGAACTGTTCGTATTCCAGCCTTAACCGAATATTTTTCACCAAGGACTTTGTTCGTTCAGCTTCGGAGCAGCGTGAAAATTAGGAGCGATAGCGAAACGACACAACCGTCTCGAGACGCGATATAACAGCTATTGATGGTGCCATGCCAGGACGACGAACATTGCTCGGTCTTTGGCAAGGATCAAACTCCCCAGTTGAGGTTTCGCATGTTATCCCTTCAACACAAGCAAACAGGACATGAGAACAAAGTGAATCCTTCGCAGCAAACACCTTCTACCCTTGGCTTGTGGGTTCGCCCTCGAATCGGTGTGTGTCTGAGGCTCTGGGAAAACAATCCGTGCACCCTACATCTGCTCTACCAATCACGTCGTGTACTAGGGGTGTGGCCAATTCCTTTTACAGCTGTTGCCTAGGAATTCAAGTCCTTCCACCCCAAATACCAACCAGCCAGCAACCCCCCCGGGGACACCCGGTGCACCCATCTAGGTAAGGGTGTGGTATAGCTAGGCATATACACCCTATGCACGGAGATTCGTTGCGGATGATGGTGACATGAAGCAACAAGGACGGATGTATTATCCACTTCCTTTTTCCTTCCACCAAACACAAGGATATTACCGTTTCATCGTTGGGACGTTAATACACCTACTCGCATCGAGCGAGGCGCTCCCAGGACATGCCAGGATTATGTCAAGCTGAAAGGAGTGCGTTTTCAAGGGGCTACGAGGGATGATACCGCGTAATCTGCCTCCTCCACTTGTTTTTCATCATTTTCATTTAGTTTGGTGTTCTTCTCTATTTGCTCCGTTTTCTTCGTTCTCGTTTTTCTCTAATTTCTTTATTCTTTTTTCAGCAAAAATTTTATTTGCCAACAATAAATTGGGATTCTGCGCGACATTTTTAAGTTTTACGAACTCCCGCAACGGTACAAAAACTTTCAGAGATCCCCGGATGAGCAGGAAAGGAAGGATGAGAACAAGGGAAGAGGCACTCGTCGTATCAGGGTACCGATATGAAAGGTGAGCGCCCGCGGGTGTAGGTGGCCACATGAATTCACAATTCTCACAAGGAACGGGTTAAAGTTCCTTCTCCTTGTATTTCATTGCTACCGCGAAACTGCCGAACAACCCTCCCGTCCACCAAGCACGCTCAGTCGCCCACCAACCCCCAAAAGCCTGCCGTGCTCTGCGACACAATAGAACTTCTCCAGATTTTAAAAGTCGAAGTCTGAGATGGGAAAAAGTTTCCCTTTAATTTCTTGCTCCTTCCGCTCGCCTCTTGTTTTTGAGCAACCTCACTACGGCGCAAAAAAGCGAACATCGCTCGCAATGTCCTTTAATTAAAATTGCTGTTTCTGGGGGCGGTTTTAGCCCCCCATTGTTCATCCACATACATTTCTTGTTTTGGAACTTGAGGATTCTGTTGACGATTCCGTAATCCGTATCGAATCCGTGCAGACATCTGACTTGGGGACGCGAAATATTACAGGTGGATACGGCAAGATATGATATCCTTGCGGATTTGATTCAGCACTGAATGTTGTTTATGCTGCAGAAAAATATTCTATGGAAACACAGTTTCGATGTTCCAGAATAAACACAATTAACACCGCTGCAGGGATCTACGCCATAACACAGGAATGGAGCCCAACAGATATAGGGACGGCCAGGATCTTTTCATAAATAACGCTCACAAAATATTCTAAAAAAAAAAAATATCCTTAAACTACAACAAATATCAAATTTCCATAATTCCGAAATTCATAAAAATTTAATAGATTTTATAAGAACAAAACAAGTTCCTATTTTCATTTAGCCACATCCTTGAATTATTAAAAATTGCATTCTTACACCAAATGAGGTGCGAAATTGCTTTTAACATGATTCTTAGCCTGAGTAATTATGCTTGTAAAATACAAAAAATTCATTGCAAAAAAGGAGTTGAAGGAACAATGAAATGTAGCTGGGGAGAAGACAATTCGAAAGACACTTTTCACCATTTAATGATGATGAATAATGAATCCCAAGGCTAACATTTTCAGGGGAACATACTTTTTTAATTAAGTAGAAATCAACTGAAGAAAAACAAGTTAAGTCACAAAAAACTCTATTCCCAATCATGAAATTTAAATATTCATGGAAAACGTAGTGCTTGTCCACCATTTTTGTGTAAAACGAGAGATTGTCCTCTAAAGTATTACAAACTTCATTTTTACAGTTTAAAATGTTTTAGGTTTATTGGCATATTTTTAAAAACATTAGGTAATTTTAGTTTAGCAAATTTTCAAATTTGTAAACAACAAATTTATTGTTGTATATCAAATTTTGGTAATACTTGGACCGAAAAATTCCCGTTAATATGCATAAATTTTGCTTTTCTGTACGCCGCGCTGATTGGTTGAATTACGTTAGCATATAAGATACCCAAATAAACCGTTTTTTATTATAGTAAATAAGCGGTAATACATGTACTTAACTTTTTTACAACATTCTTCCAGATATTCCTTCCACTTCCATGTTCACCCCGTCCCCCGCCTAGTAAGTTAATTGCCAATTTAATATTTTCCCACTCACTGTTATTATTAAAATTATTTACTATTAAGAAAATTTCTTAATTATTTTCAATTTGAAACTATTTTTTTACAGTATAGTGATGACTGACGACTGTCAAATGCCATTTAAATATATTAGTCATAATTAGAATTACTCTTACTGATTTACCTTAAATATGCAAAAACAAACTCTAAATATTTTATGTAGGTACGTAGATTATATTGTATTTGAAATATTTTTACACAATATGTAATTATATAGGTACATTTTTAAATACCTTTAATAAGATTGGAAAGTACCCTCGGTCTCCAAGATCTTATTGACTTTTCTTCGAATTTTTTTGGACTGCATAGTGCATAATGCATATAGTGGACACTTGGACAGTTCGCCACTGATCTGAAGGTTTGGCCTTGCATGTACGGGTATATCGCAAGATTTGTACTGTACAGTGCAAGATTTTAAAAGAATACTGATCTTCGAGTTCAGTCTTCCTTTTCCACAAAGCAAATATAAAATTTAGCCATAGTCATTAGACATAACTCGAAAGTTTTCTAAAACCGCATTGTCGACACCTCAATGAAAAATTTGGCATTTTGCTCACGGCCTTAAATTTGAGTTTGAAAATGGTAAGAAAACGTGAGTTTTGAGATAAAATTATTTAAAAAGAATTGTACTGAAAATTTTCATATAATTCGTGATGTAATTGTTCAAGAGAAATTTATCAAAAGCATGCAATAGCAACGGCCATTCACTTTTGAATATAGTAGAACCGATTTTTGCAATGTATGATACCTATACTCAAGAGGATCCGTCGGAAATTTGCAAGCAGAGTTTTATCAAGATTGCATAATGCACAATATTTAAATGAAATTATTTTATATTTCATTGTATGTAATTCATATCTGTTGCCAAGAAAACTTTCACTAGGTAGGGTATATGTTATTAGTTTTGAGCGAACGTTTGCAACGCCAAGAAATAATCGTCACAGAAAAGAAAGAACTATATATTCATGATTGGGAAGTGAAACGAAACCGTTTTATGCATGTCCGTCTGTCTATCTGTCAGTCTGTCTGTTTGTCTGTGTATCTGTCTGTCTGCCTGTCTGACTGTTCACTCGAGAACGCTTGTATAGATAGAGACTTATAATTTGGTACAATAACATTTGATAAAAATTGCAAGGTCAAATTCGAAGATGAGCAAAATCGGGCAACTCCTTTTTAGTGTTGCCATATAAGCCTGAGTCGTTTCTATACAAAAATGTTGATTTTGTTGACTGAATGTTTACATTTTGAATTCTTTTCTTTAAAGATTGTTATAAATATGGATTATAATTAATTATTTGTCAGACATTTTTTTTGCACGGTCTTTTCTTACACGATATGAAAAATAATAGAAATGGAAGAAAACGTTTTAAGATGGTAATGGGATATCAGATATGAAATGAATTAATGAATTGGAATCTTTCTGGTGTGCTAAATTGTTTTTTATATTTTTTGGGGTTTGGTGGTGGGGGTGGAACCATCTTCTTTGGAGTTGTCCAATTTGGGCGTGTGTGATATCAAATTAAAGCTCATGCTGAGTACTATTAAATTAAGCAGTCGCTGACAACTAGCCTTAGTGACATAAGAAAATGCATGTCTAGATTTTTAGATAGAATGAGTATATTTTTCTACATCTAGCGTATCACGTAATTGGTGTGACCAATTACTTCCTTACTAGTTACTTTAAATGTATAGTATTTCATAAAAACTGCCAAGAGAAAAATGATGTTATGAATCGCGTTTAATGCAAAATATTCCATGTGCTAAAATATTTAAATTTTTAAAAGCAGGTAACAAAACTATACCGTTTCAAAAAAAACTCATTTACTCATTTTATTTTGGCGTACGAATTTATTTATTGTAAAATGTATTTACCTAATCTTTCTACATATTATACCTAAATGCTAAAAACAATTCCTATTACGCATTTTAACCAGCTAATACTTCTCAACAACAATGTCTAACCAATTAATAACAACTATCAAGTTAAGATCATGATTTAAAAAACAAATTGTTAACGAAAATATAATTTATGACACATAACGATTTATTTATTTTTTTTTTTAAATTTAATTAGCGCAGTCATTAAATAAATCGATTTAAATCGTTAAATGTGCAAATCCAATGATTAAATTACAACAATTCGCTTTGTTAATGTATTTTATAGAACCTCTATTTCACAAAACAACACAATGTGTGGGGAATGCAAGGTTCACCGCATTTGATATTGATAAGCAGAAGAACACAATGACGGGGATGAAATGAAATTAATAAATAAAAATTGTATATTGATTACTATGGTATGTTCCAATCACATAAGGCAGATTTCGCATAAAGCACTATAAAATGAAAAATAAAATCTATAAATAAAAACAAGAATATTTCGCATGGAAATAATTGCGTAAAGGGAAATGCTGTTCGATTTTTGAACGTAAACAAATTCATTAAACTTTATTTTGTTGCGACGGCATCGGTAGTGTGAAAAAACACAACAACAAATTCTCGTCGCCCATTAATCTCGAAATTGGAATAAAAATGAAAATTAAAATCATAGCAAACAATCACACAGGACTTATGGGAAGGGGTTGAAATCAAATTCGCGTCCAATATGAAAATAAATCACTCGACAAACCGGGACGACAATATGTTTCACTTCACGACAGCGACACAATGACACTGAACGCAAAGGGAGGGCAAGGATGCGATGGATAATTCGCAACAGCGGGTGGTCCAGAGCGGAGGGTGGCAATAATATTCCATGCCCGATTGCATTATTTTGTGAAAATATTGGGAAAAAGATTATTTGAACAATTCCAGTGCACAATGTCAATTACTTGAGAAGGACTCAGAATCCTAGTGGCCGCGATTTGCTGGAAATGCTCTTCTAAACAATTCTTGACCACAGCTCTCGATGCGCCAAGAAAAGGACATTCAAGCCGTAAAAAGCGTATGTTTCATATATTTCATGACTTGAATTTTGTTGTTCGTGTCCTGCGACATGAGCAGGCACGTGACCCTAATGACGTATGAATGACGCAACACGCGAATCGCACGTGCCCTCAAGTAAATGTTGCCCGCTCCCGTCCGAAAACATCCCTGCATTGTTGCTGGGCTGCATTCTGTAACTTTTCCGCTACGCTTATTCCAGTTTTGCGTGTTTAAACAGACAGCAGCCAAGAAATCGCTGTTGATTACTTAACGAAATGGCTGAGAAAATATTAATAAAAAGCAATTAAGGGGTCCAGAGGGAGGGCAATAGCCAGGGGTTGTCGAACATTAATTGTGAAAGAGATTCATCATACGATATAGTCGTTGAAATCAAGGAGCAAGACCAGCTTAAGTGGTAATGTACTTTTAGCCAGCGTTCATGTTTTCACCTTGAATATTTTTAGATATTTCTCTTATTGCCAAGAAAAATGTAATCAATGAAGTCGATTGCGGCGAAAATTTATCAAATCATAATAATAATGTTTATGACCAACAACGCATGAACCCTTTTCCCCGTGAGCGGCCTCTGGCGTGACTGAGATAAGATCGCGAGTGGAACCGTGCTAATCTATTAAAAAATTGCAATGAGTTTCACCCTGTGCTGTAATAACGTGCAGGCTCAAGCAAAACTAGTTAAATATTTTAAATTGGTTGCAATTTTGTTGTTGCAATTATCGTAAGTCCTTCGAGATCCCTACTAAAAAGATTAAGCGATGAAAAAATAGTTTGATAAAATACAGGGTGGGTTCATATAGCGACATGTTTTTTTTATGTTGAAGAAAATAATTGTTTAAATATTGTTTCTGCAATAGCCAATATGTAAGACAATTTTTTACGGGATGTGTTTTAGTTAAACAAATTGACTCGAAGTTAGAACAGCAAAGGTTTTTTGCCTTTAAGTATTATTGTATTACAGGGTGGCCACAAATAACTGTCAGTGTTTCTTTAACTGAAACTTTTAGGGAAATTAAAGAAATTACTTCCTAACTTGCATTTTTAGTTTAACATCTTGTAACACTTATTTGAATGATTTTGTTTGACATTTAAATTTCGTTACATGCATTAGCATGATGGCCGCGAAGTACGAGCTTGTTATCAATTTGTTTTTAAAATAAAACTTGGAGTAAATATTACCTTAGACTCATTATTAGTGTATTAAACACGTTTTGCAAAACCATTTACTTCTGCCATGCAGCATGCTGTAGGTTTGTATGGAAAAGATTATAACTGTTTTCAAAGAGATTCAGCAGCACATCCATTTCATGTTTACTTTACACCCAATGTCAACAGATATGTCAACAACTAATTCCGTTAGGCGGCAGATCACGAACCCGACTATAGTACGTGACGTCATTAAACTCGATTAAGTGCTCTCGTTTGTCAGGGGTTTACATCAAAACCTACTCAAGAGTGGTGTCAAGCAAATTTAACGGATTTTATCACGACTAAGGAATGGACCGCAGCATCGCCGAACTTAAACCCTTTAGACTTTTGATTTTGGAGCTATAATATATTATAGTGTATGATTAACAATTAGTGTTCAAAAAGTGTAACAATGGATCGATTCAACTGGTGTTTGCTACAAATTTGTGATGAAATGGAACAAGAACGCTTTCGAAACATTTTTTAAATGTTTACGTCTCACAATAATTAAAAAGTGGAACGATTTGAGCTCATTTAGAAATTTCAAAACTTTTATATGTTTTTAATTGCAAAATAAAACATATACTGAATTCCATCCGCTAATTTGTTTTTTGTTGCTATAATATAATTTGCTGACATATATTTCTGACCACCCTGTAAATTTCTTTTTCATTGCTGTAGAATCATTGATCTTTTCAAACTTTTAAAGAACCCAACGAGTTGTTTTCTATCTCTTTCTAAAATGACTTTTCTTGTTTGCTCTCTTCCATCCTGAAAATAGATTACATTCAGCAATTTCAATTAACTTACTAAAATTGTTTTACGCTCTTCTCTATTGCTATTGATTTTCCCGTTCCATTGTTGCTTCCAGGGGCTCGCAGTCATCGCGGGAGTTGTGTTTACTCACTCGCAAACTTCACTTATTAATCTTCATACACCAGTTGTGCCATTTTGCATTTAAATTGCCAACGACACACTTCTGAAGGATCCTCGAAAGGTGCGAACAAAACTCACCCTGTGTGTGATAAAATTTGAACGGCATCGTTTTGTAATCAAAAACGGTTTGTGAATTCTGTACAAAACCCAGTCATGAGGGGTAAGAGGCGGATGAAATACCAGTTGAGAGCCCGTTACCGTCTTTCCGGAAATGAAGTTATGTGGGAGGATTGCGCGATTTCACAGATTTGAAGTCATCAAGGCAACAGCATGCACGAGATTGTGCCGTTGTTAAATTTAATTTACGCAAGAGTTTTGCCCGTTCGCATCCCTTTGCCAGGCGATAAGACTCCAAACCCCATCAGGGTGGCGATTGCTTCGTAGCTGAAAACCATATTGAGTTTCATGGCACGGCTGCCTACTGCCGCTCACAATGGGGTTGATTACATCTCTACCGCGCGAACTGAAAAGCTGTTCGGTGTCAAATTTGTAACCCTCCACCACATGCTGACTGCTATCTCCTCGATTGCCCTTCCAAGAATATATTTCTGCAGTGGGTTGTGGCTGTAGCATATTTTCACTGTCATATCGCCTGCGTGGGAACCTAACCCCGAAACGTGTCGGTAATTGTTGAAATCGAAAAGTCAATGCTTTGCATTATTTATTGCACGGCACGTGAACTTCTAACCTGGTGCTTTTTATTGCAGCACCTTAATTGGTTGTTTACGTTTCAGAAAAATAGACACGGGTGGGGTTGAAGTTAAACGATAATTGCAGATATGTCCCCATTGAAAAAACTTCCACTGGACACCGGTAGTATAGCGAATGAAAAAATTGCAAACTGTATAACATCACAATTCCCATACATGCGGATCCTCTCATGGACCCCGGATCCACTCAATCTCCTCCAGCTAAGCATCGCAACCCCTTAGGGTGAGACTGGCATTAACATGGACGAGTGAGTGCTGTGCCCAGTTGGCCCAGGGTTAATGTTTCGGACAGAAATTTATCGCGCGTGAAAGTTAAGCAGAATGCACAGATCTGGGGTGAGTGGGCCAAGAATTACTGTTTTGTGTAAATATTTTTGGATTTGCCCCCACTTTCACCCCACCCTCCATGACCATTCCATACCATTTTCCCAGCGTCATAATCACACACTTTCACTCCCGCTCACAAGCCATGAATTTTACATGAGGACAACCAGAACTGTTCGATCATTAATCATCCCTGATTGAATCGGTGAATGAAATAGAGGGCACCAGTTCGCGTGCCATCCCCCAATTCAGATAGTTCACCCTTAAGTGATGAGTCGACAAACGTAGTAAATTGTGACTTTTATTCCCTGCGTTTCTTCTCGGGAAGTCAATTGTTCTCGCGTTTTGTTAATTGCCGCGCCCATGGGAAAATTCCTTCGGCAGTTCGTGGAGAGTGAGAAAAAAAAACCAGTGACGAGTAATAATAAAACTTTCGCTTGGGAGCGCTGTAATGCGATGATTAGTACAATTGAGGAGCGTGCTCCTGATAATGGGATAATCACTCGCTTACACAGTCTCCGATGCAACGCTCACCGTCACCGTCCTGATGCTCGAATTAGGACGCAACTCGTCAAGAGGATTTAATGGAATTACTCTCAAGTACCATTACACTTTGATAAAGGGATGATATGAGCAGTTGAAGGGTGCTCGAATGCAGTCAGATAATCTCCAGTTAAGATGTTTGGAATATTTGTTTTGACACTCTGTTGGAAAACACTCTCGAGTCAATTGAGCTGAAAGATTTACTTTTTTTTCAACCATAACAAAGTATATTGTGCAAGTCATTTTAAAATAAACAGAACCTTAATTTTAGTTTTTGTTTATAATTACATCCAATTTTGATTTAGTGTTTAGAAATTAATTAGTACTGAAACGGAAGTACCTATAGATAATATTGGTTTAGGCTAATTTTAAAATACCCTCGATGTAAAACGGCACACTTTTAATCAAAATTTGTTAAGAAATCGTGTAAAAAATCGTGCAAAAACAATTCTAAAAAAAGGAATTTGCTCCAAATTATTGAAAAGGCATGTAAAACAGAAAAGTTTTTGGTGTCTGTAAAATTTCAAGATCGTGTAAAAACAGTTCCGCTCAAATAATTAATTAATTAATTGTGATAGGTATTTATAACAATATTTATATTATAGAAAGTTAATAGGTATATAATATGTAAATATTCAGTAAACAAAATCAACATTTTTGTATAAGAATAATGCAGCTTTATATGGCAACACTACGAAGAAGTTGCCCGATTTTGCTTATATTCGGACTCGACTTTATCATTTTAACGAAATATTATTGTAACAAATTTAAGTCTCTAGCTACAAGCGTACTCGAGTTATCGTTTGGACAGACGACGGACAGACGGATATAGTTCTTTTTTACTGTCACCATTATTTCTTGGCGTTGCAAACGTTCCCTCAAAACTAATATACTTTACCCTACGTATAAAAAGCATAATAATTTAAATATCTAATAAATGTATTAAAGAATTTAGTAATTAAGTAATATGCACTTTTCACTATTTTTACAAAGTGTATAAGTACAAAAAGTATATATTATTTTATGTTGCTCACTTAATGATCTATTACATTCCGAATAGATTCAGTCAGATTATCATTTAAAATTTCCTCTCCTTTAAAATCTCCTCTAATTTCCAAATTATTACCCAAAAGCTGCCCTCAATTAAAGTCAAAAATTTTATTTGGTAATCAAAGTGAAAATCAAAGTGGGTCCTCGACTAGTTGGGCCCATGAAAAAACCATGAAATAAGAAAATGTCGATCGACCCCATTTTCCCATTAAAAGCCGCCCGGTAGTGATACGAATCAGAACAAATCACCCTGGCAATTAGCTCTAGTTGTTGGATCCGCCGCGCTCAAATACTACCCCACATTTCAGCCCGAGCGAGGGTGGTACCACACCTTCTCCGAGGGCGGATGATGAGGACATTTGCGATTGCGTAGAACCCCACTTCCCCCTTTGATTGATTCTCCAACTTTCACTGGTGCATTCCTCTTTCCACAGGGGTAATTCTTTCAAGTCCTGCAAGAATTCAATGGTTTGCGAACGCAGGACATAGAAGGTTTCTTAATACAGTAGTAAAAGCTTCTTCAGATTTTCTTTTCTTTTCTGGAACATGGTAATTATACCTTGGAAGCTTTCTGGAAACCTTTTAAAAGGAATATTATATTCATTGGCATAAAACCGATTTATTCTCCAATTATTTTGAGTTTCGGAAAAGCAGAAACTTTTCTCCATCCGCATTTATTAAATTGTTAACAAAACATCTGCACAAAAAGCTTTCCAGGCGGTTATTCATGTAGAAACTTTTTAGTGTGTTCGGCATCCTCTAACGGAAGCTTTCAAAATGTGGCTCCTTTTTGCAGGAGGTTAAAGTCCTTGATTTATAGTTTAGACACTTTTGCCAAAGTTTCTAATTCAAGGAAATGGTTCTTTTGTTGAAGATTTCATTCTCTCTTTTCTTTTTGGTTGAACAAAATTGTTTACAAAAATCAAGGGGAAAGTAAATAAATTGTTAATTTTTGCTTTGAATGATTTAATTAAATTTTTCTATTTAACGAATCCCATTTCGTGGAACTTTTTTGTTTATAAATTTTTTCTTTGAAGAGTACTAAATTAAGAATAAGTAAAATAGTTGGTAAAAAACGTTTAAGAGTAAACTGTTTTTTTTTTTTAAAAAACAACGTACTTATTTGTTTAAATTAAATGAACATTTTAACTACTCGTATGTTAACTAATTGATGATTTAATTAATCATCATGAAATTAAAATATATTTATTGAATTAATAATGAAATTGTTTAAAGAAAGTAACTAGTTTTTAATTCCTCTATATTGACTTCGCGAAAACTTGCTTTTTTTTTATTTGTGTATTTGTGACGCGATTCTTTCAACGTATAATTTACACACTTCCCGTCATTCAATCGAGCTAAGACTTTCCAGATAGGCTCGCTGTCGACGACTGATGCATTATATTAAAGTTTAAACGTATTATCCCAGAAGGAACATATAAAATCTTTAATAATAATGCAAAAATGACAGCATTTTGTACTGCGCATAAAAAAAATCATCATGAAATCAAGTGAGCTTTTGTTTTCCAATTAATTTTAATTATCACCATTTTGAAAATATACCTACTATTTATATGAATGATAGTAAAAACCACTGTTTTTACTGCAGGTTGGTTTTCGGTTCTATTCTTTAGCATGTTTTCAAACGATATGTACCCACGGTTTTCTGTTACGAAACACAGAAAACCAATGGTCTTAATAATATTGAATTGCAATTCAAAGCGGCAAGCTGATATAAAAAATGTTATTAGTTCATTAAAGAAAGGTCTATTAATCTTGAAATCCTTCAAGTAGGTAATAGAAATTCATTGCAGCTTATGAATGAGATCTGTTTTAAATCATATTTTCTCCATTACTCTCAAGGGTATGCGAGGGAAATGAGCAGCGGCGTAATGTCCGCGAACACGTGTAGAGCATATGTCAATCCACCCACAGCATAACGAACAGGCCACTTTTAGCCGAAGGGCAAAAAAGGCGCCTTCCCACCTCCAAGAAAATCTCGCAAAGAACAATGCAACACGTTTTCCTAATTAAAAGGGAAACACCGAGGAGAAACACTCAGATTCGTGCAGGCGGGAAAAGCTGCGAACCGAGTCCTCATTACGAACCTCATAAATATTTAAATGGGGCACTGTGAATTGAATAAGCAGTATGAGGCGGAAATTTACACGCATTTCACGGTGCAACCCCATTTTCAGGATCCTGACATCAGAACGGCCTCCCCAGTAATCAGTTCGGGTCAGACCTGCCAAAAATTTTCCACACTTTCCAGATAGCTGCTCCCTGTAAAATGACATTATAGGAATGACGTTTACTCCATTTGCATTATCTATCATGAGCGGAACCATTTGTTATTGTTAAAAATATGATTTATTGCCGAATCGACGGGAGAATTCGACGTTCCGCTCGATGCCTTGATATAAAGGCGTCGTCGTCTTTATGGGAGCGTCGATATACCCTGTTGCTACCCCGACTCCCCCGTCCAGAATGTAATGGATTACTTCTGTGCAGGACTCTCCCAGAAATCTCAATGTACTTGGAGATGTCCGGATAGTTTCCTTCTAGCAACCTTCTTAAAATCGATGACAACGCGAAATCACTGTGGCCACCGGAAATAGATCGTTTATGGATAATTCATGTTCTAATATCTGCTTGGGTGGAAGGCATCCACCAAATAAGCTTAATGTACATTGTACAGTTTGGAATATTATAAATCTTTGGAATGGTGCTGTCGATGGAAAAGGACTTACCTGAGGAGCATTTTGTACTTGGTCGTAAGCTCTCACTTAAACCGTGCGCCGATAGGCAAAGGGTTGATTTTTCCGATACTGTAAACGAAAACAATACGAAATGTTATAAGTTTAAAAAAAGATTCTATTAATTTTATTGTTCAAATATTCAGTATAAAAAGATTTTAACAAAGTTTGTTAGTTTCCTAAGGCGAACGAAATTGACTTAAAAATGTTTCAAGCAGTAAACAACAATTTAAATGGGAAATCATCCACAAATAAATAAACTCGTCCTCGAATACTTTTAATTATTTTTTTCTATCGTTCCTTCATAGTTCTATTCACTATTCAGAAAATGATATTTGAAAAAAAGTTTGTCGCCAGCCGCCATTTTCCAACATGGCCGACTCTAAATTTTTTTGAACATTGTGCTTTGCGGAAAGTAATTTATATATCTCATGATCGGTAAGAGATTCATCTGTAAAATAAAAACCGAGTTTTAGCTATTGATAAGGACTTTTTGTATACATAAAACTTCGTATTTTATGCATTGACAAGTATTAAAATTAAAATCTTTTATTCGAAAAATCCCCTAATTAGTCATTTTCGTGATTTTTTTAGATATGAAGGAGCTATTTCTTGTGGTTTAAACTTTTGCCATTGCTTACGGAAGCTGAACCTAAACAGAATTGATATAAGAAAGAATAAAATTTAAAGTTAGACCTGTTTCTGTCTTATAAAATGTTAAGGTTTTAAAATATTCAAAAAAATCAGTATTTAGTGATCAATATCTCTGACACAATTCTGAAAATTTCTGAAAATAAAGTTCTCTCAGATATTTATGAAATTATGCGAATTGCATGTTTTAGAATTTTCCAGTGTACCAACTATGAATTTTTGAAAATCATTAAAACGTTATCCAAACGCACGCTGTAGGTACACTGTAGACTTTTAGGGTCATTCCATATCAGTTCACTGTTCAACCACATTCCGACCGTCTGAAACCTATATGATATCAGATTTTGATGATAATTTGCATATTGGTTCCTGTTGGCTGTTATACGTGTCAGATGACTAACCAAATAAAAAGGAACTTCTTTATCTCTAAAGGTTTCTGTTTTACAACTTGGTAAATTTTCAAGATTTCACTGTTTTAATCGATCGAACGATCGTAATTTGTTGTATAAATAAAAATTAATTATATCTTCCTTACTTAATTACCAAGCAATCATGAACATTTTTATGAGCATAAATCAAGATTTAAGAACTATAAAGCAAAACTTGTGAAACCATCAAAAAGACAACATAACATTCGTATATGACAACACTACGAGGGTGTTGCCGTACTTTGCTCATATTAAGCATTCTGTAGTCATCATCTGGACAGCCAGGCGGATGGACAAACGAACAGAATAATGATAATGACCCTATACAATAATATTTTATTGCTAAATGAAAATTAAATTCAAAATTTATTATTCTCGTTTTGTTTTAAAAATAAAAAGGTATTAAAAGTATTATAATATAAAAAAAAATACCTACATCATTAGCGGAGTTCAGGAGATCAAAGAAAGGTTTCCAGGACAGGGATCCTATTTAGGATTAATTTATGAAAAGATATTAGACATATTTGCCTACACTGTTATCATTAAGAGTTACTTTTGCATGTATCTGTGTAAAATTATCCTTTTTGTATCTTGAGGGTAAATTAATTGAAGGTCTTGGATCCATCTAGGAAAAATTGCTCCACCCAAGTTCTCGTGAGGTTAACAAAGAAAAAAGGGCGGAAATGCACGCTCAGTTCCTCCGCACAAAAGATGAGCTCGCCGTAAAAGTTGTACTGCAAAATTTCTGAAGTAATGAGCTACGCTTGAGGAGTTTTCTGTAAAAGGATCACGTTAAATTGAATGCGAGAAAAAATACAGCCCCAACATAACAATCGTATAAGAAACGATGAAGAGATGTGATTCGTGCAGACCACTTTTAAGACACCAGCAATCCAACGAAGTCCTTTTTTTAATGTTACCATTTACTTTCAACGGAATTCGTGTTAGATTTGAGAAAAAATGAATAAAATGAACATTGAAATAAATTCTATGTTGGGCACATATGAGAGCAGCCAATAGAAAAAGGTGACGGTGGGTTAGAATTAAAACCCTGAGACACGCGATGGGGTGACAGAACGAAGAAATTTTGTGGTAAAAATATATAGAGACCAAGTTGTTGACAGTTGGGGTTGATCACAACCGAAAAAAGAGAACTTTATATCGTGTCTCCTGCAGCCAATGTCGAATTGCCTATGATAATTCCATTGTGGATAGTCGAGACATTTTACAGGACTACCTGCCCTGACTGTCGATTATAACTCAAAGGGAGAACAAGACCCAGTTGGGGTGCTTTGTGGCGACGGTCAATAAAATTTTTCGGTGCAAGGAACCCACCACGGAAAGACCAACTATGACATAGTGCAATGAAGTGAAAGACGGGAGACAGTTGCCAAAAAATTTCGCCAACGGAAATAGAAGATTTGTTTGGTGCTCCTTTTCATTCAGCTCCTTTAGCCATGCAGAAATGTTTTCCTTGCTGAAATAATCCGTTTGTCTGTGCATATTTTACGCTTAGCGGTGAATAATTTGTGGCTCAAGTAGCTGCTCAAAATGGTATTTTTGTTCTCCTCCTGTTTCCTCTATAAGATCGTCATGCCGCCCCATTTTCTAGTTCTTAAAATTTGCATGTATAAACCAAAACCATCCCCCGCAATTTATTCAGCGCCCTCCAACCCCGAAATTTCCCAAAAACGTTCGGGTAAATATATAAGCGAAATGCACAGAATTCAGGAGTCCTCGTTGAATGCTTTGTGAAATGATTGAACACAAAGATTCAGGGAGTATCGTCCTGTCTCATCACAGGGAGTAACCAAACGACTATACACATCATGGATCCCAGACACGAAGCCCGTGCAACTGATACACATGCCCACGTTATCCTGCTCCTGTTGTTGCTTTTGTGAAACGAAGTTATGTCGGAGCGTTATCACCATGACAACGTCATTATCTCCTTTGTGGCGCGGGACTCGTATCTGAAATTTGTATCTTAATTTGCAACGAAAACAGGCTCCACATAGGATAACGAATAGTCCATGCCCTTTATTGAATACGTTTCAATAAATATTTACCTGAACAGTTCATTGTGAGTTTGCGATAGAAAATTTTCCAAAATACTTTAATTTATGTCCTGATGTTATATATATTACAGAAATGGTTCAACTAATTGTAATCCTTGAAACTTATTCTTCTTCTTGACCTATTTGGTACCCCAATCACAAACAAACTTTAAGATGGACTTGAAAGCCTTTTGTGAACCACAATCAACTCATCCAAACTTCCATAAATATAGAACATTATATTTGATCAAACCTTTTAAAAACTAGCATAACAAATATTTATGTCATAATGAATGGTACTTCATAAAAAGGATTTAAGGAATCATCATCAATATAATCAGAACGGGAACATCTCAATATAAATGTTTAGCACACTTTTAAATTCGATGCGGATCAACCCTAAACGTTATCCTTACAATCGACCACAGCCGCAGATTTGTCACAGTTCGGTGCGATTGTTTTCCTACTGGTGGGAAGAAAAATCAAACAAACAGTTCAGCACAGCGCAGGATCTTCCCATGAAACAGGATGACATGCGTATTCTATTTACGCCGGAAATCATTGATACAATTGCCGCGATGGCATGATGCTTGCGTTGCACCCTTTTGAGGTACCCTCAAAGCGTGTGCAACCCGAAAGGATGCACCCCACAAAGATCAGAATGAAGTGGCTTTTGAAATTGTTTAATTGGCATGAACCGAGATCATATAAACACTTAACTTCTGAGAGCGTTTTTATAATAGGGATCGCGTGGCTTTGCAAACAATCATTACAATTATTACAGATTGGAGAAAAGGATCTTATCTGACTTAACTGATTCTTTAAAAAAGAAAACAAATTTATGAGAAAATTGCATCCTTTTTACTAAAAAAAAAACTTAAAAAAGTTTTCTAGAAAAACACTCACCTATCCTAGATTTGTTGTCAATCACACTGTCCAAAGTCTGTGCTAAGGAGTTCGTGATCGCTGAATTTGTTGTAATCTGGGGAAGACTCTCCAATCTATACCGTTGTCCTGTTGTCCCAGTTGCTGTTGTTATACAATTTCCATTAACTACAAGACCGGACGATGATGAAGAACTATTTACACCAACAATGCAACTTGTTGCACCACCATTAAGAGTGACCGATTCCAGGGAGTCTGCCAATCTTGGCGTTGAGTAAATATCACTGGAAAAGACCACAAGGATGCTGAAAAAGTCCTTGATATGGAAAAAATGGCTTACCTAAATGCACTGGACGTACCGAAAAAACTTGTTCTATCTTGGAGCGCTGCCTTCGCTTTCTCGACGCTCTGCTTTAGTTGCTCAAATGTGGATTGATGGAACCGATATGATGTCCAGTCCGGGGAGCATTGCCCCAGGCCTATGCAGTCCTCTGTTTTCACTTGGGGTGTGGGCGGTGATACTCTTTTCAAGTCCAAGGCCGTTTGGTATGAACACGAACTCTCGTACATCGCAGCGTCCGCGGTCCACTTTAGCCTAGAAATTGAAAAAGTTATAAATTTTCACTTTGAAAAATTAAATTTCAAAATGGTGGAAAATGATTGAAATAATGATTCTAGACGTTTCTCTTCAGATGTTCTCAAATCTCAATTGATGATGAGCTTTTTTAATAAAGATAATTTGGAACACCGAACACACTAACCCTTTGTTTTTAATACCTAACAATTTGAATTTCTACTTTGGAATTTCAATTATTCTAATATTCTGTAGTGATTACCTCATTTTTGCTTCTATAAAGCTTAATAGTTGTAATATTTGTAATATTGTCTGCTAGTAAGTTTGGTTTTAAAAATTCACTTTCTCAAACACTATTTTTGTCAGATGTCATTTGTTCCATGTTAACAATTTTTGAACTGTTTTCAAATTTACGAACACTTCCAACTGTTTAATATATAAATTTAATTTAAATAAACTCCTTATTTTCATGTAAAAGAAATCAAAAAGAAAATATAAAAATATTAAAAATGCAGAATTTGCAAGCCTTTTCCTGCCATACTTTAAATATTGTTCACATTTAAAAAAGTGATTTTTATTTTGCGGAAAATTTTACTATTCAGTGAGTAATAGTCCTATGAATTAATTATGTTTAGGTATTTAATCTACATTAACTGTCGTACGTGGCGCAAACACGAAAACAGTGTACTATATGCACATTTCCACTATATTGCATTTGAGCAAATGGTGCAACGTGAAATTTCCGTCGATAGAAGCTTGGATATATGTGCAACGGTATCGCTATGTATCTATGCAACTCGCCTCGCCTACCCCCAGGGAAACTGGGCCTATGTCAGCGAATTAAACTCTGTTCATCCTCCAACATCTCCGCCATATTTCTAAACAGTCACAGGTACACATGGAGCTGGAGGACCTTTTGTGAAATTCAATTGAATGCTGACTCGCTTCATCTCGGTAAATTTATTCGTAAGGGATGCTTTAAAATCAACCCCTTTGCTCCAGTGATAAAGTCATACGGATTTCATCCCCCTTCGATCCATGAATATTCAGATTTGGTACCGGAAGTAGTACAATTTGATTTATGCACGCCTGGCTCGAAGAGAGCACAGACGTACCGTTAGATTTTATGACTTAGTACGCGTGTACTGTGTGTACGCATATCTTCCTTTTTCCTTTGCATACGCCCAACCACCCTGTAATCCTCCTGCTCTTCCAATCCCTTTAACGTTGTTAAATTTGTTTGTGTAATTTATTACCTCCTTATTTATAGAACTGATGACAAGGTGTTTGGGGGTGGGGACATGAAGCCACTTTAATAGCAGGATTAAAGTAATCAGCTTGTAATCCTCACACAAGGACTTAATTTGTTAATGGTAGGAACAAACTTGTAGACCCGTTAATTGATTTACTTTTGAATTTGTTTCGATGAAGAAAAATAATTATTTTCGCGCTTCAACGTAACTTTTAAATCAAATAACAGCTTAGTGTAAATATTCAAAATTTACTGAAGGATAGAATCCTTTTTTTAATCCCTTAAAACATTTAAATTAACTTTACAATCAATGTTAATACGAGTATAAAACTAATTCGTCCAAACTTCTATTTCTATAACAATTTCTAAAAACTAAATTTACTGCAATTGGAAATTTTTAGTGCATCATAAATCTGATATGCCGATCCCTGTGTCTTCTCAATGAAAAATATTCGAATCCTTGTCAGATGCAAACAAATCAACGTTATTGGTCAAACAGCTTGAGTCCGGAAGATTTTGAAATTGTTTTATTGTCAAAAGTTCGCGCAATTCATCGATCACAGGTCGTAATAAAAATTCTTTTCGATTGCAGTTGCAACAGAGTTTGCATTGCTTCGACTTTTCCCCATTTTCCAGGACACTTTATTACTTTCAACATTATCTCGTCGGGAAAAGTATGATTTGTGGATTTCCTGATAGCGTCGTTCCAGGACACTTTCAACAACTGTGCACAATTGATGGCTGTATAGGTGAAGCTGTTGTGGCAGGAAAATTTGGCAAACATTGCATTTTCGATAAGTTTTCCACTTGGTAAATTTGGCATTTATCACGTCAGTATCGGAAGCACAATATCGGAAACAATAAGGATACCGCACACAGGTGCTTGAGGATCCCTCCTGAGATTTTTTAGAGAGAATCAGTGTAAATGGGCTATCATCCGGCTGGCCCTGTTTACATAGTTCGGTTCACAGGTCAACCAAAATTTAACCCTTTTTGAAGCAGTGAACTTATTCAAAAACAAAAAAAAAATGAACACGTCGAAAACATAATTCACGTACACAAGGACCGGGTGAAAAGGCACCGCTAAGCCGGACCCAAACGAATTTTCACGTTCGTGGTTTTTGCAAACTTCCGCTTTCGGCCGTGACCGCTTCTTTCGTCGACTACCAGAATATTTCAATTAAAGAAAATTTACTTCCGCGAGGAAAACCGCGATTAAGTCAACATATGTGCGCCGTTTCGACAAGAACACGTTCGCTTGGCCGAAGAGTAAATATTTCGGCAAGGGGATGCAGTACCCCAACACAACTTCGCGAAAATTAGCCCAGCATAACCGACGTCCTTTCAAGCCACCCCGGACTGTGGCCATCAGAATTCTGCCCACGCCATGCAAGAACTAGTATCAAGCGGCAACGTAAATAAAATCAACAATGTGATTCAATTGACCCCTTCCGGTGCCGGACATGGGTCGCACCGCTCTCATCTCCGCGAAAAGTCCACGGACGTGTGCAAACAATTTCCATCTTTTGGTAATTGGAGTAGGCCTCGCTGCAGATGCTTTCATCTTCTGGCCGCGAAGATGAGCCTCTGGTCAGTGGCTAGCGCTAGATAGTAGATAACGAGGGCTTATTTTGCGTTTTTACACAGGTTGAATGGAATAGGAAATAAGTGGGCTTGCGACCGCAACACGGAGTGCAACCGATGCACACTGCAGAGGCGCACCCGAATGCACTTCGTTATTGGAACAGGCCGGACTCCCAAAGTCTTTGGCGAAACGCATTTTATCAGGAAGTGCAATAATCGAGTTATATGTCAGTTTGTCATTGGAACAGGAAGTTTTCGAGATATTCAAATGCGTTGGTACTCGTAATTGGCTTCCGGGGATCTGTGAACGAATTAAATGAGAGGTTTTGTCTCTCTTCAAATTGAAGAAAATCGTTTTGAATTGAAAACTTATTGGGTACCACGAATTTAACACGAATTTATTAGAATACAATTGGGGAGAACATAATGTTTTTCCGTTTCATCGTTGATATGAAAAATCAATGTAACATATATTTCAAAATTCAGAGAACTTTAAAATGATTTTGTATAGAGAAAGCATCAATATTGAACTTCAACAAAATTAAAATTGCACAAAAACATGTTAATTGTGAAAATAATTTTTTGTAGCAATTTGGGCAATGGTTTATTCTTACAATTAGATACACGCAAATGAATAAAGAAGATAATTTTACTGTGAAACAACACAACTCGTGATCAAAACGTATAGATCATCTTCATGCAAAGCGTTGATCTGGAATCTGGATCATTATGCAGATCATGGGAAGTTTTATAAAATTCCCACCGTTGAGAATGTTGGCAACTTCAGTGCTCACAATAACTGTCATTTTTGTGAACTTTGTTGACAATTTTCACTTTTGACAGCAGGTAACCATTTGATATTTGTCTCAAAAGCAATAGCGCAATTATTTTTTTCCAGATCTATTACCAGTCGTTTCTTCGATAGGGTAGAAGAAATAATGTAATTGGGATTCAATTTTTATAAAACATTCAGTTAAAATTAAATTATTATATTATTTCACACTTTGCAGTCTGACACTTGAAAGCACTGAATATAGCTTCGGTTTGATATTTTGTGATTTTTCCCTGTCGACCGTTTTTTTAATGATCGGGATCTACAGGTCATTAAAAAACACACCTAAAAAAATTGTTAATAAGTTTCTTCTATTAAAAACAGAAAATACGTAGATATATTATTAATTATTATCAACAATTTTAAAATATTGTACGTTCAGAAAATAAAGTAACGGTACTTGTTATTATTTGGCCATTAGGTTCCCCCTGCTATACTCTAGTACTGCACTAAATTCCTGTTAGAGAAGAAGAACTTCCATTAATTTAAGTAATTCATCACGAATTATGTAATTTGAAATTTCATAAGTTTACAAATTAATTCATTCAATTAATTTCCATCCTTCTGAATATATTTCATCCTCCGACGGTTCACAAAAACATACATCGGTTACGTTACGTAAGTCGAAATATTAATTCTGAAGGACCTTGACTGTAGTTCCTGGTGAACCATTAACATATTGCGTGACATGTTCTCCGTTCATGAAATTATTCCAACATGAAGTGATCCTTGTTTCATATCATTTTTGTCAAACTAGGAAATTTTATGTTTTTCACTTTCCCAGAAACAATGACTTCACAGAAATAGTTTACAATTATTTTGTTTGTTTGCTATTTCGTATAATATTTTTCTTTATTGCGTCATGAAAACAGAAGCGAAGTATCAAAAGTTTTTTATTGGTAGCAATGGCAAAAATTTAATAGACGAAACTGTTGAGCATTGTAAGAATATCTTGATACATTAGGTATTCCGTATTCATTAGTTGTATTTACGACATCTACAATATAATGGAATAAAATAAGATTTAAGAATTAAATATTTTCCTTGAAAACATTTTGTTAACTAAATAATAATAATCAATAAGTATTTTTCAATTGTTTAAGAAAGAAGTTGAAAATATAATATAATCAATCAAAAACAAAATACTGTTTTAATTTGATACGAAAAAGAAAAACAAGATTTTGTATCAAAATTGCAACAATAATGCTTGAAACAATTTTTAGTGTGCGTAAATAAATTGTTGGTATATTTCTAATTCTGCAAAACAACATTTACAAATATTCATGTGAAGTAAATTATAGTGCTTCAATATATAGTGGTATAATTAATATTCCGGTATGTTTTTTTCATGTTAGGATAAAGTTATTCCTATTATAATCAAAAAAGTATAGACAAATATATTAAAAACGGTAAGAAATTTTTTTTTCTTAGAAAAGAAATAATCTGAATAATGCAAACTCCATCGGAACTGGACTGTCAGGTAAAAAAGTTCCTACGACTAAAGATTACCTCAAATTGCTGCGATTGAATTCATTACTCCGACAACTTGGAAAATGTTTGGGAAAAGTCCACCCACGTTTTTCATAAATTTCCACAAAACTCGGCACACATTGATATCTGGCAGGATTCTTTACAAAAGTTCCACTGAATTCTTCGGCCACTTGAAATGCGAATGAAAAAAGGAAATAGTTGTAACAAGATGCAATTGCTCCTTCGACACACAAACACAAATCGAATGGGTAAATATATTTCAAGAATAACTGAAGTAAGTAACTTCGCGAGTAAAAACTTTCACCGGACGTTTCGCGCCTTCTGCGCCACCTTTGTAAGCGCTCAAGTGAGTCTACCGGATCCTCCTGAGGAGGTTTCCTAATGGCCGGATGAAACGCGTCACCTGTTTAACAACTTCCACTGGAAGGATTTTTCGATTTGGACGTCGCCGAGGATATACGAATAGTCTTAAGTCGAGTCAAAAACCGCACATAAGACCGGGCAGGACCTTGGCCATAGAATCAACACCCGACTGGGATATCCGCTGGTGTTGTCTGTCTCGAATGGTGTACTCAATGCTGGCAACTCGGTTCGGCGCTCTAACGCCACCAACATCAACAACAATGGCGGCACAGGAGCACACGAATCAAAACAGGACCACACACTGACGATGGCAGGATAATTTATCGCAAATACAAACAACTTGAGGAACAGATCATCCCTTTTGTGGCACATCCTTGCCAAAATGGGGTTGTGTCTCCTACGTTAAGGTTTCTATTCAGTTTGTAGATTCCGGCGAATGTAAGAAATTCCTTTTGTGTGACTGTGTGCATGCACTGTGTGAAAGTGTTTGTTACCTTTTCAGGCGTAGATTCACCCTGATTCGGGGATGATTTTCCGAGTCGTGCACATGGAGTTCGCGTGGGTGGAGCTTTGTATCAGCCAAGGACCTGTGAATTCACACAAATCTGCACACTTGCAAGGGAATAGCGGCCAGGACGTGTTTATCTGGCGCAAGAGTGCGCATCCGTGGATGCTGACGTGCATCGCTTATCATGGGAAGATTTCATCTTTCGGGGCGAGGTCTAATTTTTCTTGTTGAAGTTTTCAACACAGAAACTTTAAGAGGTATTTTTTACAATTCCTTTTTTTTGTGACTTTTTAGGTCAGGTTAAGGGTCGCTCGCTCGTGCAATTTCTTCCTCCGCAGGCACCTGGCGATTTTAATTGTTCAACTTTGGTTGGGAGGAAGTCAATTTGTATAATGGTCCCGTTTATGGACTTTTCTTGGTTGCTAGCAGTTTGTTTTTCATCCTAGAGTACATCTATACCCGTAATTTTTAAAGTATTGTATTACAGACTGTTGCCGACATTTTTTTTAAATATCTTCTTGCCGCATTCAGTTTTGCTAATTTTTGTCATCATTTGGAGTGAAATATCGGTAGGAAAGGGTTGACAATGGAATGCTATTTGAATAGAAGTTGAAAATTAAAACATTTTTGGTTCAGTTTTCATATTTTAAAATTACATAAATTCATATTTGAAAAAGTTTAATTATCGTAGTGGCAAAACCACATTTCTTTTATATACTTGTCATAGGATTTAGTAATTTTTTGTTAATTTAGCAACAATTAAATGAAACGGAGTGTTCTTTATTAAAATCCATTGCAAATAATTTTATGATTAAAAAACCATCAAGTTTTGAAAAAAATTAGTTTTAATTATATATTGCTTTTAGACATTAGCTAATTAAGAAAAATTTCGAGAATTTTTTCTATATATTACCGCGACGCATCCTTAGAAAAACACACCATCAAACAAAGACCTGTTTATGTTTATTTTATGTTATGTATCATTACTAAATTATACTTCCAATATCTAATTTATTTTTTTCCTCAATTAAAGTTAAGATTAATTCGACCATTTTCCTATAAAAAAAAATGTCACCTTCAATAAACCGAAGGTTAATTAAACGATAAAGTGCTCCTTGGAGCACTTTAAATCACATTTCATCATTTCGACAGTTTGCACCTGTCGCCCGCAAATCGCAGTAGCAACAGTTGGCTGACCCTTCGGGGTTGGCATTTCTCCTATAATTGCTAACTCCCAGTTCCTGGACTATTCAACTGTACAGGAACAGCATTCTAACGTGAATGTATCGTTTCGCAGCAAAGAAATTACCGCTCGGAAATGTCCTTTTAATGCCTAATCACGCAACACGGATCGAAGGTGGGTGTCGCCCCATTCCGGTGAGGTTTTAAACAAGTCCTGGGGGGATTTTGCATTCCTGTGTGTCAAATAGAACAGTTCCTTCCGCATTGAGCGGAGCGCCACAATGGAACGAGCCTGCGGTGACCACTCCTGGAACAGTTGCGGTCACGAATTCCAGCGGTGCTTTGGCTCGCCCCCAGTGCCTTCGGTGTTCTGTGCATGTTCCAAGCAAATGTTTCATCCCTGCCAAAGAGCCCGTAAAAGAACTTCCTATGAAATGTGAAAAGAAATAAAGTCCATAAATTAACCTCCGCCGGTCAGTGAGGTGAGCTCTGGCTGCCAAGGAGGGTGTCTTGTCATCCCACTAAACTCCCCGCGGCGGGTGAATCCTCTGAAGGCTGTTCGATTGCCCCGGCTACATTTATCGGGGAATCACCTCGCCTGAGCTTACGTGCGTGTATTTCTTCCCGACACGTGGTTATTACTCGAAATAAGACGGCACAATTTATTGGACTGAGCTGGGGCAGGTGTTACTACATTGCTTGCATAATCAGATGATTTATAAGGGAAGGTAAGTGGTTCATAGGAGCGGGAGTGATCCCGATAAACGTCCAGTTCTTTTTCCTCTTTTCCGCCGATGAGTAATATCAATACATAACACCTTTCAGAGGAGCAGGCATTGTAATTAACCCAATTCGGTCTGATGGTATTTTGACATGTTTGAAATGGATCTAAGCAAACATGTTGTTTTCTCACACAGCCAAAACTGTTACAACTCCATTCCACTGGCGAAACTACCGCTACGCGAATGCAACAAATGCGGCGGGCACTATAAGTTAAAGGGCGGAAATTATCTGAGGATTACAAGCTTACCAATTCAGAAAAAAATTTGAAAATTAGCACTTATTAATATACAATATATTTATTATGTACAATGTACATATTAAGAATGATATTAGGTATATTATAATATTGTTTTTATAAATAGATAAATATTAGATATATTATATAAACTTATATCTATTAGTTTTTTTTATTTTTTATGAACTCAATTATCACATTTTTGTATTAATGTTATATAAACTGACTAAACTACATGTGATACATTTTTCATAGAAAAATTTGTGTGGGTGGAGTGGGTTAAAAGTGAATGTTCTCCTAGGGATGCAAAATTAGTAGTTACGCTACTGCTACATTCAATAATATTGTACAAGAATAAGTAACTACAGTACCATCTTCTAAGAGAATAAGTAAGTACGTATCAAAAGTTATGTCAAATAATATTTTAACTTAGTAAATCGATAAATATTAACTACACTTATTTTGAAAAACAAATGAACATACTAACAATCTTTACACTTTTGCGCTCAATTGCTCATTAAACTTTGAACCTCGGTCACCAACTGAAAAATTCAAAATTACAAGTTTTACAAAATTGAAAGTCAGTAAAAATAAAAAAATAAATCCCATTAACAAATTCAACAATATAGGAAACTCCTATTTTGCAAATAGGTACCCGTTTAGTAAAAAATTGCCCTGTTTGTCATTGGTCATACACATTCACACACACACATCCAAGTCGGTACAAAGAATCCTGCCTTTACCGATTGATTAACACAAGAGTGCACCAAAAGGACACTCCTGAATCTGTGACAATTTTCCAACAAATTTATTGTTTTAATTGGTTTCATGATTGAACATAAAAAAAATTGTTTTCCTGTACGTTGTAATCGCCAACGATGTCAGTTAAAAGTCCGAAACGATTATTTTGAATCTCTCCATGGACAATGCAAATCGGGCTTAGAAAAAGGCCAACAAAGCCGATTCCCTCCCCCAAGGATCTGTGACAGTTGTCACGTGGCTTCCGGAACAAGGAGGCTGAGCGAGTGGATGATGCACGCATCTCGACGGCTCATTTAATAAGCTGCATTGTTCGCCACCGAATCCGGAAACTCCGGAAGCAAAGAACGAAACGAACTCAAAGTTGTCGCAAGTTTTAAATGAGGAGGGCGGCAAACTCACCCCCCGTTCAAGGAACGTTGAGGGTTCAGATGGTGAAAATCAAAGATAACAACTTATTTTGGGGGAAGTACCCGTGAGTATTTTCAACTTTGCTAAAACATTATACCTACAAAAAATAAATAAAAGAAAACTATTTGATGCCCTTCAGGAGTCCTTAAAATGTTGTAGCGTCCAACAACATATCATGACCTTAATTGGTGAAATAGGACATGCGAATGTTTGTGAAATGAACAACCCTAGATGATATGGGACAACTGAAAAAGGGGTACTAATGTTAAGTGTTATTATAGTGGGGAGTCGTTTCGTGTGAAGACATAATTTGTGGTTAAATTTCTACATAAATACCGCATTTTTCCGATAGTGCTAATGGGTGAAAAGGATTTTATTGTTTGTTTTATTGCAGATAGTTAGAAACACATGTGATGTTATTTAATTTTCACGTGGCAAACTGTCGTTAGCGCTGAAAGGAATTTTTTGATACACTTTTATTTACACCTGACTTCAATAAAGAGCCAAAAACATATACTTATTTATTAAAATCTGTAAAAATATTACATAACGTCCCATACAAAAATTACCTATATTACATTCTACTTAAGATAAAATTTAAAATTCGCCCTAAAACAAATCTTCCAATTTTGTTTTCATAAATTCGCAACAGACTTTGATTAATATTGTATTTTCTCTTATCCCATCTGCTCATTTTCCAATAACCTACATCCTTCATATTAGAAAGCCAGTCTTCTTCGTATCTAATGAATTTTACAATTAATCTCTCATTGCTAGAAAGCTTCATTAGGCTTCTAAATTTCTCAATATCCTCCGTAGCAGTCCAATTCAGTCTATCACCAATAACAACGTTGATTCCAAACTTTTTACCAACACCATCAATGTCTCCGTGAAGTCCATCACAATCAACTTCAAATAACGGTATATCATAGGAGAAGAAAAACTCATGACTACTATCATATTTTCGTATCATTTCAATGCAATAACTTAACTCTTTTTGGGATAATATCGATCTGCACAGGACTTCTTTCGACACATCAACTCCGTGTTGATATCCTGGAATTTCCAGGAGACGCTTTGTAGCAAACATTATCGGCTCAAAGGAAAACGATGCAGAATAGTGCTCTAGTCCCTCAGTATACGCCTTCACCATTGCCCTGAAGTCCGGTCTCTCAATTTGCATCAATGGAATTAGTATATATCGCATGTACGCTTGGCAGAAAACAATTACAGCAGCGAGAGGAAGAAGACACATGTTGAATTCATCTTCCACTCCTAGAAGAGAACAGAAAACTGCCCACATATGAACGAATCCTTCTTGCCCGGCGCGGTCCTTGTGATTTACAGCCAGCAATTGAGGTCGAGTTAAAGTAAATCTGTAATATTATTTATAGTAAAAAACCTGTGCTTGGACGCTAAGACAAAAATATTAACCCCAGAAATCCAAATGCTGTTGCAGATAAATCCGTTACAGTTATGGGGGAAATCCCTTTTGACTTGACTTTCTCTGATGCATAATAATGGCCGATCCTTACTCTTCTCAAACTTTCGAAAGACCTACAATGATACAATTACAGAGCAGATGACTTGCAACTAAATAAACATACTTACTTTGATCCTGGCTTCATATCACTTTTATACCACATAAGTGTCTCCATTAATGTTTCCTTATATCGTCTTCGAGCTGTTTCGGGGGTACTAGATTTTCCGGTTGCGATTAGAATCTTTAAACCCTTTGGAATGGAGAGAAAACTAACAATACTGAGGTTATTTGAAGCTAAGATTCCCAAACTATTGTCTCGGAAATATTGTTGACCTCTAAAAGTATAATATTGTTCATAACAAATAACACGAACGGATGGAAACATTAAATACTACTTGCCGTTTAAACTTATAAGGATCATACCAGGATGGTAAACAGTAGTCCTTCGGTGGCAGAGTACAAGGCTTTTGTATGCCTTTTGAATACAGTTTTATAAAAAAGTATTTTGCAACTATAATGAAAAGTAAGAAATTGGTTTTTGTAAAATAAATAACATCAACAAAAGACTGACTAGAATTAGTTTGCAATGATGATTTTTTTCTCAGCAAAATAAAACCAAAAAGTATTTTCAATATAAATTCAATACAAAGAGAAAAATGATATAGCAAAGTCGTAATCTGAACCGATGATAAAGAATGCAATCATGCCATTCCGTTGTTCCATTTTTCTCCACTGATTTTGGAGCACGACTTTTTCATATAAGTAAACACTGTTTGTAAGCTTACTTTTTTCAGCAGGCGATAACTGTATTTCAGATTCCCCACAAGCACAACTTGTTGAATTCATTGACATGCTAAAGGTTTTAGATTTTGACTATTAACGAAGAAATCCTTTTTAGAACCGCACCGGACGATGTTTTTGACTCACTCACTAACTTCTCATAAAATCTGTTCGAAACTGAAACAATTCCTCTCTAAAAGCAGACAATCGCAACCAGTCTCGAATGCTGTTCGTGCTGCATTCCAACAAAACATTTTAAACTATTAATTGAGCAACGTGAATGCAACGCAAATGCAATTGCGAGAGACTTTGCGATTTGGAGCATTTCTGACGTTGGAGAGCCGGTGACGCCAACAATACGAGGCGTCGCGTCGTCAGTTGCATGGAACTGTGAATGCATAATTATAATGAAACATAAACAAAAAACTTGCAACACCAGATCTTGAATATCTTCAATTTTTATCCATCAAAGTGACACATTTTGGCTTATTATTCTCTGAATAATATTGGTTTATTACTCTCTGAATAATACACCTTTGAAATCGGTGCGGACAAATTTTTTTTAACACCCTCTCAAATTTTTTTCTTTTACGTTTCAAGATGCGTGGAGTCCAAAACTGCAATGTCTGTCCGCCGTGTCAGCGATATTTACCTTAAAATAACGGTCGAAAAAAATGGTTCTTTCGCATAGACCCTACAATCTACATTTGGACCCTAGTTGTGTCTCGAAGCTCGGCAGCTTGATCAGAATACACCCTGGGATTTTAGGGCTGAAAAGGGCAGTAAAATTACGCATTTTTAAAGTTTTTGTGAACTTGGGCATGTGGGATATCTTTTGTTATGTTTTTTAGGGTGAGGATATCGAATATGAAGTGGATTTTGACGAAAGAGTGAAGAATTAAAAAAAAGGCAAACAATTAAATTAAATTTTTTTAAAAAATGAAAAAAAATTTTTTAAAAAAAAGAAAATTTTTTTTATATAAAACAAAATAAATACTGCTTGGGAGGTTTACCAATGTATTCAGTCAGAAATAATAAACTCAAGTGTAAAGACATTGCAGCGTTTTAATTTTTAAATCAAACCACGATTTATCGACGACCAACCTGAACACAAACGCATACGTGATATTTTGTGGCAACTTCGCAAAATATTATAACAAATTGAATGTTGATCACTTAACATTATTATTTACTACATGATTATTACAAATATAATTTTCTCATTAATATTTATATTGTGTCAATCAAAACCTTTTTTTACATAACGTTATTCAAAAATATATCCAACAGCCATGCCCTGACATATTTTACAATGCTATATACATAAAGTTGGTAGATAACTTTGTTCATGTTGTATTTCATTTTTGCATTTCTGCTCATCGCCTGGTATTTTCCGTCGTTCATGTTGGACAGCCAATCTTCTTCATATCTAATAAACTCGATCATTAATCCTTGATTATCGGAAAGATCCATTTGCCTTCTCAATTTCTCAATGCAATCTTCGGAGACTGCGTTGCATTTGTCGTTCACCACGATATTGTTCTTAAATTGTTTAACAAATCTATCAGTTTTGCGTTCATTCGACTCGGTAACAACGCCGAACACAGGAATATCCCGGAACAAGAAAAACTCGTGGCTCTTGTCGTACTTCCTTATCATTTCCGTACACAAATTCAGCTCTTCCTGGGACAGCAGTGATCTGCACAACACCTCCTTGCTTTTATCAAGTCCTTGCTGGTATCCTGGTATTTCCAGCAGCTGCTTTGTTCCAAACATAATTACTTCGTAGGACATCGTCGGAGCGTACCTCTGTAGTCCTTCTACGTATGCTGTAACCATTCGCCTATAATCCGGGCTCTCAATTTGGATCAAAGGAATAAGGATATATCTCATTATCATATCACAATAAATCACAAACGAATCATAAGGAAGAAGGCACATGTTGAACTCGTCCTCCACTCCCAGCATGTACGAGTAAACTGCCCACATGTGGAGGAATCCTTCGTGGCCTTCGCGGTCCTCGTTGATTCCGAAATGTTGAGATTTATTAACAATATAACTAAAAGTATTTATTTTTTCATACAGTATAAACATTGAATGGTAATAACAATACCCAGTAAATGCAAAAGCCGTCACAGATAAATCAGCAACAGTCGTTGGCGAAATTCCTTTCGATTTGGCTCTTTCCGAAGCGTATAAATGAGCCTTCCTCACTTTTTTCAGAGTCTCAAAGGATCTGCAATGATTTTGCAATCGCAAAAGTTAATACAGAACACATGTACGTGAAAACTGCACTCACTTTGATCCAGGTGTTATGTCGTTCTTATACCACAGAACGGTGTCTATTAGAGTATTTATATAACGGTTTCGCGCTTTCTCTGGAGTGTTTGTTTTTCCAGTTTCTATCAAAATGTTTACGCCCTTGGAAATGGAAAGAAAGCTTGCAATGCTAAAAAAATTCGAGACCAGAATACCGAAACTGTTTTCATTAAAAAACCTTCGCCCTCTGAAAATATTTAACAATTTGAAAGCATGTAACACAGCAAAAGGGGTGAGTTTACCGTTCGAATTTCCGCACATCATACCAAGGAGGTAAGCCAAAATCCTCGGGCGGAAAACTGCATGGAATTCGGACCGCTTTTGTGTGCACCTTTATGAACAACTGTTTGGCGACTAGAATTCAAAGAAAATAACGGTATTCAAACAATTTCCACATTACGGGTTAATTTGTATAACGTTTAATATCATTATCAGCACATTTTCCACACTTATATTCACTGATATCACACTGATATTCACTTTAAATTTTAAAACAAAGCAAATCGTCGTACTTTTTTCGGTCTTTGTTAACTCCGGTTTGTCTTTGTCACAAAGAACTTGAGGCGCCATCCAGTGTGATTCCAATTACAACGGTAAGCCACTATCACTAATTTATTAAATTAATGCTTTCCAAGAAAATGCGTTTGGCATACATTCGTTCTAGAGCAATTTGCACACTGACAATGAGGTGCTGTATTTCTGATATATTGTATTTATACAACTCCTTCCTGTATTTTATTCTACTCTAAGTTTGACCGGTTTCATATTGGCTTAGTGTCAGCTGGTCAAAATTATCATATTCTAACTGAAATCATATTATTGCGAATATATCTCTTTTTTACGTGTTGTTTTTTACTATACCTACCTACGTCAGACGATCAGATGTGTATATTTATAGAACTTAACCGGTAAGCCTTGTCCGAAATTTTTGCAGATGCAATAATCCTTTTTCCACCTAAAGAAAATGTCAGAGGGTCTGATGCATCCATATTTGCCACAATCTCTACTATAGTCACAAAACGAGATATTTAAAATGTTTAAACCGGGGAAATACACCAATAATAATATAATATTGGATATTTAATAATTATTTGCTGAGATAAATAAAACCATTCTGGAATTTGAAAACTTCTAAATTGAAAGCCTTCCAATGTGCATGATTTTTTCTAATAGAACGAATTAAGCAATCTGCTGCCAGACGAAAACACAATAAATAAACAAAAATTGAAAGCGGATGATTTAAAAGTAAAATTGGAATCGTTTAGTGGAACAGGTCTTCCAGTCTCCGTTATTCGAAAGATCACTTTCTCAAGCATCTTAGAACTGCCATTGTCACTCTTAAGTCCATTCTCTCCAAAAAAATATTAAAAAGAGGTATTTGCGAAAAAATACGTCAGAAAAAGTATTGAATTCTAAATTAGCGTTCTAGTTGTAGAATAGCCGATGAGCGTAAGTTCGATATTTGTGGAAACGATAGTAAAGAGAAAAAGAAGAACAGGTGAGGCAATCACATGGTGTGGATTGTGGAATGCAGCCATGTTATAACAAAAAGTTATAACAGCACGTATTTCTAATCCGGTAAAACTAGTAATGATTCGGCATTTAGTTGTCTATGGAAAATTGAATTTTAAGATTCTTTCATTTATTCATTGTATTCAGGTATATTATTATTATGGACTTCCAAATGATGAATTTGTCATTAAAATTCTTGTTGTTTAGTTATGTCGTCATTTTGAACGAAGTATGTAATAAAATTCACTGTGCACAAATAAATCAAAGCACTCTGGTATGATTTTTAAATGCATTTTTCTACTTTGCTGTTTTTGATCACATTACCATTGAATTTGCCATCATTTCAAGTCAATTGTAAAATTGAGTTGAACAAGTGGTTTGTGAATAGGTAAACTCGAATTTCTCTCCGAAATGCCTCAATTGTACCCGGAAATGAATACTACTAATCAAAGTCGTGCAGAATACTTCAAAAGCATTGAAGATTTACCACCTGAGAGTTTATTTAACTTACTTAAATTTGTTCCAACAGTGGAACTATTTTTGGAAGTTTCTAAATTTTCCTCAACGCTAGGAGATTTCATATACTCAAGAATGGAATTTAGAAGAGAAATTGAAATAAAGGTAAGTCATTAACATTTGCGTAAAATTAAATAATTTCAAAAATATTTATAGCCAAAAACCGAGCTATCCAAACTGACGTGGCTGCTGGCCCTTCTTGGCCCGGAGTTAAAACGCCTTACAATTGAAAATAGAAGCGAGGATTTTAATGAAATTCTCAATCATGTAGGTTTGTCCTTTTGACAATGATCTTGTGTTCATTTGATAGTTCAGGCTGCTGTGGTCAATCCGAATATATCTTTCATAAGGATGCACAACATAGTAACGCTGTATGACTGTGAGGAAGCATTCAAAGAAATTTGCCTCAGCAAATGGTCAAACTTGCAGTACGTTGTCATTTCGAACGTTGCGACGTTCTGGCGCCCTGCAGAGGGAGCGGATGAAAACTGATAATGGTATTTACGGTTTCCATGATTAATTTTCTCAATCAAAAATATCGTACTCGTTTAGGTGAATCGAAGAAGCAATTACTTTATCAACTTTCTTAATATATTGAAATTTAACAATGTGTAACAAACATTAAAAACTACGGCTGCATTAAAAATAAAACTGTGTTCATTAATTCAGGTATTTTTACTATTTTTGGTTGGAAGAGTCTTCATGAAAATGGGCGTAAAACCAGCAGCATTGAAATAAAATTAGTTAAATTCGATTATTCTTCGTACCCTGATCAAATTGGCAATCAAAAATTTTATAACATCTCGAAATCTTGGTAGAGACTGCGCTCCTTTGTTTTAGATAACTGCGACCACAGTTAATTTTGCAATGAGCTGACTTATATTTAAAAGAAAAATATTTGTGATTTTCGCTGTTGACAAAGTGGATGCCACATTGGAAAGTACAACTGAAAATAAATTTATTACTGTCTTCACTGTTTATCTGCCCAAAATCCATTTAATAATAAAAAACTTATGAAAATAATTACATTGGTAAATACTTATTACTTATATTAACCTATTTAAAACAAAATTTAAAATGCGGTCTATAAAGTACCTCACCATTCTATATTCATAAAGTTTTAATAAAACTTTGTTTATGTTGTATTTCATTTTTGCATTTCTGCTCATCTCCTGGTATTTTCCGTCGTTCATGTTGGACAGCCAATCTTCTTCATATCTAATAAACTCGATCATTAATCCTTGATTATCGGAAAGATCCATTTGCCTTCTCAATTTCTCAATGCAATCTGCGGAGACTGCGTTGCATTTGTCGTTCACCACGATATTGTTCTTAAATTGTTTAACAAATCTATCAGTTTTGCGTTCATTCGACTCGGTAACAACGCCGAACACAGGAATATCCCGGAACAAGAAAAACTCGTGGCTCTTGTCGTACTTCCTTATCATTTCCGTACACAAATTCAGCTCTTCCTGGGACAGCAGTGATCTGCACAACACCTCCTTGCTTTTATCAAGTCCTTGCTGGTATCCTGGTATTTCCAGCAGCTGCTTTGTTCCAAACATAATTACTTCGTAGGACATCGTCGGAGCGTACCTCTGTAGTCCTTCTACGTATGTTGTAACCATTCGCCTATAATCCGGGCTCTCAACTTGGATCAACGGAATAAGGATATATCTCATTATCATATCACAATAAATCACAAACGAATCATAAGGAAGAAGGCACATGTTGAACTCGTCCTCCACTCCCAGCATGTACGAGTAAACTGCCCACATGTGAAGAAATCCTTCGTGGCCTTCGCGGTCCTCGTTGATTCCGAAATGTTGAGATTTATTAACAATATAACTAAAAGTATTTATTTTTTCATACAGTATAAACATTGAATGGTAATAACAATACCCAGTAAATGCAAAAGCCGTCACAGATAAATCAGCAACAGTCGTTGGCGAAATTCCTTTCGATTTGGCTCTTTCCGAAGCGTAGAAATGAGCCTTCCTCACTTTTTTCAGAGTCTCAAAGGATCTGCAATGATTTTGCAATCGCAAAAGTTAATACAGAACACATGTACGTGAAAACTACACTCACTTTGATCCAGGTGCTATGTCGTTCTTATACCACAGAACGGTGTATATTAGAGTATTTATATAACGGTTTCGCGCTTTCTGTGGAGTGTTTGTTTTTCCAGTTTCTATCAAAATGTTTAAGTCCTTGGAAATGGAAAGAAAGCTTGCAATGCTAAATAAATTCGAGACCAGAATACCGAAACTGTTTTCATTAAAAAACCTTCGCCCTCTGAAAATATTTAACAATTTGAAGGCATATAACACAGCAAGGGGGGTGAGTTTACCGTTCGAATTTTCGCACATCATACCAAGGAGGTAAGCCAAAATCCTCGGGCGGAAAACTGCATGGAATTCGGACCGCTTTTGTGTGCACCTGTATGAAGAACTGTTTGGCGACTAAAATTCAAAGAAAATAACGGTATTCAAACAATTTCCACTTTGCGGGTTAATTTGTATAACGTTTTATATCATTCTCAACACATTTTCACACTGTTTCAATATTCACGTTATACTTTACGTAAACAAATCGTCGTACTCTTTTCGGCCTTTGTTAACTCCATTTTGTTTCCTTCACAAAAGTATGGAATTTTGAATCCAGTAACAACGCATTTGTTTTTGGTGAAACATTCTGCACACTGAGTTGCTGTATTTTTAATATATTGTATTTATACCACTGCTTTATTACGCTTTTGCTTTGACCAGTTCTTATCTGATTGCAAGTTGGTTAAAATTATCATATTGTATTTCAAAACATTTTAGTTTTTTAAATCTTTTTTACTGAACCACAGATGAGTAGACTTACAGAAAAACAAGTACGAAAAATTTTTCAATTTTCATAAAAATTATAAATTTGCTATTTTTGAATTATTTTTCTTAAACAACTGTTATCAATTTGGTCACACCTGCATACTTCTGACAGTCGTTATTATCTTCTTATTATATTCTTATTATATTTAAAATGTTGAAAACAGGGGAGAATATTATACTTCAATGAATATAATAGACCAGTTATTGAAATTTGCAAGTCATACAATACTTTTCTTTGAGGTTTGTTGTGGACAAAACAAAAATCATATTAGAAAGAACAACTAAAAATAAAGGTTTTCACTTTTATTTCTGTTCCTACTTAATAATTAATTAATTATTATAATAATAGAATATTGATCAAAGTGTATTTACTTATATAAATCTATCCAAAACAAAATCTAAAATGCGTCCAATAAAGTACCTCACCATTCTATATTCATAAAGTTTTAATAAAACTTTGTTTATGTTGTATTTCATTTTGGCATTTCTGCTCATCTCCTGGTATTTTCCGTCGTTCATGTTGGACAGCCAATCTTTTTCATATCTAATAAACTCGATCATTAATCCTTGATTATCGGAAAGATCCATTTGCCTTCTCAATTTTTCAATGCAATCTTCGGAGACTGCGTTGCATTTGTCGTTCACCACGATATTGTTCTTAAATTGTTTAACAAATCTATCAGTTTTGCGTTCATTCGACTCGGCAACAACGCCGAACACAGGAATATCCCGGAACAAGAAAAACTCGTGGCTCTTGTCGTACTTCCTTATCATTTCCGTACACAAATTCAGCTCTTCCTGGGACAGCAGTGATCTGCACAACACCTCCTTGCTTTTATCAAGTCCTTGCTGATATCCTGGTATTTCCAGGAGCCGTTTTGATCCAAAACTCACCAACTCGACAGAAAACATTGATGAATAACGTTGCACTACATTGGAGAAAATTTGTATCATTCGCTTGCACTCTTGGCTCTCGATTTGAATCAATGGTATCAATATATAGCGTGTGACCATTTGGCAAAAAATAATAACGGAATCGCAAGGAAGAAGACACATATTCATCTCGTCCTTAACTCCCAGCATATAACAGAACACTGCCCACATGTGAATGAAACCTTCACGACCAACTCTGTCATCATTTATGGCCAACAGACTGGGTCTTGTTAAAACAAACCTGCAAAAGTGTATATTAGACTATGTGGTTTACAGTAGCTCTAGATATAAACAAAAACAACCCTATAAATACGAAAACGGTCATTGACAAATCGGCTGAGTTTATGGGAGATATGCCTTTTGCTTTGGCCTTCTCTGATGCATAGTAATGAGCCTTCCTTACCTTCCTAAGATTTTCGAAGGACCTGAAGAGATTTTACAATACCTACAATAGTTTGTTCTAGTATGCTAACTTGGAAGCAGCACTCACTTTGATCCAAGCTTCATATCGCTTTTGTACCACAAGTGAATGTAAAAAATTGTGTCCAAATAGCGTTTTTGTGCTGTTTCTGGATTACTAGTTTTACCAGTTTCAATGAGAATCTTCAAGTCTTTCGAAATGCTGAGAAAACTAGCAATACTAAAAAGATTCGACGTCAAAATTCCAAAATTGTTATCAACGTAATATTTTTGGCCCCTAAAACAATTTAACAATAGTTATGATGAAGCATTTAAAAAACCCCATTCTTGGAAGCTGGAACTCACCGTTTAAACTTTTCCTCATCGTACCAAGGAGGTAGGCCGAAATCCTCTGGCGGAAGGGTGCAGGGGATTTGTACTCCTTGTGTGTGCAGACGTATAAACAATTCTTTCGCCACTGTATTATTAATTTGAAAATTAGAAATGAGCATTTAACAGAAATCATTATTCTTAAGAAGGTATATTTAATTACACTTAATAATATTTTTTATTTCACATACAATTGCTATAAACTTTCGCCAAATTTTTGGGGGTTTTGTTATGTAAAAACCTAGGATCGTATTAGAAGACGTATTTAGCACTTTATTAATCCAAAAATCCACAGCATTAAGTTTTTATGTACAATTGATATAAATCTCTTAAAATCACAGCACGGTAAAAGTCCTTACATTTTTCAGCTTTCGTTAATTGTATATCAGGATCCTCCCGGACATTCTTAAATTCATTTTTCAACATTTTTTAATTTGCACAAGCAAAACGAAACCAACGCAACAAGATGTTTCTATAACGACTACCACAGAAAAATTGTCGGCCAATTTCGATATTTATATAGGATAAGCAAAATTTTTTTGTTAACTTTTTGTATACATACATACGTGTATATTGCATAATGCATGTTAAACAGTTTCGTTTTATGTGTTTTCAAGCCGGTCCTATATTATCGGTCAATCAGAGAAATCGTCTGCAAAAATAATATTTTTATATCTCAGCATTTTTGCCGAAAGATGATTATATTAAAATATTTAATAAATTGATCAAATGATAAAAACAACAATCAACAAGATCCGATCAAGAGAATTTTAACCTCTCAATAAATAATTAATAATAAGACTTTTTTTCTTTAGTCATAATCGTTAGCTTAAGATATTCAAATGGTCTTATCTTTAGTAATTAAAACCAAAAATTAACTGCTAATTATTTTATTTGACTTGTGCTCGCATTAATCTACAACTAAAATCTAAAAAGTTTTCTAAGGCCCCAGCATCACTTGTAATATCACAGTATCCTTTTTACAATACTTCACCAGCCTCAATCAGCCACTAAATATCTACATCACTTCTAATTCCTTGTAGCCGTTAGTAGAGCTATTTTCATTTTTCTTTTGTATCCTCTCAAGAATAAAAGTTATCATCCTGTCCAGGATATACCAGCCAATCGAAGTTGTGTTAAACCATCGCATGTACATTTTTATTGACAAAATTTGCTGATTTTTCCAGGACAACTCCTTGAATTTACAATCACTCAACGCATCTTGCCATTCTTTCTCATAATTAATGTACTTAACAGAGACAATATCTTTTGGTCCTAACTGCAAAACATTATTTAAATAATCCTTTAGTTCAGAGTTGACATTACTTGAGTCGCAAACGGAAGTTGCATCTCCGCCATTTTGATTTCTTGTAATCATAAACACAGGAATGTCAACCGAAATGTATGGCTTTGTCAAATTCTCTTCAGTAGCTTTCAATACGTCATTTATGTGGTCAACATCCTTTTGTGTCAGGAGTGACCTACAAAGAACTTCTTTCGTGTTGTCTGTCTTGTACTGATATCCCGGCACCATAAGCAATCGTTTGGCTGCGAAAACATCAACTTCGTAGTTGATTGCTGGCAAATATGGTTGCAATCCGTCAAACATGGCTTGAGTCATATGCTTGAAGTCGGGCGTTTCAAACTGAATGATTGGTAGCAGGATGTATCGCATCACCATTTGCAAGAACACCTTGAGGGCGTCGTACGGAAGGAGGCAACAATTGAAACGGTCCTCAACTCCAAGAACGTGGCAAAAGACAGCCCACACATGAACAAATGCTTCCATATCGTCCTGACTATCGGACTTAATTCCCAGAAGATGTGGACGCAACAAAGGCAATCTAAAATTACAATTATTTTATCTCTCTATAAAATGTTTTGGTTGTCTTTTCTTGCCCCATGAATCCAAAAGTCGTTATAGTAAGCTCGGCCTGACTTATAAATCCCAGATTTTTCGAAATCGCTCCTCGTGATGATAAATAGTGCAGCTTTCTAACTCTTTTCAGGGATTCAAATGATCTATAATTCAAAATTTTTTTATTTAAAAATACATATTAACCTGAAAATCAAAAATTGTCTCACTTAGATCCAGGAGTCAAATCGTACTCGTACCAATTCACAGTGTGAGCGATTGTGGAAATGTATCGTTTTCTCGCAGTTGTCGAAGTGCCTGATCGTCCTGTGGACTGAAGGATGTTAAGACCTCTGGGCTCAGACAGAAGACATATTAAACCAATTAAGTTGGAGTACAGAATGCCAACGCGATTATCCTGAAAATATTTCCGACCTCTACAAACATTGCAGGAATGTGAATTGGTGAAGTAAAATAAAATAATAATGCAAACCTTTTGTAAACTTCTTCATTGTACCACGACGGCAAACTGATGTTGTTCACAGACTCCTCATCATCACACGGCAAGTTTGAAGCATCTTTGGCAATTAACATGAAGAATTCTTTTGCCTCTGCAAAGTAAAAAAACTTTAAATGAGATTGAAAAAAACTGCCATATTTTATTTAAATAAAGTAAGTATTAAATAAAAATCACTGAAATCCCATTAGATTATCTCCTTTTTGAATTTATTAACTTCAGGAAATAATTGCGCAGTTGTTTACATAATAAATAGTTTCCAGTTAATTATTGTATTAATATATATTTAGACGTATTAAATTGTGCAGTGAAGGTCTTTCACCAGTTGTCCTTGAATTGTTGCATTTCGCCATCAAGCTCAGTAATTTTATGAAAGTACAGTGGCGGTTAAATAAATCGGACAAGGTAGTGTTTTACAAATATTGTTAAAATAATTTTTGAATTTCTGCATACAGATATCCGCTATAATAAATTGTTGTAAAATCCGCAGATATCCGACAATACTTACAGTATAGAATATTACTCCTTTTGGAAACTCTTCTTGTTAGAAATGGTGGAACTGGAATGTCTAGAATGCTGGAAATCCCTATTTTCTACCACATTTACCTTTGAATTATTCGAATTTTATATTCGTTTAAATTGCGCATATTTTCAAAACGTTGGGAGAGACAATCAATTTTTATTTGGCTTCTAAGAGTCACTCAGAATTTATACATAATACGTAAAAACAGAACGAAAAGTTTGCTTTTTTTTGTTTTTTTTTTTAATTTGAATATGTACTTTTGCCCACCACAAATTTTGTTAATGAAACAACTTCTAACTGAAATTATGTTCAACATGTAAAAAAAAATTCAAATGCTTACTTTTTTCTGCTTCAGTTAGTTTTATTTGTTCTGCCATCTTTAAATTCTAGTGTGGTCGCCTGGACAATTAATCTGCAACATAACATAACTAAAGTTATCATATAATAGGTTTAAAAAAAATAATTGTATTTTCGATAAAAAAAAAAGTAATTTTTAATTATTTTTAAATATGGCACCAAACAACTTTGACAAATTGATGACGTGTTCTTGAAATTTGCAATTTATTTTTAGTGACCCGATTTTCTCAGTAAGTCATTCAAGTAATCTTTTGTAAACAAAATAACATGAAATACAACACAAATAATCAAACAGCAGCTGAGCGCTCTTCGTAATGACGACGAACGCAATTTAGTCCGACCACTTTTTTGCACGATTCTGTGCCAAGGCACGCCGCCGCTAGAAATGCTCATTTCCTCACGAATAGAAAAAATTAAGACAGCAAAAGATGTCGAAGGAATTGGAAAAGGTCAAATATAATTTCCCGATTTCATAATAAATAATAATGTTTCGCGAAATGATCTTTTCTTTTAATTTTGAGTCGTTTCGTCATTTTAATTATGTGCAATTTCGAATTGGGATATCATAGTGTGCATCTTTTGTGAAGATGTGGTGGAGGATATTTTTGCAAGAGCCGGTTGATGTATAAATAATTACAGTACGTACTTAAGTATGTACATTGTACACCTTTACATTAAGCTAAACACTGCAGTAACATTTACAGAAATAGTTGAATTTTGGGTTCACGATTCAAAAACAAAGCTTAAGTAGGTACTTTTAAATGTAAAAATCAAACAATATTTAAAAATTATTTTACGATCTTGATTTCGAAATTAATATCAACATCGTATTCCTAAAAAGTTAAATTGTTTAATTCTACCCAAAAAAATATCTGTAAACTTAAACACGCAGTAGCGTCTGATCAACAATTAATGTCAATTATAAATTCAAACATAATCATCAGAAAATAATTGAAAAAGTAAACATTTAAAAAAAATCACGAACTGTATCCACTGCAATTAGAACCATTCCACGAGTCATCAAGCTTTGTGTATAAACAAATCGCATTTCCTATAAGTTCATTGATCCTTACCCCGAATATAATTATCACAAAATTTATTTTTTATCACTAATTATTGTGTTGCGTTTCACAATGGTATTCGTACAGTTATTTACAAGTATAATTGTTTAATTCATATTTGCACATTAGACCACTGATGAGAACCCACTTTGAATAGATGCGGCACCGATGGCGTCCCTCGCTGGAATCAAACTGAAACCACCTTGGCTCCACCGTTAGTTATATCGAAAGAACTCCAAAGCCCGCGATCGCCTTCAAGCCTTGTTTGGAGCTAGCGCAACAGAGCGCGGCTGAGACTACGCTGAAACTGATGAAAATGCATTTTCCCACGATCTTGCAGCACCTAAAGTACTCTGGGTTCACATTAATGAAAAAATTAAAAATAAATTTCGCAATTCTAAATACGATTTTTAGGTCTAAAAATGATGAATCGCTTGTACGCTTGTACGATCACTCGGAAATTAAACTTAATTTACTGAATTCACCATACTCAATACTACTAGATACTACTCAAGTCTACTAGAACTTGTTATTGGTGCATACAGGCATACCTCAACCGCAACCCCATTGACCTTTACTATACGATTACGTATTAATTGAGCTTCATGTACGTACACGTGCGAACAGTTCGCAATAAGTTCGTGAAAATTTCAACGAACAATCTGAAAACTGAACAGATTTGAATCGAAGAACAACTGGAAGTTAAAGTTAATCCAGGGTAAAAGTACAGATGGTCGCACAGAGTAAAGAATATAAGCAGACATCGATATTACATGAGAGTTCGCCATGTTTAGACGTCACTGTTGGAAAGAGAGAAATTTTTTTGTGTTAACGTAACGTAGTGCATAGGGTTGTAAAAACTACTCCACATCAGAAAAGAACAAAAAACGAGAAAAAAGTGATAGAAAAGTGAGATATTTTGTTTTTCAAAAACAAAAGAAGAAGAAGTGAAGGCAAGGTGGATTTCTGTTTGTGCAACTCAGTCAACGTGAAAAATGCAAGAATTTATTCAGATCACTTAGACAATGATTATCAATTACACCCTTTGCACTGTATTTCATCATTTCGCAACGTTCTTAAATTTCATAACACAAATTCCTACACTGTTTACCACTGTTTTGTAAATTGTTTACTTCCTGTTGACACTTCTGCCGTTTTCCCACAGTGACGTCATGGAAACTGTCATTTTCATATCGATGTCACCTTATAGTCTTTACTCCGTGGATGGTCGGAACGAGCCAAAAATAAAACATACAGACCTGTCACGATACCGTTATAGGTAACTGTATAGTAGGTTGAAATGTCGTTGTGTTTGTCACAAAGCCGACACAACATTCGATAGATCGTCGCGAGCGATTCGTGACACTATTCTAATTTAATTATAAATGCCTCAGTTGACACTTGCAAACGCAGCTTAAAACAATTAGCAATGTAAAACAAACAACTAGACAAATTATATTATAAGGTGATCAGTGAAAATATTATTATTTACACTCCAATATAATCATTCATAAGTTCATTATCTGCCACGTGTAGTATTAAATTTGCATTAACAATTAAATTATCAATAATACTTTAAGTCGTTCACTTTCAAAAACAACAGTCAAACGTGACCAGAACGCGTTTAACATTGTTATGCTATTTAAATTTCGTTATCAAAATTGTACTAAACAAATGAATCTAACCCCGACCAGAAACTTGAGTAAAAAAAAATTAGTTCAACTCAAACTAATTGCAAAATTAAAAACCTATTTAATTTTTTACACTATGTTACTTTCACATATGTGTATTTCAAAATATCGCATTCAATTAAAATCTAAAAACTAGGCAGAGCGCTTGCAGCAGTTTCGCAAACTACCAACAAAAATAATCAATCAACGAAGCTCGTTGCGCAAGAGATCATGACCCCATCTAGAATTCAGCAAAACAAACATTAAACCGTTATTATTAACGATAGTTATATGTAAACCTGTTTCATCTGGAACTATAATTATTTAGTTTGTAATTATATCACTGCGGCGCTGTGTGCTCCTTTCTCACTACTTAATTATTTCTAACGTTCCCTAGAAAGGCTGTTTACAACCGCAATTTGTCAAAGAGTGGTTTGGTTGCAATTAGTTCTTCCTTTTTCCTTATTGCACTAATTTGAATTTCTTTTATTTATTTTGTCTACAAAATTTTTTAGTTCCACATTTGTCAATCGTTTCAAAAATGGGCTTTGCTAAATGCATTCAACTTGAAATTTTTGAAAATCGACCTCAACATGGTTTATGTTGATGGCCACGATAATTTGAACAATATTTATGCTTTCTCAGGCAAATGCGTGTTTTTTACATATCTCCTCCGCTCCCTTCTCTTTCGTCGAGCCTCGTGGACCATTCCAACTGATTCATAGCACTGCCCTTAGTCAACATGCGGAAGAGTTGTAAAACGAGTTCACCAAAATTTACGTCATCATAATATGTGTGAAATGTGAACTTTTTTATTGTTGCTAAATTTATCACGCTTCAGTTATTATTAGTTGAAATAAGAGTGACGAAAAAACAATTCAGTTTACATATTTATCAGGTCAACAAACTTGAATTAAGAAAATGTACAATTTTTTTTCGTCATTAATGAAAAATTATAAGATTTAGCAAATGTTTTGGGTCCAAACATTCGAAAATGTGACGCGATTATTTAAACCGAATCATTACATTCTAATCAATCAGTTACGAACAATTGCTCTATTTGCACCGAATTAATTACAAAGAAATCCTTAAACGGTTTGTACAAAAAGCGTAAAAGAGCTTTTCCAAAAAAGGGTAGCAATGCACGCAGAGCATCAACTAGTAATGAAATACAATAAATTAGTTTTGTACTGTAGTGAACGGTTTAAAAATAAACGGTTCACGTATTCAAATAACAACTGGCGCCCTCATTTGAGGATTTCAAAACCTAAACCGAATAGAAATACTCGCGCAATATAGTTTTAAATGAAATTTTTATATTATTATTTAAAGTAACTGGCATTATAATTTATTAATTATACACAGTTTACCTTCAGAAATTTTTATGAGATATAAGAAATTGTTGAAAAAAAAGCTTTCGAAATAGAAGCGAACAAAACAAAATTGCCCATCTGGTATTATCTGTGACCTTGGCAAAGAGCTTTGGGAGGGGTACAAGCAATAGATTAATACATCTACTGGGATGTAGATGGGCCTATAAAACATATCAAATTCTTACTAGGAAAAAAGGTAAAAAGAGTAAAAAAAAATTATTGATTTCTGAGAAATGTTCAATATTTTTATAGAACAAAAAAACAATGAATATCATAGAATAAAATTTTGCACCAAATACATAAAATTTGATAAACGATTTTTATTTTGGATTAAAAAAATGTGCAATGTAAGAATATCGGGATTGGTCGTGTCTGATGATCGAAATTACCGGATTTTTTACTTGTACAAAAGCAAGAAAGGTTTTATGTCATGGGAAATTTTGATGGGGATGTAACTTGCGCTTTGAGACACGCAGTTATATGAAAACAGCTGATCGGACCCTCCCCCCAGTCGCCCTCAGCGTATTGGATTACTGGATTTGTGGAGCACTGTTATAACTATGAGACTCCCTCCGTTGTTTACCAATTTCGCAAATAAATTGTTTGGCACCACTTTGTACCGTTTTGTTTTTAGAAATTTAAAAATTTCGGGTTTTTTATACGTTTTTCAAAAGAATGGGAACACATAAACTTTAAAAATAAATAATAAATGCAAATTTGTTGAAAGTTAGTGAACAAAAAATGTTTTTGTAATTTATAGAATAATCAATAGCATTAACTTTATTTAATAAATTTTCGTATTATGCATTACATTATTAAAAGCGGATTTTTTTTATTGAAAACCAATTTTAAGATTAAAATGAAGTGTATTTTTTGTTAGCAGGACTAGAATAAAACAAACAAGTCTTACCGTCTCAACTGTCAAACGATTAGACAAGGAAATTTATTTAACCAGAACTTCTTATAATTTCTCCATAGAACCATAGACAAAGTAAGTTACTTTATCTATGATAGAACATAGAACATGAACAGTGCTACCAACTGCTTTAGATATCAAATTGCGATGTTTAAATTTAAATAAAATATTTACAGAAAAAGGCTTAATTCATCTAACAATTGCATTAAATTAATTTATTACTCTTCGTCTCTTCATTCGGGACGGGGAAATTTTATTCTTCTCCTTTTTATAACACAAAATGCATTATGTTGAAGGTAAAGAATTGTTTGATTAAAATTTTGTAATTAAGTACAAATAATTTCATTTATTAAATAAATTACATAAAATCTGAGTCACACACCAAAAATGTGATGAATATTTATTATTGATCACTACCAATTTGTTGTTTTGCGTGTACAAACAACACATGCATAAATCATGTATATTGTATACTGTGTATGGACTACATTTTTCCAGCAATTTTGCATTATAAACTTCCGGGTAAATAAACGTATACGAAAAATTTTAAAATAGTTTTCCAAGTTAAAAACCAGTTTGAGTTATCAATGAAAAAGTGTTTACAGTATATGTGTCTAATATTTGTAAACAAGATTTCAAATAACCTTTGTTAACCTTGTTGTCTGAATGTCGGTTTTATTAAATACTAGCAGGTCTATCCGTTTTCACCCGGGACGGTGAAACTCATAATGTAATGTACATCATAGTACTTTAAGAATTTACAACTGCGCCCAAACGCGACATATATTACATAGAACCGTTTCTCAACATAATAGTTGTTTAGTTTTTTTCGGTCAATTGTGGTTTCGGAAAGTTGAATTGGGATAGAAGTCGGTAGTTTCTTTCTAAGCAAAAAGCCATATCAATTTTTATGATTTTTTTACTTATAGAATGGGGAATATTCATAGAAACTTTCGACACCCAGTTTACTCCCTTAGGGGTTGAATTTCAAAAATTATGAGACAGGTATTTCTTTATTTCTAACAAAAGGACAAATACCAATTTTTTTGAATTTTTTACTTGAAATATGGCGGATTTCTAAACAAAGAGTCATCCTCTACTTTACCCCTTTAGGGGAGGAATTTAAAAATATTCAGCCTTAGTGCTTGTTAAAGAACCTCTATGCAAAAATTTCAGCTTTCTAGGTCTAGGGGTTTAGTCTGTGCGTTGTCTGTCCGTCAGTTACAGAACTGTCTTATTGTTAGTGTATAGTTGATCTAGCCGGCTTTACATGGAAATGCTTTATCATCAATATTCAATGCCCGTGCTTTGCTACGGTGTTCCACAAAGTAACAATATTGGGTATTTTTAATAAGCTGGATTAAAAATTTGCAAAAGTTAAAACGTTATTCATATACCATATGGGCAAAAACCCTCTGTTCCCACCATGCAATGGGATATAGGCGTAAGAGGTAGACATAGCCAGTCATTTGATCTTATATACCATTGTATCTTGAATGTTTTCATTTTTGTGTGCTGAGTGCTTCCCTATAAACCATCATTTCTGGTTATTGTTAACCTCTATTTTGCAGTTTTCGCCCGTTTTCACCTGTTAAAAGGTGAATTTCTCTGATTCTCAGCGATCACCTATTAGGAAAGTTGTAGAAGTATTCCAAATTTCATGGATATCGGTGCTGTGGTTCAAATTTGTTCTAGGTCAATTTACCTTAATGGAATGGGTGATCAAAATGATTGTTCGCAAAATGTAATGAAATTCGCTTTTTTACGAAAAAAAAACAATTTTAAATTTATTAGATTTCACTGCTTGACCACAACCGAACGCGTTGAATAATCGAATCGAATCGAGCTGTCAAACGACAGATCCGCCAACACCACCATCTGGTGGTGTTAAGTGCATTCTCATACAAAACGAAAATCTCGATTTTTTCGATTTTCGGGCTTTCCCTTTGGGTTTTTTCGAATTTTCTTTGTTCCTAAACCACCCCTATATTGAGAAAAAGCAAACAAAAAAGAATCATTCAAGTCAGTGGAGCCGTTCTCGAGTTTTTGCGAGACTAACACAATACAATTGATTTTTATATATATAGATAAGTTCATTATACGTCCAATATACACCCAATTCAGTTTTGTGTAAAAAATAAGCGTGTTATAAAAATAAAGTAAAAAAAATAAAACCACACTACGGCTTTAACTGCCCAATCAAATGTTATAAACGAGGCTAATTAGATTAGTAAAAACACTGTAGTCATACTACATTAATAATTATTTGAATTGAGATAAAACATGTCATGTTAAATCATTCATACAAATCCTACGACACCCCATTTGTCCAAATCTTATGAGTAGTTTGGGAGCTACAAAGGAACAGATGAACATCCATTCCCACATACACAGACTGCCAAACACATATAATCCTCCTTTTCTGCCGAAGTCGGGTAAAAATAGAAGGGATTTTATTTATAGGATATTTTATTATATCTTACAATTCCAGTCAAGCAGGTTTTTTAATGGAGCTTAACCCAATTAAATCATCTTAAAAACATATCAAATTTACTTTTCTGGAACGTGTTATATCGAATTATTAATATTAATTATAAAATTATATTAATATAAAATATTTTTATTTCATGTTTGGTATAACTACAAAATTAGAATTACATAAGTGAACATTTGCAAATACATATACAAATAAATATTACCAGAATTATTAATAAATAGACTATCAATACAAAATAATAATATCACAAATTTTTTTAATAATCATATTAAATCTACAGCGATTGTATTTTTGTGTAAGTGTTGGTGTGATCGTTGTAGTTTGCCTTCTTAATGCCGTTCAGTATGACACCCATGACCCCATTCATAAAATACTGCCCCAACGAGGTGCCGGAGAAGGTGTAGAAGTAGTGCTTGAAACTCACCGTCCCCCGAGCGATCCACGACAGATCATTGAGTTTGGAGTCGTTCAAAACACTTTGCCACTCCCTCTCATAGTTGATATACTTGATACTCAAACTATCGTTTGGCCCCAAATGCAGGTTCTCCCTAATGTAACTTTCCATTTCTGAATATTCTTTATCCAAATTGAAATGCTCATCGTTGGTATTTCGTTTCACTTCAATTATGGGTATATCCACAGATATATATGGCTTCATCAAGCCGTTGAACCCCTCCAAGTGTTTGTTTATTTCATCAATGTCGTCTTGTGTTAGAATGGACCTACAGAGGAATTCTTTCGATTTGTCTGTATTGTATTGATATCCTGGCACTCCAATCAAACGTTTTGCCAAGAAATACTCGATTTCGTAATCGATCGCTGGAATAAAGCTTTTCATTCCATTCAACATGGCTCTTGTCATGTGTTGAAAATCCGGTGTTTCAAATTGGATTATTGGAATTAGAACATATCGTAAAAACATTTTACAATAGACGGTTAGGGCGTCGAAGGGGAGAAGGCAGATGTTGAACCGATCCTTCACACCCAGCATATGACTCAGGACCGCCCACACGTGAACGAAAGCTTCTTGATCCTCCTGGTTGTCGTGTTGGATCCCCAAGAGATGGGGTCGGGTTAACGCCAAACTAAAATGAAATCTAATTTCAGTACATTTACCAAAAAACAATGTATTTTTTCTGCTACCCCATGAATCCAAACGCGGTCACTGCTAGTTCAGCTTGGTTTATGAAACCCATATTCTTAGACATAGCGGCTTTTGAGGACAGATAATGCAACTTCCTCACTTTCCGTATTGATTCGATAGATCTGCAAATTACAAAGACATTCATTTAATCCATTAAGCAATGCAACAACTTCCAAGTTGTTCTTACTTTGATCCGGGTGATAAGTCGTAGTTATACCAATTCAGGGTATGGACTATTGTGGAGATGTACCGTTTCCTGGCAGTCTTAGAAGTGCTTGAACGGCCTGTGGACTTTAGGATAGATAGACCCCTTGGCTCCGCTAGAAGGCTTATAAGACCAATCAGATTTGAGTACATAATGCCTCCACGGTTTTCTTGAAAGTATCGTTGACCCCTGACAGGATTAAAACACGAAATTAGATTAATGTAATTTGAGATGGAAACACACAAATCTAGAAGAAGCAATAGTAATGTGCTAATATATTATACCTTTTATATTTGGCTTCATCGTACCAAGATGGTAGGGCTACATTGCTTACACTGACTTCGTCATCACAGGGCAAATGTCTCGCTTCCCGCGCATGCAGCAAAACAATGTCCCTTGCCACTGAAATTATTTAAATAAAGTATAAAGAGCTTAAAAAACTGATGAGGAAATTTCTTATTCAATTTCTTATTTGAATGATTTCTTATTTTCACTACCATTAGCATCATCAATAAACTTTTTTATAAAGTTTAGCAATATTATTGTCAACAAAACCAACAACTTTTTCAACCTTACCTTAAAGAACAAAAACAATTATTATTGTTTACAATTAATAAAAATCATTTCATTAAATATTAAACTTACTTTTTTCAGCTTCGGTAAGAACCATTTTGTCCGTCATTTTGTCAAATCAAATTATCTGAAAATCAAGAAAACAATATTACTATTCCAATCAATTTTTTAATTAATTTATTTTTAATTTTTATCAAACTCATAATATTTAAATATCGAACAATGAACCAGATATATTCGTTTTTTGTAATAAAATAAATACAGAATATTACCACTCGGGTAAAAATTATTATCTTTAAAAACTTGTTCTTTTTCGCAAGAAACACATTTATTTAAAAATATATTTAGTGTTTTTGAATAATGAACTGTCAAATGTTTTGCGATTTGAAAAATTGACAACTTTTGGTATTTTTTTAACCAAACCAGTTTTTACATTTAATTCTAGTCTTAGCAATAAAATTTACACGTAATTTAAAAGTGAATAATAAAACATTTATCAAAATTGCAAACAAAAAATTCGCAAAATAAATCAGTCAATCAAGTCAATATTGTACGATTTGAAGAATTGAAAATTTTTGCTAATTTTTTAAACCAAACCAGTTTTTTACATTTATTTCTAGTTTTAGCGATAAAATTGACAAGTGAATAATAAGACATATTTGTCAAAATTGCACAAAAAAGAATTCGCAAAATAAAACTAGTAAGGAAGCAATTGGTCACACCAATTACGTGATACCCTAGATGTAGAAAAATATAATCATTCTTATATCAACATTTTTGTATAAAAACGACTCATGCTTATATGGCAACACTAAGAAGGAGTTGCCCGATTTTGCTCATCTTCGAACTTGACCTTGCAATTTTAATCAAATATTATTGTACCAAATTACAAGTCCCTAGCTACAAGCGTTCTCGAGTTATCGTCTGGACAGACAGACAGACAGACAGACACACAGACAGACAGACAGACAGACGGACATGCATAAAACGGTTTCTTTTCACTTCCCAATCATGAATATATAGTTCTTTCTTTTCTGTGACGATTATTTCCTGGCGTTGCAAACGTTCGCTCAAAACTAATATACCCTACATCTAGGGTATAAAAATTGTTTGCTCGTGGAAATTCATGTTATTTTTGTAAACATTTTTTTTAACACAAACCTCTGAATAACGCAACAAAATATCAGAATTGAAAATCAACAAAAGGGCTTACTTCTATGTCTACTTTTTCTTTTACATTTTTCACTAAAAATAATTTAAAAAAATCTCTGAATAACTCACCTTTAATTTCCTATCAAAACTGCTAATTTTTTGCAATGTCTCAGCACAAACTAAATATTTAAGTTTTAACTATTCGTACACTATAATCAACTAAAGATTAGATCACGTAGCACTTTTAATTAACCACTTTATTATTCGTCTTTTGAAATCTTAAAATTGTAAAATCGCCACAGACAGAATCCTTGGCGTCTGCTTAGATGGTTTGTGATCAACTAAGCCTATAACTTGGCCTCTTTAAATTTTATAAAAATTCGGTGCAAAACAAACAGCGTAAAAAAGTCGTACTGCAAGAATGCAAATAAAAACGTATAACGATTATTTCCGAAGTCGTGCGACCAACGCGAATCTCCGAAAAAGAAAAAAAAGTTAATTATCCGCCGAATTTGATTCATTCTAATAAGAACCGGTTTAATTCATAATTTTTTTATTTATTTCGTGGGCCTATGCCTGCGTTTCAGAATGAACGAAAAAGGTGATAACGAAAAAAGGTAAATAAATTTTCGGTGAAAACGAATCATGATTTGCAGTTCAAAGAAGATTACAGAAGATTCACTTACAAACACCATTAGCGATATGTGGATCAAGTTTCTGGCAAATCTGTATTTTTTTACTGCATTTTAAAATGGTAGTTAGACTTTATCTGTGATTTTAAATTGAAAGATTCTCAAACTTTACCATATTTAAATTAAAACGGTGCACGAACCTTAAACTTTGGTTTATTATTCTCGACTGAATACAGCACAATAAGGACCTGAATGAAGACACCCACAAATCCTGGACACAATTACGGCCCAAATGGCACCTTTGTGTGAAAGAACGATTTTTTTCGACCGGAAATTAAGGTAGATATCAATTACACGGCAGGTTGCATTTTCGGAATCTACGCATCTTGAAACCTAAAAGAAAAAATTTTGAGAGGGTGTTAAAAGAAATTTGGCTGAAGCGAAGAAGTGAACAAATAATTGTATTAATTATTATTATATAAACCAATAAAGAAAAAGTAGATTTTCAATCCCCTAATAAATATATTAAAGAAATTTTTTGGACAAATGTGTAATTGAAGCATTTATAACAAAAAAACATTTTGAAAATCAATTTAATTACGTACTTTTAAGTAGAATTGAGGAAACAATTGTCTAGGCAAAGAACCTAACAATATAATTTTTACCTTAGATTAAGATATTGAAATAATGTATGCTAGAGCCCAATAAGCTAATTCATACAAATAAAGCAAAACGTACAAATAAAAAAAAAAGAAAAAAAAGTAGAAGTTTAAAAATATTATGTATTACTACCAAATATTTTTTAACATGACTGCAAAAATAAATGAAAACAAAATGCTTCTATTTATTTACAAACAAATTAAAAAGTTATTCAAATCCATTAAAAACGGAACAGTCCCCAAAAATTCCCCAAGGCCAAGTTTTTATTATTTTGATCTTTTCGCAAAAAGTTTAATTATCACAAAACAGCAGAAATAAAATAAATAAGCAATTTTGCCATATGAGTATTCTTTCTGCAATCAAATTCTTCTGTAGTCGCAATTTTTCATAATCAATTCAATTACATTATTGAACATGATGATTGAAATGATTTCTCAACAAACTGGTTTTTTTTTTAAATGAAATCAAAACAAAAATCATTGCAAGCCCCGAAAAAATTAAAACAACTCTCGAAGTTTAAGGTTTTTTTATGTAAACTTTTTTCATAATATTTATTCTAATCGAATAGGGATTAACAAATGGATTAGTAAGCAACCCACGATAAAACAAAACATATGCAACTATTAACAGACCATCTCTAAAAAATGGTTGTAAAATGATATTACAAAAATTCATAAAACCAGTCTGAGAATTTTAAATGTTCATAAATTCCAATTCTAGCAAGTTCACGTGTTCCATTTCCTAGAAATGGACAAAAGCACGGTTAGAGACTGAGAGACTTTGCACATGAGTGACCCCCACAGACCAACACTCTTGGTTGTATTTTACTATCGTTTTTTGCACAGATCCGATTAAACTGAAATTCTATTTATAAATTTACAACTTTCGTCTGGCTCAATAATAATACTAGCTTTTGTATATATGTGAATAAAAAAAGGTTCAATAAACTTAGAAATTTCAAAACGATCAACAAAAAAAAATAGGGAACATTTAACTTGTAAAACAAGTTCTGGTTTAGCTTATAAATAAAATACAAATAAAATTTAGAAACATTTTTCCGGTTAGAATCATTGATCATTGAAACTCCAACTTCTTTTGTCTTACATATTTTTAATGTTATACTTATAACGTATAACATTTAAATCAGCCACTTTGGACTGCAGTTTTTTTCCCCCCTTGACACTTTCATATCCGAAGCATTAAGTTGTTTACATGCCATTGTTTTATTTCCATCTACAAAAACAAAACACAATTAATACTTTTATAAGCATTTATTTTAACTAGATTTTGGTTTTAATTTCAATATACTCCTCTTTAAATACAATTTCATTAAATTTGTTTTCTTAACCATGTACACGATTCGCAATCGATTACAGCGCAAGTATTTTTTATCAAAGATCCTTCCAACAGTCGGAAGGACATTTTGACCTGTTTCTACCATTTGCATAATTCTGATATTTTCTGTGTACGCGAAATGTTTGTAATGTTCTCTTTGTAACTTGTGTTGCACTTGTGTCTTATGAATATGTTTTAAATACGTGTGATTATGATTGTGACGTTTATATATGTTTACTTAGCTCACAATGGATGATGGGTTTTGTTATTCTGGATATACTCAGCAAAACAGACAAATAAACAATAATACGCTTTTTTTGGTTCAAAACTGATCACCATTAATATTCCTAAAACTTAATATGAATGGTAATAAGCAATTGGAGCTTGTTATATTGCTTCTTAACAAAATTAATGTTAGACAAACATTTTCATAAAAACCGTTATATTGGGCTTGCAATTTTGCGTTGAGGTTATAACCAAAACAAAAAAATTGTTTGTCACATTTTGTAATGTGTTCATTAGTCCACATATGTTTGTTTTATTTATTTTTCAATTTCCAATTTTGGTTTTGTTGTTCTTGCTTGTTTGATCCTTAGTTATTAAATCGTATATAATTAAAAATAAACGATTAATTGAACGCTTATATTATGTATATAATGTATTTATGTATATATAGTAGTACCTATAAATGTTCACATTTTCATTATTGTTTATTTCTCTCCGTAAGAATCGTGTCATTTTTTTGTCAAATATTTTGAACCTATCTTGTTAATCCTTTCGAATATTGCTGCATTTCTATTACACCGATTATTTCATATCTTCAGGAGTTTGTTTTTATTTTTTGTTAATTATTTATCTCGAAATAAAATTTGCATTCATTTTTAAAGTGATGTGAGTATATCAAATGTATTTTTCAAATAGTTTTTGCATTGTTTTTAATGGTTCCATTATCGAGATGAAGATGACAATTTTTGCTTACTTAATTAATAAAAAACAAATAATACCTAATAACTATAGAGCTGCACTTTTTGGAAAACTGTTTTCGAATTTAATCAGAATAATGTTACTTGCAAAAAAAAGTAATGTTAAGACGTTTTTTGTCATCAATGTTTTCAGGATAAGAATAAATTTAGCTTTAATAAAATTATTTCTAAAATTGTGCTTTAAATTACTTCATATCAAAAACTATCACCACGGCAAATTTTTTATCTATTAAAAGCTCTACAAAAAGACAGTAACTGTAATGATCTTGAAAAAAATGATGATATCGACATTTCGGTAAATAGTTTTTGTTGTTGTTTTCTCTGTCTATTTTTAACAACATTTATATGATGCTAAATCGAATATCATATAAAATGTGTGCGTCAGAATTATTGTTTTGTCATATGTTTAATACTCTTCACGTTAAATATATGCTTTGTTTAAATTTGTTTTTAGTAGCCTCGTGTTTTTTTAAATATAGAACATCATAACAAAAATATCGGCTAATTTTTGTACAGGTTTGTTTTACACTTACAATGTTCTTACAGTACAGAACATTTTGATGATTTGTGGTGAAAGAGTGATTATGAAAATTTCAAATTAAAAACTATGAAAAATGTTTTTTTCTTATTTTGCACTGTATTGTTATTTTTTTTTTAATACGAATATTTATGGCATTTAGATAAATTTTACCTGAAAATGTTTTTTTACAAGCAGATAACAGACAAACAATGGTTTTATAGCAAGTAAAAATTGAAAAATATTTAACAGCTTTATTTGCAATTCTCTTCAAATTTAAATATAGCGGTATAAATGGCGCTTATATGTTCAAGTACCTCACGTGGTTCTTATGTATATAATCACATTTTTATCATTTGTTCGTCATAATGTTTGGCTTATGCTATTAAATGTTAAAAGTCGACTTGGCGTATTTTATATTCTAAATGTACTCGTATGTGTTTTTATTCCATCTTTCACTTATTTTTCCTTTTTACGGTAATAGAAGAAAATAGTTTCAATTTTGTTTACGTATAGCAGTTTTTATATATATTTTTTTTTTGTTTAGCTAAGTACGCACAATTAGTAGACAGTAGTGTTCGTTTGTTTGTTTTTATTGATTAGTGCACGGGTTTTCTAACTGGTTTACAGTACATTGTTTTATATTACCTATTACTGTTATATAAAAAAATTACTCTCCTACGATTTGTAAATCTTTGTTCGAATGTTCATATGAACTGCGACATCTTGGACTGAATTTCCTAAGTTTATATCACTCAGTGACTTAAATAAGTTTTACGTCATCGTGAATTGTTTTTGTTTTACTTGTTTTTAATCTTATTATTTGAAACACATAGGGCAGTGACATTTCCTCTTCATTTATTTTCCTTAGCATTGTTGTAGTAATTTCTTTGTTTGTTTCTTATTTAAATAAATTGTTTTATTGATTTTTTAAATAATTAGCAGCGATTTAGTTCACATTTTTCACGTTCCAAATTTCAAAAAGATTTTCCACATCCTTTTATTTTATGACAGACTAACAATTTAAAAAAGTAATTTTTATACCAAGCATATAAATATTCTATGTACATAAACTTAAATATTGATTCCCATTAACCACACTTTAACTACTTAGCCATTCTATCTCCTGGAATACAACGAAGAAATGAAATGGAAAACTATTTAATAGCAATGTTTAAATTCTATTAAAAACATTGAAGTGATTAAATGTGTTAAAATTTCATTTATCGCTTTAATGTGAATTTCATTCAGAAGAAAATTGTTTCATTTGTGTTAATCAATTTTAATACAAAACTGCCACTGTGAAAACAAATATTGTATAAAACTTATGTTTAAACTTGAGTTGCGTTTCAAATAAATAATATTAGTATTTAAACAGAATTTAAAATATAAGTTTCTATAAATTAGTATAAATAAAGTTTTATTTTCACTGAAATGGTGTAAGTATTGTTTACAATTGCAAAGCATTAATAATATTAATTAATATTTAATTATTTTTTTAATTTATTTGATCTTATAATAAATATATAATTACGTGGAACTATTTTTAACTTTGATTGTAGTATAAAAAGAAGTCTGTTTCTGTTTCTACACTAATAAACATACAGTCAAATTAATTTAAACTATTTTTGTAATATTCATAAGTTTCAATAAATCGCGAATCAATGGAATTGATTGTCATATTTAAATATTTTATTATATACTTTTTTAATGGTTTATTCCATTGAATGTATACGACACGTATTTTGTAACTCAAGCGGGATCTTTTTGTAGTCTTTTATATATTTATTATTGTTATCTTTTAATCTAAAAAAAAAAAACATTGTAATAATATAGAATAAGAATCAGAACTTTTCGATGGCAAAAACACTTACAAGAGAATTTAATGGAAAATTATTTTCCTAAAGAAACTTAAGAATTGATTCTATATTATATATTATTGAAATATATAAAAACTTTGTTTTAAAATTATTAAAGTTGATTCTTTTCCAGTTTTCCAGTTCATTTCTGTATGAGATAAATTGAAATACAAAACAACTCAAATTCATAAGTTTTCTTTTTTACTTGCACCTAACAACACAATAAATATAACTCGTAATAATTATGCAGTCCCAATTAATACTATTGTTACTATTGAAAATGACTTGCTTCCATATTTATTAATTTAAAATAAACTATCAGTATCCAAAAAAGAAAAACATTCACGCAAATATACCTCAAATCTTACACTGTCCAGGATTGTTTATTTTCTTCAGATTTCTTTATAATGTGACTAGAATATTGTAAAAGCGGTTGAAAAATAAACAATATAAACAGCTGAATTATAAATAATATCTATTTTGCTAATCTGTATATCCGGCCATCAATCACCTTCCGGTCCTTCAGCAAAATGCCCCCGGACATCAAGTGAACTTGCTAATTGAAGGATGATGTGAGACAGTGAGGGATGCTCCAGAAGTTCATTCGCTGGCAATGGGGGCTCACATCGGGGGCGCATATGACGTCCTCTGAACGCTCGATGGAGTCGCAATACAACATCACAGAATACAAAACGTAAAATTAACGTGCGCAGGAAATCATCACCGAAGAATTGAACGTACGATGAGTCTAACATGAAAATTAAATGTTTGAAATGTTCAACAATCAACAATATAATAAGTGGTTACTGATATTTTTAAACCAATTTACCTATATAACCAATCCCTTGTTCAATTTCATCGATTCTACATCTAGTAACAAGTCGTGACGCTTCAGTGACAAATCGATCCACGTAGCTTTGGCACCGTTCCCAGTGGTGAATGGGAACATCTCCAACGTTGCAGACGTAACAAAGTGCGGTTAAGGGCGAGTGCAGGAACAGCGTAAACAGCGATCCATAATGCTGTACATCCGCTGGAAGATTAATAGTACGCAAATTAGGAAACTTCTTTTCAGCAGCATTCTAATCAACAACAAAATAAGAAACTTATCCCTTACCTTGAAAGGCTGGTGGTACGTCTTGGGGTGACATGAGTATAACAAGTGGTTGACCAAAATAACGTGGAATATGTTGGAATACAAATGAGTTATCAGAATCTATAATTATGAACAGCGGTCGTCTGGTGAATGGATACAGATCACCTGGATACAGGCAATGTGGCTCCTTATAAGATTTCCCTCGGATAGCTATTCCGCTGTCCATTCCATCTCGTTTTACGCTCGTACCTAAACCTCCGATTTCATAACCAACTAAAATCCAAAATTATGTTAAATATTGACAGATCCTTGTTAACAACATAATGATATTACAATCTTCCGGATGTTTTGTTGTGGAGAAACATCCATCGGCAGACATGTACAAAAGTAGCGCTCCGCCTGGAGGTAATTCTTTAAATCCACTAGCTAAGAATACCATAAGTTGACTAATTGAAGGCTTGTACAGTAAATACTTGTGAGGATTGTCACGGTAATGCCGTCTATCCCCATTTTCTAAATAACCCTTTGATCCTGGAACACCATATGGTGGCATACGACTCGCTGCAGGACTAGCATCATGTCCCGTGTGAATTCCATGTGGACCACCCAAAGGATGCACTGTTTCCGTTGGTTCCCGTTCCAGCGTTTGCAGCATTCTAAATTGGAAGAACCGTTATTTTGTATAACCTTATAAGTCGGACTGACAAGCAACACCCACCTGAACATATCCATTGTTAACTCTGAGAACTTCGCCTGTTCGCAGGCCGAACCCACAATAAGGATCTCCTGTAAGCTGAGCGTCATGTGCGGTGATCGCTCGCACGGTGGCGTCGTCAGGGGGGAAAGCCTGGAACCGGAACCACTGATGGTCAATTTGTGGAGTCAACCTATTCGAAATTTATACACAGATGGCCCGTGCTTTCGAATGGGGCGACATGTGTGTGTTTTATGTAAATGTTAAATGTAGTGAGAAGCTACAGGTGAGTGATGAAAAAGGGGTGAAAAATGATCTTGACCTTGAAACTATAATGTGGAGGGAATGGGATAAAGATCATTAATGTAAGCATTGAAATGCCTACGATCATCATGCAATTTGTTTTTTATGGTATATCGAAAAATCTTCACCCAATCGATCACAATTTGATGCAAGCTGATAAGGATTTATGTTTGACAAATTTGTGTTAATGCAAAACTGATGATGACAAGGAGATGAATTATGAATGCGAATGAACAGAAAAAAAATATGAATTTTAACATATATTCAAATCAAAATGGATAATTTTCAACAGCTATTAAAGCAGTAAATGAGAATTTCTTGAATGAGTGATCTTGAATGGATAAATGAAAACGGGCCAATTTTAAGTATAATATTATATAAATATATCTTAAAAATATAGTTGCAACTGAGATTTTCCACAATATAAATCCAATCCAGTGCGAAAAGCAACAAATTTACTGAGTGTGAATTCAAAAAGCTGGTGACGACTGCAAAAGCTTCTGACAATGTTCAAAATAAAATGCGCTCGGCTTCTGCATTCTGTGAGGGTGTAAGAAAAATAAAAGCGTTGTCCACTTAAGCCAAAAATAATGTTATCTTCTTCTTACATAAGCTGCCACGTCAAAACTTCTGATCAAAGCTTCAAATTAACGTTTTATTGTTGAGAGATTAATGCCAAACCCAAAATAAATTGCCACATTTATATTATAATTTTATACAACCAACAATAGGTCAAAGGATTCGATTGCTTTTACAATGGAAACAGAAATTCTTGGGAGGGATTCAAACCCCGAATTTTCCAATGCTTTTACCAAATCATTTTTTGTTAATTTCTATTTTAAAAAACATATGTTTGAATTTTGTAATGTTTGTTTTCTTTTATTAAATTTATTTCACTTTTAATTTCTACAAATTAAAATTCATTCACGACTCAAAATATCATAATATTTCTTCGGCACTAAGAAACGATTAAATTTCAATGTGTTCCTAAGAAACTCTTCAAATATATTAAGAAATTTTCTAGATATTTCAAAATAATATCAACATTTTAAAGTAAATAGAATGAAATAGTTCTATACAGGAAATAAGTCTTCGCATCTCGAAATGTTAATTCAAAATTGAAATGCAATTAAAATAATTTAAAAAATAAACCCCAAAAGTCCCAAAAAAACAATTAACTTTAGAACGGGGTAATGCGGTCAAGGGGGAATTCCCGTCAAAACAATTTTAAATATTTTATAACTAAAATTAGACACATAAATTAATTATTTTTAGAAAATTATAAATGTTATAAGAATTTATAATTTCATGACCTCATTCCCCCGCCCCACTCCTAATAAACTCTTTCGTGTATCATAAGCTGTGATAAATAAAAGAATTTCCATACGTATTGTTTAATAGAAACCGTTATGAAAACCGTTAAAAATATTCAAAAGTTTACTTAATTGCTCAAAAATAATTTTTTTTCCAAATAAATTTTGTATACCCAATATTATCAATGACACATTTTCCAGAATATGAATAATTAAAAAAAATTACATTTCTATATAAACCTTTTCTATTTATGACAATTTACCAAAAAACTTAAATTTCGTTTATTGTTCTCTCTTTTTTGAGCGAGAATACTGAATTTATTTGCATGAAATCTTTTACGGTAACATAAAAGTACTAAACTATTTCGGCTTCTACCACTCTATATGAAATCACGCATAACTTTTTTTATCAATTGAAGTATATAACAGTTGCATAAATAAAAACGAGTGCTATCAGTAATAGTTAAAATGCAAGATAACAAAATAGTGAAATTCAAACTGTTTCAGTTCATAACTACTGTGTGTTCTATCGTAGCAGGTCATAGTGTACCTAGCTTAAGTCTGTAGCTGCGGTAGAACAGCTCAACCGATCAGTAGAACATCTGGAACTGGAACACAATCTCAGTGACTCGGCCTACTGAACGGATGAGCCTTCCTTACTTAATTACCATTGGAAAGCACGGGCTTGAACTACTCTACGGAAATATTGGACTATTGCTCACCTGTGCGACAATACAATGGGATTTGAGTCAGCATGGAGAACTGCAACCGCTGCCTCAGCCTTTATAAAACCCTTTATTTCCTCTAGCACTAGTGACCATTCCAAATGATCCTCTGGTTCGTACCTGCAGGACAGAAAACTACTTAGATTCATACTGTAACTTAGATAGGTATTTCTCATCTTACGTAGATGTGTATTCCTGTATTTGTTTCTCTAATTCCGATACTAATTCACGAACTAACTTCATTTTTTTAAGCAACAAGCACACAACAATAAATCGCGCATAATATCGCAATTTTTTCACCATAAGATCGGGTCGATCTTCCTTAATTGCTCTCGAGTAGTAAGCTCTGCCTCTAATGGCTGCATAAAACTGATACGCTTCATTCAGGTAATTCGTCTCACTTGTTCTAAGGCTGAAATTAGAAATTAAATTGAAATTAAATTAATCATTCGAAAAGTGTAAACACGCCATGATCATTTATAACGGAGCTTTCAATGAAATCGGAGGGATTGTAGTGGTAATCAAATCGAAACATTTTTTACTAGATTATACTTTGATCTCGACTCACTAGTAGTGATAGTACAGTTGACCAATTTTGCTAGCTATCTCCCCTATTTGCCACCGCTTTAGTCCATACTTTGAGTCGAGGATCATTCGGTGTTGTTGTTGGAATTTCCAAAGTTTTGTGTAAACATCGAAAGTTCGACCAAAATACGCCTGCCATTGCCGATGACCATACTGTGGCAGGTCTCTGGAATAAATTCAGTAGTTATTACAGCATAATACACAATTAAAAATGTTAATTAAATACTCAAACCTCAGCCCATTAAACAATTGCTTCGACTTCTCAAGCAAGTGACAGAATTCCATAACGATTTTCCTATCCTGCTCCTCGGTTGACTCCATTTTCACCATGCCGTCAAGCATTCACATGCCACCTAAAAATTGGAAAATGTAAACAATAATTAATCATAATTATCGTTCAATTTAACCGAAAATAGATAATTAGTAATTACATTTAATTTTGAATGGAACTTTACACAATTTGATTTTGATATTGTAACGTGAATGATATTGTTTAGCCACACAAAACAGTAGCTCGCCAGGAAATGAGCACACCAAAATTACAGCTAAGTTTATTGCTGCATCGGAAATAGATACTAATAGCTTAATAATTAAGAAATAACTTTCGAGAGCAATCGCCAAGATTGAGATGAGATGAGAACACAATTCAGAACTACGTCATAGAACTTTTGCTGACTCAGAAATTGTACACTCATACATCATATCTGTATCATCTTTTACTTCCAGCTGAGCTTTCATGATTTCACAGCAGATCTTGCAATTATTGAAAACTAGCAGTGCCGCGGCTCCGGTCGCGTATACTACAAAATCATTGTTTATTTTTTTTTAAATTTATTTGGAAATAAAAACTCCAACAATGGACCCAATATGGAAATTGTAGCTGAGTTACCCAATTTCACCCGGCATATTGTAACTATTATTTTATGAATTAAGTTAATTAATTAATTAATTTCTATTTCTCAAAGTTTGAATCATCCATCGAGGCTTTCAAATTCAGATATTGGATTCGAAATTGGCCTCAATACCTACCTCTGTTTTGCAGGTAGGTATACCTACTAATTTTAATTATAATACAATCTCTTAAATTAGAGAAATTCTGGTCGTCATATTGGATCCACCACTTTGAATCTACAAATTCTCATAGTAGATTTAGATTGGAAATTATTGGCATTAAAACTATTTTTGTTATAATTTTCATCAGAACCAGTTGAGTTTGAAAAGTGTTGGCGTTGCCATATTGGATCCGCCATCTTGGAATTAAGAATTTTGAAACATTCGAAAGAAATGGCCTCAAAACAACCATTGTACTAATTTTCATTAAAATCCGTTGAAATAATCAAAAAATATGGCTGCCATTTTGGATCCACCATCTTTGATTTCTAAATTCGGACAGCAGATTTGAAGTCAACATTATTATACTATGATCAAAACTACCATCGATCTTCACAAAAAATATCAAGTGATGTGTTGTAATTGAAACAATTCATTTTTATCCTGTTACAATATACTATCAAAATAAAAATTAAATAAAATTTCGGAAAGAATATTTCATGAGAGTTGATTCAGTACTTCGAGATTACAAGTGTTTGACAACCACAATAATAAGAAATTCTGTTCAAACTATTTAGCATTAAACATTATTAGAACCTTCAATGTTGATCACATTTATTCACATAGAAACTGAATGAAATAATTCTCTGCTTACATTTGTAATAAATAACTGATTAGAATTTCAAATGTAGCCACCGATTTTTCCTCGCCAATTGACTTTCCGTTACTTCTTTACCTTCCCCTTTGATCTTTCATTGTCGTCGCCACAAAGTCTTAAGACCTGATTAGCGTCAATTTTTATATGGCTTGGAATTCGAGCACGTGGCTTAGGATGTTCGAATAAGACGGGTTAATTGAGTGAATGTTTTTATGAAAATGAATGTCAAATAAAATCGATTGTTATTTTTTTTACTCAACTAAAACCGTTTAATGCTATTTTTACACATGGCAATGGCAAGACAGTTGCGGAAAATGCAATTCCAATATGCAAACGAGCTAGACAGCGCTGTTTCTAGGCTTTAAATTAGATAAAGTAATTTTTAATATGCATAATTGAAATGAAACCTTTGCCAATACTTATATTGAATTGTAGGTATATTTTTAACATTGTGTATGCCTACATTTAGTATTTAGTTTAGTAATCCGCTGAACTAAACCAGCAAATCTTTGGCAAGTAAAAACGGAAAATAAAATGTTTCCTAATTAGTTCTGATATTTTTTTTTCTACAGATAAAAGTGATTCAATTCTATTTATCAACCACTCTACACAGGTTCATGAATTAAAAACCGTCGTCGGTGAACTTCGGCGTCTATCTCCACAGCCTTGTGGAAAGGGAGGAGGGGGGACAGACAAAACCGTGAAACAATGCAACCAGACAACAAATCCTTAAAACCATGACGATGCTACTATACAAAAAAATCAACAAAAAAAATACAAGAGAAAAAACAAGAAGAAGAAAACAAGTGCGGGACATCCCCCACATTGCCACCACCATCACCCGAATCCTTTTCACTGGAAAATCTTGTAAGAAGCTCACATAGTGCATTCTCCCTGTTTCTTCCCACGTCCAAATTTTCCACCTTTTTTTAGCTCACGTAAATTGCAAGTTTCACCCAAGTTGCAAATAATGAACAGAAAAAACTCAACGACAAAACGACTATAGCTAACAGTGGATACAACAACAATAACTAACAGTAGCAGCACTTACGTAGGCGCTTAGGAGTAGAACAGGAAAAAAAAATGTTAGCCACCCTGAGCCAGTGAGCATATCCCCAATGGTGGTGGTAGATTACCCGCATCGGTGGGTGAATGGGGGTAGACACAGAAGTGGAAAGGACTTCTTGAGTGGCAAAACTCCTTCAAGAAAGAAAAACAGTGAACGAAGATGAAAGCGTACTCTTCTTGCTGGGGAACACTTTTTATAACTGGCACAACGTGCAATGGCCGAATGTAATTAATCTAAGTTACACATCGACAGCTGCATAGAATACGAAATTTCAACGGAGGGATATAGTACTCCGATATATTAAGGAATTGCATCTTACAGCTTGCAGCGGTTGCAAGGAATTATTTGCCGCAATTCAGAGGACGAAATATCTTCAGCAGTTTGAATTCTCATCAATGAATTTAATGTTTTCCAAATTGACTAAAGAAAATTATTTTGTTAACAGATGTATATAAGCAACATGCACCGGGTCCGGAGCAGCTAACGGAATTTTTGAAGAGCGCAAAACACTGCGCCTCAACTTATTTCGTATCAAATACTTGCTAGTCTACCCGGTTTCATCTACTACATAGAACTGTTTCCCATAAGTCGGGTTACAATAATAGCTATATTATTAATTAATTCATTCAAGGGTAGTTTTGGGGGTTAAATTAGGATGGAGGTCGGTAGTTCTCATTGAGCTTTTTTCTAACCAAAAGGCCTAATATACTTACTAGTTTTTATGACTTTTTGTCCTTCAAAAATGGTACGAACTTTCATCCCCAGTTTTAGCTTTTTAAGGTTAGAATTTCAAAAAACCCTGGCACACGTGTTTATTTATTTCTAACAAAAGGGCAAAAACTAATTCTTATAATTTTGTTTACTTCAAAAATGACGGATTTCATACAAACTTTCATCCTCTATTACTATTTTACCTCTTTAGGGGTGGAATCTTAAAAAAATACCACCTTATCCCTTGTATCCATCATAAAGACATCCTCTGTGCAAAATTTCAGATTTCTAGGTCTAAGAGTTTAGGCTGGGCGTTGATGAGTCAGTCATTCAGGAGTTGTCTTTTTATATTTATTACAACATAACATCCTTAATAAAAATTTGTCTAGAAAAAAATATTAAATTTGGGCTTCGAGGTGCATTGAGTTACAATTATGAATTAGGACTGACTACCCGTATGCCAAATGTCGTGGCTGCAAGTGCTATAGATTCGTCTGGACATCGCACGCAGACAGACAGACAAACACTTCCTTTTATAAATATATATTTCCAGTTAGTGCAATTAAATTAATTTATTTTTACCTGATTTGTGTGACATTAAACATTTGTAGGGGTTGCAAATTAACCAATTCCACAGATTGTTTAAAATTATGTATAAAAGAGGCTATGGATTCTGTATCAACCGATGTTTTTTACATGAAAAATCCATTCAATATAAAGGAAATATTTTTGAGCAAACCGAAGTTAATCTGAATTTCAATATTTTTAACATTTTTTCTTACACAGAAGCTCATCAAGCACAACAAGAACATTCACATTATATTGTTTATTGTTTTCATACCAAATTGCTTATCTCAAAATCTGAAATCATCACTTGCTTGCTTGCGGATGGAAGGCATTTATTTTGCACAACAAGACGCTAAAACATCCTCTTTCGTTTTATGAGATTTCTATTTAAAAGATTAAGAGATTTTTTCAACGGATAACTGCAGGACGACTTTCATAATAGACCCAAATCCTTACAAACTACTCTGGTCGGACATTTACTCTGTGCCTTATTATGTGGCGGAAGGCAACGAAAGTGGAATATGTTTGCGACAGAATAACGCAGATTTATTTATTCGACATTCAAGCAAGTATTTTCGCTCCTTGAAAATGGCTGGACATGTGCCAGCATCAGGCAAGTTTAACGATTTCAATTGAGATATCCTGAGACAAGGAACCCCCCCCCCCCCCCCCCCCGTCACCCCTCTTACATTCGTCTCTGTGATTCCTTTCGGAACATTGCAGGAAAGTTCCGTTATTCACCGGGAATCAGTACGAGATTTCCACACGAATAAGGCCACATGTGGAGCGGGAGGATGAATACAAAACCTTAAGACGTCTTTAATGAACAACGATAGATCTTCCGGTTGTCATTGTTGATTCTGATTTATGTGAAATCCGACGTGGATTAGTCCAATGACATTTGAACTTGACCTCTATGTTAATCTAATCAGTACAGCAGGGAATAGCATAAGGAGCACAATAAAGAAACTACACGAACGCATTATTTCGCCATCAGCCGAAGGCGGTTTTGTAAGAATTTCTTTTGGATGGAGGCCAATTTAATTTGAAACAGATTTTTCAGTAGATCTATTTCAATTTCCGTCTTCGGAACGGCTCTACAAATGAGTAATCCTTTTTGTCCGCACACAGGATCCAACCAAGCTAAGCTAAGGGATTTTCTTTTTCCTCTTTCTTCTTCTGCAGATGAGATAAATGGAAGGATCCGGAATATAATGCATTATTGTGGCCCAGATTTTAAAGTACGCAACCGAATTTAGGATAACCAGTCATCAGGACTTTTCAGTTCAACGCCAAATTTCTGTAAATTTTTTTAGGTTACCTACTGCCGCATTTTGTGTGTGTGTTTATTTGAGTAAGTATTGAAAGTATAATAACTACTATACAATACTATATAAATAATAAAAATAATTATTTTGTAATGAGTAATTATGCCAAAAACGCATTTATTTTAAATTTTTATAAATATTCAATTAAGAACAAAAAACATTTGAATAGAAGAAAGGAAAGAGGAAACCACTCAAAGGGTTTTGTTTCAAAAAGGAACTCCAATGGAAAATGAAAGCAAACTTATTCAGGATGAAAAGAATAAACTTCTGTAAATAATTCTTAACACATTTTCAAAAGAATTCTTTTACTTTTGACCTGTTTTTGAAAATAAGTTTAAGCACCACATTGGAAATAAAGACCGGCTTACAACAAGAACAGAACGCTCATTTCAAGTTCGATTAAGTCATAGAGGACTGCATTGTGCAGAGCATTAAAAAAAATATACATATAGCTGGGTTACACTCAAGACAACTGTTTTTATCGAAATACCACAAAACGGATAAAAGAATACTTCATATTTAATTCCAAGTCACCTTCTTGCAAACGTTCACTATACCCATTCAGATCTGTCTCAATATAAAGGATCTAACCCTTCACCTCCGCCCCAGCACCAATCAAATAGGAAAAATCCCTCAACAACACGGTCCACGGCAACATAGCTTTCACTATATTCTTAATATCGAAGTACTTCTTATACATATAGAATGTTTTTTAAAGGAATACGAACATTCCACCATTTTGTAACTCAACTTTTATGCTATTACTTTTTGATATTGGTATAGTGGATTTTTAAAAACAACATTGCCATCTTAAAATAATCATAAAATTCAGATATCAATTTTGAAAATAATTATTGTAAAGCATAAGGATATCAAACATATTATTATGATATACACTATATATCGACACAATTTTTTGGAAGGTTGAGAGGGGTCACGTATGTAATAATAATAATAAATAATTTATGTATTTATATTAATCTATAATACCATTTATTTTTTTTTTAATTTAGAATCTCCCTTACAGATTGTTATAACATTTGTTTGTGAATGTAATAGCACGAAACTAATTAATCTTTGTTGTATTTTGTAATGTATTTTTAGTCTAAATACCTAAATAATTATTTGATATTACAACCACAAATAAAAATGTTATAACAATCTGAAAGTGAGATATAAAGTAAATTTTTAAAAAATGAGAAAAAGTTTACCATATTTTTAATATATATTAATATATATGATAAATTAATAATTTATTTTTATTATATGAGCGACCTCCACATTCTACAACCCCACAAAAAAATCTGCCGGTCCATGGGTCAAACACTCATAAATAACAAAAGAATCTATAATTTTTTTATAATATTTTAAATCAACGTCGTAAGTTTAAATATCTGCAAAAAAAATATTTAATAAAATTAGAGAAAACATTCTGGTCAGTATTTTAATGTGTGGAATAATAATTTTACAACATAAAATTATTGGAAACTATGAAGACATTAAAAATAAGTTAAGAAACCGTTATAAAAACTTTTGCAGTGTTGCCGTTCCCGAAATATTGCCGCTGCATATTTCATGCAATCGTACTCTTTTGTAATTAAATCAATCAATATTGCTTTCATGGCCTCAACTCGGCATTCATAAATACGCTTTCCCAGTAAATTATTTCTGCATATTTCATAACAATCGTCAATAACTACCTCAAGTTTAATAATGAAAACAAAAACCAGCGAGAACAAGGAAAGCAGAACATGAAAATCATTGTTCCTGCATATAAATAATTAAAATTTCTTCTTTTTTGTTTTACGTAAAGACCACATAGGAATACAAACTAGACAAATGATTAAAGTGAGTAATTTAAAAATACGCCCCCAAACTAATTCAAAATTCGATTTGTTTTGCTCCCCGGGAATGGATGCATCCTTTCCTGCCTAGCTGGTAACCCCTTCGGAGCTGTACGAGTACGGTGATCCCCCTCCGAACGTACACAAGAATCCGAATGTGTGTTTGACACTTACCACGACGCATCGCTCGTAAATTGAAAAAAAAAATCTGCATTAAAACAATCGTTGGAAAATCGTGTGCAAAACCACATTCTCTTGCCAATGAGGCAGCAAAACAAAAAAAGGAACAAGGATTGAGTTACTAAGTAACCGAGCATCATATCTGAATAAGTGAAAAAAGTATGCCAGGAAATACTCACATAATCCGAATCCAAAGAGTAAAATTTCCTTAATATTTCACAGAGCGCACATTTTTGTCTTCCTTTTTTTCTATTGTTTTACATGAATCGCATACAATTTTGTCCTATTTCCTCATTGCACGTAGTTGGTATCCTGTTGAAGTATTTCAAATACGCTACTATGTAAAAAACACATCACAGACATATCCTTAGTGTGTAGAAGCAAAAAATTTCACTAAACTCCGGTCAAAGGAGGAAAAATTTGTAACGAAGTGTAAAAATGATTTCTCATGCTTAAAAAAAAAAAACAACTGAACTTTATTGCCCCCCTGTTCACAGCGCGATTGTATCCTTTCGCGGTGGCGGGCGCGTCTTGGAAAAGCTCGTCAGCCCGAAACGCGACAATTTGCACATTTCCTTTGTCTCTAAGCAAGTAAATCAGTAAATGGTTTTTTTATGACTAAGACTATTGTTCAGCAAAGTTCGAAGGACCTCCAAGTGGGCTTCCAGTGGGATGGTGGTCGAAGACGGCGCCCCGTGGTACTTTGCAGAGATGTAATCTCTGAATTTTAGCAGATTTATTTTGTAATCACCTAATTTAAGATTTTGGCGAAACTGTTTGGTCACTAGGTTAGTTCTGATTTGGTAAAATAAGGGATATTATTTTGTATGAGCACACCTATTTTATTGACGGAATGCAGGAAGATTAAACCAAATAAATTTCGCACATCCGGATGTTAATGGTTCAATGAAAAACACTTGATTTACACTGAAACAACGAACAAATTAAAAATTTTCACACTCCGGCAATTAAGGCAAGGGTGCAAGAGACTAAACTGCTGAAACACTGTTCCGATATAAGTACGAAAAAAAGGGGGTGCACTTGCGGAAGGGTGAATGGTTGTAGCACAGCACTGAGAATGAATTTTTTACAACTTCCGGTTTCTATGTAAACTACAATACACGGCTATACATTATCAGGATTATATTATTTAATTACTATTCCATTATAATTAGAATTTACATATGATTTCTTGTGATGTTATGAGGGAAAAATGTGTCGATAAAACATAATGGCGTCCGGGAGTTCTTAAATCGTACACTAGTTGTCGCCGCTAAGCTAGACGAACACAAACGACAATGACGAGTCCGATTTTTCTCTACTTGGCCCGAGAAAGAAAGGGAACTTAACATGAGCCAAGAGGGGTGATTTACAAAACTACCCCAGAAAAAGAGCGTCAGACAGTGATGCTCAAACTGATGTTTATTGTATTTTACCCTCAAAAATTGGTTATCTTTAAAATGTGCATCTGTTTCTTCTAAATCCCTAAAAGATGATAACTGGAAACTTTAGAGAATATTTTGCAGAAGTTTATAATAGTAGTAGATATGCATAGCAAGCTCTAGGATCTCGTCAAGTTTTACGGAATATTTTCTCACCAATATTTTCTATATCCACTCCTTATGAAGGATGAGAAACCACTGACCTCAGCATTTGTTGGTAATATATGAATGTGAAAATGAAATTTACATGAATCTCCCTCAACAGACGGGGGGCATTCGGTGGTAACTGGTAAGTCAAGTTGGAAGGGTGTAAGAGAGAATTTCTCCCAAAACGTTGAATCCGTTGCTACACCAAAAGAAGAAGAAACCCTTAACAATTCTCTAAGGACTGCAATTCGCGATAAGTTTATTTATTATGCATTTATTTTGTAGTTCGTTTATAAATGTATATTCTACAATAAGCGAACAGTAATAATTAATACAAATATTATTATTTGCACATTTTAAATACCTAATTAAATATTTTATAGAATGAATAACAAAAGCCAATTACTGACTCCTCGGATGGGGAAAGCGCTGGCCATTGTATGTGGAAAAAGAGCAAATGAAGTGTGCCAGCGTTGTGAAGATTACTAATAGCATGTTAATGCGAGATAATCGCGAGATTAAACTGGTTTCGAGGTTTAACGCCTTGATCTTGTTTTCGAGGAGATTTACCATACAAAAACTTTCAAATGCTGATCTCGAATCTGAGGTGATTCAATCGTAATCGCCTCATAATCTCCATGTTATTGTGAATAAACTAGTTCAAATTTTGATACATAGATGGCTTCAAGGAACATTTTGACGGCTTTTCATAGTAAATTGACAGTTTCATGCAGAAATTTGATTTGAAAAATGCATCTGAATTCATTTGGCACTCCAATTCCCAAAAATTCTGCTTGCGCCACTAAATAACAATACATTAATATATTTTTGAACAATAATTCTTAGCAAATGACTCTCAATTTAATACATTTTTCTCGCACAATACATAGACAACAACACTAACTGTCAAAGATAATCTTCAAACTGCAGTGTGAACAGGCAAGATTAAGGAAGTGAGATTATCTTAATCTTGGAGATTTAAAATGCAGTGTGAACATGGTATTAAAAAGAAAAAACCCGCCAAAAACAATTCACAGTGGATGAATAATATTTATAACGGTCCCTGTCAATTTACAATTGCATTACAATTGACGTGCAGATGGCGCAGTTCTTTACTTAATAATATAAGTACCATGATACAAGGAACATAAGGTATGCCAATGATTTCGCACCCGCGGCATTTTGCGCGTCATCGGGTTCACCCAATGAGCATCGATGGTTTGACAGCTTTTTGTTTACAAATTCGTATGCAAGTTTTAAAAGTTTTTAAAGTTTTTTAATAGTTTTAAATATTAATTTTACTATTTTGCATTTAAAATGGTTTAGTGTGTAATAAAGAACTGTAAAAATATCATGAAATACACTGAAATACTGTTAATTAAGGCAAAAGTTGTAAATGCCTTATGTTCCTTGTATCATGATAAGTACTATATATATGTAATATAATAATTGTAATCAGCTGCTGAAATACAAAGGCGCTAAAACACAACAACAATTTATTTGCAAAAGTTTTATTGAGAAATTTCACGCAATTATTCCTGAAAAATCCAATGCAGACAATGCACAAATAAATAAGCAATAAAACAACAACAATTTATTTGCAAAATTTTTTTTTTATTTTTATTAAAATATTATTAAGAAACACATTAGGAGCGCGTTCAAAAACTTTACTATAGTAAACTACGTGGTAAGTCATAGTTATGCTACAGAACGTCATTTTACTACAGAAATTATGTTTTACCATGAGAGTTTTTGAACGACCCGTGGTAAACTACGAGTTTCTGTCAAAAATAGAAACAACAATCATTACTTATATCTTTCCTTCACGGACCCAAGCTATTCTGTCAAAATTAGTTGTCAGTGGTAGAGTGAGGTAAAGTCAATCAATTTATTTTGTTTAGCGTTATTTTTTATTTTAAGCTTTAAATTTTGTATAGTAAAAATATATTTATGGTAAAATGGTAGAAAAACGAAAAATTTTATTGTTGGTGGCGGTAACCTCCGCCGCGTATAATTTTCAGAATACTGTAAACACAACATCAATAAATTGACGTTTTCTTTAACCTTTGACACACAGCTTTTCTTTTAAAGAAGTGTAATTGTCATACAGATCTTTCTTTCTCTCTCATTCAAAAATTTACTACAGGCACCATGCTCCTGAGGAGAGTAAAAATTTTACCACGTCGTGGTAAACTACAAGAGTTTTTGAACGCACAATAGTTATGCTCATAGTTATGTTGTAGTAAACTACGGAGTTTTTGAACGCCCAAAGTTTACTATAGTTGACTATAGTAAGGTTTTTGAACGCGCTCTAGGTAATGCTAAAGAACTCTAATTACTACTATAATGCGTGACCAACTTCAGGTCACAGCAATTGACAGCGCACTCGACGGTGTTTTCAAACCGCGTCTGGTCCCCCCACCGGTTTTCTGTTTCTTTTCCCCTCCCAACAGGGTAATTTCATTTAAATCAATTAAAAACAACGTTAATTAGGCAAAACGTTAGGCAAATTGTAAAATTCCCTCCGTAAATTTCGAAAGCCACCTGAAAAACAAGTTTTCGACCGGATTCGAGAAATTTTTATTAAATACGAGAAGCGTGAACCTAGACCTTGCCTCTCTGCTAACTTTTGGAAAAACATGTTTTTCATGCGTATATTGAATGGGGGAGATTATAATTTTTAGGGATTTCACTTCTTTACTACCTGCAGTCCCACCTAATTCCATTTCAAGTATTTCCAGTAGTTTTTTAGAAAAATCTCAGTTGAGATTCCCCACGGAAAATTGGATTCTCAACTGAGAAGCCACGGGCAAATCTGTCAGATTTCACACTTTCCCCTTTTTCGGGACATTTCAATTTTTCTAGATTGAAAAGAGGTGGAAAAATTACACAGCCAAGGAAATTTTACGGGAATTTTTCTTTTACGCGGTTTTTTTTTGTTTGCTTTTTGCGTTTTTCCCAAACAAACTTCCGGAAGGAAATCCAGTCTCGTCCGTCACTTTTGGAGAAAGAAGTAGAGAGACTAATTAATAATAAATAGGATTTAGGGTAAGTAGAGTTGGGAGTGAGTGAGTGAAGCGAAAATTTTTGAGGTCCCTTTAATCTAAATCTTTTTATCTCCCCTAAATCAATTGCTATCCTATATAATCTTATCATCTATCTCCTCCCCCATCGGAAGGAAAATCAAAAGTGAAGTTTTCTTTCGTGTTTGGTTAGTTATTATTTATTAATTTTATAATATAGTTTTTTTCCCCGTGTTTACAAAATGAACCGCCACTGCAAAAAAATAGCTAAAAAAAATTGTTGCTATATAGGCTGCTCCCGTAGTATTACGGAAAAACCAAGACTTGTTACTTGTTATGCTTTTCCAAAGCCTGAAGATCCTCGGTATAAAGTCTGGATGGCTTCCTCCTCGAGTTCAAGTCAAGAAGAAAAGGTCAAATACTTTTGCTCGAGGCATTTTCACGAGAAGGACATACTAACGAGCTATAGAAGGAAACTGTTGAAGGGACATGCAATTCCCATTCCAGCGGTGAAAGAACAGCAGCATTTAAACGAGCATAATTATGCAGCCGTACTGAAGAAGGTGGTGGAGGTGGACGAACAGCAATTGCAGGGTCAGTTTAAAACATTTTAGATTTTTGTATTACATATAGATTTTTGCCAAAAACGTTAAATATTTATTAAGTTTACTTAGTTTCTTTCTCTTAGTAAGTAAGTAGTCAGTCCAAGTCTTTTACAATTTCAGTATCACGTCCAGCGCCAAACTTCAAAGGAACGGGTATAATAAATGGTGAATTCGCTAGTATACATCTTTCCGATTACCTAGGAAAATATGTGGTTTTCTTCTTTTACCATGTGGACTTGTAAACAACCAAAACATACACAATTTGCGTGCAAATCCATCCCTAAATAATATTTTTTTTTTTTAGTCGAGAGGATATTTTCGCATTTTCGGACCGAATTCAAATTTTCCGAAATATAAACACAGTGCAGTGTTGACTCACAATTAACGCAATTATTGGGCTTGATTAAAACGCCTCGCAACGAAGGGGGTTTAGGAAAAATTGATATTCCTCTTCTGAGTGATTTGTCTCAAAGCATTGCAAAAGATTACGGGGTGTACTCAGACCACACTTCTTTATATGGACTTTTTATCATAGATGCTAAGGGAATTTTGAGACTAATAAGTATAAATAATCATCTTCCTGACGCGACGAAATCATCGTCGGTTTTTGAAACTCTTCGTCATGTGCAGCTTTTCAAATTGACTGACGGGACTGAGGAGGGGGAATGAACAAAAAAACAACTTTTGAATAATTTCTTTTTGTTTTGGTTGTTTTTAATTTTACTTATAAAAATTTTTTTTTTAAAGAATATATTTTTTTGAAAAGTAATTAATTGTTTTTTTATATATAAAAAATTGTAAAATAATTGAAAAACATTATTATTATTCACTCACGCACGGTTTGTTGGTTCAATTCACTCACGGGCCGGCCCTTCTTGGTTGGTGGTGGTGGTGCGCTGACCCGGACTAACTTAACTAGTTTATTTATACTACCACCACCACAGAAATTACAAAAAATTGCACATGGCGGCCGCCATCGAACGTCAAAGAGGAGTTTAGTTCGCGGAAAATAAAGTTGGAAGGAATTCTGTAGAAAATTTGGTCAGTTGTGTGTGATCCACAAATAAATGTTTTTTATTGTGTAATTAAGTTTTCTGGCACAGTTACTCAGTCGTTATGAAAAGTTCTACGAAAAAGAAGTTAACAAATAATGCTGAAACAAGTGCTAGTGGAAAAAAATTGGTGCAAGCGATACTTCCATTCAAAATTTTATCAAGTAGTTGATTCTTCAACAAAAAGTGACTCACTAAAAAGAAAGTTAATATTTCCGGAAAAAAGTCTTGATTCCGGGAGCCACCAGAAAGAACAAAATTTAATAAGTCGCAGCGTGACATTAACCTGTCAAATGCATAAAAATTTCCATGTGCAAGGTTGAGTTGGAGTTAAGTTATCGTTGAGTTAATAAAACGGCCGCTTAACCTGAAGTGTTTCCATGTACTTGAGGAGTTGAGTTGATAGTTGGCATTTGGTGTTAAACCTCAACTCAACCCGACCTTTTTCGTGGAGTTAACTTGGATTTAACGAAACTTGCGTTTCCATGACCACTAACTCGAGTTCAACTCGAGTTGAACCCCGCATGGAAACGTAGTAAATGTTGAGGTATTCTCTGCTAGGATCCAACCAAGATGCCGAAAGTAGTTTCCAGAAGTATTGTTTGTTCTGATTCGAAAGACCAGGAAGAGTACAGCGAGGAGAAACCACTGAACATTTACTATTGTTTGTGTGGTAGACTATCGCTCATATTAGGTAAATATTAACACTGACTTTAGCAAACAATAACTTTAGTCGACTTTTCATAAAATGACAGATTGCGCAGTGGAGAAACTTCCGTTACGAAAAACGGATGCAGCCCGTGTAATTGATGGAACTCAAAGAGCACACAAATTATCTTACGACTGCGGGGAAACAGTTTACATCCGTCGAGATGCTGGAATTGAGATACAGTATCGTTTAAATGTAAAATAAATCAAACTTGCAATGGTATATTTTTAATTTCTTGTATTTCAGTGCAAATCCTGCGGCTTACCAGTGTATTACAGGCACACACCTGACTCGAATGTCACATTCATTTTGAAAAGAGCCCTTGTGAAACGTAAGAATGAGAAACAATCATCAACTCAAACTGCAACACAACCGACAGAAGACGTACTCGGCCAGGTACTGGCTGCATCTACACAGCCCCAAAAAGTAATGGTAACACGACACACCAAAAACATGGGGAAATTCAGTTCAGTTACAGTTTCCACTATCGACGAGGAAGAGGATGAAATTGAGGCGGTAACTAAATATAAGCCATTCACCATTTCAATTAGATTAATACGTTTATTTAATACAGCGCGAAATCGCGGATAGTTATGCAAACAATGCGAGAATTATTGAGAAACAACTCCAGAGAAAAAGTGGTGGAAAACATCCAGATCAAGGAGGACGGTATCGAGGAGATGAAGGTAGCTCAGCAAAAAGACCCAGAGGAACTCTCATTGACATTTAAATTATTGGTTTTAATAAAACAACCAGGTACTGAGGAATATAATCGTGTCTATTTTGTTTGTTTCAATTTCTTCAAATCGCACCATTAAAGGTCGATATTTTTTAAATTTCTACATCTAAAACTTACAAAAAATTGTTTTACAACTTTTAACAATAAATATATTCATAAATTGTTTAAAAAAATAAAAATACATAGTAATGATAGCGTAATGCAAAACCAACAGCATAAATTTAGAGAGAAATATATTCACATTATATGCATTTAATATTTTTCAGTTGATATAGAAATGCAACTATTTTTTTCTCCTTCCACAAAAAACTCATTCACGACTGAATACGAAAAAATTCATTTTATTCGTTTTTCATGCAGCGCCAGATTGAATATTTGTTTTATGAAATTAACCTATCCTTAAGTGTATTGTAAATATCATTAGTCCAATACGACATGCCTTGGTCTGACTAGAAGTTTTTGTTTTAATAAATTCCTCAATTCCTCGTAATTCTTTCGCTGTTGCTCGATTCGAAGAGTTTAGCAGCTTCGGCATCTGCTAACGTCTGACTTATCTTCAAAATTCTCTCATACATAATCCTTGTACAAATTACTTGAAAATAAGCAAGTGAAGATTTTTTGTTACACTTTATTACAGAACTCATCCTTCGAGGGACGGGTTTGTTTTCTAGTAACATAACATAAATGTATCCATCTAAATCGCAGTGGCGTTTTTAAGTTGTTCCTCCGGAGATCACAAAATATCTAATTGCTACAAGCGCAGGACTGTTGTAAGTAGTCGAAAATAATGCAAAAGTAAAGTACAGGAATTAAGTGTTTTAAATATCAAATGTAATGATGATCCAAGCGAGTTTTATGATTAATCTATTATTTGAAGTTCACCAACGGGGAGATCGGAAGCCTCTTTGCAAAATGTACTGGAGCGCTCAAGTTTCGACTCCACTTTAAGTTCTTTGGGACTTTGAATCACTAACTCAATCTCGTTCTTATCATTTTTATTATCGCTGATTTTCTTGATGGCTTTATCAACCCTTGAATGTCCCACTTTTGTCGATTGGGAACCAGTTACAATCCTACTTTTAGCATTTTTTCCTGATGATGGAATCGAATTGTTCCCAGTGGCTTTCGCTGTCTTCCTTAAATGCAATCCTGCTGATGGGCATGTTTTTCTCATTGGAATGTTTGTTGTTGTAGATGACTTAGTTACTGGAATAATTCTTTCTTGTTCCTCATTCAGATGCTTAACACCGCCATTGGTTTGATTTGCAGAAGCTAAAGCAGATTTTCGAGCCAGAATTTCTCGTGATTTTGCACTTAAAAAACTCCTACGAACTGCAACAGCGGATCCAGCTGGAACTGAAATTGATCGATTTTTGAAAGCATCGCGTGGAGAATTCACTGAACTTGTGGCGCTCGATAGACGACTGGATTTGTTTGTCGCTGAAGATGGACTAGAACCGGAAGTGTTCTGACAAGATTTGTTAGCAATTTTTCCAGCCGCTGGCCGAACATTTTGATTCTCTTTATTGATAATCGGATTGGATCTTGTACTTTTAGCATTTGACAATGATTCCTGTGAAATTGTTTTCTCTGTCTTCAGTGAACTCTTCATGGAATCTGCCAGTGAATCTATCATGATTTCAGTGTCGGTCCTGACTTTGTTTGCATCGCATTTTTTCGAAGGTGATGCCAAACTATCCAGTGACATGTTAATCGATTTTGGTCCTAATTTTCGTGGTGGTCCACTACCGAAACGTTTGTTGGTTGCTGGACTTGATGTGCGTGAACTATCGCTGGATGATATTGCCCTGCCTTTAACAGTAGCAGGAATATTTGAACTCGTCTGACTCTTCAAAGGACCACGAGCTTTTCTTGGTTCTAAATATCTTGGACGAACTTCTGCAAGACGAATATTTCCCACAGATGCATTCTTTTGACTATTAGCATCCATCAGTTTTACTGATGTTGATGAATCTTCGGATTGTGTTCGACGATGACTAAGTGTACTCACTTTTTCCATTTTTGGACGGGGAGCTGACGAGTGTAGCTGCACCGGAACGTTTGCCTTGGAGTTGGACTTGAAGAATTTCACTGAAAATATTATATGATTGAAAAACATGAATAAAAGAATACAAAATAATTGATTGCTACCTGATGAATCCTTAGCCTCATTGTTTGCCTGTACTCCTTTTTCGATTGTTTGAATATTACGATCGTTTGTTTGCGTATGCGCAGTTGCACGATACAATTGTGTATCGTTGGCAAGTGCTCTTTTCGAATGAGCCTGAATGGCCAATTTAACTTGATAGAGATCCTGATTTCTGCTGCTCGTGTTAAAAGACAACGCTTTTGTAACTGGCTTGCCTCTGCGTAGATCTAAAGGTTCAGTAAGACACGCAAGTTTCTGAATTTTCTTCCTCAATTCCAAATCCAGACGTTGCCAAGCTGCAACGCGCATTGCTCGTGCACATTGCCTGGTCAGACATTGTTCCACAGCCGACAGAATGGCACTCACAAGACGAATAAATTCCTCGCTCCAATCCATTTCTTCTTCATGTACTCCTTCGCCAAATTCTCTGGCATGCTCACCAATGTTGGGGACGTTAATTACTTTAGCGGCCAAGACTGCATTCAGCCTCGTTACACGCTGATAGCTGCGGCAAGCTTGATCTGGTGTCAATGATGATGCTGTGCGGAGGAGGATGCCTTCTAATCGAGATATATTTGTGCTCTTATCGTGGCCAAGAGATAGAAAGCTATCGCTGGCAACTAAACTTGCAAAATGATCACTAATGTAGGCGTATGCTGCATCTAGAATATCTCGCACAATGTTTTCTGTTGAAATAGCCCATCTGCAAGGTGCCATTTGTGCAACGATGTTATCACAGTCCAAAATTGTATCGAGAACGTTCTCAGAGGTCTGGAAAAACGAAGTTATAATTGTTGTTTTTTAACAAACCGAAAAAACTCAAGTTCAATTAGTTGAGTTTATAAAACTGAAACAAGAGAAAAAAATAATAATTTTGAAACTTACCAAATGAGCGACGATCTGTTGACGACATCGTCCCATGATATCTGCAGGCAGCTGAGCAAAGGATCGTGTTGGCCAAACTTTCAAGTAATGTCGACAAGTCCACTTCAATGATTTTCTGTACAGATCATCCAATGCATGATTTAGAGCAACAGGCAGCACTTGCAGAATGCCATCAATGCATCCCGAACACGGTTTATGAAAATTATGGCAATAATTCATTTTCAGAGCATGTGCAGTGACCTCCTTTAACCCTTCCAATCCCAAAAAGTCGGCCAAGGCGGCCAACTCCATTAAACTAATTCCATCCGGTGGATGAGATGCTCCTGAATAAATGTGGCACAGTGCAAAATGTACAGCACTATAAGAGTATCCTGGAAGAGAGATAACATTCCCAGCACTCTGGACCCATCCTCCAGCTAGCATGGCAGCGAAGTATTGGCAACGAGATTTCAAAATGCATTTGTGTGCTTTTATGCGGCGTCCATTCACCTCAACAATAACATCAGTGGCAATTTCTTGTATAAACATCTTGAGTAAATCCTCCCCAAGGCGCCTGGGCTGTCGACATGAAATCGAGGACTCGTCCATTCCAGATCGACTGATGCTCGACGCAAGACTAGACTCTGTAGACAAATCTGAATGAAGGTACTCCATTTCGTTGGGACTTCGATTGCAAATGTCGATGGAGAAGTCCCCAGGCAAACTGTTGCTGAACTCCTTGGACAAATGGGGAAATAAACGAGTCAAACTTCTCAAGTTTTCTACGGATGACGTTATATTAAGGATGCTATTCCCCGTGGATCGAGTCATTGCCCAGGAGTGCGGTCGTGACTTGGTTTCCTGGAATAATTTGCTAATATGCCGATGATTGCCCACCGATCTAGACATGTTGTCAGGAGAGTGCAGCTCGAATTTCGTAAAGGGTTTGTCCATGTCGGAGAGCTTCACGAAATTTGTGCCAGGTTCAGTTGTGTGTTCGTTGACAGTCTCCAGAAGTTGTTTCTGTTTTTCAATGGTCGCGTGTAGAGTCTCCATTGTGTGGGCGGGAGATTTAAGATCACTATTTATTTTTTTCTTGCTTCCATTTAGAGCCTCTTTCTTGGGAGATGCAGTTTCTTTGGCTTCGATTATAGTTTCCATGATCAGAGGACGGCCATTCTCCTTTATGGGAACTGGTTCTGGTACAACACACAAATTTTCCTCTTGCTGAAAAGTGAGATCTTCCGTATCCGTGGTAGAGGCTGGAGACAGATCCTTGGAGAACACTCCATCGGTCAGCGAACCTTGACTGCTTTTATCAAAGGTTTCATTGATTTGAACGTCCTTACGCCGTTTTTTTACTCTGTTTGCCAAGCAATCATTTTCTGCAAAGCTTGAGTGAATCGAAAGAGAAGTTCCCGAATGGGAGTTGTTCGAATACGTACTGAGTTCGGACTTGGAACAGGAAACATCATCGAAAGGTGACAATGATGAATCTATTGACATGCTGGACGTCTTTGAAATTAAAGGAATCTTATCAAGGATATTCATGATGCCCTTATCACCACTTAAGCTTGCTGATCTCTTGTGCTCTTTTCGGGAACTTTGTGCGGATGACGATTCTTGGGTATTCCACGAGTGCCGTTTAGAGTCGTCCTTCTGTAAATGACGCTGTTGAATTCGGCGCATAACAGGCGGAGGATCAGCCTCGATGAGAAGAGAATGCTTCCGACTTTCGTCTGAAGATCCTACCACTGTTTCCCCAGCGGAATCAAGTTTTTCGGTATTCATTTGATTATGTGCGCTGCGCGACAATAATGTTTCCGTCGAACTCGAACTGGTCTTCATTAGGTCACTGTCCCGTTTCTGGTGGAGCGAATTGGATAATCGGGATGCCAAGGAAAGGGGTTCACGTTTGGATAAATTTCTTTTCTCCCCAAAATCAATAAACATTGAAAATATATTCTTCTTGTCTCCTCCATTCACCGGTGGCGTTTCACTGTTCGCAGTCGGAGGCGGAGTGGCATTTCTAGAATTCTCGCTCTCCGACAGATCGATGTAGAATCCAGTGGGCTTTTTGATATTCTCATGCAAAGATTTGGTGACTTTGGAGACAGTGATTATGTCAGAGTCCATTGGTTTTGGAGGTTCCATGTCGTGCAGCGAAACGTAAAATCCCATAGCGCTCTTGTGCGATCCTCCCGAACCAGCCCGATCTGAAGACGCGTCCGCGGAACGAGCTGTAGTCTCCGTGCTTGATGATGAGCTTGTGCTCCGGCGTCTGCGAGTAGTCTTGCAGTCACTCATATCCACCACCCACGATGTCAGCGACTGCAATGGCCTTGACTTGTCCTTGACTTTCGATGTACCTTCAGTTTCGGATGTAAAATCCAGTGAATGAAATCCGCCAGACACAATTGGGCAGGTTTCCGTCTTGCGTCTCACTGGTGGACTCTCACACTGCTTCGGTGTGAAATCTTGTATGGACGCACCGCCGGAGACGATTGGAGCTGACTCGTCACACCTGAGAGACCGTTTTGGTATTTTAATCGCCCCGGAACTTTCGCTGTCACCACTGTAAGATGTGTCCTTGCTGCTAGACTTCATCCCAGAATCTATTTGTACGATAGAATTATGAGGAGTGTCTGGCAGAACGCAATTTCCCCCCGCAGTCTCTGGCTCTGACTGCGTTCGATGGTTGGTGTAATTTTGTGGTTCGATGTTGTCATTCACTTCCTCGAAGTTATCACTAGAATAAAAAGCTGAGGATGACCCTGACGCGCTGGCACCATATTCAGGGAAATCAGAATCAGGGAAAGGTATTTTCGGATTAATAAGATGCCCCGAAAATTGTTGAATTGAATTTTGAAAAACTAAGTTTCCCTGTTTTCGTTCTTGTTCCTTCCGGGTTTGGCGTGTACCTGGTTCATCCAGATCGAAGGTAGCTTGTCGTGTAAGTATCGAATCGCCGTCATCTTCCGGTGACGTGAAAATATGCTTGAATTCATTCGGACTTGGCTTATTGTATTGATCTTTGACTTCAACACGACCGTTAGTCGGTTGCTTGAAGTTCTCTCTTTTCCATAGTTTTTCTTCATCTGACAAATTATTTGCGGTCTCCTCGCCCCTCTGAGGGGACTCATCGCAGCTACTGCTGGAATTGCTGCTAATCCTTGGAGCATTTTTTGTTCTACACATCTCGAAACTTTTATGGAATGTTTCTAGTTTATCCAAATGCATTTTCTTTGGCCAAGCATCCTTCTCAGAATTCTCAGATCTACTTGAAAAAGTTTCTGGACTTGTCTCCTTTTCCTGTGGCTCTGGACGAAAACATCCACCTTCGGGAAATTTTGGTGGCAATGTTGGAAAAGCCACCTCCGATTCATCCAACAGAGTAGATGCATCAATGAAGCAAGCCGTGACAGAGGCTGATGGTGGATGTGTAACCATTTCCGATGAGTCAAGAACTTCAACCACAGCAGACGAACCATTTCCAGCTGCACACTGTGTTGAACTTCTCCTTTCGTTGTGCAAAAAATTTCTACAACAATCCTTAACTTCAATGTTACTACGATATGGAAATATCGACTCCCATGAGCCAGTCTCTGATGATATTGATGAAGTCTCCATTATCACAATTTCCTCGTTCTGTCGTTGTTTCTCTTCTTTTGTCGACGTCGGTTTACCTTTTTTCTTCTCGAAATTTTTATTATCACCATTTACAGCTGCAATCACTTCGGGAATGAAATCCATGCTGCAACACGCCTCATCGAGTTGCTGATCACTGGAATATCCAGTGCTAACAGGTGAAAATGTGTCACGCTCTTCCTGGAGATCCATTTCGCAAGTTTTAGTCAATTTATTCTCATAGTGTTTTGGAAGATCTAAATTATTTGGTGGACACAATTTTCGAGCAAATATTTGACATGATGAGGGCGCCGTTGTGGATGGGGATACATTTTCAGGGGTGTCGGGACCATTTACAAAATCAAATGTCGATCCTCCATCGGTGTTGTTCTGTTTCGATGATAATCGTGGAGGATCGTTTTTATCGCCACCGTTTTGCCGGCCACAGACGCCACCTTCTAATTTTGTTTCTCTGGTCGCTTCCGTGCCGATGACATTGCCGACGAACACACTCGAATTGGCACTGTTCGTGCTAGAAAAGTTCTCGATGCCACTATCTGGACGTATTTGATCCGACACAATACCTATTGTATCCATTATTCAAATGCTATTCGAATGCATGCTTGTTCAACTATTGCTTACGAATGTATTGGAAAGAACTTGTTTTATGGATTTACCTTTGGTGATGATTGCATCTTCAATTAATTCCACGCTCGCTGCATGGAGGTTAATTATTCACTCATGTCATGCACCATGAATGCTCCCGTGAATTATTGTATATTTCCAATTTGATCGAATCTATTGGGTACTTTCCTTCCTCCAATACACATAATATTTTCGCACTGTTTAGCTTCTTTCACCAATTCTAGTGATTTTATTTATTTGTTTATTGCGAAAATGAGAAACCGCTGATTTCCAACTGCACTATGTAATTTAATTTTTCCACTTGATTGACATTGAGATGCAATTCAAATCTGCATCACAGATCAGTTGTTGTGAGTGCATCGCTAGACTCCAGGTAGCTTGAAAGACGATTCCGATGCAGTTATCAAGACAGCGCGCAAGATAAGAAACTATCACTGATGGCAATTAACTCAATTTGTGCATAATTCATGCAGCAAGAAATGTTGAATAATCTGGAAGTAAAAGAGAAACAGAAAATAATTTGCAATTATAATTTTCTTATGTTATGATTCTTGTATGAAACATACATAATTGAAACACCTTTTTCAACATATTTCTGCATATTAACTTATATGTAAAGTGATGCTAGCCAAGGTAATCTCGGCTGCATTTATGCAATTCTTTGGATCGGTTACTAAATTCCGCAGCATGTTTATTTCCCACGAGTTAGACGATGCAGAACAACTCAAATGCTTGGAAAAATCGATAAATTTTTACTTTCAAACTACAACACAAAATAAATCTAGTTTCTCTTTACTGTAATCACTGATAGGAAAATTGTACATGTTTACATTAGAGTGCAGTTTAAACATTGCGAAATTATTTCATGGTATTTATATTGAACTAGAAAACGAAACTATTTAAAATAATCAGTAAAAAATCAAAACCTTTATTTAGTTTTATGAGAAAGTCACTCAGATGTGAAAAGACTTGTAAGGGCTAAGGCCACTCTACGATTTAGAAAATATTTAAAAAAAAAAATTTGTTTTCCTAAAATGGCGCCTTAATATAATAAAATGATATTCCAAAATATTATGGGCGAGAAATATCTCTAAGTACTTGAAATTTGAATTCTAACGCAGCGCCTCTCGATCCCTTGCAACCGTTTGTCATCTCTTCTATAACAATTCTTTACTACTGAAAACTTTTAAGCGCGGTTTTCTTATAACCACATTTTTCAAACTGGGCGTAATCATAACTCAAAGAAACCTTCGCCAATCGAGTTGAAAATTTTACTGTAGATTCAAAACTATATTCTCTACAGAACCTCGTAGCATTTTTGAATTGTATTGCATAGTACTCTTGTTAGAAATAATTTTCTGGCGATTTTTTCATGAAATTTTGAATTTGTTTTTCAAACACGCGTAGAAATTTTTGAAAAAAATCTACGTACTTCTCCAGGCGTTCGCATCAATAATCAAAAACCTTTTGCTTTATTTCCTAAGTTAAAAATTCCAGCAACTTCCATATGCCATTAAAAAAAAAGACAAGATCGGAGAAATGTTGTGGAGCCGCCATTTTGAATTCAATCATCATCCAAAAAACCTCTTAATAAATATTATTAGTTGTACAATAAAGACCTTTTTACAGAATTTTGTTTGATACCATAATTGCTAAAACAAAAACCCCAAAATATGGCTATTTTTCCCCGCTCCGAGTGTGACCTTATCCATTAAATAAATTTCATTAATTAGAAAACTTCGTAACAAAAAAAACTATTTAATATAATCAAAAGGAAATGTCCCCATAAATATTATTAAAACACACTCGATCCAATCGCGCAATAAACATGTAAATCGTGATAAAATCAATTCCAAAACCTTTTCTTTTTTTATAAAACACGATTTACACAATCAAACATGAAATGACAACAATTTTCAAGAATTTTGCTTGTGAAATACGCAATCGTTTCTCACTTGACAATATGTTTTTATTTAAAGCAACACAGTGGAATCATTCAACATCACTTGTGCCAATTCAACCAAATCAAAAATCATTAAACAATTTATAACCTGTTGTAATTTAAGATGTAAAGTAAACAAACCGTTGTGTGGAATCAGTTTTTAATTTCCGCTTCCGCTATATTTTTTAGTAAGTCTTTCAATGTCTTTTAAAGCGGCATCCCGAGCAGGGAGAATTTCACCGCGGAAACAACCCTCCTAGTGAAAGGTCAACAAAATAACGAAGTCATACAAATTGGCTTTGTTATGGAAATTTACTACTTTTACTAACCGAAATGACTAATATTTTAAAAACAATTGCGAATATTTATGAAAAATCCCATAAATTACAGGAAAAATATAACGTTACCATTAATGGAAGTGGTTGCTATTATTTCCAGCGATAGACTAAGAGCACCAAGGCTACGATTCAGAACGATGTAGAAACTCAGAAATCTTATTCTAAACTCTTAACTAACAAGCAAGACATTTAAATTTTAAAACCGCACAAGTGCGCCACGGATGAATCATGTGGCATAAAATAAACAACCCCACAATTACATCATGCACGTTGGAGATGGCCATTCTAGTCAGTAGCCAGCAACGATCAAGCCAAAGTGAGGTTCATTTACAACAACAACAAAAACCTATTTTCATGATGAATTTACCTAAAATTTTAATTATTGTTGCTTACAGACAAAACACAGTGATTTTTATCCGGAATCGCAACAATGCCGGATCAACTGGAGCACGAAATTTTGAATTAGGGAAAAGATACAAAGCGGTACGAAGAGGTATGAAGAGGTGCGCCGGCTGCCTCCTTATAAGGGTTGCACTCTTGTTTGCTCTCCCGTACATGGAATTTGTTATCTGTAGGCTGTCGCATGACATTGAGAAGTTTTCTAGTTCAACAAAGTTCCAGAGTCGCTTTAAATGTTATTCGTTTGCATGTTTTAATTCCACTCTTTCTTGTTGTAAATTGAAAAAGAAATGTGCTTGAGTTTGTGCAACGTAATGTAACGACCTTGTTATGCGAAACCTCTTCACTCATCATGGGTTATCATCTCCGGCTACCTTTAACGAGATATAAGAAAAAAAAATAAGACGAAGAAGAAAAACAATTTTTGTTGAAGAAGATAAATGACTAAATGAGTTAAACACTAAAACACGTGTGAAGTAATTAAACTCACTGTTTTTTTCTACTGATATTTTTAAGTCCAAAAGTCTAGAAAATTAGAGAGTCAAGGACATCAGTATTTTTCATTAACTAAATTCATGTTGGTATAATTCTAATCACAAGTCAAAATTAACTAATCGTATTTCATAATCTGCAGCATGAAACATTATTTTCAAATGCCTTCATCAAGGTCCAGGGAGTGCCACCTTCTTATTGATCCCCTCCCATTAACATTGACAGAGAGCATCAATTTCGAAGTATTTTAAAAGATTAATTTCAAAATCATATTCGGATTTTTAACATGAGGCACGATTTAAAGTATTTCATTGATCGATTTCAACTGAAGTATTCAACTGTTTGCATAACAAAAAACTCATAAATGTCCATATGGAAAACAAATAACTATAGTGGTTTACATTACAAGTGCTAAGTACACAAATAGAATAAACAAATCTCGTCTTCATTCTCCATGCCCAAAACAAACAGTACAGAGAAAAAATAAATTAGGAAATGCGGAAATAAGTCCAGAATATGACTAATTGACTAATCACCGAATATTTTCCAGAACTGAATGAAGGTCAATCAATTTCCGTTGAAAACACAGCCGTCTTTAATACGTTTATAAATTTCAATTATCTGGATCGAAGATACTTTCGTGGGCCGAAGACAAGTGGAAGCGATCAGAAGAGCACAAAATAAACATATTTCGCGAATCGTGATCGATTGCCAAAGTCACAAGTGCAGGATATCGGAGCGATAATGTCCGCGGCCCGACAAAGATAAGCGGCGCGGCGGCGGCGATCGCAGGCAGATGTGATTCCACTTGGCGTAAATCCGACTGGACGGATTTTGCAGCAACGATCTTTTCCAATCGATCAGCATTGAGGAAATTTCCACTTTTCCTCACTTCTATAATATATCAATAAATTGAAGAAAATGTTGTTGGAATAATGCCAATAAGGAGTTTAATAACACGATCAGATTTGCATATTCAATTTTAATGGGTTGGACGTACGTACTGATTAAACTTTATGTAATGAATTTTACAAAGTAAGCCGCTTAAGAGGAGGTGGAAAATGTCAGCTGTTGATTTTACGATTTCCTTATCACTGTACTTTAATATTAGTTACAATACAATCTATTTAATACAATACATTATTGCAAAGTAAGCAACAACTTATTAAAACTATTGACTGATTTTCGAGTTTCAAATTCAACTGTGACTTTTCAGTTGTTGCAATCCTTTTTTGTTAATGAAAATCGAATCAAATGGAATTGAAATATTATAAAATAAAGCAGTTATTTATTTATTTATAATATAAAAAATATATATTAACTGAGCTATATAAAATAAAGTTATAAAAGTTGCATTGTCATTGATCTATTGTTTAAATTTTATCGAGGTCCTATTAGGCAAAAGGGCCAATTTTTCCCTTTGGTGAATGGATAAAAAAGAAAACAGAAACAAGAAAAACAAAAGACATGAAAACAGCTTTGGCTTATTTTACCGCATCCTATTAACCTCTTGTTTTTGTCATAGTCAGGCAATGAAAACCAAACCACCGAGGTGATATCATCGCACAACGCCGTTAGGGCTTCAAATAGTCTTCAAATGATGTCCCAAATGAATACCCCAATTCTGAATACCCATTCCTAAATCCTGGTATCATGAGGGCGTAAATGACATCAAAAAATTTCCGTGCTCTATTTAAACTATGGAACAGAAGTGCCGACGATCCCAATCAGAACTAATTGCAGAGATGAAGCAAATTTTGTATATTTCACCAAAAACTATTAATAAACATTGCACCAAAATTTACAATTTTATTTATAGTACCCACAATAATTCGACCATATCAACATATCTCAGTCGCTTTTCTTCACTTCAAGCGAATCAATTTCTGTATTGAAACTTTAAATAGATCAAATTTCCTTTCGTAAATAGGTCATTCGTACATTGCGATTAAATCTGTTGAATTTAGACATAAAATCTATTTTCAATTTGAACAACGACACAAAAAACACAAATCGTGGTAAACAAGTTCAAAAAAATAAAATGCAAAAACCATCAGCTATAAGTAATCTTTGAAGTTGGCACATAATCTGCACATATCTGCCCGAAGACGTGGAAGCGATGAAGCTTGGAGGATCATCATATGATGATTACCCGTGGTAAGTGCTCAACTCTTGGATTTTCACTTTTATATCGTTCAACGTTCACTAAAAATGAATCGACAGAAGTTCAGTGGGTCAGTTGCGGCGTGGAGCCCCAGAACTTTGGAATGGACAAGTCCGAAATTAGTTTATGATCGCTCGCAATAAATTAACGAGATCTTAACGGCAGAAAGGGGGGAAAAAACTGAATTGAGTCATCATCAGCAGCGGCATAATCAGATTTTTTAATAATAAAAAAATCGATTTTCTGAAGCAAAATGCTTTACACATTTACTTTTCTCTTTCTTTCAAATCATTCACTTTTCACCAGCATCGAAAGAAACGGGCTTTCTAGATGCGATGAGATTAAACTTAAATACCTATAATATACATTATACAGTCATCTGTCAGTTAGACATTATGTAGATTCATTCGAACACCTGTCCTCGGCGCTACAAGAATATTATCGACTGTTAGCTAAAACATGTAACGTCTGCAGTTTTCGGCACATTCCTCAGTGCTAGCTGCCGTTTCCGATGCATGCAACCTCCCAAATAAGGCCATTATTGATTTGGCTAACGCCTTTCCACTTATGCCCTCAAAAGACCGGAGTTCAAAAAATTGCTGTGGTAAACATTGAACGTTCTACATTGAACAATTTTTAATAGGTACCTACTTAAATCTTAAATCCTTTCCGAGCAAGAATTGCAAGTCAGAAGTCTGACATGGTTTTCCCAATAATGTGTAAAATTAGATAACAATATTCAATATCAAATATGATGCCTCGAAAAACTGAAATAAGGGTGTAAAGCGTATAAATCATAAAACGAAGATTACATAAACTGAGAGGACTGTACTAAGCAAATTTCTCGCCATTTTGAAGCCGTTTCATTTTTATACAATCTCGTTTGTGAAGAAAGCATTTTAATATGAAGACATTGAAAAAAAATTTTCACTCGATACTCTCGACGATTGCGTAGTCATTAAAAGACTCGTGGACGATGGCAAGAAGAGGGGCGGGAGCAAAGTTGAATTCACATCGTCAAGTGTCTGAGATTGAGTTACTCGGGATTAATTTGCATTTGAGCAGGAAGCGAGACAATGCTGTGGCTGCATCGAAGTGCACTTCTGACGAGTTCACCTGTTGTGCCAGGATCGGGGAAAGGAGAGAAAGAAACGTTAATCACGAGTATCAGTGACTGTTAACAGGATGTCCTGTTTTGTGTTGTTGCTAATTAACCTCTCGGAATCGAGTTAATGACGATCAGCCAATTTACAATAATTCGACGATATGTTTGTGTTTTCTTTTTATCATTTCCAGCACCTTTTCCCTGTTGAGGTTCAGTTGCTCCTCTAATGATGGCCAGTCAGGCCTCATGGGCAACCTCCCGAAACCGTCAAATGCGGAGCCCCCCGCAAACGAAACGCCTGTTGCACGTGAAATTTGGTCCACCTAGTAATAGTGGACCAATGCGGATGAAAGCTACTTATTATTACACTTTTTGTTGGGCATCACTCAGAGCGGACCATCACAGTAGCCATTATTCAGATGTATACCAAAAGAAACGGTTCGTGAATGGTTGTTTTTTATGTTTGTTTGCTGGCACTGCTCTGTTGTTTAAAGACTGAATCCGGTCGGCAACCTTTCACAGATATTTCCTCTGCGGAGGAAATTCGCGATCAAATTACGTCTGCGGTATTGAAAAAAAAATGACGAAAAAATAACGTAAGCTTACCAGAAGTTGAATATATCTGTACATGAGCGGTTACAGTGCCACGACGAACCGGGCATAATTGTTTCATTTTTCGACACTCCACTTAACATGGCAACCGCATCGAACGGAATGAGATCAATAATCCATTGGGTTCATTAAACACATGCTTTTCACCTTGTTTCACTTGCAATCCTCTTTGATGTTGGAAAAAGTGTTCGTTATGCCATTTCATTTTGTCATTCCAACACGACTTTTTGGTTTGTCATTTTGCAAGAGGGGCACCCCCGATTTCGTAACTGCCGAGGGCACTGACATCAAATGGCTGCTGTTTTATTGTATTGTTGTACCGTAATTAATATTTAATATAGTGAATTTTAAAAAAAGAGTTATATATTAATTTATTACGATCTCTATCATACATAAGGTAAATATTTGTTTTATTACTGTTGTGAAACTATTGATAATTTGCATTACAATACATTGTTTAGGAATTTCCTTAATTTCTTGAGAGTCGTCTTTGAGGTCTAGCAAATGTTAATTGAGTTAAATAACACTTTTTTTCGCCGGAACTAAATCGCGTCAGAGGTAAAGGTGGACGCGATTCAAATAACCCGGCAGTGCCTTATTATCCTGCGACGTAGACACGCGTATTGATTGCTGCCTGTATCAAGATCCTGCATTGATAAACATAACAAAGATTTATCGTTACTTGTTCTCTCAATTTCCGTTCATCGAATTCCTTTTTTGTCATGAATACATCTCATTCCCATTCAAAAGATGAAAAGTGATTGTTTCACTCCGAGTGAAAAACACGAAATCATTTTTTGGTGTTTTACATTATACACTGTTAAAAACACATATTACAAAAATATGATGTGTGAATTAAGATTCCGGCCTCGAAAATGCTGGTCGGTGATCAGGCGCGACAATCCACCCATCTCAACTCCCTTTTTTCAGACATCTCATTTCCAAATAGAAATCAAAAATACGAACGGCCCAAAAGTGCCACATTAGTAAATGAGTATGCGCACAACATGTTGTTTCTAATGCAAAAAGAAGCAGGATACAAGCCAAAATATTATATACACGCTTCTCGTATTAATCTCGACTTTCTGGAAACCGATAAATGCTATCATCGCTGGGTCGAAGAACTTTGACTTGGAGAAGCCTCTGCGCATTCAGCATGTATTTGCGTACGTTCAATCGAGTCGGAACGTGTTAAAATTTAAAAACATCAAGTTCTTAGAACTTTTTGCACAAGTTTTCAGTTAACCAAAAAAAAACAATACAACTCAAGGACGACATCGGATTCAATTCGTTTGTCAGAAAAATATTCTTGTCTCAAAAAGGATCTAAACACATTCAACAGTATAATAAATTTTTTAACAAATAATTTTTTCATCTTTAATTCATTATTGTTTACAAAGTGTTTTTACGTTTAAAAAAAAGGTCAAGAAAACAGTAACTCGAGAAAATATCTAAATACGCCAAATTGTAACTCAAGAAGGGTATTGAAATTCACAGCAAGTGAAGCAATTTGAATACGATAGAATAAGACGAGAAAGAATTCGAAGGCCAAATTTGGAGCGTGATAAAATTCTTCTGCTTATGGAGTCTAGTGTTTCTATAAGGCTCTGTGGGGCCGCTTTTGATAACTGGATTGCGCAAATTCAATTAACCAAGTCCCCGAAAGTTTTCGCTTGCATTTGGGCACAACCAATAATAATTATTGAGGCACAGCCATTGCACACCTTCCAGTCTTCCACGATACGAAGGAATTGGCGAAGCATGCAGAGCAACCATCAACCAAACTTTTGAATTCGGCTTTTCTAATCAAAAAAAATAGGGCGTCAAACGGTAATTGAACAAAAAAAAAAAAAAACGGTACCTTTGAGCCACCGATGCTCAAACACACATTTTGCATTCAAAGAAATTCGATATTGATTTTTTAGATGGCAGTTGTTCAGTTTCTGAACAAGAAATAATCAAAGAAATTCAGCAGGAATTATGATAACTAATTTTCCCTTCCTTTCAGGGTAAAATCACCATTAGCAATTTGTATTTTTACTGTTCAAGTAGAAAAGCTTCATTGCATAGCATAAAGTCGTAAGAAATTGTTTCCTTTTTTGACTTTTTGCGAACGAGTTCAACATCCAGCAGAAATAGAAAGTGTAATCTCCGACATATTTAAAAACAGGTAATTTTATTCTTTATGACAGGTAAAGAAATTTTGCATAGAAAATATAAAGAAACCACTTGAAAATAAGTCAAAAGTACGACAATATTCAATTTACCTAATTCTCAAATTATTTTAAACTAGAATAATAGGAACGTGTTTATAAATGGCGTGAGACCACAACCACAACAGCCTTCCACAGCAGGGAATCTCTTATTTTTAGTAAAATGACTGATCGAAATATAAAAAGAGCAGATTATTTCAATACTTCATTCTTTTATTTCTGAGTTTGTTTTATCCTGCAATTATTTGTCATGTATTGTTAACGTTTTCCCGTTACTCATGTATGTAAATGTTATTTTTAGTAAATTGTCAGGCTCTGCTCGCACTAATATTATGAAGGTCAGGTTTATTTGGAATTTTATAATAATACAAAAACCAATATAGTATGACTTTCCACACCACACGTTTCCCGAACTCGGTGCGAAATTCCTTGGTTTTTGAACCCGACTCGGACTCGGAAAACCCAAAAAATCCACAAGGAAGAATTTTTCGTACGATGCAGTTATCCTCTCATCGAATCGAATCGAATTTTTATTTTAAATAAAAGCAACCAAACATGTCCGGACGCATCATCCGCATCCGCAAGCAAGTTGAAGAGCCTTTATGCGGCAAATACTCTTTCAATTCGCTGTTGAATTTTCAGGAGGCGCAGCGAGAGGTTATCTGGATGATTGCGGCCGATAAGAACTCATAACTAGACACTAGTACTTACCAGAACAAGTGTCGGAATTTTTATCCTGTTTTTCCCACACAGCTGTTCACTGCAGGGAGTGAAATCCTCACAATGGTTGTGGCAGTTTTATGCAAAACTTGCACAGCTCTTTTTTTCTACTGGAAATGCAGTGCACAGTACAGAAAACTACACCGAGACCAAACGTCAATTCCTATAGGCTGTCTCACTTCTGTCTTTTGAACCAAACTAACACTTTCCTCTTCCACCCCGTTCGATACTTCGATTTTTCGACAAGTGCACAGACGTTTTACACCAAAAAAATGTTTTGCCGGGCCACTTACTCCACTTTAATTAATTCATTAATTTCTGTAACTTAAGCGCACAACACTCTTATTTACAGTATCATTTCAAACTCCATACTAAGTTTAATCAATTTTTTTGAAACAAAACAAAATCCACGAGAGCTTACCACAAAAACGTCCACTCGTTCGCCAACTCCCCAAGTATCTGAAATCCTGATTTTGAGAGTTGGTTTCGAGAGTACCCCACAAACTGCATAATCGACATGTTCACCACACGGCATGTTTCACCACATTTTCCACATTTTTTATGCTGAATTGCTGAAAATGTTTGCCATGAGTTAAAAGATATGGAATTAATTATTACTTATTACTTTTACTTATTATTATTACTTATAATAATTTACATGATATGTCAAGTTATTACTTCAATTTAATAATGTAGTAAATGTAGTATTAAATTTTGTAGTTTGGTGATTTTCGTGACTGGGAGAAAGCACCGCGCGATTTGAAACAGTAATAAAGTTAACAACGGCTGCAATTATGGTCGTCTCTCTCTATCTCTCTTTCTATTCATTCACGGTGAGGCTCAGCAACAGAAGGAAGGAATCAAGCCAATGCGGTAGATAAAAAAAACATAATACCAACATAGAACAGAAAATGATATAAAAACCTTAAAATATAATAAAAACAATTTACAAGGTTAGGAATAATGTAAATAATATTATATTTTCATTAAATGTCAAAGTAACAAATACAAACAAATAGGAAATCGTAGTTTTGTGTTTGATTTTATGATTTATTACCTACTTTCATCATAATCATATTTCTCGGCAACGATCAATAAAAAAGCGAATATAACCCTTCTTTTTAGTCTTGCTGTAATCGGCTAAAAAATACCTCTCGATAAGTCCGAATTTTTCCTTTTCTAGTACTTGGAATTCGGAAGTCGGAATGCAATTCGTGATTTTGTGAATTAAACCTAGAAGCAAGATTTGCTTTAGCAGTCTTTTTTCAAGTCTTATTTTTTTTAATTATAATTATTAATTATTAATTTTTTCAACATTTGGAAATTAAAAGTTTTTTCTTTTATTATTTATTCCCATTTCCTTTTCCCTAATTTTTGTATACCGAAATTCCCACCAAAAAGGGAAAATTCCCACGATCTCCCAATACTGCTGGCTGGCTAGCTGCCTTCTTCGCTTCGGCTGTCGAAATCAAATCCGCAGTTCGTGATCGCAGTGTGTGGAGAAGATATCTCCGTGTTCAGTTTTTATCACACAAACACTTGTCCAAGCTCGTTAAGAACGGAAAATCAAAAGCGAAAAAGTTTTCTCCTGATGTACGTAGAAGCAACGAAATTCGAAAGTGCCGATTTTGTTTAAATTGTTCTTGCGGTGGCATCTAGAGAAAATTTTGTAGATAAAGAAAAATGGTAGAGCAGAGCGAATTGTAGCAGAAGTGCGGAAATTTCTCCAAAAAGGCGTGCGAGAAAATCAAAATGATGAACGTTTTCGTCGAGGCCCCATTTATGTAGTATGTGCGCGCGATGGCGCTAAAGTGTGTGTTGACCACGATTTAATCAAAAATTATGTTCCTCTTCGGCGCATAAATACAACTCGACGAGTAGTTTTTGTAAGCAAATTTTGTAGTAGAAGACAAGTAAAAATCTCTTTCGTCGCCATCAGCTGAAAGGAGAAATTTTGTTCTTTTGCTTCCGAATCAATTTCACCGCGTTGGGATTTCAGATTTTTTTATGGCCAATAGAGGCGCTGTTTCACGTTCACAAATAGCTAAATTACTCCAGGAAAATCTTTAAGGAGTAGATCTCAGAAAGTATAATAGATCGCAGTCTTCTGAGAGCAGTGAGATTTTTGGAGAGAGAGCTGCCGCACTCACTCATTTGATTGGAGTGATAGTGTGTGTTTGTGTTTCGTGGGTTATTTGCAAAAAAAGTCGGGTTTTGTGCTAAACAGCAAAAATAAAATGTCAGAAAAACCGAATATATTTTTCGTTGTAAGGTCCAATTAGACTAGCGGGTCCATTATGCCATAAAATTCTTGTTTTATCTGTGATCCGTGAAAAGTAAGTGTGGTCTTAATACTCTTAACGAACAGAAAAAAATTTTTCGGGGCGCTTCACACTGCCTTTTTGGAGAAATTTTTGACAACAAACACTTCGAAAAAGCACACTTCCCGCGATCTCCTAAAAAAAAAGTTCTCTGCTACTCTTTGTTCGCTGTTGACCTTTTCGAAGATGTAAATATATAGTTTAATGAAATATTCGAAATCATAACAAAATCATAAATTAGTGAGAGTTGTGCAGTTCGATTAGTTAAGTTCAATTTCCGGGATTTTGTATACAGTTCTTGTTTTTTTTTTTTTTTTTTTTTTTTTTTTTTTCATCCGTGAAAAGTCGGAAAAGTGTATCAACATAGCGGGAGAGAGCCGCAATTTACTCTAATCGTGTTCTCTTCTTCCTTCTCCTCCCACACAGTTTACCTTTATGTTTAGGTGTTTTGAAAAACAAGAATTTTTGTGCACTACATTTTGTGCAAACATTTAAGAACAAATTACTCGGAATATAAATGGTTTCTAGTTTCATTGGTCTCCTGGGTAAGTACGACATTTGCGTTTATTAATCATGGTAGTTGCATGCATGTGAACTGAAGCAACAAGAGTGCTCTCTATCGTGAATGGGATGAAACCATGATTGGTGGTCAACTGGAATAATTTATAAAGCTAATTAAAGATTTGTGACTTACACTAATTTTCTAATCACGTTCTAAAAACTAAATTTCAAATATTATATAAATTTTCTAGGAACTACAAAACAGTAAAATAAATCTCTAATCGATAAAACATTCACATATTTATTAAATATAAATTGTGTATCGTTGCACACTGAGTTTTCTACTTTTTTGCTTTTCCTCAATTCTGGCAAAGCTCTGGGGTTGATAAAGTATGACGCCACCAAATACAGCTTTGGCACGGAACAAAAAAGGGTTAGGGTAGATGTAAACTGATGATGGTGGGCAGGCATATCACAGTTGAACACCGCTTTGGTAATTACTAATTGGGCGGGAAAACGGCAAGTGATGGAGCGGTTCCCTCGACCTCCTGCAGCGGGTCCGCCCTTTATCTGCCAAACTGATGTTGAACCAGTGCGTCGTCCAGGAAATCTAACTCACTACTTATGGCATCAATATTGAAATGTTGCAAAAAAGGGGAACTGATGCAATCTATTTATGGTAATTTATAAGGCAATTAAGGGAAGCTCTGCAGGAATCATTTTTACAAAAAAAATCCCTGATTTTCCAAACAATTTAGAATATACATAATAGGTATTTCAAAATAAAAGTTGTAGTCATAGATTTTTTATTGGTTAAGTTATTAGCAAATATTTTTCAGCAGCTGATGTGCGTTAATGTTTTTTTATGTGTTCTTGAATGTTGAATACCTATTGCAACCATGCAGCTCAATTTAACAACAATTCCGAAATGGGCCTCCTTCATAAATCCGCGTTTACAGTTTCTAGTTCAGAATTTCCTAGAATTTCCATTTTAAATGTAAACAAATCGCGACGGCAGACTTCAACAATTCCGAGTATTAAAATATGGAAAAAAGCTTTGTGACGATTATTAACAAGAACCAATTGAGAATTTTAATCTTTTTTTTCAATTGTATTGAACCCTTTTTGTTTATTTAAAAACGAAAATGTTTTCATTGGAGGGAAGTATGATCGCAGAGAAAAAATTGTTTACTTTGACCACACATGTTGCTCTTTTAACATTAAAAATAATTTAAAAGGAATTTTCAATTAACTGGAAGACAATTTCATTATCGAAATTAAAATGAATTCTAGTATTTTTTTTTTTTAACATTTTAAACATCATGAATTTATTAAGCATTCGTGGTCGAATGTCGCTATTAATGCAACAAACATTGTAGATATTTGCAATTGTTTAAAAAAAAACCTTTTAAGTGAACTTCGTCAGCTGCACGCCGGAGTGATACCCATGTTAAAAAAAAAACCGTAAATGTTTATTTATGTTGAGTTTGAAAAGGGAAACATTCTATAAACAATGCCAACCTTAAATATGATTTAATTAGTTGCTTATATTATGACCATTAAAAGCAATCACTTTAGTAAACAAACACCCACAATTGTTTGCACAATGGGACGACAATAGCAACGGAATTGCATTAATAACGCAGAGATTTACGAGCTCAATCACCGAATTAATTTCATGAAATCATTTAGCAATAAATTTAATTCTACTTTGCTATTGGTTAAAAACGTGCCTTCCAATGTTTTCCACGCACAAACATAATTCAACAATGCATGATTTTCTACCTGCGATAGAGATTACGTAGACTTTGCCGAATAAAAAATATCGTACTTATTGTAAATTGAAAATAAAACAAGGATCAAGCAAAAGTTCAGTGTTACGTTCTTTCAGATATTCAATCATGGTGGGAGATTCCTTGCATTGCACATTTTTGTTCATTGTTTAGTTCAACATTTGACTTGCCTGATTTTGATATCGAGGTAAATTAACAAATAATGTGAACCTGTTATAATCTGATTGATTGATAAAATATACTCAAAAGGATTTAGAATCAGCCCTACTAACAGATGGTACAGACGATACAGTTGGCCTCCTGCCACAACTAATTGTGGGTCTTCTGAAAGGTTGCGATGTCCTCCGCCGTCAACGCAATGAAATAACTACTAGCAATTATCAAATGTTCTTACGACGATTTTTGCGACATCAATGCCGTCAATACAACACTGAAAATTATTTTGATAGCGATATTGATTTTCAAGCATTACCAGTTCGTAAAAAACTGCTTATACTGTACTCTTTATGCCATTTCCGTTTAGATTCCGATAATGTGCAAGATAAACTAAACAATATCGAAGCAGATAGCTTGAGAGTAAAACCATTGGGCTATGACTCCAAAAACTCTGGATATTGGTACTTTTATGGTACACGATTATATCGTGAAGATATTAAACTAAAGGGTAAAAACACAATTTGGCAAATTGTTTGTTTCACCGAGGAGGATTGGCAAAATCTTACAGCAAAATTTAAAAATTCAACGAGTCCAAAAGAACGTGCCTTGTACAATGTATTAAAAGGAAATTTTTTGCCAAAATTACCACAACTATTTCGTGAAAGTGAAAAATTACGGAGAAAAAAGTTAGTATTTTCTCGTACATAATTGTTTATTCGTCTTATCTAATATTAATGTATTTATTTCAGATTATTGCAAATTCGCAGTTCAGTTCATAAACACACAGTGGTTGAGGATAGATCAAACGATGATAAACAACGATCTGGATTGCTCGAGAGACAGAATATTGATGAACAATTAAAACCAGAAAGCGTTAATAAAATCAAAAATCAATCAAAATTACGGTTAGACTCATAGTAAATTAAAACATCAGCGTTATAACTATATGATAAACTGTGATCTAAAAAACATGTGAAAAACTTTTAAAGTTTTATTATACTGCTTATTAACGCATTCGATTCCGTTATTACTTTAGCATTTCTTCATTGTTTGCGGTTAATTGCTTTTCCCAAAGTCTACTTTTAATATTTAATTCATAAATTGTTATTTGTTTAATTGTTTAACTCTTTTACGCATGAACAACATTTTGTGAAATATTCTGACGCATTCTTCGTTTATAAATTTAGTAGAGCAATTCATTTTTCTTAACCCTTTTTTTGTTTGATATTTACTCTCATTTGAAATTCTTTTTACACAAATGATAAAATTGTATAAATTATAAATAAAATTATAACGAAATTTTTATTGTAATTTATTTAAAATTGTAATTTTCTAATTACTAACTTTCTTAATTTACGATATGGGCGAAATTTTTTTGTATTATCATTGGGCTTTGTAGAAATTGGGAATATATTTACTTAATATCAAATTGGTTTTTTGCCAAAAACATGGAAATATTCATTCTCTTGGAAAATATTTTGTAAATATTTTCAAAAATTCTTAAAAAATTGCATTCCAGTTTTGCAATCAGTAAAGTGTCATCCAGATGTTTTATAGGATTTATTTAAACTAATGCCGTAATGTATGTTGCATTATCTTTCTTGTATTGTTTTCATTATTTTGTTTATTTTTTCGTGTTTTGGTTGTAAGTTTTTGTGTTTTAATTCTATGATTTTATTTTCTATTTTATATCTTACATTTTCAAAATCGATCTTTATTGTAGAGTAATTGTTCAATTTTATCTGCTTAGTGCCGCTTGACTAGGAAATTATAGCAAACAAATTTGCATGACTAAAGCACATGGGTCACTTTTAATAAGATCTTAACAACTTTACTCTGCAGCAGTGTTTCTCAAAGTGTTTTTTGCGTCACACTTAACAAATTGTTTGGAAGGGAAGAGGGATATAAACATAGCGGTTAATATATTCAAATTGGCACATTACACCTGGTTTTCTATTTAAAATTTCGCGGTACACTTGAAACTTTTTATGGTACAATATTCGAGAAACACTGCTCTACAGAGTTTAAAAAAAAATTCTAACAAAACTGTTTCGTAAATACAATGAAAATTGAAATTATTCACTTTTGGCCCTACACAAATCCAACAACATTACTAAATAATAGATTTTGAAGTTGTTTTTTTCCAATTTGCGTAGAATTCATTGTTAGGAAATTTCAATATGTTGTAACAATAAATTTTTCTTACTATTTCAGGTCGAGTTCCAGTTCAACTGCAAGTGGCATTTCTACATACGCCAGTTCAGCTAGGGCTGAATCAGTAAACTCTAGCGAATTTCTATATAACAGAGAAAAATTTTGCTTGTCTCCTGATTTGGAGGATACACAATCCTCGTCGAGAGCTGAAAATCAAAATAAATATCCAACTGAAATTTGCCCAGAACAAAAATCAATTGAAATTCCAAAAGATATTTGTGACAATGAAGCCAAATATTTAGATACATCAATTCAAGAAAAATCCTCTAACAAAAATTGTACAGAACTTTTGCAACAGGAAGACAAAGAAAATTGCTGCCAGCCATCAGATGTTTCTGAATCTGAGGTGAGCTGTGCAGACTCTCAAGCCAGTTCGAAAAAAATTGAAATGGCCCCAACAACAAATATAAAGCTACCAGGAAGACAAACAAATAATTCACTTTCTACAATAACTGGTAACATTTTTCTATCAAACGCGTTCAGTAACGCAGCGGGAACAGCCTCTGATAACAGCAGCAAAGAAAAGGTAACAAAAGAGAAAGCAACAGCATCATCATCAGTATCTAGTGGCGAGAATCCAAATCGAAAGAAGAGACCGAAAAATACTGAAATGTAAGTTTTATTATTTAGTTCTTATCAATTGTGTAACTATAATTCATTATTCCGGAAATTTCCCCAGACCCATTGCATATTAGATATGTAAGACTAATATCAAAATGTATCATCATTTATTTCATTTAACCCACATTTACATGCACATCTAAATTACGATCATCAGAACAAAACGCTGTAATTCACCGCCAAAAAATAATTTTCTCAGCTTTACGGAAACTGATGAAATTTTACAAATCGGCATGCATAAAGTATTGGTTTATGTGAAAAATCACAGAGATGCGTGGCCATTTATGGATCCCGTCGAGGAAGACATTGCGCCAAGATATTACTCAATTATTAGAAGGTAAGTGGATTACTCTGAAAATAGTAAGATACAATTATATTAATTGTTAATTTCATCTTTTAGGCCAATGGATCTACTTAAAATGGAAGAGAAGCTTGACAATGGCGAATACACGAAATTCAGTGAATTCAGGAATGATTTCAAGTTAATTGTAAACAATTGTCGTCTGTACAATGGCCAGAATAATGGTTTGTTTAAAAGCATAATTCGAATTGAATTTTCCAATAACTTGTTTTTTATTACAGAATACACAGAAATGGTGAATAATTTACAAGAAGCTTTTGATAAAGCAACCAAAAAATATTTTGATCACATCTCTTCTGAGGAAGAAGGCAGTGTTAATTATCCAGATACAAAAACAAATGTATTTCGGGAAAAACACTTTAATAAAGCAACCGCAAACAAAACAATACCAAATGAAATTGTTAAAAAAGAAAAGGATAAACATGAAAAGTTTCATGAAATACATGAAAAAATCAAAGAATCTGAAGTAATTGAAGCTTCAAGAGCTATTAAAAGAAAGAGTAAAGATAAAGATAAGAGGAGAAAAAAGAAGTCAAAAGGTAAATCAGCTGTTCTGTCTGAAGATGATGAAAAATATGATGATGATAGTAGTGATGATCGACAGAAAGTTGAGGATAATCAATTCAGGGATAATGCAAATGATGAAAGTAGTCAAGATGACACCAAAAAGAATAAAAGGAAATTGATAAGTGGAAAGAAAATATCAGAGCACAGAAAACGAAGGGAAACATCTGAAGACGATCAAACGCTCTCTGTTTTACACAATAAAAAGGCTAGAAGGAAGAATGATGAAGTTAAGGAGGAGGAATTTGAGGACATTAGTAAAACTAAGGCCGGCTCTGTTAAGAAAATTGACGAAAAAACTGGTAACAAGAAACAGTGCAAATCTCACAAAAATTTAAAGCGATCTAAGAGAAATTCAACGTACTCAGATAATGAAGGGGATATATCTTCTTTCGAAGAGGATGAAATTAAATCGGACGTGGAATCAATCTCTGAAGGCACCACTGGAAGTAATCTTGTACAAGAAAAGTCAAAGAAGAAGCATTCAAGTAGTCAATCAACAAGTGTCTCTACATCGAAGAGTTCATCTTCAAACTCGGACCGATCAAAAAGTACAAAAACTTTACAAGTCAAAAGTAAACAGGAAACTGAAAGTCACGTTGCTAAAATGAAATCTAAAAAGAATTATTCGGGTGTTCCAACAAGCGTAATAAACGAAGTTGAAAAATTGAAAAGTTCTCACAAGGATTTTAACAAGAATACTAAAAAGAGAGGCAAATATAAAAAACACAATGACTCTGAAAATGAAAGTTTACGGAAAAATGATGGAGAACATAGTGTCGAGCTAAAGAGAAGATATGACTCCTTATCGCGAAGTCCTTCTCCAATATTCGTAGTTGATTTACATAAGAAATACGCCAAAAGTGCCTCAAACGAAACAGAAAACGAATTTGATTCAAATAAAAACAAATTTACATCAAAAGACAAAGCAAGCAACAAAAAATCGTCAAAAAAAGTTGATGTTGAATTAATGTCGATATCAAGTCGAAGTTTATCCCGAAGTCCTAGTTCATGTAGTTCCGCACAAACGGAAGGCTTTAATGGTGGAAAGATTAAACGAATGTTGCCAAACTCTAGCAAAGGGAGGAAGAAGATTGAAAGTAATCATGATAAGCCGACTACTTCTTCTACAATTACCCAAGAGACTGAGTTATCACTACCGCCTTTTATGGATAAATATGATCTTATTAAACAAAGAAGAAGTCGAAATACTGACGAGAAATGGAACCAAATAGTAAAAGAAGCTGAAAAAATGAAAGACAATAAGAAGAATACAACAGTGAAGCCTCATCAATCAACACCTTCCAAGGAAAAAAATCAAAAACTCCGAGAAACAATTGAAAAATTAAAAGCAAAAAATGCTAAAAGCAAAGAACGTTCTGTTTTTATAGATGAAATATTTGCAGGTAAAACAACAAATGATACACGAAATGAGAAAGCAATTTTTGAAAAATTAAAACAGACGTGTAGCGATATTTCTCCGCCAGAGAAAAAAGTCGATTCACCAAAGAAAGAAAACGAGTATGATTTTGCCAGTACCTCATCGGTTGTACACCATAAAACCAAAAAGAAGGAACCTTCCGATCAGAAGAAAGTCAGAAATTCTTCGCCGAAAAAACCCTCCAAAAAGAATTTAGGCGGAAGTTCAGCAACGGCAATTTCCAACAAGACCAATATGGAAGCTCTGGAACTGGAGACTGAGCAAACCTTAAAAGATATCAATAGATGGTTGGAGCATACACCACGTTTCTCAGAATTCAGTTCTGCAAGCAACTCTCCGTCGAGATATAATTTATTAGATGATTTTGATTCTGTAGCGTCAAAATTAGATCAGAACGACTTTAAACGAAATCTTCCAATAACTAAAATTGATGCTGTTCCAAAGATCTCAGATACACTTGAGGTAATTGCCGAAAGCAAGCCAGATGTCATACCTGATTTAATTCCCATTGCACCAAGCAATGCAACCACTTGTGACAGTGCACCAGTTCCAAATGTTGCTGACAATGCAACGATTCCGCCCCAAGGAAAACCAAAGGATGGAAATTCCTTAAGCACAACTCAACTTATTCCGCATCCTCCACCACCTCCGCCTCATGTTAAATCACAAATACAGAAGGAAATAAAACGGAAAACCTTAAAGGAAAAGTTGGCCAGCAACAATCGACGAAAAGAACTACTTCGAACAATAGATCGCTTACAGCCGGGCAAAACCAAAGGAAATCTTATTGGTAACATTCATAATACGAACAAACCAGACGAAATATTCCCAATAGGATCCACATCAAAAACTAAAGAAGTGAAGAACTCACTTGTTGTACAAACTGATGAGACTGCTCCAAAACTAAGTTTGGGTAGTGTGCTAAACACAGAGGGATTCGGCCTGGGAGTACTCCACAATTTCGGTGATGATATTCCTGGTGAAAATTCGAAAATTAGCGATAGCCTAATTCCCAGTAATGAATCAGCTTCAGATAATAAAAATGATACTTCTCCTATTAGTGATACTTTATCAAAGTCCGAAGAACATGTAGCGAAAAAGGACGAGCCAGATAGTAAAGTTGAAGGGAAAACGGAGAAAAGTTCAGCCACACCGAACCTTAGTGCTTGGTTTAAAGCATTCGGAGCTCCAAAGAAGGCCAAGAAAACAGAAGAAGAAGACAAGAAACTAGAGTCACTTGATAGCGTACACGCAACACAACAAGATGCACTTGACAAATCTTTACAGTTGTCAGATCAGTCCGCACCAAAAACTTCGTTCAATACATTAAAATCGCCTACAACGTGCGAAAATTTCCCTCTTCCTGCTCCACGCCAACGCAAAGCCAGCACTGGTAGCACTATATCAGAACGGTCATCATTTAGTCAAGATCCAGATAGTCCAAGGGTGGGAATTGACGACAGATTTGGAGGTTTCTCGGGCCCGTACGCTTCTCCTATAGGTGCATCACCAATAATGGTTTCTCCAAAGCCTGAGGAATTAGGAAAGCCTACTTCTCCATATCCACTTAATGGGGCTATAAAAGTTGGATTTTATCAAGACACAACCACTAAAAGTAGTCCCGAAAAAAGTTGCAGCCCCCGTGAGCTTCCCTCTCCCTATCCACAATATTCTCAGCACATTTATTCTGCTGCTTCACCGAATGTTAATAGCGATTTGAGCGGTGCTTTTGGAAATTGTTACAATTCAACAGCGGATCAACAAAAGGCGCCTGTGTTTTCTAATACATCCCCATCACCAATATTTGAGCAGTATAAACAGCCACATTCGCAGGAATCTGAATATAATTCATCAATGAGTCCAAGTACAAATCCAAACTCACCTTATCAACAACCACAGAATTCTCCGTATCAGCAACATCAAACCTCTCCTTACCAGCAAGCACAGAATTCGCCGTATCAACAGCCACAAAATTCCCCATTTCAAAATCAGTCTGGGACCACACAAAATATTATTACACAATCGCCAAATCAGCACTCACCTGGTGTGCAACCGCCACCGCAATTGCAGTGCGATCAATCGAGAGGTCCAAATTCACCATATCAGCAATCTGCCAATTCTCCTTATCAACAACATTCAAATTCTCCCTATAATCAAAATCCAGCTTCTCCATATCAACAGCCTCAAAACTCTCAGCAACAAGCACCAATCAATTATGTTCAACAAAGGAATACTTCTGTGTCGAATATAGAAAATCCACAAGTCCCTGCCGATCATCATCCGCCTCCATATTCACAAGATAATCCGCAGTATGCCCTGCATGAAAGCGCACCTCAGTTTCCACAACAAACTCAATCACAGCAGTTGACTTTTGAACAAGAAATACCAAAGAGTCCTGCCGCCATGATGAACAAAATGCAAACTACGTCCGAGTGGAGTAATCAGATTGACGTTGGGAATCAGTCCCGACAGCCAACAAACCTAACTTCCATGAATCACCATGTAAATAACCAGTTGAATACTCCGCCTCTTCAGCCAGTCCAGCCTGACGAAATCAGTTCAGTGCACACTATACAGCAAGAAGGAAGCAAGGACAATGTTCAATATCAACGGAATGTTCAATATCAGTATGGAACGACCACCAAAAATTCACCTAAACCGCCGCAGCAAGGTTTGTACAGTAATGAGGTTCCTCTGGATGTGATTCAACAAAGACAAATGCCAATACAAGATCAAATATTGAAGAATAGTCAAACTAACATCGATAAAAATTCACAGCAGCCAGAATCAGGTATGGTTAACTTGTGTTATCCTGAACAGAGCAAGGTCCAGAAACATGAAATTGAAAAACAATTTGATTCAACTTTAAAACACCAGCAAATGTTTGATAGCTTCCTCGGGTCAATGGCTGCCAGTAAGACTTTGGGTTTCGGAAAGCCAATTGATATTTCGACAAGTAAAGCGTTCGAAATGTTCAATAGGGCAGCAACGATGGGATTCCCCAAAGATTTTCCTAATACTCTTGTGGGAGTTAACAAAGCCGACGCTATTGCTTCACTACCAAATGATAACAGCACTACACAAAATCAGCAGTATCACGTTGTGGGCACTAAAGTGATGACGAATTCTCAAAATGCTTCCGTTCCAAATAACAAAAATGTTACTATGGTAAATAATAATTACGATCAGCAACATCAGATGCAAATTAACCAAGGGGAAAGCGTTGATAATAAAATACATCAACAGCAAAATGCATCAATGTTTGTACAAAAGTTGCCCCAACAACATCAGCCAAATTCGTATCCCACCAATTTGGTGCAAACACCTGTCGACAAAGTAGTGGGCAATGAACTGGTCATACCTAATCCGCGACAGGATCAAATGGGCAACATCAGCCGAAATCAGCATATGAACATGGATCTCTCAAATTACAAAACGACTTTCAGTAATCCTTCGGCAATGTTAGATCCGCTTAGAAATCTCAATCATCCTCTTGCCATGGTCGATGAAAATATGCTCGGCTTACAAAATCCCGCCTCAACTGGGTTTTATGACAAAAATATTCCACCTGCCCATATATTTACGAAAAATTTGGGCCAGCAAGTCTATCAGAATCCATCACCGTACGGCACTCGGGAACAACAGAACCCAGGTGCTTACATTTCACCAGTGCCCGCAACTCCTCAGCCGTTAGAAGGAATAGAACAAAAGGTAAAGCAACTTACTTTATTAACAAAATATATTCTTGGATTCGTTTATTATGCTCTTGTTGTTTTAGGTTTCAAAGCGATCTAAAAAGAAAAAGAATGCCACACCAACTCCGGCTGAATTGAGTGGTGGCAACCCAGTTCAGAATGCAATGCATGCAGTACCCCAACAGTTACCACCACTGCAAGGACAGTCAATTGTAAATAACCAACAAAATCCACAGAGCTCACAAAATCCACAACAAGGTTTTCAATTATATGCTGGCCTAAAAACGGCTGTTACTTCTGTGGCACCAAACTCAGATTCGTCGGCAATTGCTTTAAAAACTGCTACAAGCATGGTACCTGGAAGTGCATTCAATTTTGGGCCTTCTCCAACTGGTCTGAGTTTGCCCACTGGAATATACGCAGATAATTCGGGTTATTTGGAAGATTTTCGTGGGGCTCCGAATCCTTATTACATACCATCAGGACACCGATCCACTGCAGATGCTAAGCCAGATGCGCCCACCAATCCGGGTGCAACACCATCAACGTATCATCAATTTCTCACCCATACATCATCAAGGAGTTCATATCCGTTTATGAACTCGCAATTGGATCCAAACTCACCAATCTACCAACAGTACTTGCAACAAGACGCACAGTTACGGGCCAGAATGATGTTGAATCCAGGTCTGCTGGGACCAGGTGCGGCTCCAGGCTACCCACATCCCCAGCCTGGCTACAGGCCACCTTTAAGTATGCCGAAGCCGTACGACATGAATCGACCGACATGGTTTTAGTGATAAGCTCAATGAACAAATCTCCCATTTTCAAAACAATGAAAAGGAAGAAGGAACGAAATCATAAATGACAAAAGTGGATTGCTTAGTGGTGGAGACCAAAGATAATTTGAATTCCTGCAAGGAATCCCGTTAAGTTAATCGTGATGTTAAACGATAAGTGTTTTTATAAGTTATACTGCTTTGATGTTCTATACTCTAGCAGCTGCCAATATTTAATGCAAAACCACATGTTGCTGATATGTATGAAGATTTATTTATAAATGTGCTTTCTGTGAATTAGATTTATTTTGTGTACAGGTGTTTTTTTTAACTATTATTATTTTATTATTTACTTAAGATGTTTTATTATGTTTTAAGGCTGTTATTTTGCTCTTTTTTACTTGCATTTGTTTAAAAATATTATTGCAAACAACATTTTCAAATACGTTTTTATTTAATCTCATTGTTAAATTAGTAATGTTTCGTTTTAAAAACATATTTTTTATGTGTTACATATTAAAAATGCCCAGATGCATAAGAATTAATTCATACTAGACTTTCCATTATCCAAAGGCTAATTCTTGAATAAGTTTAACCGATTCGCGGAAAAGGAAGAGTGTATTTGTAATTACATATAAACATTTTATTTTATTTCTATGTGTATAATATTATATAAGGGTGAATGACCAGTCGTTGACCAAATAAGAGACTTGCTCTTATATATTGGAATGAAAACGGAACTATTACGAAAACTCGACCTAGGTATTTTTATTATAGTTCGCAATCGAATAATTTGCTGATATTATTTTGGAAATTTTAAAAATTGTACAGCTTCTTTAATTTTTTTAAAAATGTGTTGTTGCTGTTCTTGTCGGTGTTTTTTTAAAAAATAGTCAACTCCTGGTACAACCACTCTATTATTTTAAGATCGGTTTTCACTAAATGCAATTTTACATATTGGCTGATGCAATGATTTATGATACAGAGAAATATTTAACTAATCTAAAGTGAGCTTATTTAAAATTAAAAACGAATTAGCATTTCTTTTAAAATAAAAATTATAATAGAAATTATCTATAAATTCACTTATTTACATTCATTTGCTGTTGAATAATTTTAACAATATTCTGATCTATAAAATTGTTAATAATTAGATACTATATAAATTGCCGATACCCAAATAAGTCATTATCTTTTCTATTTACTAAGCCAGAAGGATTTCAAATTCACAGTTTACCGTGTGACTAGAGAAGCTCTCGATAAATTCACCTATTCATATTATACAAGAAATCATAAGACATTGTCAGCCCCAACTAAAGCTTCATTAACAAAACAATGTCCTAACATTATTTACAGAAGTGCTTTATTATTTTTCTCAAATTCCAGAATAACCATTTGATTTCTCTAAAAAAAAAAATAATAATAAATGTTCTGTTATATTTTTTGTTGATTGCAATGTTTAGTATTTGTGATGCTAAAACTGTTAAAATTCAATATTTTGTAAATTAATTTTTATTTCTCAAAACAATATTTTTCATTCACCACTGCATTTGGGGTTTACTATAAATGGAAACCTATTAATAATAGGTAATATATATTTACATTCCTGTTTATATCGTAATAAAATCGGGAATTTAAAAAACAAAAACACAAAACCTATAATCCGTAATAAAAGGCCACAAAACATTTGTAAAACACCCTTTTATCTTTTAAATGATCTTACCAAATTTCACTCTGTAAAAATTGGAAGACATCCTTTATACTTTATTGTAATGATAGATTTCTAGAAGAATTTCTATATGTAAGCAGCTTTAACATGCAAACATTAAAGTGTTTTTATGAAAAAAAAAAAAAAAAAATCATGTAAATAATTTTTTTTTTCTATTTGTTTTTATTGTGAAAAACATTTCATAAATATATTTTACATGCACTTTATGGAAGTTAGTTTAGAAAAAATTTTTGTATATAACTGTTTAAAGTTTAAAAATAAAGTGAATGTGGAAAAGTCTTCAAAAATTTGGCTTCTAGGCAAAATTATACACAGAAAAATCATTTTACGAAACTTAAAGTTAGTAAATGGAATGCAAAAGTAGACAAATAATAAACATGTTAGAGTAAATCTTAATACAAAAACATAAGATGTAGATCAAATGTTCTGTTGGAGAATAATATATGCATATATTATATTGTAATTAAGGATATATTCTAATTAAACGTACTAAGAAAGCAGAGAAATATATATATTAATACTATTTGAAATATTAAATAGATACTGATATTTTACGATAAGAGATGATAAATTTTGTGTATAACGCAATTTTTGATGTATGTAAAAGATGAATATATAATATACATAAATAAAGTGTTTTTTTTAAAACCTTCCTTATTGATTGACCTAACCGTTATTATTACGGTTGTTTAAAATTTAAATGCATCTTTAGTTGTGAATGTTAAAGTATTTATTCAACAACTTTGCAATAAATGGGAATCCCCTACTTTGGGCAGGCACTTTTATCCCTCCATTTAAATCTTAATATTGAAACATTTAAATATAAGAAAGATATTTATTTAAATTTGGCGAGTAAAAAGTATCATAAACTTAACAATATATTTAACAGCAGATCTAAATTTACACTGGCGTTATTTCCAATCTCTTCATGTTACATTCGGGACATGTAAATTCGGAATCGGTCAGCAAATTTCCCTGCAAGCAATAATAGCACGAAATATGTCCACAGCCCATGTGATGAGGCAACGTTGGTCTATTGTTGCAGCAGATGCACAACGTATTTATGGTAAAAACTGCTTTGGTAGATTCCCCCTGTTCTTTTGATTGACTAAAGACGTTTTTGACCATTCTACGCAACTTCCGGTAATTAATTAATGGTAAAACAAGACCTAAGAGTTCCTAAAAGAAAATTACAGTGTTGGCAATCCAAATTTGCTGGGAGTACGTACCAAAAAACCACCCCAAAGCAGTTCTCTTGTCATATATTTATAGCCAATGTCCCTATGTTTACTTCCTTCTATTGAAATATGATTTAATCCTAAAATAAAGTCGACCAAAGATGGTTTTTTTCCTGTTTTTAGAAATCTAAAAAAATTTGCAATTGACAGAAATAAAGACGTTTTCTCAGCAACAGAAACTGCATTCGATAAACATTCATTGCGAACGAATTTTTGTTCTGAAGTACGTTTTATGTATTGCGGTAAAACTGATAACAAAAAATGCAGGCATAAACGCGAATAGGTCAGTTGTGTTTTATCATAACTAATGACCAACATTTGTTGTCCAAAAGTGCTAGAACTCCTTCCTACAGAACCAGACCATATTGCGGCACGAAGAATCAAATCTAATTCCAATTGATACTTAATGTAGAATGCGGGCTATAATAAAAGGAACGATTAAGAATTATTGTGAATTGTATATATTAACTTACAGCATAGTTTTGAATTGGAAATATGTATTGCTCCCTGAAATGTCGGAGCAATTCTTGGTCAAGTTGAATGGCATCCAACTATTTGATAAATTTATTAGTTATGAATTCAGATTGTTCTTCATTGTTTTACCTGATTACCTGATTAACACGGGGAACAAAACTAGATTTATTGTTCATATCCAGCATTTAATATTTCCATATATTCAAAACGAGTAATGTTATCGAGGAGTTTTTGTTTACAAAATCAGCTGTAACAATATGTCAAAAGATATTATTTGTTCTTCAGAAATCCTAAGAACTTGGGTCTTTAAAGCAGATATTTCGAAAAGAATTACACAAGTCTCAAAAATTTTCAACTGCTTTACGGAACATTTTTAGGACTTGGAAAATTTAAATAAATTTTAATAACTATAATTCAAAATTGTTAGATGGCGCTGAATCAGGATAAATTATTAACTCTTCGCACTTTCGTAGTACAAAAACGTATACGAAGACCAACAGAGCAATTCGGGACAAAATGTAGGTGATCTATAATAGTATTTAAATTTTCTTTTAAATTCAAAAAATTTTTCTAGATTGCTATTTTACCAGAAAGCAAAATTTTTTTAAATATTAAGCTGATCCGCTTGATTCAGCACGCGCTGAATTGCCCCTCCTCTAAATGTCAAAGTAAAAAACTTTTGTTTCTCAAAACAAGGAAAAAATTGTAAAAGAAAGTACGTTTATTGAAAAAGGCAAGAGTATTCTTCGGTTTAATACGATATAATTATCAAATAATCTTTGAATTCTTCTTATATTATTTTGAATACCTTTGTTAGGACGTTTTTTTCATTTTTTATAACAAATTTCAAATAATTAATTTTACAGCGCGCCAGAAAGGCTCAACAATGACAACAAAACCTACATCTAGTTTAGAAGCCCGAGCAGAGTTGGCTGACTTGATAAAACGAAAAGCAGAAATAACAGTAATACCCTTTTCCTTACATTTACAGACCAGAAGATTAATAATTGTTTTTAATAGGATACTTTAGCAAGTTTAGAGAGGCAAATCTATGCATTTGAAGGATCTTATCTGGAAGACACACAGCTGTACGGCAACATTATTAGAGGGTGGGACAGATACTTGACTTCCAATAAAGGCACAAATTCAAAGGCAGAGAAAAGGAACAGAAAGTTTAAGGAAGCTGAGCGACTTTTTTCTAAATCTAGTATTACGTCTCTAGCCCTAATTAGTGGTGAGTAACTGTAGAGATATTTTAAAACAAATGGTTTTATGTCTAACAAAAATATTGTAGAAAAAACAGATGAACCAGATCCAATTATAAAAGATGAAGACTCCAGTGACAATCAGATTAGCATTAATCACAACACCACAACGTCCCACGACAATACGAGTACTATCAAATCCATTGGAAAAGATGATAAGAATGGTATGATATATAAAATAGGAAATAAAATACGTGATAAAAGTATTGTTTAGATCGTCCTAACACGCCAACAAAAGACCTTCATCCAAAGGACCCTACAACACCAGGCAATCCTGCTAAACACAAGCTCAGTAATTCTGCCAAAAAGACTGGAAGTTTGAACAAGAAGGTTCGGCATCGTTAATTGACTGCGCAATTTTAATTTTAAAACTTAATTATTTGTGAAACTCTAAAATAAAGTTTGATTTTTAAATATATCGGTACGCTCTTTGTCTTTATAATTATATTCAATAAAAACTGGAAGGCACCAGCTGCATTTGGTTTGTAGGATATAAGAAAAATGAGGATTTATCGGTTATGGTTTTATATATTCATTGCCCAATTCAAACACAAAAGCCTTATTCAAACATATACTCAAAGTACGAACTGTCGAATACTTGGACACGTACAAAACCGTCCTCTCCTCCAGAAGCGTAACTTTTGCCGTCAGGATGGAAGGCCAAACTGTTGATGGGACCAAAATGACCCTTCAATCTAGCGAATTCTTCCTCATACACCAAGTGGAAGAACCGAGAATCAAATTTGCCCACTCTTGTCGAAGTGGTTGTGACTTCCATGGCATCCTGACCACCTCCCAGCACTACATGATCTAAAATGGGGCTGATCGCAGCTGAATTAACCGGCCTCTCAGTTTTATATGTTTTTAAACATACGAGGGATTCCGAATCGAATAATTTAGCAGTTGTATCCTTCGATGCTGTAACGAAGCAAGTTCCGTCCCTGTTGTACTGCATGTCATTGATTACCGAAGTGTGGTCGTTTGCAGACTTTACTTCTTTGATTTTCCTGATATCCCAAACACTAATTTGTCCATTTTCGTGACCTGAAATAATAATTTGTGAGATATATATCTAAAAAAACACTGGCATTTTTTTTACCAGTTATGATGGTGTCATCGAGAGGCCCCCACAGCATTGAAGTTACTTTTGATTGGGCAAATGGAATTCGTAGAATGGGAGACTGGTTTGCCAAACTGGAATCAACATTTCGAACATCGATTATAAACAATTCGCAATTGTGACCCATAGCTTTATCTGTCGTATACGCGGCCTGGTTTCCTGAGTAACTAAAATGGCATGTACGAACAGAAGATTGGGCAGTTATAGACGCGATTTGAGTTCCTCGTTCTACATCCCAAAGTTTCGTGGACATGTCACCACTTCCAGAAATTAATTTGGTACTGGTCCAGTCAACGTCTAGACACCAAACAGCACCTTGGTGACCATTATATGTTCCAAGCCGTTCACCATTCAAAGACCACCAAACGTTCGGTTTCTGATCTTTCGAGCATGAAAATAACAAATCTCCTTCTCTGTTGTACCTGATCTGGGTGATGGAACGTTCATGTCCCTGCAGCATTAAGGGTTTCTGCAAGTGGAATTGAGGTTATAAGTCTCATTCATGATTAACAATGTTATTAAGTGTTCGTTTCAATGCATATAACTCTTCTAAGCAAAGTATTATTTTCTTACCATTTCGTGATTTATTTAAATTGTGAAAAACTCTTAAGAATCGAAAAATTTTCAGTTTGTACACGCACGAAACTGTCAAATAACTTGTCAAAGGTGAAAGGAGACCGCACCGCACCGAATTAAGTTTTCGACCATTCTGTTTATACTATTAGACCTATCCCCAGATTCTCTTGTGAATTTGTGTTGCTTCTTTTGGATATTATAATTTAAAGCAACAGTGTTCTTACTATTCACTATATTTCGATTAAGTACCTTCTAATAGTTTGTTTTTCAAAATAAAATTATAATCAACAATATAATATCGATTTGTCTGCACAATACTCTGTAGTGTAACCGCATCACGTTTGTCAGTTTGTCAATGACGTTTCGATTATTTTGCAGCTGAGCTTTGAAAAAAATCAATTAATTTTATTTTGTAGAACAAAAAAAGGATCAACATTTGTTGTATTTTTCCGTATTATTTATTTATAAAAACCACAGTGACGTGACCAAGTTTTACAATTATGTTCGATTTATTATAGAAAATGAGTTTGTCTGTTGATGGTAAACAAACTATTGATTTATTAACGAGATGGAGATGAGTTGCTCAAATGTGTAATATAAATTACTTATAAAAAGTTAACTTAGCCAATAAATATTACCAGAAGTGTGATTTACAGAAATGAGGAAAGGCAACAGTAAAATAAGACGTCATCATTTATAAACACCGTAGGTAAAGAAAAGCAGGAACTACCTCAATTCTGTTTTGCGTAATTTCGTCTCCCCTCGGGGGACCCTTTTAAAATCATTCCGCACTTGTTGCGTTAAATAAATGATGAAGACTGCAAAGTGCAAGCCGTTCTTGTAAAAGTCAATCTGTTGAGCCATTTACTAAGGTCTGATTTTAAATTAAGATCAAGGTAAGGCAAATTAGTATTCTAACATGAATATATGGTTAAAGTTGTAATTATTTAGAAATGAGAGTGTAAAGTACCGAAGAATATGGGTGGGTCTGTGAGTCAAGTTTTCCGCTCTGGTAGTGCTTTATTATCCAACAGAGATGGTCACAAAGTGTCTAAAGCAACGGAAGAAAATATTCAAACAATTTTTGAAATATTGCGGGCAAAACCCAAAGTACCAATTCAAACGCTCGAATCAGTTTTGTTATCCATTCCAAAAGTAAGAGTGATATTATTATGCGAGTTCTTAATTTACTACATTTTATTGCAGTACGAAAACATTTTAGTTATCCACGATGAATGTGGCTATAATTTATTGCAAAAGAGCGTTGGATTGAACCACATTGATTTAACGAGATGGCTCCTCCAACGACATAGACCTGATGTTAATCGCAGTCCTTGTTCTCTACCCTTGCACATCGCCTGTCTAAAGGGTCATGAAGAATGTGTGGAGCTGTTACTAAAACATGGTGCACGTATTGACACGGAGGCGCGAATGTGTTTCCCAGGATCACATTGCCACAACTGTGAGGAAAGTGGAAAATATAGAAACAATCAAGAGGAGGTCGGAGTTTGCGAAAGACCCTATACAAAACTGCAAAATGCAGTGTGTTATGCAATCGATGGGGATCAAATCAATGTACTAAACATTTTGTTGCAGAAAATGGAAGATCCATGGGTAGTTAGCATTTCGCACTAATCAAATATCAAATAAGACAATTTAAATTTCTTTGTAGGTCCCTTTTCGGGTAAAGAAACCACTATTACACTTGGCATGCGAACGAGGTGCGTGGAAATGTGTTCAGCAACTTGTAGTCACTAGAACAGAAGAAATTAATTTGATAAAAGATGAATACTATCCGATACATCAAGCAGTCCTTCATGACGGCCGATTTTTAGAGCTATTAATTCAGCACGGGGCTATCACAACTGTAAGAACTTGCACTCAACAAATGACACTTTTACATGTTGGTAAGATGCTATAGACGATGTCCTTAAAGATTTTGTTCAAAATTCAATTAATTATGCGTTTTACAGTAATCTTTGCTGCACGAAAATCGGCAGAAGATACACTAAATAGTTTAAGAATTCTCTTAGAACGTGGATGTAAGGAACTCATTAATGAACCCGATTCTCTTGGCAATACACCATTACACGCAATAATCGTCCGTTATGCTCTGGAAGAAGCAAGGTAAAATGTGCTCTTTTTCTCTAGTTCTTCATGTTGATTTGATGGCATTTTAAGATATGGATATGACAAATGGAGTAAGTGGGATGTTCTTCATTTAGTTCGATTTCTACTTCAAAATGGTGCAAAAAGTTCTATAAATCAAGCTGGCAATAGCGCTCTGGCATGCGTATTTCGTCACGTGCGTGACTGGGAAGTGTGCTTTGAATTGTTAAATATGCTAATAAAGGAAGATGGTAAGATATTTCACATTCAGTTGTTCAAAAGTTTTACAAAATTAACATCAAAGGTGATCCTAACATTGTTGGACGAGATGGATCAGTTCCAATAATGGTTTGCTTAGTTCCACTAATCAATAAGGATCAATTGCATCATTTCACGCATTCCATGAAGGTAAATTGAACTAAGAATTAAATGGAAAGCTATTTTAAACATTTATAATTTAGGTCTGCTATTTAAATTGCATAAGGATTTTATTGCAGCATGGGGCTAACCCAAATTGTTCTTATCGCTCTAATTTAACTCCTCTTCATGTGCTGGTATTTACTGTTAGTGAAAATTTCACGTTGAATTGTGATATTCAGAAGCGTGTTAATTTTGATTTCATTAAAAATATTCTGCTGTTGCTACTGCAGCATGGTTTAGACTGTAATCAAACATATCAACATATTCTTCAGGCCGTTGTTGAGATGGTGCAAAACGTGCGTACATCTACAGATATTTTGTGCATCTACGAGCTTACGTTAACTTTAATACAATACGGTGCTGATCCAAATATTGTACTAAGTTGTAAACCAACACCGGGCAGTGCAATATTCTCAAATGAAATTGCCAATTTCGGTGAAAGTGGCTATTCCGATGGTACACCTGATGGTGCTAATGGAGTTTCAGGGAGTACATCAAATCCTCCTCGACCTGGAGAAGGTTTCAGAAACTCCTTCCGTACTAATTCTAGATTTATTTTGTTTTATTATATTATACTTATAACTAAAAAGGAATTCTTGCTGAACGACCCAGACCTCACATACAATAGGGTTATTTATCTGTTTGATCATACCATGCAGCATGATCCATTGTATAATTGTCTGAAATCCTTGCATAATTTTTATGTAGCTCAAATACCAAATAAAAAAACGGAACTATTGATTTCCCTTATATCAACTCTATATAGAAAACCACGCAGCTTAAAGCAACTTTGCCGTGTTGCCATTTATGAGAGTTTAAACCGAAAATTGGCACAAAACATAAACAGATTAAACCTTCCTGGACCCTTGAAGGAGTACGTTCTAAATTTCGAAGCGTGAATAATCATAATCAAAAATAAAAAGATCTCTTTATTTTCTGTATTTTAAGGTAAAACATATAGTTGAATAAAATAACCGTTTCAATTTTATTCTTGGTTTATTCCGTGAAAGATCCTTCAACTTGCTTCCTTGAAATCGATTTCGATTTCAAGAATTCCTGTCCGAATTTCAAAATCTCGTTTAAAAAATCGTAAATACAAAGAAAGATCCAAAATATTAGACGCTTTTCTTTTTAACGAATATCGTAAAAATCGAAAATAAATAATTTTTATAGAGTAATTGCCTTATGTTGCTATGTTACGTGCATTTAAAATCGTTTTAGCTGAATATATCTAATGAACAACAAATGGTGGTATGCATATCCTGAAAAATTTAGTTAATATTTCATTCTCACAGTTCGCAGACTCGGATATGTATGAATTGTGCAAAATAATAAAATATATTTGAACCTATTACATTCAGGATAATCTAATCAGGAAAGTATTTAGTGTAGGTACTGTATATAACGAAAAGAAGAAATGTTTTAATTGATTGTGATACTGCATGGATTCAAGTAAAAGTCTTAACTGTAAGAAATGTTAGAAATTTAAAAATGTTACAAAGAGGTGAATTAATTGTATAGTGGACAGATAAACATTACGAATTGGTTCATAAATCCATGAGAATTAAATAAATATGCAGGAGAAGAAATAAAAATCTAAAGATACAGTGTTCTATTTTATTTACCTACTCATATATTTTTGTAAGTTTGTTTCAGCCATGAATTGATAAGTGTAACCAATTCAGTGTTGATTGGTTGGTAGCATTCAAGTCGAAAAATGATCCAACTAACCAAAATCCATTAAAATCCGATCTATTGGAAGTCAAGGTTAGTTTGAGTTTAAGATCAGCAACATTTTAATTGACTTTGCTCATAAAATTTGCAATTTAAGATCTAATTTCGTTTATGTTCTAGTTTCTCAACTAAATACAGTGCAAGCTAAACATATTGAAGTTTTATAAGTAATGGAAGAGAAGTTAAACTATATATTATGTAGGTACATAGAGCCTTTAATTGGAAAATGTTAGTGAAGGTAGATCTTCCAATTGAGCAAATTGAAGTTGGACTTACAAACACACCTGATGACGAAGTTCGTTGTACATTCTAAATTTTGTTGCTCTCTTTTCATTGTCTCTTAGAATCTAGTTCCGGATGTACCAAATCCACTATTCATCGGCTATAATTCGGTGTCAATCAGCCGCTTTTCCATGAAATTCCTTCCTCTTCAGGATTTTTTTTTGTGCAATTTTTATTTATCATGATTCGCCAAATTATTATTATTTATATGATTCGACTTAGTTGGAAACTATCTTTCTATCGATTTACGGAAATAGACAAATTAGTTTTTGTGGTTTTTCTATTGTCTTGCAAACTCTGAAAAAAATAGTAGGTAGGTATAATTATTGTGAAACAAATTTTCCTTTTTTAATTTCTAACTTTCCATAATTGCAATGTCATTTTATAAAAAAATGTATCGCAGTTTTAAGTAAAATTTCGTTCAATTGAATTAAACAAAGAAAAAGTAAGTGCTGGTTTTTAAGCGGTTTACTTTTCAACAATTCTCTTATTAAATGTTTAAAAGAGTACTGTTGATTGTATACCTACCTTAAAACTTTAAAAGTAATTTTCTCAATGCTGTATTTTTGATATTTCCAATCCCACGCCATTGTAAAAACGAAAATTCATGATATGTATCGATGAGACTACTTGAGTGTGGCCGTAGTAAGTGATCTTGGTAAGTAACCTTTTACATAAAATGTGATTCCCATTTTGTTGTTGATCTACAGCAAGTGATTCATGATATTCTTCATTCACTTGATGGTCAGAGAGAAATCCCCGAAGATGCTGGCGAAGCCAATCGAGTAACACTTGAATGCAGTTCATGACGCAAAGATCTATACGTAAAACCCAGAAAAGATGGAAGACAAGCCCGAAGACTCATAATTGGGGTTTTGCTATGCTGCCTCAGCTAGCACGATCACGGCCGATTCTATATCTACTTTCTTGATGATGAAGTCGAGAAGGTAAAGAACACTGAGACACTGAGTACTGGCTTAATGCATCTATTAATTACTCTTAGTTATGTATGTTGGTGGATTTACTTGGATCTCAAGTCTAGTTTAAACCTGTTTGGTTTAGTGAGGCTCTGGCTGGTGAGGTGCAAAGAGGTGCTAGTGGCGGTGGGTCGCGATATAAAACCAAACAGCCCGCGATCGATGAAGTAGTTTCGTGAAGAACGTTAAGGCGGTTGAAGCATACGACAGGAATTGGCCATAGAGGGCTAGTCCTGTTTATAGTATACAAAAAAAAATAATCCTTTTCGGATGTACGTCGAACGTTACTTTAAAGATCTGTGAATTTTCGTGTTTTAAAATCGATCGTTCAATATACTTACATTGATATCGATCAGTGTTCATTGTGCTCAATATATTTCTTGAAGTTAATTATTTATAACACTTTATTGTCAACATGACGCCAAAACCGCAGGAGATCGGTGTGCCCTTAGCGCACGCAATGCAAAAATCCAACATAACTTGTGGCGGTAATGGATTTGTAAATGAAGGCTTTGAAAGTGATAAAGCGATAAAGGCCGTTTCCGGTAATTTAACTCTAGCCAGTACGCAAGAGAAGATTGCTGCTCAAGAAACAAGCAAGCAAACTGATTTTGACGATGTCCTACCATATCTGGGAGAATTTGGAAAATATCAAATATTTCTGTTCCTCTGTATGATACCATTTGCATTTTTTATTGCATTCGTTTATTTTTCACAAATCTTCATGACTGTTGCTCCTGAGGAACACTGGTGTTCAGTGCCAGAACTGAGCCATTTGCCGTTGGAAGAGAGGTAAGTGAATGCAATTGGCTTAAGCTTATTGAAAGTACACTAGCAATACGTAACAATATTAGTAATTCCGCTAAAAATAGCAACTTTCGGCCCTTTGAAATACCTATTTTATTAATTAAAGCGTCTTATTTTTTTAGTCTTTGTTCCAATTTATCAAAGCAAAAGAGAGTCACAGACGAAAATCTGAATTCCCTATCGTTAAGTGACGCCCAATTCATTAAGCGGTTCAAATTCATTATGTAAGAAATCATAATTTGAAATGAACGCTTGATCATGTATAAAAAGATTGAGGGTCGTGTTCATTGTATGGGGTATCGCACATAGGTATGTCTGGGGGGCTGAGTATGAGGTCGTTCCCATATTTCACATACCTACTATCTGATATTGCGTCGCTATATTATACGCACTGCACCTTGGCATTTTTAACTACATTGTGCATTAAGTAAGAACTTTAACTATACTATCAATTTGCATTTAGTCATTTTCCGATAGGAACTTACAATTCCTGAAAAATGTCGAATTATACTTGAAAAAAACCACTTCATTAGTTGTGCTCGTTTTGCATCTTTAAAACAGCTTGAAAATCCAAAAATAGTATTTTAGGAAAATATTACTGTATTACCTTCGGAGAAAATTAATTATTAATTTGACTCTAATTTTAATGTAATCTTTGTTAACAATAAAATTAAATTGAAACATTGTTTGAGTGCATTCAAAGTTTTTATTTTTATTACAAGGAAAAAATTTGCTGGCTTCATTCTACTATTACTATAAATTTTTTTAATTCTTTTTTTTTTATATAATACCGGTTATTGAATTTCCACAAAACAAGAAAAAATAAAATACTTAAAGTCACGTGTGCATATTTACTCGTCATGAAAGTGTGACAAAGAACAAAAAATACGATACTCATTATAATTTTGAAATATGAAGATTTTTTAATCACTCAATTCGAAAAGTATATATATCAATATCAGTAATTAATATATTTTCGGACTCAGTTAAAACATACAAAACAAAGATGACAAAATGTTACTTCTTTATTCTAATCAAAACTTTGTTCCTTTTAAACATTTTTTACAAAACTATTTCAAAATGTTTATATTTTTTTTGACATTGCTTTGAGTACAGAAAAAGTACAAAAAATCTTCATAACAAAGGAAGTAAAGTAACTGCAGAAAAAGTATTCAAAACAAAAATGTCTTGACTGCATAAAAAATTACCACGTGTAACAAAATTAGTAGCCATTCAAAAATAAATAAGACAATAAGATTTCAGATGTTAAGCGAAATTTATTTAATTTTACTTTGCGACGGGTTCGAATTGAAATTTAAAGTAAGATATAAAGTAAAATAATTATATATGTTTCTCTAATAAGAGCTGTTCCTAAATTAGAAATCGATCAAAAATGTCTGCTTGTTCCGTAAGTTAAGGATCGTGGTCGCTCGTGGAACGCATGAAGTAGAACTCATCAATGATTGTCTTATCCTCCAGCACGAAGCTTTAGATAAACTGAAAAACCCTGACCTCAGAATTAGGTCTTTTAAATGTACCAACATTAAGAAATACAATATTCCTCATCACAAAGCTGTTTGCCTTCAGACGGACGTTAACAAACAATTTTCAAAAAAACAGAAAAGTGCTAAACATAATAAGTTGTGCATTATTTTTTTGTCATTTGATGCTTAGTTGCGGCTTCGGTTTTCATTTTCATCAGTCACGTCAGCCATTTTCTACTTCCGAATTGTTTTAACCAGTCACACGTAAATTTTTGCGGACGTGATAAGCTCAAATGATTCATAACTAACAACAAAATTATTTTTGTATTACATTTAATTTCCACACAGGATGTGAGAATTTGATCCTTAATGCAATTTTCGAAAAGTGGTTTTTACATTTTCAATTCAACCATCTTTTAATGGGATAATTTATACGGCTACTAATAATAATTATTATGTTGCTTTTAATAGGTAGGTATATGATTGATCTAGATCTAGAAAATAGCGAATATACACATTTTCAGAATGTTTAATATTCCCTGTTTGTAATTATTAACATATTCTCAATTTTATGTATTTCTTAATGAAACAACTTAATTGTGGAATTTTCTCAATTACGCATGCAGTTAATTTTTGCTTTCTGTATCCAAGTAGGATAAATTAACCTTGGAGCCGTTTTTGCAAAAAATATCGATTTAATTTCAATTTTTAATCATTAAATCATTAGTGGCAATCATGTCCGTCCACATCAAGCGATTTGTCTTACCGCAGCCGTTTATCTTAACTGCCCAGCTGCGCTCCAGTAGGAAGAATAAAAGTTACATTCTTTCAGTTGTTCAGATAATCTGATAACAATGTTATTGTAATGTCTTTTGACGGCACCAAAAGTTCTGTTTATTGAATGACTTGAATCTTTGGGATCTCTTTTATTTATTGTATAACTCGGTTAATTGGTTTTTCCTCCGTCATTTGCAAAAATCAATAATCACATACAATGTCCGGTATTCTTTAATTTTGTGCTTTTGAAAACAAACTTTTGATTATTTCATTACGTCTTTGTTTATTCAGAATCGAATTAAGCACAAACTTGGAGTTGTTACAGGAAACTATGTTTTTGCTTTTTTTTTGTTTTAGAACGCAATTGCTATAATTGCAAGTTATGAAATTCTAAAATTGAAAAAAATCGTCGTCAATTTTCTTCAAGATAATTTATAATAATTTTTTAAATTTCCCTTGTATAGAAGTAATAAATAGACACGTACAAGTAACTCGCCTGGGCTCGTGCGAACAAATAAAGAAATCGTGAATGACGGTGCTGCAAGTCCGAAATGTTTTTAGTGCAAACGAAAATACAAGTATTAATGTTTTAGAATTAATTTGAATGACAAAAGAAACTATTGGGTAATTGGTAATAATGCAGTAATCACTTCCGAACAAAACGTTTTCAAAATTTTGCTCATTTTTAAACTTAGATTTATTCACAAATAATTCATTCTTTTTCATGTGGATGCATTTAAATTTGAAAAACTATTATTTGCACAAAAAATATAAGAAACATGTACAAAAAGTTAAAACGTGTTATGGATAACATTTTATACTTTTTTAAATAGGTATACTCCTAATGGAATTGCCATGTTAAATTGTAAAAAATATAATTATACTATATATCTTCTAATGTCGATTCGGAATTTAGTTTTCCAGCTCAAATTTCAATTTAGACAATATCTTCAAGCAAATAAAATACCACTATAATTACGGAGCACATAAAATAGTTGGCGAAGCGAATGTGCACTGTAAAAAAACAATTTACTGCTTGATTATATTTTAATTTCTGCCCCCGCGGGAAATGAATTCCGGTTGCTGTGGGAATTTACCACAATCACTGGGAAAATTATGCGTTAGCCTTCCAAAACTGATAATCAAGAATCAGGAAATTAGTGCTGTCCTGTAATTTGATAAACACAGTATACATTATTCTGAAAAATAAACTATGCATGACGGGAGTTTCCCGTGTTCAGGGAAATTTTTACCAAAAACTCAAGTTGTTTTGAGTATTTTCTGCTCGAAGGACAAAAAATAGCTGATGTAGAATTTTTTATATGCCAAAACTTCTTGAAATCTTTTCTACTTCTAAAATCTAAAGAAACAATCAAATTTATATTACTTGTTTTGCAGTGAATACTATTCATTTTCATTATTACTAATTTTAATGCAATTATTTTTCTGACCTCAGTTTATTAAAAAGTTAACGAAAAGTTGCTCTAAAGTACTTTATTAAGAAATTTGAAAAGAGCTTTAAAGTTGGGCAAATTGAATTCTTTATTATTTTTCTATTCCGTCTTTTATTGTTTCAAATAATTTTAAATAAGTATACGTAAGACGTATGTTTAATACCTAATTGTTTATAAAACAATTGGTTCTCTTTTGAGAATACAAATTTCCCAACTTGAAGATAGATTTTGAATGTTGTAATAAAATTATTGAATTATTTTGAAAAACTATTCACTTGTTTATAAGCAACAATAATGATGATGATATGTTAGACGTTAGTGCCGTAAAATAATTATATAAGAGAAATGTTTTTGAGAGTAAACGATAAGAGAAATAAACAAAACAAAATACAAACTGCAAGCAATCAGAACTTTTACCCACGCAACAATGATCAAGTTGAATAATTGTTCTTAGCAGTTCCGTTAACAATAGCCCTCGCAATGACATTAATTTAACTCAAACTTTTTTAGTCTTTGAAAGCTTTTTTTTACTATTTAGAAACACTGTTTCCATACGGCAACTTAATTGCACACTTTTAAATACCTCGTTCTAGATTTGTTGTGGAAAGCTTTGGCCGTTATAAGAACAGGTGTAAATAATTTCAATTTTTAATTGAACATTTTTTGTTTTACAAAAAAGGGAAATAGCCCAACGGCCTCTAAAATACAGGCTGCTGTGATTTACGTAGCTAGATCAAGGAAATGTTCACAACTGAGCAGAAAATTAGTTTGAACCGAGAATCGCATTATGTTCTGCAAACTGAATGGACAATTGGTCAACATAATAACGAGGCTTTCCCTCTGATAATGGCGGCAAGCAATTACCTCTGACCTCGTCCGATTCATCGAGACACACTTTTCCAATTACATGCACGTTTAGTAAAGTCAATTGCTGAAGCAATGCGTTAAAGTCAGGTGAAAAAAGTAAATGTTTTAATAATATAATCGTGATGGGAAAATATGTACAGTCACTGTCACTGGATATACTGAATTCTTATTCTTCAGAAATTAAATAGATACTAATTGTATCACGGAACAACTTTAATAAAGGTTATTAAATAGAAATTCTTTTCATTTTTCATAATTATCAACATGAGTGGATTTCGTGTAAGCTTTCAAAGAATGCGAATCAATTAAATTTCTCGTAATTGGTTCCGATATTTTATAATATGTAGTAAACAACAGAAATTTCTTCGAATCATGAAGCAATAATAATTTATTGAAGTTTGTTGGAAAACACTGCAGGAAACATTGTAAGCAAGTACTGTACAGTGTACAGTGTATAAATAAAATTAATTGGGCTCAGTAAAAATAGGAATGCTTACAATTTAAAAGCGCAACTTATACCGCCAGATTGTGTTGAAGTTCAACTAAAGCTCTCTTAATTAAATTTGTAATGAATTGAATATTCAGTTTTCGATAACAATTCCTAAACAATTTTGAACCGGATCTGAAAAGTAACTTTTACTTTTCACTTTTCATTTGATGAATGAATTTCCCACAGTCCAAGCCATCTCGCATCATACCGGAAAATATAGCAATATCCAGACACATCAAGGATTTCCCAATCGACAATATGTGATTGGAAACGTGATCCAATCATCTGGAAATAAACCATTGAAAGGGGATTAGTTCAGACGTGCGAAGCTAGTTTGCATATTCGCTATCATTTGTTGAGTTCAAAAATAATCGAGCGGATTAGGTTCATAAAGGAAGTACTTTCATGGCCGCTTTATTTTGAATTTGTCGGCATTCACGTCTGTTCAATTGCGCTAATAAATAGGTATAATCTGAAAATTGACACATCAAATTTTAATTATGCTCCAATACAATTACAAATTACAATCCCCGTCGGCTGCAATAAATCAAGCGTAATTAAAGCCCACGAACTGAAAAATTTACATTCTTGCACCCAACACAAATTTCATTTTTTGATTAATGATAAATACACTTGAATTACATTTTATAATGAAAGTCAAACGATTGGACATGACATTACAATATATTTTTAATTTACGCATGATTTGAAGTAAAATATAATGCGAAAATTGGCAAGTGCATATATTAAAAAGTTTTATTCATATAAATGAGTTATAAAACTCTACTCCAAGCATTTAAATCAAATTCTATGAATCATTTGGTTTTAAGCTTTTGAGTTTCCTGCGTACATTGCCGGAGATGGGGCTGATTTTGAAGGCGTATAACAATACGTGCAATGAAGTTTTGAGACAACGTTTTTTAGTACATAAGATTAAGACTTTAAAAACCGTTTGAGTCAATTGAAATTATTTTTGGAAAACAAAAACTTTTTAAATAAATTACAAGATTTGGGAGGTATGTGTCAGAAATATATCTGGTTGGAACTCTTTTCTTGTTATTTTCGTTACATCCCTACTTAATTAATTGTATAGTACACAGAGCAAACTTCCCACAAGGGGGAAATTGGGTGGTAAAATTTGTTTTGAGCTATTCTTGTTATGAAATAAAGTATAGGGCATTAAGACATGTTCTTTGATATATTATTATTCATTTTATGGCTCAACATAAAATAGTTTCATATGGGTAGAAATTATAAAGCATTTTTTTAAATGTTTAATGCTACAAATCTGAAATAATTAGGTAAGGTTTGTCCTTGAAGAGCTTGGCTTTTCATACATGTCATTATAATGCAAAAAAAAATAACAAGTATAATAAATAGAAAAAGTTGACAATTTTACCACCCAAACCCAAATACTCCTACCACCCAATTCCTCCATTTACCCTATATTACTGTCCCCGGGCTGTCCCGGGGGTCAAAAAAAAAATGTCGAGGTTTTTACTATGCTATACCTAAGAACATGCGCCGAAAAAAAATATTCATCCCTCCTGCATATTATAAAACTCAAAGCATGCAAAAAATATAACTAGTGAAAAATTGTACAAAGTTATATTACGTTTTAAAATAATTAGAAAGCTTTACAAAACACTCTTGAAATGAAAGAATTCCAATAATTATTATATTATAAATTCGGAAATTTAGCAGAATTTAAAAAAAAAATCGCGAAAAATTAAGAACAAGTTCTGAACTTCCTGTACAGATCTTGATCCCGTCAGACTTGCTTCCGTGATGAATGAATAATTCCCAGACGAAGGTCATTTTGAGTGCAAAATTTGTCCAAAACTGTTCCTCTTCGGTACTAACAATCGTTTCTGTAAGACAATTTTTGTCCATTGGCAGTTGCCGGTGTTCGCCGGTGGAAACTGCTTATAATTGCTAACTACTTTCAACGATCATCCAGTATATTGTATTGTTCGAAGTGTCAGTGGCGTGCGCACTCGACTTACTCGAAGCTGGTAAAATCCGAAGGTTGTGCGCATGGCAGCATAACTCCCGAAGGCCAATTTTGGACGTGGAAACCGTGCAGACACGGAAAATACAATTAGAGTGGTGCGAATGCAATGACCATTCTACAATTAACAAAATCTGTTTTCGCGTATTTAAATTAAGAACTAACTTCATGCCATTGAGTGCCACATTTATTATAAACATTTTTCCCTTTTTTGCAGACTGGCACTGTCGATACCGAAGGATGAAGATGGATACAACAAATGCGAAATGTACAACGTTGATTATGCGAAGATTTTGGCCCTTGGTATCAAAGATGCAGATCCTTCGTGGCCAAAGATTCCATGCCGCAGTGGGTGGGAGTTCAATTTCACGGATATTCCTTATCCGTCTGTAACAACGGATCTGGAATGGGTGTGCGAAAAGTCAGCCCTTCCGGTAATTGCGCAATCCATTTTCTTTGTTGGCGCAATCACTGGTGGACTTCTGTTTGGGTGGATTGCCGACAGATTCGGCCGGATTCCAGCTCTCGTTGGTTGCAACCTTGTCGGATTCATGGCTGGGACTGCAACGGCTTTTGTTTCAACTTTTTGGCAATTCGCTTTGTGCCGCTTTTTAGTCGGATTCGCTTTCGATAATTGTTTCACGATGATGTACATTCTGGGTGAGTACAACTAAAAAAATAATATTATGGTTTCTAAGTTTAACAAGTGGTTGAAATTTAAACTGTTGACAAAAAGCATCATTTAAACAGGATTATATCTAGTCGTTTTGCAGTTCAGCGTTAAGCAAAGTAACTCCAATATAAACTCATTTAAACTTGAAAATAAAGTTTATAACCGGTTCAACAAAAAAAAGTTCAAAATATTTCAATAACTGCAACTAATCCAAAAAATTATGACGACATCATACACCACTGCTCAATAATAGTTTAATAGTATCTCGTAATAAATTCGCTATTTGCACTTTATCACTTTGAATTGTTATCAGTAATATTATGCTGAAAATTAATTTTTTAAAAACTTCAATTATCACGTACAATATTATGGTTGCGTGAAATGTCACAAACGCACAAAAAATTAATTCAGCCATTAAACAACGATAATCCTAGTACATAATGCAGAAATTAATTCATTGACTCATGCGATGAAGATATTTTCCCCGAAATGTAAAAGGAAATTGAAATCATAAATTTACCAATTGCAATAATAGTTTAATGGTAATTAATTCTTGCAGTAAATTTTACGAGGAATTTTTAATTTTTACATATTTTAAAATACGTCTAAACTAGTCTAGATGAAAATCAGTTTGCTTCTTGAAGAACTTTAGATTGTGCTTTTCCTCTTTGTGCAGTTTCCATGCATACACACATCCCTACATATACAGGTACATGAGTATCCATGTACCTATCTATACGTTATGTTGGAATTCGACATTTTCAAAAATCATTTTAAGAAACATTGACCTACTACTGAGGACAATAAGAGACGATAGAAATTTTATGAACTCTGCAAATACTGAAAGTGGTGCTGATATGTACAATATTAAGCTGTGTAAATAATAATTTAAATAGTTTTATGCTAATTGCAACACTTCACGAGATCGATCACGCGCATTTGTTTATTTATTTGAGAGCACCTGCGAAATTCATGTGGATATATTGGAAATTGATGAAGCATTTTAAAGCATCAAAAAAAATATTCTCAAGATAATTATACTAAGTGTTAAAGTTAAGCAAAAATAATCGCAGTTGAAGGTTGAGTTAACAATTTTTAAATGGTCTAAATTAAGAGTTCTCGTTGCGGATTACTTGCTACAAATCCTTACAGGTTTTGGTTTAGACACCGATTATGCAAATGCGTGCACTTGGCATATTCTGTTATCATAAAACATTAATTTGCTCTCATTAATGCGCATTTTGGTCATTCGAGATTGAGTTCTAGGGAAATACCGAGTTCAACCACATTTCAATCCTCAATTGTGTCCTCAGACAACTCTGAATTTCGCTTGAAATGGCACCGAAGGAAATGGAACACGGGATTTCCCCGCCACAGTCAGAGTTCGCGTCAGAGCGTCCGTCATTTGGAGACCACCGTGGTCCACAATCCATAATTGGTTGCTCTAGTGAGTCAAGATCGTGGAATCATATTTCACTGCTACAGTGCTACTCGTGCTCAACTCTCACTTTCCATCCGAATGCGGTTGATCTACACTACACAATTCCTTGGCAAACCTCTGAAAGGCCAATGGAGTGTAAAATTTTGCATATTGAAGTAAATTTTATACAAATTGAAGAATATTTTCCAAACGTCGAAAGTCATTTAATTACTCTTTGATATTGAATACGAAAATTGAATTATGATTCAAACTCAATTCTGGATTTTCGAACTCGTGCAATACGATCGATGCAGTAATTATAAAAGGAGAAAGGAAAAACCTCATTATTGCGTCTGTAGTAAAATTGTTATTACCTTTTATGGTGTCTAACAACATTGATTCTGAGGTGACATTTTAATGAAGATTATTTGCAGGGGAGACAGTTGCCGACATTGGACTAGTTATTCGCATATAAATCTCAACTCTTACTGAATTAATGTTTATATAATGCAGTCATAATTTCCTTGTTTATTTTTTGTATCAATACTCAATAGTGGTTTCCGCGGAAATAGAAAATATTGTTGGTTTTGCAATGTTACTTGATATAATTAGCACTTCCAAGAATCGTAGTTTGAATTTCTAAGTTTTAGCTAACAATAAATATTGTAAATATATACTTTTGAATAATTGAATTTCGGTATCTGGAATATATTTAGCAAATAGTATTGAAAAACCATGAGCAAAATATTTAAGATCTTGGAATGAAAAACAACATAAGTTTATTTTTTATGTAAATAATTGAGATTATTCCAAGAGATTTTTTTTTTCTTGAAATGCACTTTATGTTTCTCACTATGCTTTTCCATGAATCACCACTTAAAATAAGCTTTAATGTGATGACTGATGACCTTCAATATTATGCAAGTTTTACTATCTAAAAAGAATTGAAAGCGTACATAATGACGTGTTCACTTTATTTAAAGTAATTTGTATTTATCGCCAAATTATCTGGTCAATATAAACAAACAGGAAATACCAACCACTCAATATTGTTCTTAAGAAATTCGATGAAGTTTTTGCAGTGCTTTTTAAAAAAACTTAATAAAAATGAAATTCTCTTACAGTTCTTGAATATGTGGGTCCAAAATGGCGGACATTTGTTGCTAACATGTCGATTGCGATTTTCTTCACTGCATCTTCGTGCGCTCTGCCATGGATTGCTTATTATCTTGCCGACTGGAAGATGTTCGCCATTGTTACATCAGCACCCCTAGCCTTAGCTATTTTCACACCTCTGATTGTACCAGAATCTGCAAGGTAAGCAGTGCTAGTGTGCATTCTGGGAAGAATGCTAATTTATATATCATCGTAATTCCAGGTGGTTGGTGTCGCAGGGCAAAATTGAAAAAGCAATTACAATTTTGAAAAAATTCGAGAGTGTCAACAAGAAGACAATTCCACCGCAAGTGTACAAGGACTTCAGTGATAGCTGCGTTCGAATGCAGGAAGAGGAGGACTCCCAAAGAGGATACTCCGTTCTGGATCTGTTCCGAACTCCGCGTCTCCGCAGAATCACAATTCTTTTGATCTTGATTTGGATGTCTATCTCTTTGGTGTTCGATGGGCATGTGCGAAATGTAGGCTCGCTCGGATTGGATTTGTTTATAACTTTTACGATTGCATCTGCTACGGAAATGCCAGCTGACACGTTCTTGACGCTAACATTGGACCGCTGGGGAAGACGGTGGCTAGCTTGCGGAACAATGGTGATGAGCGGAATTTTCAGTATTTTAGCCACCACCGTTCCAGTTGGACCATACTTTGCAACTCTTGCTATTCTAGGCAGATTTAGTGTTAACATTTCGTACAACATTGGTCTTCAGTATGCTGCTGAACTCCTACCGACGGTCGTTCGTGCACAAGGAGTCGCCTTCATCCATATTATGGGTTATGTGGCGAGCATAATCGCTCCCTTCGTTGTTTACCTTTCGGTGATATCTCCAACACTTCCACTCATAGTTCTGGGAATTCTGGGAATTATCGGTGGACTTCTATCACTGATGCTACCTGAAACGCTAGGGAATGAATTGCCACAAACTTTACAGGATGGAGAAGATTTTGGAAAGGGACAACGATTTTGGGACTTCCCCTGCTGTAGTAGAAGAAACGTTGACGATGTGGAACAAAACGGTGTTGCCTTTGAGCGAACAGTAGCAAGGGCGACTCTGCGGGGAATCAATCATGGTGAAGTGCGTTCGAGTCTGTTGAGACGATCACTGAAGTCGAACAAAACTTCTACATGATTTTTTGTGGAAAAATTTAACTCATGGCTAAATTCAAAGCCAAATGTTATCTAGTCTGTAGAATTTTGTGATTTCTGTTTTCCAAATATTGTGGTTGAATATCGTTAATAGTATTATTTATTAATATGACTAGTTAGTTTAGAATATTATTGCAATGATAGGAAAATTAACTCTAGAATGATCTAGAATTGTCCTATTTTTATAACAATCTCATTTTATTTATTTATACTTTCACATGCTCATTCCAAAAAGTCTGCATGTTACATTAAGTACATTTCTTATAACTTATTTATAGTATTCAAGCATCACTAGCACGTAGGTGTCTATATCTTTGCGATAGGCACAATTCAGTTAAATATCTTAGCATTTTAACAGTATTTTCACAGAAAATGTGATATAATCGAATAAATGATATATTTCTGGTGAAGTGATTTGTTTGTACATTGCTCAACCATTAAAAAAAACCAAAAAAAGATTACCAATCGTAAAACCAAGTGAAATTAAACAATAACAATTAGCAGTAATTTGAAAACTTCTCTGAGTCGTGATTAAACATTGCATGTCTGTTTTAGCGTGATATTGATGTAATCTGTAAAAGTTAATGAACCGAAACCGTTGCCTTGAAGTCCCACAATGAAAATCTAAATAATTTGGCACCACTTTTGCAAATCGCGACACTGTTCTATTTTAAAGCTGTATTTAAAACTTGTTTCTAAACCCTGAACAAAATCTCAGCAAAATATAATTATAGTATAAAATTAACTAATCAATGTTTGAACAATGAAAACATTTTACTTTCGCAGGTAAATGAACTCTCGCAATGAATAAATCATGTTGTTTTGCTCCAACCTCCATTTTCAACCTTGAGCAGAATGTATCGCTGGCTGCTTGTCCGTTTTTTCCAAAAACTCTCTTATTATTCCAATTATTATTTCTGAATTCCGTAGAGCTTTTAACGTGGATAATAATTCAATTTTAACCAGGGTCAGTTCTGTTACTTAAAATCATTATTTATTGTTATTCCCATTTTAGGACAATTCCGTCTTGGAATTAATGTCATCTGCAAGTATCAAACCCAAAGTCAACTGGGATTTTCCAACTGCTTCTACGCAACCCACTCAGGATTCTACGTCAACAATGATTCACGGGTCTTGCCTCTTGAAGATTCGGTTTAACTTTTCTCTCATGAAAGATTAATGACTATTTACCCATATTACCTGTTTCAAATATTTTTGTTATGATTTTATCAGCCAACGGCCACTTTAATTTTGGTTTATTATTTCCGAAAATGTAGATTTCAAAAAAAGAATAAACAAAAATCCTCCCGTTCCCCGTCCCGCCGCCGTTCAGTCTATTTCTCGGAAACTACTGGATCAATGAAAATTGGTGCAAAAATCGAGTGCCATCCGACAACGATCCTCCCAGCTCGAGCCTCGAGGATCCAATCGAAGGATTTTGAGGGTGTGAAATTGAGGAATAAAACATTATAAAATCATATTTGCTAAAATGTTCAAGGTGTACTTACTCATGAAACTCAGAATATGCAATGCTTCAATATTACTCAATCGAAAATTTTTTTCTGCATGACTTTAGCTAAATTAGTTTTTAAGTAATGAAACTTTGAACTTCGTACCACAACATCGAGTATGTAAAGGAAAAAAAATTGTTTTTTTAAAACGAAAAACTTTTGTGAAAAATTTGCACCGTTTTTTACTAAGTATATGAAGATTTGAAAGAACACATCAACATTAAATAAATGTTTTGCTAATGCAAGAACATTTCAAAATATCATTCCGATATCAAAAATTATGCAAAATAAATATTGTTTCGATAAATATTATATCGATAATCGAAAATTTCCATATTGAGCAATTTAAACGGAAATACAAAAGTGTTAACATAAACGCGCTGGGGCTTTATACGCTCGATGAACATTTGCCAGCTTAAAATTCATTACATTTATTTATGAGGAAAATGCACGAATTTATAAACATGTGATGTTTACTAAGAATGCGCATTACGTCGACTGGTGAATGTGTTGGTTGGATTTTACGGTCCCTACTATTATTTCTTTTGTTTGTTATCTTTAACATTTTTACACGTTTTTCATGCACAGTACAATGGCCAATATGTTTGTCGAAATATTATAATTTCACGAAAAACAATGCAAACAGTATTTCTGCTTTTCTGTAAAATTTAACATTTACATTAGCTGTATTTTAATCTATAGTTTCTAAACTTTTCTCTCGGCACTTGAGGAAAATTTATGATTTTTAAAATGTAGTTATTTAGGGAATTTTTTTTTTCAAAAATGTATTTTTGTTATTTAAAGTGCAATGCCATTTTATACAAACTTTATAAATTATTGGCAAAGGCTTTATAATTTCTGGCTCATTTATGATTATGAATTTAAAATTCTTTAAAAGAAGCATTCCACAAATTCCCGTTATAGGAATTGCGGTATGTGCCTTTACTGGGAGTAAATCACTGTTTGAGGTGTTCGAATACCTGACGCCAAAGTATTCAAAAGCTTAACCCCACTGGACAAGTTACTTGTTCCAACAGCTTTAAATAAACTAAGGTGAGGCGAGGTTTACCTGGAGTGAATTTCAAATTCAGTGGGCTTTATCCGGTCTTCAGTGGCTGTGACTTTCTCCAGTGCAGTATTTCTGACAAATATTACAATATTCAGTTTCTTCAGTGCTTCTTTCGTAGCTAGAAGTCTTTGAAAAATATGAACAAATTGATGTGATTAAAAAAGTGTAAAAATAATATGTTGAAATGTTGTTCTTTGCGGTGCTGTTCTTTGTGAGTGTGCACTGCATTTCCGCCGAGGTAATTATTCTCCCCACATGATAATATATTAATATTACGTCCACTCACATCGACGTTCGTCAGGCATCCGTCTCGCAAATAGCCCAACTAAACCAAAACGGACACCTTGAAAATGCGCTATGGTATATATTAGAACCCAGAGGGGTAGGAACTCTTGGTCATGAAAAAGTTAAAAATTTTATTAAGAAGTAATTTTAAAATTATCGATGAACCATTTTTAATGAGTACAAGTTTTAGTGAACTGGAATCAATGGGTCTTGCCACTGAAATAGATACATTCGTTGCACCAACACCTTTCGGAAATCAGACATTTTCCAACATCATTGGAGTCTTCAATCCTACAGCAGACTATTTCTTGGCTCTAGCTTGCCACTATGATACTAAATATTTTGCTAACATTCCGAATTTCGTAGGTGCAATAGACTCAGCAGTTCCCTGTGCAATAATGTTAAACACTATGAAAGTACTACTGCCGGAATTGCAAAACAATTCAGTCAATTGTAATACTGGAATTATGGTGGGAATGTTTTTGAATTTTCAGGCAAGTTATTTGTTCATTTTGTTCAATTAGTTATTATTTTTTGATGGTGAAGAAGCTTTTGTTGAATGGACTGAGGAAGATTCAATTTATGGATCCAAACATTTAGCTAAAAAACTACAACAAAGAAAATCAATTTTAAAAAGCACTCAAGGGGTAGTTACGGATATCGACCGAATTGTAAGTACAATTTACTAAATACGTTTTTTTAATTCAGTGATTTGCATAACTTCTTTTGATATTCAATTCAAAAAGATCTCCGCATGGGTGAATTCTGTATTTTGCGTATGAAAATCGAGAACTTAATTTCTATATTATATAAACACTGTATAAGTAGTGTATGCTAATGTGCATCAATTTTAGGACGTTCTAGTTCTGCTAGATTTAATAGGTGCTGCTAGATCTAAGTTTTACAGTTTCTTCCCAAATACTGCAGTACTTCATCAGAATTTAGTGAACATAGAACGCAAGTTAGCCCAGAACAGACTTCTACAGGGACGACACTATCAATTTTTCCCTCGTGCTAAACTGAGTGTTATAGATGATGACCACAGGCCCTTTCTACAGAGAAGTATAATTGACTACGATAGTGTGAAACATTTGTTTATTTAATTGTTTTAGATGTACCGGTTTTGCATTTAATTACGACACCTTTCCCCGATCAGTGGCATACGGAAAAGGATGATGCAGCCCATTTGCATTGGCCTTCCATCCATAATTTCAACATGGTGTTAAGAGTATTTGTGTACGAATACATATCCACCCACGCCGACGGTACTTCCTTCAGGCAATTGGGATTTAAATAAAAATATTTATTTTGGGTACAATCAATAAAATATTTTTATTTATCGTCTTTTCTTTCCAGCACCACCCCTCTTGCTCGGAGGAGCCCTCTGTCCACGTCCTCCTTTGGGTTTTTTGGCGGTTTTTTTCGCTTTTCCTTTAGATTTCTTGCCCTTTTTGCCACCCTTTTTTCCAGGAGTCACTTGCTGTTCCTCTCGCCTACAAAAATAAATAATAAAGTTTATTAACACTGACTTCTAGAGTATCAAAGTACTTACTCCAATTGCGCTTCTTTCTTCTGCAGCGATATTGCCTTTTCCACATTTAGTTTGGGTTTCTTATTCAAAATACTCTTAACCAATTCAAGATTCTCCGTCTTCTCGGGTACATCTGATACGTGGGATGCTTTCCGCTTGATTCCAGGGATCAATTCCTTTACACCAATACCCCTTGCGGTTTTTTCTTTTGGAAGTTTATCCTGAAATTTACCAACAGACGCCGTTGATGCTTTAGCAATTGTGGCTGCTGTTAAAAGTTGAGAGGATGATGCTGCTTCAGGACCCAAATAACCGGCTCTAGGGACATCCACCTTCCTCGCTCTCACAATGTTCTTCATTCTCTGAATTTCATTTTTAGCAACTTTTTCATTACGCAAATCGATCTTCTTCTGGAACATATCTTCCATAGGATCAACATTTTGCGGCACCTCAAGAACCCAATCCTTGATTTTCTCTGCTTCAGCTCGTTTATATCCGTATGTTGGAACCCATTTCTGTAATAAAACAAATTATTAGAGACCGTTGCAGTTGCTTTAAACTAGCATAACTTACGCCAAGATCTTGATCGTAAACCTTCGAGTCCTTCTTCTTCTTTTTGATACCTTTCTCTTTAGCGAATTTTTCCCATTTGGTTAACGGCTTGGGCCCTGGCACCTTACGTATTCGAGGCAAGACTGTAGTAGGCGGTGGTAGTTTTGCTACAATGCATTCTTCAAACCTCTCTGTCGGTAATTCCCAAATTTCATTTAGTAGAAGTTGAACATTGTCTCGGGTTAACTCGCGAATGTAATCTTCTGCATTATCTCTGAAAGTAGCAATCAAGACATATTAACTAACTCTATTGCATGAACCAATTTATATGTATTACTTTAATTTTTGTTGGTCCAAGTCGTTGGGATCAGAACATAAGAGCATTCCAATGTCATTTCGAACTTCCAAATGTTTTTCTACGGTAATAGGTTTGTATTTACTTAACTCCTCCTCATGCTTTCTGAGTATCTCATTTACTATGTCCATTTCAAAGATACAGCTTTGTTTTTACTGCGGGCAAATATCAAAACACCACAAACTAAAGAAAGAAACTGATTATTTTCCAGCATCCGCACGTGTTGAAGTGACAGCCAGGATGGGCGATTTAAATCGATTTTCTGAAAAATCGATTTTTCACAGCCGACTTATCGAATTTAAGGTTCGATTCAGTCAAGCCGAATTTCCAAAAAATCGATTTGTTTTTAGTTAAATCGAAACGGCTAAATTAAAGCAATTCATCAAAACTTTGTTAAAATCTTTCAAACACGACAAATACAATTTCAAATTCAAATCACAATTTCGGACCACACTCCAAAAAAAACAACAACAATCGCATAAATATAATTTAAACTTCGAAAAATTTCTTTTTTATATGTTTTTAACGAATTACAAATTAATTTTTAAAGCAAAATAGAACTGTTGTTAGTGACGTCGAATTTGTAATATTAATTACGTAAGCATTTAGTCGAATTGAAATTTAAGAAAATATTAAAAACAAATATAAATGTAAAATGTTGTTTTTATTACGTATTTATTTATTTATTGAACATTTACGAACTACATTTTAAAATCAACAGCAACGACGACTTTCATCCCAAATACACAAAACCAAGATAAATGGTGGGGGCAATTAAGAAATTAAAAAACATTTTATTTTTTCTATAAATTTTTTTTTTTATAAATTCATTTTCCATTCCATAATAATTTGTAAATTCAAGGTATAACCTTTTTTCTCTGCTAGATGGCAACATAATCGATTAGTAGCAATCAAGGAACATAAGGCATGCCAAAGATTTTTTTGACAGCTGGCGTGACGTCACTACATGCACGTATTTTCAAATGCGTAATTTTTAGCCGCACTTCAATTGTTACTGAAAGCATTTCCCTCGGCACTCACTTCTTCTTCACTTCTTCGTCATTTACATCCTTTTCTTTAAATAACAGTATTTCAGGTTGTTTCGGAAAACTAAAATATTTCAACGATTTTTCACCATATTTTCTTTTTATGATATTTTTACATTTTAATATTGCACTGTTATTTAAATGCAAAAATGCACCAATTAATGTTAAAAACTATTAACAATCTTTAAGAACTTTTAAAATTTGTACACGAATTTGAAAACAAAAAGCTGTCAAAGCAACGAGTGCCAATTGGGTGAACCCGATGACGCGCAAAATGAAGCAAGTGCGAAATTACTGGCATAACTCTGTTAGTAGCAATATACGACCATTTTATTCGACTGTCAAGAGTTTTTTCTAAATAGTCAGAAAAGCTATTGATTTAGGTTCGTTCATTTCAATTAGAACAACAAAACGTACAGTATATTTACTTACTGTAAGAGCCACCAGCATTTCCAAACTTTGTACCAATCATAAAGCATGTCGCGACAAGCCACAAAATTAGACAGTAAAAAAGTGGTAAGTTTCCATTAAATATTATATATTTTCAGTTATCACTGGAAATTTACCAAATAAAGGTAGGCTAGAATATAAATTTGAAACATCTAAACTGGTCACCCTCACCGGCATCCTTCGATTTTTTAGAGAAACTGCTGCGGATTGTAGAGAATTGAATTTTTCATAGTGGAACTATCGAGGCATTTCCTATATACATATTTAAAGAACCAATGACAATTGGAGGGAAATCGAAGAATATGGATAACACATCAAGCGAACAGGCCACAACATCTGGCCATGTAGCACAAGTACCAACGGGACAAGGTCAAATCCAGGTACTCCCAGTCTTATCCAATGCAAATGGGCAACTGATTCTCGGACAGCAAGCATCGCAACAGCAGGCCGTGCTACCGATTCAAACGTCCCAGCTTATGTTGCAGCCAACAGCGGCGACAACGCAGCAAGTTCAAATAGTGCAATTGCCCGATGGACAAACATTTTTGTACCAGCCAATGGCCATGGATAATTTGAACAATCATCAACCTCAATTATTAAATATTAACGGACAGTTAATACAAATCAACACCCAGAACAATCAAACAATTCCTACAAATACTCAGCCACAAATAATAGTTGTACCGCAAACACAAAATAACACACCTACCGTAAGTGCCCCACAACCGGCAGATGAAGCTGTCACACCAAATGCATCACCACAAATTGAAGCAGAGGAAGAGCCCCTCTACGTAAACGCGAAGCAATATAAAAGAATTCTAATTAGACGACAAGCTCGAGCGAAACTAGAAAGCCGTATCCCAAAGGAACGATCGAAGTACCTTCACGAGTCCCGCCACAGACACGCCATGAATAGGGTGCGGGGTGAGGGTGGCCGGTTTCATTCTTCTCCCGGTAATCCTAAGCCGGAAAAGAGTAGTCAACATCAACAGCAAAGCAATTTACAAACTCAGGCGAGCACTAGACCGATGGTCCAACCGAAGCTGATAGCTCCTCTTCAGCCAGCGATAACAATAACTCCCATTAAATAGCTAAGGCGTCACTGATTTCATACTAATGTATTGTGTATTGTTTCAACCCTTTGAAGGTCGGTCATTACAGGACAATTGAAAACAAACAACAGTGTAATGGAGTTTTTCCAATAAATTAAATTATTGGAATTTATGTGGCTTAATTGCTTTCTTAATAAGCACATCTTTAAAGGGTTAAATAAATTGTATCGACGAAATATGAAATCGGTTACTTATAAAAAAGGGTTCATTACATTTTATACGCTTTAATTATTTTAGATTACAAAGTCTTTTTCTAAGAAATCAAATACCTTTTAGGCATAATGTTAGTTGATATGAATTATTCATGCATTAGTTTTTAGGTGTAGTGAAAATGTGTAAAAATAATAAAACATTTTTTACAATGTGCATAAGTAAAAAGTATTTGCAACGAGAAATCTTTTATTATTTGTTGCTTTTAAACTTGCCAGGATAGCGTTCTAAAATGAGATTTTATTTAAACATTGATTTCAGCATATCGTTAAGAACTTTACAAAAAAAAAAAACAAAAAAATTCTCAACATTTTTGGTAATATTTTAGAACTCAGAGTTCCTTACACTCACTTATGGAGCCTTCGTGACACAAATGATCCGCGATTTCGAAAACGTCGATGATGTTAACAAGCAACTGGATCGCGTCGGTTACAACATGGGAATGCGACTGATCGAAGACTTCCTGGCACGGACCTCGGCATCCCGTTGCTTGGAGATGCGTGAAACTGCTGATCGGATCCAGCAAGCATTTCGAATGTATCTCAGTATTCAACCAACCATATCTAACTGGTCTGCAGCATCCGATGAATTTTCATTAATATTCGAGAATAACCCTTTAACGGAGTTTGTTGAGCTGCCACCGGATATGACTAACTTAAGATATAGTGGCATATTGTGTGGTTGCATCAAAGGTGCACTGGAGATGGTCCAGTTAGAAGTACAATGCTGGTTTGTTCAAGTAAATCAATCGAAAGAATAATTTTTGAACAGTAGTAATTTGTTAATAAAAAAATACATTTTCCAGGATCAACTTAAAGGCGACAATGTTACAGAAATTAGAATTAAATTTATCCGACGTTTAGAAGACGCAATTCCAGCTGGAGAGGATTAATATTCAATACTTTATGAATAATATTGCATTCCCCCTAAATATTAATTATAACTAAAAATTATATAATGTTAATTTGCAAATTTTGTTTTCATTTGGGAACGTAAAAGAAGAAAGCAGTTTACGCAAGAATTCTTTATTCGTATTTCCATTCATAACTTATTTGCAACTCTTTGGACTACTTTAATAAAAATATAGATTAATTTTCTATATTGAATATTGCAGCACAATAAAAATTATAATTCAACCTTACAAGTTACAACAATTAATCGTGATATATGATGACGAGAGAATGTTGGGGAAGCTTCCTTTAATCGAATCACATCATTTTTAACTAATTTGTTCAACTATGAATAAAATAAACTCTGATTTCGTATGTTCTCATATTCGTTAATATATCTTATGCATATAAAAAAGAGAAAAAAAGTAAATTTGTTTGATTAAATTAACATAATACATTCATTATTGCACATTTGAATAAGTTTTTGATTAAAATTAAAAAACAATATGTATTAATGGAACATGTAATATAAATTGAACACGATGTAATAATGGAACAGACCACATCAAGCTCGAATGGCGTTTTTAATAACTAAAAGCAATGGACAAAGCTCAGTTCCTTCTAATTGTTCTGCATAGCATGGTAACTAGAATAATTTTTTGTTAATAATCTGAAAAGAAATGCAAAAACATAAAACTTTCGAGTGTTTACTGGATGATAGTCTAACTTTCCAACTCCGGGATGTTGTTTTATTTAAATAAAGCAAAGCCACTAAGTGTTCATTTACCAAGTTACAAGATCAGTTCAAATAAGACCGAACTGGGACTTTCTCAAGCCACTTTCCCGGAAGCAGTGCAACGAAGCAAATTAACATTTTTCCTCGTCAGAACATTTCTGAGAGCTTCTAGAGTTTTGAGACAGATAACAACACAACAACCGTTGGCAACCCCCTCAGCAGGACTCTTACAGGTGCATGAGGATGATTTTTGGTTGGAAGATTTCTTGGAGCTACCCTCGGCTGTGCTGCCTTTCTTAGATTTCGCTGGTTTCGAACAGCACGAAGTTGGTTCGCCAGAAGTTAGATTTTCTAGGAGTGCAGCTACATTTTCAATACTATTACTTTTTTTATTGGAGCATAAACCCTTTTTAACTGTTCGTGAACAACAATTTGGTTTGGCAGGTGGAGGTGTCGAATTGCACGGTTTGTCTGAAGCACAACCTCCTTGACAACCCATGTTTGGATCACATTTGCAATTCTTGCACCTACATATGTCTGCATCAGCAGTGATGTCCTTCAGAGTTTTCTTCGCTGCTGCAGGCTTTTCTGGCACTGACTCCGTGTGATCCAATTGAAGTTCATCTTTTGAATTGCTATTGGTTAAAATGCTGGTGCGGAGTTGCGTTGAATTCTGAGTGGTCTGATAGTTTTGAGACATTACATTTTTTTGGGAGTTATCGATAGTCATAAGAAGATCATTTAGTAGTTCCGTTTCTAAATCCTGCTCCGCGGATAGTTCAGTGGTGACAGTTTCTTTCAGCAAATTCTCAATATTTGGTTCATCCTCACTGAATAAATCCTTTGTGGGGAAGCAATTTACATCTTGATCAATGTCCATAGTTAAGCCCACATGATTTAAGTTGACTATTTGCGCAGTGATGGGTAAATTCGAGTTATTTGGTAAGTCTACATATGTTGTAACCGCTGTGGGAATTGCCACACAAGCAGGAGTCACAGGTGCTGAAGGCATAATGGGCCTCGACGCCAATATCCCTACATCAACCCAGGGAGAAGGAATTTCCTCCTCCGATGCCATGGCAAGTTGAAGTGCTTGGGATGTCTCCGGAGTTTGTGTTTCCATTACTTTCCCCAAAGAGGCGACTTGTTCAGATTTTATCTCTGGTGTTAAAATGGCATTCATAATTTCAATACTATTCTCTTCCTTTTTAATATCAAAATCACTTTTGGGAGATAGCAGGAAGTCATTGATATCGATGAAGTCTGCAGTTTGATCCAAGGAACACAATGAGTGCTCAGTTGATGTTGTTGATACTCCAAGAGGTGTACTATCTTTATAATCGCTGTAACTTTCATTTTCGCTTTGGGATGTAGATAGACTTTTTATCCTTTGCATTTTCCTCTTATCCTTATTTTTTCTTTCAGAACTCGCTTGTTTTTCGTGTGTTCTACTGTGGGATTTCAAACTGTGGGACGTGCTAAACGTTTTTTGGCAACTATTTTCCCGGCAGGGATAAGGACGTTCACCTGTATGAGTTCGAGTGTGAGTCTTAAGATGATGGGATGCTGTAAACGCTTTTCCACATCCACTTTCTAGGCACCTATTGCAAAAAACCGTTGTAAGTTTTGTAAAGTTTGCAAAGTTTTTTCAATACTTATATGGACGCTCCTGAGTGTGAGTTCTCATATGCTTTTTGAGGTCACTAAGGGTGGTAAAAAACTTCTTGCATTGCGTGCAATTAAATGTTTCACCATTGTGCAGTCTTAAATGAGCTCGCAATCTGTAAGAGTGCAGATAGAATAGTATACTTTCTAACTTATTAATCGCGATGACTACCTGTAGCGTGTATTAAATGCTTTGTCGCATCCCTTGACCACGCACTCGTACGGTTTGACTTTGGTGTGCACCCGAATATGAATCTTGAGGCTGTACGACGTCAAGAACGCTTTTCCACATCCTTCCTCTGTGCACTTAAAGTGATACTCTCCTGTAAGATTTCAATTTGGAATTAGTTTCTAAGAAGACCAGTGAATGAACTTACCGCGATGTGTTTTTAAATGAGTCCTCAAGTTACCAATTGTGCTATAGCTTCGTGTGCAATTTTCGTAATTACACTGATATCTTGCTAGGACTTGTGGTTCGGTACCCTGGGACAATAAAACATTAATTAGAAATTGTTTTCCTTCGTTTCCATGTTAGTTAAAGCATCAAAGCCAAAGCTACTTCTTCACAATATTAACAATGTTTCAAATATTCTTATTCTAACTTATGAATGAAATATGAAATGATTCAGTGGATGATAAGATGTGGGATTGAGAGCACAGAGGAACCCCGTTTATTCGACTATTTCATGTCATCACAATTTTATATAATGCAAAGGACTTTGTTTCGATTTTAAATAATTGCTGTTGAACTTGAAGATCACCTCGATCACTATGCGCTTAATTTAAATTGTGCGGCATTTTCCAGTTGCAGATGTTTTGATTCCAAAATTGTAAAATATTCTGGAAATCAATTTAAACGAATGTAAAAATTAAACAGATTTTGTTTCAAAGTTTGTTTGTTTTTTAGAATGAATGTCGTGAAGTAATTACCAAGAAGATCGAATATCCGTTAATTTTATTCGTTAATGGAAATTGTGTCGGTTTTTCTTCTAACGTTACTTCAAAGGTACTTATAAGACGAATTTTCTATCAAATTCAGCTAACCATTCCGTTCCTAACAAAACTTTAGCAATCAAATAGCAAGCCAAAAATTTGTAAATTTGTAATCCAAACTCTTTAAAAGGTTTTTCCACATAACTATAACCGGAGTTCTCATAATTTGTTAATAAGCAATGAGTTAGACGAATGTTGTCCACAATAAAACATTAGACACCTGCCTCGCAATATTGTATCCTTTTTGCAACAAAAAGCATAAAATTAGTAACAGGCCGGCCGCACACTAGTAGGATAAGAAAATGGCCAAAAAAATTTAATTAGATAATAAATATTTAAGGAGAATTATTTTCATAAATTTTCCTTTGGTTTGGTACCTCAATTGATATGGTGGCATGAGAAGGCTCTCCTTCGAGTTTTTGTAAAGCCCCCGGCACCCCCCGTATGCACAGTGTAATTTCATCGGGTAGAATCTTGTGTTCGATGTAACTAAAAATTTGTTTTCAGATATTTTTTCGCATCTTCCAACATAATTTTTCAAATAAGAAAAAAAAACGAAAATTGCGACAAAATGTTAAAGAGAAAAATTTTTCTTAAAACCTCTGCTGTTAATATGTAATTTTGTACAAGTTTTGTGTTAAAAATTGAATTGTATCGTGGGGGAATAGTTCCACTATTATTAATATCTATAAATAGCATGCAGAAAACCAAAAAGGGGTGGACATTTCAAGGAAGAGGCAAACGAAACTAACGTAATTAGACAGAGGAGACGAGAAGCGCATCACACAGTTATGTGATGAAAAATTATTTAGGAATTTATTAATTTCAACTTTTCTTTTTGCTGCATTCACCTATGAATGGGGTAGAAAGAAATTAGGATACTCTTTGTTGTACCTGTAGTTCTCATCCCAATTGGACTGATCTAAAATCGCGTCATAATTCGGGGTAACAATATACTCCAATATAGTATTTGATGGTGATGATGGTGAACGCGTTGGGTCTACCTGATCTTGCAGGGTATAACTACCAAAGCTAGATGAATATGACGGCATTTGTTGAAAATGTTCACTTGGCACCTGTTCAGTAGCTTGATCAAAGTTCTCTTGATTGTCGCACCATGTAGAAGATCCCGGTAATGATTTATCATCAAATGAAAGATCATCTTCAATATATCCCTTTATGGCACTAACATCCGAACTATTTTTGTACAAATCGTCTTTGATATTCCGTGCATTTAAGGCATTCTCCTCGGATGAGTCTGGCTCATCATCCTGCGCAATTAATTCACCGCTCGTAAACAAAAACCCCGCAGCCATCGCCAGCGAATAATAATATCGAAAACTTCAGACTTCAGAGGCGAAGGAAAATCACAAATTCACAAAAATGGAAAAAAAAACACACTGCCAAGAACATTCCACCACACAAGTAAATCCATTCATTCCAATATCAATTTCTGATCGCGCTGATCCAGCCTGTCAGAGTACAGAATTAAGATGAGATACTGTGACGTCACTATCACTATCTGTACGGCGGCGTACAGGGCGCTTCATATTTTAGAATTTAAATTATGGACTTTGAAAAATTTAATGTTTGTATAAAATTTTGTTTTTGTCAAATTTTTTGATACATAAACTCATTTTCCTCCAAGATCATATTCGTACAACATATTCAACAACTAAAAATAACCCCAAATTTTAAAAACACAAATGAATCAACTTTGAATTTCAGAAAACTTACCGACTTTTACGCCATCTTCCGGTTGAATTGAATTGAACAAATGAAATAAACAGCGAAACTGTCGTCTTTTTGTTTTGGAAGAGTTAAAATTAATAAAGTAAAGTATAAAACAGACTTATTTTTGTTTTTTTTTTTTTTCGAGCTAATTTAATTTTCTCATAATATGGAGAAAGTAAGTCAAGACAGCAAGCATTAATGCCTAAAAAAATGTCAAGTTGTTTTGACATCTTGTGTCTCAATTCTAGGAGTTTTTTATCTTATAATCTCGGATGAAATTAGTATTTGCTGTTTACTTTAAAATAGTGAGTTAAATCCAATTGCTTAGTGCTTAAACAATATTCCATGTTGTCTGGCTTATAATAACCCTTATCGTGGAATAATGTCTGGAAAGAAAGGTAAAATACGTTTACAATCATAATATTGATTCTATAAAAATCAATAATTTCAGCGGAGTATCCTCAAGCACCACCGAGTGCTCCAGCTGCTTTGCCTGGTGAAGTGTTTTTCCAGCATGTATGTATATTTAAATTCATTGTTTCCATTTCGAAGGTAATATGCATTTATGTTGCCTTTAGAGAGGCCCACCACCAAGCTATGAAGAAAGCCAGCGACCTGATTCACGGCCGCCACCCCCAAACTACTATACAGTTAACCCACCTCAAGGGCATCCAATCCAGCAAAATCAACACTTCAATCCTTATCCTCAGATGAACCATGCTCCTTACGCTGGAGTGTACATGCCACGAACTACATTTCCAAACACTATGCAAAATCAAGCAACGGACTACAAGGTGGTTGAAAATATTTGCTAGTTTTGCTGAAGAACTAAGCATTTCGTTTTAGGTCCTTGAATTTGATAGTGGAGCAAGATTTCAAGGCCCTGGAGCTGGATCCATTACGGTCCCTCCTCCTCCGCCTGGATATGCAGCAACACCAGCACAACTAGCAGCCATGCAAGGACATCCCGTAAATAATTATAACTTCATTAAAAGTTTTGACCAATAATTTGTTGTTTTTAGGTGATTGTTAAGAAAAAGAAGAATTCTTTCTTTTAATCTTAAATAATGTTCCAAGGGCTGTGGTTATTCCTCATAATTATAAAGTTACATCTGTTGAAACTTTGAACAGATTTTTTAGTAAAAGATATAAGCGTAGAATAAATTCAATTTAAATTCATATTGAAAAACAAACTACAATTTTCTAAATATTAAATTCCAACATCGTATTAGGTAACCTTCAAAATTTTAGTTTTACTTTGGAGGATGGATTGTGAATCTATACAACACTAGTTCATGCAAAATTATACTTTTATTTAAACATAAAATAAAATACAAACAAAATATTTTCAAATACATGTATTCTCATTCCTCTGAAACTGGTCTTGTCGTAATTTCAAAAAGAAGTTCTTTACTATCCGTTTCCACTACTTCTTCATTGACATCGTCTTTACTTTCACTTTCAATTTCTTCCACTTGTTGGTCATGAGCAATGGTAACGTTGTTGCCAATATCGTCAACAGGCAACATCTCAATTGTTTCAAATGTTTCAATTGTTTCTTTCTCAGTATCCATTAATTCGTCTTTTAACTCTTTTTTAACCAAATCCTCTTCTTCTTCCTCTGTTTCCGACTCGAATTTCTGAAAAGTGTTCACAAGTAAAATTTTCAAGCATTTGTCTTCGTGTATTTCAGGCATTCATTATATTTTTATGCTAGTTGATCGGTAGTTTTTTATATTTGTTGAGTCAACTGTACACAAATATAAAAAAATCATTACCCTTTCTCATTGTGTTGATTTAAAAATAAATAATTACCTCGCAAAATATGAATTTAACAAGTGAATAAAAACATCAACAATTGATTAACATTGGGATTAGTTTACGTTTTCGAGATTTTTCATATCTTGTGACCTTCTTGACTGAGTGTTTAGGGAGGGAGAAGGTCAAGTCAGGTATTTAGAGATATATCAAAATGTAGTTACCTTTTGTGTGTACGACATTTCCACTGGAAGGTTTATGTGGAGTACACACGTCGAGTCCTCGAAAATGTTGGGAACAGGTTCCTGGCACACAATTCCACTTTTCTCAACTCCACACGCTCTGAAAAGTATTTGTTTCTTATCCTCGAGAATATGCCTCCTGCAGTATTTGCAACATGGTAGAGCCCGTTCGCCACATTTCACCCCACCCTCAGTGTATATGCATTTCACGAAGGTGGGTCCTTTGTGGATAATACCTTCTGTTATTTTTGCGCGTTTCTCTTGAAATTTTTTGTGCAAAACTCCCTCGATTCCATGTTTTTTGTGATAGTGATTTAGCGCCTTTAATTTTTCATACAATCTTCTTTCCTGTGCAGAGTCCTTTGGTTGATCATGTATACTGCCTAAAATGAAATATATGTAAATCAATAAATCGAAGATAAGTTATTGGAAAGTTTACAAAGGGTTTCCCTTTCTTTCCTGATGGTTTGAAGATATTTTCTTCGTTTTTCTTTAAGCAAGTGATTCAAACGGGATATTTGCTCCGTATAAAGCGCTTGCAAGCGAGACATTTTCTGTTTTGTGATCATCGTTGCTTCTTCTGTGGTATAAATCCCTGCATGTCTAAAAAGAAAGTTAGCTCATTCTAAGTGAAATGTGGAAACAGCAAATATTACTTGAGCAAGTCTTCGTTTTGGGAATCAACACTCTCATTGTCTGAATTGTCCCAATCCTGTCCTTTCCATGTATTACTCAATGTGGGTGTCTCATCTTCGGATGTGCTGTCCGATGCATAATCCAGAATCCGTTTCTTCTTTGTTCCCAACTTTGTAAGGTTATCCAACTCTGCTACATGAACAGAATTTACTGAATTGGGTGTGTTGTATGTTCTTATTAGTAAAAGCACACTTACCAAATGGCTCGACATGTGGAGACACCACGTCTATCTCTTCATCAGCATCCGAAAATGTCTTCGAGTTCGCAGAACGCAGTTTGTCGATGTTCACATGATGTGACAAATCTGCAAGCAATGCTTCATTCGTTTCAACTTGCTTATATTTTCCAATAGTATTTCTTGTTTTAGTTAATTGCATTAAACGGCTGTGTTCAAAGCAAAAATTTGTGATTCCCAAATCCTTTTTGCCATCATGCTTGGGCGCCGCTTGAAGGCATCTTTTGCCATTTATGGCGTATATATACGCGCATTGTTTGTATGGCGCTCGAGGATCCTGTAATATGTGACGTATGCAATATTCGTAGCCATCGATTCGTGGTATGGAGCATTCATATGTAGAGTTCGAGCACGCCTTGGTTTTATTCTCAATTTCAATGTGCAATTGATCACGTAAAGCCTTTTCCTGTTCTGCAGTTGGTTTTATTGGTTTTCTCATTTGGAATGTGCGATTGGAAGGCTTAGTAATGGGAGTATTTACTGACGACATCTTGATCTAAAATAAGCCAGAAACATGAATTGTTATTGGAAAATGAAAATGCAATGCAATTTCATAACAAGTAATAATATTATTAAGGTTATGCAAAAGTGTAAACATACGCCAGTAATTTGCTTGTGTTCCTCAAACGTCGGTGTATTGTATTTACTGTTTAGTATTTTACTTTCAAATAATGTAAGTTTGCAAGTACAATTTACGTAAATATTCAATGAAAAACGGAGATATTTACTTACGTTTACTGTGTTAACTGTTGTTGCGTCTACTAAGATTTATGTTAGTTAAATATGAAAAATTCAACACTTTATGCTGCCTCCTTATGCTTCTGATTTAGAAAAATGGAACTCGTCGAAATATGAGTTTCCCGACGCTTTATTTATGGGCACCTCCTTCCTACCATTAAACATTAATTACACCACAAACAAAATGTGAATGTGACGTCAGAGGGGTTTGACTTTGTTCTTGCGGCCGATATTCTGCGAAACAAAACAAAAAGTCAACTCCTTTTTTTGGATTTCTCAAGGGTTCTGAGGGATCTGACTTTTTAGGTTGACTTTCCGAACGGCACCCACAACATTGAAATTCACCACAGAAAATAAATTACCACGAAGTATGCCAAATTGAAATGGTCAAATCGTGTGCAAAATCAGTTTTTATATCGTTTATTTGAACGACTTATCACTGCTTAATATGCGTATCACTATTATTTTATTGAAAAGAAATTTTCAATGACAAAAAATAATTTTGCCGCAAAAATTTAAACTCATGTTTAACATTAATTTGTTACGTGTTGTGGTCGGCCATTCCGTCAAATCGACGTCAAATCTGTGAAGTGCTACACTAATTAATAAAAAAATCATGTAAAACACTGCCCAATCGCCGTTATTTTTACACGAAAACACCGCTTTTAGTTCAAGTAACAATTTAAACTGAATTTAGTTACTGCGGGAACGTATTTATTAGCGTAATTTGTTTTACTTTCTCGGAGCACTTTTACTAGACCGACTGAGGACGAGATTAATGGCGTCTGAATTTTATGTATGAAATTATCTGAAATAACATAATCACAAAAAATTCTAAATTGAAATATGAATGACTTAAAATTACAGGCGCTGTTGTAGTTTTATGAAGAGGAAAATAATGTTCTTTGGGTGTTTTAAATTTCCTGGAAGTGAAATTTTGGCGATGGCGATTTTGGCATTTGCGTAAAATTTGACGTTTGTCGTTTGTACGGAAGTGTGTAGGTGCAGAAAGAGTGTGTTTGTAGCAGATGAATTTCCTAGAATTGTTTTCGGTAGTTTCAAAAAAATCCGCGACAGAAAATTGTGGCGGCAGGGGCATAAAAGTTGGAAGTGGTACGTCAGTGTGATTGCTGTTATATATCTATTTGTTTTATTTACGTTTTAAGCTGTCAAACAAAGTAATTATTTAAAATAGTGTATTAGGAATTAAGTATAGAGTTTTTTAAAAATTGTACGGCTTTAATGGCTGGCACAAGCAATAATTCTGGCGCAGGAGATTCTAAAGACAAAGATTGTAGATGGTATTTTACTGCTGAGCAATTAGCTAATTCGCCGAGTAGAAGACATGGCATCGATGCAGACCAGGAATTATCGTTTAGACAGCTGACGGCTTACTTAATTCAAGAAATGGGCCAACGACTGCAAGTGTAATTTACTCTTATAATGTGTAACAAAACAAAATAATCCAATGTTCATTCATGCAGTTCGCAATTATGCATAAATACTGCAATTGTTTACATGCATAGATTTTATGCATTCCACTCTTTCACACATTTCCATCGAAATGGTATTGCTGCTGCAAGCTTATTCCTTGCGGCCAAAGTGGAGGAGCAGCCCCGTAAATTAGAACATGTTATAAAAGTTTCACATATGTGCCTAAATCAGGAAGCCCCACACCCCTCAACGGAAGCTTACGCAGAAGAAGCTCAAGGCTTGGTATTCAATGAAAATGTTCTGCTGCAAACCTTGGGCTTCGATGTTGCCATAGATCATCCTCACACTCATGTCGTGAAGACTTGCCACCTAGTGAAAGGTTAGTTGAAAGTTATTTTAACATAAATTTAAAAAAAAGATGTATTTAATACAGCTTGTAAGGACTTAGCGCAAACATCGTACTTTTTAGCATCTAACAGGTAAACCACTTGTATTCCTTTATAAGTAGAACGATTAAAGCGTTTTTTCAGTTTACATCTAACTTCTATGTGTCTCCAGTACGGTCCTACAGTTGTAGCTTGTTTTTGCATATACTTGGCCTGCAAATGGTCACGATGGGAGGTAAAGAAGAAATTATTATTTTCGAAATGATTTTGGTCGAGTTTCCAATCCAGATACCACAATCGACCGAAGGAAAGCATTGGTTTCATTACGTTGATAAAACTGTAACCATGGATCTCCTAAAGAAATTAACAGACGAATTTATAGCTATTTACGAGAAAAGTCCTGCAAGATTAAAATCCAAATTGAACTCCATTAAAGCACTAGTTCAAGGAGCCAAAATTGTAAAAACATTTTTAAATATTTAAAAATTTTTTTTTAATGTTTCATTTTTTTTACAGGCTGAACCTCCACGGAATATTTCTGAATCATCGAATGGATCCAGTTCCCAGCTTGCGTCAATTGATCCACCTCGAAGACCGGAATCGTTTTCTAGTCACCACAGATCACATCATTCGTCTCACGCTAACGCTTCCCATCACCACCACGGGAAGCAAATCCCGCTGGTGGAGAGTGCTGGTTCGTTGTACAGTGTATTTGTCGAAATCCCCATCTTATCTTTCTGATTTTACTTTGCAGCTTCAGAGCATAAGCCAATACCAACCCACAAACAACCGTTTCCTGCTGCTGCTTTGTCACAATCTAATCGGGCGAAGCCGGAGAGGTCGCAAGTCTCCGGTGAGTCTCCATATATAGGAGCGCAACACGCTACCAGCAAACAGCCGCCCACCATTCCAAACAATTCCCGAACGAGTTCTTCAGGCCGTGCAAGTCACAATGCTGCTCCTAGCAGTTCAAGTGTACCGCAACCGCGCGTTCCACATGGTCATGACGTAAACTACCACAAAAGTCGATCCGTGGTGCCACCACAAACCAATCCGCCGATGCCTAGTCACAAACTGCCTGTGAAAAGTGCCGAAACATCTCGCAACACTGTCAAGGACTCAGTTTCCCGTGGGACTGAGCCAGGCAAAAACCAAGCAAAGCACGGCTCAAATATGCATCCACTTAGCAATGCTGTTCCCGAGGCTTCAAGGAACGTGGTGCCGCCCCCGAGCTCGGGGCTTAGTCACCAGCAACGCGCATACTTTCCTCCGAACTCCAACCGCACTAGCAGTAGTGGAAGCAACACTGTGAAGAGCAACAGTTCCATAAAACACGAGCAATCCGTCCAGCAACAGGCTCACATGCACGTGAGCCAGAAACAATCCACAGAGTCTTCCTTTACTTCAGCGAATGTGAGGCAAGTTGAGGACCCCAGTAAAATGGGTGACCAGATGGAAATTTGTTCTCCCCCAAAGTACTCTAGCTACTCTCCATCAACGACGCAGCCTGCCACGCTGCAGTCACAGCAATCCCAATCACTGAATCAACCACAGAGTAAGTCGATGTCGATATTTAGTCCGGAATGGAACGAGAAATCGCTCCATCCCATGACGTCCATTCCCGGAAATATCGGCAGCAGCAACGGCAGCAGTAAACCTGTAGGATATAGCATAAAGCAGAGCAAGGATAGTCCGAAGAAAATAGAGCGAGATCGGAGATCAGATACAATCAAGAAGGAAAGAGGGCGACCGTCCGAGGTTCCCATTGCGGAAACATCCAAAATGGTTTCTAGTTTTGACCGGAAAGTTGCCCCTCCTCCTAGTGGGATGAACAAAAGAATTGAATTTCCCGTGTCATGTCCGAGTTCTTCAACGATGCCTTTTGACTTGAAGATCAAACAGGAGCATCCGCATGTGCACAGTATGGGAGGCTTCAAAAGACCTGCAACTGCCGAAATGAACAGTCGAATTGCGGATGACAACGCTCTGAGGGAATTCAAACTGAGGAAATTAGAGCCCCAATCTCCGCCGAAGTTTATGGAGCAGAAGAACTTCCCGCCAATGTACGAACCAACGCCTGTGAGCGATGCGAGAATAGCGAAGTCTTTCCCAGCCACGATAAACGGAATTGAAACCAACCCAGACTTAGTTAGTAGTTTACTCAAGGAGAGTCTGTGCAATGACAGCAAATTCCCGGGCGCAGCAATGCTGAAGACGGAGCCCAAGGAACCGGACGATCTCTCCCTCACGGACTTCGCCGTGCCTACGGAAACATTACCTCAGCAAATCCTGCAGTCCGACGTTCCCACAAAGTCAGAAATACCGTCGAACTTAGACGAACTTCTGAAATCGAAATCAGAGAAGAAGAAAAAGAAAGAGAAGCACAAACACAAAGAGAAGGACAAGACGAAAGACAAAGAGGAGAAGAAGAAACACAAGAAAGACAAGGATAAGCATAAGGAAAGGGAGCGGGACCGCCTGTCGTCGGGCGCGGAGTCTGCGGAGCAGAATCCGATGAAGATTAAAATATACAAAGACAAGATGAATTTGCCAGTGGTGGAGGCATCGCATCCGCCTCCGCCTACGGGATTTAAAATAAAGATTCCGAAGGATCGGATAAAGGGCGAGATCAGCAACTTCCCGTTAGAGGAATCGTCCAGTTCCCTCCCCGCACCGAGTTCGATAAAGATTAAAATATCCAAAGATAAGGTCGAGACCTACAGTCAGTCGTCCCAGGACGTGGGTGGGTCGGGAGTGTATATTAATAGTGTAAATCATATTCATAGTAGCAGCAACAAGAAAAAGGACAAGGACCGCGACAAAGAAAAGGAGAAACGTAAGAGCGGGAACGATCCACACAGGCATAATGGTAGTAACCTTACAGGATCTAATGTAGCAATTGATTCCATGTCGAAACCTTTACCTTCTAATTTACACAAGGTAAGTCAGCCCAATTATTCTAACCAGAGTTCAGAGATGGCTTTGTCTGGGGCAAGTTTTTAAATCAAGCTTTTTCTTGCAGATTTGGCCAAACTAATTGAGCATCACTCCGCCGTTGGAGTTGTACTTATTTAGGTCCATGAACATAAATTGTGATTAGACTACTAAGGATCCATCAATGGTACCACCACCACCGAGACATCGGCAAAGCAGTAGTCCTTAAATAATCAGGATCATGCCTTTCTCGTCATTCGAAACAGATATAATAGCAATAATTTTGTTAAAAATATTCAAAGGACCTTAAATTTTTAGCCAATCATGTTAACAACAACCTTATTGCTTGCTGGTGTTGCGGGCGTCATACCTCACAAACTGTTTTCTAATAGAGATCATATTTGATATTGGAAATTTTAAAATACTGCCAAGAAACACGAGAACGACGTCTCCTTTTGATTCAGGCGGAATCTGCTGAATCATCTAATGACTCGTAATTTTTCGAGCACCTTGACTCTCGGCAGCACTGAACAACAGTTCCAGTGCCGCTCGAAAGATTTCATTGTGGACACGATCATCATCCTTGGTTTCCATTGAGGATTTTTTATTTTATCACCTGACACACGTTGGATTAGCGTCAAGATAAGCATTCCAGCGCATCGAAGAAATTCGCATTTAAAATGTAAAGTCTAATATATGTATATCATGTGTAAGTTAAAAACAATAAATTTATTTGAAAAACATTGCAAATGTTTTTAATATGTGTCCTGTTGGGAGATTACCAGTAAAATTGCAAATCATATTCTTCTGCCAGAAAAAAGTCGTTTTGTGAATTTTTTAGTAAAATATGGAAATACTGTACTAGTTTTTCTTGTAGTTTGTAGAAATAAATTGAAACGAAACATGAACTTTTCGGTTAAATTGTATAATTATACATTTTAAATGTACGTTTTGAGAATGTGGAAGAAAAATATTTAATATAATTCACTACTCGACAAAGTTGCACATAATCTTGATCTTGCAATTACGGATCGATTCGAACAGTTAAAGCCAAGTCCGTTCAGCATTTTCTAGCAACAAAGTTCTTGTAAAAGTTGCTTTAAAACAAATTTTACGGTTCATGTTATTCGTACTAGAATACAGGTTTCCTCCTCTAGGCCACAGCCTCGAGGCGGCCTTATTGTATTACGTTAGGGGCTAGAGGCCACCAGCAACCTATGAGGTTTTTCCAGAGACGTGGGTTACTCAAAAACTTTGAGGAAAACTTGAACTTTTAAAAATAAATAACAAAATGAAATTTTCAAAATTTGGCGTATACAGGATTTTTCATGAAATGCTTTTTTCGAGAATTCCACAGTTGGAAATTGCAGCAGCACTGGCGTAAGCACTACAAATGTCGCAAGCATGTGTTGTGTGCGAAGGTGAACAAAATGTGAAGTTCGATTTTTTTTATTTACGTTCCATGCTGTCAAAAAAGAAATAGGATATTAAGAAAAAATCATAGCATTAATTTAGATTACTTTATTTTTTTACGAGTTTCATGGCTGGAACAAGTGATAATTGCTCTGATACAAACAACAAAGATTACAGATGGTATTTTACTGCTGAGCAATTAGCTAATTCACCAAGTAGAAGACATGGCATCGACGCTGACCAGGAATTATCGTACAGGCAGATGACGGCTTATTTAATTCAGGAAATGGGGCAATGCTTAAAAGTGTAATTTACAGAAATCATAATATAATAGAGAGAATTTAATTTAAATCCAATTTAGGTCTCAACTTTGTATAAATACTGCAATTGTTTACATGCATAGATTTTATGCATTCCACTCTTTCACACATTTCCATCGGAATGGTATTGCTGCTGCAAGCTTATTTCTGGCTGCTAAAGTTGAGGAGCAGCCTCGCAAACTAGAATATGTTATAAAAGTTTCACACATGTGCCTAAATGAGGAAGCCCCAAATCCCTCCACAGAAGCGTATGCGGAAGAGGCCAAGGGCCTCGTATTTAACGAAAACATTCTTTTACAGACTTTGGGTTTTGATGTTGCGATAGATCACCCACACACACACGTTGTAAAAACGTGCCATCTTGTTAAAGGTAAGAATTCTTAGAAAACATTGTAGTTTAATATGCTTTATTTGCACAGCTTGCAAGGATTTGACGAAAACATCGTATTTTTTGGCGTCTAACAGGTATTTATCTATTTTGAGACTAATTTAAATTTTCAAAAATTGAATAAATTATTTATATTAAAGCTTGCACTTAACGTCTATGTGTCTCCAGTATAGACCAACAGTTGTAGCTTGTTTTTGCATATACTTGGCCTGCAAGTGGTCACGATGGGAGGTAAACAAGAAAATTTTATTTGCGAAATGATTGTGGACGAGTTTCCAATTCAGATACCGCAGTCGACCGAAGGAAAGCATTGGTTTCATTACGTTGATAAAAGTGTAACCATGGAACTGTTAGAACAAACAACAGAAGAGTTTATAGCTATTTACGAGAAAAGTCCAGCAAGATTAAAATCCAAATTAAACTCCATTAAATCGCTGGCACTAGGAGCAGGCGTTGTTAGTATCGGAAAATTTTTAGTTGATTTAAATTTCATATACATTTTAATGTACATGTATTCTTAAAAATTATAGTCGGATAATATAAAAATTCCTGATATAAGTGGACCAACCTCGCAGATTTTGATCGGCGAACCGATTCGACGGTCTGAATCAAGTTCTAGTCATCATAGAGCGCATCATTCGTTGTCTCACACTAGCCTATCTCATCATCAGCATGTTAAGCAAGCATCCTCTGCAGATAATTCTGGTGTGCTGTTTTATTGTTGAGTAAAGCAAATCTTGCAGCAACTTTTCTTAGTTTCAGATCACAAACAAGCTCCGCATCATAAACAACCACATCCTGCAACTGCTTTAACCCATTCTAATCGCCCTAAGCCAGAGAGATCGCAAGTGTCAGGCGAGTTTCAAATTGCCGGAACACACCCTTCTAGTAAATCACTTTTGTCTAATAGTTCCCGAACGAGTTCTTCAGGCCGAGCGAGTCACAATGCTGCTCCTAGCAGTTCAAGTGTACCGCAACAGCGCGTTCCACATGGTCATGACGTAAACTACCACAAAAGTCGATCCGTGGTGCCACCACAAACTAATCCGCCGATGCCTAGTCACAAACTGCCTGTGAAAAGTGCCGAAACATCTCGCAACACTGTCAAGGACTCAGTTTCTCGTGGGACTGAGCCAGGCAAAAACCAAGCAAAGCACGGCTCAAATATGCATCCACCTAGCAATGCTGTTCCCGAGGCTTCAAGGAACGTGGTGCCGCCCCCGAGCTCGGGGCTTAGTCACCAGCAACGCGCATACTTTCCTCCGAACTCCAACCGCACTAGCAGTAGTGGAAGCAACACTGTGAATAGCAACAGTTCCATAAAACACGAGCAATCCGTCCAGCAACAGGCTCACATGCACGTGAGCCAGAAACAATCCACAGAGTCTTCCTTTACTTCAGCGAATGTGAGGCAAGTTGAGGACCCCAGTAAAATGGGTGACCAGATGGAAATTTGTTCTCCCCCAAAGTACTCTAGTTACTCTCAATCAACGACGCAGCCTCCCATGCTGCAACCGCAACAATCCCAACCACTGATTCAGGCACAAGGTAAATCGATGTCGATATTTAGTCCGGAATGGAACGAGAAATCGCTCCATCCCATGACGTTCATTTCCGGGAATGTCGGCAGCAGCAACGGCAGCAGTAAACCTGTAGGATATAGCATAAAGCAGAGCAAGGATAGTCCGAAGAAAATAGAGCGTGACCGACTCTTAGATACAGTCAAGAAGGAAAGAGGACGACCGTCCGAGGTTCCCATTACAGAAACATCTAAAACCTTTTCCAGTTTTGAGCGAAAAGTTTACCCTGCTGCGAGTGGAATGAATCTTAAAATTGAATTTTCCGCTTCATGCACGAATCCTGTAACTGGTGATTTGAAGATCAAACAGGAGCATCCGCATGTTCACAATACGGGAAGTTTCAAAAGACATGCAACTGCCGAAATGAACAGTCGAATTGCGGATGACAACGCTCTGAGGGAATTCAAACTGAGGAAATTAGAGCCCCAATCTCCGCCGAAGTTTATGGAGCAGAAGAACTTCCCGGCAATGTACGAACCAACGCCTGTGAGCGATGCGAGAATAGCGAAGTCTTTCCCAGCCACGATAAACGGAATTGAAACCAACCCAGACTTAGTTAGTAGTTTACTCAAGGAGAGTCTGTGCAATGACAGCAAATTCCCGGGCGCAGCAATGCTGAAGACGGAGCCCAAGGAACCGGACGATCTCTCCCTCACGGACTTCGCCGTGCCTACGGAAACATTACCTCAGCAAATCCTGCAGTCCGACGTTCCCACAAAGTCAGAAATACCGTCGAACTTAGACGAACTTCTGAAATCGAAATCAGAGAAGAAGAAAAAGAAAGAGAAGCACAAACACAAAGAGAAGGACAAGACGAAAGACAAAGAGGAGAAGAAGAAACACAAGAAAGACAAGGATAAGCATAAGGAAAGGGAGCGGGACCGCCTGTCGTCGGGCGCGGAGTCTGCGGAGCAGAATCCGATGAAGATTAAAATATACAAAGACAAGATGAATTTGCCAGTGGTGGAGGCATCGCATCCTCCTCCGCCTACGGGATTTAAAATAAAGATTCCGAAGGATCGGATAAAGGGCGAGATCAGCAACTTCCCGTTAGAGGAATCGTCCAGTTCCCTCCCCGCACCGAGTTCGATAAAGATTAAAATATCCAAAGATAAGGTCGAGACCTACAGTCAGTCGTCCCAGGACGTGGGTGGGTCGGGAGTGTATATTAATAGTGTAAATCATATTCATAGTAGCAGCAACAAGAAAAAGGACAAGGACCGTTCCAGAGAAAAGGAGAAACGTAAGAGCGGGAATGATCCACACAGGCATAATGGTAGTAACCTTACAGGATCTAATGTAACAATTGAGTCTTCATCCTTCCATAAGGTAAGTCAGCACAAAGTATAGTACATTTATCTTGTAGTTATCAGAAAGTTTCAACAATTAATTTTTAAAGTATCTGAGATTACTCTAATCGTCTGCTGAACTTTTCTAGTTTTCTTATTCTCGCTTAAAATAACGAAATGACTAAATAACGATTTGTTTTCAGGATTGGATGTAGAGATATGTATTTGAGAGATTATGATATTAGAAAAGAGCATATAATGTTTCAAACATCCTCGAAGGTATTGGTTCCAAATATTCTTCATTTATGAAAATCTGTTAAAAATCATGAAGTGTTACGCCTAGAATGTGTTAAAAATAGTTACTGTTTAAAACATAATCGCTGTATACATAATATATCTTGTAAACAAGTACCTTACAATGCCGTAATGAAAACACTTACTTACTAAGCAGTAGAAAAGCTCTTAATTTTATTTATACTTGGTTATTTCTTAACAATAATTTTCTACAGTTAATTTAAGATTTAGATTGTAGTGTATTGAAACAGGTTTAAATGTGTATTCGATGAGATGGAAGCTAAAACATGCATAAATATGCTGAATAAATAAGATCGAATATACTTTACAAATGGATATTGAATAAAAAACCAAATATAATAAAAAACAACAACAAAAAAATGAAAGTATCTAGGTTTAAACAGGACTCAGCATATAGAACTGAATGTATATATAGAACGAATGTCTAGGATTTTAATAGGCAATTTATTATTTTTACGTTAAATTTGATTTCAAATAAGTGTTGTAAGTGTGAATTTACTTTAACATGACTATATTTTGTAGATATTATATATCATTCGATAGTTAGTCGAATTTCCTCAATAGTTACTAAATTTTTAGTACAATTACATTTCTTTCTAAGTTAAATGTTAATTGAATTTTTATTTGTTACTTTTTTTTGTTACAATTTAAAGGATGTTATTTTTTTTATTAATTATTGAAGAAAAGAAGCTATTTGTGGTCAGAATTATTGATGAATGTAAGGATTGCAATGAATGTGTGTTTAGGATTAATGAAGTATTAAAAAAGCACAAAAACAACTAATTCTTTTCTATTATAGTGCCCAAAGTAAAGACGCCTATAATTGCAACTAAAAAATGGGAAATTTAGTAGTGTATGATAAATTGTGCTCATTATTTTTGGCAAACATGAGGAGCATTGAAAATTTATAGTACGTAGTTAGAAAAAGACGAACATGAGCAACATTTTATTGTTTTCCGCGACATTCAAAAATATTTAATTAATTTAAAATATTTTTCTATAGAATAATAATTATGCTACAAGTTTGAAAATGTCTGCATAGTTTTCACATTTGTATTCAATAATTAGTAATACCTACATACTTAAAAATACATTGAGAATTATAACATGTATGAGAATGGAATACATAAAATATAAAACAAATATCTAAAAGTTCGAAATAAATTTTTAGATTAATCATGATTCATGAATTATTAAAAAAAAACAAAAAAAAAATTCTTGAAATATTATAAATCATTACTAGCGCCGTACTTAAATATTTGGCGACTTATCAATATCATTTTTTACCATATCTCTTGTTGTAAGGAAATGTTCACAAGACAGTAACTTCACAAAAATAAATTACTTGTTTTTAAAGTTCAAAATGAACATGAACTGGTTTTGTGATAATTTTTCCTTTAAATCTTTCATTTTGTTATAATTCTTTAAAATATAAGTAATTCTGAGATTATAAGTTATATATATTTTTTTATAAATAGGATTTCATAGTATTAGTTATGTCAAGTTACTGATGCTAGTAGCTGATTAATTCAAATGCTGTTAACGAAGCTGGAAAGTTTTCATATATCATTTTTAAAAGAATGGAATTCACATTTAATATACATTTTGTCTATAACGAAAAACAAAAAAAAATAAAAACAGACTATTTCATTAAAACACTATATTCGGTGTTTTATTAAATTAATATTCAATAGTTTGTTATTCATTCTCCACGTTACAAAATTACATTGAATCTATGGCAGCGGCTCCCAAACTGTTTAAGCCATTTGAACCACTAATTGAATATCACCACAGGTAATTAGAATACCCCAATTCTTCACATTTCGATATTTAGACCATTTGCTTATGAAATAGACCAATTCAATTTTGACAGTACGAAGCATAACCCAGTTTTATATTAAATAAATTGCAGTTAATTTAATCAAAAGGTATAATTACGGTTTGTAAAAAGTAAGTAGTTTGCTTCTACATAATGTCGGATGAAGTGGCGAAAGCTCAGACGGCATCAGACGGTGGTGATACAATATTTGGTAAAATTCTTCGGAAGGAAATTCCTTGCAAGTTTATTTACGAAGATGATAAAGTAAGGTTATTGAAATGCAGGCTACTGAGATTAATTTTTTATAATTTTAGTGCGTAGCGTTTAACGATATTAATCCACAAGCGCCCATTCATTTCTTAGTAATTCCAAAAAAGGAGATTTCTCAGCTTTCTAAATCAAGTGACGAAGATGAGAATTTGCTAGGTAAGTTAGAAATTTATGTGATGCTTTAGCAATGTGAGTACTGATTAAACACATCTATAATTTTTTAAGGGCATCTTTTGTGCGTTGGAAGAAAAGTGGCGAAACAACTGGACATGATTGATGGCTTCCGTGTAGTTATTAATGACGGGAAGCTTGGAGCTCAATCGGTGTATCACCTGCACTTGCACTTTCTTGGTGGTCGGCAAATGGATTGGCCTCCCGGCTAAAACTTGAATTGCTGTAAAATGATTTGAAAATAACATTTGAATGAAATCAAATATTGTAAATTCTTTTTATTTGTATATTGTATTTTATAACTCGAATATGCTGGTTGATCGCCCTCTGGAAATAACGTTGCCAGTTTTCGTCGTTCGCCATAAAGCCCTGTTTCGCGTGAGAAATGCTTTTTCTCTATAATTTTGTCAAAAAACCTCGCCAATTTTACGGCATTTGTGGTTCCCGGGGCCAAACTTCGTGTGTCATGACAACTTAGCCAAATCTCTTCAGCTCCACATTGTTCAGCTAAAAACCATTGAACTAAGATTAATCATTTATATTGAGTAAAGTAGTACCTATTCCACACGCAGTTGTTCGATTTTCAGATCTCCTTTTTTCGTCTAACAAATCTAACTTAGTTCCAATAACTAAAATGGGGATCTGTGAACAAGTTATTTTCGTTTAAAGTATTATGCTGCAAATATAATTCATTTACTTGTGTTGAGCCTAGAAATCTTTCTGGATCAAAATCCAGCTCTCCTTTCTGTGTATCTTTTCCATCCTTGTTGAGAATTTCAATTAGCCATTCTCGTAGGTTTTCTTCACTTTTACGATTTGTCAAATCGTGTGTTAGAATAATGCCATGAACAGGACTGTAAAAAACTCCTCTTGTGTTTTTGTGATTCAAAGATCCGCCAATGTCCCATAACTCTATGAAAAATGTACTTTGTTGCGGTGTTCCTTCCTTATATTCATGGAGTTTCACTTCAATTGAGCACCCAACTGTCCAGCCTGGTCTTGTTAGTGCTTCATTTTGTGCAATCAAATGTGTCAAGCAAGTTTTTCCCACTCCTTAAAAATTATTCACATACAAATTTTATAAAGCATAACTCTTATTTTTGTATAAAAAATTGTTTGAAAGAAATTTTTTCGAAATATTCGTATTTCCGTTTTATGTCATAAAATCAGCTGTTCGAGGTTCATTAACAACTTTCAAATCGCCCTGTATACAATATGGCGCATTATGAATCGCGTCTAGTTCTCGGCTGTGCTATTTGTTCATTAATTACAGTAAATACAAAGGTTGCTAATTTTAAAAATTAAATATTTCGTTACATATTTAAATACCGTACCAGAATCACCAACTAATATCACACGAACTTTGTCGATATTTGCCATTGTGACACGTACTTGTTATTTAGAAAATTTTAGGTGAGTGCAATAAGTTTGACAGTTCGCAGTGTTACCCTGTGCGTTCAATGGGCTAAGATAAACTGAGGAAGATGTTTACGAAAATTTTTCCTACGCGACTAGCGCTAGTGTCGTATTGAAGTATTAAGTAACTGAAGTGCAAGTAATTAGTGTTAATCGTTACTTTTTTCAAAATGTTTTTTTTTTAATGCGTATAATATTTATAGGGTTTCATGGTACGAATTAACTTACAAAAATGGCTGCAGCGGAGGAGAGGTATGTGACTGAGGTTCCAAGTAGCTTAAAACAATTAGCAAGATTAGTTGTTCGTGGATTTTATACTATAGAAGATGCTTTAATAATTGATATGTTAGTCAGGAACCCATGTAAGTGAAAAATATACTACTATACTAAATCTAAATATGTTAAATAAATTCTGTTTTGTTCCAGGTATGAAGGAAGACGATATTTGTGAGTTGTTAAGATTTGAAAAGAAGCAGCTCCGATCCCGAATATCTACTTTAAAAAATGATAAATTCATACAAATTCGCTTAAAAATGGAAACAGGACCAGATGGAAAGGCACAAAAAGTTAATTACTATTTTATAAATTATAAAACGTTTGTTAATGTTGTGAAGTACAAATTGGATTTGATGCGAAAACGGATGGAAACCGAAGAACGTGATGCCACTAGCCGGGCAAGTTTTAAGTGTCCAAATTGCAATAAAACATTTACAGATTTAGAGGTAGTGTTATATTCACGTATGTTTATTGTTTATGATGTAATTTTGTGTATATGATCAGGCTGATCAGTTGTTCGATTTCACAACTGGTGAATTTCGGTGCACTTTTTGTGGTAATGCTGTTGAAGAGGATTTATCTGCTTTACCAAAAAAAGACTCAAGATTACTGCTAGCCAAGTTTAATGAACAGCTCCAACCTTTGTTTGACTTGCTCAGAGAAGTCGAAGGAATTAAATTGGCTCCAGAAATTCTAGAGCCTGAACCTGTGGATATTGATACGATCAAAGGGTATGATTTTGAATGAAATTAATCTATTGTAGCAATTTGTAAATCGTTTAAATTTGTAGATTAACGAAGCCAAATTCTCGGCTGGACAGCCAGCAATGGTCTGGTGAAGCTACTCGGAATCAAGGATTTCATGTGGAGGAAACTCGAGTCGATGTCAGTATTGGTGATAATGATGTAACAGATGTTGCCACAGCGAGAAAAGATCGTCCTGTTTGGATGACTGAAAGCACTGTTATAACGAACGAAGAGAATTCTAACAATGGTGATAGCCTTGAGCAAGCCGCCCAAGCTTCTACACAAAATTCGACACCCACAACAACAAATAATTCGAGACATCGCAAAGAAAATGAAGATATTATGTCTGTACTCTTGCAGCATGAGAAGCAATCTGGAAAGACTGAAAATCATTTCAAAGGCTTAAAGATGAATAGTAATGTGAATTCTAGTGATTCTAGTGATGATGATAAGGATATTGAAAATGCTGAAATTCGTAAGCATTTTCTAAGTAAACTTGAGAAGAACATCAATTTATCTTTTAACTTTTCAGCAAACGTGGAATTTATTAATTCTGAATCGGAGGATGATGTTCCAACTGTTTATGTAGGCGGTCGTCCATATCCAATTGATGAAATCAATGATGCCCTTATAGCGCAAATGACTCAGCAAGAGAAAGATAATTACATTCAAGTTTATCAAGAGCATTACAGCCATATGTACGATTAAATGATTTTGTAATAAATTAACTTATTTGTATTTGAATCATGGTTGGAAAATACATTGTAAAATCGAGCTTCCAAGGGGAATTTATCAGTCAAATATAGAAATAGTTAATATTAAGAATTAAAGTTATTCTTCATATTAATTGCAGTTTAACAAAGAAGCTTTTGAAATCTATTATACCAGAACGGTGACCGTTATAATCCAATCGAGTTGTAAGAAATGGAAATACGGGGGAAGGTCTGATAAAAAGTTGTGTATCTGTTGGTAAAAGTTTTCTTAATGAAGGATAAGAAACTTGAAGATAGCAAATACTACGTTTACATGCAGGGTTGAACCTGGGTTGAACCCAGGTTCGACTCCATGTAAACGCGAGTCGAGTCCAAACCGGGTTGAACTCGACTCGACCCAGCTTTGCTACCTGGGTCGAGTCGAGGAGTCGAGTTAAAATGCATGTAAACGCGGGTTGAGTAGTCGAGTTGACAGTTCGACAGTTTTTTCATGTTTTCTGGCTAATTTTCCAAAACATAAGATTTTAATCGAAATCAAATTCCTTAAAATATGTATAAAATATAAATGAAACTCGAAAAAATTGAAAAAATTGTTAATATAATAGATCAAATTAGTGCAATAAGGTGTCACTTCGACTACGTTTGGACTCGATTTCGACTCGATCCCTCAACCCGGAGTGCTCAAAAACGCGGGTTCGAGTTCAAAACCTGTTTTCGACTCGATCTTTCGACTCTGCATGTAAACGTAGTAAAAGAGTATTCAACTTTAGAACATGAAAACCTGGGAATAATTACTTTAAATTGAAGTAATTAACTTTTTCTAAAGGCAATGGCGTGATACTATATCATTTTAGCAAGAAGATAATTAAAATGAGTAAAATCATAAAAAAAGTAAGATTGCGTTTTGACGTTACATTGACATTTTGGCATGAAAATAAACAAAGACTTATTTCTGTTGTTTACGTGGGTGTGCATAATCCACACACAATACAGCTGTTAAACTTATGTATGCCAAACAAATTCGAACTTGTTAACATATTTATTTCATATTGCAATCATGTCTGCTGAAAATACCACTGAACTTCGGTAAGTTGATTCATCCACATTAAGATTCTTTTAAGGATATTACAGTATGATATGAGGAGTGCGGAAGTAAAACTCGCTAATTCCACCATCACCATCACCATCATTTAGATCACCATCTATTTAGCTACAGTTTTATGTTGAAATTATTATTAATTATTATTATTATAATAGTTTATTGCCCTGAAAAAGCCACCCTAAATGAGTTCCTGTTGCAAAACTGTCTCATTTCTCTAAGTGTACTGGCGCAAAACTCTCTTATTTCTTTTTCTTAGGATTTGCTTATGCTTTGAAACTCTGATTGCGTTCATTGGCAAAAATTGATGCGGCTTTCTTGGTGTCCTTGGCTTGGGAAAAAGGAAGTTAATAGTTTGCTTATGGGCCTGGTAGAATAGGCCCTGAGACCTGAGTGGTGTTTATAATCCTTATTTTTGAAGAATTTGGATCAGTTTAATTGTTTAATTAGTATATTAAGTAGGTATATATAATGTTTGCCGAAGAAGCAACCGAGTGAGACCTCATAAGTGGTCGATCATAAGATTCCTTATACCCCGGAAGGCCTCGTAAACTCGAGAATTTGCTTTATGGTAACCTGCCCCATGTCTTCCACAAAAAAGTGACCTATGAGAGTCCATCGAAACCTCGCAATCGCCTGACATTCGCATACTAGATGTACTGCAGACTCTGGCTCCTCAAGCATAGGCGATAGATCCCATCTTCAACGATACCTATTTTTTGAAAATGATCCGCGAAACCCCCATGCCCTATAAACACTGCGAAATTAGGCATTTGATTGTTCCCGGCTCTCGCGATTGGAGAGTATCAGCGGTCGATTTCAGTGCGAGACTAAAGGCTAACTAAGTCTGTCTGCTGTCTGCATGTGTTAAGGAAGTTCCACTATGTGTTTTAGATGTTCCTTCATTACCCATTTATCAATTATAGTCTTTACCATACCCACTAAAATAATCTTACAGTAAAAATTGCATTTAAAATAAACTTTTTGTCTTTTTTTAAATTTATGAAGAAAATCTTACTTTTTTTATGAAATACAACATGTTCGAATGCTCAACGTTCATTGCTGCTGCAACAAAACTCTCTAATTTCCTCACCGCCTGCAACAAAACTGTCTTATTTCTTACAATTAGTACTGTTGCAAAAGTCTTTTATTTTAAAATTCAAGGATTGCTGAACGTCTTAAATCAAGTCGGTGAAGAACGAAATTTTATAGATATGTAACTAAGGACAAGATGAAGCGATTGGCGCATTCAAATTAAAAATTCGTAAAAGCGAAAGAAATTAAACGTTTTTTTTATTTCCCAAAAATCAGCAAAAGTGAAATTAGCGGGTTTTGCTTCCGCACCCCTTATATGTTTTTATAAGTGCTACATATATTTTTCATTTAATTTGTACATTGGACAGTCAAGAAGAGGGGAAAAGTCAACAGCCTAATGCCTCGGCTTTACTAACTCGAGGTTTGTTGCAGCTTTATGAACCGCATCTTAAAAAAGTTGAACTGAGCTTAAATGAATTCACGTAGGACTCCAAAATTACTTAACTGTAAAGTGAATAATCAAAATATATTTTTAGGAATAAGCAGGAGAAACTAAATCAAGATCTTCGAAACGAAAGCGCCTTAACAGATAGCAACATGAAGAAAGTTGAGGACATGGTTGGCTTTAGTTAACTTAAAAGTTTTTGTTATATGTACAAATTATTTTGTAGATAGAACGTGCGAGGGTTTACAAGGAAAAGCTGAACACAATTCGCAAGCAAATGGCAGCCATTCACCATAAAACACAAACGCTGAAGGTTTTTATGATAACATACTTTTTTTTAAAAAATATTTTATTACTGTTTTAAAATTGATGTTAATAGAAATCAATCATCTATCGTTGAAATATCTCTTTTAAAGCAATTTTCCATTTTCTCTAAAACTAAATTACCTTTCTAAGTGTAATACAATTAATAAACTTTGATAGGGAATCACATACATTTCTACTTTAAATTTTATTACAGAAACGGGCACTATACATTCAATCTTGCAAGGAAAAGGAGTTAACAACAAGAATGGAAAGGCGTTTACAGGAAGAAGCGTTGATAGGAAAGAAAAGCTCGCAGAACGAAAGCTGAGATGCCTTTAAATCTATTTTTCATTGGTTTCACAAGAGGTGTAAAACGAGTAATATTACAGTACACTACGTTTAAATATTTTTTACTATAAATAAATTATATGAAACAAATCTATAAAATAAAATACTTTTATATAAACTACATAAGTGCTAACAAGCACGAAACATCTATTTAAAAATTTGTGTTTTTCAACAAGCACGCATGCTTGGTCGTGTTATTTCTAAACAATTGCATAACCATTATTGAATTACATTGCCATTCGTATCATTCCGCTAAATAGTAACTCTCACAGTCACAGTTAATAAAAATATCAATGCACCACGTTAATTTCCTGATCATCTAGCATGCGCATAACATCATTCGGATTTATATACGACGAATGCGTACCTAAAAAATAAAAATACATGTATGATTGATTAAAATGTTAGACACAAGTTTTTATACAGTATGCAATTCAGAATCAGATCATAATTTGGCAGAAGCTAGAAATGTTTATTTACTTTTTTATAAATAAAGTATGACTTTCCCACACCATTACATGTTTCCCGAACTCGGTACAAAATTTTGAAGTTTTTGAACCCCACTCGGACTCGGAAAACCCAAAATTGTTAGCTGCTTTTTTATTAATGAATAATGTGCTTTGTTTAGTTAATCTTGATGTATGAATCTCAAATACGCTTTTTGGTTACATTGAAATCTGTTTTGCATTTCTTCTTGCAGGGAAACATTTTTCAGAACACTGGAGGGATTGTTTTAAACTCTTGAAATATTTTTATTAATAAAAAAATAAACACACCTCTACATATTGTTTTAATGTAAGCGTTTTCTCTTAATCTACATTTAGTATAATCATGCGAATAAGATTTCAAGTCATTAAGCATTCATTCAAAATTCAACTACTTTATTAATTAGCTTTCTAATTTCTCTACATACGTTAACTTGGTTGATTAATCCTTTAATCCAAATACTGTTTATCAAATTATCAATTTTAGTTAAACATTTTTCATAAAACGCAGTAAGTTTTCATTAAAAATATTTTTAATTTAATTAAATATTTATAAAATTTTTTCTTCATAGCCTCAATTTCATTTACTTTTCCACCACGTCTAAATTAAATTGAAAATTCTTACCAAGTTTTCCTCCTAATACTTTCTGCACTAGGGCATGAATCACACATGCGAATAAAGCACTAATTCCAAACCAAAAGAATGTTTGACTGCCTCCAATTGATTTAAACAATAATCCTCCAACAAAACTTCCAACTGAAACTCCGACTCCTTCAAAAACGGCCCCAACTAAACCCTAAACAAATAGATTATTAGATATTTAGTATAAATAGAAACCATGATAAAACCAACTTGTAAGGTTGCTTCAGTACCCGGTGGAGCGACGATGCTCGCATAAGACGCCATGGTTGAGTAGAATATTCCGAAAGTAATTCCGTTTAAGAATTCAATGGGAAGTACATACCAAGGATTCTGTAGAAATGAGTACAGGAGGAATCGAACTCCAAATCCAAACAGAACTAAGGTCATCGCGTTTATGTGCCCTATTTTCTTAAGTATCCAGCCAGAAAGAAAAAAAAAGGGTAGTTCACCCCCAAAGCACTGAATGCCCATTGCGAGACCCTGGAGTGTTTTACTGGAGTCTTTACTGTCACAAGCAGCGCTGCTCAGCTCCTCCAGATACCAGAACAGAAAGTTCCAAATCAGTGCAGTACAGAGTCCTACTAGAATGCACCATACGAAGAAAACGACAACTCTTATGGAAAGGAAAATAGTTCCAATATCTTTGAGTATATTACTGGATATTTTTGTTTCCTTATGCTGAAAACAAGTTTTATGTAAACAATGTTAGTTTAACTGTTGTAATTGCAAAACAAATTAGTTACTAATTTCAGGGGTCGCACAGATATTAGGGTTGAGCAAATTGCCTTGCGTTACAAAAAAGTACTCACCTCTAATTTTAATGAAACAGCTGTGTCAAGTGCAATTAGTATTAAAGCCATGTAAAATGCAATTGTGTAATCTTTGTGAACAGATCCTCCAGACATGTTGTCTACCAATACTCCTGCAATTATCGAAAATATGCCCCATCCAACAGCACCCCATAATCTTTGATTTCCATACAAATAGTGTCGCTCTCTAAGCATTTCAAAGCAAATTGCGTCCCCTACACTAACTATAACTGCCATTCCAGCCCAACTAATTGCTAGAAATATGAAGAACATCCAGAATTGGTAGAGGCCAAGAACGTCGTTGTTTTCTATTGTAGTTTCTGATAGAGCATTTTTAATATACTCGTCGTTACAATTAATATCACAGGTAGTTTTGAAATATGTAGCATTTTTGGGACAGTATAACGTTGAATTCGCTCCATGGGTAACGAAGTACAAGCATTTTCCAATGGTTTCTACTTGATCCATGTTCAACAATATCGGGATCTCCAATCTTTTGCCTTGTGCAGTGGTAGGCTTTGTGTTATCACAGTCTGTAAAGCTCCAGTATTTACACACTACGTCCCACATCCACGGTTCCGTCTCGCAATTTAATTGACATTCAACAGACTTATTTCTATAGTGTGTTTCTAGTTTGTGCACAATGCATTCGTCCATTTCAGCATTTTTTGGACAAAACATTATATCGGATTCGCCATTGTTGCAGTGGAATTCAACTTTTGAACTTTGTGGTATTGATGGAATAAATCCAATAGAAAAGAATGAAATTGCTGTTATAATTTGGAACACCAGGAACAGGATCTTGTGTCTTCGAAACCTGTAAGATTAATATTATCGAGTTAGTTATATGTTATATTTATATGTACTCGAAGAAAAGAAATTATATTCGTAAATATGTAAATGTAAAATTTATAAATATAATTAACGGAAGCTGATCCTTTAATGGAGGGTGTTACCCTAATTCGGCCCCTAGGCTCTGTGAGTTAAGCTGCATACAGCATTTAACCAGAAGGCATGCATAATTTAATTGTTATATTGTTCTTAATACAACAATTTACAGTATTTATAATTGTTTTTGCATAATTGCATGGCATTAATTATGTTTACGACGACTAACCAATTATTCAGAATTGTGTTTGCAATGTAATAAATGAGGTTAAACCAATTCTTATATGTACCTGTCTGCGATAGCACCAAATAATGGTTTCGCCAGCATACCTACAACAGGTAGAATTGTATAAATTGTCCCAACAACAACTGATGAGAATCCCAATTGTTTGGCCAAAGTGGGCATGAAAGGCACAACTGGTGCAGTCCCTGCAAATATTATATAATAAATTGATATTGACGACATGTTTGTTTTTGTTAATAGTACAAACCTGCATTGAAAAGAAAGTAGTGCGCCTTCATCGGCAGCAACCTCTTATCTACAGCAGCCTTCATTTTTACTCTTTGATTTTTATTTACACAACAAATCACTGGTAGAAATATGCGTTAAAAAACCGCGAACCCATTAATAAAACTCTAAGTGTTATATATTATTCATCGAGATCAAAGGTTCACTGTAATTTGTTGCCCTCCACTGAACCGAACATTCCCAACGTGCGAGAACCGACTTCTGCGATATGTCACTGACACTGACACACAACACCACAGTCGGCGCACGCTTGCCAGATCTATATCGTGCAATTCTGTCGAGGAAATTGGGCAGCACTATCGCATTAAAGAAGCTTGTTTAAAATTAGTAAATCCTAATTTGAGAATTTGATAAGAGTTTTACATTCTGAGATAAGAATGATTGTGGAGCAGTTGATAAGGTTCAACGAATATCTTTGTCGCTACTATGTTGATGTGATAGTATTTAAAATGAAAATGATTCGGCAATTAAATTTCATCTCAGCACATAAAACTTTTGTGATTTGTGAACGAAACTCGTTATGCAAACATGTTGCTCAGTCTGCATGCAGAAACACAAACAACAAAACAAAGAACAGACAATTTATTATGCAATAAAACAAAACCATAATAATTGTTTGATAAGGATTAATAAATAAACAATTAAGTTAAAAATATCATTCCGAATTCTGGATTAGAAGTCAAAAATGCTGCAACTTAACAAACATTCTTTTTGTAATTATTATTGATTATAATTATAAATAAGCACCTTGGCAATATCTAGGCAACTGTTTGTTCAATGACTCTGTTTACTGTATAATTATTACATTTCCGGTAAGCGTTGAGTATTTGTACAAGTGACAGAATTACTTTCATTAATTTATTGTGCAGTGCTATTATAATTTATAAAAAAATGAATAAAAGATTTAAACGAGAAAATTCTCGTAATAAGCCCCCTATTGATATCAACCAGTACGACAATGAGGAATACATGAAAAATCCATTGCTTAAATTTCATCTATCGAAAGTTAAACAGCAACGTCACTATTCCTGGTTGCAAAAAAAGGCAGCCGAGGATAAATTGAAATTGTGCAGGGAGAAACTTCCCGATTTGAGTCCTGTTCTTCCTGTTCGACAAGCAGATTGCGCTAAAAAACTCTGTGAATATGTTCAAAATATTGAGGTGCCTAAAATGTTGAAAAAAACTGAACGAAAAATTTTGAGTTTTGCACCGAAGGATCTGAAGAATAAATATCCCGATCTCGTGAAGGATTACATGAAAGAAGTTCATGAAGACTTCGATAAAATGATGAAAGCTTTTAGTATGAAAAAAATTCTCGTTAATCCTTGTTGCAATTCAGAAGATGATTCTGAAATTCAAAAGTATTTTCATCCGGAAAAAGTTTTCGTGCCGTATAAATATCTGGGAAGGACATCATCGTATCCCGAGTTTTTACAAAATCGCAAAAAGCTAAATAGATTCTTACTTATTACAAAACCATTCATTAGAGCCATACTCCATTACTCGGAGACTGATTTTCCTGAACTCTTGAATGATTATAGTTCTTATAATGTCGCTAAGAAGGCAGAAACAGTTGTTATACATACTATATACGACTTCATAAAGAAATCTCAGGCTGATCTGAAAACGAATTCCAATTTCATCAAGTGGAACTGGTATCCAAGAATTATTGGGGTGATAAAAAAGCATGTGAGGAAAAGAACAGTCGAACAAAAAATTTGGCCAAAAGCATTCAATTGCGCCAAAGGTCTAATCAATCGTCAAATTAATAATCTAAAAATTCGAACGTTAGATCACTTGGTCAAGGTCATCCTGGATCCACAGCAAATTCCACGATTCCGATTGAATTTGGTGGTGACTGATGATGTGGACATCGATCCTACTTATGAAATGATAGAGTCTATGTTTTGTGAAATAGCTGCAAATATTGCAAATGTTGCTGTAAGACATTTGCAAGCTTTAGAGCCTCAAGTAAATATTAATCAAGTTCCTGATGTCGACGAGGAGTTTCTGAAAGTGGATTTAAGTGAAAGCTACTTCCAGAGCTATCTTGAATGGCTCAAAACATCTTTGGATGTAACTTATTTGCCAATAAAAACATTTCTAGAGGATTTTCGAACCAAATACTACGAGCTTTACAGTCAGTCGACATCGGATGAACTAACAAAGTATTTGGAACAAAAACACGAATTCGATGACTATTTTCAAAAAATTAATTCATGCAACTCCTACATTGATATGTTGAGAAGTGAAGTGGAAAAGGAGTACTTTCAGTTTGCATTGGTAATTAAAACCCAAGCCATAACAACTTTGAGAGCAAAAGCAGACCAACTAATTGCAAGGATAACAAACCAAATTGTGGTTGAGCACATGAGAGAAGAAGAAGATATTTGTAATATATTTGAAAATATCAAAAACAAGGCGCAAGAAATCCCGCGATCTACAGAGCAGCTCCTTGAAAGTGCTGAGTATATGATTTTTTATTATATTGAATTATTGTATATATTTATTTTATTGAATTAGATATATGATTTACGTAAAAACGAAACTTGTGTTTGAGCTTCAGGACGGAATTCAACGGTGCTTGAAGGTCGGTAGTGAACTGATGTCTCTTACTGAACTCAGTCCGGAACATCTTCAGCTACAAATTAAAATGATTAATTGGCTCCAAGATATTATTATTGTGTTTGATCAAAATGCTTCTCTTCACGAGAATTATAAATCGATTTTTGAAGAACACCTACAGGATGTTACAAAAAAATTGAATGATGATATTCAAGCTTTGATTCCCAATTTGACAGTGGTAAACGATATGGGCGATAAAGAAAAATTCCGAGATTACTATATTTTATTGCAAAACTTTATTGATCAATTAAAAATATTTGATGATTATGTTGCGTGGATCAATAAGGAAGAGAAACTCTTCAAGATACCACAAACGCAGTATCCAACTTTGGAAGCAATCAAAGAGTTTGTGTTTCCTTTCGCTGAACTTATGATGTAGGTCTTTTAAAAATATTAGATTGGATTTAATTTAATACAGCATTTTAGGTTGTGTATTAAGTGGCTCCGTTATTATTACGTCTGGATGGATGGTCCTTTCGAGTACTTAGAGCCAACATTTGTGGAGAATACTACAGATGAATTCCATAAGGAGTTTATACGATGCCAAAAATATTATCGTAATCGCATTAAACAAGATTTAATTGGAAATCCTGTCTGTAGATTTAGGGTATGTATGTATACTATAATTACTGGTTTCACTTCTCATAAATGATACAAATTAAAATATATAAAATTAAAGAGAGTAAAAAGAAATGCCTGAAGATGAAGACGTTTACAATTTTTCATTTAAAGTCATGTCGCTACAAATTTTATGGTATAAAAATAATAACAGTCATTTAACAAATTTCAAGGGCCAAACGGAAGATCCAGATCCCGAAAAACATCCTGTACCTCTTCGTTTATGCAGTAAGATGCTCCAATGGATAAGAGAATTCCGTGTTGGTGTTTTTATAGTTAACATAACGTGCAATCCAGCACTCCGTACTCGTCATTGGCAGGAAATGTCCGAAGTAGCTGGATTCGATATCACCCCTGATGCAGGGACATCTCTACGAAAAATAATAAATTACGGTTTAGATGATAAATTAGATTTATTTGAGATAATCAGTGTGAGTGCTAACAAAGAGCTACAATTGCAAAATAATCTTCACGCCATGATTAAAGAATGGGATGGGATAACTTTTCCCACTGGACCATACAAGGAAACTGGTATAACGATACTTTCTAATATGGACGATATGCAAGCACTTCTTGATGAGCATATTTTGAAAACTCTGTCAATGCGTGGATCAGCGTTCATGAAGCCCTGCGAAGCAGAAGTTTTAGCTTGGTACAACAAATTGATGAGAGTTAGCAAAACAGTGGACGAATGGGGAAAAGTGCAGGCGAATTATTTGTACATGTTGCCGATATTCTCGTCGCAGGATATTGTTTCCCAAATGCCTGAAGAGGGCAGATTGTTTTTACAAGTAGAACAAACCTACAAACGAGCCATGAATACAATACTTCGAGACCCATTAGTAATGGAAAGTGGTCCTGCTGGCGGTCTTCTGGAGTCCTTGATAAATGCAAATGAACTTCTAGAGGATATTACAAATGGAGTAAATGCTTATTTGGAAAAGAAGCGTTTGTATTTTCCGCGATTTTTCTTCTTATCTAATGATGAAATGTTGGAAATTCTATCCGAAACCAAAGACCCTCTCCGAGTTCAACCACATCTTAACAAATGCTTTGAGGGTATTGATCGATTGCAGTTTGATAAAAAGAAGAATGTCCTTTCAATGTATAGCAGCCGTAAGGAAAATATAACGTTCATCGAAATTGTTTCCACTTCTGCGGCTGGTGGAAGTGTAGAAAAATGGTTGGCGGGTGTTGAGGAGCAAATGTTGGCGTCAGTTAAACACGAAATCTCAAGTAGTTACACAGCGTACATGGAGAAGAAGCGGTCATTATGGGTCCTTGATTGGTCCCAAATGGTGGTTTTATGTGTATCGCAAATTTTTTGGGCTGTTGAGGTTCACGCCAGCTTGCGGAGTAGAAATCAGTCCTTAATAAAGAGTCTATTTCAAGATCTTAATTCAAATCTCAACGATATTGTTGATTTGATTAGATCAAAACATATTACGAATTTGAATCATATATCAATTAAATCGCTTATTGTAATCGATGTGCATGCAAAAGATGTGGTTGAAGATCTCATTCAGAAAAAGGTTCATTCTGTGGCAGACTTTGAATGGCTTTCTCAACTCAGGTAATATAAAAAAAGAACTGTAAGCTCGCGTTTATTGCACTATGCAGCAAAACTTGCTACATATAATACATATAAGACAATTGAAAACTTTAAACTTATAAAATATTTGATAAAAGTAAAACAAAGTCGCTTCTGAAAAGTGTTATACCTATAACACTGTAGCAGATTCTGCTACATTTAGTAAAACTGTGATCCATTCGGAGTCGGTAAGGTTCAAAAGAACTCTGTGTAACATAACCATAGAACGACTAAATGTTATACACCTTTTGCTATATGTATGTAACACCTAGCGGGTACAAAAATTGCGAACTAAAATGTTATAAAAAATTTAGTACATCTAACAAAATTATACAACAATGTTATATAACAAAAGTTAAATAGCAGGTTTTGCTACACACTATAAACGTGATTGACCAGTATCATATTATTAAGTTCTAATTATATTCGTTAATTATATAGGTATTATTGGGAAGAAGGCCGCGCTCTGGTGAGAATTATCAATGCCACTGTTCCGTTTGCAAATGAGTACCTCGGTAACTCAGATCGTCTTGTAATAACTCCTTTAACTGATCGATGCTATCGCACGCTGATTGGAGCTTATCAATTGCACTTAAATGGGGCACCGGAAGGACCTGCCGGTACTGGAAAGACTGAGACCACGAAGGATCTAGCGAAAGCTCTTGCAGTTCAATGCAAAGTGTTCAACTGTTCTGATGGCTTGGATTACATAGCAATGGGAAAATTTTTTAAAGGACTTGCATCCTGTGGAGCGTGGGCATGTTTTGATGAGTTTAACAGAATAGAATTGGAAGTTTTGTCTGTTGTTGCTCAGCAGATGTTGTCCATAGTTCAGGCCGTTAGAGCTGGCGTTGATAAGTTTGTTTTCGAAGGCACGGAATTATCCTTAAATCCAGCTGTCTATGTGTGCATAACAATGAATCCTGGATATGCGGGTAGATCAGAACTACCTGATAATCTGAAAGTTCTGTTTCGTTCCGTTGCGATGATGGTTCCGGATTACGCTTTGATCGGAGAAATTTCTTTGTATTCCTATGGCTTTGTAAATGCAAGGACGCTTGCAGTAAAAATAGTAACCACATATCGACTATGTTCAGAGCAGTTATCTTCCCAAAATCACTATGATTACGGGATGAGGGCGGTGAAAACAGTTTTGTCCGCTTGTGGTAATATAAAACAACGATTGCCTAATGAAAACGAAGATATCCTCCTGCTGAGATCGCTATTGGACGTTAACTTACCCAAGTTCCTTTCGTTTGATGTTCCATTATTTGAAGGTATAATATCGGATCTTTTTCCTGGGCTTACACTCCCTGCAGCCGACTATCGTCTAATAACTGAAGCCTTCAAAAAATTCGCTGCTACCATGAATCTTCAGCCCACTGAGAGTTTTCTGACGAAAGTGATTCAAACTTATGAAATGATGATTGTTAGACACGGTTTTATGTTAGTCGGAGATCCGATGGCTGGAAAGTCTAGTACTCTAAAGATCTTGGCTAAGATACTATCGAATTTGAAGTCTATAAGTTCTAGTCCATATTATCAAGATGTTCAACTGGGCATTATCAATCCAAAAGCTATAACAATGGGTCAGTTGTACGGAGCGTTTGATCCGGTTTCCTATGAATGGACAGATGGGATTGTTGCGTCAATTTACAGGCAATTTGCTAGTGATCCTTCCCCTGATCGTAAATGGGTGAGTACAACGAATTAGTATAAGTATTTCGGTGTGGAATAATATAATAATTGCAAAATTGTTTTAGGTGATATTTGATGGACCAGTGGATGCCGTATGGATTGAAAATATGAACACGGTTTTGGATGATAATAAAAAACTGTGTCTGACATCGGGAGAAGTAATTACAATGACAAATCAGATGTCGATGATTTTTGAAGTAATGGATTTAGCCCAAGCTTCACCAGCCACTGTGTCCCGTTGTGGTATGATTTACATGGAGCCATCGACTTTAGGATGGGAGACATATGCAAAATCTTGGTTGAGCATATCAGATCATCGATGGCAGGAAGAAGGACGAAAATATGTTATGGAACTTTTTAAATGGTTGATACCTGAGGTTAGTAATACAATAATTCGCTTGTAATGAATTATTAAATAATAAAATACGCCTGTTTGATAGAGTCAACATTTTGTTCGGAGGCATTGTAAACAATTATTAAATCCAGGCGAATTTAGTGTGTTGAGAACTACATTCGATTTATTTGAAATGTGTCTCAAGGAAGCAATGGAGGAAAATCCCGAAGAGTTTCAAAAATATCTCATGTCGTGGTTTCAAGCTGCAATGCTATTTTCCCTAGTTTGGGGAATTGGTGGGGTTTTGGATTCAGAATCACGTGAAAAGTTTGATGTTTTTCTAAAACAGGTGCTTTAGATTTTATGCTTTAAGTCCAAAGTAATAAATTAAGATTTTTCTTAAAGTTATGGAATAATGAGATTCAATCGAATTTAATGCCGGAAACAATTGAAAAAATTGAGATTTCGATTCCCTCGGAAGGGATGATTGTTGACTATATGTATGTGTTTAAGCAAAAAGGAGGCTGGAAATACTGGCCCGATTTGGTGAAAAAACTAGAAGCTGAGGATACGGCATTGGGAGTTCAAGTTCCAACAATTGATACTGGAAGATACTTACATCTGCTTGATATGCACGTAAAAGTAAGTGTTAAAAATAAATCTCTTCACTTTCAGTTAACTTTATATTATTACTTTATTATTTTTATAGAGCAAGAAGAAACTGTTGCTGGTTGGACCAACTGGTACAGGAAAGAGTTTCTACACGCAAAATATGTTAATGAACAAACTTCCAGAAGAAAAATACACTCCGGCTTTTGTAACATTCACTGCAATGATCACAGCCAACCAAACGCAGGACCTTTTCCTATCGAAAGTAAAATACAAAAAATATTTTTGAATTAAAATTTTCAATAACCGTCTAATTTAGTTGAATAAAATAAAAAGAGGTTTCTATGGAGCCGATAAAGGAAAAACGTGTATAATATTCGTGGATGATATGAACATGCCTGCGAAGGAGAAATACGGGGCGCAACCCCCTTTGGAATTATTAAGACAGTTCTTCGATTTTGGACATTGGTATGATCTGAAGGAAACCACGAAAATTTTCTTAAATGACATCCTTATTTTCTGTGCTTGCGGTTTACCTGGTGGAAGCAGACAGGACGTTTACGCAAGGTTTCTGTGTCACTTTAATATATTCTCAATAAATGTATTTTCGGAGGATACAATGAATCGAATCTTCAGCTCGGTTTTGATGAATGGGTTTAAGAAAGGCGGTCACGGACTTGACGTATTCACTTCCGTTCAACAGATAATAAATGCCACATTGCGAATTTATAAGGAAGCTTGCACGGATTTGAGGGCGACTCCCGCCAAATCGCATTACGTCTTCAATTTAAGAGACATTTCCAGAGTTTGCACGGGTTGTGCTCTGGTGAAGAAGGAGTCTGTGGAAAATAGAAAAATTTTCGCCAAATTGTGGTATCATGAAGCGATGCGAGTGTTTTTAGATAGGCTCATTGATGAAAAGGATGAAATGTGGCTATTCCAAAAATTAAACGATTGTATTCGAGAATATTTCAAAGAAAAACCCGAACTTCTTTTTGAAGATTACTTGAATGACAAAGGAGAACTAACTCTAAATAGTGTTAGTCATTTAATATTTGGAACATACCTTGATGAAGATTCAGAGCACGATGACAAGAGATATGAAGAAATTCCGTCCTTGAGCACTTTTAGTAAGGTTGCTTACACAAATCTAGAAGAATACAACAGTACTCGTCGATCGAAAATGGACATTGTGCTGTTCACTTACGCCCTTCAGCATTTGAACAAAATTTGCAGGATAATGTCGATTCAGGCTGGGAGTGCTCTGCTGGTGGGGATCGGTGGCTCCGGACGGCAGAGTTTGACTAAACTTGCTGCAACCATTTGCCATGAAACTCTATTTCAACCTGAAATAACGAAGAACTATGGTGTGAATGAATGGCATGATGATCTAAAGCATGTCTTGAAAATAGCTGGAGGCACTGGGAAGGATACTGTATTTTTAATGACAGAAAATCAGATAAAGTTAGAATCGTTCCTTCAGGATATAGACTGCCTCCTAAATCAAGGGGAAGTTCCAAATTTATTTGCAATCGATGAAAGACAAGAAATCATTGAAATGGTTCGATTGGCAGCTCAGGGTGGAAATAGAAACATTGACATATCCCCACTGCAAGTGTTTTCGTATTTCGTAAATCGCTCCAAGCAACGTCTTCACATCGTGCTATGCTTCAGTCCGATAGGTTCATCCTTAAGAACATGCATACGATTGTATCCATCTTTGGTTAATTGTTGCACGATAGATTGGTACCATTTGTGGCCGGAAGAGGCTCTGCAAATGGTGGCTGAGCGGTATCTAACAGATGTGCAGGTTTCCCAAGAGGTCAAAGAAGCAACTGTGATCGCTTGCCAACATTTCCATATTTCAGCGAATGCAACCGCTCAAGAATTTTACAATCAAACCAGCAGAATCATTTATATCACATCTGCTTCATTTTTAGAATTGATACGATCCTTCCAGAACCTGGTCAATAAGAAGCAGGAGGAGACTATGGCTGCGAAAATGCGTTATATGCGGGGCTTAGAAACGTTAGAACAAGCAACACAAGGAATTGCTGAAATGCAGAAGGATTTGAATGAGTTACAACCAAAATTAATTAAAATGGCGGAGAATTCTAAGCGAATGATGACAGAAATTAATACTGAAACAATAGCAGCAAGTGCCGCTGCTGAGCAGGTGAAGAAGGATGAAGTTGTGGCAAATGCGCAGGCGCAAGCGGCCCAAGCACTCAAAGATGAATGTGAAAAGGATTTAGCCCAAGCCATTCCTGTTCTAGAAGAAGCTATTCAGGCGTTGAATACCCTCAAAGCTGCCGATATCACTCTCGTAAGATCAATGAAGAATCCACCCTCGGTCATTAAATTGGTAATGGCGGCTGTGTGTGTTATGAAGGGAATTCCGCCGGACAGAGTCAATGATCCTTCAACTGGGAAAATGGTTAACGATTACTGGAAACCCAGCACAAGGATTCTGGGAGACATGTCATTTTTGCAATCACTCAAAGATTTCGATAAGGACAATATAAATCCAGAGATCATGAGAAGGATTCGACGTGATTATATACCACATAAGGATTTCAAGCCGCATATTGTGGCGAAGGCTTCTAGTGCAGCTGAAGGGTTATGCAAGTGGATAATTGCGATGGATTTGTATGATAATGTGGCGAAAGTCGTTGCACCTAAGAAAGCAAATTTGCAGGTAAGTGGTCTTACATCCCGGACAGACGAAAGCGCTTACAAATCTACCTGTGGTAACTCGATTAAACTCGATATACTGCCGACAGCGCCGTACTGGCTAAGTATGTAGTGAATAGTTGTACAAAAAATTAATCAGTTCTGTACTGTCTTTTTCTTTGTTTTTCGTGTTTTTGGACAAAATACTTCTTTACAGCAAACTTAATGCAAAATATCATAATATACGTAAGCTTAACACTTTTTCTTTTTCTTTGGTTGCCTTTATATGCAAGAAAATAAACTGACCGCTGCTGTCGCGAATCCATTTTCTGTTCAGGTACTTTCGCTAATTGACAACAAACATGTCAACAACTAATTCAATTCGGTGGCAGACGACAAACCAGACTACGTGACGTCATTAACTCGATTAAGCGCTCTCGTCTGTCCGGAGTGTTAAAGACTTTAAAGAAGATGTATTTTTCACCAAGTATTAAGTATTAAGTTAACAACTGCATTTTTTATAGGCAGCAGAAAAGGAATATGCTGACACGATGAAAATATTGAATGAAAAACGAGAAATGGCGGAATCACTTGAACGGAGAGTGGCATACTTAAATGAAGAACTCGAAAAGGCCAATGCGGAAATGCAGAGGACACAGGACGAAGTTGATTTTTCTACGAATAAACTGCGAAGAGCTGGAACCCTTATAGGTGGTTTAGGGGGTGAAAAAAGTCGGTGGACATCAGTTGCAGAAAGTTTACAAGATTTATACGATTCTTTGCCTGGGGATATACTGATATCCTGTTCGGTGATCGCATATTTGTCCACTGTTACTTCAACTTTTAGAAACAAATGCATTCAAGATTGGGTGGAAAAATGTGATAGCTTAAATATTCCACATTCACCGCAATACAGTTTTATTGGCAGTTTGGGTTCTGACATTGCTATACAAGCATGGAATCTGTCTGGACTGCCGCGAGATGCCTTTTCCGCTGAAAATGCCATAATAATGGACAGCTCCAGCCGATACAGCCTTTTTATCGATCCTCAAGGTCAGGCGAACAAATGGATAAAAAACATGGAGAAAGCGAATCGACTTGATGTTGTCAAATTTTCTCAAAAAGACTACATGAAGATTATTGAAACAGCAGTTGAAATGGGTAATCCTGTGCTGATAGAAAATGTCCTTGAAGATCTAGAAGTACCATTAAATCCAATTTTATATAGAGAAGTTTTTATGCAAGGAGGAAAACCGCACATAAGTCTCGGTGACAATATAGTTCAACTTTCACCCCAGTTTAAGCTGTATATGACTAGTAACTTACGAAATCCTCACTTCCTTCCAGAAACTTTCAACAAAGTTACTGTAGTGAATTTTGCTCTCACTGAAAAAGGATTGGAAGATCAACTTTTAAGTATTGTAGTAGCAAAAGAGCGACCCGACTTAGAAGAAATGCGCAAGGAACTGATAACAACAGCGGCAATGAACAGAGCTATGTTAAAAGAGGCCGAGGATAAAATATTATATACATTATCAGGCAGTGGTGACATATTGGAAAACGAAACTGGAATACAAATTCTGGACGATTCGAAGAATCTATCAATTGATATCACAGCAAAACAAGCTGCCTCTCGCGAAACCGAACAGAAAATAGAAATGTTTCGGGAAAAATACCAGCCTGTTGCTGTTCATTCCGCTGTTCTGTATTATACAATTACGGATTTGCCGAACATTGATCCGATGTATCAATTCTCGTTGAACTGGTACATCAATTTGTACATGTATTCCATAGAGAATGCAAATAAATCAAAGGATTTGGCGCGCAGGCTCAAATTCCTTACAGATACCATTACACTAAATCTGTACAATAACGTGTGCCGGTCTATTTTCGAAAAGGATAAACTGTTATACTCATTTATTTTAACTACCAAAATAATGATAGCTACACATCAAGTTGAACAACGTCAGCTTTTGTTTTTGTTGACTGGTGGAACAGTTGAAAAATCACAACATAACAATCCGGATCCATCTTGGATAACGGAGAAGATTTGGGAAGATATTTGCAAATTGGAACAACTACCTTCCTTGACAGGATTCGTCAATTCGTTTACGACTAATAGAGAAGCTTGGCGTATGTTCTATGATCACATTGAGCCACATAACCAACCCTTACCAGCTCCATGGGAGCAAAAGAGTAGCCGCTTTGAAAAGATCATTATTCTCCGTGCATTTAGACCAGATAAGGTGTTTATGGCGATCACGAATTTCATCGACAGTGAGATAGGACACAAATACACAACTCCTCCACCATTCGATATTGCCAAGTCCTACGAAGACTCAAATTGCTTATCTCCACTGATATTCATTTTGTCGCCAGGAGCAGATCCCATGGGATCATTGCTTCTTTTTGCTGAAAGGATGGGTTTCGATGAAGCATTTCAAAGCATATCTTTGGGTCAGGGCCAAGGACCAATAGCTCAAAAGCTTATTGAAGAGGCACAACAATCAGGAACATGGGTCTGCCTGCAAAATTGCCATCTGGCTGAATCTTGGATGGCTTCGTTGGAATATATTTGGGAAAATATGGACTTATTTAATACTGATTGTAAGTAACATTAACAAATACCTATAATACAGTTAATAGTCTTCGAAATTCAATGTTTTAGCTAATTTTCGTCTCTGGTTAACGAGTTATCCCAGCCAAAAATTCCCGGTTCTCATGCTGCAGAATGGCGTGAAGATGACCAACGAACCTCCCACAGGATTAAAACAGAATTTGTTGAGGTCTTACAACTCTGAACCAATGAATGACGAAAACTTTTACAAGGGTTAGTAAATCTTTAACTACATACTTAGAGCTTACGTTATTCATTTTATATTTTACAGGATGTCCGACACAAGATAAGGCTTTCACTAGACTTCTTTACGGGATCTGTTTTTTCCATGCGGTCGTGCAAGAGAGGAGGAAGTATGGCTCGATGGGCTGGAACATTGCGTATGGATTTAACGAGTCTGACTTTCAGATTTCGGTGCAACAACTAATGGTAGAATGAAATTACAAGTTTCTTTAAGAAAGATTAAGTATTACTGAATAATATTCCCAGAGATTCTTAAACCAATACGATGACATTCCATATCCAGCCCTGCTCTATTTAACCGGTGAATGTAACTACGGTGGTCGTGTCACGGATGCTTGGGATCGAAGGGCCATCAATACAATATTATTAGACTTCATTAACAGTGAAGTTGTACACAATCCGAAATATCATTTCGCCGATGACGAAATTTACATTCTACCTCGAAAATCTGAGCACAGGGAAGTTGTTCGATACATTGAGGAATTCATTCCAACAATGCCACCCCCAGAAGTCTACGGTCTGCATTCCAACGCTGGAATTACTAGAGATCTGCAGACTTCCAATACGATGCTAAACTCAATGATTCTTACTATAGGTAGGACTGCATCGCAGTCTGGAGCAGGATCCGAACATGCCTTATTGCAAACTGTAGATAAAATATACAATAGTTTGCCGGAAGATTTTGATATTGAATTGGCAGCAAAAAAATATCCAGTCGACTACAATGAGTCCATGAACACTGTCCTAGTTCAAGAAATGCAACGTTTCCTTAATTTGTTAAAGATAATACGTTCGACATGTGTGGAGCTTAAAAATGCAGTGATTGGTGTTATTGTGATGACACCCGAATTGGAGGATGTGATTTTGGCAATAAATTTTAAAAAAGTTCCAGATCGTTGGATGGCAAAATCGTATCCAAGTTTAAAGCCACTGGGATCGTATGTATCGGATTTCTTAGACCGACTGCAATGGTTACAGCAATGGTATTAATAACGGAATTTATTAACGTAATTAACAATATTTTAAATATTTTAAATAAATTGTAGGTTTGAAAATGGGAAGCCAGCAACTTTTTGGATATCAGGTTTTTATTTTACTCAGGCTTTTTTAACTGGTGCAATGCAAAATTTTGCCAGAAAACATAAAATCCCAATAGACACGTTGATCTTCGACTTTAAAGTATTGAAAGAATTTAGGTAAATATATATTTCAATTGTTTTAAACCCATTTTTCTAATATATATTGTTAAGCATGGACGAGCCTCCAGAAGATGGAGTATACATCAAGGGGATATTTCTTGAAGGAGCTAGATGGGATATCAAAAACGGAATCTTGGAAGAGCAATTTCCTAAGGTTCTTCTGGAAATAATGCCAAGTATTCATCTTATTGTAAGTCAAATTTTAATTAAAATTAAAATACTTTACAGAATACTGTTTTTTATAGCCAATCCTTATTAAAAACTTGAATGAGGGGAACCGATACAAATCCCCATTGTACAAGACAGCAGAACGTAAGGGTACCCTTTCAACAACAGGTCATTCAACCAATTATGTCCTTGCATTACTCTTAAATACCAATAAACCTCCAACTCACTGGGTAAAGCGTAGTACAGCTTTAATTTGCCAAACAAGTGACTAAATTCCATGTATTATATTTAATTCTTTAAATATACAGAAATGTAACTGCATTTTTTGTGCCGATTACAGTTTGCTATAAATTGTTTTTTCATTTTTGAAATATTCTCAAAATGAGTGTAAAAATATTTTGCTCAAACTACAGTCTTGGTCTGATTTGGCCTGTTAGCCAAATGACCTAGAATCACAATTAATTTATAAGATACTACAGTAAATTCACAGTTAAGTTAAGCAACTAGTATACCACGAACTTATTGGTTGCTTAGAAAAATAAATAATCCTATTTATTTACATGCCATCATTAAATTTTTATATAAATATTAAATATTACATTATTTATATAAAATGTAAATGTTTCATTCATTTCAAGTATTCACAAATTAATTACAAAACAATTTATATCAGTTTAAAAAAAAGAATATCAGAAGATATGAACTTCAAAAATTCAAATCGTAAAATTGCGCCAAATCTCCATTTCAATGTCATTCTTTTATTTTCCTGTATCTATTTATTTTCTTTTTCGTACGTACAATTCAGTGTGTGTTTTCTTGATCACAACTGTTTATGCACAAGCTGTTTATCTGTGTTAGTACATATAGGTCAGGCGAAAAATACGCTTGTTTTTCACATGTAGTGTACACGTAAGAAATCTGTGGAGAATAGGAGACTTTAAACAGCTGACTGATCATGTTTTTTCAATTTTTATGTTTATTGTTTGGCAAAAATAGTATTGAATTTGTAAAATAAATAAGTATAATAAAATTAACAAACATTTTGATATTTGCATTGTGTGTGCGGGGGCAATTGAAAAGATGGAGAAAAGATAAGAACAATTTTTTTATGGGAATAAAACTAGTGCAACATATTTTTGAAAGATGTATTTCTGCTACAAAATTTTACAATTCAGGAACAGTAAAAGATGATTGTAGTAAGTTTTGAATAAAAGCCGTTATTATTTAAAATATAATATCTGTCCGACCGTGAATTATATTTAGTTACTTATATATAAAAAATCTATAATTTAAATAAAGCTAGGTACTGGAATTTTTTAAAGATCAATCGCCTTGAATTAAAATAATGTACCTATGATTCAAAAATGTATGGAACTATCTATCAACCCGGCATTCAATATAGCTATACTAGAAATTGGGGTTATCAGCAAACTCGCTTTTGAAGACACTGCTATCAATTGCTGAATGCATTTCTGAGCAAAATCAGATGATAAACCTAAACACTCGCTCTCTCTGGCAGGCTCAGCAACTGTCAACAAATCATTGTAGTTCCGACATAGCAATTTTTGGACGTATTGAAATATTGTAAATTTGTTTTTTTTTATGTCAATAGCACTGCGTTTAGTATAGAAGTTTAACCGGATGCTTTGAATCGTTGGTTGCTGTGCAGCTGTGCTGAAGATTGTCGGATGAGGAATTGCAATTCCGAAAAAAATGGAAGAGTTGAAGGTGTGAAGTGTCGTAGTAAAACTGACAAATAAAATCTACGTAGCACTCGAAATAATTGCATTTGTAGTGACTATCGAACGAAAAAATTTTATTCCCGGATTGGGACAATTTTCATCTTTTATTTCAATTTACTGTAATTTTTAAAACCCGGTGTGTGGCTCGCTCCTGAAGTTGCAATGGATGAAGAATCGAATACAGATAATTCTCCTCCGAAGGATTCGGAGCTCCATGAATTGAGTGACCAGGCAAATGGAGAAAGGTAATTTAATTATTTGAAAAATGCAAATACATATATAGCCAGTAGATTTTGAAGAAATTAATTTTGTCAGCGTTATGTCATCATGCAAAATTATTACGTTTTACATGTCTATTATAATTCGATATCCATTTTAGCTGTAATCTCTCGACTACGAATAACGTTGAGATGGTGGATGAATCCCAACCAGCATCTGGTAGAGAGCCAAATGTAAACTCAGAAGATAATAGTAAGAGCAATTTATCACCAACTGTAGAAGACAGTGGCTATGCGGAAAATGATAAAAAGGACACAGAAGTTACAGAGGAAAATGTCGAACAGAAATCTAGTGACAACAATGAGCCGGGTACAAGCACTCGTATTAAGAAGCCAAGAAAAAACTACGAGTATCGTCGTCAAAATTATAGATCCTTTATGGAACTTTCGTCGTCATCCGATTCCGATGATAGTAGTGATCCAGAACCTGTGGCACCAAATAACCACTCAAATACAGGATCTCGTGCAAGCACAGAGGTACTATTAGTATTACATCACTTACGTTAAGATTGCAACTTGTTTACAATGTTATGAAATTTTGATTTGCTTTTATACAAACATATGTGTTTGGTAAAAACATCTAACGGGTCATTTCATGTGAAATCACCCAGTGCTGTGTTCCATCAAACCTCGGAAATTTTTCAAATTTTTTTTATGATTAGATATGTATAAAATAAACTCAAATTAATTTTTTCAGATTTTTTGGTCAAAAATTGAACTTGAGGAAATTTTTTGAAAATTTGGTTTTTTCGCGATTTCGGCTATGGATTGATATCAATTTCGAAAAACTTTCGTGTTTTACTTATTTTTCAACCAATCTGGCTGATTTTGCTATCAAATAAAAGCTAAAGCTGTGCTCTTTTAAAATAAGCTAAAAGATATTTAATGGGCAATAAAGTGCATGACGCTCTTCATGCAAAATGATTTTTTTATATTTTCTCAAACAGCAGCTTTAATTAGTCAAATCTCTCAAATCACAACTACCACATTTATCATAATTTTTTTCTGGAACAAACCATGTATGTACTTGTTCTGTTCAAAAAATAAAAATTGTGTTCTTTATGGTTATCAAAAAAAAAAATAATTTTCTTAAGACAGTTTTTACTTAAATAACAACTTCTTAAAATATTCATTTAAAGTTTATTTGAACCCAAAATAACTAAACACATTTTTGATAATAACAAATTTTCGTAACTTTGATATTATATCATGGGTTAGAAATTCACAAATGAAGATATAAGTGTATAACTACAGTGGATTCATTCTGAAAAAGACACTTTTGTCTGATTTCCTTGCATAAACACTGTAGAGGCCAGAAGCAGTATTAATAAAAATGATTTCTTGTTTTATTTCCAGTTTGAACTCCCTGACGATTTTTTAAATAGCAGCAGCAATAATAGCGATTCAGTTGTATATAGTTCAGATTATCCATTTTCTCTCGATGCCATTTTTACTGATGACTCTAATTCAACGAAATCAAGTGAAAACGGAGAAGTTCTTCCAGAACAACAACCAGAACAGAAGCCAATGTACAGCTGGAATCAATATCACTCAATAATGCGCCGGGAACATGGACTTTTTGGCAGAAATCTGGAAACGTTCACTCGGTCACATCCTATTGCATTCCAAAATCGTTACTATGGATCCAGGCAAGCTGTTGAGAAAATGAAATTTCTCCATTCTCTAAACGAGCATGAAGGTTGTGTCAACAGTTTACATTTCAATAAAGCAGGTGTATACGATTTCTTTTTAATTGTGGATAAAATTTTGAATAAAAACTTTGATTCCAGGAAATTTGTTAGTATCTGGCTCAGATGATCTGAAAATAATTTTGTGGAATTGGGCTGCAAATAAAATAGCCTGTCAATTCGGCAGTGGTCACAGTTCAAATGTTTTCCAAACAAAATTTGTCGATATACCTGGCGCAATTAATATCGTATCGAGCGCTCGTGATGGTCAAGTTCGTCATACAGCAATACCCCCGAGTGGTGCAAGAAGGCCAGTATCGCGAATTTTGTACAAACACTTCGGTGCTGTACACAAAATAGCATCATCATCCAATAATCCATATGAGATTCTTACTGTTGGTGAGGACAGCAATGTCGTTCGATGCGATATAAGAGAGAAACCAATTGAACGTGTCGTTACGGTGAAAGTTAGGAAACGCAAAGTGCCTTTATATAGTATATCTCATCATCCACTGGATCAACAATTTTGTGTTTGCGGACGAGATCACTTTGTACGCGTCTACGATAAAAGAAATACAAAGAAAACGGTGCATATGATGTGTCCATCACACTTGGAAGGCGTAAGAAGCTGAATTTTGAATACCCAATAAATTAAAAACAATTTACTTTCGTGATGTAGAAAAAGTCTTTGGTTAGTCATATTACTTGTGCAGTTTATAACACTACTGGTACAGAGATTATAGCATCTTACAGCGACGACCTGATTTATCTCTTTAAAACAAAATATTACAAAAGTGGACAAGCTAGTCATCAATACAAAGGACACAAGTAACTTACGACATTTAAACATTGCAAGGTTTTATTATTTTTCTTTGCAGCAATAACAAAACAATTAAAGGTGTAAACTTTTTTGGATTAAATTCTGAGTATGTGGTGAGTGGAAGCGATTGCGGTAACATTTTTTTCTGGGATAAAGAGACAGAGACAATTGTCAATTGGCTAAAGGGGGACAACACAGGAGTAGTAAGTTTATTATTTCAATGAGTAGTTAACGGTGATTGGTAAAATTGAATTTTTTTTTTCAGGTAAACTGCCTTGAACCACACCCCACATTTCCAATTTTGGCAACATCCGGTCTTGATCACGATGTTAAAATATGGACTCCGTCACAGGATCCGGTAAGTGCGATCCGGATGAGAGATGTGATATTAGTTTTAACATGTTGCTTGTTATACGCTAAATGTGGAACATGTCCACAGTGCGACAAATAAGTATCGAAACTCGAATTAGCTAGTAGTCCCACGTGTTCAAACCAGCGTTTGAAAGCTCTGGCATTCCTCTTTCCGGTAGTAATACCTATTTTGCTTTAATGGGTTGATAAAGAGCAAAGTTATGACAATTCTCCCGAAACAACTTTCTTGCCGATGTTGAAGGAACAAAGAGCAGTTAAAAGTTTAAGGATGCGGTTCAAATCGCATTCGGCCTTCAGTGAACGTATATGGGAGCCAAGAACTCTTGAAAATGTACTTTTTTCACCTGGTTTGGCGATTTCCCTCTATTCCCAAAAATGAAATTGAAAGGATGGTTTTTTGATGACACTTGGACCATCAAAGCAGCTTCAATACGAGCACTAGAGGCAATTCCCAAAATGAGCTGGAACACGCATGAATCGCTTTAACAAAGGACACCAGCCATTTGAGCCTCAAGGGAGTGATGATAACAAAATGATAATGAACTACTATATCGTCGTCGCTCATTTTTCAAAGATTGTAACTCTTTGCATGAAACATAATATGAATATAAAGAGGAATCTCGATAATAATTTCTTGATTAATCGAAAACTACCCATTCCCTTGGAACCTTCCTATCTACTGCCATAGGCCCATCCCCATATTATTATCACCTCTATATATCGAAGGACTGGTCAAGAAGATTCCGGTATTTTGAATTTTCAAAGATAGTCTGGCTTGACTCCGCATCCTTAATATCGATGTTTTTATTGTAAAAGCTCTATATATGGAAACCCGCTCCTTGGACGATTAGGTATAGCGTTCATGCGCTCGCGTGCACTCTTGTTTATTATTATTTATTATCGTCAGTTAGTTTTGGATTTGTGTTCATCATCATATTTCATGATTGGTCCAAACCATTATTCTTTACTTTTTCTTTACTTTCTAGTTATTTGAATAATATAAATATTACACTGATGAAAACACTTGACATTGTATAGTGTATAAAAATAATATGCATTTATGCACAGTATCATTGTCAACAAATTGTGAATTTCATTTATTTTCAGTATCCTCCAGCTATGAAGGGATTAGAGAAGTGCGTTCGACAGAACATGAAACGATCTCAGATGAACGACAATGATATGTTTGATGATCGTACATTTTTCTTTTTCGTTCGCCAATGTATAAGGAATCGTCCCAGTACGGCAGATGAAAACTGCCCCTATGTACAAGATTTGGTGACGTCAAGCAGCGAAGAGGAAGATAACCCTTATGAATCAGATGTCCCGTTTCGAGCCCTGCCATGCGCACCACAATGAGAAGTCAATGAAGTTTTATGCCAACATTTTTCAAAATTTTTGTAGATAAATATGGAAAACGAGATCAGAGAACTTCTCTTTATTATTAATTTCGACGAATGACTAGGTAAACGTTCCTTTCGAATTTGATTTGTCCTTCATCCTTATGTCACTGTTTGTATATTGGATGAATTTCATTGTTTTTTTTTATTTGGTTTAACCTAGATATGAACGAACGGCAGCTTATGCTATTTTGTTATACTAGAAGTATGTACTGGAACATCTTTTTTTTTAATCAAAAATTAAAATAAAGAAAATATAACCTTAAATGATGTTTTATTCTATATTAATGATTGTTATTTCGCTCTTCGATTTTATATTTTAAAACAAATAAATAAATCAAATAGGGTAGTTTACAATGTAATTCAATTGAAATGTTGGGAGTTAAAAAACTAATTAGTAACTATTACTCCAGAATGATTGTAAATAAGCTACATACAAAATTATGTTTTAAAGTGTTCATTGAGAGTTTAAAATGCAATCGATTAGTGGAAGTTTTCTTGATGCAGCATAAGAATAAACTGTTAATAAGAATTAAGCGAGAAGTTTAATAAATTTTACTCATAATAAATTTTAATCATGATACATGTACAAACCAATTGCAAATCGTCTTCGATTTGGAGCCGTGTAAAGCTGATATTTAAATTTTTTTTATGATATTTGGATGTTCGATTTAATCAAGTACAATAAAAATATAAAGTAATAGTCGGGAAAAAACCCAGACCACATTTCAAAGTACATAAAAATATCGAGAATAAATTTCAACAAATGGTCACTGCTGAGGAAACCGGTTCAATCTTCGCATGTGGTTACTGGTTACCGTCGTCGTCCGTCAGTCCCCTTTACCTGATCGTTACGCTCTGCAGCAAAAGCTACATTTCTCAACACAGGTAACAATATCAACCCGCGAAACCACCGTTATTCACAGTGAGAATATTGTGAGTTGGTTTTCGGCCAGATCAGGTAAGTGGAAAGGCATTTAAAAAAAATCACCATTCACCCAAGTATGAGAAAGAATTGTGTTGACGAGAGAGAACCATTTCCGGAATTCAGTGCAGATTTTCGCTGGTTTATATTAATCAAAGTATAACAACACAAAAAAAAAAATAAGATCCAAAACCCCTCATTTTAAATTCATACTAGTTCTGTTCGAGCGGTTTAGGAGTGTGCAAAAAGTGATTCAGTCGTAATTCAGCGTTTGTGCAAATCCGGTGGCGATCGTGAAGAGTCTTCACCATCATTGTGCTAAAGTTGAGTGCTGAAATGATTGCAGAATTGTTTCTTGTGAAGATTTGAAGAAGAATTCCTCTGCATGCAATCAGTCAGTCATCTTGTAGGTGTGTTTTGATGTTAATTTGTTTGTGGGGAAAGTGTACGCTTTACGCTGAGCAAACTTTTTTGTGGCTAATAGAGATAACCTCTTCGGAATTGTTGCTAGATCAGTTGATCTCGTGTTTCAAAACATGGATTTATCTTCAAGCGAATACCACAATCACAGTACAGTTCGGTCCCCTTTTTGTTTATAAATTGTTGCATGCAATTCAGCACGCTAATGTGGTTTAATTGCAAAGTGGTTGAGAGTAATTGTACTGAAGAAAGAAGAAATAGTTTTAAAGGTTACTAAAGTAGTGGTGGGATGGCTACTGGCTAACAAGCTATCTCTTTTCTTTATTTCAAAACGCAACAAATGGAAAGACATTCAAAAACGATAATATAATAATTAACCGGTTGGATATTAAATTCCCTCCTTTCAGGTTGTATGTAATGTTAATAGTCATTTACAAGACCTGGTTAAGTGGTTACATCAAGATACTGCTGTGGCATTATTTGTGATCAATATTTATTCCAAAATTTTTCGGGAATTGTGAAACGAATAGTTCAAAATTTAGTAATTTAGGTACAAACTTCGACGTGACGATGTCCCTCATTTGCTGATTGTAAATATGGAAACTCCTCATCATTTCACCTAATTCAGAAACATTTTGGTTTTTGATAAAACCTGAAGCAGTTTAAACTTTAAAGTGTTGAAATTGAAATAATGAACTAACATTTTAAATTGAATTTCCGTTTCACTTATGAGACTTTTTTCTTATTGCAATTGCTTTTAAAAAGCGCGCATAAAAATGTCGTGAGTAATTATCGTGTGAAAATTCTGCCTTCATTAACAGTTTCGTTGCGGTCTTATTTGCAATAAGAACACTTTCGTTTTCGTTGCATGCTTTTTGCTTAATTCACTTTCCATAAATTAATTATGAACTAATTATTATTTCTGATTGAAGTTTAAAACCTTGTTTTTCATCAGTTCACAGTTCTCAAGTGGGCACAGCAACTCTTTAACATTTCTTAAGATGATATCATCAGCGTTTTCGCAAGTAAGATATGTCCTGGTATTTTCCGCGGCCCTCGCTTTCTGTGCTTCCGTAGCTGCAAAAACAGGTGAGTGGAGTAACATTGAACCGTGACATTTTTTCCGGTTGGTGTTCGTTACAGGTCCTGTACACAACAAAGTGGTGGTTTGCTACATTGCCACCTGGGCAGTTTATCGACCCGGCAAAGGGTCGTATTCAATTGAAAATTTTGATCCGAATCTATGTACGCATGCGGTCTACGCATTCGCTGGATTGAACCTCACCACGGATCACATCGTATCCCTAGGTAAGATGGCTTCCTCGTTTGTAAATTAATCAATTCGAAAATTACATTTGTTGCAACGCATTCCGTTTCGAGTTACACCTGCTTCAGTAAGCAGGTGGGAAATTGTCGAATTCCGTAATTGTTATCCAGCGCAGCGGATATTGGTTTCCACGAGAATTTCTCGCAGTATTTCAAATGGGAGTATTCAATGTCAGTCCTGTGTGTGGTTGCTATCGATTTAGAGTCTCTTTGTGAAAATTAAAAAAACAAACAAACGGAAGAACTTTGGTTTGAATTACGTTTTCGAAATTACGCAAATCGGATCGAGTGCTTCCTGCTTGATATCCTATTCTTTCCTGCAATTGACTTTTGTAAGTTCATCTTTAAAAGACGGTAGTACACTTAAATGCTCTCAAGTTTTGTCAGTTCTTATGTTGGAAGTTTTAATTTAATCGTCATCTGCAGCATAAGTCATAAATCGTAAAATAGGTAATTTTTCTAATTATTCCGTTTGAGCATTCCCATTTTAATTTGCTGTTCAACTTAGATACTCTCGAGATGTAATTTCGTATGCGGATCGTGCACCTGGGGAACTCAGTCGTGCCCTTAATTTTAATCTCTCGGGTGTTATTCGCGGTCTTCTTTGGGAGGAAGTTTTCGGTTAAATATGCAGTTTGACTTTGCTTTTTTATCATTTCGCTCGGATAGACAGATACCGTGGATGATGTTCTGTTTACTAATTAAGCATTGGCGAGAACAGTGTTCACCAAAATAAGGACGAACAAGTTTTTGCGGATTGCTATGAGTATGAAACCGTTGCCTATTTTGTAGACAAACTCCTGCGACAAGGATTTTTTGATAGAATGCGAATGAATTGAGTGTTTATTTGTTCATTGTTTTGTTAACTTCTTTTACAGATCCTTGGCAGGACCTGAGGGATAATTATGGGAAGGGGGGTTTCGAGAAATTGACTGCATTGAAGAAAACTTATCCTCATCTGAAGGTAATTGTCATCTATAAAATGAGATACCTACACTGAGGACGGTTTATTTTTCTTTAAGGTGACTTTGGCGATTGGTGGATGGAATGAAGGTTCGAAGAATTACTCAATCCTTGCTGCTGATCCGTCCAGACGTGGAAGATTTGTCCAGCAAGTTTCCGAATTCGTTAGGAGATATGATTTTGATGGATTAGACTTAGACTGGGAATATCCTACTCAGAGGGGAGGGCAACCATTTGATCGGGAAAATTTTGTAGTATTGGTTAAAGAACTTCGAAAAGAATTTAATAAACACAATTTGCTGTTAACATCCGCCATTGGAGCTGCAAAACACGTCATTGAGAAGGCGTATGATATTAAGTCTCTGTCGAAGTTGCTGGACTTTTTGCATATCATGTGCTACGATTATAATGGAAGTTGGGACAAAAAGGTTGGCCCAAACTCACCGCTTTCAAATAACGATGAGTTAAATGTCGTAAGTAACGGTACATATTTCTCAAAATAAAATTTATTGTATTTGATTTTTTTATAGGAATTCACAGTAAATTACTTAATAAAAATGGGGGCGTCACCATCGAAAATCGTTTTGGGAGTTCCGTTTTATGGCCGTTCCTTCAAAACAGTTACTGATGGATATTATGGAGATGCATCAGATGATGTAGGATTTATGGGTCCTTTTACTAAGGAAAATGGATTCCTCGGTTACAACGAACTCTGCGTATTGTTATCTAATAAATCCTCTGGCTGGACGGCAGGTTGGGACAGTACAACATCTCAAGGTATTGCAAGGTATCGTGACATGACGGAGGGTGAAACGAAAGTCGTTACTTACGATACTACTCGGTCAATTGCTAAAAAAATGCGATTTGCTGTTAGAAAGCAATTAGCTGGTGCTATGATTTGGTCCGTTGATACAGACGACTTTTTGGGGGAGTGCGAACGTGAAGAGGATACATTTAAAGATTTTGGAGATGCAATCAATGTGAATTTGATGATTCCTAAGCGGATCAATGGGAACTATCCTTTGTTGCGAACAGTAAACGAAGCATTGGCGATGGCTCAAGAAGAAGAAATTCAAGAAAATATTATAAAACAAATGGAAAAGGAAAATGAAATTCCACATGGAGATGATCCACCAATGGTTGGCTCATACGCCAATCGATTGGGAACTGTGATTTCACTGCCTTTTTGTATTCTGGTCATATTTGTCAATAAGTTCAGCTAAACTTGATTTTTTTTTAGAATAATAAATACTTAATTAGTACTACTGCTTTGAGTATGGTTTTGAAAAAATCTCGTTTTGTTTTTTATCCTTTACTTCCTTTCGGAGAAGCCTTTTCGATTTTTGTACAAAAACATGAATGCATCCAACGCTGATTTAAAGTTTCGGTAAAATCAATGAAAGTCTACAAAGTATTATTTATTGTTTTTAATGATTTCATTATAATAAATTTCATTTTCAACAATTACATAGGTCTTATATCTGAACAGAAATAAGGACAAATTAGTGATCTGGTTTACAAAACCAATATCGGAGACGGTAAATATACAAAAAGTCTTACTGAAAGTTGAACTTAAGTACAGAATCACAATTTTTTATATTAATTATGTCATGCGTATGCTTTTCTTTAAAAAAATTAAAAGCAGCTATTTTTTATTGACGTTACTAAAGCGTAATGAACTTATATGTAAATGTGGACGATACCATGAAATATCAGAGATATCTTGAGGGTACATAATTATTTTTACATTCTTACTATTTATAAGTGCAACAAACGGTTCACATATTTTCTACATAAGTCATGGAGGGATAAGTGGCTCATTTGTTTTTGTTTTAAGGTGTAAGGGCATTTTTTAACATTTAATGCATGCACTACCCTTAAATCTCACAAACCCGATTTTAATCTAATCATTTTCCTGGCTAAGAAGTTTAAGTATTTTTTCTGTACTAGTTCTCTTTATTCTGATGATATTTTAAGGGCCAATGCTTCTTACAGTATGTTATTGTTGACTGTAAGGTATACATAAAATGTTGTATTCGAAAAATATTTTAATGGGAAATTTTTTATTTTATTACCTATAAAAGATATTACATGACCCTGAATAAATAATTTCAATAATATTTAATTTTTCGGTTGGAAATGCAAATGGTTTATTTATAGCACTCGTATGCCACAGGAAACGGATTTGATATTGTCAATTGGTTTCTATTCATTTTCACAACATTCACCACAAGCACTCTCGATTAGTTTATGCTGAAATCTGAAATATTCTACTATATCTAGCCTATTGTCGTACTCTCTTACAATATGTTTCATTTTTTCTATGTACAATAAAAGTCTTTTGTTAATTTCTCAGTTATGTGTTTAAAATAGATTCTGTTTTAATTCCCTAAGATAACAGTTAACAGTCCACTGAATAACATCAAAAGTGTACTATGCAAATAAGACATTCCATTTTCTACGTCGACTCTACACGAATATTTCCTTTCACAATCTTCGATCACTTTGATCCGACCAATCGTTCTCGGACACCATTTGTTGTTGCTGTTGTTGGTTCTGTTGTTTGCATTCCTGGAGATCATGATCGGTGTCTCTTCTACTGTCAGGATACAGGAGTCCCATGTCACTGCCACCAAGATTTTGGATGATCGAGGTGATGTTGGTCCCAAGATTCTGTCGTTTTATTGGTGTTAAGTTGATATTTTTTGGCGATTTTGGCTTATGGAAATGACTAGGTTTAGTGCTATTGAAAGTGATCTCTTGATCATAGGTCAACGTCAAAGGAGCATTCTCAAATTGGTTGCTGTCCTTGATGATCTCGTATTGAGCATCTGGAGCTAAGAATACTTCTTGAAGATTTTTAGTAGATCGCCTGTGTGCTTCTTGACTTTGTTCGTTCGACGAAAATGGGAACGATGCTACAAAACTTTGATTGGAATTTTCCCCAATATCCTGATTTTGATTATTCGGTGTGAAAACATTGCTCGAAAAATGCGGCGGAGCAAAATTTGAACATGGAGTAGCTGGAGATAGATCGGTGAAATCAGTTTTCTCACCAGATTCTACAGAGCACATGCTCTGTCTCGATATATCCTTTTGCATAAGGCTCTGGCGTGGTGCCACGATCGGTAGATTCATTTTCTGTTTCTCGTAGTCCTCTGGAATGATTTGGGGAAAAGGCAAACGGCTTCGGATCGAGTTTTCCCTTTTTCCAAACCTCTGTGCTAGATAATCTTCACCGTCATCTTTACCGAATTTTCCATTATTTTCCTTTTCCATTGATTGTCGTTGATTTGCATCGTCATAGTAATTATCGTTTTTTACCGAAATGTTGCAACAACTGCTGACGTCAGCGAAGTAAACTTCTGATTCCGTTGGTTCCCCCATTCGTACTCCGTTTTCATCATTCACACCCTCAACATTTTGAAAAGCATTGTTTTCGAATCCAGTCTTAAGTTTTTTGCTTTTCTGGTGACAACTTTGGTTTGAATTGTTCGTAATCGGTTCAGCGGTACTATTTCCAGGTTCATGATATTCGTGTTCCACGTGATCCTGTCGAACTGGGGTGAAAACGTTTTGCACATTGACTCTTGCTTGGGGTTGGCTGTTCGGCCCTATGCTCTTAGCCCCAATTTCAACACGTTTTTTTGTTTTTCGAGCTGGTAACGTATTAGAAAACCGATCTCTTGGACCATCGCTGTCCGAGGGAGTGTTCTCATAGTTATCTTTGTTCTTAAACTGAGATTGCCTCTTAATAACGTTTCTACTTTGCTGAGGACAAAATGGTTCCATCGAATGGCTGTCGGTTGAAGAGCTGTGTTGATGACATTCCATATTGGGGATATTCTGTTGAGGAACCGGTACTTGGTGGTCCATGATTGTCTGACATTGATTAGGATGAACGTACTGATAGCGTCCCCGGCGAGCTGGAGAGTTTGGATCACTATAGGGAGGAGGCGGACCCCAAACACCGTAAGGCAGTCCTCCAATCACACTATACCCAGCCTGATTGGCTGCTAAATTTGTTGCATCTGTGCCAGCTGGAGCATTTGAAAATCCATATTGGGAATCAGGACTCGAAGGTGTTTGTCGAAATCGATTTGATTCACTTCTTTGCCATGGCATCCGTGGCCAACTCCATCCAGTTATTCGACTTCTTTGGTTTGTTTGTGCTAGATTTCTATTTTGATTTGCAAGATCATCTCCACCGGGATTTGGTGAATAAAAATTTCCCGGTTGTCCTGGTGCCCAAAATCGATTATCACCATCCCATGGATATGCTGCCCCCATGGCATTCCGATGTGAATGACATTGTTCACAGCATCGGCATGTTGTTGTTCTTGGTGTTCCAATTATTGATGGTCCATTTGGTGGCCCAGGAGGGGGAGGTCCTTGCTGACTTGCATACAGTGATCGGCATCGTAATTCCAGTTGTTCCCAGTACATTTTCTTTCTTTCGTGACTGGAAAGAAACAAGCGCAAATATTATTTATTATTTATTTGTTCTCAAATGCACAACAAAGGATATTTCGGTGGTGTTGTTTATTTATGATTTTGTTGACAAACTTCAGCAATTCAAATTCTGTTAAAATTTCATCATGATGAAATTGTGAAAAATCGAAAACAAACTCCCGTTTTTGCAAACTAAATTTCCAATTTAATTTTAGTTTTAAACAAAATGTACGAGTAGTTACCTCAAAAGTTGGTAGACTAGCATACAGCTGAATACTGCCACGAGTACACCTGCCACAGACAATCCGAAAACTGCCCTTAAACAGGAGTAAAGCGCCCCATGTACCACTCCGCAATCAGCTGTAGAGTCGAACACAAACCGCACCCCTTCTTTACAAAATAGAACAAAATAGAAAGAAAACGTAATTAATTCAAACTTGAACTTTCTCAGAAACTCATCAAGAAGTGCTCACCTTCGTCCACCCCCTCAACTTGAGACTCAATCATGACCGAATAGCACGTGCAGGTCCTGGTTTTCTGTGTATATTCGCATTCTCTGAGAGCCTGCAATCGACTCATATGAAGCACTGTTGTTGTAACAGTGACCAAGGCACATGTCAGGGCGGATGCTAAACCACAAGCTCCGGAAAGTTTTATCTGAAAAGAAAGAATTATTAATCTAGATATGTCAGATCCTCTTTCGAGATAAGAGCTACAGAATTGTTTATGGCGTTTCTCGATTAACTTTCCCTCAGGTAAAAATTTTTAGTGGTAGAAAATAATAAAATAAAAATCGGGAGCACGTTCAACTCTATCCCGAGAATACACTTCCCTAGCTCCGTATGCAGAAGGAAGTTTTAGGGGGAATTATTCTTATGTCCAGGAGAACTTTGGTAGACAGTTCTAGACAGCATTTTATTTGAAAACTGTTTTAAACAGTTTTATCCTTCCATTTTTCGTTGAGAATTATCAATGTAGGTTCGCTTCGGGGTTGGAGTTCAATAATAACGGTCAATTTAGTTAAGACATCTGAGTTTGATTATTATGACATTCGTTTCTGGTCTATTGAACGAATTGGTTTTATTGGTTTCCAAGATATCCCCAGACGGAAATCACTTTAATAGAATTCAATAAAGCTTTAATGTGCTTGATTTTATATAAAATTATATCTTTGCAGAACTTGGAAGTATTATAAATAATAGAAATGTTTTTGAACAGAGTGGTTTGCGCCGCATGCTTCCCAAGACATCAACATTATGCTGACATCATTTCCTTAAATGTAAAGCATATTTAATAAAAATATTTTTTTAAATATATTATGTTGTTTTTAACTTTTTTTGAGTAGGTAAAATATATTTTTGGTATAATTGTATCTATAATTCATTGTCGTAAAAGGGAGCCCATAATGAATTCAAATTTCCTTTTTTTAAAGAAGTTAATCAATTGAGCTTTCCTCATTGAAGTGGGGTTAAAAGGGATAACAAAAATTAATGAAACCATAATAGCAACAGCAATCTCTTTTAAATTATTTTTAAAAATTCATGGCAGAACTTTACTAAAAATAACACCGATCACCTCTCGTAATATTTCCCATAAATAAAATATTTGAAATCCATTCTTCCTTGTTCTGTATTTTCATTGAAAAACGAAAACTAAACTGAGATAAAGGAAAATGCATCATTAATCTTCTTGCTCTATTTCTAAACGTTCACTTGGAAATTCACCAAAAACTTCGATTCCTCTTATTTAGCACGTATACAAAAGGAAGAAGGAAAGCTACGTGCTAGATTATTCATTTCATGCTGAACGCCCTTAGCACTTCTCCCCGGACTGGACACGAAACTCGTTGTATCGCGATCAGCTTACAATTAAAACACCCTAGGTAACAGGGTGGGTTTTGCGAGGTGGCAGGATAATTAGAAAAACAAATCCATGCATGGTGTGAGATTTTCTGTTCCAATTCATCTTTTAATTTTTATTCACGATAGCATACCACAACCTTCTTGAGCTTTTGCTTAATTGGGTCAGTATGCTAACGTGAATGTGATCCCTCCGACCCTAAAGGTTAGATTCATAAATTTGCAAGGATACAGTGACCTGTTTTATAACGGATTCGATTCGCTGTTTTGTAATAAATGAATTTTGGTTGCTCAACATGATTCTCCTTTCGTATCCTGGAAGTGCAAGCAGGAAGTCCTTGCCGTAGTACGCATTTGCAGGCAGTCGTGAATGACTTGAATTAATGGAAATCTATGGGCCGCCCCCGCATAACTGTTTTGCGGAGAATATTGCGGAAATGAAACTCATTCAGAGTGAAATTCTATTCTAATTTAAGCATTTTCCTAACGCGTTCGCAATTTATCACTGGAATAGTTGGTGCTAGGGGTGTGGGAGGTATATGGGGAGCTGCATTATCGGGATTTGGAGGTCAGTAATTAATGGAGAGACGATGACAAAAACAAGAAATGTCCATTAGAAGGCATGAGGCAAAACTGACGGCATTCAAGGAGGTTTCCTAACCATAAGATAGATTCAAGGAAGCACAGAGTCATTCGAATTCTGGACAGTGGGCGAATGTCGTTTGCAGTAGTGTTAAGCAGTGATTTGCAATTAGATCCATAATTCGTATTTCGGTCGAAAACAGCAATTCCAAACATTTGTGTTTTTAAAGCTGAACAACTGTATAAGCTGTAACACGGAAGGACATCACAGGAGTAAAGCAGATCTCACTGAGCAAATATTTGTATGAATCCCAGTTGTTGGGTGATTTCGAGACCAATTCCAAACCAAGGGTGAAGGGGAATGGGATTCATGTTCGTTGGGTGAAATAAATTGCATTACGTGATGATGAGGCATCACTACAGAGCCTGACTCTTCCATTCCACGTGAGCGCGCGTATCAACCTGAGAGGCTTAAATAAATTATAATTAGTACTGTAAATGTTCCAGGATGGTTCATGGCTGCTCCGCGAACCAAAAGCGAGAACGAGTGCTGTCGTTTCATATAGCACTCCCCTTCAGTTAAGTTTGAATTTAAAAAAGGAATAAATAAGAGAAGGAAAAAGGGTAAGAAAATGCGGAAAACATCCTGAGTCAAAAGATTTTTGTACCTCTTAACTTACCAAGTAACTGTAACGATTCCTCCGCCGCGCCAGACTCATAATGCACAGACCAGTGAGTATCAGCTGCAATAAAAACAAAAACAACAAAATGTATTTCAATTTGCCACCTTTAAAGAGAAATTTTATTAAATTGTAAAATGTTTGCTTAAATCATTTTTTAACTACATTCAAGTGAATACAATAAACAGTTCAAATTGCAGGACAATGGTTCAGGTTACATTTAATTCCTTACAATATAGCTAAAATAAAAGATATGCATTTAATTCCCCAGTATTTTAATTGAAATGTGGAATTGTCCTTCAGGACTAATGCAACAAAATCACATCCTGCAGTCCTCCACTCGTGCATAGGGGTTGAAGAATCAAACCCTTAAAGCGAAAAGGCTTCAAGCCGGTGTAGTGCTTCAAGTGCGGAATAGAATTAATGGTTTTCCTTCCCGTACTGAAGAGCGCATGTCGAATGTAAGATTAGCACAATTGGTGTTTTTGGCGAACATTGGAAATTCGGTGGGGGGAGGGTAAATTAAGAAGTTGTACCTGGAAAGTGTCATCGAATGCGTTTTAATGTGGATATATTATCTGCCGGTGAAGGAATTTTCTTCCCCCAGGTTTTTCTTGATAATGCGGAGGATAGGTAAAACCTCGTCAGAATATAATATTGTCCGGAATCTACCATATATCCCTGAAAAGATCATTGTTCGCTCCCCCTATTCCCCACAATTTTGTTAGATATTCAAGTCGTGAACTTACTTCCTAATTAATTGCAAGTCGAGGTAAATTTGTGAGCGTGTAACATGTTCAATAAAGGCTCCCCCTTGTGGTTTTGTTTCTCAATGAATAACAGGATTAAACTTTTTGTCTTAGAACGAGAACAATACAGAGGGAAATTAAAATTTTTCTAAACCAACTCAGTGGGTAATATATGTTGAAGGGCACAAGTACGAGGATCAGAGAGATAAATACATCCGACTTTATAGCCACACAGCTCCTTCATGGAATTACCTGGGGCTGTACACTCACAGCCTTAGTCTCACTTATTTTGCAACCCCCTTTTGGAATATTTTCCAGCAGCATTAAGGCGTAATGTATTGATGACAAGGTTGACAAGGTTACTGAAATTTATCGTCCCCAGAGGATAAGACGCTCATTGTTGGGGCATACTTTGTTGGATTTACTGCAATGCATTGTTTATTGATCTATACCGTGATGATGAAATCAGGGTTCAAAGCGTTCAAAATTTGAAAAGAGGCCAATTTCCATGCACATTGAATGCAAAAAAAAGTAAAAAATTTTCTCGGTAATATATTATATTTCATTATGTACATAGTTGTGAAAAACCCTGCAAAGCTCCCCATAATTAGTTTAAGCGAACGCAGGTAGTGCTTTCATTTATGCTGATTTTCAAGCTTTTCATGGTAAGAAATTCGTTTTCTCCGAGTAGTCTTGACTTAATCCTAAGTTGTTATAAGAAATGTATCGAGGTATTAAGGAAGATTTAATGCTTAAAGTGCTGAAATTAAGGGTTGGGTTGTACTCGTGTTCATAATTTTCTCGTTTTTCTGAAATTGAAATTATAGCATCCTGGAAGGTAATGAGGCGCGTTTTAGAAGGAACTTCGGAGCGAAAATGGCGATAAAAAAGTCCCACTTAAGTGAGAGGATTTATTAGAATGAAATTCATAAACACTAATTTACATTGGTGAAAGAATTCTTGATTTTAATTAGAATACGTTTCTATAGAAAACAATTTATATTATGCTGATATGATATTTTATGAAAATTTATTTTCAAAATTCTTATAAAAATCATTTTTTTAACTTTTACAAATTGCCGTGATTTTTTTACGTTTTAAATTTTCCAATATGTTTTGTACTAGTTGGGTTACCAGCGGTTTCACCCAGTGCGATGAAAATCGGTGTAAAATTAAGACGTATGTACACACTACACATACACATATGAACGATGCATTGATTAAAAAACATAGATATAATTCCAATATGGTTATAGGAATTTTTTCGATGTATCAATTCAGATATATTAGCAAAAGGTTTTAATCATGGATGGATCTGTTATCTTGGATTTACAAATTTTCATAAAAGATTCGAAATTGGTGATCTCAAAATCCCCTTTTTTTCTAATTTTCATAAGAATAAATTTAATTTGAAAACTGTTGGTTGCCATATTGGACGCCATCTTGAATTTAGATTTTTAGAAATTTTTTATAACATTCGCAAAAACTGGTCTCAAAACAACCATTGTACTATAATTTTCATTAAAATACGTTGAAACCGAGAACTTATGGCCGCCATTTTAGATCTGCCATCTTAAATTTCGAAATTCGAACAGCAGATTTTAAGTCCGCATCTCCCAAAATCCTTAAGTGGAACTTTTCATGGAAATTAGAAATTCCTTCATATTTAAAATTTTTGACCGTCATTTTGGGTACGACATTTTAAAATCGAAAAAAAGTAGCTTACACATATATTACGTTAAGTTGTACGAATATGTATTACTTTTGGACAAACTTTCACAAACTTTCACATTTAATTATATATGTATAAGATATAAAAGATTTAAAAAGTGTCATCGTTCAATTTCTGAAATAATTATAAATTCTCAAATAACGCTTCATTGCAAAAAGATATCAATGAATTAGGCAAGCAATCATACTATACATTTGAAGTGATGTTCTGACAACCTGTGATTGGCTTATCGCACATTTTAGTTGGCACGCATGGGATACCAAAGGTGCTATCAAAAGTGATTCACACAGGAATGTAATTAATTGGAATTTAATTATACCGCAAAGTGATTCAGTAGATAATTATAATTGGCTCCTCATGATGTGCTTGTGACCCACTCTAGGCTCCGGAATCAGTGATCTATAATAGTTCTGATCCCAGATTCGGAAATTTCATACATACACATAGGTACATATTTGATGGTATATAACCGTTTATGTTTTATTGCTTGCGTTGCCTGAACGCCTCTTTATATTGTACTTACGTTTCCCCTCTTCCCTGTCCGCAAATAGTTATTTGATTAAGGTGCACCATCATACTATTTGTTGGAAATTTAAGGATGTGAATAGAAAACTGACGTTACACATTCAGTCATTTTTCTGGCCTGTTCAAGAACTTTCAGGGTGTTTTTGATGCGAAGAGATACTTTTCTCTTGTTTGTTGTAAGAAAAAGCTCATTAGGGAAGCGTTTTCCTCGTCAGGATAACATCGTATCTGGCCAACTGGAGCAGAAGCCAGGATATTTCAAAATTTTCTACGAAAAAAGACTGAAATTACTCACCTTTTACTTTATCCCTTTCCTCTGTACTCCTTTTGTATGGAAGCATCTAGACATTTTTCCTTTCATTTTACAAGCAAAAAGTTTTCTCTGTGTTTTTTTTTTGTTTTCATACTTAACAGGAGTTGTGCGAGAACAGCACATTAATTTTTCTTGTTTTTAATGAGTTCTTTAATTAAAAGCTAAGCTCCACTTGTTTAACGATGTATCTATTCGGTGATTACGGTTGCTTACTTTCTTCGGACAATTCTTAAAATCATTTGCTTGAGCCTTCCGTGAAATTGAATCGCATTTTTAATAGAAAGGATTATGAGATAAAATGCTCTAGTGACTCTTGAGAAAAGCTGGATTTATTATTGAAACAGGTTTTCCAACAGTCCCACAGATGTCCGTTTACACTGGATGCTATAGAGATTTGATCTCTTTTATGTGAGCGGATTATTAAAATGAATTACTTCAATAACACATTTCTGTTATATAATTGTGAAGTTATTAGATCAATTTTTACTATTCAAATGTCTCTTACAATAAAGTTTCGACAAAATGCCACTGAACTTTTTTGGTATAATAATATTCCCGTCATCTTGTAGAAAATCTGAAGTAAAGGATAATAAAACTGATGCCAAGCACATACAGAATTCACCGGATATCCTCAAAAACTGTTTTGTGGCAATAAAATCGATTTCTACCTGGAAGCAGCAGGATTTGGTATATTATATTGATGAATATAAAACAGGATTCAACTACATGTGGTATATTTGGAGCCATCGCCATAAAGTATAGGATTCCCATTGAAATTTGATGAAGTTCCAATATTCAATCCTTCAAGTCCCTATTGATAGGTTTGAGGAGGAAAATTTTACCCGAACTGAATGCTGTTCGTGTCAGTCTCCTGTTGAGGAAATGAATTGATAAGGGAACGAAAAAGGACTTGCATTTTAAACTTGATTTTGTTACTTCTACAGAAAATATTTCCCACTGAGAAAATTCGGGGTCAAGATCGAAACACCACAACGAAAATTCCGAATTGGGATAATGGACACATTCATGCAGGGTTGAAATGTGGACAAGTTTTTTGCTGACAGTGGCACGAATTTTCCTCTTTTTACACAATTCACATGCTGAGCCAGATAGATTATATCCTTGCTATATAGTGTTTTTGGCAATGAAGAGAAATGTCATATGGCTTAGGCATTCATGCTCACAGAGAATGGAGAAGAGTAATTTAATGTGTTTTCGGAGGACTTTATTAAAGGAACCATTTCACAAAATAGAAATGAAATTTCTTCCATCAAATTATCCATGATTATCCTGAAAGTCTTAGTCAAAGGAAAAGTTAACGTGACTGGAAGCTTGGAAGCTTATTACAAGCTTTGCAGCAACAGAATTTCCAGATGGATGTAGTTTTTTTTTGTTCCGTTGTGATACACTCTCAAGGATGTCAGCTTGCAGGCGTTTTCCAACAAAATTTACCTTGGTGATGTTATTTTGCGGATATCCGTTTTGCTTAGCTAACGTAAAAAGGACTCTGGATGGGAGAAAATACTTGTAGCAGCACTTGTCTTCTGTTTTCAGTTTGAATCCAACCGGAAAACGGAAATGGAAGAAGAAACTGGCAGGATTCTTTTTTGGGGATATGAAGCTGGCAATTGGTTCTAAATATTTTACGAAATTCCTTTTTGTTCTTCTGAACTTGGAAGCAATTTTTGATTTGTTGTAAAGATTTAATTTGAATAACTCCTTCAAATGCTATTTTTATTGAATTAAATTCTTATTTATAAAATTTAATTTTATTTATTAAATTTATTTTAAATTGCTTGCATTGGTATTTATGAATTTCGTTTGTTAACAATTAAAAAATAACAAAAATCTCACAACTTAATTAATTGATTCCAATTTCCGTTTAAATTAAGAGATCAGTCTACAAAAGCAGAAGTTCATTCAATGAACCCAACAAAACCGCAAAATGATACCGCAAAAGGATTCATTGAACAATTACAGCAGTTAATTTGCATATTTTCCGTGTCATTTGTTTAGCCGTAATCATTGTTCCTAGTAACATTTAATTGAGTTGCTTGCTTATGTTTCACTTTTGAAAATGCAGAGACCGTTAAATGAAAATAACATGAGGACGGTTGTTTGGTTTCTGGCACAGAATCGCTTCCTTTCACCTACGATCCTGAATCTTCTGTGTTGGGTGAATTAAGTCCTTAGACTCGTATTTGCTTCACTTGGGGGCCAAACTCTTCTTCTAAGTACCAGTACGAAAGTTAAATTACAGCTCCAAAGTGGATTTGTAAGAGATTTAAGTAATCCTGCTATGCTCGCAACATTTGTCTTAGATTTTTGGGGGGCGTATAGAAACATGCCGAAGTTTGTGCACGGTCTACAACAGTATTGTGTCGTGTCTCTAGCCTGCAAATAAGCGGAAATTTTAATTGCACCCCCTCTATCGGACGGTTCCACGCTTAAGCACTTTTAAAGACTTTACTCGTAGGGATGTTGTGCTGGGGCCCTCCATAGTTCACCCTGGTGGCTTCGTACCATCTAATTAGACTGTAATAGATAAGCCCAGAGCGATTTGAAGTTCGAGCGGCTTCCTGTAGCCATTAGTAGTGACGACAAAGCTAATGGTGAGAGGCTCTATGAACAGGCAGGGAAAAGAAGGGAAAGCTTTTAATTCGATAAGTCAACACTGTCCCTTAGGGGTTGTATGGTGAGCTTTCCACTGACATCTCAAAGGATCGATACTTCTTTCCTAATCCATGAATTCGTAATGGATAGGACACTTCATTCATTTTTTAAGATATGTTTGTCAACAGAAACTTGTCAACAATCCCATCCTTTCCAACAACAAAAAAAAAAAAACCAACTGAGAGAAAACCATAAAAACTTTTGTAGCAAGGATGCATAAAGTGAAACTGTGGTCATTTGTTACGCTGTTCTGGCAGAGATATTCAACAAAGAATGACTACGGGATTTGTTGACATAAGGACCTCTATCGGATCCATTCCTTTGGTGCAGATTGTATACGATAATCCTTCCCGTTGTCCTAAGACACATTTTCTTCCACCACATACACTTAAATTGGTATTGATTCAGGTCAATGGCCTTCTTTGTAGGATCCTCACTGAAATTGCAGAAACTGTTACAACATTTAGCATTGTTGATAAGATTAACAAAAAAGAAAGTTGAGAACCAAGTTCCGTTGTTTTTCCGTTTTTGCAACGTAAGAGTAGCAACGGTATTTTTCAGAGGAAAAAGGGACTTCGTTGGTAAGTACCTTTCATTTGCACAGATGATATGTTCTAGAAATTCTAGAATTGTAGCACACCTGCAAGAGATGTTTTTCGTTTGACCGTTGTCGTGCAAAAGAACATTGGATGTTGCTGTAGTTGTGGAACAAAAGGCACAATTCCAAACATTAACAATTCAACATTCAACATCCCACCGTTTTGTTCTTACCTCAAGGTTTTTCTTCCTCATGGAAATGAAGTCGGGTGAACTCGAACTTTAGTTATGAATTTCCGTAATAAATTTGAAAGCTCAGCTTGCGATAAGCAAGTTGCTGAAGTGACATGTTTCGCTTGGGTTGCCTTTTGCTTTGGGTTTAGACGGTATTCTAGGAAGGAATTGCTGGATGATATTATGATAATAGCAATTTTATGTACAGTACACATACTGTGTATAATTGCTTTGCAGTGAAAACACATCATCAAGAACAAAAGATTCTTCTTAATCATAAACTGTATTTTGTGCTAATAACAAGAACTCTCTAATATTAACAACTGCATGAATCACTGAACCACAATTGTTATCTTAAGTTTTTGTGAATTTCCTTTTATAATAAAGGTTTGAATGCAAAATAAAAGTTTTTTTTTTCAAGTTATATATGTTCTTAATTGTTTGCTAGTTTAAAAATACAAACAAAGAGCAACCTATGAAGTTCGCCCCGAAAATAGTTTTTTGGGATGTCTTCAAGAACGAAAAGGGCAATGGATAATTTTTTTTAATTCAATAATTCAATAAAAATCGTTTTTCTTCTTATAATACCCTAAATGCATGGTGAATTAAGATATTAAATTTGATCGAACTTTCAAAGCAATGTGTTGTCTAATAAGACTATACCACTTTTAGCATGGGCGCCCGCAGGGCTGGTGGGACTGGTAGGTTCAAATGGCTGTGACCCTTACCTAGATTTTAAAATTCTATGTGGCAAATTTAATAACTTAATTTTTTGTTTGCTTGCTGAGAAAAAAAACTTGGCTCCCTCCTAGTATTTTTTTCTGTCGGCGCTGCCCTATTCTTTTTTTTGCTTCCTACTACAACATTCTGTACAAAATCATTCGTAGTACATCATATTTAAATAGGCAATATACAAAAGAGTAATGCTAAATTGGTTTAAGAAACATTTACTTTATGCGTGTAGCTTTAAACTATTGAAAAAAAAACATAATAAATTGCAAAAATCCTGAAATTGTGTGATATAAAGGTCAAATAAACCTTAATATCTTTCGTGTAACTTCTGGTTTGTATTTGAATTATTTTGTTTGAGGATAAATGATGTTGGAAAAGGGTACGGTCAGAGCACATTTGAAAACCACAACTTCTGCTCAATTGTACGCAATTTAAATGCTCCGTTCGCCCCCCAAAACACCTTGCAAAAGATTTTAATTTGGAGTAGTAAACATCCGGGTCAGGTCCCTCGACTCAACCCTATTCTCTTAGCATTAGAAGGATGTTTCTTTTAAATTATTATATGGCCCTTCAAACATATGTATATGTATCGAAAGTCTCACATACATCAGCAACAGCTTTGGACTTCAGCTATCGGGCAGGACGGAGGAGGAGGGGATCACAAGGACGCCATCAGAGGATAAAAATGAAAAGTTGATGGCGTTTGTAGAGCACATTTAGGGGCAGGTGGTATTTATGTAGCGGAAATATGCTGTGCGACAGGTACTACTGATAAGGGTGACTGTTTACCATCTACGTATACATACATCCGTTCTTCATTTTCACTTAATCTCCATGCTGAAGGACACATGGATGAAGGTTTGCTCTTCACGCTGACTAACAGAGTTCCACATCTTAGTTCCGATAGTCATCCAATGATGAACCCAAATGCAAGGAAAATAAATACAAATCCGTCCCAAAAGGGGTTGAATGGGGGCGCACATTTACGGGTGATGGAAACTCATATTATAAGAAAAACAACCCGGCTTTCACTGTTTTAATGATTTATGACGCGTTTACGTGATTATTTCTGAAACTGTAAAAGAAGAAAACAGCAAGAGAGAACATAAGAGTCTCTGTTAAGTTTCTTTACTGAGCTCTTAAATTATTGCTGGGATTAATGGTGCCATAACTTGGGCAATTTGGACAGGGCGGAAATGTGCTGCCACCCTTCATACCAGACCTGAAAATGCCCAAACAGTTTATCGCGTTGAAAAAGTTATTAAATTGGCATTTAAATTTAGAAATTATTGTCCTTCTTATTACCTACACAGCTTTATTTAGTTACTTTATTTAACAAATCTGCCAACGCAATTTAAAAATTACAATTAAATTTATTTGAGTTTATTGTGTATTTTACTAATGTAGATATATGATGCAAGATTAAATGTTTGCTAAATATTTCTTAATGGGTAAAATTAATAAGTAATTAATAATTATTATTATTATCTGTGTTCATTGCGGACGTAGCTAGCATATATTTTTTTTCAGAGTTTTATGTTATTCCCGTTATTTTTTCATTATGTTAAAAGAGTTAAGTGCTTGTAAAAAATTGTTAGATGTATTTACTAAATATATTTAAAAAAAGCTAAAAGTTAATTTTACATTAAAATAACACAGTGTTCAATGGCAAATTGGCAACATTAAACCACAAATATTGTAAGTTTTAGTGGGTGCATAAAACTTTCAGAAAAGTTAGTAAAATGATGTTCTATTTCTGCCGCTTTTTCCAACATACCTATCATCAGCATTCATTTTTAAATTATTTATTTTTCCCGTTCCCATTGGTCGATGCTCCATTTGAACCCAAAAAGCGATATCAATAGGGACATTAAATGGCTGCCCAATTTCCTCCATTGCGTCAAATATAATTTTTGCCCCGTGATTTTATAACGATGGATAATCGGGGATTTTATCAGATCTTTAAATGAGCGTGCTGTAAAAACATGTCGGACGCAATTTACTGTGTACTGTACTTTTTTTCTTTTTTTTTTAAATCGGAATCAAAATTTAATACACAAAATGTTTTTCGTGTGATGTATATGGAACACCAATGGATGCATTCATTTATCCCGATTGCCACGGGCTCATTTGTGTATGGTCTGGCGTTCGTTCGAAGTTCGAAGTACAGGAATAAAAATAAATTTTCGCTGTAATTTCGATTTTCCTATCTCAATTAATCAAAAATTAACAATCGCTTCCGCTTATTGGTTCAGCGGATGTGCGTCTAAAGTCCGGTTGTTTCGAAATTCAATTGTTCTGTTCCTGGTTGCACAGAGCAGAGAGCTGGGAATGACTGACTTCGGAAAACTAACAATAGAAGGGGTGTTTTATCATTTATTATTAATTGATTGAAAAATATCATTTGATAAAAATTAAATTGATTACAATTAATCTCTTTTTAGTATTGATTATATTTTATTTTCAGAACATGCCTGAAATGTGGTTAGTGCTGTTTGAAATATTTATTGTGGATTTAAAATTTCAATATCATCGGGTTTGAGAAAACCTTCGAAATTTGCATTATATATTTACCTAAATACATAAATAATGATCTTCTACGATTTTTTAGTAAAATGGGATACACAAAATATTCAAAGTAGGTACTTAATAATATAAATAACCAAACATATTGAGTACCAAAAATGTTCATTCTTCTCTGCAAGTGTCTGACTTCCTACGGGGTCTGCATAAATTTTCAAATTATTATTTGGTTCATTTATTAAGGAAAGCACATTTCGTATCACCCCCGGGGATTCCCCCTCTTGTACTTTTCTTGTTGAGTAAACTTAGCTCTGAATCAACTCGCAGCAGCGTTGACGGTCAATTTTCTAAAAATACGAAATTGTCCTCAAAATTGGTTTTCTCCTTTTTTCTGAAGAACCAAAAATGAAAGCCATGAACTGCCGAGAATGTTAAAAGGCATGAGTAGGTTGACAATTTTAAAAATTTGCCAGCAGTTCAATTGGAAAATTCTTGCTGACATGATTTATTGGAAACTAGTGAGCAAGAGAGAAGGATATTACAACAGAACAGGTTAACGTAGTCCTTGAACGTGTAAAACCAGGATACTGCGTAAGCTCCATTGCTTGGAAATGTGTTCTACAAGGAAAAACCTTTTCCATTCAGACTTTTGTTCGCGTTTGTGTGATTAATGGCGGCCCAGTTAAGAGGTGAATTGCTAAACTTTTCTCCTTTCGAAAATTGATTAGTTTTAGAAATACCTCCTTGCTTCTCTACAGTCTACAGTATTGTTTTGTGTTGTGTTTCCGCGGTCGAGGATACATACTGATACATATGCGATAAGCAGCACACAGACATATATCACTGCGAGACGGTCATTCAGCATATAATATTTTAGTCCTGCTGGAAACAGTCATGAGCTTTATGAGGTCACATAAATACATGCTGTTATCCTTAGTTCCACTGTCATTATTTTAATTCAGTAAGTTATTAAAAAAATGTGGTCCGTATTGCAATATCTGAATGAGTTTATTTCTGTTTGGATGTATTGCAGAAAGTAGAACTTTCCATTTGATGGGGGCGACTACATTGGTGAGTGAACCTAGGGGCGAGGGCGATACTCGTCCTTGCTGTAGTAAAATTTCCCGACATGAAAACGACGAATATTCATGTATCAAAATTTTATGTTGTTTTATTTTATAATCCTCTAGATTTCGGGCGATTAAAAGACTGTTCCTAGAAATTGCAAACATAAAATTTGGGTAGAGTTATTATTACTTTTCCATTATTATATAATTATACTTCAGAATGTTGTTGTCGAAATAAAGCAAACCATAGATTCTGAAGGATGGAATAATTTTGATCATTTTGGTGTTGGATATTGCGATACATTACGTCATCATTTTTATAGGGATGATATCATTAACGACATCAGCATGTGCAAATAAAACTTCGTTTTTTTTTATTGGCTACTTTGGATTCAGTTCGCAGTAAACCGTTATAATAGTCGTGAATTTTTGTCGTCATATAGCAACAATTATAATTCCCTCCTTTCTTTTTCCGCTTTAATATTGTATAATTAAATTGAAAAGATATATATATTTCAGGCATTTTTCAGAAGGTTTTGTTATGTAAAACAAAATTAAAATATGAATTTAATGTTGATACTAACCGAACATTCTTGATATTTGCTTACATACAAAATTGTTCACTCGAATTATCTCTACTAACACTACAAAAATAATAATAATTACAATATTCAACTGTAATGCAGAATATTTCCTGCAGTTTTTCAACACATAATTAAAATTTTCTTAATTTCAAACTTAAAGCCAATATCTTAATTTTAATTATTCACGAAATATTTGTGATAACCATCCAAAAACTTCGAAGTAGCAACAAAAATTAAAAAAAATAAAAATAATAAATTTAATGAGGAATATTTTTAGTCAACGCATTTACAAAAACTGCTTTTACTATTTACTTTTGGATTGCGAAAGAAGGATTCTTTTTCTATCTTCGTTCGTGCACTTTTCTTATACTGAAAGAGGCGTTTATAAATTAAATTTATTTTTGCACAAAAAATAAGTTACAAACGTAACCCAATTACTCAAGAACGTATAAATAAGTGGAAAATCAGCGTTCTGCTACAGGTTCGACTTAAAGTGCTACTAGAAATGTTATTCAAAGAATATTTGGAATGCCTCAATACTGAGAAGGAGCGAGCAATTTATAAATTCCCTGTTTAAGTGAAATTTCGCCTGAATTTTCGTGCACATTTTTTGAGAGCAAAATATAAGGACTTTAATGTTTTGCATAAGCATTTAAAATTTCGTTGTGTTTCAAATTAGTGTACCTAAATAAAAGTACGGAGGATTCTAAAAAATGTCTTCTAAAAATTCGTGGAGTAAACTTGATAGTTAAAGGATTGAAGGATTGTTGAATCCATTGGTTGTGTTGCTATAAGGAGCAATGAATTATTGCAATATTTATTCTTATCTTCCATAAGCAGAATTCACTGGTAATCCTGATAAGATAAAACGAACATTGAACAATAATTCAGTGGGAAAAATACACATACATAGGCATTTTTGTGTAATCACAAACGTCTGGAATAGCAATTATTCTACATATTATAGTTTGCACCTTCAGTTAGTTTCGGTTGGTTGATTCTTCTGCCACGAGGAACCCAAGCGATGGACGAGAAAGCCTGCCTTAGCGAGCACGCTCCTGTCATGGCATTTGCATTCGTTAAAACTAATTAGTTACGAATTTGTCGGATATTTTATTGCTCCATTGTTTTCCATCCACTCCAATTAACATGAAATATTTGACAAGGTGCGCAGGTGAGGATGATTGAAAATTGCCGCAGGCTCGGCCAACAGGTTCAAGTGCAGCCATCGCTCAGTGGAATCTGCCCTTTGAAGTTGTTCTGGGGTCGGCAGAGGAATTTTATCGTTTTAGAATTTCCCCCGGAATTATGTCCTGTACATTCTACAGATTTGAATGCTAAGAATAGATTTGCGGAATATTAGAAATGTTATTTTCCAGAAAAGAACTTTCAAGAATTTCAATATCGTATTTCAATTATTAATGCCCTTCAGGGAATTAATTCTCTTCCGACCTAGTGGCCTGAACTAGTCTTTCCCCAGTTTAATCAATATCGCCTCCTTGTAAATAAAACGAAAATTTCCTGGAATTCAAAATTCGTCGAAATGAAGAATTCTTTAAAAAAAAACATTGGGACGGAAATGCGCAAAAGAAAAACAAAAGAGAAATGATTCGCAAAAATTTTGCCCTGATGTAAATTTTATTTGCAATGTAGAAGCTTTGTTGCCGCTTTGTAGTATTGTAATTTATTATTAAAGAGGAATTCTTGGTTGAGTTGTTTAATTAAATTCACAAGTTCCTGACAATGTCATTTCTTTATGGCTTCCCTGCTCCTGAGAAGTTATTCACGAAAAAATTCTACATTTATTTGTAAATGAAAGAGCGAAATCAAATCAAAAATTCAGTTCCTCTTTTGTTTTTGTTTCTAATTTATACAAGATCAACAATGTAAACAAGGGAACTTTGTTACTGCAGCTCCGTGCTATTTGGAGCAATTCTGAATTATTCCATAATCTTTTAAGTCAAAAACAAAATACTCTAAAGTCAAATAAAAATTTAAAAAAATATTATATTGGTAAGTGAAATAACGTTTTCGGTTCCAATTTCCACAATTACGATATGATTTACTTATTTGTGTCTTTTTAAATGTTAAATAAAACTTTATTGTGAAGCAAAAATATTAACTCAATAATTGAATTTGAGTTTCATTTCCACTCTCCAGTTTTTCTGTCTTGTGCTTAAATAAAAATTCCGGCAACCATTTATGTACGGGATGGTTTTTAATTTTTATAGAATGTTTTTTGTTTGTTTTAAAATCAAAAACTTGGTCATGGCATTCAAAAATTAATTGAGAAGCTTTAGCTGATGCCACTTTTTTAAAACAAATTTCAGAATATGGATGAAATTTGATTTTATATCGCGAACGGAATTTTTATTTTACAACAATTAATTATTGTAGCAATGAAGTATTATTAGCTGATAATTTGTACCATATACATCCGAAATATTGTGCAAAATAATCGTAATAACAATTTACAATATGCTCTCAATCCAATTGGAACACTATTCCTTTTTTGCAAATAAAGGAGTTTCTCATTGAATTTTTCATTATTGTCTTCATTCCGAGTGGAATATGTCTTATTGAAGTTCTTGTAATGAATTTTCCTTACACATACTTGCATAAAATGTAATAATTTTTTTTATTTTAATCAAATTAGAAATGTTTTTTTTTTATATTTTCATATTTAACTGAAATAGCAACCATTGCGTTCGTTCATGTTTACAATTTACATAATCTAAATTTCTAGCCATTGTTTCAAAAATTTATACAACAATAATACTAAATCGCACCCAACTATAAACATTGTTTTTGTTTTATAATCAAAAGCTTCTAACTGTATTAAATTTTGAATGATCTTCAAAGAAATCTCTGAAAATAAAAGAATCTCTGCAAGTGCAACGACAAATTCCTAATGGCGCTTCAGGTTAATAAAAGTACTCGTAAGAATTTCTCTTTTTAAATGTTTTTATTTAACTGATTTTGCGAATATAAGATGATTATCTTTATTCTACCGACCTGGAACTTTGCCAGTAGGTACAATACATTAGTAATTGTTCTGTAATTTTGATTAATTATCAAAATTCGTGCAGTTATCGTTCAGGATTTTTGTTAAATCCACTATAGCCTACTTTTGGGCGTTTTTCGTTCGATATTCCTTTGAGCAGCAGTATGTGTTTTATTTTCAAAAAAGACTTCCTGCTTGAAGAGAGGCGTCATTTCTTTCGCATTCTCAAGATTTTCTTCTTTTAGGTAACAAAACATTGAGCAATGGTCGAAATTGTCGGTGAATATTTTATTGACAGTGAATTTGCCTGAATATTATGCACTGTTGCTGAAAATATGATATCCAGGTAAATGTTTTAGGACTAATTCCTAGATTCGGATACTACACTTTTTTGGGGCACTTGCAACACTGAATTGCTCGCTATAAGTTGAGTTTCATTTTTCTACAATTCGCCAATGTTAAGTATATATAATCTCAGAGGAGGAAAATGTCATTAATGTCTTCCGTAGATTCTCTATTGTACATTTTGATATATGTCTCTCTACGGCATACTTTGGTATAACCCTGGACAATACTTTTAACCTAGTACCGTTGGGGCATATGAAATTACCGCCTGCCCTCTTTCAGTGGAGGGAAGCTCTGCAGCAGTCACTTGTAAAACCTTTACAACATGCTCCAGTACTTGAGCGTGCAAATATCGCCAATGGGAATCCTTTCCATGTACATAAAAGAACCAAAAAAAAAAAAAAAAATTCTTCTCCTCAAAGTCCGCGCTTCTCTTCACGTCCTTTGTCTTCATAACACCATAAATTTTTCCTGAGTCTGCAGTAATGACTTTGCTGAAAGATGTTATTGGCAGGGTTATGAATGATAAAAAGTGTTTTTATCACACATTTCTATTATTCAGGATCGTCCGCCATTCCTGCGCTGTCACGACGGATGAGCGATTCATCAATAAGACACCATTTACATCTGTTGCCCTATTTGCGTCAAGGGTGAAGAATAAATCACAAAATAACATCCCTTTAATAGCGCAATCAATGCAAGCATCCATTTATCCTTCATCATCGACATGTGAAGGAAGAAGGGGGGGCTTCGTGGTGATCCTCGAATATTTGCTTCACTAACTAGTCGTATATTTTTGATGTAGTGTAAATCGTAATCCTTGTTCACCTGAGGTAGATATTCTGGTACAGTTATCGAGGTCATAGCAACCCTACTTCATACCAGGAGTTTCTGCCGCGGGGAGTGGGTCAGAAGTACCTGAATACAGATTTTGATGAATCCAGCAGTCAGATATGAAAGCTCTCATCACAGCGAACAGGCTGTTGTATGGCTCTCGGGAGGAAAGCCAGGATATTCAAGCCGGATATCTTTCAATTACATTTTCCCGTCATCAATTTGGAATTGAGAAGCCATTGTGCTCACGTGATTACTTATCCACCCCACCTGATGCGGGTGGGTGGCACGTTCCTTTGACAGGAATGTACATCTTCAAAAGAGAAATCCACGAGAATAGGTGTTCTATTTGTGTTATAAAACGAGTTCCAAATTTTCTTTTGTTTATTATATGCGAGTTCGTTTTCCTCTTTTGAGTCTCGTAAAATTGAAATTTAGCACAAAGAACGGATAAATTCCTTGAAATTATCTAGACGAATTCCTTGAATATGCGTGGCCTTGTAAGTGCTTTTCGACATATCAAAGGACTATAGTCTATATATATATTGCTGTACAAAAGCTTTAAGAATAATTATAAAAGGGCCATTGCTAAATGGATCACAGCAGATTTATAAACAAGTAAAACAAGATGTTGGTGAAGGTTTATCGTCGAGAAACATTAGCGGCTACTCTTTTATTTTGTGTAATTCTAATAAAATTGATATAAATAAAAATTTCAGTTTTTTCTCTTTTTTTAGTAGTCTATAAAAAATCACTGACACCACTGACGTCAGTGGCTGCAGTCAGATGGGGCAATGGGAGTTAAGGTTGATTTTTTACTTTTTTTTCATAAAAAACATGCTTACTTTTAATTCAATATTAAATGTGCTTAGAAAAGACTTCAATTGCTCTATTAGGGACTGCATTTTATCAAAAAAATAAATATTGTAATAATTGTTATAATTGTTTCTGCTTAGGTGACGCCCATTACCTCTCGCTCCCATATTTTTTCCAGTTGCAAATAATATATAAAAAATATTCTTATTGGAAAGTAAAAAGAAATAGTCACAGTTTTTTGTTTACTTATTTAAAGAAAAGATATTTTTTTGTTCGATGAAACAAATTGGGAATGGGAAAAGTAGAAACCGTTGTTTTACTTTTCAAGTGTTAAGTTGCGGAGCTCGTGTCGTATATTATGTATATAATATAAAAAAAGAACTTTTCTTTGTGTAAGTTCCTCAAATATTTGTCAATTAATTAAAATTTTACTCTAATTGCACGAAATCTTCATTTCCATCCCCAGGACAAAAATTACAATTTGTTATATAGTTGAACACAATTTCCACAAATTGATCCTCCAAGAATTCGTCCTTGCATCGAAAGGTCACCATTAGAGTAAAATTTCCATAATTTAATGTGTCTCTGGTGTGAAATTAATTGAGTCCTTTGGAAAACATGTTTATTCGACTTTACGACTTATTGGAACATCCAGGACATATTTGGGGTTCCTTATCATCAACAAAAACGAACCAATTGGAATGGAATCTCTTGACAACCGAAAGGATTTCGATCGATGTTCAACCAAATACAAAAGTAGTTCAAATGTATGGTACCAGTGGAGGTGGATCTGAATCAGACATACTGAATTTCAATGTAGGGATAATACTATAACAGCGAAATACAACCCGAAGGTGTGAAGCGAACCGACTAATTAATGCCCGTAGCACCTCAAGCCGCTTCAGCCTCATACGGAGCAGATTAAAAAGCCTTCTCCGTTCCCGGTTACAATAATTCCCTTAATTAGGAGCTTACCATTTAACAGCTAATACTAAGCTTTGTTTATTTATATCTGTTACTAACAATTACAGAGTTTCAGAAGACATGACAGGTACTAGATTAACCTGGCATTTTTCCTGAGAGTACAACAAGAAAAGCGAGAAACGAATTTTCTCAACTTTCATTGGAATGAGAACGGATGGGTTTGCGGGAGCGGAGGTACAACAAAATTGCTTCAACCTTAGTTACACGTAAGTTTTTGGAAACTTTACTTATTGCGTCGCATTTTATAACTTTAATTACATTTTAGTGTTGATGTTGTTTTGTACAAAGGGCACAGTGAATATTCATTCCCCTAAAGGCTTCAGAACTCATCCTGAGTTTTTTTAAGTGTTTTTTTAATCGTTAAAATAGTTAATTGTAAAAGTTTTTGTGTTGTAATCTAAGAACTGTAGAGTTAATTATTGCTTACCAGAGTAGCAGGTACAAACGTTGGCACTGTCTCGAAATATCCTACAGTACTTGTGTATGATCTCAGCAGGAAGTACACTCCAAGGAACATGATCCCCAGCAGGCACGAGAATCCGCCGCATATCAAGCACCAAACGACATATTTTTTCACCCCTGTTGAGTGTGGAGCTGGAACAATAATAGCAATTTTTATAAACCAATCTACTGGCCAAATTTAATTATCGACAATTAATTTTCTATTTTCATAGAGTTCAATAGTTTCGGAAACTATTGCAAACATTAGAATTGTATTTCCAAAAAATATTCTCTCAATTTTTAAATAATAAAGAATAAAATTCCATTAAGAAAAAATAGATTTCGAAGTGGACCTAAGTACACCTATATAATGAAGTTGATCAAGTTGATGTTTTCTTTCACAAGCAATGCAACGCAATATTTCATTTCTTTTTTCAATTTTCAATAATCATCTTTCCTACGATAATATCCTTGATATTTCCATCCAGGATGCAGCATTTTCGATTAATTTCACCATCGTACTCTAATAGTTTCAGAAATAGTTTAGGATTGAAAACGATGAAGGTTCTAAGCTTCCACAAGATTATTTTATGTGTTTTTAGTTTGAGTAAAATGAAATCCTTGTTGAAAATATAATTTGAGTAAACAAAATTCCAGAGATTTGTTTAAATCACAAACAAACTAGCAATGAAATATGAATTGTTAGAAACACAATTTCAATTCCATCACCACATATCCTGAAATAATTTTTACCGTTCGTTCGACTTTTGTATATTGTTGAATATTTTTGTTATCCTTTCAGTGTGTTTCACCTTTTTTTCATTTAAAACAAAAATCTCATAGTCACATTATCCCTTTATTCTGTCAACTTGCATTTGCGGGACAGAAATATAGCACAGCCTGGATTCAGGGACGCTTGCAAATAAAATAATTGAATATGGTAATTCTGCCGGGCGGAAAGATTCCCCGGATATGGATTATGACGTTCCAGTGGTCCTGTGCGAATGCCATAAATTGCGTACTTTTAAATTTCCGCGAATGGTCGATATAGTGCTTTCGAGTTTCGAGTCTGACATTGTTGTCGTCTGAATTAGCAGTTATTTTACGAGATAACATCTTCCGCGCCATGTTCTCGGCCCGAAGGAGTTACACGGTTTGATGACTGATCGCGACATGTGGTGATTGCACATTTTTGCTTTTATTATCAGCCGAATGAACGCACAGCGATTAATTTGCATAATTTAATTGGATATCAGAAGTTTTGCCCTTTCTGCTTTCGTACGGTTTAAATACGACGATGTATTCATCTCTAAAAGCCTGAATTATCGTCTAAGTTTTAATTAACTCCGCTTAGTAAGTATCCTTCAAATGTGCATAACTAACAGATCCTGGATAAAGTGGGGAACAATGCTAGTATGAACTAATAAGAGCACTTTAGGATATTGTTTTCATTGCTTCAAATTTTGAAGAGCTTTTGTACACGATTTGATTAATGCTGTGAATGTTTTGCAAATCCCCGAGTGGGGAAAATCGTGCACATTCGTTACAAGAGTTAGAATGGGGAATTTTTTTTTTAAAACTCTAAAGCTGGTTATTAATTTTTTATTTAGGTACTTTTTTCGGTATGAATGAAAATTGAAATTGTCCAGGAATTAATTAGCTTTGAACACATTTGTACAGCAAAAAAGCTTATCACGTGATTGTTTTAAATATAAATTAATTTTTGTTTTAGGAGAATTATTAAATGAATTCCTTTTGTATTAAAGTTGATAATTTTTTTTTATAAAATATCGTGGATTTTCACAGAAACTAGATTATTATAATTCAATTCTATTTGGGATTCAGAGAGTTCAGCTAGATATTTAAAAACATTGCAATTTATTCATGGAAATTCATCCGGCTGCCAAAAATATAGCTTAGTATAAATTTGATTAAATTCCACATCTTCCCCATTTTTTGTGTATGATATAAATGTACAAAAAGGACAAAGCATTGTGTATGAATAAATGCAATGGATTCCGTATATAGTTTGTTTAATTTGTCTAATGCAACAAATGTTTCTATTCAATGAAATGACGAAGAGGACAGTAATAATTACCAATCAGAGAGGTAAAAGGATTTAATATTCACTATTCAGTTCTGAAAAACAAAACAAAAAGAAATAATTGGCTGAAAGCATATTTTCCCGAGTTAATAAAAACTTTTTTAGTATAAAAATATCAAATGTTCCCTTTTATAATATTTTCGTTTAAAATAACGTTTTTTAGCTGAATAAAAATCAGCGGATGTCTGAAAGTATTTCAGAAGGAGCAGACCAACATTTTTTTATGATATTGTTTACCTCATTGTAATTAAAATAGAGCATCTATATTTTTTTGTTTCACATTGAAAGTGAAATTGATACTGTAGATTACAAATTTTTGTTACTATAGCCTAATTGACATTGATATAAATTATATAAATTCAGTGTGGCTTGATTCAACATTTTTAAACCGAATCCTTGCAGTGTTGAAAGGCAATAAAGAGTTGAATTTTTTTTTTTTAAACTAATATTATTGAGTTGGAAACGAATTGAAGCTCTTTCTGTGTTCTATAAAATGTAAATTCAATCAAGTTACTTAAACATTGGTGAAGGACATTTACTGCGATACTAACCAGTTGACGGCGGACGATGGGGGTCGGCGGGCGGTCCCCAACTGCACGGCGGCGGCACACTGTACTGAACCACTTGCATAACCGGGTATCCGTGCATTTTTGATTCGCTTAAATGTATATCAAATTCCCACTGAAAATCCAATTAAAGAGGAGCCGCGTACTTTTCAGAGTCTGTCGACTGCAACAGAAGGACCCTAACACGTGGGTACTCAGGACAAATCAATATCAATTCATAATTCACTTTCTTTCGTCGACGCTTTTAATTTTGAGCCAGCGCAGAACGTCCTGTTATTTAACATCCAGTCAGTCCATCGTACGGGATTCCGTTATGATCGAAATTCTGATGTCACATGTGTGCCTTGGGTTCGTTATTGATAGTTATCGTTATTGATAGAATGGATAGTTATCGGGAACTACTGTTCTGGTTAGGATAACTAACGTGATTTTACAGCAGAAAATAATGTCAAGTCCAATGTATGTATTTTTGTCGCCTAGGATCGTACTAACTTTTTAATAGTGTCCTGCAGTCGTTTACTCATTTTATCGCTGACAGTACTCAACTGGGGAGTATCCTTATCTCGTTTGCATTTTTTTTTCGTGTGTTGTTTTTACACCCTCATTGACATCCTTGACATTTATAGTGCTTCCAGCACTTCCGAAGGCGAATCGTGTAAGAGAAGCCAGATCACCTCAGTTGGTGGAGAGACAGCAGCGACGACAGGACCTAGACACAATATACACGCGATATGAGTCCCCACGACTTTGTGGGATAACCATCGTGAGTGTTACAGCAAATGCTTTTCATTTATTTATACATATATGTTTTCACTTTGTTTCCCACTGTTTTTCTGTCTGTTATTGACAAGTGAAGGATATTTTGCGAGGAATCGCGGACAGTCGTACATTTTACGTGCAAAAAAGAAAATACACAAAGACAAAAATCAGGATATGGTTCCTTAAATGTTGATAATTCAGCTTTTCAAAATAAAAACAACGCACATTAATTCGATGAAATTTTCTCTTTTTTGTTCAAGTACAGAGAAAAAGCTTTCGGCAAATTTCACATATTATTTTTGTTCAAAGGTCGTTCACAAAACAGACACAAATTGTGACAATTAAATTGTTTTTAAGTTTACTAAATTTATTAATATTTATTGGAGCAACAGAACGCTATAAAGAATTTTAAGATAATTTTACTAATTTTGTTTACACATTAACAGTTTGAGAAACACATAACAATCCACACCATAAATTCATGAATGATTTAAATTATTTTTTTTATTTATATATTATTACGATATCTATGCATTTTTCATCAGGAATTGTCTTTGTGTGCTATAAAAGGAAATCGACACTTGTCCGCAACAATATTTTTATGCAAATCTTTTAATTGTCTAAAGGACGTAACTACACCACCGTAATATCCCCAACGCGTCCTTCAAGCCTTGCAGCGCGAATGTGACTAACTTTTTAGGAATTAAGTTCAGTATAGAAGCTGTTGTGGACTGTAAGGGAATTTCTGAGCTTTTTATAATAAACGGTTTCCCCCATGAAGAGAACTTTGCAACCCCTGAGGGGCAAAAAGCTTTTTTCAAACCGACTCTAGTACAAAATAACGGATATTGACATAGTCCCTTACTATACTGGAGAAATTAGGTAATTATAGGACAATTAATTAATTATTATTTTCTGATGTTAAATAATTTTTTTTAGATTAAATAAATATTTTAAATTCAACAAACTACAGAATACAAAAGGATCCAAAAATATAGCAAATGTTTCATTAAAATGTTTCTAAATTAAAACTGAACATTATATTCGCTAATCATAAAAATATATTTTTGCTATACATATTAATGAATTGTTAATACTGCAATTTATGTTTAATATGATCTCTTTAAACAGCTGATATTAGCATTTTATAAACGTTTGCTGTCATGAGTTGAATAACGGTGTCGAATAAAAAATTACCCATTGCAAAGCAAATATTAAAATTTATGTATTAATAAATTTTCGGCATAAAAAAATTGATCTGCTGAATTGTGATAATCGTTGCGAGGACCGAGGACATTAAGTTTTTAATGGTTTAAAGGAATGAAAATATGTATATTTTATGGTAATTAACAGATAAAAATAGCAAATAGTTTAAAACAATGTTTTCACAATCAGAAATGAGCACGTGACAATACAAACACGTGTTAAACGTTAAGTGGTGCATTTTGGCAGGATCCAAGAATAGCAAATAAACGTTTTGAAGGATAATAATATAGCATCAGTGCATCACGAGTTTTTTCCATGCACAACACCACCAGATGGAGGACGATTGTGCCAATTTTAGTATTCTGATAAAGTACAAAAAAAATCCTTCGGAATCAAATGAAAAGGACGAAATAGAAAGAAGCACGATGCTTTCCTTTGTGATGTTTTGTAAGATTTATCGATTGTTGTCAGCTGCAAGCAACAGAGGGCGCATGCTATTAAATTTAAAGAGAATCAAAGCTTTCGACTCTTGAAGGACTCAGCACGTCGACCTTACGTGACTGTGAAAATAATCCGTAATTGCAAAGGTGTAACACATGTGATCAGTTAACTTGAAGCCGAACCGGAGACTCGAATCAAATCACCAGAACTATAGAGAAACTTTACGACAGGTTCATATGAGTCTTAGTAATATCCTTGTTCGAGGGAATTCATGCATTTATGAATGCTGCTGCATCCTGTTACTTTTGATTTTTTTCCTTTTCATTCTACCCACTTTTGTTGTTGTAAAAATTCATTTTTATGCATAGTTTGAACCCACTTGACCCAAATGCTATCCTGAAATGTACGAAAAATGCAAATTCATCGAATTCGAAGGATTCTTTTAGATGGCAAGCAAGGTGAACCGGATTTGAATTCGCATTGAAGGTCCTCATATTTTATGCAGCCGGAAATGTTATTCATCCGCCCACAATACAGAGGCATAAGTGCGCACCGAAACAATTGTTCAGGCTTCAGTTGGAATGCCAATGTAATTATCCTGTGGTGTGGATTGTGGAAGCCTCATTTCATTCGCCATTGTTTTACATTGTAAATAAAGCAATGTTTTTGACAACTGAATCTGAATCAGCACATTTGTTTCGGATGAAATTTGATACAAGTTTTGGTTTCAATAGTTTCAAATTTTTGGAAATGTAAAGAACACTAAAATCAGTGCGAGATGAATTGCAACGAAATATTCTCATAGCCAGAGATATTTGACAAATAATGTAGTCGTTTATTTTTTTTTAAGGAAAGGCAATTGCTCTTAAAAATTGTGTACAATATTTAGTATAGCCATTTTGTCTTCATATTATTGAATTAGTACGGAAGTATAATGGTTTAGGCCGATAATGAAATACCTACCCTAGATATAGAACAGCACTATTTAAACACAGAAGATACGTTTGTTAAGAAATCGTGAAAAATCGACCGTGAAAAAACAGTTTTCACATCGTAAAAAGGAAAATTCGGTCTAAATTATCGAAAACGCATGTAAAAATATTCCTTTCGGCCTTCGAGGGTGGCCTTATACAAGCTGAGGTAGATTTCGAAGCGTTTCTGATTGAATTTATTGAGGTAATTAATTTTACAATCGAGAAACTAGTTACTTATTTATAGAGTACTCATCAAGAGCTTTTCAACGATACCCCACATTCCACAAGATGTAGTTTTAAAAATTTCGATTTTCCATAATTCACCCCCACTCGTACCCCCACAACCACTGAATCGGTGGTGTGAACGTAAGTTTCATAGGGAGCACTTTAATTTATGCAGGAAAATTTTTCTCTAAACTCTATAGGGATCGAGAAATATTTTTTTCCAATTTTCAAACCCTTTGGGTCGATTTTCCTCATTAACGAACTAGCCGAGCTATTAGACCTAGAAATAACATAATATTATTTGGTGCAAATATGTTCAAAATTGCGACAGTTATCGTGTCTCTAAGTAAAATTCGAACGGAGGTAATTTTTATGGTTTAGGGGTCATGATCGCAGAAACTACGTAAAAATTTTCCGAAATTTCCACCATGAAGGAGAAGTCTACAATAGGTAGATTTTTCTTCAAAAATTCCGCGTAAACATGTTCCATTCAAATGATTAGTAATTGTAAGACATAGGTATTTATAACAGAATTTAACGAAAGAAAAATAAATAAATATATTCTGTAAACAAAATTGGTAGATATAAAAAAATTCAGCCTTATATGGTAACACTAAGAAGGAGTTTCCCGATTTGCTCTTCTTCGAACTAGACCTTAGAATTTTAACGAAGTATTACTTACCATTTACCAAATTTCAATCCTCTAGCTATACACGAGTTCTTGAGTTATCGTCTAGCTAGACAAACAGGCAGATAGACAGACGGACATCCATAAAACGGTTTTTTTTTCTCTTCCCAATTATGAATATATAGTTCTTTTTTTTCTTCCCATTACAAACTCTCTCTCAAAACTAATAGGTATCTATAGGTAACTAACCTGTACATGTAAGTCCTAGATTCTAGATTCTTAGGTATAAACACTTTAAAAATATTTCTTGTAACAATATTTGTTGTAGTTCTATTGAGTGACTGCAACTAATTATGCTATTTGATGTTTGTTCAATCCCACTGAAGTGTTAATCCCCTCTGCAAATACAGCATTGTAAAATGTTATCAACTACACTAAAGTATGTTAATTCAATGCCCTTAAAGTAATTGAACCAATAGAACGAATTGAGGGTGAACTTTTAGCAACACATTCTGAACATATTTATGTATCCTTTCCAAAAGTGTGTACCACCACCTAAAGGACTACTTAAACTCTTCTTCAACTGCAGGTGCTCCTAATGTGGTCCACAAACCTTGCTAAGTTGCTACATTCAATCCTTCTTCGATAACATATTTTCCGACGACAGCAAAGCACTTAAAATATTAGAACAACTTCTCTATGCTTGTGAGAATACGGTGTGCTACACAACATTCCGGGTCCTGATGAGAAATGCCTGTATGCAAATAGGATTTCCAAGGAGTAAGCAAATACAGTTTTATTGGGGATGCTTTCAGTTCTACGGAGGGCCGGAATGAGGAGCTAGGATAATAAAATTTCGTGTTTTCATCAAATTTGTCTATCTTATCCTCTGTTATTTTACGGAAGTTCCTAAACCATAGAAATTCTCGTTCATATATCCAGCATCCTTTCTAGCCTAATTTTGATGCTTACCTCTGGAATTTCATTCAGTTCCATCCCCCATGTGAGTTTTCCCACATTTTGTAGAAAATGAAAAGAGACTTAAATGAAAATTGCCTGTAACCAAATCATTTTATCACGTTTTTAACGTTATGCTCCTTTGGCCGCTCATCTTCTTTCCCTTTTAGTAGCAGAATTAGATTGTATACTACAAGTATTATGTGTTCAGGATATCACATCCTGTAATTTATGAAATGATTTCGGTCTTTGTGATACGCATAAATTGCTCTCAATTTATCGGAATATGGCTTTCAAGATTTCCCTGTCATTTTCCATGTCCTTAAATCAAATTTGAAAGTCTAAATAAAATTTGCACAGGAAAAGGTTTATTGTATAAAAGTCCTTTGCCGGTCCTTCGTTTAAATTCAATTATAGTGAAACTATGTTGTTGTCAGTTTTAACAAAACGGATGGAATTTTTTAGGAACAAAATTGATAGCATCCCTTTTTATTATATGCGAGTATAGAACATGTCTTTTATTAAATGATAGTTTTAAAATAAATGTAATTAATCATTCTTGCTTGCTTTTTTCTAACGGGCAATGTATTATGTAATTACTGGGAATTGGGTCAAACACATTTCTCGATAACGGGAAAACAACAATTACGATGTGTAACACTTCATCCTGACAACATTTGAGATATCAGGGATTTTGCGATAATCTCCAATACTGATCTCTTATCTGTTGTGCATCCAACCAGAAGTGTTCAAAATTGTTTTTTTACGAATTCTAGAAATAGAAAAAGTTTCTACATTTTTGAAGCCATAATTTTTAATTTTTATCAGATTTGAACACGAGTTTGAACATTTGTCAATCTTCGTCATCCCTTATTTTTTGAAATATCCTTGTGTCCCTCCTGGACAACAATTTATCTTTCCCCTCTGCACTTTATCATAATTTTTTTTCCTGTAATAAAATCGAAGAAGTTTGAACAAAATTCCTTTTTCCATTTGAAGCAAAATGTCAACTATCAGGTCATTTCATATATCAGTAATTAAGATTTATGTATCATTCTGTGATTTTTCCTGCAGCCTTAATACATTGAAACGGAATTAATTACACCACCCCACGTCCCCACGGATTGGAATTACCCGTTATCTGCATTGTCATTGTGACACAGTCAGGACTCTTTCTATAGTTGCTGTAATTTATGCCGCAATACCGTCTGCAGATTTCTGTTAACTGTAGCAGAAGATAAACTGAGAAATCAAGACAACCAACCCCCAAAACTTTCAGAGCACTTTAATTAAACGCTTCTTTGGTAATTCATTAAAGGTCCTTGTACTAGACGAAAAATACAAAGATTTACGAAAAATAAGTCATGATGTTCCTGCATTTGCTTACAACATCTCTTAATCATTTCGAATAATTCCTTCAAGGACGTTGTAATGAATTCGAAAACGAACAAAATATCCCCTTCTAATCCGAAGGTATAATAAAACTCTTAATTTCGGCCGTGATAAATCCTCCTCTGTCGCCATGACCGAGAGGAATCGATTGCGTGCATCATACTCGTTCCTGTCGTCCTTATTGGTGTCGCAAAATTCTCGTTCCACGTCAATTTGGCTTATCGTTAAGACGAGCATAATTGTTCTATAAAAACAGTGTTTTATCGGTTCCTTGCCGAAGTGTCTGCATTTAGAGCTACTTGAGGATGTATTTAAGATGAAAACTAGGTAGAACGCTGTTAATCCTATAAAAAGGAAAAATCCTTGGAACAAACACTGTACCAGGATCAGAACTTTAGTCTGCAGTTTTCCTGCTGTGAAAGAACATTCCCATTTAGGTTGTGAAATTAATTTCCTCGATTACATTTTTTTCTACTTTCAGTTCATGCTTTACTACTTTCAATAAGTAAAAAATCGAAGAATTTTTATTGTCGAAAACCAAAAACGACAATTCACAAAGGGCATGAAAGAGACCAAAGAAATTTGGTGTGAAAATGCAGTGATAAGAGCGAGTGATGATTTTCATATCTTTCAGCTTACGCAAGCAACTAGCCAAAAAACTTGGCTTCGACTAAGTAAATCATCCAATCTTATTTCAGCCCTTTACGGGTTGCTGATTGTCACAGCATCCTTCTACAGGATCGCCAAAGCTGGAGAAAGTTTTAAATTTAGTTCCGCAACAAACACTCAAACGGAATGGAAAGTCGAAAAAGGATTTCAGGCAATTCGTTGGCACAAATCCAAGGAACGTACTCTTACAGCAAGGAATTGATGCCATTTCCAGGACAGAATAGTACCACAGACAAGTAGTATCCACTGGGTGGCTCTTGGTAGGGCATTAGTTCCGGACTGAGGACTTAAATCTCCAGTTTTACTTGAGTAAACACCTGATGTGAACTTTTCCGGACGTCAGACTCTCCAGTATAGCTATGTTGTTGGCCAACGTACACGAGGAGCGTATCAACTACGTTCAACGATGTGAAAAGCAAACACCTTTAAATTTTTGAAGAATACAGAATCCTGGTGCTAGTGAATTTGCCTGCCACTAAGTCCTCACACTTTACGTAGTGCTGGACGATTCCCCAAACAGAAATTTATTACGATCCTTGAACGAGTACTCAGATTGAAAGGATTTTCTCTCACTTTTCTGGGTGTCGATTTGGAGCAAAGAAACATTAGAAGGACCTGGTCCCACTTGATTAATCGACCAAGAAATGATTTCGATTAAATTAGGTTTTTCGGAGGAACAACTATTTGCATTTGCTTTTACTGATAATCAGATTAAATGGGACAGCTCGCAAATAACATTTTCTTGATAACTAACAAGAAAGTTGTTAGCAGAACAAGTCGAAGGACTTGGGGTAGCTCAGAAGCCCTCCAGAATCACCATCTTATTAAAGTCGAAGTTACAATTCACTTTATTTTATTGCACCAGAATATTGAATAAAATTTTTTTTACCGTGTTTGTTTATTTCTACGAAATATTTAACAGTGGAACTCAAAACTTGAGAAATTTAATTTAAAAAAATTTAGTAAGTTACTTACACATTTAAATACATAAAACTGAAAAGTTTGTACAGCGCAGTATACAATAAAACAGCACTGGAAAAGTGGTTTGGAATTTATTAAGCGTGAAAAATAGAAACATGTTGGCAGCATACACACAAAATTCCAGGTCTACAGTGTCCTGCTACTTACTGCAGGAATAAAGCACCCTCGGTTCGTGGAGGTCCAACAAATGTGCACAGTACACGGTGTTTTCACCGTATACAATTTGGGGAAGGCCAACCAGCATCCAATGAGAAGTTGGCATTAATATGCGAAAATTCAATGCAGACTGAGCTAACCCAAAAATCTCTGGGGGTTTCCCTGATTTTAAATTTCACCAAAATAAGACACGTGTCGCAGTGTGGTGGTGAACCTACACGACAAGAACATGTTTATGGGTAAGCAACAACATGACAGTTTTTAAAGCTGCCATTTTATTGGTCCGAGATACTTATGCATATTTCAGCAATGTCTTTGATGGAAATAGGTACTGAGAACTCTGATGTCATCGCAGCAAGCAGCACTACTTGCGATGAGTTCCAAACCGTAAATAATCCGTCTTTCGAAATGGGCGTTGTTGAAATAACAATGTCCATGTTTTATGACTAGATATCGCAGCCAAGGGATCTGTTTACGATCGCAATCAAAAGGAGTCAACTTCAATGTTTTTTGGACCAAGTTTTCTTGGCGAACGTTACAGAAGTGCAATTACAAGTTGCAAATCTGAGGAATTGTTATTGTCCTTGTGACTATCGAAAGGAAAACCTTGAAAGAAACTCATCGCTAGAAGGCAACGTGTCTGGATTTTGCGGTCTACCACCACAGTATTATAGTACACTATTTGTCATATCCAGTCCTTAAAGTTTGCACAAATTGGGTGAATGACTATACATGAACCTTGTTTCATTATTTTGCCAGCCAGAAAAGTGTTCCAAATTGTTCTCAAGACTTGGAACTTGTTTCAGTTATTTTCGTCTTGAATACCCACACAATAAAATTAGTGAACACTTCACTACAGAATCCTTTCTGGATGGCAAACACAAATTTTCAGTGGAATTGTGAAACGTATTCACGGAAATAAATATGCGGTACCTACTATATACGTAGCCCTGTGTGAGTGTATGTATGTGTATTTTTTCGCGTTCTACATTGTCACATGGAGGTTAATTTGATTATTGGGTGGTTGAAATCTTCCATCCAGGCAAAAGCATCCACCTCACATGGGTGCATGCCACAAGGGGAGCGTAATTCAATTCAGTTTGGTTCAATAAACAATCGGCGAAAGCACTCACTGCCATGGGAGGAGGAAAATTGTCCGCAGCAGGACGAGTGTACTATACTGTCTGCTTATTGACAACAAATCCCATGTCGACGAGGCAGCTGAAGTATTTTGCAGGAATGGGGTGGAGTCGCATCGGAAAACAAAAATTAATTAACTGGACTCCAACGTAGGCTGTACCAAGTCCTTGATTTCAGAGATTTTATTACACTCTGTCAATCAAGGACAATGAATCTCGACTGTAGGAAGGCGGATTACCAAAACTTTGATGACACAAAGGATTCGGTGAAATAGAATGTTTGTGGTACATAGGATCGATAAACTAAATCGAAACTGATGATTTGAGTTTACCACTAAAAAAGGATCCTGTATAACAGGAAATTCAGTAGAAATAATAAACCAATGTACTTATATTACGTTAGAAGAAAAATCCGCCGGAAAAATTTCTTATTAATATATATTATATTAGAAATAATCCGGTACAAATAACGGTTTACTTATTAAATTTGTTTTAAGAGTTTATCAAAAAAAATATATTTTAGGTCATTGGCAAAGTCTTCAAAAAAATTAATGCAAGGTACGTACACAATTCTTTGACCTTATTGCTAACCGGTGCTCATTTCCTTCACAGCTGGATAGTTTTTTCTTTATTCCAGTAATATTCTATACTACTTTGTTTAGTTGACACAAAGTAATTATAATTTTGGAAAAAAAGATAATTTAACTTACAGTTTAAAAATATATCCTTGCATTTTTAACGTATAGGTGTGAGCTTCATATTTAGCACGGATTCATTCATACAATAAGTATAATGTAACCAAATCGCTTAAAAATATGTTTCATTCAACTAAAATAATTTCATTTAATTCAATGGTGATGAAAATTTGTTGACTATAATTTTCAACAAAGGAATTTAAAATTCTTTTCAAAGGACTATGAACATTTATGAAAGCTGCAAAGAAAATTTTCCAAGAACCTATTGAACCTTGTTCAACTTATGATGAATATGCCGCTTCCACCCCTCACATACTCACCCCAGTGTGATCATGCAAAATTACATTGGGTAAAGTGTGGCAGGACTTCAATTTAGCTGTAATAAATCTGAAGGAATTACTTGGTTGTGCTCCATTTTCTTGACACATCTCTGTGATAAGTCCCATAGAAAATCATACTTTGCAAAAAAATAGAACATCCTGTTATAAGGATAGTTTTGCTTATCAGCTAGCGTCATCGCTTCATGGGCTCCTCTTCAGCTTCGATTCTTAAAGGGTTACTGTCAAGAAGAAGTTCTCTTTCAATATGCTCGCAGCAATTACAGTGTCACAGTACAGCAGATCCTTATAGGTGCCATCTTCGATGGTGCTCATCAATATCAAAAAGGATTAGTGGAAGAAAACGCTTGAATAAATTGGATTTGAAACTGCACTTTGTACCTTCAAGATTAAAGGAGAAAAAAGCGCCCTTTAAATCTTTGGTTCGAGGGACGCGGTGTGGGGCGGTGCAGTTATAAATAACTAGCGATAAAAAGCTCTATGTGCACTGCAATAAGCGATAAATCATTTTGGTGAGCTTTTCATAAACAGCAAACATAGTAGATCCTGTATGCCTTGCACAAGGACTCCAGCCGGCATTATTCGGTTGAACATATCCAACGACATGGGAGATTATGTGTTCGTCCTGAGCATAGCATTAAAGTGGTAATTTGGCTGAAATTTTTCACTAAGCTGTATACACGGAGGAGTTAAATGATTTATTACGGCTGCCAGAAATTCCTGATGAGCTTCCCAAAGCACAATGGATACCGTTATCTGTGCTCCTCTGCAGGTTGGTCTAAACAACATTTTTTTTTTATTTATTGCTGCTTCAGTCCAAATTCAAAATGAAAGTTTTTCTGTGTACCGACTCGTGGACCAACTTTATTTCGAGTTGTGTCCTTGGATGGGGTAATTGGTGGTTTGTACCTTTTTTGCGGGAATTTCAAAGGGCGTTTAAATAAAATCGGGAAAAATAAAAGCACCAACAAATACATATCTGCAAAATGTAAATTAAGTAAACCTTAAATTTTGACAACTAAATTATTGAATTTGCTCACACAATCCCCTCAGCACCTTTCCTGCTGATATATTGCCCACTTTGGAAAGATTGAGGAATTTTACACAGGAACTGCACAAATGTGGCAGACATTTCAAATATGATCGTACTCGAAACATCTGCACAAGCACTCCTCATGAAATATGAACTGGTATTGAGTTGTTGTGCTTACAGAGGACATGTGGGGACAACTGTCGAGTCCTTGCCGGAAGGAAGAAAGAAGCTGCCCCGTTTGTATCTGTTTTTATTTTTTTTTCATCATTAATTATTAAAACTCTTTGGCAACTTTGCAGAAAAAAAAATCTACAAAGTAAAAGGATTTTCATTCAAAACATTTACTGTAAAGGTGCCTTTCCACCAAAAAGCGCGCGTACAGGTTTGCCAGCTGTTGTGACGTTAGTGCGTTCACCGCTAGTATGAAAACAAAATTCAATTAAATTCTATTTTCATACAAGCGGTGCGGTGATCGCACTGACGTCAATGCAGCTGGCAAACCTGCTCGCGTGCTTTGGTGGAAAGGTCACCTTAAGAAATATAAGAAATTCACAAACAACAGTTATAACTAGGTATAATTTGTTTGATAAATTAAAAACCCAAAATAAGTAGATTACTCTACTTTTTATCTTCATCACTGGAAGCTGATTTCTGTTCATCATAATTGAATTCTTATTATATGTCGGTTCCTGTTGCAATGCATTAAAAGTATTTCAACAACATTAAACTGGGATTTTAATGACTTGTTACTCTTTCTTGATTATTGGTCGGTAAATGTTGGTAACAACGAAGAAAATCAATTTTCAAAACAATTTTAAATGTATAAAAATAAGAACTCGTAAATCCTGCACATATTCGTAAATCGTAATTACTGTAATTTTGAGTTTATTCAAACGTAATTATCCTCGAGACTAAATTGCTTTTTTAAAGGAGAATCCTCTTCAACCACTATAACATTTTGTGATGGGTCCCCGCAGAAGCTACCCCAACTCAGCGCTAGTTACCTCATATCCATTACACACCCCCGTATTTAATTTCCGCAACTGAGGCTGCTGCATCTGTGTACAGCGGGGGATGGGGATGCTTGCCTCGACTAGACCGTTGTTGCCTGACACAAATTATTCCATCCAGAAGAGTAATTGCCAATGAATTAACTCATAATTGCGGCACTTTTGCTCTTCCTGCGCAAATGCATGCCAGGTAAATTTTTTTCCAGCAATATTAAGGACAAGTGAAGATATACAGAAAACAAGGATAATGACTGGTAGTTAAACCCTATGATTGTAACGGGCATAACAACAGCAACAACAACACCTTCGTCCTCATTGTGACTATGATGACGATCGTCATACTTTACCACCCACGCCTCCTTCGAAGCTCAGTGTGTTCTTTCTCTCAGGTCCAGGATAAGGCCAGCCAACGGAATAGCCACGTTTTGTTGTCCTGCGTCTCTATATTGAGGGCAGACGGTTCTATGATTTAGAGCCAAGATAATAGCCATAGGCGGACTGTTGTCATAACGACCAATGTACTTTCGTCCTGGCAGATCGAAGACTGTATATTGTATGCTCGGTTATAGCATCGCATTAAAATCGACAAAGTTGGTCGCAAGGAAACTTCGAATCAGCATAGAAGTGGGATGCAAAGGATATTTCTATCTAATGCGATGAACATCGAGCGTTTCAGAGGAATAGCAAAAAAGGATAAAAAGAAGTAGCACTGTATGGGGTCTTATTTTATTCTCGACTAGCAGGTCTACCCGTTTTCACCCGGGACTGTGAAAATAATAATATAATGTACATCACAGTACTTTTTGAATTTACAACTGCCCCCAAACGCGATATATATTACATAGAACCGTTTCCCGTAGGACGGGTCAAAATAATAGTTATTTAGTTTTCTTCAGTAAAGGGTGGTTTCGGGGAGTTGAATTCGGATAGAAGTCGGCATAGTTTGTTTCTAACCAAAAAGCCATACCAATTTTTATGATTTTCTTACTTCAACAATGGGGAATTTTCATAGAAACTTTCAACGCCCAGATTACGCCGGGGGTTGAATTTCAAAAAACTCTGATACATGTATTTCTTTATTTTTAACAAAAGGGCAAATAACAATTTTTTTGAATTTTTTACTTATAATATGGCGGATTTCTAACCAAACTTTCATCCCCTATTGTATCCCTTAGGTATGTCATTTCAAAAAATTCGGCTTTAGTGCTCCTTGGGGAACCTCTATGCAAAATTTCAGCTTTCTAGGTCCAGCGGTTTAGTCCGTGGGTTGTCTGTCAGTCAGTTACGGAACTGTCTTATTGTTAGTGTATAGGTGATCTACCCGGCTTTACACGGATATGCTTTATCATCATTGATTGATGATTCATCAATATTCAATATCCGTGCTTTGCTACGGTGTTCCACAAAGTAAAAATATTGGGTATATTTAATAAGCTGGATTAAAAATTTGCAAAAGGTAAAACATTATTCTGCACTTCTATTGTCAAACAAACTGTCATATACAATATACATGTATGGGTAAAAACAGTTTGTTCCTACCACCTCCCTCGGGTAATGGCATATTGGCGTATGAGGTAGACGGAGCCATGATCTTATTTAACGTTCGCTCTTGAATGTTTTCATTTTTTTGTGCAGAGTGCTTCCCTATAAACCATCATTTCTGGTAATTGTCCACCTCTATTTTGCAGTTTCCGCCCGTTTTCACTCCTTAAAATATGAATTTCTCTGATTCTCAGCGATCACCTATTAGGAAAGTTGTAGAAGTATTCCAAATTTCATGGAAATCGGTGCTGTGCTTCAAATTTGTGCTTATGGCTAAAACTGCAAAGTCAATTTACCTTAATGGAAGGGCTGATCAAAATGATTGTTCGCAAAATGTAATTAAATTCGTTTTAAAAAATCTATTCTCAAAATGCACTACTACCTTTTTGATGAAAAAACAATTTTAAATTTATTAGATTTCAATGTTTGAGCACAACGAATCATTGAATTGAGTGTGAATAATCGAATCGAATCGAGCTGTCAAACAACAGGCTCGCCACGCCACCAACACCGTCTGGTGGTGAATAGTGCATTCTCATACAAAACGCAAACCACGATTTTTTTGATTTTCCGGCTATCCCTTTGTGTTTTTCCGAATTTTCTTTTTTCGCAAACCACCCCTATTTTGGGACAAAGCAAACTAAAAAAGAATCATTCAAATCGCTCGAGCCGTTCTCGAGTTTTTGCGAGACTAACGCAATGCAATTGATTTTTATATATATAGATATTGTGGCGAAAATAAACCAGGAAGGTTGGAATTTTTGCAGTATTCAAAGAAAAGTGAATATGAATTTATACAATACTTTAAATTTATTTGTAGGAATGTTAAATATCCTACATTCGTTATAAATTTTTTTCTTTTAATTTTTCAAATTAACACAAAGCCTGACACTATTTTTCATTGCTTGAACAAAAAAACAACATAAACACTAATGGTAAAAATACTTACCTCCATCAAGTGTGGGATTATTCCTTGGTCTGGGTGGCGGTCGCGGAGGCAACGGAGGTCCTTGATCTTCTTCTGAGGTAGCACCGTCAGTTACCTTGACACCCGAATCTGTTCCGTCGCTATACACCTCTATTTGACTTGAGTAATTCCTTTCATCCACACTAGATCTTTTGACTACACTATTTTTGGTTTGAGACGAAGGATGTCTTTGTTCACCTAAAATTGATCTAAAAAAAAATTCCTTTAAGAAAAACAAAAACCTAATACGATGTGAATTTGGTCTTACTTATTGCTCCTGTGTGGACACTTCCGCACAATATTGTCCTCTGAACCACTTGGAATAGCCTCATCGCCGGAAACAATTCTGGAGCTTTGTCCACTTTGTTCCTGACAGTCACAGGACTCTTCTTCAGGTGAGTCGAGCACTTGATACTGGTGCGACTGTTGATGAACCGTAACTGCAACATGAGTTTCACCACTAATCTGCCGTTCACCATCATCATGCGATCTTGGAGCACTCTGACTCAGACGACGGTGGTAATGGGGCTGGACGATTCCACCAGAATGATGGTGATGAACGTGATGATAGTGATGAGTGCATGAACATATTGGACTAGTTTGTGGTTGATTTATGTGCGGTTGATGAAGATGGCATGACTGGAAAGCTGATTGCTCTTGAGAAGTTGGTCGTGAAATTTCATTCAAATGTGTCGGCGTGGACATTTTTGCTGATTGCGTTGAACATTCTAACAGTGAGAAAACCAAATATCGAATGCTGGAACTATCGAAGACATGACGATGAGTTCTGGAAATAAAAAAAATAAATATGGAATAGAAAAATTTATTCAACAAGTTATTTGCAACATGTTTGTACTTTTCGGACTTATGGAAGAGATATTGAAGTACTTTCCGGACCGGAAATTGAAAATCGAAAAAATTCAATTTCCAAACGAGTGTGTCATTGGAGAATGGGGGGGGGGGGTGATATATAAGGAGCCTTTAATATCAATAGACAGAAGGGCGAATCCTTACATCAAGCCTTATAAATGTTAGGGTAACGACCCCAAACCATCTATCGCCTTATATAGGTAGGTGGCTATTAAATGCCGTATAGCACATCATTTTATCAGGATGTCGACTGCACGTGTTACTGTCGAATTTATATTGTCGCAGGTGAAGAATTTTCCCGATTCCTTGAAAATGTCGTTTTCTAAAGCGATTCGGGAATAAGTTATTAAATCGTCAGTTGAAGGTCTGCATCTAGTTCATAGGTGGAATACGACAAGGTGGCTATCCTCACGTTTAGACACCAGATTGCTGGGAAGGAGTGAGCAACAACAAGGGCTGACGCTGGACACCTACGGGTCAAGGGTAGTGATTAATTGGCAATGTTGCCCTCGGTGCAGTTGGCACCATGAAAGTTACAGAGCGTAACTATGTATTAAGTATCGGTTGCTATTAATAGGACAAGAATACTCTCGACAGTCACACCATGCGGCATGTTTGGATCCTAACGAGGATCTCTATTCGTATTTGCTACGTTATGTTTAAGCGTGTGGGATTTGCGGCTGCAACCCAAGAGCGTTTGGATGTTCGAATTCAGAATTGTTAGCAATAATGTAAAATGTTATGGAATCAGAAATGCTAAATTCTGCTTGTTGCCAATTGGCAGCATCTCCATTCAATACTATTCATTGCAGTCGTATGCTATCAGCAGAAATCAATGTAATTGGTAATCAGACTTAGGACCAAAGGCAAGTGTCTTATATTTGGATAAAAATTAACATTTTTATTTACTTGAATAGTTGGATTTATTCAATTTTTACTTATATTTCTAACAGAAAATGTTCTCAAGCACTGTCCATAGAATACATTGTTTGTTTTCAAAAGAATACGGGTATATAATTATACGTAAGCTGAATGTATATTATTTATAACAGATTATAAAATTTTCGAATTTTTTTTAATTTATTTTAAAATAGGGTAAAAGGGAGAATCGAGAGATATATTTTACAAATTTATATGATTTGGACTCGTTTCTTGTTATTTTCGTTATATCCCTACTTAATTAATTGTATATTACACAGAGCAATACTTTTACAGGTTTGATTTTTTTTCACTTTTTTTTTCAAAAATACCCACCCAAATACCCCATGGATGGTAGATCAAAAATTAATAAACACTCAATGATAAATAATTGTGGGCTTTTTCGTAGTACTTTCTACTTAGAAGGAAAACTAAAAGTAACATGTTTAACTGTTATTTATTAAAAGCGAAATATTTTTTAAAGCCAAATTTTTTGCTGGCAACATTTGTTAAACTTTGCAAAATTTTTTTAAACTCTAACTAAAAGTAAACCTTATGGCCTAGAAGTTTCAAAATCATAACACGAAGAAAACATTAACAGTATTAACAGAAAAATAAGTATTAATTTTTTTGTAGTAAGGCAAAATGTTACAGAATGGCCACAAAACTTTGAAAAATTAAGAACAATTTTGCCACCTTTCGTACCTACAACATAAAATAAAAAATTCTATAGATATAAAATAATTAAGTTCCAAGCTTACTACAGTTCAATCTCGATTCAAAGAAGCTTAGTACTACTAGATTTTTCAATTCTATTAAACAATGAAAATTGTTATTTAATCAATTTTAAAATTTACCACCCAATTTTCCACAAGAAGGTAATAGGGTGGTAAATATCCCTACCCCTCCCTCAAAACATGTTCTTTAGTTTATTATTACTCATTTCATGGCTCAAAATAAAGTAGTCCATATGGGTAGAAACTATAATGCTTTTTTTTTTTTAAGAAAGATCGGCAAAGTTTCATGAAATTACAAAATCAGCTAAGAGCATTCCCCCTTTAAATGTTTAATGCTACAAATCTGAAATAATTATGGTTTGTTCTTGAAGAGTTGGGTTTTCCATACATGTCATTAAGATGCAAAACATATTAAGAAGTATAATATGTACATAAAAAAAACGTTGAAAATTTGAGCACCCAATTACCTACCCCTACCGCCCAATTCCCCCGTTTACCCTACTGAGTCTCTGAAATATTTTTTTTCAAATTTTGCAAAAATAATTCCTGATGTATTAAACCGGTAACGGTAAGCATACAATACTTTCTTGAGGGCCCATAAATCATTCCCAATAATAAACATGTTTAAATTATATAATATATTTGCATATAAAAGCGATTTGCCGCCCACAAAAAAAAAAAAAAACATAAAAAAAATCGACCAGTAACCAAAAGAAGAGACCGAAAATTCCCGTCACAGAAAAATGCTGGATGCTGTCTAGGACGACGATCATCCCAATTGGGCGCAATCAAGAGCTCTCATTACCTCGTTTGATTGAGCTCATTGACTCCAAAGCCCGCCTTAAGCTGAGAACCGTTGCGAGCAGCGTCGTTTTGACTTCGATTATTTTTTATTTATGGAGAGATAAATCTTCCCGGGAACTTTAATGAGGCTCTAGCTGGATTCGCCGAAGGTGAAACGCGGAAGTGAACAATGCCGGGGAAAGTCTCCCAAGTGCAAAACGCCTTGGCATAGTCAATTAGGGTCTAGGAATACTTTTGTGGAATAGCTGGGCGCGGATCATTCGACATTCGCGGGAGTTTCTGGACTGCGATGCTGGGTCCGCTCAACTCCCTCAAACACCGATTCAGAAGCATCACATGCAGTTGATGGTGTCCCTGTCCATAAAAAAATACCCGGAACACTCGCCGGCATTTCGACTGCAAAGATTCATGACCGCGACAAACGCCCAACTGCCGAAATAATGGTCAAGCCGGGCAATGTACCAACATCGCGATTCTACCACAACCAATGACACTGATATTTTTGGTTTCGTTTTGTAGAACTTTTTTTTCGCTATGATTTTTTGTTTGTTTGTTGCAGTTTTTGCCTCTCAACCTCTCCAACCGCAACCGCGAGTTTTTCTCCTCATTTAGTTACCTGAGATTTATCGATACTAACGAGTCCGTCCTGTCGAATGCCGGGGACGATGACGTTTTTCGTAATTTATTTCCTTGACCAAGGCCAGAGTAATCGATTTCCATCGATTTGCTGTTGAATGAATATCAACAGTTTTTGCCTGTTCTGCTGCTGATTGGATTGGATTTAATGTCGAGCAAAATATTTTGTCCACAATTTAGGTATTAATTCGTTCGTCCCTGAGCTGTGGGTTGGATCGAACTCCGTTTATCTATGATTGAGGACATTGAGTGCGATTGTATTTTCTGTAATTGACGCAAGTGGGCTATTCCAAGTGACGAGCAATTATTACAGACGTATAACAATTGCTAATTACACAATCTATGATGGTGAGGGAGCAATAAATGATATCACAGAAGCAATTCTCAATATAGTAAATTGCAGCGATCAATGTTCTTTTATTTATTGTGAACATATTAAACTAGCTGGGTTAGGCACCTTTTTTCACCCAGTAAGATGAAAATTATATTTTAATGTATATATAATATATTTTCATCTAGATATTAGATTCGAAATTAATCATCGAATTATATATTTACATTATTTTCAATAAAATTTCTTCGTATTTAAAGAAAACTCGGTTACCATATTCTGTCCGTCCTTTTATATTTACAAATTTGAATTCACAAGATTGATAGGCCAAAGATTCGAAATCAACGGCATCAAAATAACTTTAGTACTAAAATTTACTTCCATTCATTTAATTTTGAAAAATTAAGATCGCCATAGGTGTTGAATTCACCATTTTGAATTTTAAAATTTCGAAATCGAATTCGCAGTTAGGATCTACGAAAACTCCTAGACACAAATTTTCATAGCAATCCGTTGAAGTTTTAATTTGCTGGTCGCCATCTTTCGTCCGGCATTTTTTTAGGGAATAGAAAATATAATTATTAACAGATATAGATTTAGATCAAAGTAGTAGAATGGATGAAGGTTTATTTTTGTTTAAATATTGTTGTTGTCCTCGATAGTGTTAAGTTCGATATTGAATATAATCGTGTTATTTTGAAGGGACGTCAACTGTAATAAGGAAAGTAACTAAAGTTGATTGATTTGCCAACAATATTGACCTCAGATTTGAATCCTTTTCAATGCTGCATAATCCTGTTCAGAAACTTTATGAATACCTAGTCCTATCTATTTGCATTTAACAATGATAGTATGTAACATTTTTCGTCAGCAAAAATTCGACGCACATATGTAAGAATTTAAATTCATACAAAAATCCGTTTTCTGCTTATTGTACAATGTCCTTTATATTCGCACAACCGTTTTTAAGTTGAATCAATTGTATCCCTAGAGATTTATTTATTTGTTTGCGTTTTTTTATTTTTTTGCAGTCCTTCTTCTTGGCTCTTTCATCGTACTGATTGGAGGAAGGAAACCAGTGTAAATGGAATCAATAAAGCTTTGAGGAAACACTGAAAACGAATTTAAAAGGGAAGTGTGAGGGCCTCCCAACTGCTGACGGCTGGAGGATTACGTTCGTAAATCAGCATTCCTTAAATATTTCACCCGACCAAGGTAAACAAAAGGCACAGGAATCGAATTGATTACCCAATGGCAGCCGGCCCGTCTATCACTGTTCACTGTTCACTGTTTAGTGCTCGTATAGTCCTATCGTGACGCACGAAAGGGTTGTCTGCACCAAGCACTGAGTGTTGAAACAGTTCGACAAACTAGATGTGGTTGAGAATTGAATCTTATGCGTATAACAAGCTCAACTTTAATTGAATTTTTAATTGGGACTTAACAGACAGTGTTCCACAGTTTTGGATGGACATCGTTGTTAGATGGGTTGATTGGAAACTAAGGTGGAACACACCGGTCATCGTTATATCGGGGAAACAATTGTTTTTGAGAAGACAACCAACAATTTTATCTTGTACTTCATCATGAAATTAATTCACTGTGTTAAACTCCCCAGAAGCGTTGATTGTTGTTGCTGGTCTTGATGTGGAACTGAAGTTCCTGAAACAATTCCATCTGGCGAAGGCAGTTCACACGTTCCCTCTTAGTTGCATGCTGAACCATAATCTGTCATCAAGAAAGAAAGCGTTCTTGCAGAAGATGTTCTTTAATGGATTAAATTGAGCTAAGTAGGGGTCCTTCAAGCGATTTGATGGAGGAATCCAATTAAGGGCAATTTCGAAAGTTTTTTCAGAAGATTTTTTTGTTTGTGTTTTTTGTGAATGAAATCATTAAAAAGGAATTTACGTGCAATTTTATAGAAGGCTTGGCAGTTAGTTTGGGTTTCATTCCAGATCACTCTTCGCTATATACGATTAGAAAAATTTGCAATTTGAATGGTATAAAAAGCAACAAAAGCATAAATATACGAACAGCAAGACTCGACGTACATTGTACAGTTATTTCGATGGTAAAATTGATCAAAATTATAAACATTTTATGCAACTAGAAGAAGGGCAAAAAACGAAATTCACCGTGGATATAGAAGACATTGCAGATATACAGAACAATAATTGAAAAATTACTCGGTGGTCCAAAGTGCCGTGGGTTGTATATTGTTATTCGATCTAATTTGAAATGCAAATTCCGGGGCGGATTTCCATACCAGCTGAAGATGAATTAAATCTAAACAAATGCAGGAAGTGCATGAGAGGGTCCATCAAAATTAGTCTGATTGCATGGTTTAGTTCTTTACATTGATAAGGAGCAGCTGGTTTCCATGTGAATGGCAGCAGCACCTTAAGTGCAATGGTTTCGATCCTCGTTCCATTGCAAAAACTAAAACAAAAAATAAAGGTTCAACAAAAGAAAAATGATAGTCGAAAGGTAAAAGATCTTCGTACGAAACTGAACCATTTATTACGCAATTATCTGGTCCATGTAGTGCTTCCACTTCGCGGATTCCGCCATGAAATCCTGACGGCCGCTCCTTTGTGTTTAACCATTCCGTTGCGGCTATCATGACGCCGCAAAAACTGTTTTTCCTGGCGAAATGCAAATGTAGGAATGGCTGGTTTTTATGTATCAGAGAAGAGAGGAGGTCCAGTCGTTATTATTAACCTGAACTGTAATTACACGCGATTTAACGACTTGAGAACATGTAAAGTGCGGCACTGTGTTTGATTTATTCTTCGTTCGTTTTGAATACCGCGAAATCGTATTCAAAAGGATCGCGTCAACGGCCTGCGGACTTTTGTCGAACTTCTCTCCTGATCACCAACGAACTGGAGTTTAATGGAAGACAACTAGGGCGGTTAGCCCTGTTAGTTTAAGGCTGTGTCCAAGTACTAAGGGTACGGTGGCTGGGTTCAGCTGAATGATTTATGGAAATAGATCAGCGCCGGAGGATCAATTGTTTATTACGGAGAAACTCTCTTGATAAATTGCAATGCAAACGAATGAAAATTGTTTTGTTAGTTTTCAGCAAAGCGAATTGATGTTGGCACTTGGATTTCAATAAAGCAGACCTGAAGGACTTGGAATAAGTTAAGACTGAAATTCCTAGAGGCAGAACAACACTTTGAATGTGTGCAGATATTGAGCGTATTTTTGTAGGCCAACGATCGAGGTTCTTCACACTAGCAATTAAATAAATTTTCCTCTAGCGTCTTGTTTGCAGCAATGCGGTTTCGAGGGGTATAGCGTATAGGAAATCAGGATTCTCATCTTCAACTTGCACAACATTTTCCTTGGGAAAAATTACAAAATTACTCGTACTTTACCTAATTAAAGTTGTTGCCATTTACTATAATAAATAAATCGTGCAATAGTAATCAATTTTAATTTCATTAGTCTTCGATGCATGACTGCAAAATTTTTAAATAGTAAATTTGCAATAAGTACCTACCATAATAAAAATAGGGAACAGCCATTTTCCATCTGGGCAAGATATATCAATTAGTGACCTACTATTTTTGTATGTAAAATCCAAATCTACCTTTAAAAATATTCTAGTAGATATAGGTACGTAAGATTTTTGGGTTTTTAATGGTTTGTATATGTATACCCTAGATGTAGGGTGTATTAGTTTTGAAGGCGTTGATATTGTAAGGTCAATTTCGTGGATGAGCAAAATCGGACCACACCTTCTTAGTGTTGTCATATAGGCCTTTTTTTAGACAAAAATAGCAAACATGCATAAAAACTTTCACAAAGATATCTCGTGTCTTTCTACGAACATGAGGAAAAGCACACGCTATACCTATGGATGAAACTGTAGTTTGTAATTATGACGAATTTTTACTAAAAAAAAAAACTACGGCTTGAAAATTGAAACTTAATCGATGACTCTACCTATACATACTTACATAGTTTTTTTGTAAAAGAATTCATATATTTAATCATTAATGCTTATGAGAAAATAGTTTATACAAAATTGAAACCCACTTCATTCTGAACAATTTGGCTTTTGAGTTGTTTTAATATCAATATCACAAATAAAATAGTAAGAAATTAATTAGTCACACCAATTATGAGATACCCTAGATGTAGAAAAATATCCTCATTCTATGTAAAAATCTAGACGTATGCATTTTCTTACTAAGGCTAGTTGTCCGCGACTGCGTAATGCGTATTTTGTCTTGTATTTTAATATCGTGTAAAAAAGGACCGTGTAAAAACTATTTCTGGCAAATAATTACTTATAATACGAATTTACGTAATAATATTTAACGCAAGAAATTAAAAATGTATATATTCAGTAAACAAAATCACCATTTGTGTATAAAAACGATTAAGGCATATATGGTAACACTAAGAAGGAGTTGCCCGATTTTGCCCATCTTCGAACTTGCCCTCGCCATTTTAACGAAGTATTATTTTACTAAATATCAAGTCTCTAGCTATAATTAGCAAACGGACATGCATAAAACGGTTTCTTTTCACTTCCCAAGCATGAATTTATATAATATTTTTTTTCTATCACCATTATTTCTTGGCGTTGCAAACGTTAGCTCAGAACTAGGGTAGGAACTTAGGGTAGGTATACAAAATTTATAAAAAAAATCGCAAATTAAGTTTTTTGTGAAAAACCAGCAATTCACATAACAAAAATTACCGCCAAAAAAAAGCAGGAATAAATATCGTTTTTAAATTTTAGGACATTTATTATGGTGTAAGAAACCCACGCTAAAAAGTTCAGAAAAAGTTCAAATGCTGAGCAAGAGAATGCTTGCATGATTTAATGATGAATATTTAACATAATTAATTACAATATTAACAATAATATTAATAATTATAATTATTACCTATGCTATATAGAAAATATAACTTGAGGTTAAGTTGAAATTTGTTCTCTATATTGTAATTAATAAAACCAACCTTTAGAGATGGCCGAAGATTGTTAAGATTTTATAACCATAAGAAAAGAAGAAGAAGAAACTGGTAGATGCTTCCTCCTTTCAATTGACGATTCATTACACTTGGAACACAAAAAGATACGATACGATCCTGATACGAAGCAGCAAGCGTACTAGATAGGTACACCAAATGGGTTAGTTACTGGAGTAGCCTATTGCACTAAGCTTCATTGGTTTGACCTATCCGGTTAAACTCATGTTCGTTAGGGTCGATACATCAACTGGACAACTGAGTAGGGATAAATTCCCAGAATCAATGAGGAGTCAATGTCAGCCTGGAGAGAAACGTCCATGTTACTTGTCTCCTATCAAATCCTCATATCAATCTAGTAATTGTTGTACTGCGACAACTTTGTTTGTTACATTCACAGATGATTCCAGGAACAGGTATTTCAATGGATTGCTCAAGTGTAATTTTCGCAAGAACCGCCTACTAAAAGGTTGAAGGGCGGAGAGACGATCATAAGGGGGAGGGGGAGCATTGGTTCGTCGAATGTGAAACATCTTTTTGCCAAGATAAGGCCATCGCTAATTTCTTGCAACTCTGTGAAGTTTAGTGAGGTTTTCTTATTTCCTATTCTCTGGTTTTCATGGTGTGCCGACTGCAACTGTGCAGCAGAGGAGCCCCACTGGACACTTGGGTGCTCTGCTCTAAAAATTATGGGGGCTCCTTTAGTACTAGACTGGTTTCCTTCTAGCACTTTATTTAATGAACCAACTGTGCGGGGAGTGAACACGGTCTAGGAACATAATCCTTGAATTGACATTTAAAATGAAATCTAAATATTGAGTTAAATTATATATAATTTTCAACGTTGCTGCCATTTCCTTTTAGTACGCTAAGTGTATTTGCATTGCCAATATAAGGCTGAGATTATCAACGAAGAATTAATAACATTTTCGCATTTATTTAATAGGAATCCTTCCCAAGTAATGAATAGGTCTGTTTGAAGAACTTATATATTTAAATATATTTTAATATAACAAACTCATTCAATTATTCAATGAACTTCAGAGGAATTTGGATGAACTAGAATGAAATAATTTAAATTTATTTTATAACCTAATATTTCTATATAGATATTACAGAAACAATTTTGTAAGATTGATTTTCCTTTAATATTACATAATATGTACATTGGGAACGTTAAACCGACTTATTTGATGTACGTACAACTAATTGAATTAATAACATCCCTGAAGGCTTTCAAATGACATACATCAAATCAATATTTTACACAAGGATAATCATCAATCATCAGTACACTGATATTCATCTCTTCAATTGAGAACTAGGACATATTTCTAAACCGTGATTAGTAAAAAACATGTAGGATTGCAATATGGAAGAATAAGGACACCGCAGGATTGAGAAACCAATGAACAGAAACTTTCACTCGAGAACTCCATCCGAATTGTTACTTTGTTCGAGTGCCATATCGATTTCCTTTCTGGCATCCTTATTTCTTGCTAATGGAGCATGACCCAGAATGAAAATTCGAGAAGCTGTGGACTTGTAGTATGGACTATTTACCTCAATATATTATTATATGTGTATATTAGAATTATATATTAGAAAAACGGCTGTGAGAATTAAAAATGACAATATTATTCCTACATTTTGTTAAGATTCATTTTAATATCACATCAAAATCAAATTGAAAAAAAAAAACAATCATATGATAAACGTTAATTACAAATTAAATAGAAGATAGAAAATAGAAGATAAGCACTGTTAATAATTTATTAAATCCTTTTCCACTCACATTCATCGCATATATCGGACGATTTCATTCACCTAATTTTACTCAAAGTGGCTGTCATAATTCAAATTAAGTCTCTAATTAATCGAGCCGAAGGGAGAAGCGCCCGGCAAGGCCATTACCAATGGCTTTGGTGGAATTAAAGCATATTTACGAATGAGTTATGGTCACCAGGTCCCAGACAAGGATATTCAAATCCCAGATTGAGCAGCGCCATCTCGCTGCCGCGTCGCAGAGAACTCGTGCGCTATAATGGCGTCATAGAGCTTATCGAGGAGCGGGCGTTTGAATAATTTTCCACAAATGCTAATCAGATGTCTGTTTAAAGGTGATGGTTATAGCCACCGCTGGCAATATCCTGGCCCTGGAAGTAATTTTGATCATGTTGCAGCCCCACTGCCTCCTCGACAACCCAATAACAGCAGAACATCTTTTTATTGTGTCCCAACAACAACAACAACAAGCCCTCATGCAAATTTATTACGAAAAATGTTTCTTCATATTTTTCCTTTTTTTTTTGTATTTTCTCTTGTCGGTCCTTTAGGGTGGACAATTTGACAAAGTTTTCTTTCGGGGGCTCAGGATAGGTCATAAAGATAAACGAGAACGGAACGGGGGACCAGCTCAGTTTGCAAAAATGTGAAGAAAATATGTTTTTTATAGGAATAATAAACTGGGACAATATTCGGACTTCACAGGCTTCGTGCAGTGAAATATTGCAGACCAAATTTTGAGAATAGACTTTTGTTCTCCTTTTTTTTGCACCAAGTATGTTTCGTTTTGTTTCCGCTTTTTTCATAAATTACGCATAAATGCTTTGTACAGAGGCGTATTTAAAGTTCACGCGAAAACTTTTGGTGTCTTAAACAATGGAAACGGAAAATAAATTTGTAGCTTTATATAATTTGCATCAGAGGAGAAACTGAAAAAACTTTGCAACTGGTAAAATTTCTTTTGAATTTCTAGAAAGATTTGCTTTTCTACATTTGCACTAATGTAGCTCTTATATTAATATAATAACTTGAAGGTATATAAAGTTCCTTTTGTGAAAAACTTAGATTTTTAAAACTTGTCCTTCCTGAGTTTCAATTTAGCCAATTTGGTGAAAATCCCAATATTTCTTGGTGGTTAAAAAAAAAAACTGAGGATATAACTTTAAAACCTGAAATTTTTCAGGGAGTACCTAATCCTTCATGTTTTCTAACTAATATTAGGTTCCAAAATTGGGTTAAAATTCCAATTTTCAAAGATTTTTCGTTATTTTCGCTAAATATGCTCCACACCTTAAATATAGTATGTTTTATTTTTGTGAAGATCATGGTGGTTTTTACTTCATCTTGATATCTTTAAAAGCAAGTGAGATATTAAAGCTTGGGCCAACCTCTACAAAGTGTGAAATAGGCTAACCTTTCCAAACAAAATGGCCCCTAAAAAAACAAGAAGAGTGCAAAAATAAAATAACCACCATTTTTAACTCTTCAAATATCATAAGATTTTGTGACAAAATATCATTAAAAAATTAATCATTTCATCAGCAACATTTTGTTTTTGAATTGGGTTATTAAGTCATTAAGTGATTTCAAATGGATTGACTCTATGGAAAGATAAGACAATATTATTATTGTTTGTTAAAATTCTTTATTTTCCATAGATGGTAACAGAAGTAACAGTAAATTTCTATTTTTGACTAAATCTTAGCACTCACAAGAAGGAACACTACAAAAATATTCTCATTAATTTGCAGATTCATACACTTAATTTATTGTCCATAGGTGATTGTCCAATTAGTTTCGGGTTTGACTTTTACTTTCCTGTCACCCTGTGATTTCTTAATAAGCCAGAACGAATGCGTCAACACACTCGACAGAAGCTGCTTAATTGAAAGAACCACTTCTTGTGGTTTTTGCTTGGCACGAGAAGTTTCGTGTTGCTCTTATTATAATATTTTTTCACCTCTATCGTCTTGTTCAATTTAAAACGGTTCATTTAAGACGAATTCTCTTGAATACTTTCAACGATTAGCGACTTTTCATGGTCTGCAGGTACTTCCTATGTTTATCCGAACGGATTTGCGGTTAAATAAGTCAACTCAGGCGGAACGGAGGTAAGCGATCAAGCCGATTTCCGGTGTTCTTATTAACCAATTTCAGGCCTTGATTTATAGAAAAAAAAAACGAAAATATAAAGAAATAAAAACGCCAAAAAACCTTTCTATACGCTATGGTAGGTAATTTTCTATTTTCTTGTTCCGAAAACGTCTTCAAACCAAAAAGGTAAACAATGCCCCGAAGTGAAATCAATTTCGGTAAAAATTCAGAAACGTAACCCAATCACATCCCATGCAAATCCGAACAGAAGCGATTATTCCTGTTAAAATATAAAAGCGCTAACATCATGTCCCTCTGGGAGCGAAATGCACGTTGAAAAAAAAAACGAATTTTTTGAATGAATATAGCGCAGGACGAAGAAGTCCTTAAGCTGAAAAATCTCATCCTGTACAAAATACGTGTACATCGACCAAAAACTCCTGGGAATTAGGTTGAAAGTTGTTCACGGATAACAGACAGACTCTGTTCCGATAAAAATGGGCTTTATTAGAGAAAACTCGAGATTTCAGCAGCACGAGGAAAGCCATACTTCCGCCCCTTACTCCTGCACTAATGGCAGCACTAGGTGAAAAATGAAGGACGAAGGTGGATGGTCCATGGAGGCGATTGTGTCGAACAATGATATACTATATAGCATTAAAATTCAGGATATCTGGACTGTGGGGGTATGTCTCTTATAAATTCGCTGCAAATCCCTCGCGAATGTACGTGATCGTTCCTTTCCTTCCCGAAAGGATATTCACTTCCAATCCTTGAAAATAAGTGTTGAGGTTTTTTTTGGGAAATAAGACAAAATGGCATTTCGTTGCGAACCGAACACACACTGCGGAAAGTAAGCTTTTTTCGTGTTAATAGGTTTCTAACTGCTTCACATCCTCTATTGTCCTTGCCAACAGCATTTCTACAGACAGAAACTTCTAAAATTAATTTGAAAATTATAACAGAAATACCAAATATTGCGATATACATTTTAATTTATAACGAGTTTTTATGCCCAAAGTCCTGCACTCGAATGATTACAGTTTAAAAAGTCAATTGATATAATTTATAATTAATATTTTCCTGCTTTTGACCCGGAATAAATAAATATATTTATTTTTCCTTTAAGTGGAGCACGCTTTATAATGAATAAAGTAGGATTATTTAAAGAGATAAATAACGTAAATAAAAACGTTTACCAAAAGTGCGTGTTTGAACCATTCCGAAAGTAGAAGAACAATTGATATCGATTTTATTCCTTCCATTTTCAGTTAATGATGTTTCCTTTTGTAATTTCCTAGATTTCCTCCGTTTGTGTTGCAGTCTTATCTTCGTACAGAATTAATTGAATTCCGTCGAAATAAAAAACAGTTCTTTTCAAACACGCAATTGTAATTTATATATAATTAGGGAATATTTGTTGAAATTGGATTTCGTTCATAAAATACAATTACAGAACTCATTCATGCAGAAACACAACATTTCCAGTCTTAATCAATTTTGTTTTAAGAAACAGAAAAATCCAAAACTTATAAACTAAATAAAACCTTCTGCAGCATCTGTTCCACTTGTCCACTTTTTGCCATTTAAATGATTGTTATGGGCTCCAAAGCAGAGGAATCCATAAGCAACAACCCGAGGACCAATAAAATGTTTTTCAGTGATTTCTTTGCAAATTAGTATTCCAAGCAATGAAATACACTAAATTCCACAACGAAAGAGTTATAATAAGATTCACTGTGGATAAGAGATTCCTTCGACTTCTGTCATTTCCTCCGCCTTCTGCTTCCAATAGACTGAACAATTTCTCGATCAAATAGGAATTTTATTTGACAACTTGATAGCATCACAACCGGGCATACTTTACAAAAACGACGACAGAAATGGCCCCCATAAAATCAAAAAATTGTCAAAAATGATAAACTCAACCCCCGAGGCAGCTAATTTCCGAAGTGAAACCGCCTGCTGATTAAGCGCCCAATTTGCCGACGAGGAGTCGCTCAACGAGGCTACACTCGTGTAATTAGTAATTATCGGCAGATAAGGAATGGCCACTGGAACGGCGGGACTCCACGTAATCGCCGATGCACCCCGCCTGAATGATAATTTTGGGGCATGTAAAAAAAATAATAATAAAAACAATATATATTTATTATGAGCAGACGGCTGTGGACCAACATGACTGCCAAAGTGCCAAATCACGCTGTATTGGGTTGACAGCATCAGGGTTTCCGGAAGACAGCGGACGTCGCCAGTTTGAGGTTAAGTTGGATTTTCAGGTGAAGCCCCGAATTGAGACTCGAACAAGAAGAATGTGGTGATTAACCTCGAACTGGTGATGCAATGCAAGACGACAGATGTGTCGCTATATCATTTCTTGCACTTGATGAGCGTGCTCTGGATCATTTATGCACCTAATTGATCGCAGCTTGTTCACGTTAAACGGCAACGAGACAACGACACTGCTCACATAGCTTCGGCGAACGACAAGAACGCGATATGCCACTATGGGGGACCGTGATATTTTTATTTTTTGTTGTAATTTTTCTGTATTTTTTTCCCAAGAAAATTGATCACGCTCCAGTCAAGCGGTTAAGAATTCTACCCGTTTCTGAAGCCGTGATTTTAAACCAAAGTTTCGTGCAAAACCGGCCACACGGCGATCGTTCGAGCAGTTGGAGTTCTTACTGATCTTCTTAATCGACTTTTGCGATGCTTATCTACTTCGGAAATGTTCGTAAAAAAGAAAAATGCACGCTCAACGAATAGTTTACGTTTCGGTGAAGGGTTATGAGAAGCCAAGGTAGATTTTTTTTAGTTTTAAAACAAGCCTTATACATTACTATTCCACTTCGTTTTAAGTCTTATAAGTATCGATTCCCTTTGGAGTACTAAACTTCGATCAGCAAGTGTCGTCGAGGATCGCCTCGCTTCCATCTCATCTTCATTTTATGGTTCGTAATAAGAACTTGCCGCCCGATTACATTCCCAGCGAGTATCATCCGAATTACATTGTCTTCCTGGGTGCACAGGACCATAAACTCAATACCCATAGGTAACTTTTAAGTTATGGTTGATTGCATGACATGGAAACAATTTCAGCACCAACTTAGAAAAAACCTTCACAAGGGTATGAACGGGTAGACAGTTGAGCGGGGCAGGAATTGGCATAACAAGGCCCATAAAGGAGTTAGCTTGAGATCGTTTGCATTCAGCCATCAGTTGACATTGGTGCCATGTAAATTTATATCTCACCTGTTTTTTGTCAGGATACCTTCATTCCATTATTTCACTTCAATTTCGTTTTCCTTCGGCTTGTATATCGTCAATTGGCTCGTATGCGTACAAATGACCATAAAAACGTTTTCTTGTATGTAAGAATAAAAAATAAAAAAAAATACACAAATAAGAAAGGAAATTTTATTTCCCAAGCAAACGAGAAACGAGTCTGGGGAGATGCAAACGAAACGAGCTGACAATTTATTCGACGGCGACAATCGTTTTGCATTGGTGCGCAAAATTTCATTTCGATCTGAAAATGGATAGAGGCAAACTTCTTCAAGAAATGCCAAGTGTAATGTAAAATTGTTCCGCAATAAACGTGGTTGGGGGAATGGGGAAAAAAGGATGCGATCCACACTTGTATCGCTGCGAGTGGATGTACATATAGGTACATATGCCTAGGTATATGCCAGAGAAATGTACGCCATTTTTAGCCTTTTTGTAATACTATAAATATTCATACTGAAGAACTGCATATAAATCTAAGGTTGCAGGTCTGCAGCAATTTTGCATTGGATCCCAGAACAGTGCAAGTAGTATGAGAATGGAGAATCAGGTGCGAAGGGCAGAAAAATTCAAATATCAATTTCTTTTTATCAGCCGGAAGGATAAGTCAATTTGAGGAGGAAAAAAAAAATAAAGATAACGTGGCAAAAATGATTTCGAAAAATTTCAAGGAGCATTCTTTGGTGAAAATTTTAGAAAATAAATTATAATTGCTTTAAGCTTTGTGTCTACGGGGAATATCCTAGAAAATTGTACCGTCTTGAGTGAGAATCCTTATTCACTTACCGAATCACATCGGGCAATAAATCAAAGCAGGAGTCGAGGATTACAGTTATGTACGCAAGATGCAATCGTGACAGATGTAATTAAAATTAGTCTGACATCGACCATTGTTTCGGAGCAAATATTTTGGTTTCTTAATTTCATTCGGAACAATCATAGAACACTAAATTCCACAAATGCTTGTAATGCCAACGTTCGGGAGTCCCCTTTATTTTTTTCTAGCTCAGAATGAGACGGCAAGTTGCAGGAAGGATGATACAGCTGGGAAACGCACAGAAAACAAGGGAAGGCACAATCGATGCCCACCTGTAAATAAGCAGAATAATGACTTTTTTTTATACTGCTCACGTCCATCATCAAACCAAAAATATACAGAAAAATGCCAGAGAAGATATCCAATTTCATCATCCATCATCATCAAAGTACTCATCATCATGAAATGGGGAGTTGGTTACTGATTTTTGGGAGCATTGATGAGGGCTCAAACCGAATAACAAAAATCATCTATTCATACAGGATTATCATTTCGAAAGTCTTTATGCGGTATATAAAAACAATTTCGGTGTTTACCATCAAACATGATTTTCGCTTACTAGTATCTAGCCTAGGATTTTTGTCCTTGTATGTTCAAAGCATATCTGGGGGCAGTCGAAAATCAAATGATTAATATTGAATCTTCAATGGTATCATCAACAAGATGTGGTCAGGTCTCGTGTATCCCCGGACAACGTGAGCAAATGAGTTAACGTCGTTGCAAACAAAAAATAGTAAACAATGACGTTCAAATCAAACCAATTAAAGTATTGAAATGTGACTGATCCATGCCGCCATTGGTCAGATGTTTTGCCGTGACTTTCGAAGACATTCAATCAACCACCAAGTTGTTAAAAAAACTATCCCGAAAAATCAATCTTTTGTTTATAATTTGTTGTATTCAAAAAACAACTTTTCAACGCTTGACTCTGATTTGAATAGCTCATATTTATATTTTTTACCATTAATAACGCCTCCATGGATCAACAAGACTAAAAATAGCATGTCAATTCGGAACTACATGACTTTTTAATAATTTAACGGGATTGTTGTGATTTATAAATTCTTTTGCAATACTAAAAACCGCCTGATTTTGTTTATGTGTCATATAAATAATCAAATTTTATTGTTATCACTTGATCTTGACTCAAAAACAGCTCTGGGTCTTGAACCTGTTAAAATATCCTTCTCAAACATTTTAAAAAATTATTTTCCTAATTGGTGTAATTTTTTTCAACCTAAAACAAAGTTAATGCAAAAAAACAAATTTATTACACTTATTTTAATTTTTAATTGCCAAGAATTATCACACCTTTTTATGGATGTATTTTTATAACTCTCTGTCGTTCGCGAATTAATTTGAATGACATCATTGGCCGACTATTAAAAATCTATTTAAATACTTTACTTTATTTATTATAAAATCAGAATAAAAATTTGTTTCGTTTTATTTTGTCTCGATATTTCAGGCTTCTTGAGATAATATCCTGGCAGTGCACTTAATAAAACTGGCTTCCAGTAAATACTATTATTGCTCAGATATCCTTCTATAATATCAGTATTTGACCGAAGTTTGTTGCTAGCCTTTTTAAATAGTTTTTTACAAAAAAACTCTTAGGTATCCCCAAAAAAAAATATTATTCGAAAATGGCAGCAAAGTTTGTAAAAAATTTATTATTTTTTGCTATATATTATATGACTGGACCTGACATGTCTGGGATTCTTTTGATTTCATCAATTTCATAAATTTGCTTAATGTAATTCTGAAGGTATTCTTCGTTCTACAAATCTAGACAAATGCTAATGAATTTGTAACAAATCACAGATCTGAAACTTATCTCCAAAATCCGTGGCACTCAATCTTCCCGACACCGCACACGAAGTGTGATAGAAGTCGTCATCTTGCCGAATTAATTGCATTTATCAAATGCAGTAAGATTTATACAGTCTATACAATAGATAGAAAAGGGATTTCAGTCCGTCGCCGTCAATTCTTACATGAACCGAACACTCCTGGCATGGATATTATGTCTTCGTCCATTTGCATTAAATCGCCATCAACGACATCAACAGCCAAGATTCATGAACCTACACATGTCCCCGAGGCTCACGTATAATTTATACCCTTCGGAATGAGATGAGAAAAAATTAATTAGAATATCGTAAAGACGTTGTGCTTGGAGGCTAATAAAAATTCCAGTGCTTAATTTTATTTTGACGTGTTTCTTTACAGATCGAGAGAGGCGAGATTTCGTTTTTTCTCTGCCCCAGATCAGTGTCCGATCTTGTGGTTGTCGTAATCCATTCCGGAGTCTGGGGACACTTTTGCACCACAAAATCGCTGATCTGGTAGGTGTAGAATTGTCGATTATGCGAGCATTGGGGAATAATTTCGCTTGCACCGCAAACGTGACACTAACTGCTCCGAAAGGCGATCCCAGCCGGTGGAGCACCCCGGACCTGGAGACTCCATTGCCGCGGAGTAATTGCCATAAATTTTTATCAGAAATTTTTGTAGTCTTCCAATTCGGTGCTGGCGTTGTCTGTTCCTAATGGAAAATGCATGTCGCTGTAAAATATTTGGAAGATTCCTGTTCAAAATTTACTGCAAAAGGCTGAATCGATGTAGAGGAACGGTTTGCGGCGCTTTGCCTTCCCCGCAGCATCAATGAATCCCCACTTTATTGTCGTTAATCACTAAAATTTGTGTCACTTGAAATTGTATTTTCTCAACTCATTCCTTAAGAAGGAGATTCTCTGCACAGAAAATTCACGAGGACGATTTTTGTAACACGCTCTCCATGCCCCAAGAACATCTGATTAATTAATAGGGGCAGACGTGCTGCGCCGGGCAGTGTCTTGCTTTTATTGTTAAATTACCTCACGCTGGGGCTTAATAGTGACATTAGAATCCAAGGTGCGAAAAGGAATGGGACACTGCAAGGTGTCCGTTTCGTGCTTCAGTCGAACTCCAATAAACGTTGAATGAACATTTTTTATCGTACGAACTCGGCCCGAGGAGGCTCCAAACGTGATCGTTATTTCTCATCAGTGTGAGGCAATAAAGGAAGCATAAGAAACTCCAATTACGAGGACTGCAACGGTAATAGGCCCTCAGTCCTGAATATCAACATAATTAGAATGGAGGTACGATTGAGTTTGGATCACAAATTGGGGTAAAAATGCAGACCGTCGACATGAAGTGTCAAACAAACGACAAACCTTATTCAAATTCGATAATGGCGTCGTAATGCCGATGGACGATGGTTTTCGTTGGTTTTTTGTTTATCGTCGTTTCAATGCACGTTGTCATAATGATGCGCCCAGTTAATCCTCTGTATCGTGTGAAAGTCAATCACGGCGAGTTTGTTTAACAGTTTTCACTCTTCTATGGCACATGCATGATGCATTCCAATGTGAGAGCAATCACAGGGATTGTATTCGTTATTTATTTTTAAATCGAAGCTTACGGGTTGAAGTATGAGCCTCCATAAATAACAATACATATTACAGTGTTTTCCAAACATCTCATGTGTGATGTTTACTTTAATTCATTTCAAACGGGTGGAAGGTAATTTTCAACAATGATGAGTAAAGGACTGGACAGCTTAATCCGAAAAGTCATTCCCAGAAGATGCCCACAATTATTGCTGCTCTTTCCTCTCAATACGTAATAGGTAGAATTGAAACTGTTATCAAATCCCTAATAATATGGACATCAGGAAAAGGATATTGAACTGATATAATTAAAAGTAAATAAATTCTTGTGACAGCTCCGTGAATTCTGAATTGACTTTTTATTTTCCATAGTACACATTGATCATTCTAAATTGCTGCCAAAGATTCCAGGAAAATCAGCGCATTCAATCATTCACGAACAGTGACCAACAGAAATTTCAACGAGCAGAGAGATCGATAACGTCAATAATTTTTGTGTTTACCAAGACGACCGACGAGGACGGTCCAAACGAATCCCGAACACGTTCCGCGGGATGGACGAAATTCATAATGGATTTGTGTGAATCACTGCTGCACGACGTAATCACGGCCCAGTTCTCACCTGGGAAGAATTTCGGACAATGGTGGGCAACTGGGAGGAGAGTTTTTGTGATAAAAATAATTGAAAAAAAGAAATGTTGGCCGTCGAAATATGATGATGTTGCTGAACGTCAACTAGTGCAGAAGAGATGGGATCTAGAAATCTTCCCGAATGTGTGAATGAGTTCCCAGCGCTTGTCGACCGTTCGAAATGAACCGAAATCGAAACCATATCGAATGCAGTTAGCTCAAAGTCATGATTTCTAAAAAGCACTAATCAAATTAAAATTGAGGAAGTGAGAAATTCAGAATAACAGGGAAAGGGTTAAGTTGATTGTTGATTATAAACATGAGAAATGGTTCGTGTCTCTCTGCGCAGACAGCTCAAAACGGACTGGACTACGACAAAGACCGATTGTCCGTTAGAAGACTCCCAGTTACCCTGTGTCGTAATTATATGTTAATTAAGATAGTATCGCTGCCCTCTGAGTTTGCGTTTAAGCAATTAAAATTCTCCCAAGCTGTACAATAATTAATCTTAGGGCCTGCAGAACTGCTGTCATGTCAGGGAAAATAACTCGCCAAGGTCCTGAGCTTGAGCGCGGTCATTGCAACAGCCGCGCAGACCTTCAGGCCTGCGGAGAGCTCGGTGCAGAAAACAATTGCATGCAACATGGAAACACTTTCAAATGCTTGCACCTTACAAGGATTTGTGGTGGATGAATGCGTTGTGTCGTCACCGTCGCTGCACAGCATCCCATCTATGGACCAGTGATGCTGCATTGAGCATCTCGCGTGATTACGATGAATGAAGATCAAATTTTCGCATGCTTATTTAATTATAAAATTTCTCTATGGAGACCAGTTATTCCTGTATTCATTTGAGAAAAAGTTGTTTTAGGAAAGACCGTTCAAAATAGTTATTCTTTTATTAAATGCGATAATTGACAATAATTTAGTCTTGAGTAGGTTATTCGTAATAATTTGTACAATTTAATTTATAGATGGATCATTTTAACAGAGGTATGATATCCTTAGTGACTGTCGCAGCTGTTGCAGAAATATTTCTCACGATATTTAACAGACTTTTCCGCTGAGTTGATATCCTCATAAATATGTATTAATAATTTTCTTGATATTTATTTTTGTTTCAACAAACTACAGACTATTCATTTGTTTAATGTTAGTAAAACGAATTGTAGTGAATAAATTAGCTCTGCATAGCTTGAAATCCAAATACCAAACATTTCCAGCAAACAACATTTATTTTCAATTTCGTACTTTAATTTTTTCAAATTCGAAATTTGAACTGAAATAAATTCCCAATTTGAGTAAAGCTAAACCTGAAAACGGAATGTTCGCAGGAATAAAAGAGAACGCTAACATTGCAAATAAACAAATAATCAATATTTGGCATTTCAACGTTTTCAAATAAACTCATAAAGATGTATTGATAATGGATGAAATTCCCATAGGAGTGCACTTTGCGCAACAGTCCATAAAATAAATTTGTTCAACAATTACGTGAATTGCATAAGAATATTTGAAAATGTTAACTGAACCCAAATAGATATTTGCAGGTATTTGTACTGAATGTATAAAAAAAACAAAATCAATAACAGTTTTTGTCGATATTTTGTTGCAGGTAAGGAAACAAATTAATGAAATTTGAGGGATGGCGGTGCACTACACATTTATTTTAACATTTAGATCACGATGAATAACAAATTACTAATATGTATAACAAATGTAGGTACATATAGTATATCGTAGGATAATTTACAGTAAAAAAAAATTGTCATTCGAGATGAAACACAACCCTTACCATTAAATATTCCAAATTGAGTGTTTTCATATCAATTCCCGAACACACAAATATCCTTCTTCCCACTCGCCGAAGCAGTGAGCCATTCACAATTCCTTTATTATTTCAACACAAAATCTCCTTCAGGTTTCATCAATTAAAATTGTAAAACGATATTCGTGAAATCGGATATGTTTGCGCACCTTTTCTCCAAGGGAACAAAATGCGCGCCCGACTCGATTTGCCGATGGGATAAAACCGCCGTCAGAATTGATTCACTCCATTAAACCTGTTAGCACATAAACTGCGGACTCTTGACCATGATAGCACGACCACTATAACTTCACATCCTTCAGACATTTACGATTGATCCTTGAACACCGGTCTCACCACTGCCCTACACGAATCTTTTGTTTCATCACACCGTTTTACACAAAGCAGGAAAGTGATTAATGAACGTTAATCATTGCAGATCGAAGAACCATGATCTTGTGGTAAGCGTAATTCCTAATTGAGTTCAAGTACATCAAATCCACGGAATAAACACCGAATCGCGGAAGTAGTAGAAACACCTAGAACCACGTTTTCTAAGTCTCTACCCCTTGCGCCAGCTAGAGTTTCGATTTCTCTTGGGACACTGACCGGAGCAGAAACCTTCGGACCTGCGCGATCGGATCAAACACGAGTAGGCGACTGACCAAACGTGCGATACTCAGAACCTGCTGGAGGAATTCTCCGTCGGCCTACCTGCGACCGAAGTTGCACCACGTATTTTCTGGTTTGCATCGGTTCTCCTGCTTGTTCAAAAGAACCGCGCTACCTCGATTCTATTTACCTGAGCGGGTTTCGTGCCTGAACTCTGGGCATCATCGCCATTTCTCATTTTCCACGGTAATGCAGTTCCCTAACTCATCACTATAGACAAGGTGCGCTCAGATTTTTTTTAAATTTTTTTTTTTACTTTTTTTTCGTGCGAGGATCACATTAGCTATAAGCGGAAGACCGAAACGAACAATATCAGGTAGGAGATTTCACGGACCCTTGACGGCAGCTTTGGTGATACCGGCATAGGTTCCCTTGCCCTCCGGGCTTCCCACCTCTTCAATGTAACGATCCTCAATGATCGTCTTCGGGATAGTGATCACGACTGACTTCTCTAACAATCGGAAAATGCCAGTTAACGCTGAGGCCGGAGATTAATTAGCGAAAAGCCGTTGCTTTTACGACTCCGACTACTTTGAAATCTCCTTAATTACGTCACCAAGCATGTCGGCGATTGTTCAGTACTCGAGGGGAGAAAGTAATTAGTTTTTAAATGCTGTATGGAAATGCCAAACCAAACCTAGCGGGGCGATTCTTTTAACCATCAGGGGAAATTTTGAACAGCGGGAAATGTCAATGTCCTTAAAAATGCAAAATGTTGTACTATTACAAAAGAAAAAATTCTCATTAGTTTTAGAAGAGTTATTTAATTAGCTTAATTTAAAATAAAATTTAATTTTTATATATTTTTACCGTCTACTTTATTACCCTTGGTAAGCCTTATAGCGTTTTTATTTTAGCAATGTTTTATACATCGTTTCGATTTTTGCTGTTCGTTACAACAATGTTGAAATAAATCCAACGCAAGATGCGCTCCCGAGAAAAATGAACTGAAACTCTAAAGTGTAATTAGCAATTTATAGCTTAATAAATTAAGGTTATCTATCCTCCTATAACTATCAATAATTAGTAGAATTACCTGAAAATTCTTGAGGCTATCTGTAAACATATGTCGTAAACTGAAGAATGGCATTTTCGAAAATAACCATTTGCTTGTTATCTTGTCCAAAGGAAATCCAATGTTTGAATAAAAAACTCTTTCTGTTCTTCATCCATGAAATTATGTCGAAGGCAAAAAAAGCATAAAATAATAAAGCAAAAAAATAAATAAAGGATGCACTCCATTAAAAAAATAAATAACTTTTTAAACCAATTAAATAGCTTCGAAGGTAGCGAATAGATTTTCTACATTCAACTTCAACATCGTTATTTGCTGTTTGAATATTCTGTGGACATTGATGACGCACTTAAACACAAAATGATGTCTCAATTTTGCTACAACTTCGTAGTTCTAATGTCTCCTTTCCAACTACAAAGATGCCATATTTTTCCGTTAACCTTTTAAGGATATTACATAAGTGTCCAACAAGACAAGAAACATATTATATTATTATCCATTTAGGCACTCCAACGCACTTTCGTTCGTAATATAGTCACAGTTAGTTCTCTTCCAGGAAAACTTCTAGTTTCCATTAAACTTGCTAATAAATTTCATCCTTGGCAGGATTCTACTCCTAGTACGACTTGGAAGACACAAGGACATAAATTTGGCCTTCAGGTTTTTCGTAGTTTTAGTACACGTGAATTTCGAGTTGATAGTATCAAGTTAATGAGAGCATTGAAGAAATAAGTGTGTTTAATATATATAAAAAAAAGTCCTATTTTGGACACACCTTTCTGAATAATTTTGCAAATTTTCAAATCAACACATTTCCATAATATATTTTCCGATGTAAATTTGTACCTACGGGGAGTAACATATGCGCTCTATGTTCAGACTTCGACCCGGTGGCGTTTTGCTAGGATCCATTTTTATTTGCCACATTTATTCCCAGGGGGCGACTTTAAGGTTTCCTTTATATTATATGAACGTTTCACCATTTTCCACACATAGGCGCTGCTATACTTAAAGTTACAGGACGATTTTCCTCCTCCTGCTTTTATTGCTGAGAATTTTTATAGACAAGATTTTTGTTTACTCCTGAGCCGTAAGGTCAGAGTAGACTTTATGTACATTGTTCATGTACATACTTAGATATGGCATTGAATATTTTTTTGTTGTTTGTTCTAATAAAGCAAAGGATGTTTCTTGCATCATTTGGAACAAATAACGGTGCAGTTTCGAGGTCAAATCCTACGATGGTCCATTTAATAATGCAAAACCATTTTCAAAACCGTGGTTTTTTTGAAGTGCTTGTGTTTTGAAGCTTATCCTTCAATGAAAATAAAAGGATTTAAATAATGAACGAGATTTAGACCGAATTTTTTTCATAATATGGATTTTTCTTTTACAAAGTTAATCTTTTGTATTTTGAAAAAAATTTAAAATTATACAATTGATTTGGTTTGGAAAAAGTTCATCTCTGTTTCCAAAAAAGAAGAAAGAGCAATTGAGAAAAGATGAACCAAAGAAATTAAACAACGATAGGTACTTGAGAAAATTATGTAAATCCTAAATTTGATCTCAATATACCTACGTGCATGTCGACAGTGGTGAGTTTGTAAGGACTTTAAAAAGAGATCGAAATGTTCGTTCCAAATTCCAAAGTAAGGATTCGTCCTTATCCTGCGCCCCGCATTGTTATTATCTTTGATCTAAAATCATAACTCCAAGATAGCTGTGAATGCCAAACAATTGTCTTCAAATCAATATACCGGAAGGGTGGTGCTCTTGAAGAAGTTCATCGTGGCCAAATGAATTTCGGCTTAACTGAAATTTCGGCATTTTATTGAGAGTTCTGCAAAGTCTGAATGTTGTAGATTATCTGTTTGCATCTGGAAGTCGAAAACAGATGCCTCCTCCTCAAGCGGTTGATATGATTTTCAAAATTCAATTAACCGCTGGAAGCACTGAAAATCGACTTTGATCTCTTTTGAGTGCTGTCGAACACGAGACTTTCTCATTCCACTTGTGGGAAAACTTTGTTCTTCGAAAAACCCACGGAAACCATGAAAGTGCTTTCATTTTGTTGCTGTGAATGCCCAGAACGGAAAAATGAACAGGAGGGGTGGGAATTTTTGAAAGGAAAACTTTGAATGTAAATTAAAAGACTCGACAGAAGTTCCTAGAAACCATCCAAGCAGGTAGGCAACCACCGTTGCTAGGGGCCGGGGGTGAATGATATGTGGTCAGGGGCGGACCTTTTCACTCGAATTAAATTAATATTACTTTAATTTTCTTTTGAACAAGAACAGAATACGTAAAGTGAATTACTTTCATTTTTAAACATGTCCCATGGATTCTGCCATTTCGTTGGTTGTACGAATCTAAAACTGTTTTTGATCTTAAGCTGGAATATTTTTCATCTTTGATCCACGACAACTAATCAAAAATCAATTAGGATGAGGTAGAAGTTATTCGGAAATGGATATCAGTGTTTCGGTTGCTTCCTATTTAAAAATTGTTGCTCCAGTTCATGAACGGTCGCCATGATACCCTGATGAAAAGCTGAAAATCAATATCAATGTTGGGAGGGTATTAAATTTAGAGTTGGAATTCAATGAAACATTTTATTCTCAGCGAATTTTTTTAGGACAGCTCCGCAAAGTTTTATTTAGAGGATTCCATCGAGTGTAGAGAATACCGCAAGGATTTATTGGACAAACTGAAATGAACGGGTGGATTTAAGCTCCCACTATATGATTGGGGTTGAAGAGGTTCTTCACTTTGGACATAAAAATGTGGACAGCATGATGCTCAAATTGTGTTCAAAATTCGGTCATAACATACACAACATATTTATAGAGCGATGGTTTCAACTTCCACAGGATTTCTTTTTTATTAGGAAAGTACGCCGGAATCGGAACAGGCTTTTTGGCTTAAACTTTTCAAAAGTGTTTCCGGATATTTGATATTTTCAATAGGTACTTTTTTTTGTGGGTATATTATTTTCATTTCAGCGTTCAAAAAGTCCTTGTTCACAATCACTGGAAACTTCTTGTGTTAATGGCATTTTTAAAGTTCTTAAAGTTTTTGAATATTTTTGAGCAAGGATATGCAGTATGAACAAATTCAGGTACTATTCGCCCAAATTTTCTTACTATTTCATTTTCACTGGTTTGGTCTGTCATTGCAAAAAAATATACCTGTGAAGGCGAAACTGCCGGTCTAGACGATACAGCAGGTACACTGAACAGTTCTCCAACGCGCATGCGCATGCGGGTGATTTAATAGGAAAAATACGGAAACGATCGATACATGTACATGAGCAAAGCTTTTGGCGGTGCTGTTGAAAGTATTCTAAAGGTGTCAACAGTTGACGTGTAAAAAAAATAAATACACTACATTAATATTTGCTAAATCGGTGATGATTTACTTTAAAATAAATAGTTTTGTCGTTATATGTTTCTTGTAGTTGTGAAGTTGTTATAGTGACGACGTTTGGGTCAAATTGTTACGGTGTTTCTACTTAACCTACAATTTGTTTTATTGTTTTTTGTTGTTTTTTTTAGAAATTCGGAGGAATTATAAGAAAACACCTCTAGGGTGAAATACCAATTGAAATGTTTGAGAGGGTATGGTGAAATAAAAAGTAATAAAATGTCCTTAAGAGAAGCTGCTAAAGTATTAAATTTATAGCAGTGCATTAGTTTAGAAATAATAAAAAAATTTTCGGGTGAATTAACACCGTAATTTTATTAAATTACTCGTGTCTATTTCTGAGATTAGTCAACGCATCATCTCGACCCCGACTGGGACAAGTTGATACTGTTTGACTACTTTTTTTACAAATTCATTATTTCAGTAAACATATTATTCTTAGAAATTGATTCGAGTTAATTTTTAGTAGAGAAATAGTTAGAGTAGGTACTAAAAATATTTAGTTTTAGGTGTTTATCTTAAATTTATAAAAATCAAAATGTAAAAAGTGTATCAACTAGACCCGGTCTCCGCTGCTCTGATTTGAGTTGGATTATAGAAACATTAAATTTATTTAAGCCTAATCTGACGCCAGGATGCCAACTGTTGGATTCCCTAAGGACGGAAATCCTTGCCAGAACAGCGTCTACTGGTCGTGGGTCCTTTGTAAATTTTTTAGTTGGTTCAGATAAATTGTTCAGAGTTTGTCAAACACCTGTCATTGCTGCGGGTAATTCTATCCCAGTTATGCTGGGGGTCAATTTGGGTCGTGTACACCTGATATTGTTGGAATAGATTGCATCTGAGACGATGTTTTCCGGTCATTAGGCACGAAATCCCTGTCCGCCCCAAAAGTACTATAAAACTGATCTGCCTCCGCAAAGCATACGTTAAAAATACCAATGAAAATAAATAGAAAACGAAAAAAACACTAGCGATCATCTATCAAATGGTAAAAAGCAAAGGACACGACTCATGTCGGACCATAAAACTACAAAATATCTTGATGATGTGCAAATTGCAGAGTACTGCCCTCCGAGAATTTACCAAAGATACTGCGCTGATGAGGACTTGAGTAAAACCAACAACTGCAACGGACACCGGCGCGTCCAGGTATCGGCGAAAGCCATGAGCACTCAGCTCTAGCACCGATAAAAGTCGATGAGGACGAGCCTAATGATATATAATTTGAGATGAGGCTGGTGTTCGTTATTCCCCGCGGCCGGGACTGCGGCCTGTCTTGTTGGCCCCACTGAGAAATTACTCACTTGATGTAGTCGATTTGATCGCCTTCCTCGGAAGGGCAAAGAAATTTCATCAAATTTACAGCCAGGATTCCATCAGGGATCAGCCAGGACTGGTAGGTATATGGCTCCCTTTGGATCCATAGGATCACATAGCCGACATACCTCGGAATTCAGATGCACCACCGGAGATATGGTTTGGACGAGAGGCATATCCGACCTGTCGTCCTTACACGGTTATTGAATTTACACGTATGCATATATCCAAATGGTCTCTAAGAAAAAAAAATTATCGATAGTAAATTTACTCCTTTACGACTTTCCAACGGCCGATTTGAGCGTGGGTCGTTTTTGTTGGCCGCAGGTTCTTGTCCCTTCGGAATTCTGCTACTTCTTGTTCTGGACTCTGAAATTTATTGCAGGTAACGAGAATTAAGGCTCGCCCTTGCTCAGTTGCCTTAAGTAGCAATGCGAAGGATCTGGCTTGAATGGCCTGAAGGAAATCCAGTCACATAAATTAATTTTTTCCAATGAGATACGAGTGAACTTTTGGACCTTTGAGTTATGTTCTCTTATCCATATGCTTCTTTTGCTAAAGATCTGATTAAGAATTGAATGATTTCGTTTTTGTGGGTCTTGTTCGATCTCACATAATGCAAACAAATTTGTAAAAGGAGTATTTCAAAATTATAAATATTCTAAACATTAATCATGATTGCAATTGGGGACATACAAATTGTTACGAATTAATTATTTATGGAAGTGATTTATGACGAAGTAACTGGAAAATCGAACTTTTTACAATAATTGACGATCGCAGCACCTAAATTTAATTCTTAGTCACCGTTGCATCCTTTTTTCAAGGTCATATCTACAAAACGTTATATCGCATCTATTTGATTAATACATACGTAAGTATCTTCCATATTGTGTTATTTATATATATGTATTTATACATATACATAATATATATATATATATGTTGTCTCCATGTCGTCTGGACATTTAATCAAAATGAATTTTTTTTGTCATTTCAATCAAAGCTTAATCCTTTTTCAGATTGACTTGAAAATTGGAATTTTTCCGGAATTGCAGCTTGAATTAAAATTTTTTTGCACATGTTTCTTATTTTTTTTATATATTCATTCGTTTTTCCGTTACATCGTTGCGTTCCGGAATGCGGAAGCTCCAAAGTAATTTTCCTGTCATATATGAGAAAAGTGCACAATTTCAATTATATGCGGAGGTGGAAGGTGAGTGTGCCCTCGGGGGTGGTGGTGTCTATTAAACTGCCCTGGATTTGATTCGCGCTCAGGTTCGACGCGTTCCTGGCTGCATCAGGGCAATGCCAGCTGTAGTAATTTTCCCGATTTCTCGAAAGTAGTAAAAACCCACTATTAGACTTCAAGTCACGTCCCATTCAAACTGCTGCTAAAGTTGAAAGTCACCGCCAATTTCATGGCTAAGTCGGTGCTCTTTTCGCATCTCGGCACGATCTTAAGATTTTATCGCGACCTTACAGAGCGCATTGTAAAATTGAATTTTACAGTCCAGGTGTAGAGGAGAGCACTTCGGCCATGAAAAGGATCTTCTTCAGTTATGACCAATAAGTTTGTATTGCCGCAAGTAATTAGTTTGTCTTTGTGTACTTATGCCAGCAAAAAAGGGTTAAACTCAAAATGAATGGAATTGAAAATCACTTCCTTGTATTCCTCAGGTGTTTTTAAATTGGTCCAGGCATTTTCCACGCTTCCCATTAAAAACTTGTAATTGTTTCTTTGAGGAACCATAAATCTTAACTAGAACTTTGGGAGTGGGTTACAATTTCCGGTGAATTCTCCCCGAGGTGTAAATGAATTCTTAGCTGATCGATTATACTGGATAACGGCTACCGGCAATTCTAGAGCACAATAGAGATCGATATCGGCCAGAACTAGTGATCGGACGCAATCAAGTCCACGCTGGAAACGTGTTTCGCGATGGAGAACAGATCCGCAACTCCGTGGGGGGCCTGATTACAGAAATGGCCAAAGGCCGCCGTTTACTACTTTGCATTTTTATTGGGAAAATAGGCGAAGAAATATTAACGTGCTTTTGAGGAATACTCAGCTGGAGCCGCGAGCTGATCTGAAAATTTATTTGAACAATTTTCAATAATCGAATCAGGTAATAAATTCTTACGGAAATCTCGCGTTACGAGGGGGTTTTATAATGTTCAGCCACAGGGAAGAATTTAAAAACAAAATGTGGGGATTTGAATTTTTTTAGTGCAGATAAATTAGGACGAAACCATTTTTTACGACTCTTAAATTTATTGATTGTAGAAATTCTTTTTAACAACTAAGTGAAATGACAAAATTCCATAGAACTTTAAAACAACAACAAGCATTTCTTTACCACGTTGCAAATGCAAATAAAATAACGAAACACTTCAAATGTTTTGTGGAAACAAATGCGTGGTTCAAGTCTAGGACTTTCCGCTCTTTAAAGATTGCATGCTCACAGGAGTTTTTCTTTATACAATAAAACCCACTTATATCGAGACCGGATATATAGAATTTCCGTTTATATCCGGTCCCTTCTTCACACTCTGCTGAGAAATAAAAGACTTTTGGATCTTATGGTTAATGCTCTCAAGCGTATTTTGCCGAACCATAGCCAGCACCTTTAAAACACCATTGGGAAACAACAAGCTCCAGGCAAAAGCACTTTGGAGGCACATGGGAAAAATTAATTTCTATAAATTTTGAAAAAATATTTACCTATTGCCTGCTAGCTGCTTAACATAAAAGTAGGTTTCACTGTATTTTGAAAATTAACTTAATAGTTATTCACATCAGAACCCATTTTAGAAATTAGCAAAAGGAAAGGATCTTTATCAGAGTTGTTTCAAAAACATTAAAATATTGTTACAATATGTTTTCTAACGCAGGCAATGTTTTCTGTAGTAATTTTTTTTCACCTGTTATTCTGATGTTATTTCCGAGACCTTTTTTTCTTAAATTAATATTTATCGATCCTTTGATTGTCTTCTAAAACATATAATTATACTGTCTTGGGCAAAAAATGCCGAAATGAGCCACGCCGCAGGGAAACCACCTGGTTTACAGGAAATAGAAATAAAATAGAGTGAAGTTTCTCCTTTTCAGGACTTCTATTACAAACTGATAACATTACAAGTATCTGTAATAAGTTTTTAATTAAATTCGATATTTCAAACGAAGGAAAATATAATGTTCTATCAGGAAATAATAAGTATTTGATTTGTACTTGTAATTTATGTTATATACATTATACATCACATACCTATGTACGTATATATTGGTGTTTATACCTTCCTATACAAATTTGCTCCACTTGCTCCAGGCTCCACAGCAAACGAACAACGCACCTCACAATACTGCGAACTTCCTTCCCCCGGAAATCGGGTTCCCCTTCCACCCTGTACCAACACATTTTCCATTCGAATTTACAAATGTATGTCTGTATAAATAATGTTTACCTCCGATCGAAAATAGTCCTGGCGCCGTCGTTTTAAGTCTTTTCATAAGGGTGAGTGCTTCCTCTCGGGAAGCGATCGTGCATGCGCAGGGTAGGGGGTTTCCGAGCACGAATTTGGCGGTTGAAGTGATGTTAAGATTGCAGCTGTTCACGTTTTTCTCCTTTTGGCTCGTGCCTGCTCTTATCACGAACCATTTGCACGTTATTAAAAAAATGTGGCAGTGACGTAGAAGGGTTTCGTATTACTTTGCTGCATTTTCAGTCCTCTGTTTACTTGAATAATTTTAATGTAGTTGAATTAATAAAATACATCCAGGAAATCGTGGCTAGATCTTCCCACATTAGAATAAACATCCCACAGACTATATGAATGAATATAGATTTTGTATATTAAGTCCTGGAAAACAAATGATCCATTTAAATAATATCAATGCTTAAGATCATTTGGCAGACTTGCTTGAGTAACTTAAATAATAGTCATTGTTTCTAAATTACTGAATTGAGAGTATTAGACCTTGATATTATTAGGACATTGTTTCTAATTACAATATTTGGACTGACAATCATTTCTGCTGGCATTTAGTGCTAATTAGTCTCCCACCAATATTCGGAAACTATTTAGGAATGATGTTTTTAAGTATACAACATAACATTAAAAATAGGGTGCCAGAAAAAAGCATATGTTTCTACGTATTCATTACTTTTTGGAACACAAAAACTTTGCATCGAGAATATGTTATCAGTTCCAGTACGTCCAATTAGATTGTCTAATACAGAAAAGTCAAAACCATAAGTCCGACGAGGGTTGAACTAGCAGAACATGCGTCTAGTATTTCCCCCGGGAGACGAATCTGCTTTTTTGTTGTACGCGTGCAAAAGGTGAATGCTAAAAACCAGCATGAGGTTCTCTTCCTTCCTTCCTTCCCCATCGGTGATACAATACAAAAAGGAATCACCCTAGTTGGCTCGAGGGGTTCTCGTGCACTGGTGTGTGGCAACATACGAACATCATCAACATTAAATACTGTCGTTGGCCGAGGGTAAATTATTCACCGGTACCAAATTAATCAAGAAGGGAACTCCAGCATGAAGTAGAATATAAAAAAAATGAAAAAAGAATTTTAACGGCCAACGGCTGCTGGTGGCAGACTTGAGCCAAGGCGGCTGTTCCTGATCGTGCTACTACTGCAGCAGGGGGCAGATGTTGCTCAGTCGTTGGGTCGTTTAGTTCGCGTGCGCAAATAGAACATATCGCGGTGACGTAAGAACGGATGCAGGATAAGATAGTGCTTAACTCAAATACACTAATTTAAAAAGTGGAAGCTTAGTGAAGTTGTGACCGAATCTGTGGAAGTGTTTTTGAAATGATCGCAGTTCCTCGTTAAAATGTCGCGGCACAATTACACAAATCCGGCGTTTTGCCAGCAAAGTGAATTCTACCCGAACTCGCCGTCTGCGCGGAATCAGTCACTGGAAAATGCAGCAAATTTAAATGAAGGTGGAAGATGCGTTCAAATTCAACGGAGCGCATCGGCGCGTTCGTTTCAGATGAGCACAAGAAAGTACAATGGTCTTGACCGAAATGTACAACAATGTTCGAATCCCCCCAAGCCGGGACCAAAGCCCGCCCAGAATCGAAAGGAGCCATTTGAAATGCGGGGGGGTAGCGGACGTTACGCACTGGTGCCAGTCGAAGAGCTATCTGTTACGGCAGGAAGTCGATATGCGATCGTATCTGATCCCTTACCGGGACGAAGCTACTCCAAAAGCCAAGACAATATTGATCGATACTCACACTTACCGGTAAAGGACGAGCCAGGATCTTTTCACGAGGAGTCGGAAGCTTTCAAGAGTCTACCGCCAATTATTGGGCATGAGGAAAATCGCCTGAAGGCAGCTTTTTCGAGTGATTTCGGCAGCAAATCGTTTGTGATTGTGGATCAGAAGAGTAACCAGCGGTACACTGTAGTTCCAACGGCAGAGGACGAGGAAATCGTTGACGACAATCACGAAATTATTCAAATGCACAATGGTCGCACTCATCGATATGCAATCATTCCGACCGAGGAGGAGGAGACTTGCCTGAGCAACTCGGATATAAATCGCAGCAGTCACAGCTACTCTACAATCCCGGATATTGCGAGACCCCCTCTGCAATCTTCAACGCCACAAAAACGAAGTGTTCCCAGCAGTCATCCTGGTACGCCACTTAAGAATCCTGCAGCAACAAAGAAACTACAAGAAATTCTGTCGACTCCCAGAAAAACCCCTATAAAAAGATCAAACAGCACCCCCAGAAATGTACCCAAACGATACCAAAGTCAGCAGGTGTTCGGAAGTGCTGCTCAGCAGGATCTCAGCCCCCAGAAGCTCCAGTATGAAATGAAAAACTCCTATCTTGAAGCAAGAACAACAGCAGTTATAACCCCGAGGGTTGCGATGTCCTGCCAAAATGACGACTCGAACTCCATGAACAAATCCTGGAGCGATTATCCGCGGAAGGTGGCCAATGCCACTGCGACCTTGGGCGTTGTATCCTTGATGCTAATCCTCGGCAGCTGCTTGAATTCAGGACTTTGCCTCTACATGATTGCCAATGTAAAAAAAATTAAATTTTTTTATATTTTGTTTAGTTACTAATGCAATATTTTCACAGATCGGTCGTTCATTCTATCTGGAATTCAGTTTCGCATCTGCCGTTGCTGGAGTAGGTTTGGGTATCCTGGGATTCAGATCCAGGCACAGTGAGTGGCTACCAAATCGCAGCTATGTCTCCGGCTACATCCTAGTAACTGTGTTTTGCCTGATCAAGTGCTGTGGACTGCTGGTGCTTTTGGCCCTGGTCCCCATTCCAGGAACTCCTTTACATGACGTCACAACCGGAGTTGTTCTCGGACTCTCTACATTTACGATCTTTTTCATAGGTTTAGGAGTTATTGGGTCGTACTGGTGCTACAGACCACCACCTGATAATAGAGTTAATGTCTGCTAAAAACAAAAATTCCCTGATTTTTAAATATGAATTGATTTTTTATTTTATTTTTATAAGAATTGTACCAAACGTAAAATGGCATGTGACTTCAATTGGGACTCGGAATAGTATTGAGTTGTAACTTATTGCATTTTGTTAGTTGTTAGCATTTTAATATAATAAACGTTGATAAAGATGAATATTGAAGTTTAATTTACACAAGGAATAAAATCATTATTTATATGTAGTACCTGAGCAACAAAAACACAAAGGCACAAAATCAAATAACACGAATGGGAACGCAATTTCATTAATCGCAAATTTTTGAAATAATTATATGTACAAAGGTTGTTACATTGTTTTTTTACAAAAATTGTAAAAATAATAACAAATATTTCCTTTATGTTTATTTTCGCATCAAAAGTTAAATGAACTCGATTCGTTGAACTGTTCTTGCGCAGGTGAAATCTACACCTGCCGCTTGACGCATGTGCAAATTTGGAGGTCGTAAGAAAAGGTAAAGAATATGTAAATAAGATGGTCCTATTGCAAAAGTACTTCAGTATCAACTTGCGCCAGTTATTGAACGTATCAAGGATTGCCGGCCCCATGGAAATATTAAGGCACCTAATGTGTGTTAAAGCTCATCAACGGGCAGAGGCAAAATGCGAATCAAGCCAACAATAAAGAGAAGTTATTATCCAAGGACGACGAAACTTATATCAAACTCCAGTTGTAGGCAGTTGTGGCACAAGCAAGTGCAATAGTTCGAGAAATGCCGAATGGAATTCGCGCAGTAAATTTGTTCGCAGGCTGCGTGTAATTTTGTTTCCGGAAATTTGCCTCATTTTGGCGTCATAAACTATGTAACGACGTGCAACATAAACTAACTACATCCGACATCAGTTCGGATAGCTACCCAAGTCAGAGTGATGATAAAATAAGGAGTCGAAGACTCACACCGGCAGCGCCAACCAGTGACCGTCCATCGGACACCGGAGGATGAAGCCAATAAAATCAGGTTGGTGTAATGCATTTCGGACGAAGATTTCCATACAAAAATTTAATTCGCTGCACGATAAATTTTTATGGATGAAGCTCAAACTTCAGACCGAAATGAGTTCGGCACCCACCACTCCACGGACGGGAATTGTGTTTGTCCGATAAAAGGGCTCAAATTTGACTTCAAGCTTTAATTGCCTATAAAAATTCTTGCTCGACTACAACACCATCAACCCATTTGCAGTCTTGGTCACAGAAACGACCTCTTGGGTGACGTTTTTGCAGTTATTGTTATGGGAAATCGTTAATTAGTAGCCGTTAAAAGGGTTTTTGGGGATACTCTACAGTCCACATCTGTAAACCCTGGAATTGTTTTCGAATCACCATATGCGATATTGTAAGCAACATGGACCAGGAACCGTAGGGACCAATCTCTGAATGTTTTAAATCGACAAAATGAAATTGAAGTTCATGTACCCATTACATGGTTCTGGAATCCAATTATTACCTCATTTCTAGCCCCTCTAGAAGAGCAATATTTCGCTTAGGGGTTAGGGCAGTTATAATGAATAAATATTACGCCTTCCATTGAACCCCGAATACCTTTCATTACACGGCATGTGGACAACATTTATATGTCCTTTTAATTAAAGAACAGGATAAAATTTGTTACACCGATACCAAAACATATCAATAAAGTTTGGCGTTATTCAGACATTCTACAATACATTTTTGACACGTGTAAAAAATCAAACGATTTTGAATTTTCGTTATTGATTTTTATACAACAATTCTTTTGCGATATTGTTTCGATAAAAAGGTTAATATGAAGAAATTGAGATTTTAAGAAACAGCACTAGCAGAGAAGTTTATTACGGAATAAAAACAATATTCACGTTGTCAAGAAACTATATAATAGTCTGAAAAAGATGAAAAGCAGTAAAAAAATTTAAAATATTTATTGTATAGAAAATTGTTCGACAATCAATAAATACAACATAAAATATATATATAAAAAAAATTTGCCTTTTAACATATCTTATTGTATCTTCCTGCATTGAATACTATTAAATGAAGATTTTTTTGTACGTATAAAAGAATTGAATGTATTCATGGAGTATTTAACGCAGATTATCTTTCTCAATTTGTTTTGGAATCATAAAAGCGGCTTATAACTTTACTTATCAGCTCCCAACCGATATAAAATTAAAGCTAATAACTATTTTCAAAAGACCCCTCCTAAAACCCCATATTTGCACAATAAAATAAAAATTATATATCATAACAATTACAAATCTCCATTTCTCAAAAAACTAAAGAGTTATTATAATCACATTAAACATTTTTTATTGTTTCTTAAAAATCAAATATTTACGTAAAAATTGCCGCATTTTACTATTATCATTTTCTTCGCTGAAGCATCCTTCCAACACGTTGTGCTAAAAATGGCCAAACAATTAAAAATACAAGCCAAGCTGGAGAAATATCATCGAAAGGCCACCATTTAGGATATTTGTGTCGCGATAGCTGAAACAAATCCATTTTATTATTTATTGGGCGAAATTATGTTATTGTAGTTTGAAAATAAAAAAATTTCGTACCTTACTGTTATGGATTGAGCTCCTTAATTCTAGGACGTGCTTTTCTAAGGCAGTCACCTTCTGATTGGTGCTGCTAAGATCCGTGTTCATCCTTTGCAATGTACTCAGGATCTGTGTTAAAACAGGAACAACATTATCTCTGGTAATCTCCGAGCAAATGTCGCTTCGACTCTGCAAAATACCACGCATTAAACCAAGACATCTTAACCAACTACAATAGATTTCGCCCCGGCATGAGATCAAGCTAAAGCATAACTTACAATATCACTTTGATTTTGCACAACCCGCTGCTTCTTCATTGTTAGCATATCGTTATCGTCCTGGAGCAAATCAACAAACACAATAAGCGTTAAACATTACAAACGAAATGGAACACTGAATGCCAAAAGAATGTAATTATTGGGCAACATACCTCGACAGTGTCAATGTACTCATCATCGGACTGTTCCACGGAGTATCCATTTTGATGCACGTAAGACGAGTCCCCATTCGAAGTGGTTCCATTGGCGTATGCTTGAAGATCTGCCGAACTGTGTTGAGGACTGTTGCCGCGGGATGCAAACGGGGAATTCGGATTGGAACGTGCCATTTTCATTATTTCGGGAGCAACTGCTTCGAGATCTTCAATGCTTACATTTTCCAGTTCAGAAATGCTGCCCATGAAATTGGCCACGTTCTCTGTGTAGGACATCGTCTCAATTATTTTCTTCAATTCCTCGACGTATAAGTGCATCGCTCGTTCTTTCGACATGTTACCGAGGGCGTGCCAAGCGTCCCATTTCGCCCTGGAAAATCATATCATTTGCAATTTGTTTCAACCAAACCCCAAGGTTTTTTAATTACCTCCGAACAACATCGAAAAAGTTCGGCTTTTTTTGGGTGCATGGTCCTTCTGTTGCTTGTTTGAAGTAGGAATAAAATGTGAGCATCATCGCATTACTTGGCTGATATGAACCTAAAGATACAATGGAAGGATAGCAGTAAGTTGCAATGTAATCAGCACAAAGGTCAATCGAACATTTTTTTATTACACTGTATTACACAAGTAGGTATGAGAGTTAGAGTTACATGAAAAATTTATCAGTGTCACTAGCCCGAATTTATTTAGTACGTGAATATAACGGAATTAATTAAGATTACCTTATCACTTTTAACCTTTATAAAAACGATAACACACGGAGAGAACAAATGGAAGCAAAAACGAACAGAAATTAGAATTTGTCCCAAAAAATATTTCATTTTCTAGCAAACTTTAAACATTGGATTTACCACAAAGAAAAACATTTTAAATGAAAATCTTTCAACTCGATGTCGTCTCCCTGGAAGGCAAGAGGTATATTCACTTGGAAGAGTTTAGGGCCTACCTGAGTACTGTAAGAGTATTTGGACCAATGAACCCAATAAATATTAAAAAACATGGAAATTATTATCCAGCTCAGCAGATATTACCGTATTACGTTAAGAATGTACTTTAAAATTAGCGTCTTATGAAACTGATCCTCGAGCGAGCTTTTCCGCATAGACCTGTAGTATTGCACTAGTCCCGTGCAATAAGTAATTAAATAATATGTCTTTATTAATAAATTATAATTAAATTATCCATTGGGTTGCATTTTTATATTCAATTCAAAAACCAATTACTTTGACATTGAAATTACAATTCACTGAAGAGCATCGGTAAAAAAAGTACGACAGCTAAGGTTAAAAATAATAAGAGCGATTTTTTTTTAGCCCAAACCAGTAATAAATATAATAAATATTACATGTGATATTGAATCCACAATCGATCAGCTGTTACAGAATGCATAATATTATACATATAATGTATAATGTATGTATGTATTTTATATTGTTTGTTTATATGTTAAATGTCTTCTTTAACGTCTCCCAAAGAAAGGTCAACGCATCGCCAATAACGACACTTTACTGTCGGTAAAATGCTGCATACGCCTCAGCAACTGGATTAGCGGTATCACCGCAAGTGAACAACTTTATAACCAGTAAGATAAAAAAGTCTTCTTAAAAAATGCTAAGTTCAATTGGTTTCATAACAAGAGAAAAGGTACTTGTCCTGGTTGTTCAGTTTCACTGTAATTTCGGTCGTTTTCCTTGACAAAAATCTCAAAATTCGTGAGCGTAATATTTTACGTAAAGTTTTTTTTTTTTATAATGAAAGGAAAGTTGAGACAATTTAACATTTCACATGGTTTTCCAGGCGATTACATTTTCCGGAAGGTGTGCGGAGTGCATTTAATTTTTGCCTTGATTAATTGCATATGTAGAAAATGCAGGAAAAATAGAGAAGCGATTACGGCGTACGGATAACATTCCAGAGCTGGCAAACGTGGCTACAGCAGTTCGAAGACTCCACTTGAGCAACGCAGAACAGAAATCAAATTGCAGCAACGAGAAATAGATACGCGGATAGAAATACTGGCGAAGTAGTTGAGTAGTTACCTAATGAGTGCGCAAAGTTTTGTGTAGACATGCTCGAAAGGGCGCCAGACTTTGCTAGCGCCAGCAAGTTTTGGTTTTTTTCTATTTTTGGAGTTAAAAAATTGGAATTTAGACACAATTTTTGCTTTCATAAAGTGAAATGGAGAGATGGATGAACTTTTTAAATATTTCCGGTAAATTTTTTTTGTATTTGATTCCTGCTTTTGGAACTTTATAAGCAAAATTAATTCGGTATGTTGAAATTTGCCCAATACAAGGTGACCTACTGTAACGGTCACTGAAACTTAAATCATTTTCTGGTTATGCTGAAGATTGTAATATTACGGAAGAATAAATGCTGTATCTTGTTTTGAGCGATTAGAAACTCGCTTTTGCACAGTCAGAGGTCAGAAACGAAGTCTATCACTCCATGGATTTTGAATGGTCACCATTTGAATTCTTTTCAATAAGAAATTATGCAAATGCTGTAATCTGCAAGTACTCTGGAATTCACAAATTCTGTACGTAGTGTGCACAGATAGCACTGGCTGTTTTTTTTTTCAGCCACATAAATTGCGCAACCTAATTCCATGTCTCGAAGCTATCGCCAAGACAAAATTTGTTCTCCACATAATTTCGAACAAAAACATTTAAAACACACTCTCTATTTATCACACAACCGTTCACATCTTCTGAAATCGCAGCATTCATATAAAATTTTTACAATTACAACATGTACTTACCATTTTTTGGGAGATTTTTTATGACATTAACAGCTGCATTAAATCGATCTTCGATAGTAGCCATGACTTGTTTTTTTTAAACACTATTATAAATTGCAAACACTTCGCTATCACTGAGTTGAATGGCTAACCACTATTGGAATCAGAAAGCTTTAAGCAAATGAACTTTGAACATTTCGTTTTCATTAACAGATTTTAGGAAAAAGAAGAGACGAAAATATGTACGAACTGTCCGGAACCAAAGCACAACAGAAGTATAACCGTATGTTGGTTGTTACTAATTTCATTTATTACGTAGAATAATAGTATTGTAACTACTTTAGAGTCGCTAGTCTGAAAAAAACACAAAAATTTGATTTATGAGACAAAACAAATTACTGTCAACAAGAATATTTTGACGTAAAACATTGGAAAACACTGGAAATATTGGAAAACAAAGGCTCTCAATTTTGGACAGAAAAAACTTTGAAATGGATCTGTCAAAAACAAATCATAACCACCAAACTGAGATGGCTGGATAGGTATATTAATAGAACGATTATATTCAGCTATTGAAGCGCGTGAAACAGCGCCTCTATCAGCAAGCGCGTAAGCTCTTTATGCAGTACTTTAAATTCAATTAAATTCTGTTTTCATACAGCGGTGAACGCACTAACGTCAAATCAGCTGTCAAAACTGCTCGCGTGTTAAAGAATTCGTTGAATCTGTTTTGACAGTTGTTAGGCTCTGTACAATTTAACAAAACCTGAAAGTATTAAGTATTAACAAACCGATAATATTCGGTACTTAAAGGAAAAAATCAAATGTATTTCAAATTGTCATTTAAAAAAATCCTGAAATAATGAACTTTGCGAAAAGTATACTCAAAAAGTATGGATGGAAGGAAGGTAAAATCTTTTAGTAATTGTGGTAATATTTATACATTAAATTTAATTATCCTTAAGGCCAAGGCTTAGGGCGAAACAATGATGGAATATCTAAACCTTTGCAAGCAAGTTTGAAATTCGACACCAGTGGTTTTGGCGTAAACAAAGCGGATGAATTTAACAATCGCTGGTGGGAGCGAGTGTTTAACGACGCTGCCAAGAATGTTTATGTAAACACACGCGAAAAGGACGATGATGTAACGTTCAAAGTAAAGGATAAAGAGTCATTAGAAATAACTACAAAAAATTACTCTATAAAGAAATTAAGGAAAAAGAGTAAGAATGGTGGTCTTGATTATTTCGTTAAGAAGGCAGTTCTTACAGGACTGAAGGAGGATGTCGAAACTGAGCAAAACAGTGAAGACGAGTCGACAGAAACAGAAGTAATACAGTATAAAACGTTAACAGATGAAGAATTATTTGCAGCTTGTGGTGGTTTGACTGCGCACAAAGCGGCCAGGCATGGTCTCAATTTAGCTGGGAAATTAGCAAGAATTGAAGCTCATGAACAGGAGATTTTGACTAGTTTGGGAAAATCTGCTGGCAAAGATGATGGCGATAATAGTAAAGTAGTTTCAAGGAAAAAGAAACGAAAACTTCAATCGAATAGTCTTAGTGAGGATCAAAGTAATGAAGACTGCACTACATCTAAGAAGAAAAACGAACAACAAAGAGTTTCATCCATAGTTTACTCCATAGATAAAAGAGATGCCATAGATACTGCCGATGACGAGAGGTTAGAGCATCCTGCAAAGAAGACCACAAAGAAAAAGAAATCTAAGAATCGTGAGAGTACTGTTGATGATCTAGCTCAACCAGACCATGTCGAGGAGGTAAACGAAATGGAAATTAAAAAAAAGAAACGAAAACACTAGCATGTAGTACTGATACTTGTACCTATATTGTTCCAGATTGGATGTATTCCTATAAAATATAAATGAATAAAACATTTCGAGAGAAACATTGTTGACCACAAAATGAGAAGTTTTCTAAACTTATTTTCCTAAACTGTTCCCTGTCGTTCATTTTTTTCTTTAGTTTTTACTTTCATCACTATCTACAGTTGGGTAAAAATAGCGATTCCACTCCAAAGTTCGCAATACAAGCAAAGTGAAATTTTGTTTCATATTTCACTTTTTAGTTCGTCTTATTTTGAATTTTACGTTCACCCTTAGAAATTAATGTATTGAAGACAAACAACATTTTCTCTAAATTAAATTGAAAAAGTGCTTTTAATGAATTTCTTGGCAACAAAATTTATTAATTAATAAACTTATTGAAAAACATTGTAATTCAATATTAAAATATAAAAACAATTTTATTCATAGTTGCCATCATATTTTTAAATAACGTATTATCATTTAAATTCATTTCTTTTCTTACAAAAATTGCTAATACTTTACGCCTTAAACAGTAAACATTGTTTTATTTTAATCACTCATTAATCCTACTTAATTCCTTTTTTAATACATTTACATGTTATTTCATTATTGAAACAGCTCAATTTACAAAAATTCGTGAAAACAGCGAAAAATTATATTCGAATTTGTGCTAAATTAGAAACAGAATAAACGTTTAAGGCACATTTTAAAGTAGCATTAATAATATTTAATTAGTGTAATTTAGAAATAACACAAATAAAATGAAAAATCGTTGCTGTTTGAAAGTGTTGTGCTTAGAAAAACAAAGACAATATTCGTTTTACTTGAATAAATCACAATTTTCTGCACGTTTTGTGCCCTACCCAAATTTTGTACCTTATAAAAAGCTGTTTCCACTATTTACACTCTTAAACTAGTTTTAATGTAGTAAAATAATGTTTTTTTTTAATAGAAATTGTTAATGTTATCTACAAAGCTTTATTCACAGCAATTCAAAAACAATAAATGATATTCGGAATAAAATATTCCAGTTTTATGTGACATGAACTGAAATTTAAATACGTACCCTTGAATTTAATTACGCGGCAACTAGCTAGAAATACAAAAAATATTGATGTATACATTTTAAAGAAGTCCCCTGAAGTCTAATTCTGGGTGTAGCTGCGAAACATCTCATTAAACAAATTCTGTATTAGTAAAAAAAATACTGTTTACAAAACTCAGTGCTGCTAAAAAAACATGAATTTGAGTTGATTTTCTTGTGTGCTCTTGCAAGAATGCCAGATATTTTTTGAAAACCAAGAACTACCATCTTTCATTACAATATTTGAAGCTCATTATGTGCATAAAAATATTCATGAATGCAAATATATTTTACAAAAATCCAAATGTACGTGGCAAGCAAGTGCATGACTAAGTTGATTGTTCGCAAGAACTTTACAAAATAAGCAAATAATTATAATGCAATTGTATAATTTAGAATGCAAATCACAGCGTTAGAACAGCGAGAAAGAATTAGACTAAGTGCTCACTGGGCAAATTATATATAAAAATGAATTATGCACGGCTGTTATTATTAAACATTATCTTCTTTGTAATTGGTTACCAAAACCGTTACACATAATTATGCTCTGAAATCGATCAATCTGAAAGGTAATCGAGTCAATTGATATTTCAATTATTCATAAATTTTCATATTTACTAATGAAACATTTTCGTTTAGCTTTAATTATTATAAAAAAAGAGAAATCATTTTTTCTTTAATTCAGCTCGAGTATTTAAGTATTGTCCTTTTCATTTCTGTACCATTTGCAAAATTAATATGCTACACAGGACGAAAAATATTTCCTGTGATGGTTCTAGTCTTAAACTAGGGGAGCAGTTCTAGAAATATCTGTTATAAGAAATTGAAAATCTATAGTCTATACGAACACAATATCTAGACTTAGAACCGCATAGAAATGGCTAGAATCGCATCTGAATATTAAGGTATATTAATCACTTTGATCGATATCTATTTGTTTAATAACAGTTAACTCCGTTATGAAATTGGTGCTTTAGTAAACTCTCATTGATTTCGTACACATCGTATCACAAGAAAAAAATGGATAACAATTAAATAAATTACTGACAATATTTGAAGCGCTTCCGGAGCTTTTTAACCTTGAAATACTTATCAGCAGGCGGACACCGATGCGAGGAGCTGACCGTGAAGGTGTACACGTCTCTCATGAGTTCACCCTTGATGTAGTGTTGCGTGATGACTCCCCTGTAAGAGCATCTATTCTGTGAATGGACAAAACTGAACAGCGGACTGTGACGCCGTTTGACTTTGATCTTCTCTGCACAAATTCCAGTTAAATAAACATCTTCAAGGTGCAACAGTGGAGTCTTTAATGATATGTTGTATAATTTCGGTACGACATCGAAAGACATCAAGTAACTGGATCCAGACAAGTAGTTCGGGTACACATCACCCTTGAACATGTATGCAGGTGAGTACCACTTACTGGAGGTGTCCGCAACTGGTTTCACAAGACAAAATAGATATCCAGTCAAAAAGTTTTGTTGTCTCGTCATCCGATTCGACGGCGACAAGGCATTTACTGTGACTGGATCGTAAAAGGTTACAGTTGCATTGTATACAGGAATAGTGCCACCCAAGAGCACATGTAGTAAATTTGGGACGTTAACGAAAGTATCATCATCGCACTTCATCAAGAATTTGGCTCGATTTTGGCAATTATCCACAACCCATTTCAGCATCATAATCGACTTTATCGTCAGGTTGTTGTAGGAATCGTGGAAAGCCTCCTGAACAATGTCGTCATACTGTTCAGATTCCAGCTTCAATTTCGCTATCGTTTCGTTTTTGTTAGATCTCGATTCATCACCTTTTCCTATGAGAAAAACTAAGCGTACAGGCAAGTTGTGCAGTTGACTAGAGTTGTTGAAGTCTGATCTCTGAAAGACACAGTCATATTCAGATCACAATTTTACATTTTCTAGAATTTACCAGATTCAGATGATTCGAATACAGTCGCAAACTTAATTCTGAAATATCCAGATATTGACCGCTGAGATGCGAGTGCATTTTACTGAACATAGGATAATTAAATTCCGACACATTCCCCCATGTTTCCCGTATTGTTTGTCTGAAATACATTAAGATTTTGGGTTTAGATAGGGAAACGTGGCAAACGGAAAAATTTAAAAATAATCGTCTACTACGCACGGAATGCACGGATAAGATCAATAAGAGGAACGTTAATTTAAGAACTACTCGGAAAGTCACTTACGTATTTTCTGGAAAGACATGGCACTATTTACCTCACATCGAAATTCTCAACGGATGAACAAACTACGATCAACAGGAAGAAATTCGAAAGACAAATGCTGCGAGGTTTAATTAATGCAGTCTCAACTCCAGGTAAAACATAATCGGCGGGATTCCGTGAAGTGTTGTAGCTCCATCCAGGAATTGATGCTATAATGAAGCAAAAATTAATGCCGTGAAAAGATTTCTACTTATTCAATTACTTAATCTGGATTGCACATTACTGAAAAGTGGAATATAAATCAATAATAGGACAAGCAAAATAGCAACGAAAATTAGAACACAGCGAGTCATTTTTCGTGACCGTCGATAAGAAAATTGTCGGCAGCACCCCGAATTGGATATATCCAGGCTTCGTCTTTGCTGTAATACTTTGCTGTAATTGATATCGTTATCATTTTGATCGGAGCTATTAGAATCATCGGCAAGCAAAGGATACAAATGCGATTGATTTGATATCGCACTACTGCTCATGTTACTGATAACAGCGTGTGAAAGCGGCTTTGAAAAAACATACGTTCCAAATGCTCTGTAACGATTATCGAAAGATTCTATTTCATTTGTATTTTAATTATAATTATGTTCGGATGTCCATTTTATTGTATGTATTGTTAAAAAGACAACACACGGAAAAGGAACAATAAACAACCCGCTCACTGTTTCAAGAAATAGGTTATGTTTTCTTTCCCGTAAACTTTGAAGTTTCGTGTTTTCGCTAAAAGTTCGTTTGCATCCTCAAATATTCAAAAAAATATATTTCAAATAGCCGAGGGATTTAGTATCTTGGACGCAATTTTGTACTTCCGTAATCTATAAAGTTAAATTGATTAATTCAACGGTTTGTTCTAGAAATATATAGAAAGTTAAATTCTATTTGGAATCTAACGGTTTTTATAGAGTGATTCACATCAAATTAAAGATTCCAGTAAAAATTATTGAACTGAGCACTTGGTTTTTGTTAAAAATAAAATAAAAATCTTTAATGGATTGCTATGACTGGTCTAAAAATGTGACCAGGCTTTAGAATAATCAAATGGGATAAGTGTGCTTCAGCCCTTTGTCTATTCTCACGTCGCGAAGTGGTCGAGTGACAGCCATGTTGTTTCCTCTTTCTTTCCGTCAGAAACGCTGAAGTAAAGAGGTAGGTTAATTTTACTTTGAGTTCAATAATTGTGCAGTATCGTGCGTGGACGCTAGTTATTAGTTTTAGAAAATGATCATAGTTATTTCCTTGCAACTTCAAATGAATAAAATCATTTGGTTTGCTGAATTTAATGGTAAAAAAGTTTCCACACGTGATTTTTTGCAATCTAGTATTTTATGATGAACCTGAAAAGCGGAAGAGTTCTTGAAGACTATATTCATCACCCAATCCTGATTTCAATCTATAATACAATAAACTCTTGCTGTACATACAATGGTAATTAATCAAGATTTGTCTTTCACTTCTTTCCAGTTCCGCAATGGCGACGTCTTCTCACTTAAATTGGCTGATAGTACGCGACCACCACGCGTATCTGCTCAAGAAGAGAGATATCAAGAAACCCTTCAGCACTGTAAGTATTTAAATTACATGATTCTCAATACCACCCCTTAACCCCGTAATTAACAGGATGAAACTGCCAACGATGATAGTTAATGATCTTTCTTTTTAATTTATTTGCTACTTCTGAATTTTTACTTGACAAATAGAAACTGTCCTTAGCTTTCAAATATTTTTTATAGTAATTCCTCTTCCAGGAAGAAAACAATTTGGCAAATGTGAGCTCGTTCCGGTACAGTGGATTGGTTCACAAGAAGACCTTGGGCATTGTTCCCGCTGCCGATAAGAAAGGATTTACTGTGGTCTACAAGAAGGCTAAGTACCAAAATCGGCCAGCAAAGAACACAGTTCGTGTAACCATGAAGGCCGGAGCAAGGAGGTCCCTGAAGAAACTTAGGCATCTGATCGTGGCCAACAAATACAGATACGATCTGAAACAAGTGAGTTTTATTCCAAATTTTATTCTAAAACCTATGAAATAGATCAAAATGTAAAAGTGAAAACTGCTTTGTTATGATGACTTTAAAATTTACTACACACACCAAGATCGCCGAATGCCTTGACGAAAAATTGTTCTGATCAATAATCTATAAAATAAGTACCAATATTCATTAGGCGGAATATTAACGATTTGATATCTTCTTTTCCAGGCTGCTATCCGCAGGGCTTCAGCTGTTTTGCGGTCACAAAAGCCAGCACCTGTAAGGAAGGGACGCGGTCCCAAGAAAACTGAATAGAATACACATTTTATTAACAATAAATGAAACAAAATTTAATTTCTTTTGCTTTTTTTTATTGCTGTGTCGTGCGAGTTTTGAAATCGACATCCTTTTTGATCCTAAATCGAAGGCCATTCAAGAGGCACAGGAACGTGGAGACTTCACTGGCTGGTTTATTAGAGTAGAGTTTCTGTTGAGTCTTATGATATTTTGCAAATAACGACTGTTCGTACTTTTGGAAGTTTATAAAATTTCGATAGCAAACGGACGTTTCTTTTACTCTGCATTTTGTTTTACTTTCTCAGGCATCTTTTGCATGTAAGTGAAGATAATACCTACCTAAAATTTGTATAAGGAGTTCGATATACACTTTTCAAATAATGTTTGACTTTATTATATTTAAATAACCGCAGAAATATCGCACTTTAGGATATTTCGAATCTTGCACGACCGAACTTTTTTAAGAATCAAATAAATACTACTAATAACGGCAAAAAATACAAATAAAGCACATTTTGTTAAATAAAGAAATGCTTGGTAAAATTATTGCTATTTATTCGAAGTTTTTCGTGCTTCCTTTGAGGTTTCGACTTTCCGAGGTTGCTTTAAAGTTTTCCATCCTCCGCGGAAGGCCCTCTGTGAGGAAATGAATTATGAAAGATTTGTAGGCATTGCACAAACCCCAAAAGCTTTGTTGGTTCATATAACCTTTTTAGATGGAGCTAGTATTTGCGCACAAATTGTGAGTTTGAATCAATTCAAAAATATTGATCGTAATTCTGCAGCAAAATTAATTTTTAAACATAACTAGATTTTGCATAACAATTGAAAAACTGATGCTGCAATATTAAATTATTATACATCGTCACGGTTATGAACTCTTACCATTTCATTTTCACATTCATTGTTGCATAATAAGGAGAAACTATACTTATTAAATATAAAGCCACATTACTCTAATTGACATTGATCAGAATACCATTCAGTTGGATGATTTCCTCAAGTTTATTGCAGATGTTTGCAATTCATTCAATGAGGAACAAACAGCGACCTCGAAAATGCTGTATCGTTATTGTTCTTCCAACTCGTAATATTTTTTTACAGCGCTCTGTGGATTGCTGGGGGCGAGGAGCAGCAATTATCGTGACATTTTATAAATAAGATGTGATGAGGATTCTTGCTCTCGGCCGTGCAAGCAACGCATCCAGGATAAACAAACGCAAATCACCCATGATCACCGACTTAGCAACAGATTGAATCTGTTCATCAGGGCTATTAAGCATTGCCGCTGATCCCGATGATGGAAGCACTTGAAGCATTTGGACCGGGAAGACTATTTGTCGATAGCAAGACACTCGAGAGATCTAGCTAGAGCTAGAGACTGTTTCTCACCTGCGCGGCGGCGGGCTGAATCTGGACCGGTGTTTTTTTTATCGTGTTTGTGATAATTTCGGTTTCAGTTACTGATCTTCAGAACATGTTCCGTACCAAATTAACTTTATGTTTGCTGTTGTTTTAAGAACTCGCGATTGCATGTCAGCGGAGTTTTAATGAGGCACTTCGCGGTGCCCCTTTTGAATCAGGATCTTTTCCGGTTCCGTTTGCTTGTTTGTTTGGTGTGGTTTGGCTGAACGATCATCAAACATACACTACACTACTTTCGAACGACCGACCGCGACGCACGCACGTCTTCTATAGAGGGAAAAAAACTGAAAATCTCCGCAAAAAATGATTCAAATTTGGAAAATCAATGCAGATACTTGTTGCTCTTCGAAGCCATTGTCCTTTTTATTTATTTTCTCAAATTTACACAATTAAATGGAACAATAAAAGACTGAAATTTGTTCAGATACCTACTGTTCCTCTGTTAAATAAATCATTCAACTTCCTTCGTAAATACTCTTCAAAGGACTCTACCTAATTATTTCTGGACTTCTTACCAACATTGAACATTTTAGCAAGACTGAATGTTCGTACAATTTTTATTAACGGTTTTGTCGTAAACTGTATTTGAACAATAAGTTTATATTAAATTTGTTGCAATCAAGATTAAACTCGTTGCTAAATGTTTGTTCCAAATGGATTATTAAAAATGCAAATTTATCCTTTCAGAAGCTACAAAAAAATTAAAAAATTCAGCAAATTTTTCAAATTTTCTTCAACTGAGGTATGCAAAATCAGGGGAGATGCATGAGGAGTAATTTCATTATAATTCCACAATGGTTGCTGTTTCAATATAATTTGAATTGGAAAAAAAAAACCAAGAGGATGCTGCCTGAACTAACAAAGGAAATAATTAGTTTATGATTTGATCATACTTAATTAAATAAAATATCTTTTTAATTGTTCATAAAGGAATTTCTTTTGAAACTTTACCAACAAAAGAGAAATGATTTTTCCTGAGGAGTTCTATATAATAAATTTTTTTCTAAGTGAATTCGGAGAAAAAAATCTGTCCTTTTGTGAAATTCGTGTGCAATTGAAAAGGATTTTCTCTGTAGAACAAAAGTCACAGGATACATTTGCATATTATGCAGCTCTGGATTTTCTTCCTCCTTCTGGAGTATCTTCGCTTCAGAGGAGAACTTCGTTTGTCGACTTGCTCCGCAGACAGGATAGTTTATGTAATTGAGGAATCCAACGAATTTGCGGTGGCGAATTGTTTTTGTTAAATGAAAGTATTTACGGAACGTTTTAAAGGGTAAGGGATGCGGGCGTGATGACCGCCATCCAGTTCACCGGGCAAAAATTCTTCAGTACTCACCCCCATTAAAAGGGGAAACTTTGTGCAGAAGCATTAAAATGTTTGCTTGTCCTTTTCGTGATGTGTGTGGTCGGGCGCCTCTGGATTCCTTTTATGCGAATGTCAGGGACAAGTTTATGCGCTGCTGAAGCATTTAACGAGATTTCTGTGGCTTTGGAGGAAATACGAAAACGGAATTTCATGACTTTTCATCTGTCGACAGCGTTAGACCTCACAGCAGCCAAAATTGACAGCCGCAAGTCTAGGATAATTCATCAACTTTGGGAGTTAGGTCACCTGCGGTTGCGAACACTTTCATCAAGCCTCCGTATCCGAGCGATGACGGTGCCGAGCGCATTCATAATCCTTGCTGTAATTGCTCATTTCTTGAGTAATACCATGTCATACAGTTCCGCAAATGCGGAGAAGACTCCAACAATCTTCTACATTGTGGTGCGCCATCACAAGCAGTGAGATGTAATTATCAGTTGACAAGTTTAAGTACTCGCGGATGTAATGGCACAAGTGTGCGACGCGCAAGACTCAGCGGTGCCATACTGCCATCGGCGTCTTTTTACTGCCGATTTCACGATTTGCATAACAATTTCCGCCAACTACAGCATGAGTATTTTTGAGGTATCATAAACCGGGGAATAGTCGTGCTGTAGCTGAACAGGAGCAGCTCCTTGGAGGCTCATTTATCTGGAGCAGTCACGTATCGATATCTCAAGGAGATAATTAAGTATGATACTTGTGCAATTAACTTGAAATGAACAGTTTTCCACAGTATACAGTGTATTAGGTAGTTTGCTGAAGATCTCTGTTCTAATACACTGCAAGGATAGTCTATCAAGTAGGTACAGTATAGTTTCCGCAGAACTCCTGTGTCACTCGATATAAATGATAAAACGATGCACGATTTCAGCGGATCCTAAAATTAATATCAAACCAAATTGATGCCCATTTATCACAACAAACCACATTATCCTGTTTACAGCAAACGTTTTTGAAATAAATTGAAAGCAGAAAATTCTAAACACAAATTACTTTTTGATTTGAGTTTGGAAAAATATTCAACCTTTTTAATCGATTTTTAATTATTTTCCAATTTTGTCTTATTAATTTGATGATAATTGTGAAATTAAATTTTACTCTTTGGATTGTTTTGGATATTTAATGAAATATTGCTAAATTTCAATTAATATACTGTGCTGAATTATTGAATTTTGCAGAATCTTTTATTTTATATTTGGTAAAAGTAATTATTTCGTAATATGGATAATTTTTCAGTGGAAGAACAATTCGAATTTTATGTCATAAAAATATTTGAATTATTGCTTTTCAATTTGTATTTAATTAAAGCAGAAGTCATTAACCAATTTGCTTCCTTGATTTAATTGATTAAAGTTTTTAGAGTTCTTTACCAGTTTTTGATTTCCAATTTTAAAACGAAAGAACATAAAAATTGTTTAGTACTGGCCAAGTTATTCTGAACTTCTGTTTTTCTTTTAACTCTTTCATAGAAAAAACTCAAGAAATATTATGGTCGCATCAAAACGTTGCTTGTTGTGATTTCTGCTGCATTAACTGTTTTGGAATATTTTTACGATGCACTTGAGATGATCACAGTTGTGGACAATTTTTCAATTAGAAATGATAATTAAATTTTCAGTGAGTCAAAATTATGGATGTTCGTGAAGTTGCTCTAAAAAAATGAACAACACAACTTTACGAGTCCTTTTGTGTTTATTTACTCCCAAAAAAGACGATTTCTAGTTTTATGGGGTCCTAGTCCGCTCATGTCATGTGTTGCAGTCGTATCTGGTTAATAAGTCATAAAAGTTTTAGTGATTTTGTCCTTCTGTTTAAAATATGCTTCAAAAATTTCCAAAGGAAATTCGTTGAGTAAATTTTATTTCGCCTGTAAAATTCACAGTGTTCTGAATTTTATTCTCCATATTGTTTTTAGGAATTCGATTTATAATATTAAATTATCCTTGAAATTTAAAATGCAACTGTTTTCACTGAGGTTCATAGTGGAACTGTGGAACACCAAATATTATATTTGTTGAAATTTCCTATGATTTTTTCAATATTTTTCATCGCGAATTTTTTTAACATTGCGATCAAATATTTATTTGCAATTAATTGATATACCAATATACAAAATTTGTACCTTTTAGAACTCGGCTTTCAACTAAAATTTTGTTTAAAGCAATAATTTAACTCTTTGTATTTCAACCAAATCAATTTTTCACATATTTTTCCTTGTTGAATGATTTTATTGTAAAACCGAATTCAATTATTTCCAGGTTTGCCAAATGAATTGTCGGCAAATCGTTTCATGAAACTACAAAGTTTATTAACAACGATTTTAGCACTTTTTCAACCAATGACAAAATCACAATTGTTCACTTGATGGAATGATGATCGAATTCCGTTAAATTAGGAAAAAAAACACACAAATCATTGCCCGGATTGCGTGGCCATTGATTGCAACCACTGTTCCTTGGTGGTATTTTGAACCCACCCAGTTGCGAAGCAAGGTCCTTGCAAAACAACCACAGACTGACAGTGATAAATGGACGATTTTCCATGAGATTAAAAGCTGTCTAAACTGTCCGCATTAAAAACTCATCAACTTTAAAACTTTCATTTTAATCAAAATTTATTAATAACTAGTGAAAAACAAAAATCAAAAATAAATTGTTCACGATACTCAATTTATGATTTTTTAATGAGATTCTCAATAGAAAAGGATAATCCCTTGAGACTGCTCGTTTGGCAGGAATAGTCACATGGAAGTTCATTCGTTTGTTTAGTGTTAAATGATTCTGTAATGTCTTCGTGTTCTACAATGTCCTTTACTGAATCTTTGAAGAACATATTGAGTGGTATTGTTTTCTTTAAGTACTGCTTGTGTAGTTCGGTTATCCTGTCTGAAATAATAGTGGCAGGTTCCATTCGAATGAAGTTGGGCCGAGAATTTTTACTTAGAATTTCTGATCCACATTTTTTGTCATTGATTTCGTCCTGCTTTGATATCGTTGATGAATCCTTGAACAATCAAACATGGTAATTTATTTTTATTTATGCCCATTTCCAAGTACCTTATTTCGGTCGCTCCAAGTAACTTTGCAATGTCTCTGTCGTCGAGTTCGTCTTCGGCGATAGTTGCCTTGTTCGAACATGTTGTTCGCCGCAGGATCAAGCATCCAGAAACTTCCTTTTCCAGCAGTTTCGCCGTCATCGACTGAATTTTTATCCCTCGGTACCTTGATGAAGCAATCGTTTAAGGATAGATTATGCCGAATCGAATTCTGCCATCCTTGTTTATTCTCCCGGTAGTATGGAAACCTAGTTTCAAATGTTATTAACATTTTGCTGTTGTTTTGCCGTGTTATTTGCGTGCCATACTTCTCCATTATAAATTTATAAATTCCGCTGAGGGTGAGCCTTTGACGAGGAGAACTGGTGATAGCCATGGCGATTAGAGCTATATAGGAAAATGGAGGTTTTTCTGGGCGATTTGTTGCTTTTAACAAGGATATCGGCAGTGTCCAGGAATTGTTCGACAAGCTTAAGTAAGGCTGAATTCCACAGACGTACGGATTGCTCTGTAAAAATCCATAAGTCCTTTGTAATCTGTAGAGTTGCTCCAATGTTACAATACATGCTCCAGGATGAAGTGATAGTGATGACAGCATGACAATGTAGAAAATTTGAGGAGACCGGACGGAGTATCCAAACCTGACAACCGCAAGCAACAAACTGATGTTTGAAATCCACTCAAAAGTACGTGCCACTGATGACTTGAGCAACACAAACGCGATCGTAACAGAACCAAAACAACACAGCACTCAAGATCAACATGTTCAGGAGTCGAAAATGGGAATAAATAAAAATAAGGAGCTAGACAAAATCCATCTAGTGTTTGAAAGTCATAAAACTAATCCTCTATTTGTTTTAATGTGCCTCATGGCAAACAGAGGCACTCTGCAAGGCGATCATCAAACACGGCACCCCTAAGCGATCTCAGTGGAGCATCACGAATTGCCTCAGATGGGTTCGCTTTGAATTCCGGAGATCACACTGAAAATCAGCTTTATGATGATCTTCGTTTGTTTTCGGAAGCTGCATCTAATAAAATTCGTTATAGCCATCACACAAATTCAACGTGCACACTTTAATAGTAGCCACAACTCCACCCCTTTGTGGCTTGATCATTTCGGCATCTCGCACAAATATTGCGGTTATTACTTCTCTTCACTAGAATCATTCTGTTTTGTATTTCTTTGAGACGTCAAGATCTTGGCACACATGTTTACGCGGCTATTAAACATTGCCTGGGCGTTCTCATAAACAACCCCGAGCATCTTCATCTTTCAACAGCGATCTTTTATGATCGATCTGTTTCAGAAGATCACTAAACTGGCAATGTTTGCTGTACACGAAGATCACTTCAAAGGATGCACACACATAAGTGGCAGTTATCAGAGATTCAGGCCAATTGCATTTGATTTTGGTACACAAAATTTTTAACCAGAATCTTATGTTTGTTTAACAAATCAAGATTCCTCTTATGTATGTCGTATGTTCCTCCTACATTCCGATTGATCACCTTGTTCACTGTTCAGACGTTCAACATCGATGATCCTAATGAAAACATTGAATCATCTGAAGGGAACTGAAACGGCATTTAGATCATATTTCAACGGTCTTTTTGTCTGATTTCTGATCGAGATTATTGTACAAACGATCATTAGTAAGCTTGTATGTATGTGAGTGATCGTGTAGTCTTGTGTTTATAAATGAAACGCGAATCAAATTTTAGTTCGCGGATTAAAGGCAACAAAGCAGCGAATACTTTGGCACGCCTACTTATTTTTGCAAGGATGTTTATTCAGCTGCTACAACTGCATGATCAAAATATACATGCGAAATCCGCGCCATGAGTTTCTGGTCGATTGCATTAATTACTTTTGGTAAGTATTTTGAACTTCTTCGTATGCATTGCTGATTATTTTCATATCACAATTTCCGTTTTACTATCTTCATTCATTTTGAAAATGTGGAAACTCTTAAAGGATTAGGAAAATTCTTTCTGTATACAAGTATAAAAAGTTTTGCAAAGTACAGAAACTTAATTAAGAAAAAGCAATTCAAAAACTTGTTTTTCACATTTTTGGTTTTTAATATGTTTCTAACCTGGTCCATTTTTTTCTTAACTCCTAGAAAGGTAATAGATTTTTTGTACTATTACATAGTCTCAATACCTCAATTTCTTGTCGTGAAAATTTGTGCTTTCAATTTTAATTAAACTTCAAATTAACGGGTTTTCTCACAATATTGTGTTTTATTACGTGGAAAATAGCATTTAAAATGTTGTTTACTCCTGTAAAATATAAAAGTAAGGCAGGTGCACTACAACGGAGTGAACAAGAGGCTTACGTTGTTATATCCTATTACAAAACTTGAAAACAACAAAATATGAAAGAAAACAAGTAAAAGAAGTTTATTATCGCTTTAAACGTAAAACTTGAAAATTTTGATTCACTTTTCCCGGCCCGTAATTCAATGGAAATAAGTGAAAATGCAAGGGACGTTTGAGCAGTGTGCCTGTGGCGGTAATTTGCAGATTATTTTCAAGGAGCTACCAGTAAGGTGCATATATAAACGTGTCAAATCTGTGCCCGCCCCCCTTGCCGCTAAAGCAACACTAAAACTGTCATCAAAGCCACACAACAACCTGCCGTAATTAGACATGCATAAAGAGGTGTTCTGTGTGGGAAAATTTCTCGCCATTGCTCATTAAACGCTGGTAACAATGCAAATACACAGCGTTCACTGCAGGTGGACAGTGGACGACACAAGGGCCGCCCTACCCACCATCCAACCTCGGCCAGGATGCAAATTCCTGCAGGCCAAGGGTGATGGAAAATATTTACACCGACCATAATTCTGTCGGCCGCAGGAGCTGGCGCTAATTAGGGAACTTAAGCTCTCGGAGGTATTAAGTGTGTGCTGTTGACGTTCGCCATCTGAGCCCCACCAAGGAGCGTCGGCAGAAATGCAGTTAGATGGTGCTGCCGACGATGGCGGGCGGGTGTGGGGTTTCTGCATTTCCGACATGATCCGCCCCCGTACGGCGCTAAAAAAGGGTAGCTCTGTGCAACTTTTCTCGCAGCAGTATGTAATTTGCATAATTTACAGTTGAATGTGCTCATTAATGAACAATAACGGAAAATGGAAAAATGCAGTGGACGTCTTGAGGGTGGCGGAAAATTTCTTTATTGATTTGTAACGTGAAGGTGTCTAATTTCCGGTCGGAACTCACCCTGTGGGATTTAAGTATACAAAAATTGAGTTTTGCTTCTTCAATTTAACTGAATGTTCGATAAAAATATATTCGGGATTATTAAAGAGGGTGTGTGCGATGCAATTAAATTCAGGTTAGGATGTAATTTGTGAACAAAGATTTGACTGATGAGCTGCTGATTGAGGGACCAGAAGGCACCTGTAATTACACTCAATCAGTTTATTTAATTAGCAAATTAACATCAATTAATTATTTACCAATATAATTAGTTATTGTAATAAGCAAGTTATAAAATTGTGTTTGAAACTACTATTGTAGATATATTATGTTATAGGAGGATTAATGCAAATTATTTACAGTTTGATGCATTCATCTGTCAAAATATAAGATTCGTTAGCAATAGTTTAAATATTTTTAGTACATAGTAAATTATTATGTTTCAAAAAAAATGATTGTATTTTTGTGTTCTTAACATTGTAAGTATTATTTGAGAATTAAAATGTTAATCCTATTTAGCCATTTTATTTCGCTCCTTTCTGCGAAAAGTACCTTGATAATTCCCAGTGAGATGATGTCTAAAAATTTAAGAGAGAACAAACAAATTACTCCGTTATATGAATTAAAAGCAATTGTTCTTTTAATGTTATGCAAGAAATACCTTTTAGTTATTTGTATTTTTTACTTCAAGAACTTTAAATTATTCGAAATCCTTGCAAAAATTGCAACCTAAAATTTGTTTACGATCGCTTTACTGTTTGCGAAATGCTTTCGACATTATTTTGAGTGGTGAAATTAGTAGAGGAGTAGTCATTTGGTATAAAGCTGTAGTAAAATTCTCAATGACACAATACAGTGTGTTTATGACATGTGAAGCAGTAAAACGGAGCAAGCGAATGGGTTAAGGAGGTGTGCCCAACTCCTGGTGGGAGATACAAGCACCTCATGGTCGATGGAAACTGCACGTACTGAAACCAGCGGGGTCCCGGGGGTTGTTTTTATTGCAATATAATAAAATCATGCTATCAAGCCATAAATAATGTACAAATTAAAACTTCCAGAGCAATTACAAGCGATGTCTAAATTAAGACTAGCACGTTTAGTGGAACCATAAATTCCCGCTGGGACAGGGAAAAATGGTCGGATGGGTGGTGGTAAGAATCCAGTCGTTCTGATATTGAAACTTTTCCCGGGAAGAAAGACTTCCATGTTCCATGAATGGGTGAGGAAAACTTCAGACGGAAGAGCGGGAAATAGAATTTGAGACTGATATTATATAAATGCAGTGGAAACGGATCCCAATTCCGGTGCAGCCGAATGCATTAATATCCGCTATCAGGAGCCCATATGTGCTGAAACCGATAAGCGATCAAATTTTATTGCATTTTAACTCGCTGAGTGTAATGATCAGGGCTGCAGGAAACTCCTTAGGAACTGCAAAGAGGACAGTGACTGCCAAATCTCTACCCTTATATCCGTAATGAAAGTATTTTTTTTTTGCTGTGCACCATTCCTGTGCAATTTAAACACGTCGTAAATTGACTAAAGTATCAATGGATGCTTTCGTGCTATGTATAACCTGTCGATAACGATAACAAATTGTACGCTATGCTGGCAGGATTACTGTTCCTGATGTGCTGAAAATGTTTTATGCGGTGGCCCCTTCACTCCTTAATCCTCGTGCCCGCAAAATTCCACAGTCAAGCATACTCGCTGTTTTAATAAGGGGAATGCATTTTATACACAGAGAAAAACTTTACTGTTTATTTTTCTAATATTTTCTTTTACTAAATTTCTGTTTTAACAATAAGATAAATATTAAGCAAATTAAGAACATCAAAAACATTCTTCTGTATTAAAACATGAATTGAAATATATTTGAAACAGTGAATTAGCATTTTTAATTAAGAGCCAGTCAAATTAATTTTGAAAATATGTGAAATAATTTTGAAAATCCTATTCTGTTACACAAGGACCAAATTATTTTCCATACATGTATGTATATTTATGTGTGTATGGAATTCAATTAAACCGTGTGCAGCCGGCCATCTTAAATTGAATTGCCTATAGCCAGACTGTTCTCGATGTAAATCTGCTGAAGACACAATTAAAAGTTCAACATACAATTATTTCGGCAGTAGAAAAGTATAGCCTTCCAGTGAGGATAGTTAGTTCCAAGCTGAGAAGATTTATGGCTAAAGTCGTTAACAATTGTAATAAATAACCCCGAGGCATTCGTTTCCTTTTCTTCTAGCTTCCGTTGATATTTTCTTCTAGTCTGGATTTTACAGGACCATTTTTTTGGACAGATATTTCCCACTTTGACTTATACTACCATTAGAACAGGAGATTGGAATGAAGCTTACGAAGAGCACTTAGCCGATATTTAGAAGTGTCCAAGTTTGCTGAAGCCAGGACATTCCACACGGTTTTATGAGACTTCTTATTTTATCGGTGCTCTGATTTTGGGATGTTTTATGCTATCAATAAATGCTATGATCGGAAAAATATCATTTTTAAAGGAGACAGATTTGAATTTAATTCAAATTTAAAATATTGAATGTTCTAAAATGAGTTTGGAACTATGCTGCTCATTGTAGTCACATTGTATAAGAGTGAGTTTGCGTGAAGGACTCGTTTACATGAATTATCGTTCCTAAACTTAACTTTGAGTTTGATGAACGGAAAGTATTTATCTAATTAGATTTGTAAGATAAATTAATCTTCGAGGTATGTACTTGAAATTATTGAATTAAGTTGACCAAAGACTTTTTTTACTCCATCCCACAATAACTTCCTTATTGGCCTAAAAATCCATTAATCTCCGTTGCGTATAGGGGAACATGTTCAACGCATACTGACCCGCGAAACCATTTGTCAGGACTGAGGACTAAGGAGTCGGCCTCACACCCACACCTTTTATTTTTCTTTTCCCACTTTCACCGATTCAAATGACCCTCTTTTGAAAAATTCAATCCCGTGGATATCTTTATGAATTCACCAGTGACAGCATGAATATTTTTTCGATTTATAACTGAATATCCTGAGAAATGTAAGGAAGAAGATACGGAAGAAAAGTGGTAAAATGAGCTCCCACTAGATTTGTAGATATGCTTGAGAGGAATACTTAAAATTCTGGGGGGCAATATCTATTTTGGTGGAAATGTGTCAAAGATAAGGAAACTGGAGTTCCCTGTGGAACTGTAGACAGCTAGAAAAGATTAAGGTGCAGGATTCAAGGCGCAATAAATCACAGTTCATAATAAGTACTGTGTACGTGCTCTTTTGCAATTTATTAAAAGTCATTTTTATAAGAAAGCGATTTGACTTTAAACTGGATTATTAACAACTTTCGAATATGAACTTCCGTCTAATATTGTTGAAAGGAATCATAGGTAATGATCGATTTTGTTTGTCAAAACTATTGCAAAAATATGTCTGAGGAACTTCCTTAATCCAAGCTAGCTGGCTAGCTAAATATCTAGAATGACTAAGTTTAAAAAAATATAATTCTTATACGAATTAACGAGCATTTTGGTTTTAGTAGAGATTGGTTAAATTTGTTTGATAAAGTTTGGTTCACACTGGAATTCCATTGAGCCCAAAATAGGGACAAAACAAAGGAAACATTTGAACCAATTGTTTCCTGAAATTCAGACCACGTTTTAATGGCTAAATAAAAAAAGTACGATACATTTTTTATCAGTTTGTTCAACCCATATAGAACAATGTTCATACAGAGGTGGAACGATTCGATACTTTTTTATAAACCCACATGGGTCAGGGTGCAGGATAGTTTTTCGTTTGTAAACCTCAACAAGCAGGACCTTTACCGCAGCTTTTTTTATATCATTCTTTCTGTTTTATTTTGTTTGTTTTTTTATCTTGAAACAGCAAGCACTTTAAGCCAAAACCCCAATTTGCCCAAGGACGTCGAATTTCTTTCCCTTGAAAAAGTTAAAACACATGTTGCAGCCATAACGCAAAATTGTGCTTTTATGAGGTCTTTCTCGAAGGCACACAGCCGAGCAACTTCACTCGCAAAGTCGCAACAGGACTATCAAATCGATTTAAATTGTAGATTCCCTTATGGAGGGCAAATCGGTGGCTTAGATAATATTGCTGGGATAAAAATCCCAGCTCCCCAATCAAAACGAATTGTCGGTAGTTAATACAATAACTCATAGGATAATGTGTTAATATGTCTTGGTCCGCCATTACATTGAGGACTTCTGGGAGTACCCGGAAGGTTGGTCGTTGTTTCGGTAGATAACTATTGTTCGGAATTTTACCGAAAAATTGCTTCGAATGAAAGTCGTATATTGGTACAAGAACCACCACCCCCTTGTTGGAATACATGTCTTAATAAAACGGTTCACTGTTAGGAGTAGAAGATCACCAGAATCTGGTAGGGTGGCTATAGGGGGTCCAGAGAAAATTTTCCTCGCCAGAGAATGATTACGGCCCTCGCTTCTCATTCTCCATAAACGACAGCTTTGCCGCCGGAGCTGTATGATCCAGTATATAATAAGCCCCTGGTCCTTAGGGAGCACTTGTCGAACTTCAATCTTAAGTCGACCGGGATCTGATGGTGGAGGGTGAACGTATTCCTCTTTCTTCCTTCGCCCGGCAATTATTATGACCGGAGCACAATGAAGAAATACAAAGAAGTGCTCCGGGCAACTGAAAATAATTCATTTTTGGCACCTTGTTGTGTCTGTGTTAGTGTTTACTCTAAGGCACTTAAAGTAAGTGGAACATTTCTCCAAGCTCAATTTGTTCTTGGAATTATTAAGAATGAAAATTAACGTCAGGCAACTTTCGCGCAACTGGTGGTGGATGCTGGATGCTCCGACATTCGAACTTTGAAGTAAGATTCCTTCCAACAATTTATTATCCTTGCCGCAGTTTTACAATGTTCAATGATTTATTATATGAGAAATGTGATTATCCTAAATTTACAACGTCTGCACTGAAGGCCAACAAGGATCCTTGTATAAAATGCCTTACAAGCAATTTTCCCTATTTTTGATGATTGGCCATGCCATCAAATGCTTCAACACGCTCAACAACCACGTCTCATATTTCAACAAATTTGTCACATTAAAGTATCCAAAATTTAATCCTTCTCAACAAATTAAGTTTAAGCGTCCCGTGCCCTTTAAGCACTGACAATTTTTATCTATTTAAACTGCTGGATATGTAGAAAATATATATTTTTTTATTTTATTTTCGTGGAATGCGGATTAAGCAGATAACGCGTCCAACCAGGCGAAGTTTTGGAAAAATATTTCTACGTTTGGGGTTCGTTCGCCATTCACCCTCAGTACAAATTTCATGGAAGTGCAATTCACTTTTTGTAAATTGTAAAACTGTGCAGTAATAATTTTTCTATGATTTATTTTTAATTTATTTATCTCTAGGAGAATGTTTTAAGTGAGTTTCTACCTCAAATTTCTGAACAATATAAAATGGCATGAAGTTTTATGGCAGGGCTACATATGGATCCGGCAGAAGGCTTTGAATTATGGAGGATTGAGATTCCTTTTTTAATTGCAAATGTGTAAGTACAAGTTCTAGTTTATTTTTCTATTATTATTTTTGTGAAATACGTAAACTAATTTTAGTTTAGTTTAAAAAATATTCAGAAACATTTTCTCATTGTTGGGATTGTTATGGAAACAATTTTTTTTTGTCACGAGTTTCAAAAATACAAGTATAAATATATAGATAAAATTGACATAATTGGATAAAAGAAATGTATACTAAAACATTGAGTGGGGTTTTCTTCAACACGTTCAAAATTTACTTGTCTAATTCAGGATTCGGACAGGATCGTGAGGAAATTATTGCATTGTTCTGGCAATTAGAAAATAATTGGAAACACAAGAAGAATCGATCCGTATAACATTGGATAGGTGTTGTCCTGCTTGAATATTGAATGAAGAGGACTTGTTGATTGGCCTGGTCCTCATCAGTCCTGGTTTGGGTTGGAGCGTGTCTACCGCACGCCATTATGCAAATATGTTCTTGCTAGGTATTATCGGACTGGTCGTCAGTTTGCTTCAGTAAATTTCATTTCCTGCTGTCTATGTGTTCAACCAACGAATGAACGAGATGTCATTGAAACCTAATAGATTTTGTTATATAAAAAATTTATGAAAATTCCATTTAAATTATGAAATTCTGGATGATTTGTCCAAGTTTTGTTTCTACTTCCGTCGGAAATAAACATTTAATAGCTGCTGTTATAAATTCAGCAGGATCCTTTGATGATGAAGCTTGTGATGCTACTACAATAATTTTATCAATAAACCACGTGAATCAGAAATGTTTTATTTATGTTTCCGCATGTATACTGTATATAAAACATGCTGTGCAGACGTTGAATGAATTAGTCTTTGCAGTCCTTTGATGACTTCCCCAAATCTGGGAGCCCTGTTTCAAATCGCTTTCGTTCTTAATACATATCTCAATATCGAACTGTAGTTTTCGAGCGGTCGTTAGTGTGAAATTAATGATGCATTAGTATTTCAATTGGGATTAAGCTGGCATCTTGATGAAGATGAAGTACACCCTTGTCCGCAGGCGTTTTGTTGGAGTAGTAATTACTGTTGCTTCTGCATCGAATAGGGTTGAAACACAGGAGAAATTCTTTTCAAAGGCTAAAATAAATATAATTATCTACACACACACTGATGTAATATAAATAGTTGGACGTAAAATAAATGTCGGCAGAAGTTGTTTTGAATAATAATGATATCCCAAGATTACTGCACTTGTTCTGCTTTTAAAAAATGGCGTCGTGTAAGAAATTCATTTTGTATTGAGTTTCGTTTGGCTTAAACAAAGCCCGACGATTCCATGCGAACCGCAGTTGCAATCATTTCTTTTATTTGTTTCATGTGGGGGTTCATTAGGAATCAGCATCGTACAAAGTTGGAAGGGCCTAGGGCTGTTATTAAGCGAGAGGGTTTCTAATAGAGACGTGTTCGAAATGGGGCTCCAGTTAATGCGTGGGCCATTTACCGATGGACCCATCTGTAATAAAGTAACAAAAACTTGCCAGATGAAGCCGCCTGCAACCGCAATTTTCAGGGCACAAAAAAAAAAATGTAATCAAGGAACCAAGAGAGAGGGTGGATGAATAGCCCCAGGCCGAGCTATCCTCAACAGGGCAATCTAACAATTGCCAATCAATAAGGACGGGAAAGAGGTGTACTTTTCCACTTAACCAATAAAGTCAGGGTGGCTCCAGAAAATACTTGAATCTACCCCTGAAGGGTGTCATAATGACTTTAGTGTGAAACCATAAATGAAACAATATTCAAGGACGGAAAGGAACACAAAAAATTGGACTCTATTGGACAACATCATTGCTCTGTGTCGTGACTAACATGTTACAGGATGCACTGATGCATTGGGATCCATTTGTAAAGCATCAGTTTCCTTCGATTTTTGCGATGCTGTGGCCGCTTTCGGGCACTTCGGATGGTGAAACTTTTACCAAAGGATCCCCAGAGGCTCTCAGATAGACACAAAAACAGGCAAACTGTGTTTGGGTATTCCAAAGTGTTCCTGTGTGAATTAGTGTTGGTTACAAATCCATGGGGAAATTAAATGGCTGCAAATCAATGGCAGAAAGTGTTTGAAATCATTGATATCCTCATCTGCCTGTATCCTGCGGTAATTGCACGGCAATCATCGTATAAGCGAATGATAGGTACTACAAAAGTCTGTGCGTCTTTTCCATTTGGGTTTGACACTTCAACACTTTTTATTGCAATGTTTTATTTACATTTTTTTTTTGTCTCACAAAAAGGAAGAAAATTTCGAGGGTAACTCTAGTATTCAGTTGGTTTTTGGGGGTAATATTTACTAACATGGGGTAAATTTGATAAAACCAGTTCTCTTCAACATTTATGTCCTGATTGTTCGCGTTCAAATTTCAGGGGGAGGTGGAAATTCAAGATGCCGAGAACGATGCAACCCTTAAAGTAATCGACGTCACCCTCCACAAACGTTCGTAAGCAGATTTCATTTTGAAATGGACGTGACTTGAGTTCCATCCGAAACTATTGTTGACGTTGCTCACGAGCAGCAGTTTACCTGACTTCATTCTTATGTGGGTAGTGCAATTGCTAGGGAGCAGTAAAGTTTTGGTCCTTATTATTTGAAGCGTAGAGTCTACGAACATTTTAGATGTAGACTATCCTGCAGCTCTGTCCCCCTCCCTCCCGTTTACTGATGATAAACAAACTGCGGAGGATACACTATAACTATCTGTGAGTATTATGAAATTGAAGTAATGAGGTTTTGTTTGCTCTCCCGAGATATTTAGACAAGAATTAACATCTTAAGCTTGTAATTAATCTCGACTCGAATTCGCTACAGCTTTGCCAGGCAATATTCAATTGTATGAGTGTTTGGATACGCGGATTTCAACGCAAGTACACAGGATCCTGAGATGGATTCTGGCAAAACTCGATAACCGTTGTGAAGATTTACTTCGGAATTTCCTCGTTTCGATTTATGCTTAATCAACGACTAAATTTGCTTGTCGGAGTTTTAAAGGAAAATATATTGGTTTATTCCTTTATTAACGGATCAGACGTACGGCTGGGTGTTTACTTCTTGTTTAAGGATAACTACAGATTGCACAAGGGCTCAGCAGAATCACGGCTCCTTCAACGGTACAGTAATATTCGCAGACATTGATTTAGACTTGCAATCTCATTAATTATTCTAACAAACGTTTACTTAAAGGGCAATGAATCTTTCGCACCAGTTCAACAAAAGGATGTACTGTACACGGTAGATATTCATCTGGTTTTCCTAATAAAGATGCAAGAAAAGCCTCATCCTCATGAAAGTTGTTACAAATTGTTTGCATAACTTGGGGCGAATTTTTAATTTTACGATTTTAAAACTTTTTTAATAGGGGCAAACCTTGACTTACGTTTGCTCCAGGATATGCGACAGTCAAAGCTAGAATTTTCAGAAATTATAAAATACTGTGACATACAAAAGTTAATTACATATAAAATATTTTTCCGGCATGCATCCCAAATTCTTTTTACTGAGATTTTCTTTGAGTTGATCCATCAGAAATACATGTAACCAAAATTTTCAAGGTTTTTAACGTTTGCACAAAAATTTCTCTAAAAAAAAAAAAAACAACGCTAATGGAGTAAGAAGCGACGTAAGTCGAATAAGAGTTTTAATTATTATGAAACGACGACGCGACGTGAGTGTAAAACAACACGATGTAGACGTAAGTGGAGGATTGCCTGTATATCCTATACTACACCTCCTAGGACATTTGATAATTAGTTTGATAAAAAAGAAAATGTTGCAACCGCATTCCAAATATTTTACTAAACACGTTTGTTGTTAATTGTTAATTTAAAAACAAAGAAAATTTTTAAATAATTGTTGTTCTACTTTTTAGTCATTGAACACGGAAACAGCGATCGAAGGACTTGAATAAACTGAACCGATGTTTCAAGAAGTAAAGTAAATTTATTGAAAACTATAAAACTTCCATAAAACGTTCATCCTTTTATCACTATTTGTACTATAAACACCATCAGCAACTGTAGCTCAGTAAATCAATCGGGTGTGAAAAGTTTGGTGCATAGGAACTTCCGCTTTTTAACTTACTGCAATAAAATTCAAGATGAAAATTACATTGCATCGCAACAGTACGGGAATGCATTCTTCCACTGCCCCCCCCCCCCCCCCCCCTGTCTGAAGTGCTAAAATAGAATGAAATCCCTCGAACTAGAAATAGCCTCAAGGATCAAGGAGTTGACCGAAATGAGGTCCGTCGGAGAATTTCTCCTGCAAACTTTTATTGGATGGCCAACTTCATCACTGTATGGGAAAACTTTTGGGAACATATTGCGGTGCCAGGGACAAAAGCGTTCATTGCTGCTGGTAATTTTACGACTTTCCGGGTAATTCTATGTGTACAAACAATTTAGCCACCAGCGCTGTCGGGGCTTTTGGTGAAGAATTTTACCAGGCAAGAAAAGTAAAAGACTTCCAACAAAACTTTTCTTTTCGATCAATGAATGGCAGCAGTGTCCCCGGGAACCTTCACTGGATGAAGGAAGTCAGATAAAAGGGAAAGAATTTTCCAAGTGATGTGACAACGATAAAACTTAATCGAGGAAATTGGCATTTTTGCTGAACGATCGGCTTTGAAAGGAGACGCGCGGACATGATTCCAGGAAAGTAGAAATCTCCAAATAAAAGAAACTTTTCCCAGTGCACCAACTTTCTTAAACTTTTACCGAAATGTGTCCCTATCCAGTCTGTCCTCAATTGAATTAGTTTCTTGTGAAATAATTTTCTTTTTTATTTTCATTTTTTTTTTCGTATACATTCAAAAGAAAAACGTTTATCTAGTTCCACCTTCAGCCTGTCGTCCTTCACCGCCATCCCTGAGCAAAGGATGCCGACTCAAGTAAGAGGCATGGTGGCGTATTTGAGCCAGTTGCAAAGTCTTCCGGTTCACTTCTTGCCTCTTGACATTTCTGCTCGTCTTTCATGTGAATATTGCACCACCATTTCAAGCCTTCCGTTGCAACTGGAAGATAGAGGAGCCACTTTAAGGCCATCCGGAGAAAATGGGCTTCAGATCTGCAACCGATTCTTGCATGCAACCGAAATCTCTCTCACCACGGCATATCGCATCGCATTATAAATGGCCGAATAAGGAGCAAACCAAGGAAAAGTGGTTGTCAGAAACTGTACCAGGGGCTGTGTCCTGGCCCACCCGTATCATTCGAGTTTCTGCATTTAATGGCAAGTGTTTTTTTCTGTGACCATGAAGAAAGCGCACAGACTCTCGAGACGGCTGTAAATTAACGCTTTTGGTCCGCACTTTGGAAAACACTCTAACGGGCCCAACACACTGAACTTATTGTTGCTTGAATTCCTATATTAAGGCAGTTAAAGGTTCCGCAGAGCTTGCCTTGGGGGAATCACCGGTTATAGTGAGAAATGGCGCTACCGAACGCAAGAGTTGTATAAATTATCTGATGCATTACGTCCCTCTGGAATTGCAAGATAGTTTCAGGAGCTCTTTAATCCTGCAAATGTGGATCGGGAATATCTGCAACTTGTTCAGTTTGAAAAGCTTCAGTTGTTTTTTTTTTTGTTTACCTTGAGAGGATTCTTTTAAAAGAAGCCGTCTCTACATATGATCAGGCTTTTTACATGTCACCGATTTTATTAAACTCATGACCTTTTCTTCTACGACTTTAAAAAATCAAATCATATGCAATACATACTTTTTTTAAAAAAAACTATTCGTTTTACTCGGAGAATGATTGCAATGCATGAAAGTTTCTTTAGACTAACTTTATTTACATCAAGAAAGTTTAGGTTCTTGAATAACCTTCAAACTTTGCATATTCATTATTCATTTTAAAATTTATGAAAAAACTACATTTTTCGTATCTTGTATAAAAAGTCAGTTTTTCTTAAAGAAACTTTTTTGATTTAATATAATATTATATTAAAATAAAATCAATCTATATAATAAAATGAAAAGGTTCTCTATTATTCCAATCTAGCGAACAAATGGAATGTCCTCAATTAGTCCCAATCTAATTGTAATCACTAATTGCACGTTGAAAATAATTAGGAATTTTAATAAGATGTAATAATAAAAATTAATAACGGTGCTCTTTTACAAAATATTTAAAAGGTAACATAAACATACCAAAAATTAATTACTGTTATTTTCATCACAGTGTAATGGGTTATGGGTTCGAGAGTCCTAAACAATTTAAGCAGGTAAATACAGTAAAAAATAATAATAATATGCTATTTGAAAAAAATTCCCAAGATATAACTGAAAAAGAGAATGCAAAGATGAAAGAATAACGAAACATATTATGTAATTAGAAATCACAGGTTCGGCTCGAAAATTTTACCAAATCGCTTTGTTCAAAACAATAAATTATTAAAAAATTTGTTGACATCGCTATTTAGTAAATCACAATAATGTAAAAGAGCATCGCAATCAGCAAGTGTTTTGTTGAGATTGTACACGAGCAAGGAATGGAATTTCTTTTTCGTTTTGGGTTTTGATGTGCATGTGGAGAACCAAGCCAGGCGAAGGGAGGTTGTTACTCGTACAGGACCTCGTGAGGAACTGCATACATGAGGGACCAGAACTGCAGTGTCAAGCCGCTGGAAATATGGTAAGTGCATTTTAGATTTTTCTTGTTTTTCAGTCCCCGGCGACTTGGTAAGTGGCGGTCTGCAGCTCTGCACAGGGAATCTCGACGATTGTGCAGAGTTTGTGACAAAGCTCGAAAAACGAAGTCAAGTGTGTTTTTACAACTGGCACTTTTCTTTCAATTTACCCTAACCGTAATCTGATGATAATGCATTTATGGAAGAAAAGTTGAAGCTGTCTGTCTTTGGTCCTGCACTTCAGTGTTGATGTTGCGAATCTGAATTTCACAACAATTTGTGTTTGGCAAAAAAGAAGTACAAATTCAAATGCATTGCTTCCACAAGTATAAACTGAGATAAGCGGAAAAAAATCGGAATATTTTGAAAATTTATTCAAGAAAAATTAACAGACTTTTGCGAGAAAAATTTTAAGTATAGGTATATTTAATAGGTTAATTAAAAAATCGACATTCGGAAAAACCAAACCAAATAACCACACCATTTTATCTTAGGTAAATGTGAACATCTTGCTTTATAGTTTTATTTTAAATAAATGAAATGATCTGGTGATCTTGATTACTTTATTTGTTCCAGATAATTTTGCATCAGCTGACGACTGAGAGTTGAGAATTTTGTCACCGTTGAACCTAGTAGCTAAATGCTTTTTTTATTATAGTTTGAAAAATTGTTGCATCTATTTTTAGCGATGTCTCCAGTGTGCCTATTACAAACAACCCTTTCCCGTGTGGTGTAAATGTCAAAAGTCATCGTAAAGATAACTCCAGGAACAAGGAAATTTCGAGCCGAGGACTCGAGTGATGATGTTGGACCATGAAGAACCGAAGGAGGCTGTACTAAAAGGAGAATTAAAGACAAAAGTGTCCACCGATAAGACTCCCCATTGCAGGGAAAAGTTGTCTTCGATATGGTGTCCAACGTAATCGCAAGTGTTTCCGAGCCATTGATTTTCTCCAACACCAAAATCTGAAAAGAAATGGCTCAAGTTTTTGCTGGGGGAAAAAAAGGAGTGAAACTACAGAAAAAGTTGGCATCGGCGGGAAGGAACGTGGAAATTGCGGAAACCTTACGATATTCGAAGACACTCGTCTGGAAGACATAAATAAGATATTTTGACAAGATTTGGAGTGAGACCACGGAAGATGGAAATAAATTCTGGTCCTTTGCGGAGACTAAATTTGGTTGGGTGGCAGAGGGGATCGCTCCTCCGGAAAGTTAACAGCCGACGCTGAAGTTCCTGTTGATTCCTGATTTTGAAATTAATGAAAATTCATGTGGAGGAACTGTTTTGTACAAGATATATTAATCGTCGCATAAATTGGCCAGAACTGAGGACTCTTAATTGGGGTTGAAGTATCGATTGGGGGAAATCAACCACGACTGGGAGTTCTTCAGGTCTCAGCTTTAATTGATGTAAATGTACGATTTTAATGTTGTATTAGTCGAATTGTTATTTATACATGTGACAGTGCTGAGAGTAAGAAGCATCAGTACAGTGTAAATGAATGTTATCACAAAAATATTGTACCTACTTTCGAATCATAATTTACATTTCATAAACTACAAGAAAAACTCCTTAGCAGCATTTAAGCACTCCAAATAAGTCAATGTTGATAATACTATTTCTAACAAATAAATCTTATGTCAAATATTATTTGCTTAAATCTTTTTTCTTATTGATTTATTTCAGTATCCGAAGGAAAAAATGGAATTACTTGAGTTTTGTTTTTAAAAGTTGCGTAACTCGTGCATGAGCAAAAAAAATATCACGAAATTACCCTGAGGAATTGCCCTTTAAACAAAAACGTTCCAGAAAAGTGTTTTATTGAATCAGAAATCCTTCAACAATACCACAAAAAGCGATTTATTAAAAGAAAAACAAGTGAGGAAAAGAAATAAAAAAATTCGCGAAACTTTTCTTGTTGTTTTTGAAGATTTCATTCAACCTTACACCTCGGCAGCGATTCAGTTGTGATCTCAGACGAGCACGAGGCATTCACAATTCCAATGTTATCCTTAAATCACCCCCCAAGGAGCATTACAACATGTCGAGGAGAAAAGTTTACTTCTTCTTCTTCTTCTTCTTATTTTTATATGTATATATTTTTTTCTTTCCTTATTTATGAATCAACTATGAGGTTTTATGTAAATAAAAGTTCCTTCAGTTTCCTGTTGCGGCCTCTGTTGACTGACATGTTATCCTTGACGTTCAAGGATATTCGCCCCCGAAATCTCCCTGTGCCGCACGGATTGCGACTGTATCGTTTCAACTTATCACAAAAGCACAAAGGGATCATAAAGGCCTTTCACTGGGATCCTAAATAGAATAAAATTTGACGAGAATTGCTAAAAATGTTTTTGTTTCTTGCTTGCTATGCAAAACAAGTCAAAACGGCGGCGTCCATGGTTCTCGGAGTTTTAGAAATGTTTTAATAATTTTTGGCGGGAGAATTGTGATTACTTGTAATTAGCATACGAATCACTGGACTTTGATACTGTCATCAAATATTTCGTCAATCCTGTTTGAACTTATTGAGCAATTTTGAAACACTAAACTTTTGATGGCCTTTGTAATTTAACTTTAATACCAATGTTGTTTTTTTTCGAAATTTGACAACGAGTCGTATTAACTTAAATTTTTAAAAGAGTTTTCAGTGTATTTTTTTTTTATCAACTATGTTATTGGGTATTCATTAAAGCCATTCTTAACACAATTTGAAAAATTCGTCAAATTTTCTTTCCCTTGAATTGATTAAACAATTCCATTCAATTGTTTAAATTAACACCATTCTTTGGGAAATTAATTACAAAAGAAATTATAAATATGACATTATGGAACATTGTCTCCGATGTTCATCAAATGTTCAGCAAAGTGAAATGGAAAATGGCAAACGAATATTTCTGTTACTCGTTCCACGCAGCCCGCTGGAACATTAGACAGAAGCTAAGGAACTCATTACCAGCATATTGTTGCAGTCGTAATTACAGGCACCCCCTCCCTCGGCCGGATTAGATAATTGTAGTAAAAAAAAAATCGTCCACTGCGATCCAAATTATTGCCCTTGTTGTGGCAATTGCATTAATCTTCCAAGTTTTTCGGCCGTCTATGAATAAAAGAAAGTTTAATGTTCCAAGAAAAGAAACGAATTCACACGCAGGACATTTCACTTTCCTTAATGAGTGCTTTGATAGCTAGGATCATTTGGGATCCTCTCCCTAGACTTACTCCTCCGTCTGGAATCTCTTATTATTAAGACAATCCGACATTTTGCGTGAAGACTAAGATTAATCACTCAGCCAAAAGGCTGATACAAGAATCTTGTGGCAGGGAAGGTTGCTCCAGTGGGATAAACGAAGGCAAGATGGTTGAATGGGTAAGAGAGTGAAGGGGTGTACTAAGGAATGTGTCACGTCATGGAGAATCACATTTCTCAGCATTACTAGCACTAAACGTTGTTCTGAGTGTGAGTAATCCAGTCACGTGACATGTAATCCCACCTCATTAACTAATCCAACAGGAGCTTACAGTAGTTAAAATGTCGTTCGGTGTAATAATAAACAGAAAAGGATTTCAACCCGCATCCCATGGCTCCTTCAAGTAAGTCGTCGAATACATCCTGTTTTAGCTGAAGGCGAGGAATTTGCAAAATGAATGACTTGATACATACTGGTACATGTGAGCACGCACCACTTTCCCCAGCTTTGTAAACTTTGAAGGACACTCAGTATGCCTGTTGGCCGTCCTTCGATGCTAATGTCCTTACCATAAGTGTGCGTGTGCAATTGTATTGATATAAAATCTAATTCCGGATTAGTCAACTGACGTTAATTCTCCTAAATTGTATCAGCAATAAAGGAATGTTGAACTGAGGAGGGGTACATCTGAAGTGGGGGGAAATAGGTGCCAGGTCATGTACCTTAAGATTAATTATGCAAAAAGGTTGTAAGTAGATACAAACTTTGTGCGGCACATACGTGCTGAGCAGTCAACTGTTCGCATACCAGCGCAAAATTGTGATAAAAGGGATTTCTAGTTTTAATCCAGGCCAATTTTAAAGTTGCTCCATAAACGACCTCTTTCCCATCAGAGGGTGAGTGAATGGGGCGGGTGAGGCGCAGATATGGTGGCAACTACAAAACAGCGGATCATGGTTCTGATATAAATCAGGATTTTAGAGAATGAGAGAATTATTCAGGAGGGAGACTCTGTAGTCTGATGTCTCATTTCCTTCCGAAAATTCTCGTACACCGCTTTAATCTGATTTGAACGGTATGAAATTAATTCAACAGGGAGTTAACGGGGTCCAATAAATTTCATTAGACACAAAAGCGAGTGGGCGATATCACCCTATTTTTTGACAGGACGTGAGAGGATAACTTGATGCTGTAGAAATGTATATACGTCAATTGTTTTTATTTCTAATACCTATTATAGGTGTTCAATTTTTAAAAAATAAATAAATGTGATTGAATTCCTGTTTTTCAGCATCCTGTAATTGCATGCAAATGGGGTTTTTCTTTGTAACACAATAGCACAGTATCTACAATGGTGAAGCCTTGTTGCACAACTATCACTTGTCGACATTGATCAATACCATTTGGGTCATCAGCAACTTTAAAGGGTTACCAGAAGGTGGAGCAACTCCCATGAACCGAAAAGGGCTGAATGCACTCTAAATAAACCAAACAAAGTCAACAGAAAATGACTAAGTCGATTCTCACTCAGACGAAAGGATTCGAAAATACTTCTTTTCGCTGAAAACCACTTTTGAAACTTTTCTTAAGCTTCTTCCTAAATAAAAATAAAAAAAAAAACGTAAACAGAAAGTTTTCAATTTAAAGTCAAGAGTGGGTGGTAGGTCGAAACACTGCTCCTAAAGCGGACTTTCCACGGTTTTAACAGTTCCCCGATTGTTTCAACTTTTCCTCGAGAAGTCAGTTGTTGGCCTGTTAAAGTGGCCAGGACCCTCAGCTCCTGGCTTGTCTATTGTTAATTTAACCCATTCATTCATTGGAACAATTAAATCTTGGAAGAATGGACACGGCAATACTTTTAACCCTTTAAAATTCAAAGGGCCAATCCATTCAGTGGCATTTTCTCGTATTGAGCAGCCAGTGGACCGTGGTGTCAAAAGCGCAAAATAATTGATTTGACAGGAGATGGCGACCGAAAAAAAAGCAAACAAAAACGAACAAAACGAAAAAAAAAGAAGAAAAAGAATCGACCCTTTTCTAGCGTTTTCGCCATGATTTCTACCAATTTGCCGCCCATCTCCAACCCCCGGAGGGACTCTTCTGTATTCAGGACGGAATTCGTGCACTGCAGTAAATTAGAAATCGTTTTTGCTTAGCACCGCAGATTTCCGCAGAAGGATAAACAGCCTCGATGTATGGCGAAATGTCCTATTTGTCACATTTGCCCCTTTACCCCCGGCGGTTCTATTGCTTTCTATTGTACACTGGTTATCTATCGGAGGAAGGATCTGTTTAGAATGCAAAGGATGATGGTATCATCGGCATCACCGTTATTTCTTTCTTTCGGGGGGTGACGGGAATTTCCTTCATTTTAGCTTTTCTTTAAGAGCGAAAAAATTTCCACACAGTTAAAATCATCTCCAAAAAGAAGACTTTCGATGGAGCTGAAAAGGTCCGCCATCTGGAAATAAAAAGAAACCGTCTTGAGAGTGAATTTTGTTTTACAAGAGGATTAGTTATTTTTTTCATCTCCTCCTGGTGTTCTTTTCCTCTGTTGGACGATTTTGTGGGACAATTCTTGGGTTGGGGGTGTAGAAAGTTGTTGTGCCAAATGATATTCTGCCGTTCTTATCCCCCGCTCTTTTATTAGATAAGTACGAAATTGGCTTATGAAGCAAAAAATTGGCTAATGGCATTTTTTATGGTAGACCTTATCCTTATACCATTACCTTGGTGATATGAGAGGTAATTTTTGGGCTCAAAAATCCGTTAATCAGCGTAACGAACTGTTGCTGCTCGGGAATGGAATTTTTTCCAGGGGAATAAGGGTGAGTGGTGTATTGAGAATGTTGAAGGACTTTTCTGGTTAAGAGGACCTGTGATTATAGTACCTCAGCTGAATTTGTGGAGTTTTCAAGGCAGTTGGATTTTTTGGCAAGTAGATCATTTAATTGAGACAGAGATCAATTGCTCTAGAATTTTATTAAAGGATCCTTTCCGTAGAAATCCCAAAAGTTTATTTCTTTAATTTTTTTGCTTAACTACACATATGTGCCAACTAGTATAATCTAATATTACTTATTGTTTAAATTGCTTTGTACTAGAACCTTTTACAGACCACTGAAAGTTGTAATAGAAGATTCCATTCTCTTTAAAAAAATGAATATGTACAACAATTAAATATTCTAAATTAATTTCATTTTAACAAAATGAATTTCTATATATAATATAACGTGTATTATTGAAAGTTTTATGTCCAATTCTAGTTGAACGGATCCTGGGGACGATGGATGATTATTTGATTTCTAGTGTCATCTATCACAAGGAAAGTGTACGCCCTAAGCCCTTAAACGGGACAATTAGCATTGTGCCGGAGTCGTTTCGTAACCCTGGGAAGGAGCCCCATTAAGTCAGTAGCAATCAGCCCCTTTATTGGCATCTCGTTCGGGAACTAGATGTCATTAAAGTAACCGCACCAGAACCACAGTGTTCACGTGATTTTAGCGCCCCTCCGTCTCCCTTCGGAAAACTATTGTAATGTTTTCATTAAGAACACCCAGGATCATAATACCCCCGGTGCGTCCCACCAATAGTCCTGATACCACGAACGTTAGTAATTTCGTTTTCGGACCAATTTTTCTAGTTCGCAATGAAGCAATCGAACAATCGCATACTTATAAAGAACCAGCAAACGGTCCTGTTCCGGGCACGAGAGGGAAGTTGAATGCTTCCAGCCATCCTTGCCCTGTATAAGTAGCTTTTTTCCTTTTGGTCGTATGTGTGAAGCAATCGTATTAGCCTGACAATTGAGGTTGATGGTGCTTAGATAAAACGCCACGATATCGTTAAGTGGAGACAAAATGGAAGCTGAGCACCGTCCCCAACTCCGGACCTAGCAGGGGGGATATCTGTAATCGGGGACAACTAGACGACACTTTTTAGAAATCACAAAGTGCACAGGGCGCTCAATGGGGGGAATGGATGGGTAGGTGGATGGGAGGGCGACGGACCGCTTCTTAACGGTCGTTAGGTTAAATTGTTTGCTCATGTGAAATAATCTTAAAATATTGAAATAGATAAATTTTGGCTGTGGAAATAAGAAAATTCCCGCAAGGACCCCGAATAGAATTGAATGTTAGGTCAGGGAGCATTGTCATGTCAGCACCAGTTTCTCAGATTATTCTCGATCTGTGGAAATCGGTTCAATTGGAAATGGAAATTTTGTTAAAATGCGGCGAATTTGGATTATTCAGAATGTTTTCATGATTACATCAACCTGCCACACAAACATCTCTTGATACGAGGCCATCACAAGGAATTGAAGCCATCAATGGGGGTTTCCGTTCTGATTTTGTGACCAAGGGTAGTATACCCATGCAATAAAGGAGCGCCGTTTCAGATCTGGCATACCGATAACGAGGCGACTGTTTGGTGTGACACACCGAACCAAGCAACAAGGCGAAATCCGAAAAAAATAATCATCCGCAAACAAAAAGATTTCATTACGTGACTCCTAATTGCGCTCGTAAATAACCGATAGACTAATCCGATTACATTATCTCAGGTCATTAATTTCGTCCTGGGACGCATGTAGTGCCCAGAACAACCGTTCCTGTTTGTCTATCGGTCTTCTATCATTTCATTTGAATCCCTTCAGAATGAGCGTCGCGCTTACCGACCACGGGGTGATTTCTTCTAACCCTTTTCGGTTTATTTTACCCGTACCCCCGCTTACAATCGTGGTACTATAGTCGTACTTTATAATTCCCACGTCACACAGTCAAGTTACAATAGAAAAGAAGGATAATCTGCGCCTGGTTGACTCTGATTTTGACTGGTTGAATCCTTTCAAGGGAACAACATTAAATTTATCTTTGGTCCTGATACAATTGTTCCAGAGTTGGTCCACATAAGCCCATTGTTTGCTTCCTTTGGGTTGTTGCTTTCGTTCAGGCCTTGGACGTCAGCCATTGCCATTTTATGGAGCGTTCCTAATTAACCAGTTTGGAGATGAGGTTGTGTCACCAAGGTTCTGGACGGTGCCTTTCATGATGCTATCTTTTTGGCTTTAATCTTGGGCCAGGAATTAGTTCTGCGTCAATAATTGCTTTTGTTTGCTGCATTGGCAGTAGGATGTCGGGTGTTGTTATTAACCACCAATGTGTCCTGCTGGTGGTGGACGAGCCATATGTCTGTCAGCCTGAATGGTAGCTGAATGCTGTGATAACAAAACAATCTCAATTTACGTGTGCGACATTTCAAACATAGTTTAAGAAACTCGTATTTCGAACTGGTGATTTTTATGAAACGATAACAACTCTTTCTACAATATACTGTATGCAGGAGAAGGTTTGTTGCTATGTGGAGTTAGTAGTGACGCAACACAAATCGTAATAAGTGATGTTCATAACAGTACTTATTTGGTAATACACGAGGGTTCTCAAAACTTGTACAGAACCCTAATTGCTTTTCGTAATTTGAAAAGCACTCTCCTGAAATTTGTCAATAGCTTTACATTTAAGCTGTCATATAAAATTGCAGCTTCCAATTTTTATCATTTTGCAACAAAAAGAATAGTAATTATTGTTAAACAAAAGCTAATTAAACATAACAAACATAATAAAGTAACTTAAATCAATCTTCGTCGACTTTAATTAATCTTGAACAATTGCTTTTGGAGTCATCTAACTTGACGATCTATTTAATTATCATTTCTTTTTTATGCACTTGAAAGCTTCTGGATTACCATTCACCATTACACATCCTCAAAACAAGAAACAGCCAAAATAATTGGCACTAATTTGCGCAAAAGGATGAAGCAAAAACTCAGTTTATTTAGTTTATTTAATGTGCATTTGTTGCTCGATTTTCATGTAAATTAGATAATTCGATATTTTGAGAAGGAATATTTCATCTGGAATGAGTAGACGCCCAAAGTACTTGTCCACACCAAGGACATCAATTTTTCGTTTTTATTCAGAAGTCTATTTCAACAGCAAGTCCCACCCCCCATTTCGTATAGGCAATTTATATAAAAAATTACGACTCTTTTTGGATAACATGGGCGAAAATTGTCCAATAAATTTCTGTTTTGATTGTTCTGCGGATAAAACAAATGACCCCAGTGTCTCATATCTACAATACATGTACAATGAGCTGCGGATGAGATATAACATGCTGTATGGCGTCCGAGGAGATGTGTGTACTTTGGGAATCTATAGAATAAACCCAGACATTTTAGTGCATTTATGTACATTTGAAATTCACTCTGGCAGTGAAAACGATTGCACAGAGGACATTGTAACGGGGGAGGGGGATGAGGGTATCCTGAACCGCACACAATTTTTACGCTAGTAAAAATAAAAATTTATCACTCAGTAGAAGGCTGCTAATGACTGACGCCAATTAAACCGGGGTCAAACAATGGCGGCGTCAATTTATTTTTGGTGTTTTGAACAAAAGGACGCCATTCGTCTGTTTGTTTTTGCAGCGTGACTTTTTCACTGGAGTTAATTGCAGACAATATAGCAAAAACAAAGTAGCTGGAAGCATTCAGAAATCAACGGCTGCAGATGAACAATTCATCCTTTCAAGGACATTAGAATGAAATGAAACAGTTTACACGTTTTTTTTTGGCACCGGTTTCTATGTTGTTGTTGCAATAAGAATAAGTATCTTTGAACATGACAAGTTCATTAAACAGTATTTTATCGGGTTCTAAAAGTACTTTCGATTTTGAGTAAAAAAAATTCAGTTGTTGATACAAATAGATGAGATTGGCGGATAATAACACAAGGTTATTTTAATGCATCTCGAAGGACGAGCTTGCAGGCAGAAACACTTGAAATGATCATCTTTTCAAGACTCTTCCTTGCCTTTCACTGTGAAAAAAGTAGACACGAAAGCACAAGGAAACTTATTAAGCATAAAATCTTTGATCAAAGCGAAAAAATTTCCTTTATTTCGAAACATCCTACACACCTCATTCCTTTCTGCATCCTTCGGTCATTCAACGGTTTGATAGTTTTAAATAGACGGAAAAATAAATATGCAGCACGTCCCTTAAAAAGCCCTTCTAAAGGATACTCACGGTCTTTTGTAGCACAGACACAGATCTACTTAAAGCATTCTACAGAAATTGAAAAATAAACGAGCGTAATGTATGAGGATTCTAGGATGGGCTGCAAAACCCGGCGATGAAAATGCACTATCCTTCCATTAATGTAAAATACAAAAGCAGGACTAATGGCAAACGAGGAAGTTTCAATGCCAAGCAAGCTTTTTGCAACAGGTAGTCGTGGAAAATGGAAAAAAAATATATTACGAGTATGAGAGCGCGGGAATGTGTGGAAGAACACCACTTTTCATCGGCAGAACTCACAAGTGGAATTCATTAAAATATTAAAAATGTTTTTTTATTTTTTATTATGAACGTGTACTTTAAGGGGGGAAGGGGTAAGTGATTTGCGGTTTATGCAAACATTAGTAGAGCATGAAGTGGAGAAAGGCATGCACTTTTGGAACATGTTGTATGAAGTTCAAAAATTGTAGACAGTTTAATTAAAATGATTTAAAATTACATTTTCTCGAACTTTGATCATAAACAACAATTTGTTAAAAGTGAAATATTATTATTTTGCAACAATATTTTTGGAAGTTAATAAACTTCTGTTCTAAATTTATTCCGATAAAATTAAAAAAAACAATGTCAAGTTTCTCTGCAGATAAAATTTTTGAACGACAGTCTGCAGATTGTGCAGATTCCGTCTTTATTTAATGGCGTCGAACTGTAAATTGAGAAAGGATGTCTATGGAGCTCTTTTAAATTTCATTCAAGATGACTTCATTCTCGATTTTTAATTCTTTCCAGCCATTGGTGAACATTGGAAGCAACCACTTCCATCATCATCATCACATTGATCACTATCATCATCATAAATGCATCACTACAAATTATTTACAGAAAATTTGATTACGGTCGTCTTTAAGGTAAGTCCCCGTTACGGTAAGATTGAAGACACTCCATCCATTAATTATGTGCTTACGGAAGCTTTAAAGTTAACCTGTCTGCAGGTAAGTGCCAATAATTCTCGCCAGGTACACACGATGTGCTAATTGCATATTTGCTGAAGGATTCTTCAAAGGAGCTGGTATATCCGCTCTATCAAACGGATTCATCTCAGGGTCTACCAAAACCCAGTCAGTGGAACTAAGGATGACATTCTGAGTGAGGGATAGATTCCTGCGTGGCGGATTGTAAGCTCTTCATGCACGGCACGGGTTTATTACTGGTTAAGTGCTTCCCCATTCCCTATTATGTTGTAACGATGTGCTGCAGGAGCTGCAGCAGATCCCGGAACGGAGGACTCTAAATGCTCATTTAGCTTCTGGTTCCTCTGTAAGGTATAGACATCAAAGATTCATTTATTTATAGAATTTTGATGGATGGAGATCAGCCATTTTTAATGATTTAATTGCTTAAAGAGATTTTTCTTATGCCGCTCTGTGCAAGTGAGTTTATAAATATTAATAGCGAAAAATATAGAATACATAATAAAATGATTTTTAAATAAACGTATAATAACAAATTCTTACACATTTTCCATCAATATTATTAAAAAATATGAAAATAATTATAAAAAAAATAAGGAAATAGGAATTAATAAACCGAAGCTGACTACCATAGGATAACTGTTGAATAATTTCTTTTACATGAAACCCATCTGAAAATATCCTTTTGAAACCTTGTCATTTTCGAACATTAAAAGAGCAGTGCTTGTATTCAAAGGATTTGCTAAAAATGTATGAAGCTAATTCCATCCGCTCACATTAAGTCGACAAGTCTTAAGAAATATAATGTAGATATCCTTTTGTAAGGAAGAACTTGAGTTCAACTCCCTGAATAGCACCTTCCATGTTCTGAATGACTCAAAACTACAAGAACAAGTAGACGCAAAAGGATTAATCATAAAGCAATTGTAATGTTGCTCATACGAAGCAAACAAGTGATTTTGTCAAATCCTTTTCATCAACAGGTTTAATATGCCCTTGACGTGCTTCTTAAGTGCTCATGTGAGTAACGTGTTCCCCGATTCCTCCCATCCACAAACGTTATAAGGATAAAAACAATTGTCTTGGAAATGTCTCGAAGAACAATGGAACCTTCGAAATGAATGTCGTCGTCTGCGGAAAGCATTTTCTTGCTTGACTGTTACTTTCTAAAGTTCTTCTTAAGGTCTATTATTTAGGTCCCTTCTTCGATGGTATACAGGACTTGTGCGATACTCGTAGACAACACTATGCAGGTTAACTTTATTGTCTTCATCTAGAACGGCACCATTCTGGGTTGGCATCGCCTTCAACGTTACTATTCAGACGACCGAGAAAACAAATACAGAATTCTCCCCTTGTCGAGACAATAAAAATTACTTCGCTTATTACATGCTAAGGAAATTACACTTTGATTGCTTCACGGCGAGGTATTAGAGATTCATCCCCTGAATTCCGCGCTTTCACCCAACAGCTTGTTTTACGAGCTCGCATTGTTTTGATTTTAAGGCGCCCGCCGATAATGAACTTCACCTGGAATTCAAATTATCTTCGACAATAAATGCCAGAGGAATGAAAATTTGTTGGTGGGTGTTGTGGGAGGGGGCGAGAAAGTAAACATTTTCACGTTGTGAAGATCAAACGTTTCAGTTGACACCATCTGATCAATGCGGTGCAAAAGTATTTCGGCTTTGGGTTTGAGGGTATGGAACGTTTTTGAGAGGGGTTGGTACGCATTACAAGATTTCACATGCTCCAATTGTTTTGCATGACAAAATCGTTATAAAGGAGTTAATTACAGAGTAAGAATGTAATTATTTTCCAACAACAAGTATAAAAGCGGATATTTTAATAAATTCCCTTTGAACAGTTTATCTTGATGAATTTGATTTTCATTGTTCGTATGGTTTATGTTAAAAATGTTGTTCCTATATGTTATAAAAAATGAGTATAGGTTATAGGTACATCCATATATAACACTGTAATAACAATAATAGCTTTCAATACAAAAAATTAAATTTTGAAATTATTTTTAAATATCAATAAATGCTGAATTGTGGTTATTTTTGAAGAATTTTAATGTTAATGTTGTTCCTGTTATTATATTAAAAAAATGTAGATTGCTCTAGCTGAAAGCATTTAACGAGACTTTCCAGCTTATCTGAAATTCTGTAGTGAAATTCGTAATAGCTTTTGAAATAGAGCCCAATTAGTGACTCCACTTCTGGATATGTTACATGCAAAATAAACCTTTTAAAACATTTAAACGCATTTTTGTCAAAACCAATCAACCAAAATCAATTTAGTCTGGTTTGTCGTCTGCAACTGAACGGAATTAGTTGTTGACATTAAGCGCAAGATAAACATAAAATGATTCCCGGCAGAGCGGCCAGTTTATCTTCTTGCAAGCAAGCAAAGAAAAAGAAAATGTTTTTACATACGTTATTTTGCATTAAATTTGCGGTAAAGAAGAATGACATTTCACAACTGATTACTCTTTAGTACAACTATTCACTACTAATCGCGTAGCCAGTAACTAGTGCAGCGGCGCTGACGGCAGTATATCGAGTCTAATCAGTGGAAGTGTTCTCGTCTGTCCAGGGAATTAGTCCTAAATTGTAATTTATTAATTGATCTCTCTAAAATTTAGCTTAATTTGGATATTTCAATCGAAAGATTTTAAATTAAACCATTAAATTATATAATCACGAATAAATATTTACGAAAATTTTTTCGGATTCCTAATTTTAAAACAGTTCTATTAATTTGCATGAAAACATATTCCAAAAACTTCACAGGAGTATTTATTGTTTTGGAAATCCATACAGTTGAATTTCCTAACTAAGATAAAATTCAGAAAGTTCTAAATAAATAGAAAGAGAATTGAAAAAAATCCCTTTCGACAGGGCATGCCTACAGGCTGAGGTAGATTTCGAAATGTTTTCGATTGCTTTTTTGGGGTCATTTTTTTTTAAAATCAAAAAACTAGTTATGAATTTATAAACTTCTCGTCAAGAGCTTTTCGATGATACCCCACAAGATGTGGTTTAGAAAAATTTAGAAATTTCGAATTTCCATTCCCACCCCCACTCGTCCCCCTCCAACCACTAATTCGGTGGAGTCACCGAGAGTACTCTTATTTACTCGTGACATGGTATACATCTCAATAGGTAGATGTTTCTTCGATATGTACCTAAAAATACTGTAGTTTATTTGAAAAGTTTAATTTTGATTTTGAACTCGAGAGTAACTGTTTGTGTTGGAACACACCCTTGCGAGTCATATTTGTGCAACAAATAGCAATGCAGTCGGTGCAGGATCATCTCGGAGCTGGAGCCACATCGAGCTCTAGAGGGACATATTTACAATCAGCATCTGTGCACATAAATTAGGTGTCTTGGGTATCTTGAAATGCTATACGTAGTCATTAAACAAGCAGTATCCCCTTACGTGGTGCATCGGTGGAGCTACAAGAGGCTATTTACAGAGGACACTCACGTACGACAAAGTTCACGGCAGAGGGTAGCGGGCATCGGTGCTGCCGTCAAGGTTTTCGGTATGGGTATGGTCAGTTACACAAGCTCGATGAACAAGCGTTTGTTGATTATTTGTTTAGTAATAATGGCCCTGGATACCTGTGGGGGCGTTGTGAGTACTTAGCACTTATCGAGCTTGTACAAACTCTCGACTACATTAGCCTCAAATGACAGACAATTCACCGAGATTTCAACATGGATATTATGGGTAAACAATCCGCATACACAGTGATCGGTTATATTGGACCATCTGCAGGACATAATTCCTTGCAGTGCATTATACACGTAAGTTGTTTAGGCCCTGTGCATTTTCTACTTATGGATGGGGAAACCCCAAAACAGAATTAGGTCGGACAGATGAATGCTTCCTGAGTAACAGTTATTTCTGTGTACCCAATAAATGTTTACATGGATCCAGATTGTCACCTTAATGTCCTTTATGGAATGGAAACTGCAATTCAACCGCATAGCGAAATATTGTGGCAAGTAATTGCTAATAATACGAATCACCAAATTTTGGTTTCGACAGTTAAATTCAGTCCTCAAAATACAGCACATGGAAGATGCGAATATTTTAATGGAAGATTTTGCAAAATTAATTAAGAACTTGATGGACACATTACACTCATTATGCATGCAGCTCCATTTGAGCTTGGGCGACTAAAGATTGTTATTATCCTGCCAACCATCCCCAGCGTCTGGGGAAATTGCCATAATTAATGAGGCAATTGATGGAATTAATAGGCAAAACTGTCTAGTCGACGGAGATGGCTCTGTGACCGTGACAGGGCAATAGGAATTAATTTGCAACACTTCAGTGAGTAATAATGCAGAAGGAAGTGGACAGAAAAGGGGTGTAAAGACGTGCTGGTATTTTCTTATAGTTTGATTTTCATCCCCCTCAAAATGAGATTCAATTGCATAATTTTCATAAAGCCTTTGGTAAGTCGATAAAGGTGCTAAGTTTCAGCCGGCTGCAGAAACACCATTCTGTTTTTGAGGATAAATTCTGAAAATCTTTTGTAAGTGGCTTTGATGTCCCGCTGAGTTTCGCATAGAACAAGAAGAAGATTTTGAATTCAGCGAAATAAATTGAAAAACTTTTTGCCCTCCGTAGACGAACTTTTTATGTGAGCATGTGTGCTGCGTCCGAAGTTTTCTTTGCCGTCAAGAGGAAAACCCCGAATATTCAGAAATTCTCTAAGGATTCAAAATCTTTTGGATTTTCTTAGAAAGGGAACAGAAATGGGACTGACAGTGACACCATTCGTGCAATAATATGCAAATATATTGGAAGTGTTCGTATTGGTGAAGAAAATGTTTTCATCATCAGAAGTTCAAAATATATTTTTCAAAAATAATTACAGGTTTCAATTTTGTTTTTTAGTTTGAATTTAGGAAGACTTTCGGGGTGGTTGAGAATTTGTAAACCTTTGTTACCCTTTCATATTCACCAATATGGGAAAGAGTTAGTTTAAAGCTCAAATTAATTAAAAAGAATTCGTTTTTCCATTTCAAGGATGAGATTGTGTTGTAATCACCTAAAATAAAAGTCTTTGCGTGTTCAGAATTAGAATTCCAAATAGGTTTAATGTTTATAGATGAAAAAGGAAAACATACCAACACATTTCAGATTTTCATATAGTATACCTAAACAAGGAACAGATGACAAACAAAAAGGAAATTAGTTTTTTTTAAAAGAATTCTTCACTCAGCTTCTATTTTGTATTGATTTGATTGATGAAAGTAAGTTGGACAATATAGAAGAAATTGTAACTACACAAAATGTTGCTTCAACAGATAAAAAAAATATATCCACCCTTATTTTCCTTCACTTTAGGTACTCAAATGAATTATGTCGACAGTTAAATACAACAATACAAATGAGAACTTAGCAGCTCTTTCGATACAAAACCGAGTAAGTATCTTAAACAGTCCTTGGATTGTTGAAAAAAAGGCTTGGTGCAGTTTATTTTTATCTGTTGCAAGGTGAACAAAGTTTGCGGCAATGCGTGTCCCTGCGATTTCTTTCTCTGTGCATTTCTACCAGGATATCTTTTCTGATTTATTTTCCTCGTAAATAAATTTTTCTATATTCTAGAAATTTCTCATTGCTGTATTTTTTCCAGATCCCTTATAGAGCCTAACAAAATAACAAAGAACGAAAAAGACAAAAACATAAAAAGAAACTATCTACCGACTCTGAGATCCTTTATTCATTTCCATTGTATACACATAGCTGTGAGCATAAGAAAATAGACGGCTATAGTAAAATTTCTAGACTGTGATTGTAATCTCAATTTTCATCCCCCTGCGGCACTTTCCGTGAAAATATGGTAATTCTTCCTTTCTGCCCTTTTAATTGCATCTTAAAGCTCTTCGAGTATTCCCGGTAATTGCAAAACGATTGCATCTAGTGAATAATTTAAGCATTTTTCCCGTAATCTCTGCACTCATTAAGATCCTTACGACCAGGTAAATCCATCGTAAGTCGAAAATATTGGACTTGGGTGGAATTTGACTGCAATCAGATTTTGGGTTGCTGTAAGTATTCCTCAAATTGTCTAATTAACGCATATTCTCGTTAGAGGAATAATTGAGCTCCAACAAACATTGATACTTGTAGACGGTAATTATTTGCTTTAAGCTTTCAAATTTCCTTGGAACTTCTGTCGAAAAGGAATCATTTCAGGGTTTGTGTGTACTTAAAATGTACTTAACCGAGATCAACAAGATACTCAAAATAGGATACATTGAAAATTACTTAGAAGGATGCTTTTAATTAATGTTGTGATCATTTTGTAGCTTAATTACACTTTCGGTGCTACATTCTTTTGTTTTGGTCGGTTTTGAAATAGTTTACGATTTTACAATAGAAAACTTGTAAAACTAAATTTATAGCAGAATTTTATAAGAATAAAATATAGAAGAGATTTCTATTTTGTTATAAACTGATGTTTAATTATAATAAGTTTTGCTGTTCTAAAAATAGTTTTACTTTATTATCCAGACTGTTATCTATACAAATAAACTGAATTACGATTTTGTTTTTGGAAATAAAAAACGAGTTCTTACTATCACCCACTCTATGGGTGATAAGGTCATGGAGGGACTGAAGGGTTGTAGTCTTGTGTTATCGAAAACAGTTTATCATTAATTCACTCGCATTTTCTAATACCTATATTTTAATGAGACTAATGTTTGAATTTAAACCCACCACAAATTAACATGAAAATTCTTAGTCAAAATGTGTCTTCAATAGTCTGTAGTGTATTAAATAGGTACTACTTTAGTATTTTACTATAATATACGTACATAGCTGCCTGTGCTGAGAGAATTTGAAAATAGTTTTTTCTTATGAAAATTTCAGTAGCTTAATTACACTTTCAAAATTTATAGCAATGAGTGTGATCACAAATTAAGTTTTATTTTGTAGTCATTCATTGCATGTAGGTACGTAATCCTTTTTCTTAATAATCCATAAAATATATTGTGCATTTTCTTCGACACAAAAAAAAATTATGTTTAGATAGATTTAAAATCTATAGAAGGATGAAATGAAAATAACTGTAGAAAAACGGAAGAAGGTATCCTTCTCAAAAAACGTTGAACAAAAGGATAAAATCCCATTAGTTACCAGCAGGAACAACAGCATCCATTAAAGAAGATATTTGGTTAGGACACAGCTCCAAGGATAAATTCTACACATGAATACCCTCCCAGCGGTAGTCTGGTCTGAAATACATTTGAAAATGGCCAAGATAACACCATTAATCATGCATTACAATCGAACACTCTTGGAGGCATCCTTTTATCAACTTACAGTGCAGGGAATTTTCGGAACACGACTTAAGATGTGTTCACACTCAAGTTTCGGAACAATGGGGATGAACATTGAACAACCACCCCAAGTTTCCAGGCATATGTGCGATGCATTCAAGTCATGTTGTCGCTCAGATCTGACGTTGAGATTAATTTAGTTCATTCTATCCTGGAATGTCCAGCAGGTTAGGATGTCGCTTGTTAGAAGTTTCTGGATATATCACTTGCTTGGCACAGAGGAGAGTAACGTTCGGCCAACCACATCCCTTGTCCACATGCAATATCTAATCCACAGTGATAGGATACATTTCTGAACAAATTTCACATTGCTTTTCCTTCGTTTTACATTACCCGCGTGCAATTGAATCCTGGATCCTCGCACTGGTCAGATTATTTCAATAACCAAAACAGTGTCCTGCAATTTATGAATTTCATGAAAATTTATTCATCCAATTGTTTTAGAAGTACTTGAATGGGTTGAACGAGCCTTGGTTACAAGGAGACGGACCACAGAGATAGAAGCAGGTCTTTCAAATGATCATTTATCTCAATATGGTCGTTTCCTTTAAAGGATATCACTTTTCTTTCGGGTGTTTCAGTAAGAAAACATTTTACATTTACTTAGGTGACTCTGCTGCACTGGCGCCATCAGGAAAAAATACAAGGAGGGGCAAACCCATTTTCTATCAGAAAATAAAGAAAAAGTTCGAATTTAAAGAAAACAAATTAGAATTATATTCTAAACGACACGCCAAAATAGAAATAAGAAAAAACAATGCGTAGAGCTTCTCCTTTTAATAGTATCTAATAATAGTTTGCGAATTTGATTTACGATAAAATGCTTTAGAAATTCTTGACATCCAAAAATTTATAAAAAAATCAGCCAAAGTTTAAAGTTACTTACTGGTTGATAAATTTCTTCATAAATTATTTTCAACATAAACAAAAACAAAAACTTTTGGACGTAATTGAATCCTATAATGACTGAGGATTTTCTGGAAAAGTCGTGTCGATTTAGCGGTCTTAAGTTGTGCAAAATCCTCAGCTCAGATAACTTTTAATAACCGCAGCGCACCTTTCCTGCAGGAGACTCAAGTGGATAATATCTACAGTGCCGCATTGTTTCAAGGATGTACACTTCTTCAAGAAAATTTCCATTAGACATTAAGATGTGGTATTAATTGCGAGAATGGAGCCACAGACACTTTCGCCAATTACCTGAGCATCGTGTACCATCATCGCACAATGGTGGTAAAGTGCTTCCTATAAAAGCCCAACCATCTGGTGGATTTGCATTAGAATCGGGTGGGGGGAATAGGGGAAGGGATTGAGACGGGAACGGTGACACCACAAGCTTCACTAATTTATTGTTTTCATTAACCTGTGCCAAGGATTTCACTTTATAATAACCTGAGGATTAGTGCGACGATAGTACTCTCCAAAATGAATGCTCACGGTTTGCGATGGGGCGACGCGACGGGCGGGAAATTTGAATAAATGGGTAACCTCATTCAATTGGGCCCGATTAACTTGAAGCTTAACCTTCTAACCATGTTTTCCCCGATTGTTGGTTGCGTGGAATCCAAAATTACTTTCGGTTGAACAAGGCTACTCCGTGACGTTTTATGATGAAATCATAATCCAGTAAGAATGGGAGTTGTTCGCAGGAGCAGGAATTCACTGTACTATGTGTGGAGTTCATTTACCGCTGCACAATAGAGGGTTTTCTATGGTCCAACTTCAAGCATTAATTAAGACTAAAATCTTCTACCCAAAAGGTAAATTTAAAGAAAATATATCTTCGTATTGTATATTAGAGAGTAAATATTGCTATTTTTGATACCTGAATCGTTTGGGTACCTACCTGAATTCATCTAGTCCACTATTGAGTGATTAAAACCATTGTCCTTATGTACATTACACATACAAATCCACTCATAATAATATATCAATATCTTAACTGAATTTTCATTTAAAGGAATATAATAACCGATTTTGCAATTTGCTAAAAATTAATTAGTGCGGCTGATTAAAGCCGTCGTCCTTTTTACTCTTCAAAGCTTTAGAAATATTCTGAATGAGCCGCAAAAGTTGGTGCTGGGTCCTTGTATTGTTCTTTGCAGAAAGTTTTCAAAATTATGATGAAAACAATTGAAAAGTAGCAGGTGCGAAAGTGTGCATTTGCAATTGGTGATGATAAGACGAGATTTCCTTATGGTTGTTCTTCATTGAATTACGATTTTCGCAAATGAACTTATTCCAGGATGTTGGAATTAAGCACAATAAATGTAAAACTTAGTGATCGAAGTTCAGACGAAAAGGAAGAGTAAAATTTTCACTAGATACCATTTTAGTAAATATCAGTTCTGAAGGTATTTCGGTGCTACATTCTTTTGTTTTGGTCGGTTTTGAAATAGTTTACGATTTTACAATAGAAAACTTGTAAAACTAAATTTATAGCAGAATTTTATAAGAATAAAATATAGAAGAGATTTCTATATTGTTATAAACTGATGTTTAATTATAATAAGTTTTGCTGTTCTAAAAATAGTTTTACTTTATTATCCAGACTGTTATCTATACAAATAAACTGAATTACGATTTTGTTTTTGGAAATAAAAAACGAGTTCTTACTATCACCCACTCTATGGGTGATAAGGTCATGGAGGGACTGAAGGGTTGTAGTCTTGTGTTATCGAAAACAGTTTATCATTAATTCACTCGCATTTTCTAATACCTATATTTTAATGAGACTAATGTTTGAATTTAAACCCACCACAAATTAACATGAAAATTCTTAGTCAAAATGTGTCTTCAATAGTGTGTAGTGTATTAAATAGGTACTACTTTAGTATTTTACTATAATATACGTACATAGCTGCCTGTGCTGAGAGAATTTGAAAATAGTTTTTTCTTATGAAAATTTCAGATACACATATGCGTCTTTGATTTTCAATTATTTACAGAAAAACTAAAAATTTTCCTCGGAAATTAAAAATTCAATTACGGTCAAACATCACCTGCAGAATTTTCATTATTTTCATCAATACTAAAAAAAAAGAAAATTAGAAACGAATCAGATTTGTTGTTCCACAGTGGTGAAAACACAATCGGAAAATTACATCTACAAAAGATCGAGGAAAATTTCGTTAAATCCTGCCACATCCACCAGTCCCTGTCCGTTTAAAGGTTGAACTTCTCCTGATTCAGTTCCACATTGATTCAGATGTTGCATCATGTTTGACCGCAGACGATGGGAGTCATATCACATGTCATGAACTTTGCCACTTAAATCGATTGAATTAGACAGGAGCCAGGACGTTTGGGAGCTGCCGTCTGTAGGACTGGCAATCTGAAATGTTGAAGTTAAGGCAGGGTCCTTCAGTTTCATATCCGTTGCATGCCTCTATGAATCTTGCCATCCTGGCAATGTTCCATGTGCTCGAAATCACGTTCTGTGATATATTTCCTCGATGCCATATTTTCTAAACTGTTGAATAAATCCAACAGAGTCAGGGATGCAGGCAGCAGGATTCTAGCTGTCGGTGTAGCTGGAACTGAGAATGGTCCCACTATATATAAAAACTGGAGGTCACAGCGGTGGGCATGGCCATCCACCACTTTGCAGCAATGCAGAGATCGGGCTGTCGGACGATGGTGGTGAAATTTGAACCGCCAATGAGAACTATACAGAGGAGTTGGCGGGCGGTGGTGGTGGAGGATGTGTACTGTATAGGAGGTATATCTCTATATAAATGTACATATTTTTTCATCCATTTGGAAAATCAAATTCCATTAAACAAATTACAAAAACATGCAAACTCGTGGAAATGCCATTCGGAGCTGTGCAAAAGAAAAACGAGCCAAGTCGGCAAACATTTTAACAGGATATTTCTCTTTGAATGGGCGAGATATCTGGAACAGACAAAAGACAGCCGCCTCAGTATCTCTGGCTCTTGGAAATTTGTTTCCTGTTGAATTTCGACTGTTTACTGGAAATGCTGGTATTATGTAAGAAATTAATGAACCGCAAAGTTCAAACAGCACCGCTTCTTTATTCTAATTGGAAAATCTGCTCGCCTCCACAAAACCTCAACTGATTTGCAAGTCGCGTCGAGTGGTTTTTCTACAAATTTTCTTCGCTTTTCCATCATCAGCTTATCAACCCCGTTTGAATTTAATGTGTGGATTCCTGGTTTTTGGCTTAATGCATAATTTATATCAGTAAATGAGAATTGAGAAATATTTTATTAGAAAACAGAAATCAGGATTTCATTCGGATTAAGTTCAATTATTGTGTTTAAACAGAAACTCCGTCGCTTTGTGTAATTCTTAAAGCAATATTAAATCGTATGTCAATACTCGACTTCTTATGATACTACTATGTCCTTTTAATGAGGTCACTAGAAGATCTTTGCAATACTTTTTTAATGGAACATTCATGCAGAGAATTTTTTTAACTTTAATGCCTGTTTTCTTTTTTTATATAATGTCTGACGAAAACACACTATTAAAACTTATAAAATTCTTAAACTTGTTAAAAAATTGTACATCTTACATCCTTACATTTTTTAAACTGATTATATAGATAAAAATACTTCTAAGTGATACACAATCCCAAATGATGAACATTCCGCGATTTTCTATCTGAAATCTCCGGACGGATGCCATTTTTCAAGACCGCATATCGAAATGGAGGAGGTTGCGACATAAGAAAATTTTAATACAAACATTCCGACGAGGTAAAATTGCAAATCTGCAACTGACTTAAAAAGCGATAAACCAGGACATGGTATATACCATAGTAGATGGAACATCATATTGTGGATAGAACCGTTGAAACCTTTCACATGTCGAAGAAGTTTTATCCTTCCTTACCAGATTAGATTCTGTGGAAGGACGCGAAATGTAGAAGATAAGGAGTCAGTGGGTTCCTTGTCAACCCGGTACATATGATGAGAGTTCAATCCTCTCAGCTTCCGTTGCATTTCTCGATATGCGAGCATTATGCAAAAATTGTGGTGAAGATTTTTCTTGTGGTGACAGACGACAACGACAACGACGATGACGACACGGGAAGACGACGAGGACGAATATGAAGATGTCGCCGTCTATTTCATAAATCGGAAGAGGAGTTTATATGCCAAATGCAGCCAAGAAGGACGAGTGTAGATATGAAATTCCAATGCAATGGGAAGAAATTGAATGCTTTTAGTCAGGTTTTGTTTGTGATTTCTGTGCGAAGTGAAAAAGACGTTCCTGGGAATTCCCCCAAAAGCTGACTGAATGCAAATGACTAGCAGAAGTGTTTGTTCAATAAAAGGACTTGTGCAGCTGTTTCACAAACTTATGCAAACAATTATGTGCATGTTGACTAATAGGTCAACATGTGGCTTCGCCTTAATTTTACATGCCGCAAGGAACCTTCTGAAGAAGCAATGCGCATATAGTTTAGCATCATATCCTTTTCTTCCATTTTTTGCTGTTGTAAATCTGAGATTTTAATTTTTCTTTTGCAAAAATTATTGTTTTTCTTCTTACTTCACCGAAAGGACCCGCATGAAATAGTTTTTTAAAGCAGATCTAAAAAGGGTAATTTATCAAAGACACCCTCAGTATATTACGTCCTCTGTCGGTGAATAAAGAAAAAGTTCAAGGATACCATCAGGAACAGAGCGGAGTGAATCGAGCAAAAAAAACTCTCCTTTAAGTAATATATCAGTGTATATCGACTACAAACACCGAACTTCATACCCCATACCCCAAAGAATAAAGCTCTTCGACTTCAACAAGGACCAATCGATTATTATCGGTTCGTTAATAACTCTATTCCCTGTCATACGTCAACGGATAGAGCACTTACTCGAAACAAGGCAACCTAGTGACGATGAACTGAAAATTCTTTTATCCCCAAAGACCGACAAACTGGGGATAATATGGAGCGCAGTATACGCGAAGGATGTTGGAGCCAGGAGCCTAGTTATTATAAAAGCAACCAAAAGGTTACTTTGCACAGCGCGAAAAAGTTGACATCCGTGGGAGGCTGACAGGAACCCATAGTTGTCTGGTTTTATTCACTCGCTTTATGAGAAGTGTTTTTCAAGAAAGCTATCAAAATCACAACAGGATGAGGACCTGGTAACAGTAAGCCCTCAAGGGAGGTACCACAGCAAAGAGGGTATATGCTTCTGACATTGATTGATTATATCAACATGAAAATGAACGAGAAGCACTCACTGACACATAAAAGGGACTGCGCTTTTTATCCTTCATATTATTATATATATATTTTTTTCCTTAACTACTATAGTTTTTGTTGTTGTTGGTACTGATGTCGTCTTTACTTCTGTTGTTCTTAATATGTCTTCGGCATCATCTTCTCAAGAGCCAATCGCTGACAAACTTGGTACGTTGTTATAGTGGGGATAATGGCACTTCGACGTAAAAGGCACAGTCAGGATTTGAGGGGTGTTCTTATCCTTTATTAGTTTAAGGGCTCTGCGTAATTTTCTGTCAGCATTAATATATTTATCATGTAAAATATTTAAAATTTTACGTCCTTTCCAATTAAAGGTGGTCCTTGCTAGATGTTTATTATTACACGAATTTTTAGAAGTTGTAACGGTTTTACCTTCTAAATTGTATCCTTCTGCATTAAACTTATCAGGAAACCATTTGCTGCAACTGATAAATTTTGGATTGGTTTCCTAATTTCGTCCGCAGAAATTTGTTCACTCATGGTGTATCCTTGTTGTACAATTCCGCCCGGCCATGAAGTTTCCTTTGGACTAGAACCAAGTTGTTTTTGGCATCTTGAATCCATATTAGTTTTTGTCTGTGAAAGAAGTGTTTGCGAAAATGGTCTTATGTTTCGCGAGAAATAGATCCTGTCATGCGGAAATAGCAGGGAGGGGTTGGATCCCCGTGAATGCCTCTCTAACCTGAAAAGGGGGCGTTCCTCAAGGAAGCAGGACTGTTGAATCAATAAAACAAAATCTCTGGAATACTTGGCAGATCTATCAGTTTAACGCTTGCATTCTACCATCCATTAAAATACTGGGATCTGCACCAAAAATAAACAAACCGTGGCCAGTTGTACTTTTGCAGGAACAGAATTCAGGATACGGTGCCAAAGAGTTCATGTTGCGCATTTTCGCCCAAAATGCTGTTGGTCAATTGCCAGCTGATTTTCTACACTCCAGTGCTTTCTGCAATGGGGTATCCTGGCATCTAGGATACCTTTGTTGGCATCCGTCGCAATATATGAGCTCCCTGTTGCTGACTCAGATATGTACAAGGATATCACGTTGCCCATGCCAAAAATTATTTTCGCCTTGCGTGCAACAGAAAAGCCAAAAACGCTTGTTGGGGACTTTGGAGCCATTCAAGTTTCAGCGCTTTTGCGCTGCCATTTATCTAGGTTTTTATTCCTTTTACCCTATATATTTTTTTCCGATATTCACAACAGGCAGGATGCGGTGCTGGAGGAAATTCAAATTTTTCTGGCAAAGAGTTGAAGGACGAAAATGGAATGAGGAATAAAATTTAAAAGATAAGTTCTTTGATGAATACTTGTAAAATATTTGAATCGCTCAAAAAATCCTTTTGTCGAAATTTTTCCATGCCACTGCATGTCATTCCAATTGACCTTTGTTGCAATTAAATCTTAAGTATCAGAGCTTTCACTTTGTAGTGCATGAATTGAAGAAAATGTTTTTTTGGAAAAAATGCTCACAGACTTTTATCCTTAATTATTTCTTGAGCGGCTGCTCTACTGCTCTGATGGATCGATTTCATTAGCATAAAGGCCTTAAGCCCTTCACTAAAACCCCGACTTCTTGGAGGAACTAATAAAAGTAATCTCCCAATGAATCGACATAGCAACCTATCAATTTACCACCCATCCCCCCCTGGAGAAACTAGCACTGTGATACTATAAGATCCAATGATAAACCCGTCGGGGTGAGACCCCAGGATAATGAGATTTCAAGTGAATTCGAACAAAAGCACTAGTGTCACGACTGACAGAAGGCTACAGAAGTATAACAGAAAAGTCTTCACGTCCTTGCTGGCTGTGGCTGATAATGCACCCATTGTGGATACCCTAAGCTATCGCCCTCGCCGTGGGATGCTGGATCCCACTTAAGACTTTAAAGCACGTTCTTAAAGTTGAGTGATTGAGAATTTCACTCAGGAGAAATCTCCTTCTCAGTGCCATGCTCGAATTCTAGTTTTAGGGCGTTATCGGATGGAATTCATTCGTGCCATGACTGATTGTTGTGGTGCAACGTGTGGGGGGGGGGGGGGGGGGCGTTAGCAGTGAAAAACTGCATTTCGTCATTTTATGCAAACCTTTTTGTCTAGATTTATCGCTGCAACTGCAGTGGTTACCATTGAAAGTCGAAAGTTGTCTGTGGGAAATGCAACACTTGGGGCTTAGAAATCGCCATAGACGACGCCTAACAATGAGGGGGAGGGGAAGGTTGCCATCCAAGTATTCACTCACTTAACGTCAGCACTGATCATTTACCTATACGATGAAAATGCGATTGAATCAAACCATTTTCTGACCCAAGTCTTCCGTCTTATTTTTTTTTCTCAAACTTTCAAGGTGTAACGCTACGCCATGGAAGATTTATTTGATCCTTGATTTCATCCCACGGCACCCACCCACAGAAACAACCTGCTCTCATCAGAAAAATTTTCTGTTGAATTGGCTTGAACTGAAATTAATTCGAAGATTAATTAACCCGAATCTATTCGGATGCGCTAGGTCGTCGCGACTGCTATCGGATTAACGCTGATCTCAGCCGGTGCCGGTAGTGGGGTGTAGAATGAGACCATCCCCAACCTTCCGTCTGCAACAAATGATGAATCTTTTCAGTGCACATTTAACGGGAAGTTGTAGGGAGGAGGTGAAAAGGCCCTGATCATAATTTAATTAAAACGGCCGAAATCATTTTTCATTTTCGTCGACTGGAAAATGAAAATGAAGGACTCACGCAAGCCAGGCTTAAAGGAGCAAAACGAGTATTACTATATATTTCGGTATTGAATCGGTCTGTTTGTGTGGGAAGCATGCGATATTGCTAAATTTCAGTTGGGTGAAATCGACAATGATTCAATAAGTGGATTCGTACATGTGTATTGGTTTTTGGCGCCTCATTGAAAACAAAAAGTGAACAGGGTTGAAAGGAGGATGAAAGGAGGGGGATGCTATAGACTGGAGCGAAGCGCATTTCGAAAATACAACCCGCCCTTCCTGGTATCAGTCAATGGAAATGAGTAGCAATTTTCATCTCTGGAATTAGTAAAAGCCCACAGAGCCAAAGACAAAAGACCATTCCGGATGGATTTCATAGATTCATCTGTTGAATAAGTGAAAATGCTAAATTGCACGCGTTTTCACCGTGTGCAATTCAGCGTCGGGTGCGCCAGATTCCTCGGCCGCCGCTCCCCTCCGACGGCTTTCCCATCAACAGGCATAAAGGGATCGAGTGTGAAATCAACAATTTTCGTTCCTAATGGGGTTATGCCCGGAGCGTGGGCGACGCGGCCTAGCCTTTTAATCAAACACCTGTTAGGTGCCATGTTTTATGGCAACAGAATATCCATTTTCGATGTGCGTGCTAGAATATGACGATCCCCGAGGGGCCACCATTTTGATTCTTCATTTTCTAGAACTATGCGAAATCAATGACGGTGATGACACAGAAAAACAAAAATCCCCCAGAAATGGGAATTGGTGTATAGTAGTCACACATTGCACACATCCAACGACCATTGTCATAAATCCCTGCTGTTGGCTTCAATTACTTAATTAGAAGCGATGGTCCTTTCAAGATTTATAGACGCCCCTAAGCCACCGAAGAACGGTGACGGCAACCAGCCATCAAATTTTATGGCTGGAACACTTCTCAGGTAAATTAATACGAAGGCAGGTCATAATGACCTGAGCAAGTGGGAGTCAAATGACCCACTGTCAAGTCAAACGATATACGTGACAGTTATCTAAGGGATTTATGGGCATCGGGTCGGACATATGTTCGCTTGTATGGCTACGAAATGGCGGAAATTATCAGCTAATATTGGAACTCATTTACTCGCAAGTGATGGTGACGCCCCCCCGGGGAGCAGGATCTGCCAGTTAACCTTTCCACGTGTGCGGAAGAAATAGAAATGGAATTGGGCTAGGACAACGTTGAAGACACTAAATTAATTCGGGCGTCTAAGGAAGTTACGTAGTCATTAAGGAGCTCGCGTGATTAAATTTGTCTTCCTCATGGATTATAATCTACAACTTAATAAATGGAAGCTTTGTCGGTGGGGTGATGGGGGGGGGGGGGGGGGGGGGTTAGACCTGACAGTGAGTTTCGTCGGGTTCTTAGATAGTTGGCAGGAATTTGCTGAGAGTGTATATGGGATTTTATTACCGCACGTGAAAGAGGGCTTCGGGTTTTATAATTTTATGAATTTCCTCCATTTTGAAAGCTTTTTAATAGACAAGAAGTTGAAGGTATCGGAATATTGAACAGGTCATAAAGATACGGCAGGCTATAAACAAGGATGTGTCTCTTCTATTTCATTTGTTTTATAAAGTTTGCTGAATAATATATACTTTGAACAACATTTAAATTGTATATCGTATACCTACTTATTTTTCATGAAATATGTATTCCACAGCCTTTGTAATTTTAAAACATATTGACAGTTGTTTTAATTAAACATTTTTATCTTATACATTTCTGTATCGTTTTGCGATTAAATTTGCGGTTTGCAAATACAATTTATTCACTTTTGAAAACACTTCGCAAACAAGTTCAACAATATGGTACCATTGCAATGCCCTTTCAGAATACTTGAATCCATTCGGCTTGTGGGCCACTCGCAGATGTGGTTCAAAACTTTTTCGGAGTTGCACATTATTTTAATGCATTTATTTTGGTTATTTAACTTTTTTATTGACTCAAGTGTGCAAAAACCATTCGGGAAAAAGTTTTTCAAACTATACTAGAGTTTTACATTACGGAAATGACTCCAACCGTCAACACATGGAAAGCATACTCCATTGTTAAACGGGATTTCCATATTCACATGATAAAGTGCATCAAGTCTTGCAACGTCGTTTCATTTTACCCTGGACAACAACTTTTTCTGGTCAAATAGGAAAACTTATAAGATGCTTCAACAATTTTTCCCGAACGTACTTATAAGCATCCGTCGTCTCCATAGATTTTACGAAAACAGTCTTTACGAAGTTCTGACTTACGTACAAGGTCTTTGCCCCCCTCCTCTTCGCATCTAGAACAACTTATCTCCAGACAAATAAAATGTCCAAACATATTTAGAAGCGATTGATCATATAAGTTAGATCAAGTTTTATACTTTAATTCGCAACACAAATAAAAATTGGTAACTGGCGGGAAAAGTTAAAAACAACCAGAACTCCCTGGAATCCTTGCGTTCGCGTTCAGGTGGAGTTGTTCTTTTCCCAAGGACTCTGCTCTTAACTCGCACACAGGCAGCCCACTTTCTTTTTCTTTTTCCTCTGTTTTTTTACCTAACTGATAGCAATATTTATTCAAATAACATTTCCGAGCATCGGAAATTCGCCTTTGGATGTTTTTGAAGTGTGCACATCAGCCCCGAAAGAAGTAAACGTTTTGGAGAGCGCAGGAAAAGGGAAACACCCTCTTGGCTCTGTGTCGGCCTTTCTTTGCTTCTTTGGGGTTGTTTGAAATCGAGTTAAGGACGCTACCGTTCTGGGGGCTGAATCTGAAGGGTTCCTGGGCCCAGAGTGTGCGAGAGTCCAATGTTTGCATTCGAATCGACTGAGAGTGGCGGCAAAATTTTTCCATGAAATTTGTTGAAAATGGAATTATCGCGCTTTTCGGGGACAAATATCAGAAATCCACGTGGGATAAGTGTTTGCACTGTTCAAGCTCCCCCGAGTAGCTTGGAGGCAGCGATTGACTTCCAACTTCGGAAGTTTTGAGGTAAGCGGGGGATGGGGGTGGATTGGTGGGACCCACCTTTAGCTTTAGGAGTGGAACTGTTGACAAACACTCGCTTTGGCAGATATTTGCTGGAGCAATTTGCAATTTGGCGAAGAGCTCGTTTGTCCCCAGAATATGTTCGTACTAAGTGACGGTGACATATCCTGTTGATAAAAATATTTCCGAGATCGAAAACAAACTCTTAGGGCTGTTTGACTGCTGGAGTCATTGTGTATAGGCTTTTGGCTTGCCTGGGATAGCTATCAACAAACGCAACATTTTACTCAAATTCATCAATAAATCGATTAATGTATTAAATTATAAAATTATAAAAACTTTGAATGCTTTAGTAGAAAAAATCCGAGCTCAGTTATGTATTTCAGTTACTTAGCATATAGTATAAATAATGTAAATATTTGTTTAATATTAGTAACATTCTTGCTATTAAGTTACATTTTAGAGCGTATACAAAAATCTAAAACTGTAAAAAAAAAAAACTGGAACAACAATAATGTTTCACATTTTACTTAATTTTATTTAACAACAGTTTTAAATATGATGGATAAGTTTAATGTTTATTTGTACTGATAAATTTCTCATTTTATGCAACAACAAAACGAAGATTATGCTAGTCGTACAAAACATTTTTCACCATTTTCCTTTGGTATCACAAATTTACAATCCAATAACAATTTTGAAAATGAAAAATATATTTCCTTGTTAAACACTCAATTCCCGCGAACCTTAATTTAACCATTAATTACAACCCTTAATGTTGGTTCACCATAAATATACTTACTTATCTCTATCTGTCATTTCCGTTTCCACTGGAGCCAGCTTTATATATAATCGCACTTAACGGAATGAAAAATAAATCGAAAACTATTCATCTTTCAATATAAAAAGATGATCCTCAACTTGCCATTATAAAGAGCATGAAAATCGATTCACACCAATCCTGGTCAATCCCTGTCCTTTCCTCTCGCAAATACTATAAGATTTCTCCCGGGAATGAACACATTCTTGATGTATGGTTTTAGAATGACCATTTATTACGATAGCATTATAAATTATATCCGTCGATGTGCTGCATATAAAATAGGCAACAAAAAGCACAATAACGAGCAGTGGTTCATCCCTTGCTAGAGAATTTTCATATAAGAATATTTCAAGCTAACATTGAAAAGACTATATAACAATAAAAACAGCAACAATAATAATGATAATAATGTAAACGACAACACTGAAAATCTTTTCAACCAGATGAATACAAAAGACCGGTGTGGATTCACCATAACAAATTTGATACCTTTCGGTATTCAAGGATACGAAATACTTGTAGCTATACCAATATATATATATAGTATAAATAAATAAATTTTCTACATCGCATACCATCACGAAGAACTTTTAAATAATTTTAATATGTCCCCGAAGGAAATGAAGGACTTGTGAATGCAATAGGTTGGACTTCTCTTCCTGGAAGATATACACAAGGATGTTGAATATAGAAAGTGCTTATCACTCTTTAGAACCTACAGCAGAAAACTGTCTTACCTTTGGAAAAAGGGTTTGAGCAGTGATTGTAGCATAAAACATCGCGATACATATAAGTTTGAAGAAATGTGTGTATTTATTTTTTATCAGCCAAACACTCGTCGTCGGCCTTTTCACCTTGGCATCCTTCTTGGGCAATCGGTGTAAGGACAAACCATTAATTTTGTTGAGACCGTTGTCCCTCCAATTTCACCTGACCTTTTCTTGGTAAAGCTTAGGGTTGATGCGGACACCCTTTGAGATCGCATTTATATATCCAATTGGTGGAGGGATACAAATCCCGACAATGATAGCACGCATAAACATTTAATGGAGTTTATAACTAAAATACTCTGGCTCTTTTTATTCAGGAAGGAAACTGCAAATTCGAATTTCCATCACAATAAGTGGATACTTGATTGGGGGGTGAGTTTACCTGCCTGAATTTTGAAGAAGGGGCTACCGAATGTGGAGGACGCTGGTATTCTTATATTCCAGCATTTGCATATCACAAAACGCATTCACATGTCCTGCTAAGGATTTTTTGTTGTTGATGCTGTTCTCGTTGTCGTTTTTCAAGAATTTATTTCAATTGCCTTCGTAAAAAGGAGATTTTGTAGCTCTGTGGACATTTTCACGAGCACCAGGATTAGGTTTACAAGAATTTAGTATATAAGGAGCTGAGTTATTGAGGTCTATTCACGTTCGCAATGGTGGAAGGAACCGTTGAGGCATTTGACATTTGTGGTACAGGACACACTTGTTCGTTTGCTTGTAGAAGAATTTATGCTGGCTTGTACAGGAAATTCAGACACAATTGGTCCTTTCTTCTGGATTAAGCCAGTCATGATTCTCGTTTGGTAAGAAGTGCTCTTATGCTTTGGAAAATTTAAATATTTTTCTCTCTTGAAAGGAAGAAAGAGTGAAGAGTTTATGGTAATTGATGGAGGACTTGTTATGGGAGGTGGAGTTCCGGATTGGGTGATGCAATTTAATGGATAATGGAAATAAGTAGAAATTACAGAAAAATTATTATAAATCAAGCAAAATGTAGAACTGCTATCGCATCTGTTATTGAAGAATAAAATGGTGGTTACTTCTAAAAATGGTTTCTCTTGTACGAATGCTTATTAACTGACCGTAATCAAAATTCATTTAATGTATAAAATTATCTTAAATATTGCTGTTCTAATAAAATGCAGTAAAATGGCACAACTTTAAGGTATTAAAATTAAACAATACCATTGATTCTAAGATATTATTCAGAATTGAAGAGCATTTATAGACACTCCACGTGATCCAGATTCCCACCAATTCAGTGGATTGAAAAATGAAAAGGGTTCTATACCATAAAACCGCATCAACGGGATCTTCGAGAAAAATGTCTTTGAACGTTTTACTTCAATTTCTTTTTAAGTCGATTTTCCAGTTTTGTTTTAAACCCTCCCCAAAAGATAATATTGTATGTATCCAATGTAAAGTGTGAGATAAAATTGCTAGACTATCTAGAACGGATTTCCCTTCCAGCTACTCGGGATGCAATAATTTCTCCTTGGGGTGCATTCGAATTAATAACCCCAAGCCTTTGGTATGCATTCCACTAAGATAAACTGAAAGATAACAGCACACTCTTATGGAGGGGCCACGTGTCGTCACTGCTCCTGCGGATGGCGAGAATCTCTATAGCGTTGAAAAATCCACCGTACTGGAAGTTATGGTTATCTCTTAATACCTTAATGAGGGTGACTTAATGGTGAGTAGATCCCAGAGGGGAGGGTCTCACTGTCGCGTTTCGTCGATGGGTTAGAAGAGAAATTCACATTGTTAAGCATTTCTCTAAACAGACATCCTTGCAGTTAGTCTCCTTAAATTTCTTTTTTCAAGTGAAATTGGAGAAAACTGATTAAATTCATTTCCAGCTAGACTAGAGCCCGGTATTAACAAGGATCATTACTCTCTAAGCCTTTGGGATAAAACCAAGGATTAAAGCTCTCCAAAAGGTCGTAAGCAGAAGCAATTTCGGCTGAAAGCCAACCAACTTAATTGCCCAGTAAAATTTTAGGAGAATTTTTACGCACACTTCCTCTAATTGATTTGATAAATTTCTATTTTACTGTAATTTAAAATGTTTTGACGGAGTTATAATGTCCTTTTTTTTATACCTAAATAAATTCACGGAATTATATTCATTAAAACTTTTGATAGACATTTATGGATTCTTATTTAATGTAATTAAAACAAACTCAATTTGCTAATCTAAATTTTTTATTCGAAAAAAAAAAAAAAAAATGAATTTTGTTTGGTATACTATACACAATAATAAAGACTTTTGTGAGCCTTTTTTAAATTAGCATAAAACATTTCAACTAGATTCTGCAAGCACCTCAAAATTTAATGTTTTTCCAATGCATGCCTCAGTGAGGCACAACAGTTGTTATAACGTGATTCATATAATTTTAAAATGAAATGAAATTAAGGACGAAATGTAAAAGTCTTCTTCTTGATTGCCCAACATGGCTTAGTTGCTTCCAATATTAAATATAAATTCCTCAAAGAGTTCGAGAGTATATTCTGAGAATAAATCGTAATTCTCTTCTCGTTAAAATGATTCAATTACATCATACAATCCTTAATCCCTCTTACAATTCGTTACACTGAACAACCACTCAAATTACGAGTTACTTGTATTCAATCTTGAGGAACTCGCGTATATTCCACATTGATTCCAAACCGAGTCCCCGCAATAATTTCCGCCTACTGATTCGCAATAAAGTCAAATCTGAAAACTTTTGGAAAAAGTGAATTTGTGATTTTGTCTGTTCTCTTGAAATTCGTCTATGTCTGTATGAAAAAAAAATGTCTTTTTTTATGAAAATCTTGAAGATTATCATCGAGAATTTGGAAAGGCAAATGGAAATATCCACAGTCAATTACATAAATTTGAATTATTAACTTCTGTCTTTGATTTTAACAGGAAAAATCTATAAGAAAAGTTACATAAATGTAAATGAACCTTTTGGAATTATTTTCCTTCACAGGATGTGAAAAATGGAGGCGGAGACGATAATTAGGAGATTCTTCTCAATAATACAGCACGTAAGAATGATTCTGAAGAAGCATCATTGATTGAGTAATGACTTGCAAACAGCAACAGTACAATGGCTTATTTTCTATAAAGGGTGGTGCTAATCCTTTCCAGCCAACATCTACATAAGTCATCAGGCGACATTACTTTGTTAAGAAGTTGCTTGAAGCCCGAGGCGTTATACTGTAAGACGGTAATGTTTGGTTAACTGGAGCCTCATATGTGTACAGTGTACAGGGATTGATAACAAACAAATCAGCAAAACAAAGCGACTGGAAGGAATGGAAGCGAATCCTAGAGCGTCATTGGATCACTTCTTCACTCCACAAGTCCTTCGGAATTCTCGTGAGCACAATAAAATGTCAGCGTTGGGGATATAACTGTGACTAAGTTGCTCCCGGCTGTACATCAATTTTTGCCCTGCGAACATCGATTCCACCGCAAAGGAGAACTCCTCCAAGGACTAAGGAGTTCCAATCACTTCAGGAAACTTTGGAGCTAATTCAATCGATTGATTCACAGATAAAAATTAACGTTGACTGCTCTTGGCTTGTTTGGTTAACGGTTGTAGCAGAGATTTGTACAGGCTTAATGAGTGTTCCCAAACACAGGACTAAGGAATTTGGAGCCAAACATTATCGTTTCGCAGCGAGCATAAGGAAACACTTGACTAGCTTAGACTGATTAGATCGGGAAAGGAGCTCATGACGACATTTGTTAATATCCTGAGCGAAGTCAAGATATTTGCCGAGTACAGACAGTTTTGGTAAATTTTCGGACGGAAATTAAAGATGACTTAGAACGACTTTGACATAACAGAAGTTCGGTGAAGGATGTCCTTTTGGAAGCAATTAATTAAATATATCAACGGCTTTTATATGTCATTTCACTAAAACCACGCATTAGTTGGAAGATTTAGTTAATATACATCGTATATAATGTGTGTTTGTTGTTCCAGTTGATAAACTGATGTTGGCAATTTGAAGCATCTCTAGATGCCTTTATTAAGCCATGAATCTATACATTCAATCTTACAATTAGTTTATTGAAGGCGATTCCCGTGCAGTTACAATTTTCAAAAAAATCAAATTTTTTTTATTTTCTCAAATTAGGTAGGTACAACTAGCACTATGCAAAAATTCCAAATCGATCCGAATAATATGCGTTAAAGACATCTTTTGCGATTCATATAGGCAGCTGATCTCAGGCAGCATTTAAGAGTGAAACTTTAAACTTTAATAAAAATCAATCAAAATATTGATCATAAACAAATAAGATCACTTAAGAACATCAGAATAACATTTCAAGCAAATAGTTGAGAATCCGCAGTAAACTACAAAATTGATTTTCGTAATATAAATAAGATTATTTTATTACAAAAATCAACATGCGAGATCCGCCAGAATTGAACTTTAGCTTACGCGGCCTAGTCGCTTAACTAAATAATATCTTTAGCTTCCTCTGTGAAATTGGGTATTAGTACCTACTATTACACATTAGTTTTATAAACAATAAACCAGAATTTTTGCCTCAAAATTCAAAAAAAGTTCAAAAGGCCGCCATTTTGTGACATTTTGAAAAGAAGAAAAACCTTCGATCTGGCTAAAGTTTTGAATGCTTAGAATATGTTGGAACAAATTCTTCAAAGTCCATCTAGTGGTTTATAAAAGATCGTGGCCCCCGGAAAGTGCCTTTTTAAAAGAGGGGGTTACAATAATTTTCTTATAAAGTAGGTTTTGTGTAAGAAACACTATACAATAATATTCATAAAACAAATTGAAAAGGTCTATTTTCCACACTGCTGTACTAGATCCCCTTAAAAGAAGCCATATCGCACTCAAACGTTCAATGAAATATATATGGTAAATAGTTTTAACAAAAACAAAAAATACCCTGTTGTTGTTACAGTGTCTGTAATTATCAAAATATAAAATCAAATAATGTCCTTTTATTGTTGATCGAATTTTGAAACAAATCAAATGTAATCTACTTTTAAGTACTTTCTGTGCATTCCCAGTCCACAAAATGCAAAAATCACTTCGCCCCATCGGAAACTATTAAAATGAAATCCCCGGAAAGTGGTCCCATTTAATAGCGGCGGTTCGATAGGAGTTCGCATGTCACTTCAATTGACTGTAATTAGTAATCTGTGAACAGAAACCGCGATAAAGTTCGTTCTCGCAGCGGTCAATTATCGCTCCTATCATTAATTCGACTTCCAATCCCATGTCGAAGTTCAGGGGAACCGGACCCGGGAACCGGGTGACTCTCATTCAATGAAAATTTCAATTGAAATGTCAGAATATTTAAATCAAATGTTTCATCGATAAAATTGAAACATTTTGTTTTTTTGTAGATCCCCCACTTCTGTTGCTCTGTTGTTTCTCCCTGAAAGTGCACCATAACCTCGAAATGGTGCAAAAGCCGTGCTCTGTTGTCCAAGGGTTTGCCATTTGGGGTTAGCAATGGGAACAGATGTATGTATGCCCCCACTTGATCCTATCGGAGTAACTCGCGCCGGACCCGCCGCGCCGCGGCTGCAGGGACCGCTCGAAAGGGCCCAAATGAAAATAAAATGCAATTTGCCCTGACGGGAACATAATTGGATATCAGTCATATAAATTTCCGAATGACATTTTATGCGATAATATTGGCGTATAGGCCCTGCGAGTCCTTCCACAGGTCGGGGATGTTATCGGTGTGAATCGCCGGCTGCAGAGGAGTGAGGTGGTGGCTGGGGGCCTACTGCAGTTTTGTCAGTCAACCTAACTGGGGTGTCAGTGCTCAAAAGCTTTCATGGGTGCCTGGTTATTGTTTTCGCATGAGACCCCCTCCCTCCGCCCATGTTACCAATTTGCACACGGAGTTCCGCACCGAAATGGCCTCCTTTGATTTGTTGACGACGAATTAAATGTCAGAAAGAGAAATTAATGGGGTTACAGTGATGGGTGCGTCAATCATTTCGCGGGCTCAGGTAGAAAATAACTGCATACAAGTGCACCTGACTTTTGATGAATTTATTCGGTGCAATGCATTCCATGAGTTTTGGCTGACGAACTTTCGCACAATTCACTGTGCGGGACTGCTGAAGATATTTGACATTAATGTGCGATATTCAGGCAATTAAGCTCACATGCATCGCAGAACGAATAGGAATCTAATATTGTATGAATGTGTGTAATTATGCCCAAAGCCTTTCCCTTCCCCCGCCAATCAAATTCAGCGGCTAATTTAAAATATGATCGCTGATAAGAAATTTATGATGACGCGACGGATAGAAAATTTAAATCCATCAGAATATTTTGTGAGCGGAATTAAATTGTGGCAGAGAGCAGCAGGATGTAACGATGTAATCCAACGTTCCAGCTTTGTGGAAGGATTAACAAGAATATTCATAGAAAATCCTTTCACAGTTTGTAATTGTGAATGTGGTGGCATTTGTTAGAATACTGATCAGTCTGCTACGAATATTTCATGCATATGTATTTTTATGTAACTAATGAAATAAATTTGTGACTAAATATATTTTCAAGAAATTAAAATATTTGTCATTATTTTTTTAAGTTTATATATATAATATTTAATCTAATATGTACGAGTAAAATCGAAAGATCGTTTGTTTGTATGTTTTTCCATGATGCCTAAACGCTTGCTTTGATATTCTTGAATGACAGAATGTGGTAATCTCAATTAGTGTAACATTATTTGATTAACACTAATTTCGGAACCACTATCAATATTTATAAGCTGAGAGATCTATTAAAGGGTCAAACATTTATTATTAAAAAGTTTTAGTTAAAATGCATACGCACATTGAAGTTCCAATGATTACAATTTGTAACACACAACTCTCACAACAGACAAAATTTTCAAAATACATATGTACGTTCAGTAGTTCTCGAAAAACAAATTTCATGTTTGCATAATTAACTTTCCCTAACAAAAAGCATAAAGTGTTGATTTTATTTTTAAATTAAGTTTTGCAAAATATAATTTCACAAAAACTATTTGCGAATCCTTGAATTACATTTTTTTTGTCTTACGTTGAATTTATGTAGGTAGAAATATTTCTTTCATTAAAACAACAAAGTTACGCAAATTCTTTCCTTTCTTCACATAACATCGAAAACTTGATACTCTGAAAAATGTTATTCACAATTTGCGAAATGCTCTTTTCCGAGGATAACTCAAAGTGTTATGTGAATTATGCAACTAAAAGAGATTTGTTAACGAATTCCAGATGGCCCAGGATCGTCTAAGAACACTTGTCAGGACTAAAACTTTCCACAATCAGTCATGCATTCGCCCTTATTCGCAGGAGCACATCCTTACCGTAATGTCACGTGAAAACATTGCTTCGAATGCATTTAAGAAAACTTGACACATTTCCTTTCAGAAAATGTTTAAGTTACCTTTTAGCCTACTGGAGTGCTGGGAATTCAACGCAGCAGGGACATAAAGAGAAATTATGGTGCAGAGCTCGACGGAATTGAAATAAAAAGGAAAAAAATATTAAGTTAGTTAAGGAGCTGTGCGGGAGGATGAACGACGGAAGATTGCGTCAGATTTAAAGCAGATAGGTGCATGCGATTCTAGAACTCGAGAAGTAAATCTGCCTTATCCCAGAGCATATCACAGGCTCTCGCAGGTACATGCTGGCGGTGCACTTAAACGACGAAAAAGGATCTTCTTCACTCGGCAAAGTAAAAAGAATCAAAGCAACGTGGATTCCGGTACGGAAGAAACTTTGTGCGAAGAACAGCTCCTTCCATTGGGACGCAATAAAGCAGGATAAAACTGGATATATGGATGGGAAACAAGTCCCACCCCGACTAGTGCATTTTGCGATTCCAACAAATTGTCACCGTTCGTTCTTTCACAAGGACACTATCTGCCGTTGATTCCATTGGCATAGCTGCTGCTGCAGATGCTGCAGCTGGCAGACACTTGCGCTATCTTCGAACCTAAAATTCAAGGATGTACGAGGAAGCAATTCCTATCAGGCTGGTGGAAGGATGGATGCCTGCAAAATGTGAACCAGATGAGCAGAGGGTGGTCCCCGAGGGTTGGAATGGCTGAGACTGAATCCAAACTGTTGCATTCAGGATCTGTTCATCCTGCATTTCTCATCTGATGGAGCGGAGGTGGGACGAAATTATTTATTAAAGGAGATGCTGTTGCTTGCCTTGAACACAAAAGGAAACTAATAGAAATACTCTCAAAGATTTATGTGCTCGTTTATAGACGCTTCAGCTACAAAGGAAAATGGCGTATATTGCACTATATATAAGTCCTGTGCACCCGTAGCCCAAAGTCTGGATCCTTCTAGTAAGCACTGGCGTATTCACAGTTTTGCCGGAATTCCATTTAATGAAACATTCGCAGTCATGCCATGTTTAAAGCGGTTTGAAGATGGATTAGGTCGGGGTTGATGAGGGATTAAGCGAAATCAGAAATTTAATGTGCAAGTGCAGTTCGCGAATTAATTTTGCTGCAATGCTGCACACTGCTGCAGCGAAATATCAATGCAAATATGATTGGGACACGTGAACTGAATTTGGTGCACATTAGTGTCAGTTCAAGTGAACGCAGCCGTTTCCGCATCCACCTTTGACGTGGAATTAATAATATTCCATTAATCTGCAATTGATGAAAAAAATTAATCAGCAGCCAACGGTTGCGGGGATGAATGTGATTGGTGTCACCAACCCCTTGTAGATTTAGCAACACTTCGAGTGCGATGCGATGTGATGAACGACTCTCAAAAACCCATTTAAGCTGGAAGCATCGCCTCGGGTGCTGATATCATAAGGAGCAGGACGATATTCTTGGCTGGTAAATGAATGAGCAAACAGGAAGAAAGTCTCACTCTCCAATATTGGGAAGAGTAGGGGCGCAATTCTGCTCCAGGAAACGGGATGATGGACTTAACTTTCGTTTAGAATAGATGGGAAAGCACATTTTCTCTACTTCAAAGAGGCAAATGGAAAAATAATTTTTCACCGTAAGACCCAGTGTCCTGGAATAGAGAAATTCTTACTTATCCGAATTAGTAGAACGATTTGATTTCTTTCCTTTTTTTTAATACCCGATAAGGAGGCAAGTAGTTAGGGAAGATTAATCGAGATGTAATTTAGGTCGCCAGTAATGGCTGATGACAAATCTCCCAAATAATTAGAGTAGGGAGGATCTATGAGCTTAAAAAACTCGGGAAGGTGAAAAAGGTGTGCTTCAATTGTTCGTGGTAGGAATATATAAAATGAGTATGCAAGTAGGTACCTATAATATAAATTTCCTTTTTTAGCATAATTTTCTAATTTAAAAAATGAATACAAATTTTTGCAAAATATATTTTCTTTATCGAAAAAATAAAGAAGAGAAAATCAAATTTTGTTAATTTTTGACCAACATTACCAAAGACTTTTAATTTAGTTATTTCATTTTACTTTTATTTTGTCCCGATTAAATTTTCTGAACAGGAACAAAAAAACAGGGATTCATTTAATATCCTTTATGGTAATAACCCGTTACTGAACAACCAAACGCAAATTTTCTCCTTTACAAAACAAAAATGCTATAAATTGCCAACAATAAATTCCATTTCATTTGCCAGGAAAATTGATGTGCTTTAAATTACCTTAAAAATTTTGTTTGCCACCAATTCCAATAATTCACTTTTTAGGGAAACCGATGTCAAAAATCCGCCCCTTGTCGAAAGATAGTCATGTTTCTACGGTGGAGAAAAAAAGGTTCATTTGTTGGCAGTCAGGACGAACAGTTAGTTGGGACAGAATACCCAAAAGTATTGTCTGGGCACGACTTGATTTGTTGAAGGAATGTACCCAATTTTTCACACTGTCTACCATGTATCCTTTCTCATTCATTCAACGATTCTTCATTCAGTTTTGTTTTTGCCATGTGGAGGACTTTTTTGAAAGTTGTAGCCAACATGAAATGTACCAATTTTCAGAGTTGAAACGGTGAATGTTCCAAACATTGCCCAGTGTTTACGTCATGTTGAGCAAGATGGAAATTGGATTTAGAACACCATCTGATGGGATGGGTTTGGAGTGAAAGAGGCGTAGAAACCACCCTTTCAACATTATTTGTTGAACATTGTTGCTCTTTACTTCTTGGAGGTGGTTGGCTTTAAAAATTAACAAAACTTTGTGAAGGAAGATGAACAATTCCAAGTTTATACGTCTCTTCACTGAAACTTTCTTCCACAAACAATTATATCACCTGCTGCTATAATGTATCCCATCCCCTCCGTCAACATTTTCACTGTTTGCTTACGAAAGTCCACTTCATAGAAGTTATATCGTAAGTTGTTTGTGTTTAGAACGAAAGAAGTGAGTTTCGTCGGTTCTATTTTGCTACTATTCATTCTGCTTCAGAACATCTCCTTAAATCTGTTCAGGGAGTTGCTACCTTTCAAGGCACGGTAATGGAGCATCATGAGGAGACATCAGGAGCAACAACTGAGTAGACTGAGATCAACGGTAATTTGCTATTAGAACAGAACCTAACAATGGAAATGAGTGCTTGAAAGAAAATGAGGGAAAACAAATGAAAACTCTTAATAGCTACCTTTTCTGTTGATTTACAGAAAATTAGTGAAATTAAGGAATCATTGGCACAGCAGGATAATGATTTCAGAAGGGAGTAATAAGTCACCATTTACGAAGTTGAGCTTGTTGAAAGTTTTACATAATTCATGTGCACATTATTAAGATTAGTTTTTAATTAAAATGTTAATACCGTTCCGTTATTATAATTTTGACATAATTTAAAATAATAAAATTGAAAAGTTCACATCGCATAATTAAGAGAAAAACTTATTAAAATAAAATCTTTCAAATTGTGTAAATACAAATTTCTTATGATTTTTAGTTTGAATGGGAATTGGATGGAAAATCATCAGATCATATTTTGATGGATTCTGTTATTTTTCCTATGTATAAAAATGGTTGGCTAAGTTCCATAATTAGCGAATAATTTATCAATATATATGAATGCAAAATTGAATGCAGCATTCCGGAAAATCCCCTGACGCCATCAATGAAACTGAAGTACCTACAACTAGCATTTTGTAACAAATATAAAAATCGATTGCAGATATTTCTAAAGTGCATTCTGACAGATGTAATCAATAATAATTGGTGGAAAATTTCGTTTAAAAAAATTCCATCCGCATTGCACATCATCATTCCTGAAGTATTGCAGCGAAATTGATTGCCAATTTTGTTAATTTTTGATATGGTTTAATGAAGATATAGAATCAGATGATTTGCGGTGCATCAAATGAAGATCTCTCACTGTAGTTCCCTCAACAGATAAAAGCTAGATAAATCAAGAAGGATAAACGATATGTCGCCAGATGAAAAATTCGCTCTGGCGATATCCCTCAGTGTGAATATTTTTCCGATTCTTCACCCTCACTTCACGGGTGCCGTTTCTAGTGCCATTTTCCATTCATCTTTGCTCCTTTACACGGTAGGACGATAGGATTTTATATTTTGCTTTTATATGGCACCCAACACCGCACCTAAATCGTCCCACGTTTATCCTTTAGCAATTTGAAAAACGACTCGTAACACCTTTTGTCAAATTTATCAAACACACACACTTCCCATAATCGCACACAGGTACAGGATAAAAAATATATATATGTTATGTTTTTCCTCACTGGAGAGGAGCTTGAGATAAGAACTGAGCCGAATGTTGAGTCCTTGGAAGTCGGTGTAGGATTGGGGGGGGGGGGGGGGGGGGGTCTAAGGGACAGAAGTGAGAAGGATCTCGCGTCCTGACGGAACTGGCTGCGGAGCAATCATTCATATTCTGGGTGCATTTTAAAAGCACATTTGTCGACAAACGGAACGTGATTTGTGCGTACATGTCGCCGTGAGGAGGAGTATTTTATGTATGTCCTTATCAGAAGCAGTACCTTCTTTGTTTTTCATCCTGATGGCTGATAACAAACGTGCAACCGATGCTGGTTATTTTTTCAGTCTTCCTTTCCATTCGTCACCCCTCTGTGTCTCATTTTAGATCGTTTTATTTCGCATTCCGAGGTGTTATGCTTTACGACATTTAGATGGATTATTCATAAGGATTTGTTAGAATAATTTATATATCTGCGCCTGATGTAATTTCGAATGTATCTCAAGTCGGATCCGTTTTGGTGGCTGATGTCCTTCGGTTGAAGAAATACCGTGGGCCCTTGCGTATACAATTTTTCGATGGATCTCCCTGCGTCAGTTCCATTCTGTCATTATTTCAAAATAAATTAAACTGATAACATATCAAACAAAAATTATTGTCATTTTTTATATCCGACAACGATGCTATTTATCTTGTCGAAGCCTCGCTTTATTTTTGCAAGGATATCGCAGTTGTCACATCTGCTTTGCGTGCCACATCTTCGTGATTCTTTACATCCTTCTTTAAATATGTATTAGTGTGCTGCCAGTTACACAAATATTGTGTAATATTCAGAAAATTGTTCAAGGATTTTCTTGTATGTCACACAATACATAAGAAGTATTCCGTAGAAAGATAGAAGTATAACATTTATCTATTCAATGACAGATGATTTATGTAAATAATTTTAGTTCTTATTAAATAAAACAAGAACAAACACATTTTGAGGAATAGAAATTCTCAATGGATATTTTGTTGGAGCTTTGAGAAGGACATTTTTATAAACATACTTTAAAAATAATTGAATTTCATGCCCGCATCTAAACATTTCGTGTTTCCTCAGCAAATACCATTGTATACTGAAAAAATATTTTACAATTGCTAAATTGACTTTTTACGTTTGAAAACTCCTTCCGCAATATTTTTTTTTTGTCGTTAAAAAATTCTTACATCAATATTTTCAGTGGGCGAATGTCGCTTGAGTGAATTTTATGCTACACCTGAGCATCTACAACTCATTTGCAGGGACATTTGAGCATCTATCCGAAGTCAATAAATGATGCCGCGGTGCTCCGATGCAGAATCAAATCGAAATGGTCGTAAACCCATTTTTAGAGACCAATCGAATTCAGCTTTCGCACAACCCTGTCGGCAATAAAATATTTTAAATTTGCCATAAAGAGTGATTCAAGTCGATAACGATCGTCTCACAAAACATTTAATGACTTTGCGTAGGTGGGCTGAAAAAGGATTCCTGGAACATTTCGGAACTTAATAGAATTTTTTTGGATTTGTTTTCGATAGATTTGCAAAACGTTGCGCAAGATGAATGCTTTATAAGTTTGTGCCACATTTAAAGGCGATGGATAATGCTTCCTTATTGATGGCAGGATAATAAGTTTTTTTCTAATAAGATCCGCTTCCGAGACCACACCATCTTTTTGCTGACAAATGTCGGATACTTTATCTTGGAAAAGGGGAACTGTTTGCATTATATGTTTATGGCATTCCTGGGTAGAGTTATCATCCACCTTTGTGGAAAGATGGCGCCTGCTCAAGACGAATTGCATTACGGGATCTCCGAAAAATTTTAGTCCTTCATGCCCGCCAGAAGTCAGGGATTTATTAAGAAAAATTGATTAGTTTCGTTATTCCTAAGTGGCGAGATTCGTCTGTGTGCATAAATTTGTCAATATTATCCGCTTTTATATCCTAGATCAGATAGGATACCCGACGGGTGAGGCGGCAAGTTAGCAGGCAGACAGCAAATAAATAAGCAAAAGTTGTGCTGGGAGTGTTTTTGCAAAGATTATCTCAGGACATATTTGCCAATAGGATTTCGGAGGACCCTGCTGGTATTTATCCCTGTCGTGGCTTTCTTGGTCGGATATTTGCGGAAATTCCAAGACGAATTGATTAATTAGAGACATCGTTATATAGCATGGATCAATATTTTGATCTGTTTTAAGTCATAAATATCGGTGCTGTACCAGGCAAATAATGTTTGTGACTCCTGTAGGACATCAGGTACCGTCGGACGGTATTCAAAATGCAACCGGACATAGGACAATCTGTGGATGGTGCAACGCAAGCTTATTACATCTGTTTGCACAAATTCACTGCTTTAATTGTTTGCAGCCGTAAGCCAATGAATCAATATTCACATTGTGGTCACTTCAGGGCTCAGGCACCATCTGCAGTTCAAAGAGCTAAATTGTTTGTTGAATCCTGTCACCAGCTTCTGGCCGTCTCCTTGGTATATCCTTTCTGTTCAGCTAGTCTGGTGTAGTGCACATATGCTTTTTGAGCATATCCCACACTGAAATCTGGTCAACTTCAAAGACTGCACCTTATTCTCAGGCACTTTGTGGAAGCTGAACTGGTGTCATGGCCACAGCAAACACGCTCCCAGGAACAAAGGTCACCACCTTTCTGTTTGTTAGCCAAAGTCTTTTTGCGATGTCCTACGGTATCGGTATGCTAATATTGGCTATAGAGATGTTTGCTTTGCTAGGTGTTGACTTCGGAATTACTTTAAGGACACCCTAAATGCCTTTACTGTCAGAAGTGTCTGGGCCTACGTCAATGATGTCCATTATGGTTCAAATAGCAACAGTGTCGTACTGTCGTCTTAAGGAAGAGACATTTTTGACCATTTTGTGCTTGAGTTTCTTATATTGTTATCCTATTTTAGGATAAGCATTTTTGGATTCAAATATGTTAAAGAAGATACGTACACAATTCGAACTGAACACATGGATGATGGAGGGAAGATCAACACTTCCAACGACAAATTTTATTCAAATACAAAGAACTTTTTATAAACAATCAACATGTTGCTTCAAAGTTCTTCTATTTTCGTTTTGTCAAAGGTTAAAATATTCTAAAGTTTCAATGATCCTATAGATATAGGTATGTATGCATAATGAAGTTTTTTGTTGGACTAAAAAGCCAGTTTAGAAAAACTTTAAAATTTCAAACCATAGAAAGAAATGAGTCTGGGATTTTTATTTTTACAAAACATTTCTTTTCTACATTTTTTGCAGTGATTAAACTGAATGTGACTACATGAGATATGAGAAAGAAACTTCTCCCCTCCTCCATGTTTTTCAACTCCATTAAAAAGGCATCTGTTATCCCTGACCGTTATGATTATCCAATGTTCGTATAGCTAACTAAACATCATCCAGCATCCTGAACATATCATCTACAAACAACCAATTCCTGCAGTTCCATGGAATGTGAATGAATTGTTGAATAACGCTAGACATGAAATTACATTGATGACTTGAAAGAAAACTCTTTCAGATGAGGTAAAACTTTCAAACATAAAAATGTATCGTTATACAAAGCAAGTGGGTGTTTGATGCAATTTGGAGGCTAATGTCGCATGTAAATCTTCGCCAGGACTCATCCTTGTATGTCGTTTTATCCAGATTTGACGATGATACTTGTACGCGAACAGTTGGTATAGCACAACATGGTGCTGTGCTGGTACCAAAACTTTTTAAATTAAATACATTGTAAAATTCTATAACGAAAAAAAAACAACAACAACGAGAGATGGAGGAATATGAGGCCTTCTAGGGTAAGTGTATGTATGGAGATGAACAAGCAGTGAAGGATCTGTGTTAGCAAGCCAGCAATAATAGGCAACATCCAACAGAGATGGCACACGAAAACGGAAAGAATGGCGCTGCGGCATCATTGACGAAACTTTCAATTGCGGAAGTTCACAACTTCGTGTTATCCTTAAAGTTTTTCTCGGCAAAAAATAAAACATTTTTCCAAAGGAACTCTCACGTCTGAATAACATTAAAGAAACTAGTTCATGTTAGCTAACTGAAGTGGAAGGGGTATGGATTATAGAATACATACAGTGAATTGAAAAATGTTTAGTTCTATAGAAGTGTCGTAAAAGAAAATGCAGGGTGCTTACAATAAGCAGGAAGGAGGAGGAGAAGGGAGGTACGGTGAAATAAGAATGAATTCCCTCATTTTGCTAAATTACTTTACTGTCTTTCCTGGTTGAATAGGAATTTTGGTACAGTACTCTACTCCATCTTGTAATCAACGGTGTGCTTCCGTCTTAAAGCATGGAACTTATTTAAAATTATCATAATTGCCACTTGCGGAACTTGTTTCGAAATGAAGTGCATTTTAAAGTGATAATTTTGATAATTTATCAAGTTTTGAAATTCAGTTAAACTTTATGTGAGTTGAAGAGATTTTACCAGCGACTTCTACCGTATAAAATCAGAGATTTTGGGCAAGAAGAAAAGGATAAACGGCATTGACGTTGCTACAGTAATAAATTTCAAAAATTGAGTTCCTTTAGTTCCATTTCCTCTTCACCAAACTCAAATTGCTGAAGGAATGTTGAGACCATTTTATAAATCACGTAATGCTCTTAAGAACTTCATCAAGAACACCTCCTGCGGATAGGTGTCTATTATGGTGTTCAAGTTTCCGAGTACATATCTCCGTATTGTATGTATGTCCCTGCAGCCAACAAGTAACATGCTGTGTCTTTGCTCTACAGGAAGATTCAGCTCATAAGTAAGACTTTTCGAGAAGATATTGTGTTTTTACTTGGGACATTCTTACAGAATTGGCTCCTGTTGTTCATTTTTAAGAAAGGGAAATCGTCATTCACATGAACTTTCAGTTACAGCAAATCCTTAAACTGAGTTAAAAGGAAATTGGGCTTCTATATAAGTCAAACGAAATTGAATCACCTCAATAATAATTGTTTAAGGTGATAAAAGAGCAAAATTAAGTGTCTTTAGGTTATTTCGCGAATCAAACATAAAAAACTTTTCCCAATGGCAAAGCATTTCGAGTCAAAGTGAAAATTGATATTACTATGTAGAGTGCAAATTAGATACTACGATTCAATTCACAAAGGATCTCCCATGGCATGCAAACGTTGCTGCGAGCCTTCTACGATTGGCTGGATGTTGTGAAGCTGTCCAGGGACTTCAATTAAATGAAGTCGCTGGGAAAAAAGTGTAAATTCCATTGGCAATGCTCACAATGTTCATTCGAAAGATTTTTTTAGAGCATTATCTAGAAGTTGAGTGACCTGCAAAGAGCATGAATATCCTGAAGGAGCGACAACGAATTAATGTTCGCAACGGGTAACGAATGTTACAATATCAATGCAAAAGAACCTATTTTGCAGACGTTTAAAAAAAATGCAAAAGGCCGTGCCTTATTTTAGCATGTTTTTGAAGAACACAAAGAGTTCGTGGAATGTTACATAATCACCGACTTAATTAATTTCCATTGCTGGAAGTGACAACAAATCAGAAAAAAGCTGTTTCGGAGGCCACGCAGATTATATTAAATGATTGTTCGACAAATTTATCGGCGATAAGCGGTAAGAACGATAAGTTCTGAGAAGTGGCCTGACGAATATATTCAAGTGGTTTAAACAAAACATTAAACATCTTTGAAATATTACACAAACAAAGCTCTCTTTGTTTTGTTACGCGATCTTGTTATTATGCTTTCGTCTGCAGTCTTCAAAAAACAAAATAAAGAACTAGCTAGCGACGGCGCGTCGCGTAAAAAAAATTCTTTCTTTTTATGCCTTCAAAAATTTCAAAAATAACACGAGGAAATTGTTTTTAAGTAAATCAATTGGTCATTTATAATTTATTCATAGAAACATTCCATATAAAAATAGAAGAAAAACATACGCACTAAATATATTATATTATTCAAAAATTTAACGAGAATTTTTATAGATGTCCACGTGCGTATCTCTGCACTCTCTAAAGCTGTAATCGTGAAGTCCCAAAACGTAACGGCCATTTGTTGGCTTGTAGATGTGAAGTCCTCGTCCGATTTTTATTACGTATCCATTACTTAAACTGTAGGTAAACAAATCTTAGCTGAGTTAAAGCAACTTCTAAACAAAAGTCTTTATGATGGAGCCTACCGGATCTGTCTATCGTGGACCACATCTTCGAATTTCAACTGCAGTTCGATGTTGCGCTTTTTCAAATCGTCGACTAGAGTTGCAAAGTTGTTCGACTGAGAACTTTTGTCTTTGGTAGCAGGTTTTGTAGTTATGGTTATTTGCCTTAAATTACGGCATTTAGTGACCACTAACTCCATAAATTTTGTTAAATTAATGAACTTGTAAAAAAAATTTATTATTACAGAGTTTACAAGAAGAACTACAAGGAAATTTACATGATATGGTTCCACTAAATAGGGCTCCTCCAGTAAAATGTTAACGACACTGTCATCTAAATGTTTTCCAAACAACCGATCGTAAGAGTATCCGGTGGTTCCTTCCAGAATGTGGAATTGGCTGACAACTTGTACAGTATCCGGCTTTAAATCAAGCATTCCTTTTATATCTTCTGCTCTCAACAAGTACTCATTGAGCTTTTGGAAATAGTGATTTTTCTTCACTTCATCACTTTCAGCTAAAGTTGTAAATGTAAATCTTTAAAAAATAGTCCGTCCCAATTAACTCTAAATTACTTTTAGCGACTTGAAACAGCTCCGCGATACCGTCTTCGTAAAGTCTGAGAGCTTCCAACCTCCTTCCCTCCTTATCGTACTCGCAAGCACTTTTTAAAAGCGTGATTGCATGCATTGTTCCACAGCACAAAACTAACGCAGATATTAAAGTAAAGACGAATGGTCAACTGCACTCACGGCCTACGTTATGCGAAATTCACTTGTAGATTTGTTGACTGTCCATTGTTTTGTTTGTCTCAATGTTTTGACAGTTCTAGCAAATGCTACTAGCAACAGCTGAGCGTTCTCACGCATCTACATTGGGGTGCGTTCAGAAACTTTACCACAACTTAAAAAGTCAGATCCCTCAGAACCCTTGAGAAATCCAAAAAAGGGAGTTGACTTTTTGATTTGATTCGCAGAATCGTCGGCAAGAACAAATGTCAAAGTAAATAAGGGATTTACATTTACTTTATGATATCTTATCAATAACTTTATCTGAAGAATGTAAATTCTTTGTAAGTTTGGAATATACTTTGATTACTAGAGATTTACGTGAAATGATTTCATTTTACCAATTTAATTCGGAGAAAGTTATTACAAAAACTTGTTTTGAATACATAGTTATTTTTAAGTAATTCATATTTTCAGCAAAAACAATAAATTTGCGACCATTTTTTGTTTTGTTTCAATGAAACTGAATATGATTTATATAAAAAAAACACAAATGTGTACATGTTTCCATTCTCATGTTGCAATACATAATACACATGTTGCTAAGAATGCTTAACTTAATGTTGCAGTGAGCATTGTTCTTTGGAATGTTGCGAAGGAAATCTTTAATTCTTTACTGTTTTAATTATATTTACCGTTGTTTGAATGTTTTTGTTTTTTTTTTTTTTTTGAGAATTTATGTATATTTTGAAAAAATCTTTTAATTTTAATTAACAATTTTTTGCCTTTCTTAGAGCACTACAAATTCGAATTGAGTTGAGTAATTTCTGGTCTTTAATGTTCTGTTCACTAAAAAGTAGTTTATAAAATTTACAGATATTTTACGTTTCTTCAATTAAACAAAAACTTCATCACAGCTGTGCTTAACTAAATTTTAAACAAGAATAAAGAAAAATCCCATAAAATTTACCTTGCGCTACGAAACGCACTGAATGTATTCAATAGAATTTGGATGAAGGATTTTATTTACTCGGAAGTTAAAGAATGTCTGCAGTTATAGAATTCGTCGGCTGAAAGTGGAATGCCCTTAAAAGAAAACGGCACGGTTGAACAATTCAGCAGAATTTAATTGGGCAGCAGAGTGGCCTGGCTGAATTGTATACCCTTCCAGGTCCCAGGACCTCGCACTTTTATCACTCTGTGCATCTGTAGATCTTCATCACGCACCCGATATTTTTTTCTTTCTCTGCAATAAATAATTAATGAAGTTTGTGTACTTAAATATTTTTTTGTTCGACAATAGTATAAAAATTCGGTAACAAAACGCAAATGCATAATTGCCTGGGTGGATAATTAATAGAGAGCTTGCAGGGTGCTTGGAGCACAGAATTAACATGGTTCTTTCATTTTCCAAAATATACAAAACATTAGCATTGTGCAAGTAATTCGTGCGAATAAATTTCATTGCTCGTTAGCAAGGAGACGCAGACTAAGGGTCCCGAGCGAAAAATCAGTTGGCCGTAATTAAACTGCTCCCGCCGCCGCCGATGGGCCTTGCAGTAACAAATCGACATGGTATCGTTATTCAAATAGACCAACGGTTTTCCGTCTTGGGTTGTGGCAACTTGAAAATAATTAATCGCCCCCGAAGTGTCGGAACGTAATCAAGCCTTATACATGAGCATTGGGCATATACCCCAAGTAATTTTCGTTCCCGAGATCTTAACGGCAATCAAGGACTTAAGTCCGGAATAGCTGGGCTCCTTGTTATGGCCGTTTGTCTAAGCGAAATCACAGCGCCAATGACTGAATCGGAGCTCGCCAGTTGCGTGCCTCTGGTTCGGCCACATACGAAGGATCTGGATATCTTTTGCAATTTATCTGTAATACGCACACCATTTCCGAATGGGGCGTCTATCGTAATGCATCAAGGCCAGCTCAGCTCAGCTGAGTGTTTTATGAGCGAGCTTGCAGGGAACTTTACGATTTTGTTAAATATGCGAGTACTTCAATTGTGTATGTTCAACTGGACTCGTCTTATTTATTAGTTCGACCGACACAGAAATTAATTTTAAACTCTCCTTTACCACGGGGGTACGCTTTATGCGTAAAGGGGTGGGGCTCAATTCTGATATATGACTTTAACCCTTTATGGTATGAATGTCTTATCTGCTTGCAGGAAGTTACCACTACCGTTGAATTAATTCTTGAACCTATATTTAGATATAATTTAAAATCAGATGGATTTAATAAAGTTCAACAATATTTACACACGTAAAACGTAAATTTGGAATAACAAAAACATATTAATTCAGGACTAAGGAATCCATAAAGAAATTTCAGGAGTTTCGTTTTTAAATTTGTGATTCCAAGGTTCAAAAGTGGAGACGAAATGATTTTATTCACAGGACTAATCGAAGAACAAAGTGTAGTGGTCGCAGTTGGGGTTCCAAATACCATCTTTTACAATCCCCTACAAAACGAAAAAAACGGAATTGGAAAAGAAGGAAAAACGAAATCAGTTCTTGGTATCGTTTTGTGGTAACGATAACGTTCAGAATGCTATCGTCCTTTTAAATGGAATGGGGAGGGAGGCGAACACCGTCAGGAGTCAGTGCAAAATATCCCAGTGCGGTCCTCGATCACAAAACCTTTTAAGCTTCGAGGAAAGATTAAAAGCCACGACCGCAGACATTTTTGGTCGAATGGAAAGCACCGCAGAGTGCGCAGAGTAGACAGGACCCTTTGTATAGGCTTCTTTCACTGGCCGGCTAGGATGTAATTTGCCTCGTCCATTTGCCCAGGAACATCCGCATTTTCTGTTTTAATGGAAATAAGAGTAAAAAAAATGTTGATAACTTCAGCGTCCGGTTGAGGCTCGCATATCTGATTGTGGTAACACATTCCTGGAGTACAGGACCTGGTATGGAACAATTGTAAGGATACGATTGCCTTTCGATTTCCTGAAGAGTAACTGAACGCACCTCGGACACTTTGCGACTCTGAGGAAATTCCAGTAAATTGAAGTAATTCTGTGGATCAATTATTGTCAGTTAACGTTGAAAGCAAATTTACAAGAGATTCTTGTTAAGAATCTCAATTCCACCAGATGATCGTTCAAACTTTACGTATATAGTATTAGTACACCTCCAGAAAGTCCTTAAAATAAATTGCTGTGGAAACAGCTCGCTGGCACGAAAGTTACCTGATTCAATTAACAATTATCCTCATCAGGAGGTTTTCTTTATTCAGAAGCTTCATTCACAGCTGTAAAAACTATCCTGAAGGCTAGAACAAAAATTAGGCAAATTTGAAAAGTTTTATTAAGCTTGTATAATTCGTGTTACATCCACCCCAGAATTCCGTAAATATACGATCTTCTGGTTAATGTCGTTTGCACTGAAAGGCATACACCAAATGGCATGAGAAGGACGAAATCCTTACATAGATGGAGATGGAGAAGGGTTGTTTTCAAATTTAATTTGCCACTTGCCAAAAGGGTAAATCGGTTCGGACGCAAAAAAAAAACCCAAGAAGTATCCCCAGCCCGAGGGTCCTCCGACACATCGGATGGATGCTTAACGTCCTCTTAAATGACTCCAATTAAGATTGCCGGGACCCGGGAGTCTGTTAAATGCTGGGAAAATTCGAGATACTGGCAGGCAACAGTGGAACACTTCAAAAGAAAATCAACGGCCATGAGAGCCATTAAATATATTAGATTTTTGGAATAGCACCTTTTTGATACTTGTTGGCATAACTGTATTTTCGGGCAATTATTGTTTTTTATGGCCGTCAATTGCGTTTGAATTAACAATTTTAACCATTAATATTGAATAAAATATATTGTACTGAAAATTAACTCAATAAATTCCACATTAAATTTTTAAGTTTTAATTTAGAAAGATTTTTATGTTTGAGTTCTATAGAAAAGCAATTATCTGAAATTTAAAATAAAATCTTAAACAATTCTCCTTGAATACTAAAAGCAACATCAATTTATTATATTGTTTTGTTCATATATCAAAATGCATATTATTCTATCCATTTGGCACCGTAAATAATAAATTTAGTATATGTTACATCGGTGCTGTTTGAAACTACGTGATAGCAAACATTTTGCGAAATTGTGTTCCTGTCACGATAGATTGTAGAAATGCAAGGATTTTCAACGTGGTCCTTATCTCTTTACAATGAGGTAACACATTCATAACTCATTGTGTTCTATCTTTCTTGAAATGTTGGAATCGCATTACAGTGAAGAAATTTCTTTCAGCTTAAAAGCTCCATAAATCTGTCGGGAATGGAATACAATTTTTACAGATGTCAAGACGGCATCGACGCCCAATTTCACAAATGCATCCAAAAATTTTTACGAAATGGCCGCATGCGGAGCAGCATTGTGGCATCTTCGGATGTGTTCAGCGCCAAAATCATAAATTGTTTTTTTATTTTTAGTTGAAGGAAAAGCAGGATCAAATGAGAAATTGAACTTTATAAATAATGTATGATGAAGGCGTAGTTGGAGCAGACGGAGGACACTGTCTGTGGGCAGGATTACACTCAAGTTATGTACTTGTAGCTGTGCAGCATATTTCATGGTTTATGTATCCTGGTAAACAGGACGAGAATGAACCATTCAAGGAACTATTCAAGAGCCATTCAGAAAATAGAAATCTGCAAGGCACAGAAGCGAACTTGTCCAATTCTCAGTAAATTCAACAACTGCGAAGAGCAACAATAGGCACCAGATCACTGACAGAATTATGGAGGTGTGGGTAATAGCTGCCCAAATTTAGCCTGGAAGGAAGCTGTTTGTCGGAATTGATTTATAACCGCCACCTCCTTGTGTATCCTCTAAAGGTTCACTTCATGTGAACTCTACACTCTACAGTCCTTTTGGAATTGTAAAAAGCCACACAGCTCTGAATGGTGCTTACAGAAAGGACTATCGCGGTTAAGATTTCTACAAAAAAAACAAAGCAAAACAAACAAAAATTGTTCTATCGAAAGGTTGTGTTCCCAACCCTTCTAACATCGATTTGTGTATTTTTGGAGTTTGAATGAATCATTTTCATTTTTCGCATTTGGAAAGTACAATAGTTAAATCCACCATGTATCCTGTTTGCATTTTACTGCTGAATGTCAATTGATATGTGTGCAATATTATTAACTTTTAAATCGTGGCAAATTTTCAGTTGTAACCATTAAATTTATCGCAAACCGTTTGAGCCAGCCTCGAATTTCCCTTGTTATGAACAATAAAGGGAGATTTTAATAATCGTATTGCGGGGGCGGAGATCGTACAACAAAATCCACAAATTGATTTCCCTTTTTTGTCACTGCATATCAACGAGGCAACAAAATGCGGCATAAATATCTGAAATCGGTCTGCTGACAATTTAACGACTTCTTACGCCACATAAAGTTTTAGTGTCATGCCCTATGCCGGGGGAAGGGGGAGCGGTGATTCCAAATGTTTGTAACTCAGCAGATTTTCTGGTTAAAATAGACCGCGATTTTACTAAAGTTTACTATACAAGTTTGCATGTTTAATTTGAAAACTAGGAAGCAATAATAGAAAGTATATTATTTCTAGGTACTAAACACTTTTTTCGTGGACTAATTTATTTCAGAATAAAGTTAAAGTCCTTTTGTTATTAACTATTTCATACATATTAACAATAACATTTGTTATTAGCTCTTTCAGCACACTTAGCGGAATGACAAATAATATTCATTGAATATAATTAATACAATAAATTAAATTAATTAATTGAATTATTACTTTAATTACCATTTTTTAAAAATAATGTTTATTTATAAATCGTTAAATATACTCAATTCTGTTTTTACATGATTTTTTCGGAAGGTGCCTACCGCGTAAAAAACTGAATTAGGTGTAGGTAGGTATATTATTTTTTAGTTACACAAACTGAACTTTAATAAATAAATAATTTCGTAAAAAATAAATTCATATAGAAGACACAACTAAAATATCAAAATAAGGCAAAAAACATACTAAAAATTATTTTCTTTTCTAAATCTTGCTCATACATGCATTTTAGAAATATTCAAATTTTACCTAAATATTTTTATCTAACTCCACAAAATGTTTTCACTGTGAAGTTGTACCATACACACAAAATATCCTTTTTGACTGGAGCTCAGTATTTCAGTCGGCAGGGCGGCAGGGTGTAACTTATCAGCAAAAACTACACAACGACGGGTGTTCTTAGTCAAGATAGGGAGAACTTCAAAAACACGAAAAAATATCGGTAATATGGCGTGCCCATGGATCCTGATACACCGCCGTCCGCCATTCCATGCATGAATACAAACTGAGGCGAAAACTTTTGATATTTCTTGGCTCCAATTTGGCGGCTCACACAGGACGACCGCATAGATTGTAAAAAAAAAACTCCGAAAACAAAAAAGCAGAACTAGGATGAGGAGATTGGTGTGTAGCCCACTCGACCCTGGTTTCACTTTCCTGATTGCAGAGTCCTCTGTCAGTGTTTCTTCACTTCTCATTTGGTCACTTTTGTTGCATCCTTACGACTACTTTAGATCGCTGCCAAAGGAAATAAATTTTCGACAAGGAAAATATTTTGCTTGGCTGGAAGGATTCAATATTAATTCTACGTTACGTAGACCATCGCACCCCATCGGGTGGGAAGAGAGGGAGCGCCTACAGTGAAAGGCTCTTGCATAGATAAGTCGCCAGTGGTGTAAAGAATCAGTCCTGATAAAGCAACAGATTTATGTTGCTGACCACTTTAACGCTCAGCTCTTGGGTCCTTGGGGACTGAGCCAACTCACTTTATGGGGCACATTGCCCACCCAGTTTCAGTTATCCTGCCCTTCCTTTATTTACTGGCGATTAATAGTGGTCCAGTGAAGATTTCCAAACTTATGTAGCCGTTCACGTTGAGTCTCAACTTTTGGTGGTGGAATGAGTGAAGTCAGCGAAGAAAAAGTGTTCCAGAGATGCTCGATAAAATTTTTGGCGTTTGCATGGATTTAAGAAATTGACCCAATTTGGAGTTAGGCTGACAAGAAGCACTATGGCGAAAATCGGACAGAAAAACAACATTACATTGGAGATAACGGTACGCGCGCCAAAGATTGAGGATTGTAGACGTACTGGAACTTGCCAACCGTGATTTATAGTCGACGGAAATTTCCCGACAACTCAACCGTGAATTTATGGTTGATAGCTTTTCCTAATAGTTGCCGTTTTAGAGATGCCAACATTAATATTTTTTGTTTCCGTTTTTTTTTAGACACATGTATAGAGTCAATGGAGTGTTTGGTTTTCTTTAGCCTGCTTTTGAAGAGTTTTCGGAGATGGATGGGGGAAACTTTTTGCAAGTAATCTACGAATATTATAGATATCAAAAATGGCTTCCTTCTTGCGCCATTCACTGGCCGGGATAGAAAAAAACGAACATATTAAGCATAAATACATTCAAGGATATCGGAAAAGTTATCGTAATAGATCGGCTCATATTTTATTGTTCTATATTCTATAGCAATTTCAGAAACAAGGAAAGATACTTTAAAAACAAACACTTTACTAAGTGTGCGAGAATTAAGAAGTGAATCTTTTTGAAATAAAACATTGAATTTTATGTAATTGCATTTTTGTGTATATTTTATGCATTATCGAAGTATACATCAAAGTATGTATGCAAATCTCAATATCTATCAAAATCTATCAAGCTTTTCAGAAATCCGTTTTTGTATTCAAAGGAGGGTTGCACTTTACGTTCATTACATAATTCGGAATGCCTATGTAAATTTCTACCAAACTTGAATTCGCTCCTAAAATGTATTTCTGAACTGTAATTTATCAACATCTGTATATAATTCTGTTTTATTACCTTCGTGTTTCCCGCAGTACAGCAGGGACGATGTATCCTTCTTGAACCCTCCATAGCTTCGTTCGCTGAAGTAGTCCATAAAATATTATAATTTGATAACAAGAATAGTATTTATAAAAAGAAAATATATTTCTTTTAAAAAAAGGGAAAACGGCACAAATTAATTTTAATAATGTTACTTTAATAATAAGGACAAATTCTGTCCTAATAATTGCTAAAGAAGAATTGGAAATGGGAATTGTTCAAGAATGCCATTAACAGTCAATTATGCAACATCGTATTATTGTGGCGATTTTGCAAACAATTGTGTCCTGTTTATCCCCTCCCTCAACGTTAATTCTGTTTAAATTGGTATTGAATTATTACCACAGGTGCTATTCATGCGTTTATACCGGATACAAACTCCCTGCGTCAATTGCAAATAGCACAGGACGAATTTGGTGGTTTTCCCAGAGTTTCACATGGAGTTAATTTCACATCCTGGTTTTGCTAAAGATACACCAGGAAACATCAATAATAATTGTGCAATGGATGTTATCGACATCCTCCATTTTATTCACAAAAATCACGCATCCGTCCACTTAAAGGACATGATTGGATTCCTTAGAAGGCGCCTGTTCAGGAAATTGTGGAAATTTTTGGATGATGGTCGACTATTTATTCGAATGACAAGCGAAAGTTCTTCCCGGAAATTGTTTCAATGACTTTGGGCTTTTATTCTAAGTGTCCTGAAAGACTGAAAGCAATTTAAAAGCAGTGAAATTGGAGGAGGGAAAGGACCAATTTTCGGTTTTTGTTATTAATAGGATGCTTTTATTCGTAATTAAGATGCTTCAAAATTTCCCGAAATGGAACTGATTAATTCAAAGCGATAATTATCGTTGAGCTGGGATTAACGCATTTACAACGAATAATTGAATCTGTTCAATTGTTATTTTCTTTGTTCAAGAACAAAACAAATATACATCGATAATACGTAATTGTTTGTTTCTCTTCTTTTTTTTTGTTTAACATCCAACAACTTAAAGGACCAAAACGTACATCTTACTTATTCTCAAACGAGCTTAATTGCAATCATTATAGCAAATCTAATGAGATGATTATATAAAAGAAGGAGTTGAGCCTGTAGGATTTAACTTCGATATACTCAGCCAAAAGGGTTGGCAGAGGATTTGGTGAGAAGGACGCAACATTGACATGCTTTCAATTGACGCTTCAATTTATGCCTAATGGGCAAACCATTCTACCCCTGAAAGCCGAGAGTTCTTCCGTAATATGGCAGTAGGCCTACAAAGAGGCCTGAAAGTAATGTTATAGAAACACCGAACGATCCCGAAGTGGATTTTCTATTTTTGCAACGGAAGAGGGAAAACTCATTAATACGAGTCTTTTTACAAATTGTTGTATAGCACGCACCCCGGCAAGTGCTGCTTTCTGAAAACGAAAAGAAGAAAAAAATAAAATAAAAATGCGCGAACGTAGACACATAGTCACTTTAAGTAGAAAAAACGACCATTTTCAAAAACCAACCACCGTAAATGATGATATTCTCGGATTATGAATGCCTATTGGAATGTATGACACACGAGCCCCATTATGACAGCCATTCCAGTTCAGGCATAAATAAAGTTCGGAAATAGATAGAGCCATACAAAATGGATAAAACTTGCAATAATGTCCGGATAAATCACGATATAAAGGATAATGTTAGGGTCCCTGTTCCCCCACCCGGTTCGACCACACAATCGCCTCTCAGCCTCGCCGTTTGAGTACTTTGTCGACATTAATGGTCACATTTAAAAATAAAGTGGAAATTATGATGAGTATCGGCACAGCTCTATTTTGACGAGCGCCATGGTCGTACTCCACAAAACTACAATAGTATCGAGGCGGGGGATGTACTGGGCACTTATGGGTGGGTTGGTGTTAGTCCACGCACAGACGCTTGTTGATTTTTATACATGAATTGTCTGCAGCCTATTTTAAGCTTAGCGCACCGACTGGTCAAATAAAATGATGACGAATTTATTTGAGACTTATGTGAGTATATTTATTGCTGATGCGTATAGTGGTGACTGGTTGCCACCCCCATTACCTTTCCACCCCAAAATGTTTATTTATGTATCCCATCCGTATTCGCTGGGAAGCAGGAAATAATGCTGTAGTTGCCATTTGAAGGGCGTAGTGCTTACACTCATTACGGAATCGTACCTCTATTATAGCTGTTGATGATTTATTTTATAGCTGTGCATATGCTAATGTCAAGGGCCATCTAGTGCTTAACAGTCATAAATTTCGAGTCATATTTGCGCTCGTACATGTGAAGGCATCAGGACGTAAGCATCCCCACAAATATTGCCTCCCGGTAGAGCTGGTGGTTTTGGTGATGTATAGCCTCAAATAGTTCATGGACTTTGTACCAGCCCAAAGTCGGGAAGAGGCCAAGGACATGAGAAACGATAGAACAAGACTGTGCCAACTGACCTCCCAATTGTCCCCCACATTCGGATACCCAAAAGTTTGACATTTGGTTCCACACTCATGCCATTTTCGATTCCAGGCCTATAACTTACTTGTACCCTGTCAGCAGGATCGGAAGAGGGAGGGGATGTCTTCGAATCCGGGATGGAGGCATTCTCGGACTCACTACTTTTGTTCATATTTTCTGAAATTCCATTGCGTAAGCACGACTTCCAGCACATAAATTACTCGAGAAATGGTACCCAATTCGTTAGCATTTGCAGATTTTTGGCAATAAGTCATCCCTTGCGATGGAGAACGGGAAAACATAACTAACAACAACGTAATCATAAAACATATCGAACTACTTAGCTACGAGCAAAACACGTCCGAGTATTAACTATATTGAACCCCAGGCATGATTTTGATCCAGTTGATAATATTAGGCGAATTCTATGAATATTGATGACCGTGTGTCTTCGGATTAATGCTTTGATAAGAAATTATAAATAACTCCATTTTGATGTTGTGCTTGAAGAAAATATACCAAATTTCTCAATATTGTAGAATGTCGGTTTGCTAAACTACAATATTATGTATATTATAATGTTTGCTATAGGATTTTACTTAAAACTTTTTTAGCATTAAAAATATAATATTTGAGAAACACAAAAAGTATGTAAATGCTCTTGTGATTTTAAAATTTGACATCCTCCCAGCCAGTCCCACAATCCTTTTTATATATTTTGAGAAACTTTAATATTCAAATATCAAGATGCTCAGTGTATGTTAAATTTTGAAAATAAAAAGATATGGAAAAAAAGAAAACAAAATTGAATAAATGACAGCCCTTCATGCAGTTCATTGCCGGTAATCGTGTGCAAATTGTGGGCCAGCCTCGCACTACAGGAGCAACAAGGATCCTGACGTTCTGACTCATGTTGCAGAATTGTTTACTTCAACTTACTCCTGTTGGATTTTATGGAATTTTTTCTCACAGTTCTTTCAACATTTTCTCCACCCCCTCGTCCGCCATACTCATCCCCAAAAAAGCAGGTGGAAAGGTGGTTTGGCATTGTCGTCATCGTTCACATCGTCACACTGCATCCTTGGACTAGTGGAATTGTTGTTGCTGCTGCTGTTGGTGTTATTATTGTTGTTGTTGTTATTGTGTCGACGATATTGTCCTTGTTGCTGGGGGTTTTGTGTGTTTTGGGGTAAACCTGTTGCTGCTTAAAATTCCACGCTAGTACTCCAACCGATGAATGGAGGCAACAGGATAAGGAGCAAACAATTCTCGCACCAGTTCACAGAGGAATGCCAGAAAGACTTGTTTGCACCAAACTACCACCGCTTTTGGTGGTTGAAACTGGGATGAGAATCAGATTTCCTTTTTGGTGCCATACTCAACCAGGAGCCATCGTCTTGCAATGTTTGTGTGTTTGTTTACTAAAGCGACACGTTTCGCTTTTATTGGTTCAAATCAGCTGGAGATCGTAAAGTTTACTTCAGTTAGCTCGGTGTTTACGTTTTATCAGAACTTTGCTGACACTTTTTCCTTTTTTTTTTATATTTTTTTGCCATTCATTATAACCAGTTCACGTGGGCTCCATACTAATCACATTTGATTTCTATGCTCTCGTTACAACAACAATTTTGCCAGTTTTTAAGTTATTGCAAATCGTTTATGTTTTCTTTGTCGTATTGAATGAATGGTTTTTTTCTTTCTTTTTGATGGTCCTTTGTGTTTTCGAAATGGCTATTATCCAATTAACCCTTTCAACTTTTCCATTTCAGTTGATAAACTGACATTGTTGCTGAAAAAGTAGAAAAAAGGAAAACGTATTGAAAGGGATCTATTATTTCTGTTGAAGAGCAAAACAGTTTCAGTAGAAATTGAAGATTAATCAATTAAATTAAAAACACAATGTCCTTCCTTTTTTTGTGCATTTCATTACTCCAAATGTCTGCTGCATGTTTGTATATTGTAAAATAGGTAATATTAATAAAACATTCTTAATCAAGGTTTTGTAATCTAGTTCGAAATTGTTAATAGCATTCCCAGTAATAATTCCTTATTAACCAAAACATAACACAAGAAATTCAAGTGTAAAGTTGAATGCAATTCACAATACAACAATTCATTATTTTAAATCCAGTACAGTTTTTCTTCGTTCTCACTGAACCTGGCCATCGACAGGTAAACCTGCAACATACTTGAAAACCGCCCGTAAAAGTGCACAATGGGGGAATCCCCCAGGGCTACCCTCAGACAGGAAACTTAACTTTGTCTTTCTGTTGCTGTTGCTGAAAGAAAGGAATAAGTAAACTCGCCAAATAAAAATTATCCACTTAATTCCTCTCGTTATTTTAGGTCCTTGAAAGTTTTTATTACAATTTTCAAACTGAAAAGTTTCTCCTTGGCGTTTCGGTTAGCCGCACTCACGCATACCAAAGTAGCATTGTTACTTCTCGTTGGATGCGAAGTCGTGTACAGGATTCTTTGCTTGCAGTCGGTGTGGGGAGTCGACTTAGTAGTAAAAAGGACGAAATTAACAAGAACCGAATGGTAGGATCACTGCTGTCGGACGGTTGGGTCCTTTTCAAGCGCAGTCCTGTACCCTTTTCGTAATTTTTCTTGGGGCCACAGAAACGATGGGATTTTCTTGGGCAAACAAAAGTTCATGAGCCGTAAACCGGATAACGGAGCTCATGTAATGAGGACTGGGCCAGTGTGCCTCACAATTTCCCAAGTCCGATTCCAGCGCCTCAATGCAACATCTTAGAACACTCGCCAGTCGGGTTGGGGCACTGTAACGAATCCTTCTTCAAGAAACTCATTAAAAGACGTCAGGCTCTATATAATGTGATTTGCTCGCTCCTTGCATCTTGAAAGAAGTACATTCATCAATTGACCTAACCGCAAACCTATTAAATTCCAGAAGGGTGTTTTTCAGTTTCCTTTCCGTTAAGTATTTATTTTTCCTTTACAATTTCTTGACGTCGAGGGTGCGCCTTTATTACTGATACAGAAAATTAAGAAAAAGTGCAAATCGGGTAGAAAAGAGTCCTTATCAGTAGCAAATTGATAGCCCTTCCTTACAAATGGAATTGTAGGAGTAATGTACAAATATTGAGGGCTGACGTACAGCAAGGAGGAATGGCTGTATTGGTATTTGTGTGTACTGCAGTAAGACGTAATGAAGTCCTAGACCAATTGAGATTTATTTTTAACGAGATTCATGAACATAATTCATACCGTAATTATTCCGATTCTTTGCTGAACTCATTTATTGATTCTACTATACATATACAATAAAATCCTGATTAATACGTATAGTAGCTATAACGTATAGAAAATTTTCATTTTCAACATTTCTGGCTGTTGATTGTTGAAGCGGAAAATTTATATTTTTAAGTGCTCTTCGGAAAATTATTGAAAGTTGTCTTGGATGAATGAACTTTGTTTGGCCTTAGTGGTGGAACCTTTTCACATCCCTAAACTCGTCCAACTATCTGCACAAAAGAAACTTCACTTCCAACCCAAAGTACACCTCATCCTTCATGTGTACGCACATCCGCATCCGTCCTGCCATATGCCCCAAATTCCCTTGCAGCGTTTTGTTTTATTCCTACTGTAGCAATCAAGGACTTGAGGAATTGCAGAAACGAAATCACTCCATCTGCAAGTCATGTGATTGTTATTCTTGGCATGGTGTAAATTTGTATTCTGAAAACAAACTTTTGGAAGTTGATGGACCTCCCACGATGGTACACATCTTTATGCCCCCTTCTACATAGCCCAGACAGAGAAGGAAAGGGTTAGGGGGTGGTTGATAGTCATTTTCGTGAGTCCGGACTCCTTAACTTTGGAGCTTTTGAGCATTACATTCTGTCTTTATATCTTTTGAGTTGCACTAGGTCTCAATGGAATGAAAGAAAGTCACCACTCCACAACCACCCACTTCAGTTTGCCGCAACAACTTTTGTGGAGAAGGCTTCGATTTGTTCACGTAGTCAGCAATTGCACCCTTCACAGGATCACTTCAATCGTGCTGTTTCCAAGGTCTCGAGAAAGGTTGGATGGTATGCCATTGGATTCAGTGGAAATGGAAAAGAATGAAAGAAAGGTACTGAAACTTTCTCCTCTCTCGGTTTAAAATTTCCCGGTCGCGAACGATAAGTGTAAATTGCAGCACAAGCCAGTGTGGTCTGGCGTTTAAATTGGCTGATTCAATTTCTTCTTGACTGCAGGACGATCTTCATCGACAGGTCGAGGACAAAAAAAAAGAATTTATAAAATAATTAATTGATCCTTCAGCTAGTATTCCGTGTTCAATAGTCAAATCAAATTTGAATTTTTAATGGCTAGCTGGACTAACTTTTAATTTCATATCCTTCAGTCAGATCCTGGTTCCTCTGTCTGGAGCGAACAATTCAAGAATATAACATTAGTTGATGGCGGATTGGTACAGCAGAAGCTGTAATAAAACTTTCTCGTCTGAAATTTGTTCCAATCATTGTTGCATTGTTCTGTTTTGATGTTGAAATTGATAGTACTGTTTTTTTTTGACACTCCTGTTACGACCACGATGCATCCATTGTAATATTCTTAATGAGTGTAGTTTTGAATTCAATAATTAGTATTTAATGGCGTCAAATTTTTAGCAAGTCAGTGTTCGAGGACAGTGTAAAATGGGTCCGAATTTTCAGCAGTGTCCTATCTATACAATTTGGACGATGCATGCAAGGTGTTTGTAATACCAAATATGATGTTTTGTATATTGCAGAATATGTAACAATATGTGTCCCTGAAGTGCATTTCCTTATTTTCCACATGTCAAAAGCACACTGAAGATTCTCAGTTGTTATCTGGAATTAATTTTCTACACCTCCATGCTTGGGGCATTGTATAAATTTACTTGTTATTCTGAATGAGGAGCATCTCAAGTGTCCTTCCAAAACAAAGTACTCCGAGTGCATATGAGTCCTCCTACCATCGTTGTTGTTGTCCGAATGAGGACCATTCGAATTTATTCAACAGACCATGAAAAAATTTGCGGAAAATTCCCAAATCTAATCCAATATTTGAGAAGATTGATTCGATGCTATCAGTGATTGAAAGATTAAGCGATTTTGGTCTGATGGCAGGTATTAATGAGAGAATTTCTTTCGATCTAAAATTCCTCCACACAGGTCCTTTCTCGGACATCAGCCATCAACCCTGTCAGCCTCTGACCCATACCGTCCTTCACCAAATGGATGACTTTGAGGATGTGCATTTGAGAAATTGTCTATTCCAATTGTTTTCTTAAAACACTTTTCTATGTTCTGCGACGAAGCGACGAAAGGATGAGGAGGAGAGAGGAGGTTGGATGTCGACTTTCAGAGGTGGAAGCAGTTCACGATACAATTGATTCGGCCATCTCATTAATTTTACGTTATCTTTGCTTCCACATAATGAAATCAATTTTTCGCCGTCTTCGAACGTATAGAAACCAAGGAGTTTTGTATACATATCTGATGTAAGGACGACTCCTGATGGCTTTCCGTTTCCCATTGATTTCGATTGCTCCGCAACCCCTCCATCGCATGGTGTTCCCCTTGCAATCGTTCTTCGTGGGACTGCCCAGCCCAATATCTCTATTGGGGAATTTAGTGTAATGCTAATAAATTCCTTTCCTCTTCATTTGACGGACATTTTTACTGATGGTTTAGTGTGATATTGCAAATGATATAAGCCCGGGAATGGTTTGGTTGACAAGTGGCATTTGTTTCGTTCTTAACATTTTAAAAGCAGACAAGTTAATGAGAAGGAAACCATTCAAAATCTGCTCCCATTGTGGAGATTAAAATTGGCAAATTGTACCTACTTGTTTCGAAGAAGATAAAAGATTTGTAAGATGTCTTAACTCTTAATGATCGTATGTGTTTTTTAATATAAATACCATGGGTTATGAAAGCTTAAGAAGTTTTTATGTTCTTTTTGATATTTTATTATAACAAACCATAAAACTGAACTCAATAAACTGAAATCAATAAACTGAAAGGTGCGTTGAAAAATATGCGACAGATTTCTGCAGAATGTAATAAAAATAAATTTGTTTTGTTGTATTATCGATTTACGTTTTATACTACATTATCTGATTTACTTCAAAAATTTTATGTTCTCTTATTGTTTTCTATTTCATACATTTTCGACTGCAGTTGCAGCTGTTGAAAATCCCGCAGCTCCTGAACTATTACTTTGACACAACTTTTCAAGGATACGTTTATTTACTCCACTTCAATAGGCATATTCAAAGAACCCAACAATTTTTTTCCTGTATTAAACATTTTTCAAAGAAATTCTATATAATCATTGCTGGCAAATTACTTGAGTGCGCTGCAAACTCTCCTGCTCTCATAGGCTAATGTTTATTTGCTCTAAATGTGAATAATTAACTGCAGTCAATACAAGGAGTAATTTAAAAAAGTTTTGCGTTCTTTTAAAAGTTGCACTGTGCACATTTCAAAGTAAGTCTGCTGAAACGACCCGCAACATCTTATGTCGGCAACCTACTTTTGCTAATTACCAGGACGTTGCGTAAAAACGCAAAAGCATTGGTGTCCCTTTCATGAATTGCATTGCCCATTATATCTACAGAATGCCAACTATGTTCTCTGGTATAGAAAACAATGAAAAAAAAAAAATGTGTAGAAGAACCCAACAAAAATACCTTCGAGGTACTGAGTTGATATGCAAAAATGTGAAACGTTATTAAAGTTTGCTGAGTTGAGAACAATGGAAAAGTGGGTGAAGAAAGGATGTGCGATGGGGCAGTTGGATGCGACAAGGGGGGCAGTATGGTGTTACAAGATTTTAGGGGAACAATAAAGAGTTTTAGTGTCGGTGAACAACAGACGCTCTTATCCCATGGTAGGAGTTGAGCATAGTTTTGAAAAGTGTTTCCGACCGTCTAAGACCTCGTTTGAGATGTGTAGTTTTCCACCTCCGTCCTCCTGCAGCAATTTATCCTTGTACCCGGAAGGCAGATTCGCGAAATTTATAACCCTGATATTTTCTGACAATTGTCTTCCTGACTATAGTGAAATTGTTTCACAAAAGCTGTTTCGACAAGGAAATTTAACTCACTCTTCACATCCACTTTTATCTGAACAGTAAAAACTTCAAAAGGATTTTTATTGCATATCTCGACTATGCACTTTTGTAAATTCCGTGGGCGGGTGCAAGGATGAAAGAATTTTTGATTAAATTTTTCAGGTGAGCCTTAAAAGTCAGCAGCCTTAAAAATAGTATTAAAAATACTCAAATATGAATTAATTTTGAAATTAAATAGATCAGGGGAAAGTTGTTGGTTCTTAAATTGAGTTCCTTGGTAACTGGCCAGAAAACATTGTAAGTTTCTTAGTCATATGATAAATTATATAAAAACTAGTACGGAAAGTGGAATTGGTTTAGGCCAATTATGGAATATTATGGATGTAAAGGGCACTGTTTTAACACATGAGGTAAAGTTGGTTAAAAAATCTTGTAAAAAACCATGTAAAAACAATTTTCCAATAGTGAAAAGAGAAATTCGTTCTAAATTATTACGTATGTAAAAAAGAAATTTTTGTGGGATGTACCAATCTGTAAAATTTCTCAAAATTCTGTAAAATATAGACCGGGTAAAAACAGTTCTTTTAAAATAATTAATTGTGATAGGTATCTACTCGTATTTAACGAAAGAAAGTTAATATATAAAAATTCAGTAATCAAAATAAACATTTTTGTGTAGAAATGATTCAGGCTTATATGGCAATACTAAGAAGGTGTTGCCCGAGTTTGTTCATCTTAGAATTTGGCTTTACAATTTTAATGAAGTGTATTATTCCACCAATTTTCAATTCTCTTGTTAGAAGCATTCTCGTCTGGACAGACAACAAACAGACAGAGGGACATCCATAAAACGGTCTCTTTTCTCTTCCCAATCAGGAATACATAGTTTTTTTGTCACTAATTTTTTTTTGCTGTTGCAAACGTTCGCTCAAAACTAATACCTACAGAGTATAGGTATCCTACATCTATGTGTAGATCCTAGGGTATAAAAAATATCATTTGCAAAGGAATAACCCTTTTATTCCAAATGAAATTAATTTGATGTCCTCTAAAATTCCATTCATAAAAGATTAACACATTCAAGTTACCACGCATCGACATCAGCTGTATTTTTATAGTCCTTCCTGAATAACCATTCCAATTTTTAGCGCACACTCAAATATACTTATTTCATGAATAAATTTTATAGCATCCTTCCCATATTCGAGCACGTAGACACTGAAAACATTATACATCTCCTCTCATGTTCATTGCGCCCAGCCAAAGCTAATTCCGGAGCACCCTCCATTATTTAATCGTTTCAGTTCATTGAATTTGATTCAATTACGAAAATCAAATTGAATTGCACAAAACATGGGGAATTAGCACAATAAAACACAGGAATACAGGATAAGGCGAAAGCGACATCTCTGCGCGATGGTATCAATTACATACATTTAAACAACGATGGGAGTTTGGCGGGAAAGACACAAATAATGGCGGAATTGTTCATTATCGTGCTCCGGGTATAATGCCGATTGCCTAATAGTGCCTAGCCAAAGCAGAATCTAAATCAAGTTTTTGGTTAAGTTTAATCAGGTCCCGGGCTGGGGATGCAGCACAGGGTTGTGATGCTTCTGTTGCCACATGCTCAAACAATCAAAGAATTTTCGCTGTTTGCTTGCATCCCACCGGAACCAAATTCGCTGAACCTAATTGAAAATTTTAGTCGTCGAAATCAATCTGTTTCTCTCCGTTCATGTTTTGTTTATTTGTCTGTTTGTATGCCTGATTGTTTCTCTCAATACCCAACAAAATCCACAAGCGTATATATGTCAACCGAGAGGTGCTCATAGCGGTGCACTCCAACCAACTTCAAGGGTAATGAGTTGATGTGGAGGACAACCCGGGATATAGCAATGCTAACGTTCGGAAAAGCAACTCGGGGAGCGCACCGTGATGCGACAAGGGAGGATAAGTCAACTTGGTGTTCGCAATTGAAGGAAGGACAGGAACCAACCAGCAGTTTGCACAGTATTGCAGATCAGCATTAAATAAATACACTATAGGCGCCTTGCGCAAACATACACACTGAAACGCACTATCCTTGTAATTACACAGAAAAATTTATTATTCCCTGTGCTCTGGGAGTCCTTTCGAATAGCTTCGCAGATTTAAAATGCGGCTGACTGCAATGAAGTTGTCTGCCTTTCCTTTCCTTTTCCCTGTTGTATCATTATTCGGGGCCCTCGGCTCACCCCCGTCTGCTGCCTTGTTATCTGGCTGGACTCGACTGAAAACTTTATGCTATGTCGTCAAAAGCTGTTTCGGTTATAAAGCGTACCCCGGCGCCGTGGTCGTCAAGGATCGTTACTTTTCGCTATAATTTCTGATGTTATTGTCCTGTCCCAAGCAAAGCCTCCGTCATGATTATGCATTTGTCGTGCTTTGGCCATTTTACGGTATACACCAATATAAATTTCTTCCCGTTCTTGGCACCCCCAACCCAATTCCAGAAATGCACTTTGGGATGCGTTTCCTTGCGGAACAGCCAGAGAATTCGTTCCTTTATTAATTTCAGGAAATTCCTTCCAAAACATTTAAACTTCTCGTAGGCAACTATTGTCGTTTTACACCAGTAAACTTCTGTTTCCTCGAAGTATCGTTAACGTCAGCGTGATATATGACTACCACTTGCCCCTACTGTAAATATTCACGTACTTTCTGTCCTTTTCATCCTCCAGCCCCCTTCACCTATTTATTTATTTTGTTTCGTTTTTATTTTATATTTCCTTGCAAAAATGAGAAATTTTTCACCACTTTGCTATCGCACCCAAGCTACACGTTGCCGTAATAATTGTGTTCACTTTCCCCGCCCCGCCGCCCGCAAATACTTTGCCACAGAGCAAGCGAAAGGGCGGAATTCACTTATTTCTAAATCTGCAGGAACAAATTTATGGCTTTATTGTGTGATTTAATTTTAAGCGCCAAAGTTAAGCGAACCATTCAAGAGTTGAAGTTACAGTCGTCATCTTAATGGACGAAGGACACGGTCTTGGTCTGTTCCATGATGACAACGTCCAAGAAAAATTATTCCTGATTTTGTGGAAATTATTGCCCAAGAAATGACGTGGAAGTCGTACGCCATTTAGTTGACATCAACCCACCTTTTACAGACCTTTAATCATTTTTTTTTCTGACTACCATTTTAAATTTTAGAAATGTTGAAAACGAAAAAAAGGAGGAGCGTTTTTGATATGGCGTTTTGAATTAAAGGAGTGAATTTGAATACTGAACAAGGCCTTTATTGAATATGCACTTTTCCCTCAGCCAAGGTTCAATAAAAAGAGAGTATTTAAGAAGCTTAAAAGTGCAACAATTAGACGTCGCTGAAAGTTGTATATAGGTGAAATCTGATCCTGTGTGGTAAAAAGTCTGAAACTGTCTTAATAGATTCTAGGAGAGACTCTTTTAAAAATATGCAAAGATGCCGAGTAAATTTATGTAATAAACTATTTTACTTCTTTAAATTTAGTAATCGACTTGAATTTGTTAAAAACGCAACAACGAAACTAAACTTTGGGCACTGGTGAAATGACGCTAATTGGTTAACGATTTTACTGTATGAATAAAAAGCATGTCTCTCCAGGAACGCAATTAGACTGGATCAACCATTCGCTGATTTATGACTCCTGTCACTCCTTGAGGGAGCAAACTCTCAGTCTCCGTCAACTTCATCCATCAATCACTAATGTTAATAAAAGAATCACATGATTTCGGTTCAGTGGACCTTCGAAATTGAATGCCAACCAAGGAAAATTTTCTTTTCTTCTGCTTCTTCAAGTTTTTTTTTTATAGATCCATATGTCTCCACTTCCAATTCGAATATACTTATAAAGAGTGTGGTAGGAAGTGGCGGGGGTTGGTGTTGGGGGGGGGGGGGGGGGGGTGAGTTAAATAAAGACTCTGAATTGCACCCCACTCATCTTTAGTGTTTGAATTGAGTTCAATTTGACTCGAACCAGAGAAGAACCTCCAAGAGAAAATATTAAAATCAGGGAACGTAGAAAAACAGTACATTTCACGAACCGTACATAAAGAAAACAGGTACTCTTCCTCTCTTCATAAAGGATGCGATCGTGTACACAAACGATATTCACTACCACATTAAAGCGAAGAGAGATAATTAAATGCAAAGGAAACGTTCTGTACTATGTACAAATACTGTATCACGTTTCATATTGGTTGTGTTCACGTACACATACCGAATAAAAACTAAATATGATAAACGTACTGTACGTGTACTGTACCTTTCATCCAATTATGGTATCAATAATATCAATTGTGGTCGAGGGTTTTGTACCTTTTTACTTTTTAGTACCTTGTACCTTTTATATCTATTTACCTCTTTTGTGGTAAGTAGTATTATTATGTCTTTTTAAAAAAAATCACTAGAACTAGAAAGAAATGAAAAATTTAAACCAAAGCAAAATTTGATGCACTATTGGGTTCTTTGAAATGCATTGCATACAGGTTATATTTTCTCCAAACAGAAGATTAAGATGCAATACCAACACGATTTCACTCTGTGGAAGATTTTGTCGTTCATGTTTGCTGGGATCAGAATTCGGCAATAATGATATAAATTTCAATCAACTATTCGACAGCATTATCTATGTATTACGACAGTACAGACTGCAGTATATTATTGATTAGGTATGTTTAACATGTTTTCCAATTTTATAAATTGGAGTTCTTGATTTTTGACATTTTGAAATTACCCAGTACTGTAATAATTAATAATTTTTTTTAAATGTCCGTTGTTATCCAATTCAAAAAATGAAACATTCAAATTTTATTTGCCGATCATTGGCTGTGATTGATGCTTAATTAGATGAAAGGTACAGTACACGTACAGTACGTTTATCATATTTAGTTTTTATTCGGTATGTGTACGTGAACACAACCAATATGAAACGAGATGCAGTATTTGTACATAGTACAGAACGTTTCCTTTGCATTTAATTATCTCTCTTCGCTTTATTGTGGTAGTGAATATCGTTTGTGTACACGATCGCATACTTTATGAAGAGAGAAAACGTATATGCTCCATCAATAGGGAATATGTTTGCGTACTGTTTTCGCAGATGTACGTAACAGAACCTTAAGGAACGGATCGTTAACGTTTTTTTTCGTTCTCTGATTAAAATGAATGGAAACGCATTTTCTGATGGAAAACTTTATAAGTATGAACATAATTTCCACCTTGAATAGTCGCAATTCCCGATATAATATATTCTATTTATTTGTCGTAAATTACAGCACACGAAGGTCTTATCCCAGAACCAATCGCATGCTGATAATATTTATCAATAGAATACTCGATCCTGTCGTTGTCCCCACTCCCCAATTGCAGACGGTGACAATGAACGCCTACGTTCCATTCGATTTACTACCCCATCGTTTCGACTTATCCACAGAATTGAAGCCGTCCTCTATGCGTGACCGCAGCTTACAACCCGCTGGATAGGGGACTGCCATTGTTCGATGCAGCTTAATTCTACTGTCGGCCCACTGAAGGACATCAGAGGATGGGCATACAACAAGTCGTCAACTTGTTACTCGAGATATCCAAATAGAAAATCTCCACGCATACATTGAAGCTACCGAAAAAAATAAATGGTTCAGTAAAGGACAACTGAACGGAAACTGGTTAAATTCGAGGACGAAAGGGATAAGCACAAAATAGCTTGTGTTGAATGAAAATTGTAAAAATATTTCACCGTTACGATATGGTTATGAGGGTGTTGAACGCCACTGGCAATTAAATTTTACTAGGTCTTGGTTATCTTGTGTTTTGTGATTTTCATCCGGATACGAGTGATTTTCGAAAATTGCGCCATCGCATCCCCAACGAGAAAGGAGAACCCAAAGTCTGTAAAAACAATAGGGGCAGGGAGCCTGTTCATTCTTGGGATCAAATTACCTTCAATATTGGTCGAGATAAACGAAAATTGTATTGAAGGGAATATCTAAGTGAGAATGAAGGATATCAGCAAGCGCAAGTGCTTGAAATCGGTCCTTTCCTGATTAAGGTGGAAGGGGGGGAAATACGGTAACTGGAGACAGAAGGTGGCCATTGTTTCGTTGCTGTTGTACAAGGACACATTTCTCATGGCCTCATCCGGAAACCCGCAATTATCTCATAAAGTCAATCTGATATTGGGATGTAAATTTTGGTTGACTTCAAAGTCCTTAATCTGAATTGCACAGTCCTGGAAGTGTTCTCTTCAAGAGGCAAGCAAGCAAAATTTCTTGAAAGTTGTCAGCTATCGCAGGAGGTAAGAGGTGATTTATGCCAATTCCGCTTCTTGTATGAGCATCTCGCAAATTTGTTGAGTATATACAATACATGGCAAGTGAGTTATTATCCTTGAAACTTTGTATGCAACATCAGTTGATCCAGAATTTAACAAGAAGAGGAACATTTTATTTACGATCTTTTAGACTCCTACGCCCTGAAATATTCGTCCAATGTGCAATGAATATTTAGGAATATTATAAGAACAAATTTACGAGGAGCACCTCCGGAGGAAAATTTCAAATGACACACGTGTGCAAGGCAAAATCCACCCGAGTGGGTGGTAGCAATAAAAATTCCATCCAATCCGCTTTATTTAAAATTCAATCCAGTTAAGCAACGAAATTAAAAGACATAAAACTTAGTCACCCTTGATTTTGGCAATATAAAGAAAGCGGAACGAAATCGAGGAAATTGACTTTTTTAATGGCTGGGAGTGCCTCCTTTTGAGTTTCTCTTGATACAAAGCAAAAGTTTAGGAATTTTGGTTTGACATTTCATTGGAGAGTGGGTGGGGAGTTGGGTAGGGGATTGGAATGAAACAAGGACACTTATCCACAGTTTGCTTGAAATCTAAAGCTTTTTTTTAAATGTGTGTGGAGTTTTTAATTAAGACTGAGTGCATTCGCCTTTTTGCTGATCCCAGCATTTTCTGCTGAAAATTTTCACCCCTACACTGCTCTTGCCAGTACGTTAAGTGGTTCTATATTTTGTCGGTGTTTACTGTTTATACCGTGCCCGGTTAAGTTGTCTTGAAAAACGGCATTCTTTCAATATCATTACTTCGGTCGTTTGTCGTTTTTGGAGGAGGCATTCCTATTTTTCCCGTGTCAAATCAGAGTCAAATTTTCGACAATATTTCACGTGTCCTTGCTGCATTGCTGGTTGCTTTATCCGTTACAAATTACCTATGCCGTTAGTACACAATTTTTGGAGGATTATTTTCGAGCATCCCTTCAGACGAAGTGAACCACCACATGCAGAGGTTGACAGCTCACAACAATTATTACCATGAATATGAATATGACTATATGAGATTATAAAGAAAAGCCTGTCATTATTACAGTTCTTGTGGGTTAAGTCAAAGTGACGAAAAAGGGTTGAAACTTGAAGTAGTATCAAAAAGAAAAAGAAACAGAAAAAGCAACGTTTTGCGAATTTTTTATATGGTGATCTTCAATGTCCTGCAATTTCTTTTGTGTCTACTGTTTATAAATTCCCCTTTTGTCCTGGTGACGTGGCAATATACGCCCGAAATTCCATGCTCGGGATTTCAGGATCAATCTAAACATTTTACGACTCTACCTTGTTATATCTGCTGTAATCATCGAAACCGTTAACTTTATTTTCTCCTCATGTTTTGTATTCCTGCTGTGCTAATCCCACCTTTCTGTTACTTCACGGATTTTATTCTGGCGGATTAGAGGATATATAACATCCAGATATATCCGCAACTCCTTGCTGAATTCATTGCGACAAAACCAGGGCAAGTGTGGGGGGAATTGAAGCGTAAATGCAGAGTGGAAAGCAACAGCTTATTGAAAAATGAAATTGTAAATGGGGATTCAAATTCGAATTGTCAAATCTAATATATGTTGTGTTGGTGTTCAATGTTTCCAGAACCTGGTGGAAATTTGTATATTTTGCGAATTCAGTTTTTTATCTTCCTGTATTTTTCTGAAGTTAATTATTCCAATAATGAAGTCAGTTTGAGTCTCTTTTTTAATGGCAGGAAGTTATTTCGATGAAACAGTTGTATCAGGAGCTCATTCGAATTTCGAAAAGACAACATACAATAAACACACATTCAGAGCATAGGGATATTCGATTTGAATCTGAAAAATTGTATATAACACTATAATAGGGATTTTCACACTCCCCATACAAGAAAGTATTAAATTCTAACAAAATACCCCGAAGTGTGGGTTATATATTTGTGAAATGGTCTTTATTCAATTATCGATACATTGAGACTACTTATTCTAGAAATTACAAACTAGTTGGTCGAGACTGAGCTGAGACTGAGTGGTGTTGCCATTTCTACATAGAATACCATTCTATAACAGTGTTAATATCCTTGTTATGTTAAGTACAGGATTCTATATTATTTTGTATGTACATATTTTGTGAGAGAGACTTTTTAAAAATTCCAACAATAGACTGTTGTTTATTTTCATATATAAAATCTCAATCATTTTTGTTGAAATCCTTTCCTACAAAATTCCAATGATATTTTCTCAATAAATTATATTAAAAGGATTCTTGTAAAGATTTGTGGACAATTTCTATTGACTAAAAACATTTACCACAATTTCCCAACTTCACATGAAGGTGAACATCCTTCACCCAATGAGGTCTGCTACAGTGTAGTTTCAACATTTCCCATTGGCATTTGAGCTATTGTCGTACTCCCCGAAAACCCTTATCAAAGTCACCTTTTGGTAAGGATAGGCGCACCTTTAAATCCTGGTATAAAAAAAAAAAAATACTTTTTGAACCGTTGTAACCCACAAAGGTGAGCTAATCAAAGACAAGTCAAGAAGAAAAATATTCGAAGCAATTCAAGAGTTTCCATTTCCGCACATTGACAAATCCCTTCCGCGTCCGCATTATCTTACTACAACCCCTTTTCCCAAAGCTCCAATCTTGGCACATACAAAACTATAAATTTTGGCCCTGGTATCGAATATTAGATATCATTCGATTTTATTGCTTTCGAGGGACCATAGATTTATGGTCTGGATAATTTGGCACAGGTGGTGTGTCCTTTTTTTGTATGGTAAGGGTTTCAGTCTAAGTTTCTTGTATCCGTCAACAGATAGTAGTGCTTTCTTTTTGCCACCCCCCTGATCTCCATATTGACGCTATTATTGTGATGAAATTGGAATGTGGATGAGATTCCTTGCAATTTTGTGACAATGGTGAATTGCACAACAAATCAACCTTAGACATTAGGACAAGCCGGTGCTGTCCTGAAAGAGATTCTCCTCATCTGCATAACCATCCCCTGCTTATGGCTGCGGTTTAGAGTGGCCATTTGGTCCGCACAAGGGCGATCAGAAGCGATTTATATTGTTTGAGGGCATCCCATAGTCAGTGTGGGGTGGATATGTGCTCGGCTAAAATAAATTAATTTCGATTGCAGGAATATTTTCGTTCATAATGGTGGAAATGAGGCCGGAAAACGCTGCCTCGATTCTGAAAAAAAAACAATCTCCTATTAAATGAATGGCCTCAGAATAGCAATTTTTGGTAGCCGCATGGTTAACCATTGGATTGTGAATGATGCATAGCATTGGGTTCTGTATCCTGGTATATCGCATCGAAACTACGGCCACCGCCAGAGCTTTGCAAATTTATTTCAATTTTTGCTACCGTAACTCGTTTTTACATACACAAACGAAGAGCGGAGGTCCTGTTAAATGGCATATTATGGCCGCCATTGAGGTTTGTTTCTGCATTTGCCATAAAAACTTTTGTTTTTGTTTTCGGATAAATTTTATGAGCTACATCAAAGTGGAATCAATTTAAAGTACTACAAGTGTATAAAAACAATAAAACTAGGCAGGTATATCCTGCCACGATGAATTATAGTTCCACTGTTCTCGGGGCCACTTGTTCGGTTGAGCAGTCCTGGAAATCGATATTGCCAATGTTGTTGAAAATCCAAGTTGAAAGTTTATTTGCAACGAAATTGAAAACGAAGAAAGCCTTTTGGGGGCGGATAATTGAAGTGTTTGGTCGACAGCTCAAAGGCAACCGCAAAGCTTAGCATTGCATGGCATTAACAATTTTCTGCAATTATTAGTAATTTTTTGGTTTTGTTGCCTACCCTCCTGAGAATATATAGGACTTGTGTCAATCAAAAGGGTTGAAAAGGTCAAAAGGTGTTGAACTTCTTGACAACAACTATTTAATCGTCACCCTGTGGGTGATCGTCATGCTAAAGACAATTAATCATGATGACTGGATGGTTAGAACTGCACGGTTAGGACTGAAAAAAACAATACATTTCCTTTAATTGAAATGTTTTTTGTAAAAAAAAAAATTAATTGAAATCACCACTCGCTTACAAATTTTTTTTTAAAATATCATATCAGGGCATTTTTCAGTCCTAAATAAAAAATAATAATTAACAGTTTAGTAATCCTCCGAATTTGAAGCGTAATTAAAAAACACATGAAATAAGTTTGCATCAGCAACGATGAATACAGAGTCTAATAGCGGTTTTCTATGTCCTTACTCTTTTCTTTATGTAAGTTCTCAGCACAATTTTTCAGCGTTAAACCTTTAAAATTCTCTTTGAAAACTTATAAAAAATTCTCAGCACGATCTTGTATAAACCGGAAGATGTTTTATTTGCTTCTCTTATCAGGATGCGATGCTGTTTCTGTTCTGTATCTGTAATGCCGGTGGAAGTTCCACATTCAACTAACAACCACCTATAGTCATGCTCCTAATGCCAAGGCTCAATGGTAAGTAAATAGAGGAAAAGTCATAACGAACAGCACTACTTGTGTTTTTTGTCCCAAGAAAACCGTGCTCTGCTGAATGCTTTGTTGAAGCTTCTGTTGCTGAACTGATTATAACTAACCACCCAACATCCTTTAACCCATCTAACCCTTAGTCGACCTCCAGTCAGCGAAAGCTTGTTTGTCCTTGACTGAAAAGCGATGGCGTAAAAAAATTCACAGTTCGTTTAACACCACATTGTTCATTTATACAACTATTATATTTGAAAAAGAAAAATCTTTCAGTGCCTTAGTGAATTTAAAAAAAAAAAACAATTGAAAACCACCTCAACTACAGTTCTGATCAAAATAATAATAAATTAATAATTCTCTCCAAAGGACGATAATTTCTAACCGTAAGCTAATTGGTCATAATGTTTTCCTGTCGGAATCACAAAATATGAATCAACAATTTGCCATCCGTTGTCTAGTTGTCCTCATAACAACGTTACATTTAAATCTATCCAAGTAGCCTGATCAAATGCAAATTAGTACAAACACTTGCGAACATCCCATGATATTCTCCATACGAAATTATGTCGATACTGGAGCAAGAGAGGACCGACTCGAGTGCCTTGCGGTACCTCAAAATTAAGATTCTCCACATGATGAACACTTTGCAAATTTTAATAAAACGCTTTTGTCGTTTGTTTATGCAAAACACGTAGTGCAGACAGTTAATTTGGACTGATCAATGTTAAAGTGTGGGGATTGTGATGGTGGTGGTGGTGGGGTGTATGGCAAAATAGATAAGGGTAGTTATGCATGAAAGTCCCATAGTGTTTCCTTGGGACATCGTGTGGGACGCTTATGAAGTTAGGCGGGAATATATGCAGCAAAGCTCGTATAAATTGAACAAGGGAGAAATGTACGGAACACTCGTGGCCAATTTGAACATACCTTAATGGCTTTCCTGTCATTAGGGGGTAGTTTGTGGTATTCTAAGTTGCGATATTTGCATGGATAAGGCGTTTTCCTCGAACCCAAATAAGAAATCAACTGTAATTGGATTAGTTCGGTTGCCAAGGATAATTTCAAAATTTCTTACGTGCTCGAATATTCACGACGATGTCGTTGATTTGTCATAGTAGCAAACTCTGTTCCTGAAGGTCCTGGGGAGCATATTAATTTTCCTATTAGAGACTTCACTCAATTGTCGACAAATTCGATAACTGTTGGAACATTTCAAAACTTTCAAATTGATTGTGCTACCGTGGTTTTTGGGGTGCAGAGTTTCATGTCAACCAACTGAATTTATGTCTTTCGAATTCATTACGCGCAAATTGTTTGCAATAAAAGCAACATTTGAGAGAAAATTAGTCGCTGAAATATATCTTTTAATTGGAATAATTAAACATTACTACTTGTTCAGGATCATGATGAGGAAATATAACGGTACTCAATTTATATGTAGAATTCGTGAATTATATGTTTTATGGCCAGCTTCTCCGTTTAGCACTAGTGATATTAAAGGAAAAAAGCTTTACTTGAACGCTTCTTATAATTTTATGTTTTCTATTAGTTTTATATTTTTCTTTACTTTCTTATTTCCTTTTTTTTTAACAAACTGTTGTATAAGAACGAGTTATTTTAACACACAAAATGCTTAGCAAAATGTGGGAGCTTTTGTAATCCACTTCACCCCGAAAATGTGAATATGTACCAGTACCTACTTAAAAAACACTTTTTCTTTTATATTTTTTGTCAAATGCTTTGCCATTTTGCAAATCGTCTTCGTATTTGTTTTTATGCATCCTTTACATCTTTTCGAGCTATAGAGCCATGAGAGCCGACTGAGTGGCACATGTACAATTTGATTCTATGTATTTGATTTCAAGTTGACTACTTCAAGAAAGCTTCTACCGAATAATTTCAGACACTCCATACCATAAACGCTGATTCTGTCCAATGCCTCTGGGCTTTATTCAGTTTCGCATTGCTCCTGTACACTTCACATAACCAGCAAAATTTTCCCAAGTAGGAGAGCATTTCAATTTATCTCGACTGGTGCAGACAAAAGTTGTTTTGCCTGCTGATTCAGCAACTCCCGGCAAAGACATCCGCAATCATCCAGGACCGAAGAACAATTAAAGTGCAACAAGGCACTTTGGTTGTGCTCCTTTACAATTGCAGGAGACATCCGGTCTGACAATTGTTCCAATTTGTTGTATCAAATTACAAGGGATCCACACAGATATGAGTTTTGTACAATCTCGGAATCCAATGCCGGAAGGCGAGGGTCCAAGTGTGTGGAGGACACTTCAAGGGTGAAACAATATTTTTCCTCATCTTTTATTTTCCGTGTAATGCAGTTAAGTGCAGTCGTGATGGTAGAAGGAGTAAAAAAGAGAAGGAGAAAACAAAATGAAAATGGCTGCATGCATCCAAGAACAATGATCCGTGCACAATTTTCTGGAGGCAGAGGACAGTAAGAACCTGCAACACTTCCGAGACTCAACAGCATCATTTATGGCGTTTTGGTTAGAGTCAGTTCCCGGTCGTGACGAATATATCCTGTGTACACTGCACAATGGTGTCATCGCACAAAGTACACCGACACGTACCCGTACAAACCTCTTCAAGACACGAAAGGGATGAAGTAGAACGGCACAGCCTGGCTGCCTTTTGGGCACGTTCGCTGTCACTTTGTAGGAAGGAAGGCTTCCTATAAATTTTAAGTGGGTGACAGGAAATCCCCCTTTGACGATTTATTATGTTGCGTTCTCCCCCCCACCCAAACCACTATGTCGCATACCATCGTATACCTTCCTGTGTCTGAGGGCGACATAATGACTGTATGATGCTTGCATCCCCATTGAGTTGTCATCTTGTTGGTGGGCACCAGCTATCACCAGTTAACCGAAGCGCGCACCTCACCCAGAGAAAGTGGTACATCAAAAGCCCTGATCCAACTCATTCAGCTGCTTTGGGGTGCTCGCCTTCAGATTCTAGGCACTGAAACCACCATCATTTTCCATATGGGGGATGCACAAGGGCTGTTAGGATGAGAATAACAATCCCTCATAGCCTGCAGAATTTCATTCTCCCTGTTCGTTTTCCGTTCCGAAGTTGTCGTCAAGTGATTTGATGAAATGGGTAAACCCTTAGCTTGCATCTTCCTAGTTTCGGCGAGCTGTATTAGACTCTTCCGCTTTTCGCTGACACTGCAATTGAAATCAAGAACTTTTGTGTGTTTTGTTCTTTGCAGTGTATTTTCACTTGAAAAACGTCTGTACTGAGTATACATGGCGAGCTGATTAAAATTCGCAGATAGGCAAGCTCTGGATACGCTGAGAATCCTAAGTAGTCAAGGATAAATAGATGCGGTTTCCATCGCTGGGGAACCTCGTATTAGGATGTGTGCTTGCCTGGCAATCAAGGCGTAATCGGTAATGGATTTATTCTTAAAGGAAATACCTTCGAGCGATGGCAAACATTTATTGTACTTGCAGCCTTGAAGTGATTCCAAATAGTTTCGACTATTTTCGGTATAATTACTTCAGAAGTTTGAGTCTCGAGTGCCCAGAAATTCCCTTCTCACAGTATGGAATGCCTTTTAACAATCAAGAAAAGGTTTCATCCGCCCAAAATCTACGATTTTAATCAAACTTGCGACAGACACATATACGAGGAAGTATGTAAGAAAAAACGAACAGAAAAAAAATTGGAGGATATATGCCGAAAGCCGATAGAAATGTGTCTTTGGGGGATACCCTCTCTCTACGGCAAGAAAAATGACCAAATTTTTACACAGATCCTGTCGTAGATAGTTCTGTCATTGAATTTGGTCCCTATTCAGGATGTTGCCAACTTTAAAAATGAAATTTCACGTTTTATTTTTGTTGTACCTACCACGAAATTGTTAAAAATGATTCAGTACCACTACATATGCGGCTACAATACATATTATGCAACAAACAATATTTCAATCCCAATTTGGCACATTTTAAAAAGTATTTCATGACAAAATGAATTTGTTTTTAGTTTTGTAGAATTACTTGACGCAATCACTTTATCTTCACAATTTGACATTGTATTCATCTCGGCATCCTTACTAACTTCTCCACCCACTCCCTTTCTCTTTCTGCTTCAACCCCACGAACATTAATCTTCGAACAAAGTTGTTTAATGAAATTTTTAAGTCGCTTTATGACTACAGAACATATTTTCTTCAGAAGAGATGAAATAGGATCTTTCGTATTAGATTAGATATGTAATTCGTTCCCCTTGAATGCTTCAAGAAGTATCCGTCTTGAAGTTAAGCCAGCCTAAGCCCAAACACCCATGAAAGCCTCTAAATTGCCAAGTTAACTTTACGAAATCCTGTCTGGGGTGTGGGTGAAATCAACTGGTTGCTGGGGGTGTGGCATGTGTGTGCAAAGGGACCTTCTGAAGTTCCGCTTCGGGCATCACATATCGTTACTTGGTCCCATTCCCCGACCATCGTCTCTCTTATGAAACTCTGGCTGGTTTCAAAGTCCATTAGCCTCCCTTATTCTTTATATTCAGGTCAACATTTTTCAATTGATTTGCTTGGGTCAAATGGAAACAAGTCTTTCGACCAAAAATTTGGTCCTCTCTGTTGAATAGATTGAGAAGCGAATTATGTACCTACTTGATAGCGGTTCGGTCTAGTCCTGATACATAAATATACGAAGACATAGGGTTAGGATTTTAGTATATGGGTACCTACCCTCTTCTGGCTCCACACTGAATTGCAACTTGTAAGAAGCGTTCTTCCCATCGAAATCAATCAACAAAGGCACAGAGTGACACAGCCTAAGCGAACTACAGACTCTTTGGGTTCTTTAATCCTGGAATCTAATTTCTTATTGACATTTAAAGTTGACAGAATTTTCCTTTTATGTAAACACAAAACGTTCCAAGTGCACATGACTCAACATAGAAAATTGCGGGTCACTTTAGCAAGGGGATCTGAAAACTTCCAATGGTAAAGTGTGTGTATGTGTGTGCACACAGGTTGAATAAGTTTGAGACGGCTTTTCAGCTCCCCTCGAAATTTAATTCTACAATGTCGTAGGCATATCCTCAGCCCCCAAAATCATCCACTCTTTCCATAATTCTCGTTCCTTTTGATAAGATTCTGACTTGTTGCCTTTAGTTTTGTAAACTCAAACATTGCTGGAGGATGTAAGGGCTTAAAGGTCCTGATGGCGGACAGGAGAGGGGGGACTCTGTCAAAAAATTGTCGAGTTTTAGAACATTATAGTATGAGGAACGGCGATAAATGGGTGGGTGAAGCTGGAGAAAGGGGAATGGGGAATTCGGGGACTGAGAAACAGGTGGCATCGAAAGGTAAAATTTAAAGGAAAGTTTGAACTGAGACGTTGATGGAGGGTTAGTGTAAAAAGTTTGCGACTGACAAGTTCCAGACAAAGTCGTACGCCACTTTTGAAGACGGTAGACAATTGTTTAGACGTTAGCGCTAAGAGGAAAATGGCGTTATTCGGTTTCCTGTGCCGTCGCACACATTCTGGGGGATGCTTTAAAATTGGTTTGATTTCGACATTCGTAGCACGTCGAGAGCAACGCGCCTACCACACTTGTCGCCAAATTCCAAGGTTCAAGAGTTTCCGTTTCCCTTAAGCATATGTAAATAAGGATACAGAAGGTGTGAAGAGCTCCTTTTTTTCATTTGCTTTCACTTAATCGTAATGCTTACTTTAATTTCTTTAATTTTCTTTGTGTAATGCGATTACTTTTTGTATTAGAAGGAGAACATATGAAGGAATAAGTCAAGAGGATTGTGAAACGTTAGGAGTTGGGGAAACTCTCATGTGCAGAGTATTCACAAGAATAATCAAATTATGTTAAAGACTATGGTATTTTTTAGCAATGGAAAATTTCAGGATAATGAAAATTTCAGGAAAAGTTTAGAAAAGTTGTCTGTACACTTAACAGAGTTAAATGACACTAATTTTTGTATGCTTTTCTATCGGAAGAACAATGAAAACATGTATGGCGAATGTGTAAAATACTTTTCTAAAAAATGAACACAACATAAAGGATTATTTACTATGTGATTAGGATTTGAATAGAAATGCTCGTCCTTCCTAGTAAGCATTTGGATATCTGTTGCGACCCTAATTACCCTTTTCCGTTAAGCTATCATTGTCACAAATAAAAGGTTCCTTCAAACTATTTGGAAAACCTCTGAGCGACAATTTCATCCTTACGCATTCACCTCACAGTCTTATCAGTATGTTGATAATGAGAAGGTTTGACAACCGAAATTCAAGCAAAATGTTTCGTCCTTTCTGGCAAGTGGCTCCAGATTGAGTTGTCACGTGGATATTATGCTTAAAATGGCAGTAAACTCCTCCAGATATTTACTTTTTCCTTACCCCAACACCCAAAATTTTAGAGGGATCCATCCTGTTTTTGGTATAGATAATTTTGAAAGCAAGGCACATAACTTGTTTAAATAGGCCTCTCGTGATTGAGATCATCACAGCGATCATATTCCTTTTCCTTGATTTGATGAGGCAGCGCCTGCGGGTCCATGGGGAGAGATAAATGACGAGTTACAAGACAAGGTGGAAAACTGTGATTTCTTCAGTCATTTTATATGTATACAAATTCAGTTACTTCAGTTTTTGGAATCGTAGCAATTTCTTGTCGTCTCAACTCCTCTCACCTTCCACGCGGAACACTAGCAAAATGTCTTTGTCGAATACGGGAAAACTCAGAACTGGTAGTCATTCATTTACCACGCACTAGGGGTTTGTTTTTGAAGAAATAGTTTGGCTGATGGAGGGGAGGCTGGTGGCATCTAAATAAACTTCGTCCAAGACATCAATTTGAAATTTAATTTGGGAGCACTTTGACTCTCCGATCAATTTGCTAGCACGCAGTTCAATGGTAGCAACAAGGTCACTTGTTGATGTCAATCGCTCCCCAAAATGAAAATACATTATTTTTTTACTCCCCTATCTGGAAACAATAAATTCACATAATTTAGCTGTCATAGTTTGTTGGATATGCAGAATAAAGTGGCTCCCCTCGCGAAAGTACGGGAGAATGGGGATAAGGGTTCTTTACTGTTCCACTGGCACTCATCCCTCTCTTTGTTGAAAAATCAGCAACCAAATAGTTTGCGCACACCACACCCCTGTGGGACCTAATCTACATACGAAAGCGATAAATTCTTTCGGTTTCACCGATTTTTGGTGTTCTGGTTATTTTATAAACATGACAGCGTGGAGTCATGTGCCTGGAATACCATGGCACGGAATAATTTCATATTTTCCACTGTTTTGCTTTTAGCCGTTTCTAGCCGACGGTTTCGCCCTCCATCCGGAATCGCCTAATTCCGTCAGTTTAACATGGAGCCGGGGGCAACACACGCCTTCCGGAAGCGCCAAGCTGTGGGGCTGATTCAAGCGATGCAGAAAAAACCATTCGGTGTTGGCAATAAAAAAAAATAAAAATAACAAAGTACCAAATCCAATAAATAAAAAAAAGGAAGGATGACAACAACAACAACAACAACTTTGGTTTTCACTGCGTTTATTCGATTGTATGTGCCAGGATGGCAGGCTTTGAATTGTTGATGTTAGTTGAATTTTGCAGTCATTTTTGCCCGCCATGAACTGGTGCGACTATGTTTTTATGTTTGTGTGTCTGAGATCATGTTTGTTTTGTTGTTGTTTGCTGCCCATCTCCTCGGAGCAGAACTTGAATTTGAGGCTGGAAAAGAAGGGGTTGCAGAAGGGAGAGGGAGGGGAGACCGTTTGAATGCACTGAGCTATATTCCCGTTCTGTTCGCTGCTTTCAATTCCGGTTTTGGCATGTTTCCGTTCCACCCGAACATCAACCGCAAACACACTCCGAATGCAACCCAAAATGCTAATAAAATGCGAAACGGGTTGCACCAAAAAGGAAAACATTTCGTTTGGCAGGATTTATGGCCCACGATTTTCCACTGTATACGAAAGGCGTATTGTTGGACAGTACTCTATTACTAGCGTAATAGAAATCGCCTCCTCTGTTTATCGACAAATGAAACATCAAAATCTCTTCGGGTTATTGAAAGTTCAGGATATTGAATCCTTTCAAAGGAAGACCCAAACAAAATATTAATACTACGTTCAGTCGAAGTATTTGAAGGAATACTTATATCTCAGATATATATTCTTTACATTTGAGGAACATAAATGCACTGAAAACTACCCATTATTAAACCATCTATAGACTATAGGAGCGTCATTATCCTTTCTTGAAAACATAATTAAATGCGAGAAAAGAGCATAACAAGGGAAGGCCAGTGCTGAATAAACCAAGCCAACAGGACAAGTCATACACATATATTACAGTTAGTACAATAAACTTTAGGTACATCATTAGCGCCAGCGTCAGATGCGTCCTAATTACGTTCACATCATTCCAGTCACTTGGCTCAACACTGTCAGCCTTATACGAATGATTTCGGCAATAATAAGGACATCTTACAAAACGCACCTATCACAAGTCATCATCATGATTCGAAGAATTTCCACGCATCTATTGTTATTGGCTTCCCAGCTGTATGGCGCCTCTATTGTCCTGCCACCCGCCGAATATTCTTCAATTTTCTTTGACTTGTAGGCACAATATGTAAAAAATATATTTTTTTGCACACATCATATATCCCATCGACCCACCAAACCGTTCCGCCACTGAGAATGGGGCACACCGGACGGAATACCACAAGGTTATAAGCAAGGCCCCTTGCTGTATCACGTTAAAATTAAGCATGAGGTATAACTACCCACGACCCCATCCATTCATCGAACAGTTTATTCTGTGTCAGCAAACTCATGAATAAATCAATGGGGCCAGGTTTCTCAGATTTTGATGGATCACTCTTCAACGATTTCCACCTGAAAGAAGAAACTTTTGCTGGCCGTTTGAGGGTGGGATTTTGGTGGTGATGATGACGGTGATTCGCTGTGCCATTAAAGTCTCAAATTTGAAATTATGTCCGACGTGTAATTTAACGTTTCGGTAATTTCTATTATAGATCGACAGAAGTTGGTAATGTCAATCTTGATAACAGGACTCAATTGCTAAGTGAAGTAATCACAAACTATTGATTCGAATTTGAGTGGTGTTTATGTTTTCTTTAATCGGTAAAATAACTATGTGGAAATTGAAATACATTTTTTTTGAGTTCGCAGGTCTTTGTGGTTCAATGTGTTTTTTTTCAATGTAAACTAATTAATAAAAAATTAAATTAAAATGTCGGTTTTATAGTTCTAATTAGATCCAATTATTTGCACTTCCAGTTCAATTGGAATTTTAATTAACAACTAACACTAATGTTCTGAAATTTCGTACTTTTAAAAATTTATTGTTTGTATTTTGCAAAAGAATTTTGCGAGATGAAATTTGTTCAAGCATTTTTGCTTTATTGAGGGATGTTATGTTTACGAAAGTATGAAATTGTTTTTTTGTACAACTATTTTTGTCCGTTGTTTCATAAAAGTAAACAAAATTTGAATTCGATTTACGTTATATCGCCACCGCAAAAAAGGATAACGGATTCTGTTTTATATTTTATTTTCTTGATATTTGTCGTCACTGGTGGAGAAACATAGTGAGTCAGATTTTCTGTTGGAACTCGTGTCAGTGACTCGGCAAAAGAACGATGAAAGCGCTCGGCACAAACTCACAATTTTTTCATTAAGTTCCTTTTCTACACTTATTGAAAAAATAGTTCAAGTGGAAAAGGTACTTCCTTTGCTCCACCCCATTCCTTTCTTGGTATAGAGTTTTACAGTTACCCCGCATTGCATCGTTGGTAGCGTTGATAGCAACCATCCACAGTTCTCAAGTCCTTGCTTTTGCAAACAGAAATCTCCCCAAAAATAGTCGAAGGAAAAAAAATTGTTAGCAGAAAATAAAATTCACCCGAGAATGTTCCATCAGATTGACGTGGAGCATGTTTACTGGATATAGCGGGGGAGGGTAATGGTGGTGGGTTTTTCTGTTTGTCCATCTGTCTGTGTATCCTTTAATTTGTTTACTCTATGCAGCGGGCATTTAAATTGATTTGGGAAAAACTCCCATCATAGGGTCGCCGTTTCGTTCCTATTTGGACGAGGACGTCTTCGTCCCAGACAATGTCCACGGCTTCCGTCTGAGACTCCCACATCGCATGATGAATCTTTTGTTGTTTGCTCCCTGGTTTCTCCATAAAGGGACTACGGTAGCCACTTAGAATTCATTCAACTCGTAGGAAGGTGAGCAAACAACTTTAGCTATCACCTGAGCGCATCACCTGGCTTTCTTTTTTTCCGATTTACTTCCGCTCTTATCCGACGATTTTATAGTCATTGATCTTTTATGGACAATCCAAAGCCAAAGTGCACTTACCCTGTATAAAGCATTCCTTTATTTGAAGAGCAAGACTGCTGGGAAGATCGACCTCTGGGATATGTGGGAAATCCTCTGGACTCAAATACATAAACACCAAGCCCATTGGTGGGCGGGGGAGCACTACTGTTGGCGCTCTAAAGTGGATTTAAACAGTAAAATTTTATGGATAGAACACTCCACAGTGAATCGCTGTAGAAATACTTCTATCACTTTGCATTGCAAACTCTCGCGGCAGTTCCATGACATTTTCAACAGTCTACCATAACTGTCTTTTGTTGTGTGCACCCCACCCCCTACCTCAAATAGACGGGTAGATGCAATGAGGCGAAAAGCTAAGACGAAACGATAACAGCTTCTGCAATTCAAAAGTAATCGCCATTTTGTTGAAAACAGAACGGAAAAGCGAAAAATCAAAATATTTTGGTTGAATTCTTAATTTTTGCCAATGTTCAAATGACCGTACTCGTCTGGTCGGATGTTTACCTTTGCCTTCCATTAGTGGAAGATGAGTGCAATGGCAATCAAACCCTTCACTCGAATACCCTCAGTAATGTTATTCCTTCAGAGCTTTCGCGTACACTTCAAATTGAAATTAATTGCAATATTGCGGTTCTTTGGACTCACTCTAAGTGGCTATCAATGACACTTGATAAACTTTTTCCGATTTTATTAAAAATCTGGATCTGATTTCAATGGGGCGTTTCCCTTTTCCAGTAGTAATTTTTTTTACCATTGAATCATCTTTTCCATACAATTTTTTGTAGGTACGATGTGGAAATTAGTGCAATCATAGATCGGATTGATGTCTATAATTAGCGATTTAATGCAGATGCAAGTGAAGAGAGAAAATATGGAAAGGGTTTTATGAACTGGAATTTTTATCTTGCAGAATTTTTCTGAAGGATTTTTGTATAAATGATTTTAAACAGCATCACAATATTAACAAATTTTTTTCTCAAGCAAAACTAAAATATGAATAGGTTAAAAATGAATTAGGTTGGTACTTTAAGTACAGTACTTATAACATAAAAAATATATATATACAAAGTATTTCACCTTGATTCATACTGAGTGCATTTCCAGTCAAAATCTGATCATTGTCACTATTAAAGCAGCTCTTGCCACTTCATGTTTTAGTTCTAGTTTACCACACAAAAGAATAATAGACATCTCAACACGTATATTTAACAAATACAACTGTTTGCTAATTAAGGATCTATTATTAAGTGTTTCCCTCGGCATATACAACATCCAGTTGTTTGCCAATGGCTACTTCTCGTGAACAATTTATTTAAGGAAAAACATTCTTGCGAAAGAAGGAGGCTTTGGGCAGCTCATCTGATTGGGATTAAGGTGGTAAAAATATTCTATTCGACAGGTCAAGAACTGGAAGGGTAGGAGAGCACACATGTCGGCTACCATTAAATCAGGAAGATTATGGCTACGGCTGGTGAAATTCCGTTGAACCAAATCATCCAAACAGAGTAATTAAATGGTTGGGGGATGAGTATTTGTAACTACAGCTAGAAAAAAATACAACAGAAGGAACAAAAATTAGGGCAAACTGAGCACAGAACGTTTCTGTAAATGAAAGGAAACATATTTAACGTTGTCTCATTAACCCAAAGCGGCAGGCGGAGGGGGTGGCTGTGTTGAACAATATCCGGGTGTACTGTGGAGCAAGTCAATTAAAATAAAATAAAACTGGTCCAAAATAAATAGGGAGATAAGAATCCGAGAGCATTGGGGATGGGTTCAATGAGGGAAGGCGGATACTCTGACTTACAACTCTGCAATTATCTCAAAGTAACGCACAGGATAACTGTGAGGACAAATAAATCCCGGACTAGGGAAGAAACAACAGAGCCGACTGAATCTAGTGAATAAATTTCGATCTGATGAACATGAGTATCCTTTTAACGCAACATTGCCTCTGATCCTGATTTTCGTTATTTCGTTGAGTTGAACTGCTTTATACTGTTCTGGCTGCTGTTGGGCTCCCACTGTCTAGGAGTCGCTGCTCCTTGTGAATCCTCAATCACTTTTCCCGGACTAGCGTTAGAAAAAGCCAGTGAAGGTAATGATGGAATGAAGCAAGACAAGAGTGGGAAGAGGAAGGCAAGAAAACAAAATCTCGTGCGCATTTAGCGTAATCCGTGAAGGATTAAGCATCCTCTGAAGGATAAATACTCTGCCACCCGGCAGGTCCTTGTCTCCCCGTACGAGCTGGGCTTTTGGACTAAATGCCGCACTACGCCACTTAACTACATTGAAAACATTGGATGTGCCAGTCAACATGTACCCATTTGAATACATTTTCCTGGAGGATATATCATTGCACACATACACACACACACACACATTTTGCCGGCACCCAGCCCTGAACGAACAATGATACTGATGGAACTTAATCTATTTATCGGCTTAGTCCTGATATATGGCAATTGAGATATCATCCTAACAACCATCTCCCGAGGACATAGTCTCTACCAGAATTGCACAGCACTTGGAGATACTTGCGGATATCCTTGTAATGGCCGACATTCGGGTAGGTGCTGGTTTTGATCGGTTTTGGGTGCTGAAAAGAAGCTAGTCAAGTTTTGTTTTTACCTCGTTTTCACGGGTAATTGATTGCCCATTTGAAATCGTCCTGCTCCTGCGATGTTACTTATCACTTCAAATAAAGTGGGAAAAGGCAAACACGAAAAGAACTTCAAGTGAATTTCAATCAGAGTTTATCTGCTTACAGGGATTAAGACTGCTACAAAAACAGTTCTTTAAAGGATTTCGATGTATGTACCTTTTTTGTTTTTATATATTTTTATTTGAAACAAAGGAACGCGATCGTGTGCAGCCGAAGTTTCCACAATAATTCGTAACACGCCTGTTTAACTTATCTATATAAATATTACCACTTATATAAATATTACCACTTGAAAATATGATAGGACCCTGTGATACTTATTAACAATTTAACGAAATCCTTTCAGTAAACACATTTTTTTAATTAATTAGATATGTAATCATCTATACCTATATATGCAAAATAGAAATTTTGTGTATTTATGGCTATGGGCTATTTTATATGCGCCCAAAATACAGAGTTTCGAAATGGCGGGCGATGTCGAAATTGTATAATTCAAAATGGCGAATTCAATATGGCGATCTTAATTTTTCAATATTGATGAGGCCATTGATTTTGAATCTACTATTAAACTTTGGAAATTCAAAATGGCAGACGGAATATAATATAGCCGAGATCCTTAAACTCAACGAAACTTTGACTGAAATTTGTGTATTTATATAATTCGATGACTAATTTCGAATTTAATATCACAATTATTATATCATTGTTTTAATATATCGATATTTTTTTAATCATTATAGCGATTTTATCGATAATATAATATAATATGTTCATAATTCATATTTTAATATAATTTTTTTCGCATCGGGAGAAACCACCGGGTAGGGTAATCCAACTACACAGTAAAAAATAATTATTTAATATTAGCTATTTTAGTCCTTACTTCTTTTTTGGCTGTATTTTCCGGTGCACTTCTAATTTGCAATTAAATACTGTCCAACAAATTCTCTAGAAGGTGTTTTGAAAGTAATAATTAAAATATGTATAACTTGGTAATGGCTGTTTACATATAATCCCGTTTCAAAATACCGTTTTCATGAATTACCAAAACAAAATTCTGAACAAATTGGTAACATTTAATCTGCGATTTAACGAGAAAAGTTGAAAATATCTCATATTCCGGTGATGCTAACACAATATCGGACTTTCCCCGGAAGGATTCAATAGTCCTTTTCGTTACAATCACAATTATCTAGTTCTTGGTACAAATTTACAATGTCAGCTTTTTCGGAAGTGATGGAAGGCGAATATGACGGGAAGGGTGCTGTCCAAAAACCGACCATGTGGTTGTCTACCGCCAGAGCAAATGGGATCAAAGTAGCAATTCGTGTCCTGACTAATTGCTATGTGACTTTCGAGTGAGGCACATCAACAGCTTTCCGACAGATCCTTGCATCGTTTCGTCCCGTTTATGCTGCCATAAAGGAAGAAAATAACGACGGCTTACAGTAAATCTAAGCGGGGATGTGGGAAAGAGAGTAAAGGCGCTTTGAATTTTAAATTGAGCCTACGGATACGGAATTTTGATAAAATGGCAGCCGCCTCAGGACTCAGCGCGACACATCACCCCATGCAAGCGTATCACCGGATTTGGATAGAAATTCAATTCTGCAGATTACAGTGCCCCTTATCGATAACAATAACGGAAAATTTAAACGGGGAAATAGAAATTTTACGTTTTTCGTGATAAGGACGTACGCCAAAATCGCATGTCCGCCATTGAATTGAATTATTCCACTCAGCTGGATCGATTAATATTCCGTTAAAGGATGATTTCTGGGAAACCATACGAACAACCTTAAAATGAGGGATGATAGCAACCCCGTGGTCGCCTTAATTCCATCTTCTAAGAATTGAAGTAATTCTTGCTTAAGTCCTCGCACCATCGTTTCTCTCTTTTTCTCTACCCCGCTGCGACTGTTGCTCCAGGGGGCGCGCACCACTTTTGAGAGCTTAATCGAATTAACGTGAAGTCTTCCCCGAAACCTTCGCCACAGAGACAGAACTTTTTGAGGTTGAAAGATTAAAGTAAATAATTACCTTGAAAGTGTTTCTTGGATTAAGATATTTGCATACGGCAACATTCTGTTGGAATGGGTAGATGGGGGGAGGGGGGCATCGGGATTTTGTGACTGCCAAAGAGGAGAGGACACTTTTACATCGGCTTTCCTTATTTCAATTTAAATGCAGATTTCTAATGCAATTCAATCAGAATTTTCGTTTTAATCTTTAAAGCTGAGTTTATAATTTTGTTTGCATGGCTTGAGCATTCCACTCCCTGTCAACCCCCGCACTGTTAACAACCTGTTGTGCCTTGTAAGCAGGGAATGCTTGAGAATTCAAACAGATGTGTACTCAAAGGAGTGTCAGCCCTTTACAGTTTTAAAATGGTGCTAGGAAACACTTAAGGTCATTTGGGAAACTTAAAATAAACAACAGTAATTTCAAGTCCCATTTAGATGAACGTTTTAAATGTAGGTATAGTATGTTCTATTGAAAGATTGGGGCATTTTGCAAGAAAAGTACCTACTTTAAAAATATAAAAATATTTTATTACTTATTTCAACAATATTTGGTTCATTCCCGTTTAATTTATGTCCTTCTTGTATATTTCAAATAACAACTATTTACGATAAAATATAATTTTTGATTAAGATATTAACGTTGCTACCATATAAAAATTACCTCTTATGACAAGGATTACGGTTGTAACGAAAAAACAACGATGAAAAATATAATACGAAATTTACTTTTAACACCGCCTTCATCCGGTAGTAAATTAACAATTTGCCGGGAAAAGCCCCGTTGCAATCCGGGATCGTCCCAGGATGGCATAATTGAAGACTGTGTCCATCGCAAATTTTATCATGCCATAAAACCAATCATTTCGTTAACTTAATGCGCGTATCTATGGCATCCCTTAAATTCTCGTAATTTTCACAATACATCCATTTACGACGATAATTCATTACCAACGGCCAATTTTTGCTGAGAGTTAATTTTTTTGTCTTTGAACGTTGTCGAGTGAGCAGCCACCCTACAACGATACTTCGTTAGCGACCACAGATGAAAAAAAAATACAAAAAAAAAAACAACGTTTCCAGCCCCAAAATCGGGATATGACGAAGCCTGTGAATAGTGGAAGAGAAATGTTGGCCGGTAAGTGAAACGCGAGGGCGCGACGATGTTTTAAATGTATAGGTGAACTAACTGATGGCGACGTTAACGTGGAGGACAAAAACGCGAATTTTTGCACACCGAAAATTTTTATCGTTTTCATAATCATAAATTAGGAACTCATCTGACGTTTAATTACAATTACCCATACGCCAACGTCGCCACGGCTACCACAGTCGCCACAGCCAGTATTGCGGCTAGAGCTAGGCAGGACTCTGGATGATGTCCTGCACGAAGAAGGCCACAGCTTATTTAGTATGGTAACTAGGATGGTTTCGACTTTTAGAGGTATGCGGAAGGTGATCTTGCACCACTGCTGGTAATTATGAAGCCTATTCTGTCTTAGCTTAGCTGCGAGTTTGTATACTGTCGAAGTGTATCTTGTATATTGTACGTATAATAAGATGAATTTTATCTTATTAGCAGAGGAAATTAAGAATAGTTCAATTATAGGAAGTTACATGGTACAGTTTGAACATGGGACGAGTAAACTTGGTTGAGAAACCATGTTCGAGGTGATGTTGAACCTCTACGCGGGGGTACGCGTACCACATTTTTGGTCTCACGAACGGTTCGAGTAAAAACAAAATTGGTTTGATTTTTGTCGATATTTTTAGGCGGGGTTTCGGTTGCTGATACCATGTTATCCTGTCACTGCACTGGTTTGTTAAAATTTACTCGAACATGTCATTATGGATCTAGTTTTCAATTTAATTTAAAAATGCTGAAAATGGAAATCTATTTATATTTTTATAATTTTCCTTCAATAAAAGTTTTATACGAATACATTTAGGTCAACTTTTTACCCATATTATTTTTTTTTTTCACATTTCAACAAACGTTCTCCTTCTTTTTCTTGCTTTAAAAATTAAAATTATCTTTTGCGGACTCATTATTATTCAAAATCAATTGATAATTTGCAAGTTCAATGAGATTTTAACGTGACAGATTTTGAGAGAATCTGATGTTCCAGTTGATGAAGTTGAATGAAGCATTTTTTCACCAAAGCATGCAACAATATGTTTCAATTGACCATACCGTATCCCACTGCGATTGCAATAGCACGTCTGTAATTACAATAGTTTTTTCAAAGCACGTCAATCAAATGAACTGGAATTTGGTTCGGTCGGAATTTATAATTTACTCTAAAATACCATAAACGAGATTATTTCTGTCGAACTCTTCCACGAGTTTAACTGATAAGAACCGAGCCATTACACAGACGAAGTATACCGAACCGATACATTTCAAATTGATTTTCTCATCAGAATTATTCGTATTCCATTCGTTGATCCCTTTAATTGGATTTCAAAATTTTAAAGGAAAATATTGACAGATGATTTAATTAATTTTTTAGCTCACCCCCGCATACTGGCTGTGGTCAAACGGACACCATCTGTGCGTACATTTAGCCCGTACAATTCCACTTCTAATGCAACAGACTCGTGCATCACTCAACGGCCGTAGGATCTTCTATTTGCCGGCTCTCCAATCTAATGCTCACTTTAATTATAAATCATATTTGCATTGGTTCCTGGACACCGAGAATGGCAGTCTGGTGTGGATGGGAGGGGTAGATGCGAACCAAATGCACCCCCATCCATCCCCCAATCCTTATTCTGTCCCGAGTATGGTTGGCGGATCGCTAAAATGGTTTCCAGGTAAGCGTAAAATTCAACAGAAACATCAATAAATTTAATTAGATTTAATCAAATTTGTCAATTTAACATTTAATTATTTAAAGTCAATCGTTTGTGGTCCAATTGCAGATTACATGTGTAAATTGCTCTGGGCTGAATTTTCACTGCAGGCATACAATTGAGGGTGGTCGGCACCTGGTGAGGTGTGGACTGCTGCATTCATGCCTTCCAAATGCATTTAATTTACTATACATGTGAGCACAATTTACACAAGTTATGTCCCAGAATTTGCGGCGATCCGCTGACCATACAATAATCTGAAGGACTCCAATTGGCGAGAAAACAGAGTGCATCACGACATCCAGTACGCCACAATTTCCCCTCAAAAATACTCAATACGTTCGTTGCATTTGGACTTGATTGAAAAACAAAAAGCAAATGTTTACTCTACATAAATGGAAAGGGGGAGAAAAAATCGCAAACCGAAGATATTCCCGATTAGCGGTTGAATGGACCTCCTACAAGTTCCCTATTTGCCAATACAATTCAGAATGGACTGCAATCAAATTGCATGTCAATTCGAACTTCCCTAATTGATTTGGTCAAATATTGGCTGATTAAAAATTCCAGAATGACTCGCTGGAATTGTGGACAAAATTGAATTCAGCATTCTGTTCAAAACAAAAGTAATTGCGGCAGTCGCATTTGTTCACTTAATGAATTTTCATAGTAAAATATTTGCAAAAGTTTTCAACCGTGGATTTTAGCGAAACAAAAAAATCAGAGAAGAATCGAATGAACTTTGTATATAATACGTGAAGTGCACTTTGCATGACAATTTCAATCCCACCTTATTTCGTTAATGAGTTCAACTGTTCACCATACTTTTTAGTATCATAAATCAAATTTGGAAATCAGAAAATCGTTTCAAAAATTAAATAGCCTATTGTAATTGATTTCTTATACCGCGGACAGACGAGAGCACTTAATCGAGTTAATGACGTCACGTAATCTAGTTGGGTTTGTCGTCTACCACCAAACTGATTTAGTTGTTGACATATATATTGACATTTGGTGGAATGTAAGAATTAATTGATTTTTTTGTTCGCATGCAAAGAAAAAGAAAATGTGTTATAGTGTTATACTGACGTCATTTTGCATTAAATTTACTGTATAAAGAAGGATTTCGTCCAAAAAAACACAAAAAATAACAAAATGACAGTTCACAGTTGATTACTTTTTAGGGAAACCATTCACGGAGTACGTAACCAGTGTGGCGTTAACAGCAGTATATCGAGTCTAATCGAGTTGCAGCAGGTAGATTTGTAAGCTGACTTCATATAGGAAATTTACATGGCCTACGTTATGATGACGACGATTAGTTGCGAATGGCGATGAATATTAACAAAAGCAAAAAAGCCCAATAAATGTGACAAATTTTAAACATAAAACGGTTTTAAACTGCCTATAAACAGTTGGTTTCATTCAAAATGTTTAATAATGAATTTTTAAAAGGGATTTAAATTTATATTATGTACTTTAAACACCAATTATTATATTTGTAAACAAGTATAATATTCATAAACGAATTAATTGTTGTTAAACAATTTATCAACCATTGAATTGTGTACGACAGTTTTATGATCGAAGCTACATTTCCTTAATTTTTAAATAATTAATAAAGCAATGTTTTCGAAAGTTGCTTCAATTGCTGACGGCATCAACTGTTTTAAATAATTTAATAACAATATTCAAACTTTCCAAATCGCTTTTAAATTCTCTGAATATTTCCCATAAAACTTAATTTACCGCTGTGATTATATAATTCGCAAAATATACGGCAACGGATTTAACCAAGTCCTTTTCAGTTGAGCCTGGTGACGATTGGAAACGCATGGTTAAATCTTCTGTTTTATACACCGTCAAACGATTTCGTTAGACGCACACAAGAGCACAGTTAATTCACAAAAACCAAAAAAAAAAAGAGAAAACAATGGAACGAAATCTATCATGCCTCGGAATTCGCCCACGTGAAAATATTTTCCCCGACCGGAATGACTAGGACGTCCCACAAATAATCCTGCCGCCGCGCTGTACGCATAATTTATTAATTTCGGCTAAATAAATTCCTCGAAATAAAAAAAAACAAAAATGTTGGTAAGGGCAACAATAACCTCCAATAAGCGAAGGGGGTTAATTTATTGCGCGCGCAAATCTAATAAAAGTAATTTTTCATACAGAAAAAAAGACTTGCTGGTAATTGAATTTTGAGGACAATAATTTATTACTCCGCAAATCTTTTGTTGTTATCCAACTGGTGGTGGCGGGTCCTCTTTTATTCCTTCCGTTATCGAATATTGATTTCAACTAATGGGGAAGGACCGAAGGGATGAAGTCGACAGTACTGAAACATGGCACCTCGCTCTCTAGCCAATGTTGGCCTAGTTTTTTGATGATAAAAACATATTGAAAAGTTCTCGTACATTTTTTATATTGGCAAACTGTTTTCAGAGAAAGGACATTCCAATCAGTGACAAATTAAGCACTTTTGAGTAATCGAGTTTTGAAGCTTTCAAGAAAAGTTTCCAGTTGGGATTTTCAATTTTTGCTCCTCGTCCGTGACGCTTGGTTCATTTATTACGTAAACTGATGTAGCCATGATGAAGTCCTTTGAATAGAGCTTCTTGAAGAAATCCATCCACATTGAATTCGTTTACGTGAAATCGTCAAAGGCAACAATTCAACTCCCCTGAAATGTTCCTATCATTATATTACTAACAGGATACTAATGTACCTATAATTTGAAAGTTTTAATTGCTGCTTCAGTAGGAAGGATATTTAATCAAAACCCAAGTATACTACAGAAAACGTAAATAAGAACCAAAAAAAAAAAAAAAACAACAGAAGTATCAAAATAAACCACTCACTTTTAATCTGTACACTATCTACACTTTGTCCAATTCTCCTTATTCCTTCTGGAATGTCCTTCGTCGTCCCGGCCGGTGATAAGATATTACCCAAAAAAGTATTCATCGAAAAATTTCTAATTTAAATTTTTTTTCCCCAAAGTAAGGGACACGCCAACAGGCGATAAATTATCAACGGTTGTCAATTTTTAATTGTTTTCGTAGTTATACATGGGGGTAGCTGGCGTAGAACAGTTTGTGCAGAGTATCCAGGCTATTCTACTGGGCAAGAAGGATCGAAATTGAAACAAAAAAAAAAATTTCGGGTAAAAAATAAATGTTTTAGCCCTATTTTTGGGGCCTCATGCTTCTTCGAAATTGCTGGGCGTTCTATATTACAGGTGAATATAAATTAGAGGTAACGTTCTGAATAATTACTTTCTGGGTGGAGGGATGCCGCAGGGCGTGTTAATTTAGTGTCAGACTTGAGTAGTCTGCATATGATTTCCAACCGCTTGGTATACAAAAATTCATGCGAATCCCGGAAGGCAGTTCAATTTTTTGAACTTAAAAAGTAATTACTTCGCAGCCCGAAATCAGTTGATGCTGATGCGTGCTTATTAATTTTCATAAAGTAATTTTTGGGAAGCCACTGGACTAAAATACAGTGAATATATTTAGTTATTTTGTTTGTTGTTTTTTTGATATTTTCGTTGGTTTTGCACAACCCTCCATAAAGTCAGAACGCTTATTCCCGTTATCTGGGAAATAAAGTTGGCGACAAGATCGAATGGATGACTAGATTCAAGGATGGTGCTCCAGGGAGTTCCTGGCAATATATTTTCACTCTCAATCTGAAAAAAAAGGAAAATAGAAAAATATTGACGTGAGCGAAACTGCGTCGACAAGGACAATGGCTCGGGAAAAAGATGGTAGCTGTAAGTAATTCGGTGGAAACTTAGGGAATGCGAAAATCAAATCGAAATCATTTTCGATACAAAGCCAACGTCCATTGCCGCCTCTCTCTCTCCTTCTCCTTCCTCCCATCCTTCCCAATCTAATAGAGAGATTTCTTTCGATTCGTTTCCCCCATCTTGGACATTTCCGTGGGCTTAAGAGGGTTTCACCGCTTCCAAGCTCCCTTTTTTCGGTTTCTTTGGCTCATATGAAATAAGACCTTTGGGACTTTTGTCCATACATTTGACTCTTTAGGTTGTGAGTAAGAAGTCGCAGCTTCCATGACCTTTGAACATAAATGCCTTGTTCCTTCTTGTACGTACTTTTTTATAGCATATTTGTAAGTTTTAGTTATGACAAAAGGTCAAATGGTTTTACGGATAAAACAATTTTTGCTGATGAAAAAAATAAACGAAATACTGATGGTACGTCTGGACCAGTGTATAACGGCGACAAGTTTATATTTTCTGGATGTAATAAACGTACAACTTTACTGAACAATACATATTATACTTCTTTTAAATATTTAATAATTCCACAAACAAATATTGCTAAGGAAAAAAAATTGGTTAGTTATTGCTCACATATAAAACGATTATTTTGGGTGGTAAAAAACATATGTTTAATATCGTAACAGTTGTAGCTAAATAATTTTACAACTTTTGCACTTCGATTTGCTTTCTAAAAAAACAACGATGCTATAAAACGTTATATGACGAACCAATACTAATAACACCTTTCATAAAAAATACGACTTGAAAAATAAAATCTTTTCTCAAATAGTTTACAAAAATCGTAAAATGTTGATTGCTCATAAAAAAAAAGTTAGAATTTTAATAGCATCAAAATTCTGTAGTTTGTTTTGGCTTTGTATAGTGTAGTTTGTGTGTGGGCGTTTTTTTTTTTTTTGGCACGCTCTGAAGCGTTTTCTAAATCCTTTGTCTTGAAATGGATGAATTCTTCTTACTTCTCATAAGCTTTAATGCAAGAAGATTAAATCACGTACTTGTAGAAAATTTTGCTTTATACAGAAATCGTTATAAACCAACAGAACATAAAATGGAAAATAAAAAGAATAAAGACTTGGAGAAATGCTTGGAATCCTTCAAAAAGCAGAAACGATTCAAAGTAAAGAGCAACATGTATATAGGAGAAAGAATATACAACTAACAACAGGTTAAGGAATTTCCACTACACAAGGATATTTAGTGAAAATACAATACATACATAAAGCATATTATAGGTATATGGTAGCTTTATCATCAACTATCTGCTTACACCGTCCAGCAGGCTGTTCGTACGCGTTCGAAGGTAATCCTAGGTATCAATCTATAAAAACCAAACATAACCCTAGTATTAACTTGTATGGATGTGAATAGTCCTTAAGGGTGACCGCAAGTTTCCTCCCCTCAGGTATCTGCCTGCTTGAGAACACACAAGCAGCTAAACTCCACATGAATGGATACTTATAGGTACGCATTTCAACTTACAACCTGTTAATGCCTATATTGAGTTTCGGCAGGACTTAGGTTGGCTTCAGGGATATGGAGAGTTCTCATTTATACGCTGAAGTTTTATAGAAACCAAAAGCATTCACTACTTCAACAAAAAGGATACACCACCTGACTGCCGTGGTTTGCTTACTTCGATATTTTCTTCAAAATTACTTATAGAGTAAACTCTTGCCTCCTCACCCTATATCACCGGTTCATCCCCGCACAACGAACTCTTGGAAAACTCCAGTTCAGGGAAAGTTTTTGTCAAACGAATCTTGTTCCCAACAAAGTTGAGATTGTGGTTGGGGGAGTGATGTTTAATAGTTCCGTGTAATTTTGATGCCAGACCACAAATCAGATTAATTAAACTGAACTCGTTTGATATTAGAGATATTAACTGAAAGACGCCAACTTACGGTTGGTTTACCCTGTAATAATGAGGTAATTTGTTAATAACATTTCCAAACATATTTTCTACCCCCGTGTGAGTATCTTTGGTCAGAAATGGTTTTGTTACTGAATTCAGAAAACTTCAATTTATTTCTGTTAATGAAAACAAAAACTTCCAGAATATCCCGTTAGTGCCATTGCAGCATTAATCAACAGCAGGATTCTGTCGGGGCGGAATTCACTTTGTTCAATTTAAATAACGAGCAGGCATTGGTTGAACTTAATATCCAAAATCATTTCTAAGTATCTTCCCTCTAAGCTGGAGTCTTAATTAAGGATGCAGTAGGGTTGGTCTAGCTTACTTTTCTTTTAAACAAAAAAAAAAAAGAAAAAAAACTTGCTTTAAATTAAAAATGTTAAATTAGACTAATTAAAGAGAATGATGTCCGCCTTCAAGGCGATTATGTTAAGGATCTTCGTTTCAGAATCCGTTCAACTAACTTTTCTAAATTTTTTCATCTTATTTTGGCTTTTGTTGTTGTTGTTTTTGTTGTTATTTTTGTAATTCACCTTCTTGCTGGGCACCCGTGAGTGTCTAATGCGATGCTTTGCGCTGCTTTCCGACGCTCGAAGTACTAATTACATAAAATTACACGCCATACAAGACACGTTACGCTCATCCGCCACTGAGGATAACGAAATGGAATATACAAAAAAAAAAATAACAAAAAGGCACGAAGAAGAACTTTTTCCGGAAATCACATTTTAACATTCGCCCTCCAACATTGCGTTTTAGATGGGGTGGGAATTGTAGCTAAAACGTTCCAACATCTTTGCCTGTTTTATCCCAAGAGGAGTGACGGGAGTCGGAACCAAACAAAGGCAATCCAGGATCTCGGGACGTAAATCGGAAGTGGCAAAAAATTGGACTCATTATTGCGCTTAATTAGTAATATTCTTGTTCAAACAGTTACGGAATTATAAATGGATCGTCCCCCGGGGTGTTTACTGGTTACTCTGCTGTTGGCTAGCTCCACCTCGGACGCGTCTCCCCCTTGGGACAATTCTTTGAGAGCGTTTGGATTCTTTAGCAACAATTATTTGAGCAGTCAAGACAATTGCGAGCTGCCCTGATGAAGAACACCGCACTTTCCCTCCAAGGGTTGATATTTTTTTTCTATTTTTTTTTCCGTTTTCTTATTCTTATTTTTTTGTTAGACTTCATCCTAAGGAGTGCTACTCTGGATCCTGTTTATCCTTATCTGCGCTAAGTGAAAGATTTTTTAATGTCCAAGAATTAAATTTAATGCAATTAGGATGGAACTTTTTTAAGCGCACATCATAGTCCTTGGCTGGCTGGGATTATAAGAAAAGGACGAATGCCAGTTTGTCCTGATGTTCTAATCTTGTAGGGGGCGTCAGCCTCCTATTATTACTCAAGCATTTTTACTCAAGTGCTCCAAGTTCCTTTTTGCCCCACTAAAGATGCCCCATGATGGAATGCGAAATTTTCTTCAGGGTGTTGCTGACTTAATTGGATTTTTGTAAATTAGTGACCATTAAAAACAGTAAGGGAAGCTCGACTGGTTTTATCTACCAGAAAGAGGGTAGAATTATGCAGATAACATGGATATTTTTCTTGTTAATGTAGAGTTTGTATTCTTTTATCAAATTTGCAACAATATTTTGATTCATTCATCCTTCTTCAGAATGCCATCATTAATTACTTGTAGCTTTGTCCTCAATTTTGATGAAACAGTTTTAAATGACAAAAAAAATTATTAGGCATTCACACAAAATGAACTCAAATGTTTGTTCTAATTAAAGCGAAAAATAAATTAAATTAGAATTTATAACTTTGAGGAGAATTGTAAAAAGAAAAAGGATACCATAAAGGAAGTGATGATTTTCCTTGCTATATTTTTGGAGTTGAAGTTGCAAAAGAAACAAAAACGGACGAGTTAAATAACACAGAAATATAGAACACTAAATTATACTATATTCCAGGATCATTTTGTTAAAGGAAAAAAGTTTGCTTGAATTATTTTCCCTTTTAAAAATATTTATTTAAATTTAAATCGAATATTAAGAGTTGTATCTTTTATAAATTGTCCGTTGAAACATTTCCTGAAATGCTTACATCCTTTTCTTAAGTTATTGCAATCAATAAAAAAATACCGTTATGTTCTCTAGTTACATGAAGCCATTAAAGAATCCTGTTTTTTCTGTTCTATGCACAGATTGAATATAGAATTTCAAATAATGCTATATTTTACGGAAAATGCAATATCCTGACTAACGATTTTTTTATCTAAAACCACCAACAAGGAAAAAAAGAATTGATGGCATTGAATGTAAGACTTTGCAACATACACGAATGCTCAATTAAAATAACTCTCAAGCAGATCCTTTAACATTGTTCGAAAAAGTTTTTAACACTGCACTTAACTCTTCGTTGAGTCCTTGCTCGTATATCAGTCTGCAGGATACTTGGAAAATCATTGGATAAAATCGTAAATTTATCGTCGAATTCTCAAGTTACCCCAATTTGTTTACAATATATTTAAGCTATGTTGCATTTTTCTTCAATCACTCTTTAAAAAGGATTCGTTTTATTTTAAGTAGCACATAATTTCGAAAAGTTTTATGTATTGTACTATATATTTTTTTGTTCTGAATTACAGTAGAACTGTGACAAGGATGCCATGGCGTTGAGAATTTTCACCAATGTTATAACTTAGGAGCATAAATAACTCGGTGAATGTAGCCACAATTGTGCACCTATAGTTTTGCCGAAAGTTTGTTGTTAGAACGAAGTTATATAGTAAATTGAGTACAATAAATCTTGTTATAATTGCAGACATGTAAGTAGAAACGGTAAGAAATAGTCGCATTAAGCATAAAACACAGCCGTACAAAAGCACCTTCAGACATCGGTTGCATTGCGCCCCAGAGCCGAGGAATTGTGGCAAAAAGAGGTGCAACTATTTGCATAACTGCGGCTCGTCATTCGGCGCGGGCACCCTCACCTAGAGTATTGTGTGCAGCGTTTATAAGCGGCTTAAAATTCAGGGAACTAAATTCCGCTGTTGATGTCGCATTATGCTCAACTTTAGCGATGGAATATGCAAATCCGACAGCTCCAGAATAGATAAATGATGCCGCGGGGGTTTACCTGTTACTGGTTTGCATCGAGAATTGCATTCGAGCAACGATAGTCGTATGCACCGAGAATGTCGCAGTGGCTGGAAACCCGACTGGATTGAATATCGATGTCACAATTTTGTGGGTGGGGGGGTTAGTTTACAGTGTCGCATAACGAACTTGAACTTCGAATGCCATCACTTGTATCTGGTGGGGGTGCGAGTGGAATTGATTTGTTCCGGCATTTGAATTACTTTGCGCCAGTCAAGAGTTAACTTTTAGGGCTTCAACCCCTAGACTGAAGGTACTTACATGTAGGTATGTAAATTTAGGTTGCCCAGAAGGCTATTTGCCTGGGGGAGCTATAGTACGCAGCAAGGGTTAGGACAGTATTCCATAATCCCTTCTAATCACCATTTACCGGATTAAGGAGCACACAGAACGTCCTTCCGCCATCCTGCAGACAGACAGCTCCCAACGGGCATTTTCCTCTTTTCTCGAATTTTAAGTAAGCGCAATAAAATTATCATATTTCATCTTAAATATTCCCGTAATCGGAGGAGGGCACAAAAAGGAAACGTTCGAGGGGTTCAGTGTAGTACCAGGTGCCCGGTAGTGCAAGTCTTCTGACGTTCCATCGTTAGGCCCATCCGCCTACCATCTGGTCCGTCCGCCAACCCCTAACTGCTAACGCTCATTCACTAAGTGGGCCCCAAGTCCGGACAGAGAAGTTTTTAATTCATGAATATGTGCATAAGTTCGGTGCCTTCCGCAATGACTTCTTCCTTTTTATGCTGACTTCCCCCCACACCCCACTCTTTTTTGTGTGTTCTTTGTGGTTTATTTTTGTTAAGTATTTGAAAACTTTAACCCGGATAAGAGAATTTTCAGTTTCTCTCATATATGCAGCAACATTTTTGAGATCTTTTCATTTCTATGAATTTTAAATGAAAATTGTGGAAAACGTCACTGAGAAAATGGTTTGGTGGTATTTTGTTGGTTTAAACAAGTTGCAAGACCACGACAACGACGACAAACCAATGTTAATTTAAGTTTCGTAATTAGATTTGCACAAAAAGGTGTGAAAAGATTATTATGCTTTGAGTTAAATAAAAAAATTATAAGAATTATAATAAAAGAAAACACAACTGACGATTTATGCTAAGTATTGCAACAATAAACTTTTCACAAATAGCGTTAAATTAAATGGAAAATTTGATATACTGAAAATTGTGGAAACTTTTTAATGAATTTCTCGATTTGTTTGTGGTTTACGGAATTCAAAATATTGTTTCATTATAACATTTCAATAGTATTTAAGTGATAATTGAATTGAAAATGAAATTAGATTACATTATTATTACTGAAAAATTGTTTTATACGAATTCGAGCAGATTCAAATACAATAAATATTTTTTTCTATTTAATATCTTTTATTTTCAGTTAAAAAATGCTTCATATAACTGTGAACTTCATAAAATTTATACTCAAAAGAGTTGGTTATGCACAATGGTTTTTATTGAGTACCGTTGGAATGTTTACGACAACATGTTGTATAGAGAAGGACTTCATAAACTCACTGCAATTAACTCAGTGCGAGTCAGAGATGGTGACAAATTCCATCAAGGACTTTAATTACAACTGCATTTGAATGCATAATCAGAATTTGTGACGTAATAAAAATAACACTCCGGAAGTTTTACATTCGCGAACGAATGCCACGAATGCGATTTAGTGACTGTAGACTTGAAAAACCTCTAAAACGGATTCAGTGCTTATGTTTCATTTTTTTTAAAATTGGTTATGATCGAGTTGGAGACGTAATAAAAGAATTATTTACTTTATGCAAAGGTTATGTGAAAAGGATTCGAGAACAGGTGACCTCAATGATTTTGATTTACCAATTTCGCTTGATGAATAAAGGAAGAGATGTTCACATATGTGTGCCATCCTGTCATCATTTTAACTTTGATATTGCAAAATTACATGTGTTTATTTTAATTGAAAATAAAAATTCAAAAAGCCTTAAGGGTATACTACTCGTACCGAGTCATCTGGAAAGAAAAAAATCGATTTTTGGATTTGTACATATTCATTTAGTGTGTTTTCTTAAGAATATTTTCTGAAAGTTTCATAAGAATCGGTTGACAAATAACGAAGTAATAGTTGTTTGCAGGAAGTGACGTCAAATAGAGTTTGCTAGTAGAGAGCGCGTTTTTCTCTAAAGTAGTTTACCTTGCATACCGTTTCCGATGATCACGATTTCTCGAGAACCACAAAACCAATTTTGAAAAAATTTGGTACAGATGTTCTTTATACATGCCGCTTGTATCTTGTATCTTACCGAAGGAATTTTGATTTTATCAAAAAGTAAAATTTGTATTAATAAAAATCTAAAAAATGACAAGGTAATTTTGATTGTTATTTGGTTAAACCGACACACGCCATTTTCTGAAAATTTTTGTTTAAGTCTTTCGTTCACAGACAAGATTGAACCATTGCGAAACATCTCTTTGAAAATTTTAATTTCGGATGATCCAGGTTTGAGCAATCTTGATCACCGTGGATCACTTTCAGAAGGAAGTGTCACAGAGGAACGAGTACAGTTTCGCGATTTCGTTTCTTTTTTTTAAATTTTCTGAATTTTTATAAGAGACTATGTTTTACCGGTTTTATAAACCCAGCATAGTTTCCCTGAAAAATACACGAAAGAAATACGACGAAAGATACGAAATAATCTTGTTTAATGATAAAATCAATTATTCCATTTTAATTTATTTATTACAGCACGGAAAATATTAAGAACCCGTCTTTAATGTAACAAGGGAGGCAGGAATATTTTTACTTTATAAAATGTAAAATAAAAGTGTTTTTCGAAAAGGTTTGGGTTATTTGTATGACAGGAGTTTTTGATAGGTGGTCCGCCATTAAATAAGGACAATGCAGATTTTGAATTCATATTGAAGGGCAGTAGTCAACAGTAGACAGTAGAGAAGAATTTCATAAAATAAGAATTAATTACTTCACCTGGATGCATTATCCCAATTATGAAGTCATACGACTCACACTCCCGAAACTGCACACTCCGCAGGAAGTATTCGGTGGCATCAAATCAAGGAGTCATGTGAAATTTTTATCACTTGTAATCATCATCGACAGTTTACGGCACGACTCTTTTAAACATGTAAGACAACATCAATTTACATGAAGTACCTCTTCGCTCAACAAAGATGCGGCAGGATCTCTCACACCTCATTAGATCTGCCACAAGGAGGCGGTCATAAAAATTTTCCGAGGAACTTTTGCCGTGTAGCATTTTGTTGTTTTTTTGGAAACCCGGAGAATGTTGTGGAGAGATTGGCGGGGGAAAGCGGATACCAGTGAAAGTTTCTATGATTTCTATGTTTTTCAAAATGTGAAACTCTGTTGAGAAAAATATCCGGAACAGGGAACAATTTCTCGTAAACACTTTGCTTTTATGAGTCGTCAATTTTTTATTTATGCTCGTGTTTTGTAAATTTATTGCGCCAAGGCGGGGGATTTATCGTGATCTATGGATTATTGCAGCGACAATTGTCCTTCGTGACAACTGATAGATGGATTCATGATGATGGAGAGAGCTTTAGAGTGATTAATGTCCTCCAAACATCTTACTGAGCATCCAAAATCGATGAACAGTTTTTGTTGACTATTCCTACGCGTTATTTTATGAACTCATTCGAAATTCTGGACAATATAACATTTTTTTCAGGGCTTTTGTTTGTATCTTCAATTTTATAATGTTAACTGAAGTAGGTAAAATTTTATTTATGATATTCGCCCAACCCTTTTGTCTAATATTAAAGGTATTTATTATATATAAACCTTGAAATGTAAAATCGTGTAGTTTTACTATACTACGTAAATAAACTATCAGAATATCCGTCCAATAAACACAGCTTGTACACCGAAAATTTGGTAATTTTTAAATTATAATTGTAAATCAAATAATCATTTTTAACATATTGAAACACAATAACTTTTGAATACATTTAAAATAAGTATTCAAATTTAGTAAGTAAAAATTATTCTCGAATTATGTATGTGATATTTGTTTAAGTCTTAGTCTTAAGTTCCTTGCTTGTATTAAGCGAATAAATAAACAAATAGCAGTATTTTCTCCGCCCAACCACCCAAATTTAGTTGTTAGTTTAGTTGTAAATTTAGTTAATTCCTTTTTGCTTCTTTTGTTTATTTACTTGTTAAGTTTTGTTATTGTTATTGTTTAGCTTGTATTAAATAAAAATAAATTGCACTAAAATGGTCTCTATATGATTTACATAGTACGATGTCAATAAATGTGATCTCCTTGCTTAGCTCAGCTCATGACCACGTGCAAATATTGCATATGTACAAAGCCTCCTCTCCCCCGTGAAATATTCATACAGGATATGATATCCATCCCATCTTGAAGGGATGTGGGACAGGATGAGCAACTTTAATGCAGACGAAAGATTTGTGCAGTGAAAAAGTGAAATTTAATTAAACCATGTCAACTGATGTGGCAAAAAGTCATCAAATATGAGTTTTATAGATGACAGGAAAAGGACGCGTGTGTTGGGAAAATGTACACGTCGTCAATATGGATGTGTATATGGAAAACTGTATCGAAAGATCAGGCAACAGTTGTCTCCTCTGCGCCAAGAAATGAGACGATGATTTCTGAAATACCCAGCCATCATGTACCCTTGTACAACTTCCCTGTCAAAGAGGGAAAAAGTTCAACAGAACGGCATTTTCCACGTCCATTTCACTCATTCTGGAGTTTTTCACAGGAAACGGAGGCGGAATGGAGGATGACAGAGAAATGATGAGGCCGTGTGATGCTTACCTGCGCCAACGACAGTGATAACGACTCAAGCTGTTGCGCTTTTGAGGACCAAAAAAAATCGACAACGGGCAGTGGTTATGGGTGGGGGTTGGAGTTCCTTTCAATACTAATTAGGAATGAATTGTGTTTGAAGGACATTTACTCTCAGTTCAGATCTAGTTTGCTAAGGGAAATTGTCACTCCGAGGGATTGACACAAAAGTGTAGGTACTTTTCTTTAAACTTTTGAGACACTCACCAGCATTTAACTCCTGACACCGTCCAATCAATCTCTTACCCACTTCCTCCCAGTCCCCTTTTCTAAACCGCCAACAGAACACTTATCAGAGAGACTGTCTAGTCTAGCCCGTGCATGACTAGTTCCCATTCCAGCTCCCCGATCGCCCCAAGTTATCCTTTTATCATTATTTTAGATTCGTCTCAAGTTGCACCCTTCTGCAGTAATTAATATTAAAAGGTTCATTAAAGGGATGTGAAGTCCTTTGTATTTGTCAAAACGATTCATTCGCGAGCTTTTCAATGTCAGAATAAAGCTTCCCCGTCGGATTTGAATAGAAGGCCTCCACAACCTCCCGTTGCTCTGGCTATAGTAGCACAATGGCCTCCAGGAGACAGAATGCGGCATACTGTATACGCAAATGGAGGAAATTAAAACGCGAAACGGCGGATAATTTGCTGCAATGGTGGCGTAATTATCGCATTATCTCTGACAATTTTCTAACCAAGTGGAAGTGAGGAGCACTTTTCAATGCATTTTGTTGAATTTAATGTGACTTTAAATTAACAACAAAATAAAGGGATTTGGTTTTTTTTTTGGTTAAATGTCCCATAGTAACATTATTGGTTTTTGGTGGCGCATTAAAAGTTGTTACAACTTGTGGCACGTTGTTTGTCTTTTTATTTTATTGTTATTGATGTAATTTCAAAAGTAATTACTCTTAAAATTTTATATAAGTACGTTTGACAACTTTTTAATGGAAATTTTGATTCGAGGATATTAAATTTTCATTTTATTTTTTCTGGTGGGTTTTTTCAATATTTTTGTATTAAAACGGTAATGAAAATAAAAATATAATTATTACTGGTGATATTGATTAAAAGTAAATATAAACTTAATATCTACGAAAACATTCTAAATTGTTTGAAAAAACATTTTACGCAAAAATGTGAAATAAAATTTTTAAATAATATACGCGTTACTTAAAAATTTACTGATCGTTGGATATAACAACATACACATAGGACATCTTATATTATTTATTATAAAAACAAAAGGAAACGGATTTTTGAATGTTTCAAAATAAAATAAGTGAACAACTTTTTTTGATCAAATAATCCATCGTTATAAAATATTTTGCCAACCACACTTACCGACCATATTTACACGTATGTATATTGTATATTGTATATCTTCAACAGATATCTTACGTCCTGAAAGGACGGCACTTAGTTAGATGACAAGTGTGTACTTTCGTCCGCTTTTCAACTGTCACCGGAAGGAAGCCCGGTGACTATTAAATATTCCACAAAAAGCATATACAGAGCTCTACGTCAAATAAAGTACAAAATCTCGCCTCTTTCCCACCCTAACAAGATGTAGCAAAGGGTATTTTCACAACTTTGAAATAAATTTGTTTCACTTCTTCTGTCACCACAAGGTGTTGCACGACTTCATCTTATCACAAGTGACAGTTGGCAAACAAGGAGTCTCTTTTAATATCTTTCGCCTGGCCGGAATCGCGTTTATTGCAGTCTACTGCACCATCTTGGCTGTGTGAAGAAAAGGAGCCTTCAACACATGAATTATTAGTATTCAAAGAGCACACGAAAAGCTTTGCGAAAAATTGTCTTTCTGGTGCGAGGTCAAGAGACGTGGTTAAGTTTGAAACTACCACCCTTAACCACCCACCGAACGGAATGTCTGGAATAGACGTAATAATATCCTTATTTGGTTTATTGCTGGTGAATTGCAATTGGTTAGATTCATCAGTAAAATAACATTAAATAAATGTGCGATTTTTCAGCTTATTTGCAAGGATTAATTAAATGAAATATTTTAAAGGACAAATTCCTGAAATACGACCACAAAACCCATAATGAAGATACTGTTCTTAAGATTTTTGCCCCACAAAACATTGAAATCCTGGTGACCAAGGACACGATAAATCGCAGCATGGTGGCTAAGCCGTGGCGCATCAGCGGCACAGGACGAAAGTAGAGGCAATAATGACTTCAAGGTGTCGGAAGGGCATTAAAGGATCTCTGCATCGTACTGAAGTGGTACTTCCAGGTAATCTTCTGATAAGAATTTAAATTCCCTAGCTGAGAGGGATAAAAGCAATTTAGAACTTTTCAAGTTTGTAAATTCCACAAATGCTTCCTTCTTTTCAGGAGGCACACTTCCCTGATTTAGCTTCGATCCCAGTCACCGATAATCGCGAAAATATGCGCTGACGTATTTTTAATTGCCTTGGGAGAAATAAATGTGGGAAACGTAAACCAATCTACCTGAAGACGGTAAGATACTATATACTATCTATTGTATGTATATATCTATATTTGTTAAGAAATTCAACCTCTGCGTGCGAGAAAAAAAAAAGGCAAACGAAAAAGTGAAAGCTGCCAACGATGAAGGTCTTCGATGGAGGCCAGCAAAAACATCAATAAATCAAAGTCGAATGACTACTTTGAGCTCGTGGCCTAGTGTTGACTGGAAGTCCTTAATGCTTGCCGCAGAAAATAGAGAAAATATCTTAGCCCATTCCAATCCTTCGAACTCACTTTGCAAGGAATGTGAAATAACTGTAAAGCAACATTTTTATATTTCTAAATGACTTTAATTTGTTACTTTCTAATTTTCTCGTCGACTTTTTTGTACAAAATTTAGATATTTATTTTTCATAAGTCAAATGGGGTGACTTTAGCCCATTAAGGGTGACTTTAGCCCAAGACTTAAAAAAACTTTTGATTTGATATGTATCGATCATTTATTGACCGATTTTTATGTTGTAAACATATTTATTTACGATATTTTGTGCACTTCAAAAAGATTCCTTTAGATTCATTGTTATCCGTGGTGTTGTTTTTGTTATCTACTTATGAAAAATCGTTTGCAAATTGAGTGTTTTTTCACTTCTTGCAACTTCTCTGTACACAGTACATCATGCATATATTATACTTATAGATAAGTGTTTTTCTTATTATATATTTAGTTATGAAACTGGAATTAATAAGTTTTTGGAGATGAGTATTAGTGGTTAGTTTTTTTTTCATAAAAAAATCCATTTGGGGTGACTTGAGCCCAAGATTTGGGGTGACTTTAGCCCAATACAAAAAACCTGTACGAAAACAAATACTACATGTGTTGGATTAATTTTATCCCATTGCTACTCAATTGTTAGTAAGATATACATCTAGCAAAGGATAAAATATACTTTTAAGGTTTTTAGACAATTAAAACAAATATTTTTAGTAAAAACCAATTTCAATAACTTAAGCTTATTGGTTATGGCGACGGCTGTGGAATAGCTGGTATCAGCAAGACCTTCTTCATATTCAGAGGAAGTCTCCGTTTTCCCATGATTTTCTAATGGTAACCAGGGGAATCCCATACTTAATTTCAGCTGCTCTCTGAGTGATGTCCTTGTTGCGAACAGCAGCCAACACTCTTGTAAAGTCGCTGAAGAATAATTGGCGTGAGGTCTATTACTGCAAGTAACTTATGCACTTATGCACTTTGAACTTAATTATATGTATATAGGACATAGGTACCTATTCCAAATTAGCTTCATTTTAGTCACTTGTTTTATTTTTAATTAAAAAAATCCGTGTTACGAATAGGTATGTTTTGCCTTTAAATAAGCGAGTATTTTTTTTGAATTTAAAAAAATCAGTGTTATACTCAATTTGTCTGTTTTTTCTTCGAGTGTTTTATTTTGAATTTAAAAAAATCCGTGTTACTGATTTGAGTTGTTTTCCTTCGAGTGCTTTATTTTTGATTTAAAATAATCATTGTTAATTCAAAAAGGTGTGTTTTTTCTTCAAATAAACTTAAATACATGCTATAATTTTCAACAGTTTCAGATCATCATGCCAAGACAATATAAGAAAAAACTTGGTAATAGATCTTACGCCAATTATTCTACAGCGAAATTGCAAGAGTGTTTGACTGCGATTCGCAATAAAGACATCACTCAGAGAGCAGCTGAAGTTAAGTATGGGATTCCTCGAGCTACAATAAAGAATAAACTAGCCAATAAACATTCGAATCCCCGTGGAGGGAGAACTATTTTCACGGAAGAAGAAGAAAAAATGTTCAAGGATCATCTTGTGTGCCTGTGTGATTTTGGATTTCCTTTAACAGAGTTGGATTTTCGGTTTACCATAAAAAACTATCTTGAAAAGAAAGGTATTAAAATCGTAAAATTTAAGAACAATTTGCCAGGTTATGAGTGGGTTAAAGGGTTTTTAAAACGCCACCATGATCTGTCAGCTAGAGTAAGCAGAAATATCAAAAAAGTGAGGGCTCAGATTAATGCGGATGACATTAATACCTACATGGATAATTTAAAATCTGTTGTTGAAAACGTACCGCCTAGTCAAATTTGGAACTATGATGAAACCAATCTGACTGATGATCCTGGGAACAAACAGGTCATCTGCAAGCGCGGAACAAAATACGTAGAAAATATTTGCAATTTTTGAACTCGTTTAATGAGGCTGGCTGTTCGACTGACAACCAGGTAAAACAAAATCCTAATAAAAGAAAAAAAAAGGCACCTTCATCCAGCTCAGCAGATGAAGACGTTCACGTTATAGCAATTCCATTGGAAGGTCATGGGGAAGCGGAGACTTTCTCTGAATTTGAAGAAGATCTTGCTGGCGCCAGCTCTTCCACCGCTATCGCAATAGCCAATAAGCCTAAGCTTGGCAGTAAACCAACCTGCAAGCCATCTGATGTTAACATAGACAATTTTGTAATTGTTTTATACAATGGGCAAAAATATCCAGGAAAAGTGTCCAGCATATCCACTGATGGCCTTACTGTGGATTGTATGGAACGAAAATTAAAGGGTTGGAGTTGGCCGAAGAGAGAAGATTCTCACGAATACCCATGGAAAGATGTTTTATGTAAAATAGACCCTCCAAAAAGAATATCTAAAAGAAATCAATTTGATGTTCCAGAACTAAATTCCTATATTTAAACATTTTCATAACTTTTAGTCTTAACTTGTATTTTAGATAATATCTTATATAAGAAAAGTCAATACACTCTTGTCTTTTTGATTGTTTATTCTGAATATTATTATTATTTGGTGATTGTTGAAAAAATTTTATACAATAGATGTAATGAAAAAATATAAGAATATATAAAAATATATATAAATAATCAAAAAAACAAGACTGTATTGGCTTTTATTATAAACAAGATATTAAATAAAGACCAGTCGACAGGAATTGCTTGTATTTTAGATGTTTACTACAGTTATTAAAATTGGTTTTCCCTAAATATATTTGTTTTAATTGTCAAAAAACCTTTAAAGTATGTTTTATCCATTATTAAAGATGTATATCTTACTAACAATTGAGTAGCAATCGGATACAATTAACCCAACACATGTAGTATTTGTTTTCGTACAGGTTTTTTGCATTGGGCTAAAGTCACCCCTATCAGGTTTAGCCCAAATTTGAATATTTCTTTTTGTAATTGAAATTTTACATAAAGCAGGCATTTGTACTATGGAAATGTTCCATTTTTAGTAAATAATTTTTTGAACTAATCATATATAATATATCAAACAGCAATTTATAATAATTAACAAAAGTTTAAAAAACAAACCGAAATTTGGGCCAAAGTCACCCCAGTTGACTGTATTTTATTACTAAAATGATTTCTAAATGCCGAAAAAATTCGGTGTATGTAGGTATAATAGACATTGTATTGGATGATTTTTGACAGAATTCTGTTTTTATTATACCTTAGATGTATATTGGTATTGAGCGAACATTTGCAACGACAAAAAATAATGGTGACAGAATGAAAAACAATAAATTCATGATTAGGATGTAAAAAGAAACCGATTAATGGATGTCCGTCTGTCTGTTGTCTCGCCAGACGATAACTTGAGAACGTTTGTAGCTAGATACTTGAAAGTTAATAATAATTCGATATGATTGTAAGATTAAGTTCGAAGATGATCAACATCGAGCAACTCCTTCTTACAGGAAACACCCACCTAGCGGAAAATCCAAGAATTTTCGTATAGGAATCAATCGAATGAACATAGTTTATCTTAACTTAAGAGATATAAATTGATTGCCCTCGTCCCCCATTCTCGAGATATCTGCGTTTAAAAGGCCCCTAAATACTGCTGGCGACCACTTAGGCGTTAAGTTTTAAACTTGCGAACACTTCGTCATAAATCATTACATTTCACAAATTTTCATTACAGATAGTGCAACATAAAGTGTTTTAAATAACTAAATTTAATAAAAATTGATTGAAATTAAAGTTAATTGTAGGGAGGAATATTTGGAAAAATTTGTTTCAATAAGTTTTCATTGCCTAATAATAGGAGAAATGTTTTAGTGCAATGAGTATGAATTGAAATCAATTTTAGGGTAAACGTAGATATCTCGAGAATGGGGAAGTTAATAAATAGACTTTCAATTGATGCTTGTTTCATTTCGTTTTTTTCTTTCTGTTATTGTGGGTGTGTCCTGCAAATTAGTATTGCCATATAAAGCTGAATTATTTTTATGCCAAAATTCTGATTTTCTTTACTGAATACGAGTATTTACATATTAATTTTAGCAATTACTAATTAATTATTTGAACGTCTACCTGTTTTTAAACGGTCTTACAAGATCTTGAAATTTTATAAATACTAAAAATTTCCCATTTTTACATTCGTTTTCAATAATCTAGAACGAATTTCTCTTTTTATTGTGGGAAAACAGTTTTTGCCCAGTTTTTTACATATTTCTTAACAAACGTTGTTTAATTATATCAGAAAAAATGTGCCGTTCTATATCTACGGTGCTTCATAATTGGCCTAAACCAATTATTCTTCTTTACTGGTTTTTATTTGTCTTCACTCTTAATATTATAAAATAGAAAGGAAACTTTACTATTAAAATTATTGTATAATTATTCACCTATATATAGGATATTAAATTCGAGAAACCAGTTGAACATCCTTAATTCTTCTCAAAAATCAATCTAATTGTCAATTCTCAGGGAAAATTTGCCCACCACCCTGCAAACATACAACCTCGTTACCCTCAGCAACATTGAAAGCAAATCTATTCCGAAAGCATCCAAAATTAGTTTATAAAAAAAAAAGAAGAAGAAAAGGATTCCTGCTAGTCAAAGGTAAACTTAACGTTATAGAATATGTAAAACAGCCGATTGCTTAGTTTTTGTTTGTGGGATGATCATGCTGATCCTTGACCACTACTGTCGTCCCGTTCGGAAAAGTTGTGGTGTGTGTCCAACTGGAAAATTTGCTTGGCTCCCAAATGCAATGAATTGAGTAACCCGGTCAGAAATGGGGGATGGAGGGTAGCTTTGCAAAAGGATTTTCGCATTTTCCAGCATTTCATTGCACACCATCGAGCAGGACCATTGAGCCGAATGGCAAGAGGATGCCGAGCCTGAGTTAGTGTCAGTGGTTAACCAGAAAGATCATGGCGAAGAAGGAATAGGACTAGGTAAATAGGTGTCGGTACATGGACACCAAGGAACGAATAATTTTACCGACGGAAATCCGAATCTGTCGAGAAACTGAAAACGAACGGAGTCATTTGATTTGAAAATGTTCCAAACAAATCCAATGATGTTAAACGGCGGCTTGCGGTCAAACAAGTACCGGCAATGGGAAGGAAAATCCAAACGGAAATCAGTTCCAGCCCCTGCTCCTGCCCCGCTGTATGCGGATTCTGAACTTCGATAAATCCCCTTCACCGTCGACGAGGTACAGAACGTCCTTCGAAAAGAGAACAAAAAAAGTGTATAGTCGAAAATCAGAAAATGAATTTTATTTCTTGGTTTGTTTTTCATTTAATGCCAAGATGCAAATGTTGCGTAAATCATTCTTCAATATCATATGTCCAGGAAATAATTTTATCTAATCAAAACTCATGGCGACTGTTATCCTGCTACACAAAATGAAATATAGAAGAATTATGTAATATTGGGTAATTTTAATAAATCAGAAAAATATCCTTGGAATTTCTTAGCAAAACAACGAGTTTTACTAGTACCAAAACTTTTGTTGCTCCAAGGATATGAAAGTGAAAACGTTTTGGCATTTAATTTATTTAATAAAAACATAACATAACCTCGAACGACGCGACGGTGGCAGTAACAGCCACAACAGCGGCATCAACAAATTATGTCTAGGAAGATGATCCCATAAATAACAGTGAACAGTGGCTTCTGCCGAGGATGATGTATAATGGCATAAGCTGTTACTTTTGGACGAGGATGAAAGCAGTGATATGGCCCTACTAGAAAGTTTGGCCATGTAGGCAATTAAGGAGAAAAAAGAGTGCTCTTAAAGGATGCAGAAGACACCATGAAAAAAAATATTACAAAAATTTTGTATTCGCTGTTTGTGTAAATATCCACGAATTACCATTTTTATTTGTTTCTAGTCTGCATACATTTAGATGTAAGACAGTCCTTAATAATACCAGGATAACGGGGTCACACCTACATAACGGTTGCCCTCGCTAAGGCATAAACACATCTCTATGTAAATTTTCTTAATTAAATGTTACGTGCGTATAAAAAAAATATTTTATGACCCTACAGACTCCCGGAAATGGTCGAAAAATTTTTACTGTTATTTCTTCATTGTCGGTTACATTAATCAGGGAATGGACCGTTTCTAATTCCCATTCGATAAAAAAATCATAAAATGTTACATGTTAAATGTTATGCGTATTCCAAAATCCACGAGCATGTTGCAATGTTTAGTCCCGCAGCAGCTATTATCGTCATCTAAACTAGTGTTTTGGTCTTTGTTTGCAGGATATTAAATGTGCTCTAAACCGTAAATGAGAATAGGAAAAGGGAATTAAATTCCACATTCACAAACAAACGTATTCATTTAGTTTTTCTATTATTTTGTTCGTCACTATTGTTAACTTACGTCAAGGATCAAACATTGCTAATTCCTTTTTGAGTCGAAAAGTGAACCACTTAACCGAAGTCTTTAAGCGTAATTTTATACAGAACTGGATGAGAGCAAACAAAAGCAACAAATCAAAAGACCTCCGCGCGCCCCAGGGCTATTATTTCTAGCAGCCCGTTGCATGGTTTGAGGTACACATGTGCGTTTACTCCCAAGCCCACCCAACCCCACACCGTCTTAAACCAAACATCAATTTGCAAGGGGAGAAGCTGTAACGGTCGAAATTTGATCAGCGGCGTAAATGGATTACTTCTTTTGCCAATTCCCTCCTCTTCCCGCTGCATTTGTTATTCGATTACTGGGACTGCTTCGGAACGGCAAAGTATCGTCCGTCATATCACTTTGAACGATTTTGATTTAGTGTGGCCCACAAGAATGGGCAAAACCTTCGGGCGATGTACGATGATGTCCTTGGAATTTGAGGGAGGGAGACGCAGTTGTAGTAAAAAATAACTCGGTTCAGTTTGATGGAATCCCTTGATTGTACTTTGTGGTATTTGTTATCAAACGAATCTAGATTGTGGATTTGCCAGAGAACGGGAGGCGGTAAAAACAGAGGAAGAAAGTTTATCTGAAATTGAGTCCTTTATATGAAGATGACGATTCCATTTCTTTTGCTATCAACGTGTCAATCGATTCGATGATGTGAGGTGGTGAAAACAATTTATTGCAATCTTTATTGGATCGTTTCTCACTAGAATAAAAAAAAAATAGCAAATCCAAAAATCAACAACAAGAACAAAGTAAAAATAAAAATAAATGAAACACAGAGAAATCGGATTGAAAAATCGCTCACAGGATGACTTATTGGTGAAATGCTTTTGGAGGAGCACACTTGGGAGGCTAACGATTACGTGGCCTACGCTTTTACAGTGACAAATGTACACAATTTTGAAAGTCGGTTACATGGATTCCGTTGCCTTTCAGCAAACTCCTTTTTCAAATAAATCTTGAATCAAACTCATTACAATCAGAACGGAAATGTCACATTGCCGTTATCAAGAGATTTTCCAAGATGTTGGTACTTTATTATTTAAATTATAAAATAACGATCCAATTATGTTTAATGCTTGCTTAAATTACACAACTTCATAAATATAGCAAAGCATTCTCTACAGTTTTATTCCGTTTCTTTTTATAATGCACATGAAAGGTGGATAATTTTATTTGGATCCAAGGAAGGCAACGCTCTGAAAAAGTGATAATAAAAACATCGAACTATGATAAGCACATGAGTCCATAATTGGGATGAGAAAATAAAACGACTTAAAGATGTCCATTTAGAAGGACTTAGATATAGTATTGTACAGCAATACTACATAGAAGTCGTAGAATCTTGCTAGGAGGTTAGCAAAATCGGGCAACACCTTTGTAGTGTTGTTGTATACAATTTTATCATTTTCATTGACAAATGGTGGTAAGACCACATGGAATGCAATGTAGCTTTTTTCTTAAATATTACTAAAAATATATATTAATAATTAATATACACTTGCTTAACTCCATCGTTTTTTACCCGATTATTAAGTAATATACCCTCAATATAACAACCTTCTTTTTAATCACTTGTGGCGAGTTTCACATTCCGCAGTGGGAAAACTTTTTAACTTTTTTTACAATTTTTTTTTCAGCAACCTATTTTACGTGGGAAAAATGAAAATAAAATATTTTAGTTATATAGACAAATCTACCAAAAAGTGCCCTACTACACTAGTATTATTTTTCATTATTGGCTTGCATAAAAAATAAATGTCTCTTCTAATTTTTAAATAAAAACCATTTATAATATACAAATCTGCAAGATTTAAATTCACATTGGCTCAAAATAGCTGAGAGTCACTCCGGAAGATGTAAGGATGGCAATTATTTGCAAAATTATGGGACACAAAATCAACACGAATCTGTAGCATGTCCCTAGCAACCCACAAACGGTCTTTGTTAGTCCATGTACTTCTCTATTGTGCAATTATACAACTGTAGAAGGAGGTACAGAGAACAAAAGCATCCCTTTGGGGATAAGGACTTTCCTTGGGATTATATGCGGCAGTAAAACTCGTAAATGACGCAAAGCAACGACATCACCAAAGAAGGAGCTTCTGACACAAAACCTTCGATATACCAAGACACAAAAAGGTGCTATAGCACCCACCCACCCAGAAGCGACGGTTCCATAGAGACGACAACCAAACCATCCCTATTTCAAGTCGACTTCAGCAAAGGAAATATGCAAATCTATGGTAATTTCTTAATTGTATGAAATTGATGCAAAAGTATAATAGGCAGACGAAACAAACCATGGTCTTCCGCGCCCCGCACACTCGGCCCACAAGATGACACAAAAAAAAAGGTAAACAAAACACCAAAAAAAAAGAAAACAAAAAGCAAAATATTGCGAAATGTTGTTAAAAGGCTCGTTGTGGTTGTTTTAGAGCTTTTTGATGTTCACCATAACTCCTTAAAGGTATCAACAGAATTAATTGAATTCAAAATTGAGAAGCTGTCGTAAGAATAAACAACAAGAACAAGTCAATGAGTCCTTTATTCGAGTCACACAATTCAATTTTGTCTTATCGCTCGAATGCCGCCAAATGAACTCCTTTATCTGTTCTTAAGAGGCAATCATTAAGGAATTATTATTCCTTCGGCTGACAATAATCTGTCGGATCCCCAATGCAACTCCCCAGAAAATTGGGCATTGTTACTTGAGAAAATGGCTCTAATATTTTCGAAGTGTTTTAAAGGACTCTTATTTGTAGTTTTATTCCAGTCATAATTTCTTGAATACATTTGCGAATTTTGAAACATCTATTCATTGTTGATAAGAATAATGATTGTAAATAGTGAAAAAGTGAACAAAAATAAGTATTTGGTTCGAATGCTATAGGAACATCAAAAAACGATATTAAAATTTGTTTTTTTTTTACTAAAAACAAAGTCAAAACCGTTTCCAAATTTCCCGTTAAAAACAGAAATACCTACGAACAAAACAAAAAAAAACTTTGAATTGGAAAACTTTGTTCTCAAATTGTATTAAAATTTCCCTTTCGAAATACACATATCATCCTTTAATATTGTAAATTCCCGACCTCATTAACTAAAATAAAAAAAAACTCAACTTAAGTTAATAGGATAATCAGGTGTCATGATAGAGCAGTCATAAAAAAGGACATCCTAAAATACACGTTTAAACAATTAATTGTCATCCGCTTATGGACGGATTGAGTTTCCAGAGAATATCCCCGTAGTGGCCGTAGTGTAGCTCACTTCCACAGGACACCGGTCTCATAACAAGCTCTGACTAAATACAATTTTGGGGAAACAGCAGGAGTAGCAGAAACAACAATTATCAGTTTTCGAATTCAGTGAACAAAATAATCCTCTTTGAAGGATTCTCGGGAAGCTCGGATACATTTATCAGTTTCCATGTTATAGAGCAGCTATCTAGCAAAAGTACATGCTTTCTCTACCCCCGAACGTCTGGGCAGCTATGGGAGCCACTTATTATTTGGAAATAGGACAGTGTGTAGTTAGGAAGTGGCACTTCTGAAGCCAGGACGTTGCTATGGCATGTGACTTACAGGATACTTAAGCATTGAGTTCGATGCACTGCGAATTGTCTTTACAAAATGCAAAAAAATAAATACATTTTCAGATGTATAGGTGTACGGCTCGAATGATTTTCGTACAGTCGACTGGGAGTAAATTAGCGCAAAAAATTCATTAATAGTTTTTTATCGTTTAAGCGAAAACACGAGCTCGTAGGTCATTAAGCAAATAATACAGTAAAGTGAATGCAAGGAGTAGTGGCATACTTTATCAATAACTTCAGCATTCCCATGTTTGTTCCACATTTCCACGCGTTCCTTCTCCAGTTTGTATGGTTTTTTTGGTTTTATTTTTCTTTATTCTTGTTTTTGTTGTAATTGTTTTAATTTCAACAATTAATGGCAGTGCACGACGGTGAATAAATAGAGGTCTGCTGGTCTAACAGAGCTAACGACAAAACGAACTACTTTTAACTTCATTAAGCGTAAACTTTCACCGAACAGTTTTCCTTGAAAATCCTATACGACAAAAAAGCGCATAGACCACCTTTTCCACCACCTCAAACCCTCCTCCTTGTTGAACACCGGCTGGAAGTTGCTGCGGCTCTCAAATGTTCAAAGGAAGACCACAACAAGTGGAAAATTATAACGAAGATGTGAACCAGAGCGATATATAAAAGCAAGAAGGGAGAAATATTTTTTACAATTTTTGCCAACTTTACCCAGCCCCCACCTCCCTGGCTTCCATCAGGCACTTTCTGTGCATACTCTGTTCCCGTTTTAGGTTGCCTCTGCAGATTCAGCCAAGTCGTCCTGCGACAACGAGGACTTCCTTGAAGAAAACTTTTGCGAAGAAGTGTTGCGGTTTTGCTATTTCTCCCCCCTGCCCCAATATAGATTCCTCCCCTGACACTGAAGAGGTAGAGTTAAGCAAAACCTGTCGCTTTAGGAAAAGGAAAAGATGTATGACGAAAAAATATCTCCCTTCCTCTGTAGAACGATATTGCGGAATTCTGTTGATACTACAAACCAAAAAAATAAAAAAATAAAAAAAATAAAGTTCATCTCCACCGAAAAAAACACTTTTATACACATACATAACATGTAAAGTGTATAACTTTATACTGTATGTATATAATGTGTATATAGGAGTAGTACAGTCCCTACTACGTGCTGCTCCCCGCTTTTGTGCATGGCAGAATCTTACTATCATTTTTATGCACTTTCGCGAAGGTGCACAAAATATCCTTGGTGTCCTTATTGTCCCTGAAGCCGTACTCAGTTCTGTTTCGTAGCGTTAAACTCAGGAATTTCACTTGTTTCCAAATGTTTCCTTCTGTTTTACGTTTGCTTTTGCTCTTATTTGTTCAAGCTTGTTTAACGGTTTTTATTTCTTAATTTGATCCTTGTGATTACAGGTTTTTTGCTTTTACTTTAGGAAAGGAGATTAATTGCTAAGAAATGAATTGCAACAGCTGAGAGCGCAGGATACCGTGATAAAGTTTTTCTGTTTTTTCTTTTAAGTTGCGACAGTAAATATCATTGCGGAACTGGAAACCTCGCCAGGAGCGAAGATAATCCGTTAGTTGTACTCGATTGTTGGATTGTGATCCTTTTCAAAACAGTTTGTGAAATATACACACACAATGTCCCACATACTTTGGAATTGCCGTTCCCGGTAGCGCTCGTACTTCTTTCCGAACAAAGCTAATAAATTTCTTATTTTGATTGGGAAACAAAAACCAATAAGAACAAATGTCCTCGTAGTAAACCATATTCAGATAGCAGAATCGTTTATTTCGATTCATGCCTAAAATTGACAATAAATTTAAATTGTTGATCAGCAATTTTTCACATATAAGACATTACAAAAAATTAAGTTCGATTAATGAAATATTCGAAATCTTTGAATAAATAACGACAAAAAATACTCACTTTAAATGGCACCCGGAAGTAATATAATATGGCTCCCATAAACTCCGGAGCAAGGACGATACACACTTCTATAGAAAATAATCGTTTTGCCACGAGAGTCATCTTAAATCACCGAATTTAGTTAAGCTTCTCTAATCTTTAAGAAAAGTGCGTACGGGACATGTTCGGGTGTTCGATGGAGCAGGGCCTACAAATAAAGCGAAGGCCCAAAAGGGAAATCTTTCGGCGCATGAAGGATATAAATAAGTAAATAGAGCAATTCGGAAAATTTGATAATATTTCTTCACATATCATAAGTTTTTATAGTCTAATTTAAATTTTCTTGTTGGTTCTTTTAGTCGTTGCCTAGCTTTGGTGCCGTCATCAAGAAGGATTCTGTGAAAATCTACCCTCATCCAGTTGTTTGGCCCAGGGTGGTTAGATCGGATATGATTATTTTCTTTTTCTTCTATCGCCATTCTTTTTTTCTTTTTTTTGTAAATACTTGAAGAGAAGCACAAAATACGAGAAAAACAAGACATCACCATGTATGGTGCCTGTGCCCATCCTGGACCGGGGGGGGTCGTGGAATAGGCTTTCGACTATCGATGTCAATATGAAGTGGTGTGGCGATGCCGAACCCATTCAAAAGGATTATATTATCCAAAAACTAAACCAGATCAAGTTTTGCGTTACTCTTATCGTAAAGCGTTCGCATAGATACAAACGATATATATAACCATCGTCTCTGGCTTAAGTATGCACGGTTGGAAGAAGGGCTTACTGCCCTCGTGAAACGCTGTTTCGGGGAAAATAGCTAAATGGGGCCAAAATGACATTTAGGGGGCTGTACAAACATATTTATGGTCCCCCCATCAAGGAATCCTTAAGACTAGATGTAGCTTCTCTATTGGAATGGGTGGTGTTTACAAAAAACAAACAATCGTCGTTGCGTCTACATCAGCAATATTAGAAGTCAGTTCATCCCGTTCCCTTTCCCTTCATTCTTTCCAATGCCACGCCAAGTGCTCGTGGTATGCGAATGGATGGAGACTGATATCTCGGTTACTTGTGGTGTACTGTTCTGTCGCATTTCGCTTGAAGATTTATGTCCTACTACATATAACACAATCATTCCGAATTGCTTTGCACATTGCTTCACGACGAATTGTTTTCGAGGACTCATATTGGATCCGACCATGTCACTAGATTGTATGCCTTTTGTCACTTATTAAGGAAATGGTTCCAAACCAAAGCAATTTATATTTGTACTCAGTTACTGTATCCGTAATCAGCCACCATATTATCCAAGGACGAAAAACAAATTGAGATCGAAATCGGTTTTAATCAGACGAATACAGACAACGATATATTTCGTTCGCGGTTGGAATTTGTATGTTTGGAGAACATCGCAGTTGAACATTCAACAATTTCGGTTGACAGGCCTCAAAAAAACTAATCAAAATTTAACAGCACTATAAATTTTAAGATAAAAAAAAATTTTTGAAACATATTACATTACGTATTTGAAATTAATTCTCTGATGTATATTATATTTTTGCTAAAATTTATTAAAAATAAAGACTTACGTTTTGGTCTCGGGGGTTGCAGCTCCGGTTCAGCTCACATTACCACTACTCCACTAATCACTTGTTTTCGCAATTACACCGAGAATCAACGGTTTTGTATTTTATCGCACATATTTTTCACAAAATAGAATTAATTATTTATATTTATCACTTACACATTCTCACGATGGTTCGGAAATCTCCCGCATCATGCCAAGACATATCTATCTATCTCTATCTGACTGTTCATCCGCCATCGATCATCGTTATCACCGTCATTATCGTTAGGTTCGCTTCATACAATCTTTGTTTGTATTTTGTTTTCAATAAAATCCTTTTGCAAAACATTGCAAATTACTTTTTTAAATATTTGTTTTTTGTATTACATCAAGAAACATTTGGAACATGAAACATTAAACTCCAAATCGATACATCTTAAAATGGTTGACCTGTAAAATCACAAAATATCCGTTAGTTTTATTCTTGTTGTTTATATACTTTATGTTAATAAAAAGGTCTTTGGCATAAAACGAAAATCAATGAACAATAATGAAAGACTAAAAAAAAGCACAGCGTTCCTGCTTTTTCACAAGTCCTTGAGGGCCCCTAAAATTCAAATCATGTTTCGTGACTAGTCCACAATAGTTTTTAATCAAAATATTTTCTAACCACAGAAAGAACTACGTTTCCACAGTATATGAAGAATACAAATTTTTTCCTCTAATCCTTGTTTTTCTTTTCTTTTCTGTTTGTTTGTTGAAGTCACAAAATATTCGAGATTTAGATGTTCGGAGGAACGAGATGGAAACTGAAACTGGGTGCATTGGTTACTTGTGTAAATGTAATCACGTGTCATTTGCAATGTTTACCGAAAAAACTGTTTAGAATTGGAAAATTCTTGTGAATGGTCAGAACTTCTCTGCATGGACGTGCGATGTTAATTACACGAGTTTTCCTCAATCCTGAACAACATTTCCACTATGGACGCTACAGAATCGGATGGTTTCCTTGTCCAAAACATTCCGAGGTAAATGACACTGTTTCGTCCGTAATGCATTGATTGCTTACTCTTGATGTCAGTCTGATGCTAGTTTATGCAAACTAAAACAATTTCCAGTACTGCTTCGGATCAATCCTAAAGCGGTCTGGATGTTACAGGAGAGACAGGATGTAATGTTTTTTGGAGACTTCATTTTCGATTCGGAGAAATTCGCTCTCCATGTAATAACTACACTACGACGGAAAACTTTATCCCTGCGGACTGAAGGACTTTGTCCCGACATAGAGCTTCACAAGTGCATTTTCCGCTTGATAGTCCACTCGAAGAAAATTGATGAATAATGGGTTCGATATCATTAAGACAATGTTTACTTCTACGAATTTCAATTACAAACTTAAAGTTATATTCGACATATTGCTGAACGTATTTTGAATCGTTTGTGTAAATGATTCAGATCCAATACTATACCCGATCCTTTCTCACACATGCACCACCCAAACTCCGTATGTCCCTCTTCCCCCTCCACCCTTCCAAAACGAATACAATGGGCTGGAGGGCCTACGATCAACTTTGTGAAGAAGCATTTGTGTCTGGAATTATCGAATTCCCAGAAATAATTCAACAGTTCTCAGTATTTACCATTGAAATTAAATTCCATAGTGCATTGTATACCTTACACTTGCGGCTGTAGACCTTAAGGACTGAGTTATTGCCTCTAATAGACACTTGGAACCAGCTGAGAATCTCACCGACAAAGCCAGTTGCGAGTAATTGAATCAGATTGATTGGAAATTAAAATTTCATTCGCAATTGTGAACGTTTGAGATTGCGTCGATCGGAATATTTGTTTATCCAGGAATCTCTGTGGGATCTCAGAACCAACCCCAAAGTGGCAGCTAAATTCTGCACTTTGGAATTTTGGATATAGGTACTGAAATCTAAATTGTTATTGTTGAAAAATTCATGAGTTAAATAAATTATTATATTTATTTCGTTTACGAATTACTGAAAACACAAACATGAATTTTTCCCCAAAACTCTTGAAGAGCAATTCCTGGAGTCATTCATCCGGGCAGGATTACGCCACACGACTCATGGAGCCGTATGCAGGAATAAAACTCGAATAATAGCGCAATAATATCGATTTAATGCAGATAAACAGGAATCGCTCCTTAAGCCCACATTACTGCAATACTTACTCAATTCAGCCCCAGGAATGGTTTACTTACGAGGGAGGAACAACGTTTCGAATGTGAGGGTTTCGGGGTCGTCCAGGGAGAATTCCGTAATTGTTATGGCCGATGTGCACGAAACCAGCGGAGCCCTTCCAGGCCTCACGTTCTGGTTAAACTAAGTAGAATGCCACTGTTTAGTATGATAGTTGCTTTTCTAGTAATAGAGCAGGTAATTCAGGCTTTTAGCTCGAGAGTATTTGGAAGGTGGAAAACGGATTCGCGAAAAACAATTCCGTAGAGAGCTCGTTTGTCCTGATTTATTGCGGTGAAGTTGAAAATCAGTAAAAAAAAATTGTTGTGCAGTAATTTCGATTTCTAAAATATATTGAAATCGGTTTAGGGCTCAATGTTGGGGAATAAAATTGAAAATGGCGGAGATTTTTGAATGCGACACAATTGAAACTTCTTCATTAATTTTAATTTTTGTCGCCTTTTTTTGTCATAATATTTATTTTAATTTCTGAACAGGAACTTATTACTTTCGTAATTATTTTGTCTATTCTCCACTTCCAGACAGAGCGTGTCGATCTTTCGTCCCCTGCTCTGGTTAAAATAATCATTAAAGGCACTTCACCATCTATTGATGGACGATATGAGGATGATTATCCAGGTTTCCATCGGTCGTAAAACTCTTCATATCCCAGCTAACTTAGGAAATAATTAAGGGCATGTCTCCTACATTATGCAAATCACCTGACAGCCTCATAACTCTAACGAAACGAATATCCTAGATTGGAGTCGATTTGGAGTTCTGCCATTTGGTCACCAGTACATCAAGGACTTGTGACACTCTACATAGAGGTAGTAAACAACCAATACAGAAACCCATTACAGCAATCTACGGTATCAATCAGATCGGTTCCAAGGATATCATTACGGTTGTATGTCGGTCATCAGGCCGCTCTGCAGCATATTCTTCAAGTAAATTTCCAGAGATGTGCGATTATCACAAGTCCTTTTTTTTGTCTCAACATTTTTCATATGCAGATAGTCCTTGAAATTGTACACGATTCATTTCGGACATGCTGATGACCAGTCACGTCAAGCTAGTTGAACGTAATGGTCGAACATGGCTTCTGACCAGGGGTCAAGAGGGAATAGGCAGCACGCACATTAGCCAGCAGCAGGACGATGGGTATGCAGGTATGAGTCCTGGTTAAGTGTTCCATAGAGCACATCACATTTGTCTATCCTCATATGTGTCTGCCGACCGTTTACGGTCTCTACTTTAAGCTCTAATTTATGGCCAAACATCGCGGGTGGCGGGTATGTAATTATGTTTCGGGAAGAGGGGAGACAGCCCGTGTAGGATTGTTGTTGGAACTATTGTTTTTTTCAATGTATTAAAATTCACCGTGAATAGATGGAAATTTTGCAAAAGACCAAAGGGAGTCGACTTGTTTTATAAATCATTTTAAGCGTGCTAGAATCATGGGAAAATTCATTCCCTTTGTCGTGTGGATTTTCTCCACTATCGCTATTTCCGCACGTGATGGATTGCAGAGGAAACTACGCACTTTCACACGTCATGTCATTCAGACGATTTACTTAGTTAATGACTTGTTGGAAATGATGGTATCAAGTAACTAACAGTTGCTAGCATAGATTCTTGCCATTGAAATTCGATGATAAAGATATATGCCACGTGGAAATTAGTTAAAAGAAATTTTTATCGATCGTCTTACTATTGCGTAAATAAGTAAATATTTAGTGATTGATTATGTAATTAAAAATAAATCATGTAAGTGATTATGTAGCAACAACATAAAAATTTTTGTAAATCAATAAATTGCAAATTGCAATTAAAGACTGGACAAACAAGTGTCGTTTTAAAGTTGTATTAAACCTACAAAAAATAATAACAACACAACAGGGTCATTTGTCTATCCAAAGGACCCTGACTAAGATAACTTTACAATTCATTTTTATGTGTAGTGAAACGGCTTGAGAGGTGATTCAGAGTGGCCGAAAAGACACCAATCATTGGAGCCCGTCTGTCTCTCCTCAAGTACGTTAGCCTCAAGGGCCCAAGAAATGGTCATAACTTCTAACAATCTGACAAAACATAACAAATGACTGCAAAAAAGCCAGGGCCAAGCGTAGGCGTAACGACATCCTGACCAGTTGCTGATACCGACCGCAAGTTCCTTTCCCTGGTGAAACTTTGCACAAAGTCACAAAGCGGATTTCATGTATTAAAGTTGGTAAAAATTGCTAGAAAAAAAATCATAAAGAAAAAAGTGCAAAGATGGCGGGAAATGACAGAAGTAAGTGTCCAACCAGCACTACACCCCGTCCCTCTGCTGGTCACCCATACCAAGAGAGAAAAAATAACCTGAATAACAATGCCCCTTGCTACCCCAACGAAATTGTGCAGATCATAAATCAGCGGGGCCATAGAATGAAACTTTTTATTGCAATTTTTATCATTCCCACGAGTTAAAATGTCATAAAAGGACGATTCACCAAATTTGCTGCCATTTTTCCCGCCGGTCTCCATGTGAGTCTGCATATATTCAAACAGGGAACCGCTGTCTAGTGGGTGGCAGTAGCACCTCATCCTTTACGGGTTTCGAGGTGGAGCCCAATCTAATGGGGGAATGGCGATCAGATCCACCAGCAAGCCAGTCGTTGGGGGTTGTAATATTTCTACTATTTAAATGAGCCTCTTACTTCACTATTTATCCTTGGCACCCAGCCTTAATCATCGCTCTCTGCTGGGAGTTCCGGAACAGAGAGGGGAAGTTTTATGATTGAATGCGTTTCCAAATTAAATCAGAGCTTATAAAGCGAGGGCTGCGCCTTCCCCTCAGAAGTAATGCTGATCTCCCGTGGTATAAAAAAAGAAAAAAAATTTCGCTGCCGTGTCCTCATGTGGCTTTGTTTACTTCGCATTTCAGAAAATAACTGCATGCAGACACCTTTTTCAATAATTCAATTTCAACGAGGAGGGAGAGGGGGGGGGGGGGGGGCTATTTGCTACTCTCCATATGCTGCAGTTTAGCCTGTGATGCCGTGATGGTGGTGTTCGTTTTTGGAAATTATATTTACCTTGCACGATTTTTAATCAACTAGGATCACGACTTTCGAAAAGAGTTCAATTATGATTCGTTAATGATGGCGTTGTTCCCAGCCTACACCCCAGATAAATTTCCCCTCTTGAACAATGTTTCGTCAGACGAGATCCAACGCTGCTGATCAGCTTGAATTATTAAAATCACTATATGCTTTTATATAGTATATTCTAAAGCTACCTTGAATGCTCCAATCTATACAGAATGGCGAACTGTAGCAACACATTCTGAGGTGCTTCAACAGCTTAATCCTTTAAGGTTCGACTTTCTATGAATTATCGACCGCTTTCACGTCCTCAATCACGCGGTGTTTATTCGAAGCATTACCACGACTGACATGTTTATTGTTTATATATGTGCACACAGTTTAAGCAGTCGTCCTTGCTCTGACACTCGCTCCTTACATCGTTTGTAGGTGGGATAAGCGTCATCCAGACTTAAATTAACAACACCCGGACACATGAGAAGGAACAAGGAGCAAGGAAGGGAAGTAAATGCGCCAAGTTGTTTATCCTGCTAAAAGGAGGACACAAGAATTTCGAAGGAAAGAAAACAATCAGATGATTGGTAACACTGATATGTTGTTGTGGATGCAGAAAACATTTTAGAAATATCCTGAACTACTATCGCATTCTATAAAAGGAACTCTTGACATGGAAAACCATCCTTAATGGCAAAATCCAGAAATCATGGAAATTTTTAGCATATTTATAGCATAGTTATGGAGTTCGTTTTTAAGGTAGAAACCGTTATAGGAGAGTTCGTCGTAAATGATGGATCTCGAAATGTTATTATCAACGTTGAACTTTAAAAGCCCTTTTTACTAGCTTCTTTAATAAAATTAAACATTTTTTTAACAGTCACTGATTGCTGTAAAAAACTTTTAATCAACAATTGGTTTTTGAAAATTCCGTTAATTAATCCAATCCAACTTTAATTATGAAGTGTGGTTGCGAACGCTTAAAGCTCCAACTTTCAAACACGGTTCACTAATACAAAACTCATATAAAACAAGATATAACACAAAATTTAAAAGTCAAATTTAGTGCTCATGTAAACAATTTTCTATGCTGGAATGTACTTTACGGTTTTTAACAATAGAACCAACAAAAACGGACACCATAAATCAATAATAAAATCCATGGGCATGTCTTGTGCCCGCTGTGAAACAAAAACAGAACCACCAACCGCCGACCAGGAGCAACAACGTCGGCAGAAAATATTTAGGCAGGCAACACAGGATTATAGTCCAGCTGAATAACGTTAGGCACCAGTTTGGGCCATGGTCATGTACAGAATGAACCGTATATATCCTTCCAAATAAGGATCCAAAAATGTAATAATGAGACATAAATCACTAGATGCTTGCTACTACTGCTAGGATCGTGTACATTGTTTCAAAATTTACTTCACATACACACACACCCAAATGCACACATTTTGGATCTAGAGGTGAAAGGATTCTATGGTTTGCGCGTGAAAATACTGAGAGGCCGTCCTTCATCTAATACAATTATAGGTATTCATCTTTCGAGAAGAAGCACTTCCGTACACAATGGGCTTGTTTTATACTTGGAAGAATTCTACAGTAAATTATGGGAAACTTTAAGAGAACTTTCTTTTGTGGAACGTGCTAATCTCCCAGCATGGTGCTGTCCTGGAACAAGGAGCAAGTTTTGATGCATTAAGACTGTTGTATTCTAAATTTGTACATTTGAAATTTAATTTTTATGTGGAAGGATAAGAATGTTGAATACCCTAGACCAGGTTATCAGACCTGCCGAGATGCCGTTACACACGGTTCTTATATATTAAATATTCACTTGTGCTTAAACGGTTCATCCCGGAAGATGCTCCTGCTGCGGGCGGTGAATCAAACTTGATTGCTGAATCTTTGAACAGAAAAGCTCATCGTTTAATAAAGCAAACCTCGGCGGGGTAGAGTTGTGGCAACAAACTCGACATCGTCTACCCCTGGAGGTGGCCCTAATTGCAATTTATAGCAAAGTGCAGATGGCTTAAGTGGAGACTGGAGCTGTATAAAAATAATGTGCCTCTGCAGCGCCATCCTTCACAATTTGAAGGACTTGGAAAGACTATATAATATTCATGGTGAATGGGCAGCTACTAAACAACTCAGGGAATGTTATTAGCTCGAACAACAACACTTCAGCCCTACGGTGCCTGAGAGCATCCAGAAAAAGGGTTTAGTTCGCCCCCACACTGTCACACTTTTGTGCTCCTCTATTCGGGGTCCCATCTGCCTCGTAGAGCATTTTCATTGAAATGGGTCTGAAGTGTGCCATCCAGCTGTTGCTGTTCCGGCGTATTCAGGGAGCAGGACATCAGCATGGCTCGTAGCTACAGGAGTTTGCACAACGAGGCACTACGGGTATCCGCACCAGCAACAACGGCTCCCTTACATTTCTGATCAACATGTTGAATGGATTCAAAAATCTCCCCTCCTCCCGCTGTACACACAGCCGTTTCGCCTTAGGATAAGAATTTGTGTATGCTTCCACACTTTTGCTGCAACTTTAAATAATAAAAAAAAAAAAACCAACGACAACAGCAAAATAAAAGATAAATAACAGGCGACACACTCCAGAGATGGTCGAGCTGTCCTGGCCAGTTCCACTGCCGTGGGTGGACTTTTGTATGCAGGATATGCTCGTCACGTATGCAATATGATAACAAAAGCACCAAGAATAGCCAAAAGCTAGCTCCACTCTGTGCGAAGTGATTGAAGCATACAACAAATTCGAACGCTTTTAAGGATGCTTAAAGTTCTTGCAACTGCACATTAACATAGAGACAACAACTGCAGTTCATCCCACCCAACAGGACAACTTATCCTTCCGAGCAAAACCTGCCCAACATTTGGTTTATGCCGCCTAAAATACTTGAGATGATGGTGGTGGAATTGCACTGTACTAAAGAATTCTTTGTGTGTCTATTCATGTCTGATGCCCGAGGGTATTCTTGTGAAAACGTTCCTGCCCATACACCCCCAAAAGTTTGTCCATGTCCATGGCACTAAATGAATATCATGAAAGGTGTTCATGTGTTCGCATTCACTGCGAAACTTTTTCGTCATTTACCGCCGCAGAGGGCATTTCAACATCCGGTTTTTCCTTACATGCAGCGACATTTTTAAAATGAAATAGATTTGGAGACAACTTATGTATTTATTTACTACATTATGCATTCGAAAATTTTTGAGATTTTGTTAAAATTGTTGAAACAACTCTCTGGGGAAAGCTTTCAGATTTTATAATTGATTTAATTTCAACCACATTCTTACGCTATAAAGAATAGAACTGTGATGAGATAGTAAAAACGCAGAAACGAATTATATGTGACAATATTTGCGGAGAGGAATGTTTCAATTTTCTATAGAGATATTATTTGTTTTGTTATTGGAAAACATATAGAACTGTTTCATGTGTAGATACCAATGAAGTACTCGTCATTTGCAAATTGAAAGTTTTCACATTAGGTTCAATGTTTTTAAAAAATTTAACTCCGAAACAAAATTATTGTTAAGAGGCAAATTTACCACAATGTGTAAAATTGGTCAACTTCCCACCCTTCTTTCTCCGTTATTATTTGTAGAATATATATAAAACTTTTTTAAAAGATAAGACAAAGGGCAAAGGCTTTTGTGTAGAGTAAGCGGAACAGATTTTTATACCCAAGATGTAGGGTATATTAGTTTTGAGCCAACGTTTGCAACGCCAAGAATTAATCATCATAGAACAAAAAGAAGTATATATTCATGATTGGGAGGTGAAAAGAAACCGTTTTATGCATGTCCGTCTGTTTGTCTGTCTGTCTGTGCAGACGATAACTCGAGAATGCTTGTAGCTAGAGACTTGTAATTTGGTACAAATTTGATTAAAATTTCAAGGTCAAGTTCGAAGATGAGCCAAATCGGGTAACTCCTTCTTAGTCTTGCCATATAAGCCTGAGTCGTTTTTAATACAAAAATGTTGATTTTGGTGGCTGAATGTTTACATTTTGAATTTTTTTCGTTAAATATTGTTATAAATACGGATTATAATTAATTATTTGTCAGAAATTTTTTTGCATATTAAAATTATAGAAATGGAAGAAAACGTCGGCAGTTTTAAGATGGTCAACGAAATGGGATTTACATAGAGTTTTTTGATTTAGAATGAATGAATTAATTGGGATCTTTCTGGCGGGGTAAATTTTTTTAATCTTTTTTGCGGTTGTGGGGGTGGGGGTAGAAACACCTCCCTTGGATTTGTCCTATATTTGGGGAGTATGTGATATCAAATTAAAGCTCATGCTGAGTACTCTTAAATTAAGCAGTCGCGGACAACTTACTAGCCTTAATGACATAAGAAAATGCATGTCTAGATTTTTACATAAAATGAGTATAGTTTTCGACATCTAGGGTATCACGTAATTGGTGTGACCAATTACTTCCTTACTAGTTGAGAGAGTAATTAGGGGTTTTTTTTTTTTTTTGTATAATCCTGGAAAGAGCAGAACAACGCCAACTTATTAAATAATAAAAATAAAATTGGTACCTACTTGTAATTAAACTGGTTTGTGTTGGATAATTTAATTCGTGATTATACTGGAATTAATTCACGTTATCAAAGTAAAAGTCGCTTAAAAATTAACGAGTTATTAATAAAACAGTATTTCATCAGAATATTTACCTACCCCATTAACACGTTAATGTTAATAATTTCATAGAAAGAAGTCAGCCCTAACATTTCGCATTTAAAAAATAATTATTTTTCACTCATCGAACTTTTACACAAAAAAAAACAGATCAGCAATTTGTGTTTACTAAAATAGGATAACAAGAAAAATGTCCGAATGATTTTAATTCCAAAAGTGTTCGCAAAATTTGAAATTGAATTTGAGCACAACGATAAAATGTTGCTGAAAAACAAATAGTTTTTTGCCAAGGACACAAACTGTACAATGAATCTGATCATTAAATTTTCATGGGCATTGTGTACACTGTACACTGGCAGAAATTTTTGCAATTTTGCAATGGTCATAAGTGATGTCGTCCATATTTTTGTTTTTTTTTTTTTTTGTTTTTTTTTTTTTGTTTTTGTTACAATTTCTGGTTATATTCAGCTCATAAAAATCGGGCATTAAAAATTTATGCACGTACTCCTCCCATCCTTTCAGTTTGTTTTTCGGTCTCCGCTAATAATGGCAGGATGTTGAGTCGCAGCCCGTAACACCCTCTCCCGTCCGCCATCATTCCATTTGCGAGGCAAGAGTAATTACGAGCTGTGCGTGTCCTCCACATAATTCTTGCACGTTCACACATCAGCGTTAATTACACAGGAACAAAGCGGTCAGAAGGAGACTGCCCTAAGGAGCTTTGTAAATAGCAGAAGGAAGTGTGCGGTAGGACGCGATAAGTAGTCAGGAGTTCTATGGTTGCAGGACTGTTGAAACAATACAGCGGCAAATAGTTGTAATAATCGTAAAAAGTACATGAAGAGTCCTGACAAATGGATTCATTTGTTATTAATGGCCGCATCAAGGATATGTAATGTTGCTTCCAGGGACTCCACCGTTTCATGTCCAGCTTCGGTCTCAGTTTACTTGAGCGATAAGTCGCCAATGGAGCGTCCTAAATATACGGCCTGCTGATAGCACTCTTCTGGATTTATATTAGTCACCAGGATGAATGGAGGGGGAGAAGTTGGCGGGATGAAGCCCAAGGCTGATGTGGATTTAATGAGAGTTTGAAAAGTACTCAGAGAAGTCGAATTCCTGCATCCTCCCACCACCCATAGACGCATAACAGCCGGTTAATTTCCCAGACGGGGTGGGGTGGCAGCAGTGAGCACTTCTTTCACATTTTCCCATGTGCTGGATAAAAGTACTCCAGCATACACCCACGGGCGCGGGAATTTTCTAAGTTCCTTATAAGATGTGTCCCTGAATTTCCGTCGACGAATATTCTTGTTTGAGTTTAACATCCCCCGGAGCTTCCGGAGGTTAAGGAGTTCTAAGGAATGGGCTGGTCTCAAAGCAAATGGCGCGGCAGGTTCTTCTGCTTTCAATGCATTTATTTTTATACCCTTTTTTATACCCTCGACGTAGGGTTGGTAGGTATATTAAGTTTGAGAGACCGTTTGCAACGCCTTTAAAGAGTGCTGTTAACAAAATGAACTATATATGATATATTCATTATTTAGAGGTGAAGAAGGTGTCTGCCTGTCTGTTTGTGTTGTCTCGACAACACTTTTAAGCTTCATATTCAATATAATGTTAATTCCAGGTACGAGTTCGGAAATGATCAAACTCGGACAACACTTTCTTGGTGTTGCCATATAGTTAAAATTTATTAACTTTTCTGGACAAATGTAATTTTATTAATATTAATTTTCTTTCACTAAATTTTGTTACAAATACATGAGTATAATAATTTATTATATAAGGTACACAATGTTTTTGAACAAAAAAAACATCTTTAAGAAGTTTTCGAATTAATTTTAATAAGTCAGATTTCACGTATTAATTAACAATTTTCGCACTATCAAAGTGTTTCTAATTGTAAGAAACTATCCTGAAAAAAAAACGCAACCCTGCTACAAATCCAAAATTATTACACTTTAAAAATTCAAATTTACCATAAAAAGAAAATGATATTACAATAAAACTACAGTATGGTTATATTTAAAGTAGTCATATATATTTCCATCTCATATATTACAATATACTTCATAATAATGTTTCACTGGCTTGTATAGTAATATAAATACTTACATAAATAGGTTAAGGTATTGCTTTGGAAAATTGCTAATGTTTACTGCACCTCAATAAAACGAGCGTTAATTAACATTCTTATCCTTGTAAGGGTAAAATTAATAATAACAACACTTTAAATTGCTTTGGTATATATTTTTTTTTGTCTTACGTTCATTTGAAATGAATTCGTTGTTTCAATAATTATTGCTTTTCATAAATTATTTCTAATCGAAATCGCCAAACAAAAGCAATTTTTTTTTTTTTTTGCTTATCCAATATTGCCAGAATATTAATCCTTTCAGTCGGGTGTGGATGCAATTTACTCCTTTTCAAGACAATACATAGCATATGAGTACATATTACAAACTCATAATTACGGACACAACAAAAAATATTAATAATATTGTAATGTATCAAATGTGCTCGTGATTTATGGCTACTACTAACACTACAAAATTTTTTTTCGGAATTGTGTAATTTTAATTTCATGCATATTTATTATATATTTTTTCGTATTCCTACAGTAAATAATATTGTGGTAAATTTACGAAAACTCCGTGATCACAATTTTGTATTTCTTATAATAATTTTCTTAAATTCTATTATATCTTGGTAAGTATTTTATTTTACATAAATCTTTACAAATTGATCACCGAAGGCCTTACAAACTACTTTTATTGCTTTTGATACTCGGCGAATTCCACTGGAGCCTTATTGAGTATCATTTTGTTGAGCAAACCTATGGAAAAATATCCTTAAATAATAAATTATAAATTATCCTATTCATTGTTTTTAATTATTGTATTTGGTAAACTGTAACTGAAGCACAATGTTTGGTTCTATTTGATTTTTATTTTTGATTCGTTTAATTTTAAATTAATAATATATTTTCTGAGTATAACGAAAAAATTATTTAAACAAAATAACATAAGAACATTATTCACTGATTATCTAAAATTATATAAAATATTCGATACAAACTTTTTTGTTTTTTTTGTAAGCTTCCATTCATGAAAATCGAACTTCCATAAAATGTTTAAACATTGTCCAGTTGTTTCTCTGGACAGACAATTTCAATACTTTGTACTTAGTTGTATTTAAAAAAAAAACAAACCCAAATTTGAAAAAGATATTGTACTGTAATAACATTAAACTATTTACTATTTTTTTGATTGTTTTTGGAACATTTGAATCCTAACTACATTTGAATAAACGGAAACTGCAGATTGAAGGTACATCAAAAGCGAAAAAGTGTTTCAAAGATTTCGACACCAATTAACACATACAAATAAAGCGAAAATATAAATTCGTTGATGTATTGCTTCTTTATTTTTTATTTAATATTGCTTATGATTCCAAATATTCGATGTTTGTTTTTATCACAATTTGATTAAATATAAATGCACTAAATATTTATTTCGATTTCTGTCTCCCATCAAGATTACTCAGCAAAATGACAATAATTTTCCAGATTATTGCCAACCAACTATAATAATAATAAATTTCAAATATTCTTTTAAAAACATTTCTATGTAATCTCTATAACTAATTATTTATGTTGAATTGTTTCTACATTTATTACGTCTATGTGTACTGGTTACTTTGAATTGAATGAATTATTGTTCAAAAGAAATAAACTTGTGACAATTTTTGGAATTCACCTACAACAAGTTTTATATTTTTTGTATACTTTGTTGTTTGTGTATTTTTAATTTAAAAAAAAAAAATTAGTCTCAAGTTTATTGCTCCTGCTATCTTACTCTATAATTATCATTAAAATATTTACCCCAATCATTCATTTCCGCACATTTGTGCATCACGCCAATGTTAATTGCATTTTTACCCCAGAATGTATGGAAAATTTAAACAATAGACTCATATTGTGTGCAAAAATATAATAAAATCACATTTTTGCTGGTGTATGCTTAGCATTCGTCATATAAATGGAATTTCGAATACAATACTATTTACAAAACAACATTCACTAATTGCACAAATAAAAGTTTATGGTGTCCTGCAAAATTGACATTTGGGAAATTGAAAGTTGGATCGATATCACTTAACAGAATGATTGGATAGGGCAGTGGATGCAGGCAACTCAGCGAAGAGTCCTTCAATGATTTTGGCGAGCACTGTGTGCAAAAATGGGATACGATTTTAATAATAATAAAAAACAAAAAATACAGAAGAGAAAACAAACAGAAAAAACAAGAACAACAACAACTTCAATTGTTCCACTCTGTTTTACGAGCCAATATCTGTGGGATCAATTTTTCCGAAAATCCATTCAACTGATTGAGTAATTAAAACGTTTATATAATTTTGGCCTGTCGTTTGGAAGGGCTGTGAATTTGTGGCTGTTTGCAGAACGCAATTTTTACAAGTGTGTTTAATTGTCTTTTTGCGTTGTGTTTTTGTTTTTTTTTACATATTTTTTTTTGTTCACTTATTTTGTGTTAGGTTGAACTTCCGAATATAAATTGTTTTACATTGAGTTAATTGTTCCAACAAGTTCCTAATACAATTTGGTTTTTTTTTTTCTTTGAAATTGACTCGATTTTAACACCATTCCGATGTTAGTTGGTGTTTCATGCCCGGCAAGGATAAAGCAAGTTTGCTGACTCTCTAATTAATAGTAATATACTTGTTATCATCTGTCCAAATCTTGTTAGGGTCATGAAATCTCATTATGTTCAAGTGATGAAGTGAAATTTCCCTCAGTTCTAATCATTTTGAATCACGCGAGAATGACGCTACCCTAGAATTCATCCCCAGCCTAATCCGATGGTTACCAACTTGCACGTAAGGCTCTATTACTATTTTAGATGTAGACCATCTACATTTACCACCCTTGACCCCGAAATCGTTTCAGCCCACCTCACCCAAAAAGCTTTTGTCACTTAATTTGGATCTAACATGCCTCGGTTGAAAATTTTCCCTCAACCCCCTCTGAATGTCTGAATTCCAACAAGTTGCGAATTCGTGGCAGTTTGGTATACCAGCAGAGTCATTGGGGTTTACTCCACTTGGGCCTGAGGCCCGCTTCCAGTTGACATCTTACTTTGGGGAGCAGATTTGGCTCAGATGTCGAAAACAGCCCGAAATGAAATAAATGAACAAAAGGATTGGCAAACCTTTAGCCGACAACTCCCACTACACACTCACACAAATCCATTCACAGACTATTCTAAGGCTCGCCTGAATCTGTTTTTCAATTATAAACTGGTGATATCAGTGCATCAGGACAACACTACTATGCCGGGCACTTTTATGAAGGTGGATCCTTGGGCCGTCATTCTTGGCCACAGGCATACAAGGTGTGTTGAACAATGCCATGAACACACGAGTGATAAGTTGAAACACTCATATCTAAGTGAAGGATCTCGAAATTGTCCTCGTCTTTCACCGCTACGAATTACGGGCGTTATGGGAAAATCCATGAGAAATAGCTGCAAGTAATAACAACAACAATAATAATAACAACAACTACTCCTTCGGCCTGTTTCCCATAAATCACACCGAATGCGAGAGAGAGAGAGAGAGTGAGAAAAAGAGAAAGATAGAAAGACTTTAATTAATCAGCACAAACAAAACACTCTTGTGCCGGATTTAATTACAGATTGCCAGATTGTGTATCGGCACGGACTACGGGAGTCCTGTGCACTGTTCTCGTTCCGTGATCGTAGTTTCCGACTTGCCGAGGTACACCAAAAGAAGAATAGAAGGTTCTTCCACACTCGGGGAATTCGGGATTTCGGACATGCATAATTTGGTTATAATAGGAAACATTATGTTGCAAAATTGCTTTGGGGATATTCTTTAATGGAATGTGGATACCGTGAAATCGGAAAATTGAATAGAGCAATCGAATGCATACAGAAATTGGTTTGGAGGGTTGGATTGGCGGTTTTTGGAATCTTTTGGAAATTACTCCTTTCAGAGGCAATCGCTTGTGTATTTGACGTTAATCGACAGCAACGCAGAGGAAATTGCCTTAGAGAAAAGGAACTGACTTTGTTCTATTTTGGTTGGAGGCTAATGCAAAAGCAATTTGAATTTTTTAAGCCAGTGACTTGAAATTTCATTCAAATGTAAAAATTACTAGAAAAAGTTCAATGATTTCAAAAGTGTCAACTTAAAAATAATATTAATAATAACAACATTAATAAGAAATTGTCGGATATTATTAGGACATTTAAAAACATTTTTTACAAACAGAAAAATGCTGAACAAAATATTTGTACTTATATTTTTGGTATTTTAAAATTCAATTTAATTTTAACCTTACAGTTTTAAAAATAAAATTCTAAAGTTTGATGATGATGAGCTAATATTTTAAGTCTATTTCCTTTTGCAATATGCAGAAGGTATAATTAGACGTCGAAGAACACCTTTCCCTTGTCCTTATTGCATTATTGCATTACAAAGGAAGGGTGTAAAAAATAAATCACTATTGTTCACGGAAGCTTAAACTGATTGCAAGTGGAATTAAGGAGCGCAAGCAAAGGAAATTAGATGGATGAATGCACTATGCTCGCCCAAGATATCCTTACATTGTCCGATAGGAAAACATACCAAAAACCGAAATCATGAAAAATCACGTCGTCCTTCAATTTTAAATCAAATTTACCTTCCCTCATTATTTCGCATCATTGCACCAGACGACTCCCCCTTTTCTACAAAATGAGAAAAAAATCCTTTTGGTCTTTCCAAATGTGGTGGTTGGACGGAGAAAGGATGAAATTGCGGTGGCCGGGGAAAGAGTTGAATTTGTAGTACTCACTTCCCGTTTTGTGCCCGGCTCATGACGAACAAAGGAGAAGGTGTGCTGCATTCTAAGGTATCACCACGTCTTGTACAAGATTTCCGTTCAAAACGACCAAAAGACGCAGAAACAGAAGAGTCTAGGTCCTTGAGTTCCAAGTGGAGACACCCTCAAACACCCCCAACCACCTCATCAGCCTGGAATTCTTCAAACGATGGGCTAAGAAGGTTACTGAATGGCTGTCGGCGGCATTGTGAAATGTCAGCGAAAAATTTTGTTCAAACATACGAACATAATGAAAATCCAATAATGAATTGCACCCCCTCAGCCATCATTCACTCGGGGACTCGGGGTGCGTTCGTTTTATGACGATGGAAGAAAACTTTTGCCCCCCTACTCCCTCAAGGGTAATAGTAGTGTTGGTGGAAAAAAAGGGGGGGAAATTTAGTGCAGTTTGAAGTACAAAGGGTTGTGTGGTTTTTACTAGAAGCGAGGGCGGAGAAATTGACTGCTCTTTTGACTCCCCCTAAAAGTACCTACTTGTTGGTGTCGCCAACTTTATGGATGTCAATTCAATTTCCCAGTCGTGGAAAGACGAAAATTTTGTTGCAATTTGTTGCTCCTTTGGTGGCGTGCACAACTATCAAATTGAGGTTACCGAACCGCAAGATCCTTGTCGTTGTTGATTTTGCAAAAAAAAATCATATTTTTCATGAAAGGTTTCAGATTTCAAGTTGTCCGAAAATAGATTTGTTTTGTTTCGATTCCTTCCGTGAGGAATAAAGTTATGACGCAGAAATGGAAAGGGAAAAATGAATTTTGTTATTACATATGTACAAAATCAGAATTTTCTCGTTACTTGAGTTTCCGTCAAAATTGTCCTTGACCTGAGAATTGAAATTTGCCAAAAAACACAAACAATTTGTAGTCTGAATTTTTTGTGTTCGTTGCCAAACAATAAACAGCAAAAACGTTTCTGGACTGAAAGTTGTTTCTTGTTTTTATGATTACGTTCAGGAAATATACCTCAATTTTGGCAAACTGTACAGTACATGCAAGCGGGGGAGCATTGGGGATAGGCACAGGATATGAATGCATAAAACCAAATATCTTGAGGCAAGTTTAGACGTTTAGAGTCGGAAATGTGTTTCCACTTCTATGCAAATCGAACTTTCGCGATAGTCGATAAAACAGTTTATGGTATAAAACATAGTTAACTGTTTTCTAGAAATATTGTAGGTATCTATTGATTTTCAACCCTTAAATCCTGAAATGTGAATTATCTACACGATAATTAATTTTCACGCTAAATTCAATTTTTCAATTTCATGACACATTTTTGACCAAATGAACAATGAATGCAGATGAATTTGAATTTGTTATTAGTTCTTAAAGCAAAAGTTATAAATGAAGTTATAAATGCGAATAAAAAACTGAAGAAATAAATCATAAATAAAACAATATATTGGATTTTTTTTTTTATATAATTATGTTTAATTCTCTTTGGTAATAAATAAATAAGATAAGAATAAATAAGTTTTAAAACTAACACAATAAATAAAAATATTAATTAAACTATAAATTAAACTATTAATAATTAATGTATACCTAACTGATGGGTGTAATTGTTGTTTTAAAATTGCTTACTACGTTCTTCAATTTTGGATGCCCCAATCAAGCTGTAATGATGTAGATTTTTTTTAAAACTTTCAAAAAATATTCTCCACATCATTCTTTTATACTCTAATATGCATTTTGCTTTCCTTTTTAAATCCTACTTTAAATTTCTCATGCTACATGTACGCCAATATATACATTTATACATCATATTTACAACTAAATGTATATCATAAATAATATATATTAATAAATAGACTTATAGTAGGTATAGTTATATCCTAGAAATGTTCCAAAATATTCTCTCTATTAATCTCCTTTACAATTTGTAGTACGACTACAAATTTCGTACTACAATTCTAGTACGATTCTACCCGCCAGGAATTCCCAACGCTTTCGTCCTCGCAACTAGATAATTACGTATGTACACTTAAAGGTAGTAATTGAGTATTTTGAGTATTGCTTTGGTACTTTAGCCGACAATGAAAATATTTAACCAAGAGCGATAACGCATGAACAAAAAAATTATTTTATCAAAAATACTTTCTTTTGGTTTTTATTTATTATTCTTTCTTTTGGTTTTTATTTATTACTCTTTTTTTTTGGTTTTTTCAAAATTGTTTTACATACAATATTTTTGGACCGTACTTGGTCCGGAAAAATTAAATCTATAGAATATGCACAAAACTCATTAACGAAGTTTTTTGTGCAAGTATTTCTTCTGTTTTCTAAGAAGTATTTACATTCGTATTTTTTTAAAATAGTTTTTTATTTTTTTGGTTCAACAGCTGTATAAGAAGATCCATGAGATTGAATCGTGTGACTTTTGAGAATAATTTACACAGAACACACTCAGACACCTCTGGATCTTCTAATGGAAAGTTAGTCTTTCGATAAGTTCTAAAACAACTTAAGACTATTATTTGAGATCAATATAAAAGCTGATTCATTTTTTCTATTTATATTGTTATTCGTTTCGCTTTGTTGTTGACTTTGTGAAAGTCTATATTTACAAATACGCGCTAGAATCAAGTGACTAGATATACTCTGAATTCTTATTACATTACTTGTTGTCCCACTGAACTTCAATTTGGTTTGAATTTGATCAATATTTTATAAAAAATCGTTTCAGAAATTTTGAAAACATGTTATATTTTTTTTGTTCATTCAGAACAGAACAACAAAATTACTGTTTGGTGGATAATATTAATCTTGCGATTGTAGTAGATATCTGTTTAACTTCTAGAAATTCTTTGAATATTGTGCAAACAAAAACAAAACAATTGTGAAGAGTATTGATGAAAACATATAACTTAAGTGAATAAATATGATTTTCTGGGATTCTAAATTCTATGATTTCACAGATCCTAACGCAGAAGGATTTAGTTACATTATACTGTTTGGGAAACTGTAAATAAATTGGTTTAAAAAAGCTAGCAATGAAACAGTTTTTAAATTAATTTCAAAATTGTTTATCCTTAAGTTTTATTAACATTAAAAATATTTCAGGCATGCAGGCTTGCTTGTGTGTGTGAGCGTATAAATGTGAGTTCGTTTTATAATTTTTTTAAAATTTTTTTTAAATTTTTTTTTAAACTTATGAGTTAGTTCAAATCATATAAAAACAATTTAATTAAATTTTATAAAATAGCAATTTTCGCAGTTAAATTCAAAAGTTTAAATATTTCATTCCAATTTAGATTAAATATTTCACGAACCCAATAACAAAAAACATTTAAAAAAAACCATATCCACACAAAATTCTCTGGCTACTAAAAATTGAACTATAATATTTGAATCAATTTTCCTTCCTGAAACAAACAACAATTTTCCCATACTTATTGCACCCTTTTCCCATCCAAATTCGCAATAATTTTCCTTCAGTTTCCATGAAAGCGTATTATTATTTATTTAGTAAATTGTTTCCTTGTTATAATTTGAACATATTTCATGAATTTTCTTTTGGACTTTAATAAATTGCAAGGTTTAAAAAATACAAACTAAAAAAAATTTTTAATATTATCCATCGATATTTCTCAATTCTTGTTTAGAAAAAAAAAAAGCACTTTTGGCAAGAGTTCAAACTATTTTTTTTCTTGATTTTTTGATGCATTAGTTGAATAAAACAAAATCAATGCACCCGATTTACCTCAGGTGTTTTTCAAGAACCTCATTAATTAGTAGTAATCCTTTAAGGGCAAAATATCAACAACGCATTCAATAAGCTGATTATTGTTTATGTCTTCGCTATTAAATAACTAAAGTATTTGCAATCAATAGTACGCATGTTCAAAAACAACAACCAACGCAATGCATCAACACTGTTGATTCTGAATGTCGTTGCTTGCATAAAACGAAGAGAAAAATAAATAAATTCAATACTTAAAGGATTTAGTGAAGTAAAGTGAATTAGAGTGAAATTTGTCTGCTTGAATGTCCCGAACAAATTATTGAATAAATTGAAAGACTTCACCAACAGATTCCACGCAATGTTTATTGATTTTTAGAACAATAGAAACAGCGGCAAAGTCGAAGACACCTGAACTAATTAAAATGTTGTTGAAGCAATGGTGCCACTTGTGGAGTGTAGACAGATGAGTTAAAACCAATTACCGATAATTCAACGAATTGTGAAACAAACGAACCGGATTCCGGATTAGCTGCTGTTGAAGGCGCCCGGATATATTAGAATGCAATGGCCTGGAAATGCAATAAGTTAAAGCAGTCTAAATTCTAACAGAATTAGATTTTTTTTTATATTGTATTATTGTAAAAAGTCGACACACGAGGAAAAAATTTCAAGGAATTCTTTTTTCAATAATGATAATTAATTAATCAAAGAAACAATTTTAACGAAGTTTCGGTTGTCCATTGATTTTCTCAAACAATAAAACGAATTAATGTTTTTTCTGTGTCCCAATAAATCATGAAATAAGTTCAATTCGATTTCTTAATCAACTTTGATCAACTGAAGGAATATTTTTCGAATCTTGTTTTTAATGAGCAAATAAAGACAAAATTAGAACAAAAAGACATCACAATACAATGAAAGCAAAACAATCACTGTGTTGCGGACAATATTCACAATTTATAGTTGCTCTTTAATAATAATTGTTATTATATGAAACTGGCGACCAATGCAGAATTTGCAAATGAGGCATTTTTCAAAATTTGATTTAATTTTCAAAAAGAAAAATTGCTTATTTACAAAACACGATGTCGATGAAACAATTTCCTTATAATAGTTTTTTTCTGGTAAATACCAACTCTACCCAAATCCTTTTTTAAATCTTTCTATATATTTTTGTTTTTTTTGTACAAGTCATGGAATGTAATTGAAGTATAGAATTATTCAATAATTTCTTATTTGTCATAATATTTTGTAGAACTATTGAAAAAGTTTAAATAATGATTTATTTCTGCAGAAAGAAATCGATATAAAATAAAAGTTGTGTTATTATAATTGACACGTTTTAAAAATTTAATTTAAACAATAACTACACAAGTCAAAATCTTGAACTGCAAATTATTTTAGTTTGAGCATTTAAGTAAATGAAAATTGAAATTTTGTGATAAAAAGAAAACACAAAAATATCCAATAACGGAATTTTAACTTTTCGAAGAAAATACTGTTAAAAAATCACTAGATATAATAAAATGCTATTATATGTAATTGACATAAGAAATGACATTAGGGATATTCTACATAAAAAATATTTCGGTTCTACCTTAAGTTCTAATCACTACAAATTGTTAAAGAACATTTTCAAAATGGACGTTGGGACTGAACTATGTTTTGTTAATTATTCGGCTGTACACGTTATTTGGTTTTATTTTTTCAATTTTTCCTAAATACGCATATCTACGAGCTTCTCTGCAAAAATAAAATAATTTTTCAAAAAAAAACCTTAAATGTTATTTTATATACAGAAATAAAAGAACATTATTTTTAATGTTTTTCTCTAGAATGTTGAAAATTGACTAAGTTAGATTTTTGGATTTATTTCTACATATGGAATCATTGCTACTGAAACAGTATTTTTCGTGCAGAATGATAATTTTTAAAATTTCTCAATCTATCGCACGAAGTTTATATTTTATATTATTTCTTTTTTATACAATAGTTGTGTGTTGTTTTAATTGCTTAAGCTTTTCATTTCACGTCATAAGATTTGCGATGGTTTTCATCATTTCAGTTACTTCAAAATTACACAGTCAAACTGAATCCTTCGAATGAGCACTACTAGAAAAAATCTTCTTCTAAAATTTGTTGAACCAACAGAACGTTTCTAGGCTATCAAGAATACCTTGGCAAATTTTTACTACATATTTCAAAACAATCAAGAAGCTTAATCCTCATCCAATGCAACTTTATGCATTCATAAAAATAGGAAATTTTTTATATAAAACAAAAAAATACACTCTCGAAATTCTTACACACCTACAATGACTAGCTCGAGACTAATTCGTTGAATTCCATCGAAAAGGGTGGAACAATATTGCTTTTTTTGGAAATATAATTGCTTTAAGATCGTTGATGAATTGCTTCCTTAAGTTGCATTTCTTAAGTTCTACTGTAAAATTGTTACCTATTTCTACTGCTTATGCATTAACAATATCTAAAAAAATTGCTCTTAGATTTCTATTTCGTTGTCTGAGAAACGTTGCTTTCGTTTTCAAGTTCGTTGTGAACTAGCTTTTTACTGAATAACATGAAATTAACTGAAACACTATAATGAATGTGATTCACAAGATTTGAAATAAGTAGTTAAGCTAAGAGTATTGCTTACATTAAGACTAGAATATTCGTGACTAGATGAAGAATTGCAAAGGTGTTTAAATTAATAATTGAATAAATTAATTGAATGTAATTGAAGATAAGTGATTAACGTAATCTGATTGGTTGTTTTTTTTATACATAAATTATTCAGTAAGACTAGAATCTACTCACTAAAGTTCCCTTTCTCGAAGTCATAAGTGTTACAAAATCGAGCGAAAGGATGGACGTATCGTGATTTCATTCTTATAAATTTTATTTACGAAAAAAATTCAATAAATAACTAAATTAATTAAATAAATAAATTATTAAATAAAAGCGTAAATTTTAATTTAAACAAAAGCGTTATAACACGCAGTATTGTCTAACATATCGAAAATGCAGAAATCCATCTCCAATCGAATTTCAATCGATCGGAGAGACAGACTGTTAGGATTAATATTCTGGCTATAGCTCTAGATCCTTAATTGTATTCCATCGCAAATTATAATTAAATACAAGATACAAGAATACTTTCTTACCTTACCAGGAAATATCCTTAGGAAGTTTTCTATAAACACAAGATAAAAATTTGAAGAAGAACTGGGACAGCTACATCTAGGTGATGTGTCTTAAATCACTAGGGTTGTTGGTTACGCTCCAAAAGATGCCGTTATTTGTATAGTATTTCTAGCACCAATCACTGGTGCTAGATTACCGGCTGTTATCACCTTACCATTGGCGACATTTGTTATCAGTAGGCCGTTCGGCGCATGACTGGGAACGACAACTGGCTTCGAAGATGGCTCGCTCAGAACAAGATTGGGTGTTGCCGTGTTCCGATTTTCTAGAATAACACCTTGATTGGAATCGTCCTTGAAGCACGCAGACTCCAGGTGCTTGTTTAAGTAGCTCTTCAGGGCGAACGACTTATGGCATCGTTTACATTCGAAATTCTTGTCCGCCGAATGGGTTTGCATGTGAGCTCGAAGATTGGAGCGATCAGCGAACGCCTTGCCACAGTGGGCGCATCCGTAGGGCTTCTCTCCGGTGTGAGAGCGCAAGTGACCTTGGAGAAGCCAAGGGCGTGAGAACAGCTTGCCACATACGCCACAGCTGTGAGAGAGTTTGTGTGTTAGCACGTGCATCGCCAGCGCCGGCATTGAAACGTAGGCCTTGCCACAAGTGTGACACTTTTTTGCCGATTGAGAATCCAGACTCCTGTGGGTTTGCTTGTGTCGTGACAAATTGCTGGACGTTGCATACTGCTTCCCGCACTCAGTGCACGTGTACTTGGCCTTATGCTCCGGTATTAGGGGATCGTTTGCAACTTTCCGCTTGGAGCGGCCATCACTAACGAAGAACGCCTCATAAGTATAAGCAACAGTTTTTGAAGATGTTTTCAGTGGGGGTGAAATAATGTTTATGTTTGTCGTGTTGCTATTCTCATTTTGTACAGTCTCCTTGCTGGATTGCAAACATTCTTCGCTCTCAGGTACAATTATTGTGGTTAAAGAATGTGAACCTTTGCTTGTTTCGAGGGATGTTTGTGGCTGATGTTGGGTCTGTTGTTGCAACTGATGCGGCTGTGGGGGTGGCAGAAATGCTGTGGACGCACTCAAATCTAAGATGGCGTGCGCCGCATGCAGATCTTCTTCGGCTGGTATTCTAACTTCATAAGTGCGTGGCGGTGCGGGCCTATCATCCAAGGAGTATGGCCGATAAATGTCCTTCTTTTTCGGCGGTAAGGATAGGGCTGCACCAGTGCTTGTAAAGCACATAGCTAAAGATTTCCGGTGACTGTTTGGACTGTTGTGCGTTTGACTTTGTACCGAGCTGTCATTTTCTGATTTTATATGAATTATAGGCGGACTGTAACGTTCTGCTGAACTTGGGGATGATTGATAGGCGAATTGTGTTGGTGACGCGGAAGGCGGATGTGGCTGCTGTGATGTAATTACTGTTACTTCGTTCTCCATTCGGGGCAGGTACGCGGTGAAGTGCATTGGCGATATATCGTGTCCGTATCCTGTAATCGGAATAATAAAACAAAAATACAAAATATGTTATTGACTCTTCTGGAACAAAAAATGTCTTCCGTTCATTTGGTCGAATGCCAAAAGAGTGCCTGTCGTAAACAAATTGTCGTTAAGACAGTGCCACCACCTCTTTCGAGATTATCAACTTCGAAAGACTCTGTTCCCTACTTTTGCCGAAAGAAACAAGCCAAAAAAAACCTCCGAAATAATTCACTCAGACATAGACTAAGAATCCCGTCGTCTACCAACTGTAAAGGATGAAATTGTATCGCTTATGTAAAACATTGCAGACATACAATGTACATAGAAAACGGTGTACACAAAAGCTACTCTTGGCCATGCTCTAGAACGTATGAATGGGATAGATTCGTCCTATATAAAAAGGCCTACATACAGTAGGTAGTTGTCCTCGTTGTCGTCATCATCATCATTGAGCTCCTTTTTTTCCTCAACTGTCGCAATGCACCATGCTGAAGTCGAGATATATAAGGATAACAGGCATATAGGCAGCCAGACGGCATAGCCCTTTCCGACATTGAGAATATGCGATATCAAATTGGTTCTTCCATCCGCCTGGAGTTGATTATATTTTAATTGACTATGCATCGATACCTCAGAAATGGTGCAGGACTGATGAACTCGGGCAGGTGTGAACAAATGTTATGCTCAGAAGTGATAGTTTATGGGGTTTTCTGTTTCTTGAGTGCACTCACCCCTTTCTGAAAGCAGGATGAATGTGCTTGTCATGTTGTTGGGTAAATTTGGTTGTGGAACTTTTCAAACTTAATTCACTTGTAGCGTTTGGATTTTGAATAGAAATCAGAGGCGATGGTTTTTGTGCGAGGTGAAAGTAGGGAATTGTGTCCTAAATAATTATTTGACCAACATAGGAATATGTTGCAAAAGCACAAAGTAATGAAAACTGTTTGTTTTTTAGCTTATTTTGACTAAAGGAAAATTCTTAAAACGAAACATTCAAATTTCCACGGAAAATTTAATGCAGTATCTGCTTTTCTGTCGGGGGAAGAATATCCTTATTTCAATACTATCCTTGACATACTTGAACTTGACTTGAATAGTGAGCTTAATCTAAAAGACAATCCATTCCCAGTTGTAATAAAAGTAATGCGTCCAATATGAAACAATATCAACTGGAGGGGAGTTTTATGTTTTAATAAATGAAAAAGGACCTCCGACTGGGTGCTGAATCTCAGGCATCAATGGTGGTCTTGGTCTACGTGTTTTTTTTTATCCAATTTACTAAAGTAAGGACATAGTTCACTAGCTTTAAGTTGTTTTAATAGGCACGCAAACTATTGCTGTTTGGATTCAATTTTATAATTGAAGTGAGAGTTTTTTTTAAATTCTGAGCATAACCTACTTTCATTATTTCTTTAACATTTTATTTAATTACTTCATTTTTTTGTTGTATTTTCTACTATGATAAAAAAAATGAATCCCACTTCAGTGTTTGTTCCTCCTGGTGATAGGTACTACACAACAGACGAAGCTGTTGCTACTTCAATTTGATTAAAGCGAGGAGCAGGCAACAAAAAATAAAGAGGGAAAATGTGGTGAGGGTGAAATGTTCCATTTACCGAAATGAGACTGAATATGAAAAACTCGCCCGAACGTGAATATTTCCAAGAAGTCTAATTTAATTTAAGACAGCGGGACTCCTTTTGCATTTTTATCTATTGTACCAGAAATAGTGGGGTACTTTTAAGCAGTGCGTTGTTCTTCTGGGAAATAATGCAAAGAAATAAATAACTAAATTATATTTTTTCTTTTCTGCGTTTCATATCTAAAACAACAATGTATACAAGCAGAGAACAAAACTTGAAACAATTTCACACTTTTCAACTAAAAATGAACGCAAACTTCAGGAACTTGGATATTTATATGGTAGAGCTTATCTCACCCTTGAATTCTTTTTTAATTTCCTGGAAATTTCTTAGTGCCGATAAAAGCATAACATAATCATAAATCGCAAACAGAAGTGTGACGCCCTTATTTTCCCATAATCGATTTCATCAAACAGAAACGGCAAATTACCATGCACCTGAAATAACCATTAGTAAAAAAAAAAAAAAAAAAATAAGAAAAAAATCAGGGAGAAAATTATGTAAATAGCACCCGGCCCTGCTTCACAAGTTCTTGGCAATTTCCAATATTAGGGAAAAAGGACTGCCAACTGAGGAAAGCCACCAAAAACAGCCTACAGAAAAATATTGAAGATTACAAGCAAATCACTCTGTGAAAGTCAAGAGGGCACCACCCACTAATAAGGAAACGTTCCCAACGAACCCACCACCCCCCCCTTGCACACAAGGAATTTAAGGAAATGTCACGCGACATAAATCGACGGGGTGTCATTAATTTTCGCGGGTGAAATTTCTTCTTTTCCCCCACCACCATTGATTTGAACTTCACATAAGTCACACTCGTTACAGACTTTTTAGGGGGATGTAAGGACCCAGCTGCTAGAGTCTTATGAGAATTCTGTGCCAGCGATGAATTAAAAGATATTCACGTCCTTCGCCATGTTAGCTTCGCACACGTTTCTTATTGCATGTAGTGAGTTTGAACTTTTGAAGCTAGAAATTTTCGTTGAAAGTTATTTTGCTTCTTTTAACCCTTTCCATTGATATTTTAGAAGTTCATCCGGAAAACAGAAGAAACTTGTGTACGGAAAAGGATGCATCATAAATTTTATTGACCCGAACAGCTTGTTTTAACACTTCTTAGGAATGACACATTCCTTGCATTTCCGTTTTAACTTCACCGTTTCGGCCAATTCCAAAAACATCCCGATTAATGTTATTGTTGATGATGCATGTTGGGGAAAGGTTTTTAATGTAACTTGTAACGTGTTGGTGAAACAGATATTAAATTAAAATTCAAAACTTAAATTAAAGGCTAACTTGAAACAATCCTATTATTTTTCGCCATAATACGTTATGACTGTATTTTTCTAATATTTATTCCTGATGATATAAAGTTTGCATATAATATTTTTAAAAAATCGTAAAAATTTAGTTTCTGATAACCCTCTTTATGTTTTTTGTTAGAACATAGAGTCAAAAACAATATGTTTCTCCTAACGTTATTTGCTGACTAAATATTTTGTTAAACTTTTTAAGGATCCATTTCTTCTATAGGGTTTGGTAACACTGGGAAAGTGTTGCCCGATTTTCCTCATTTTTCTAAATTCCTATTTTTCATAAATTTAAACTTTCAAACCATAACTAAGCTTTTTGAAGCTATTATGTGGCCAGACAGACAAACAGACAGACATACATAAAACGGTTATTTTTTACCTCCCTGTTTATAGTTCAGTCTGTTATCATTACTGTTTCATGGTATTCCTGGTGTTGTTGCAAACGTTTTATAAAATTTAATACACCCTACATCAAAAATAACACAAGAAAAATATAAAAACTTTCAACCATAATCATAAAACGTAAACAACGCTTGCAAACTGTTTATTATAGTTGAAAACAATTACAGATTCTGAAACGATCATATGTTATTACCCTTCCATAATTTATAGTACCCAATGTAATTTTTTCCTCAGTTATTCTTATTCTACGCATTCTTTATTTTGGGAAACTCTGTTCCGCCCCCGACGGAATGGCGATCTGCGCACGCTATGCCAAATCTGTGAGAATGTTCCGTCGAAAGTTGAATGCGAACGTTTCCTGTTGGCTGATATATAATGAGAGTTATTTTTCTAATTGAAGTAACTGCAGGCATTGGGTTCATGGCTCAAAGGTGTCTACTATAGGTGTGCGTATGGGGTGAGAGGAAGGCAAAATCTGGGACTTTTTCATCCCTCTGTCATCGTTTCCTGGGCGAACGTGGAAACAATAAATTCTAACAAAAGTAAGAACTTTGAAGTTTGAATCAATCTTTTAATTTTGTTGGTGACTTGAATTACAGAAGGATTTTGCGCACGCATTTCAGCCTGTTCTAGTTGTACTGATTTTTTTTTTTTATTATTAAAGAACGAAGAGCAGTTAGGAAAAAACCTAACTCCAACTTCTCTAACAGGACTGAATGTTGCCAGGCACGTACACTTTAAAAATGCTTTGACAGGGAAAAGAAATAAATGCGAGAGGAGAATTGGTAGACTGCTTGTATTTTATGTTGTTTTATTTCTTTTACTTTATTTTTATTTGAGTGAAATTCCTTTTCCAATGTGCGGTATACGCGTAGCTTTGATCGCATCTGAATATTCCATTCGTTGTACTTCTATCTGCGACCCCTCAAACTTTTATATTTTCAACCCTTCACAAAATGTGTTGCATTTCCTTCACATTCTCATACTTGATTCATGCATAAGACAACTGGATGAAAAGCTTTGAAACTTTGGGAATTGTGGCTAACGGGAATTGAATTTAGCATGTCTTCAACGGAAAGAGGGGTAGAAAAGTGGTACTAGCATTATCTGTAGTGTCTTGTCCACCCACTTCAGCCTTGTGGAAATTTCAACGAAAAAAGTCAAGAAAACTGTGACATTTTCCCACGAGTCTTAGACATCCCTAAATACACCCCCCTAACTCCACTAAATACCTATTTGGGGGAGAAGATTGAAACATTGCAAAACTGTAAAAGTCCGCTAACTTACAACAAAATTATGAAAAGAAAGTAAAAGTTGACCAAAATTTTGTCTTTTAGCAGCCAAAAAATCAATTTAATAAATTAATTAGAAATTGACAATTGATTTTTGTAAGACATTTAAATTTGTTTACATTTTTTTAAATGGTTTATAAATTTTCCATAAACTTAGATATTCATTTAAAAACAAAATAAAACAAATAATTTTAATTTCGTGTTAAATTCAATAAATTCACATGCGACGGCATTTTAAAAATATTAACAAACGAAAATAATTTATTTCAGTCAGATTCCTGTTTTTATAAATAATACAAATCAAATATTTAATCTAAAAAGACAGTTTAATTTTTAAAAAAAATTGTTTTCTATTTTGAAAAAATGTTAATTTTCTCTTCGATTTAAAAACTTGATTGGATTTCATGTGAATGTTTTTTAAATTTGTCACTGAAGAATTTTTAATTAAAACAAGAGATATATAACTATTACAGTATTACTTAAAAATTAATTCATTCGTTACATTCGATCGTTTTATCAGTCACCATTTTCGTTTTTAAATTAAAAACTGATTTTAATTATATTATTGACTTCATGTTCGTAATTTCTCATTACTTTAAAAATAAAATAAAAATAAAACTGCATTTCTCATATTAACTGTTGAGGAAAAAATTAATTTTATCAAGACCAACAATTAAAGTATATTGAACATTTATTTAAATTTTCTATCTGAATTCAAATTTAAGGCCTTGAACCATTACTAAAAAACATAATAAAGTAAATAATTAAAAAAATTTTAATTAAAAGACATTTTTACAAAACTGCAAATGTTACAGCTCTAGAGTTGATGAAGTTGTGATTAGTCAGATTACTAATTTTCGTTAGCACTCTCGAGAGTGGATAAATTACTCATACAATATAGCATAAGGGTTGCTCAAGAACATTTAGCAATGGAGGTTTCTTTCGGCCAGAGATGTCCGTGGTGATTACAGGAAATGTACGAGCACAAAGGAGGCAATCAGCGAATTGCCAGAACGGTAAACTAAATTGATAACGAAATCGAACGAACTGGAAGAGCGGGGTAGACGTAAGGCAGTCAAAGGTCTTGGGGGGTGGATAATAGAAAAATTAATAATTAATCAAGTATTTGGCTAATGGTTCTCGGAGGCACCCGAAAACTTTTCCCATTCGTTGTCCAACTGTAATTGACGTTGGAAATGAACGGTAGACGGTCGCTGGCAAGTTATTATTTTATTGTTACTTGCCTAATTTTACAAGCATGTCGCCATTAATAATGAAAGTATCCTACAGCTACTTGTGGCATTAAACTTACCGTTGTACAGGATTGTTGAGCCTCGAGTTGCTTCTGGCGAGTGTGGAGGTGGACTTGGTGCTGTTGCGCCCGCTGTAGGAGAGGAGGGTCCCCAACAGGTTGACGATGCGGCTGTGACAGGTTGCTGCTGTTGCTTAATGTTGTTGCTATTGTTGCTGTTTGTGTTGTTGGGATCGTTCACCCCTCCGCTGCCAGCAACAGCTGATCCAGAATCTCCAACAACATCAATCTCTTCTTCATCTTCAACATCAATCACAGCCGCTGACGATTGCTGAGTTGCATCAGTTGATGAAATATCAGCATTTTGTTGTTCTTGTTGCTGCTGCTGTTGTGAAGATGGTTGCGATGCGGCTACAAGTGTGTCATCAACACGATCTGGCCACGGATACGCTTTCCATTTTTTGGCCATCAAACACCGTGGCATCTTAATTGCTTAATTTCACCCGAATTTTTAACGAAATCGAAGCAATTTCAATTGGCTGATTGACGTTCTGATTGACAGAATGATTTTGCTAAGTATTTGACAATTTACCGTTAGTTGCAAAATTTCCACAATCCTGAAACGCTGTGAGCTAGTGTCAAGCCTGCCCGCCACAGGTTCTGTCATAAATATTTCAATAGTATTTACTTGTTTTTTTTTTGCTTTGGTTGTTTGTTTAGCAACATTTGAAACTTTATTTCATATTCAGGTAAGTGTTGTAAATTGTCATAATAACATTTACCACCCACGCGCACTGTTCTCATTAATTATTTTCAAGCACGCGAACACGTTTCAGTGCACTTTCGCCGCCAGGAACTTGTCCACTTGTCGATTCTTGAAACAATTTCCATCACAAAATTAAACAAGAAAATTATCCAAAATTTTTATTATTTTTTTTTTTTTACTTTTTTATTTAAACTTTTTGTTTGTTTGTTTTCGTTTTATTTAAATATGTCCCACAAGTTTCAAGTGGACTTGCTACTTAATGTAACTTTTAATCCTCAAAACGGTATTGCCTTTTAAGCAAAATAAACAGGATGCAATTAATATTTTGAATTGTATTATTAAATAACTGTAAAAGCACGTTCGCACTGGTAAAATTATTCAAATTATTTCAGACGATTAGTTTTTTTTAATTTTATATTTTAGTTATATTTTGTAAAACAATTGTAAATTTGTGCTTGTAAAATGGTTAAATAATCAACAGTTGCAAACTTCCGTTATTTATATTTAAATGCGACACTTTTTGAATGAAAGAAAAACCAAATTAACGAAATTCAAATTGTACAAAATATTTTATCAAAACACAAGGAAATCTGAACAATAAAACTCAAGGTAACTCAGGTTTCACACACGGTACAAATAAAACGGTAAAAAGGGGAACAAAGGTAATACTTCAAATACAGAGTGAAAAACCAAACTAACTTAAGGTCCGTATAAGACAGTGTTCAAGAGAGAAGAGAAGTGCGAACCGAACGTAAGCAACCCTTGGAGGCTTTTGAGTTTTCAACCCGCTAGCGCAGAGGCTTTTATAAACGTTCGTCCGGCTGGCCGTGTGTGTACAATCTACAATTCCTTTCGTCTGGTGGGGATGTTTACGTTTTGTGTATGAACACAAGGGAGCACACCATCGTGCGGTGACGGGCGAGTTTGCGCCCCAAACAAATTGTGTGTGCCTCGTCACACAAACCCTCCCTTCAGTCAACAGTTGCCTCTTCGATTCGTTACCATATCCCTATTCTGGCGGACAGCGGACGCACATGGTTCGATGATCAACAAAGGAAACCGGAACAAGTCTGTTGCTCGCGATGCGATTCGCACACACACATATCTGGATCCATTTCCCCGTTGCCTGATCCTGTTTCCAACTACCGAGATGCATTCTGTTGCGCAACATCCGGCAATGTGTTGCTTGACTCCTCTTGTGAAGCTGCACACAACTGCATCGCATCATTTCTGCACTCTTTCCGTGTACCGAATTTATTCCACTTGCTATTTACCAGAGTTTTTATCTTTTAATTAACTTTTACCGCTTTTTTGGAATTGTTAAAAATGCTGCATGCATACTACGTGCGGTAATTGTTATTTCTGTGATTCTCATTTTCTCAAAACATCCAGAGTTCGGAGAAACTTCAATTGTAGAAAATACACAAAACTACTTTCATTTACATAATTTAATTAACTTAATATTAATTCGTGAAAAATTAGGAAAATGCACAAAAATGACACAAAATACGAAACTTCCTGAAATTATGCATTTTCAATTTGCAACATTGAAGCGTGTGTGCAGAAAATCAATTTTATATGTTTTCATTTTCATGTTTTATAATTTCAATATTCAAAGAAATGTTTAGAGAATATCATTAAAAAATTTTCAGCATTTTAATTTGTTTTCGTAGATAGTTTTCTTTTGTATCCCGGAACCCCATCTACCCATCAATATTTCCCTCCATGTATAGCAACATTTATCTGCAACTAAGTCGCCCAACTTGAACAACCCCTAAAGAGAACCGGAACAGGATTGTGCTTCCCCTCGGAGTGTTCCATTTCCATCGCGATGCTTCCGCCTAGCGCAACATGTACCCCAGTGCTTCCGCCGACGGCCCTCTGTCCCTTTCTACCATGGAACGCATACACCTGACTGGCTGGCTGAGGTAAACATTGGACGAATATTGTAGAGCGCTCCCTTTCATCCCTATCGTACTGCAAGGATATGCAATCCCCGCCGGGTTACTTGTTGTTCATACAAACGTTGGGCTCATGTAGACAAGCACTTGTTGTTACAGTTGCGACACTGTTGAATGTCGTTGAATGGGGGGCTCTTGCAGTTCGCCTGTCCTGTGATGGAAGAACGTCGTCGTGGGCAGTGGTTGTTTGGAGTGGTGGCAATTCGTATTTTGTTTGACTTTTGTTTTATTTTATTTCCAATGTTATCCTGTACTGTCCTGCCCCTACTTCGGCGGTGGGTCATTTATCCATCCACCAACCTACCCTGGCTTAGGCGACCACTGCAATTTGTAATTAAGCCAGCCGCCCCCGGTGCATTCCCAATTGCATGCCGGACCTGGAAGTACTTCTGCGACTTTTGTTCTCGGCTCCGCAATCGAATTTTTTTTTCCAGACGAATTCGGTAACTGGGTCAGCACGCTCGACTCCCTGCTCCTGGCAAGGAGCCATTAGCGAGCAGTTCCTTCAATCGATTTTGATTCTCTTCCTCGAGACTGCAGGCACTGTGTCTTTTAATTCAGCCTTCGACGTGAGCAGAACAGTCTCCAGGGTGGTACCAAAATTTGCCCCAACCTTCCAGACCCAGGATAATCCGGGCCCAGAATTCGTTTCTTTAAGGCACCAAACAGATTTCATGCTGTGACGAAACTCGCTGCTTACTTTAGATTGTTTTTTTTTTCAAGCTCAATAAATTTCTCGCCTTTTTAGAGATAAAGGACGAAATCCTAGGCCGAACGAGAAATCCTGGCTGTCCAGCAAAATTCATTTAACAAATTGTGTTCAGTACAGACTGGAGTCGGGGTCGAATGTAATTGGAAAAATTAGGTAAATTACTGTAAAATTTTTAAAATCCCTCTGGCATGAGTGCCGGACGAAAAAGGGAGTGGGGTGTGTACAAAGTTAGGGCACAAAACTTTTCCTCGAATTAATTCATAGTTCTGTCTGGAAATGAATTCATTTTAAAATACGCCGCCAAATCGTAAACTTAACTTAATTTTTAATTGTAAAAATGTTTGCCATTAGCAACTGTAAAACTATAACAGTATTTTGTGTTATAGAGTTGTATATACTGTACAGAATAATAACCGTAAAATTATTTTTTTGTCTCCAATAAATTGAAATCATCAGCTGCAGCGATAAATTGCCACTGTTGCTGCTTTCCTTTCAAATGATTTCTGATATAGGGTGTGGATATTAAGGGTGCTTCCCTTGCATTTGTACCAATTGATCCTTAGAAATTTTCTCCTGCACGTCCTTTCTTGATATGTAAGCAATTTTGGCTAGAAACCAATTGTTGCTGGATTGTCACTGATTCATTTGAGCGAAGGGTGCGCACCCGAATGAACTCCAGATGACGGCGTCTTGCAGTCATGCACTAGCAAATCACACCTGGCGCTGACAGAGGCCGCAAGCGGCACGTGGGTCTCGCTCCTGAATTTTATTCCCGGTTCCGGAGGGTGAGTTCGCTTTCTCCAATAATGTTCAATTCCAAGAGTGTTCGCCACTCGCAAGAAATTGAATAATTTTTGTCATTAGCGGATTACATGCCATTAATTAACCTTTATCACATGCATCAACATAATAAATAAATTTTCGTCTGAAGTCACAATATTCATCCCCCGGCGAAAGGATAAACATAGATGGGCAGTTTTCATGAATATTCCTTGAGGTGGTGCGCCCACCCCATCTGGTAATTACCGAACCATAAAAGGTGTAAGGCGATACAGTTGCCTGGAAATCAGGAAAGCATACAAAAAAAAATACTTTGCCCAATTACCGGGCCGCTTTCCACGCCACTCAGCCAGATCAGCTACCTGCAACCCTTACCAAGAAGGCAACGACATTTCAACCATGACATGCAGCAGGAGCACATTGACTCTGCGCTAGACAAACTGTTGTACGTCATGAATCTGTCGTTGGCACGCGAACGCACGCGTCAGCCTTTGAAACGGGACCGAGATATGTTTTTTTGTATGTTTCAATTTCCCTCTCTAAATTTTCGGGGCCCATCTGCGTGCGCATGTTTTTAGTGCCGTTGGTCCTAACAGTCCTATAGACGTGTGGCATTGATGGGGACCCCTACAGGAATCACAGTAGACAGGATTTATAAATGCATTGGGCTGGGGTCAAAGCCATTTATTTATGCGGGGTTCCTTAATGCAGCATTTATAATTTCGGAATTTGCAGATGTTTTTCATGTTCATTTCCCCTAAAAATTTTGTATACAATATCGTTTCAATGGTGGAGTGTGTCAGGCTTCGGCGACATTTGTTTTGTTTGTTTAGTATCTTGTTACCTTTGGCGACCTTTTTTTTGCACCCCTTTTGATTGCTAACAGAGAAATCCTATCAGATAAAAGAATTGCGGGATTTACAGGAATCATTTTACTGCTGGAAGGATTTCTTGCTACGAACGGATTTAATCTGTTGCCTGAATACGATATATAAAAGTTAAACAGTTAAAGGGTTCTTAATCACTTAAATAAATAACTGTATTGCAAGCACATTTATTCTGGGACAAGAACATTTTGTTAACAACAAAAAACTAAATGCACTCAAAATCCTGTGAAGCTACAAAGAACCATTTCAGCAAATTATTCAATTTCGAAGAGTTTGTTTCAATTGATTTTTAACGACTTTTTACTGATAAAATGTTACCCTTGGTGATCCAGGATACGAATGTTATAACCATAAATGTCAATCCACAGATCTTATACATTTAATTTTTTTTTTAAAGAATTATCCTGCTCTTTTTTCATCTTGTAAGTTTAATCTTCTTTTTAAAAAACGAGTACCTATGTAAAGTATAGCGTTTCCCATACACATATGTTGCGCCACGTGTTCAACCCTATGCCACAAGTCATCGAATTTGTCTTACTTGGATGATTCCCCAAGGGTGGAACTGGAAAGGTCATTTCAACTCCAAATAAAAGAAAAACTTGAAAGAAAAATGGTTTTCTTGACCAGAATAGAGGCAGCGTGTTTCATCCATTGCGGGCAAGGGGTGAAGTAGTGGACTGTGCTCGACGGTAATTATCGCCAAATCCTGAATGCCACATTTCAGTGCGACTTGTGCCGCATACTGATTTAACCAGGACATTTGGGTGTCGAAGCAGGAGGGCACGTGCTGGAAGTCTGCGTCTGTGCAATTAGACCAATTCAGTGAACGGTTTCGGTCACTGTACTTGTGGGTACAGTTAATGATCACTAAGGGATCCTTCAACCAGAACAAATTCCGTCCTTGCATTGAATTCAACTTGAGCAATGTTAGTCGACGTTCGACGGTGACTGTGTGAATAATAGCAATTTTTCATTAAATGCACGCGGAAACTGGGGTCCGTTTTACGCTTTCGTAAGTCGATCCTGCCGAGATAAGCAGAGTATAGCTGCAATAGACACGCGCACATGTCCTCCGGATGCACAAGGGCCCCGAATCTCTTAAAAAACTCGGATACTTCATGCACGGCGGCGCGGTCTAAAGATAGCAATCGCAGCATAAATTCAGTCAGTCGACTATAAAAGCCCGAAACGTGACAGAAGCAGAAGGAGCTGCAAGGATGTCTCCCAACCCCACGTGAGTAAATTAGGTAGAACAGGAGTCCACAATAGCACAGGAAGACCTACTTCTGATGAGGGCTTCCATTTGAAGGTGATATCAGACAAGCCATCATCAATGTTAAAAACTTCAAATTATGTCAACCAGAAAGGATCGAATCCCTTCGCATGTTAGGAACAGTCGCAACTGACAGGAGCACTGATTGATTTCAGATTGTCCTCCGTCCAATCGCATCAAAAATTAATTGCAGCAAGTACAGAATGTTGGGACTGGGACAGACATCGGGGAGAAGTGAGGCGACAGACGACGGACTGTTGGGCTGGCATATCCTGCTGACCATCGACAGTTCTCTACTTGTAGGTATACACCGTTATTAGAAGCAATGATTTTCCCATGGATAATTGCAATTGGTTAGCTTGTGTTTGTTTTTTAATTTCCAACAATGCAGCCAATCATTTGAATTCTCCAATCCTGGTAAACCCCTTCACATTTCTGACATTAAAAAGTTTGCAAAGGATATAATGACCGCACTTATATAATAATATGTTCGTAATTCGAGCGCACTATCCATTTTTACTAATATGAAAATTGCTGCAATTAACAAGAAAGTTGGTAGAATGAAAGAACAAATAGGGGATGTACAATAAATTGCACATTAAACCATTCAAAAAGGATCAATAATTCCGACCGTACAGTTTTCTGTTTCATACAATCGAAAATAGGTCAAAAACAATATGTTTTGAAACTGGCAATATCAAATTGAAGAGCCAAATCATAAAGAAAATTGAAAATATTCTTCACGAATTTCGTCACTGCATTTCCAATCATAATCTTTATCAGAAAAGGATTGATCATATTTTCCGTTCATCCACTAATCCTAAATCCACTCCTGTGTACAACACTCAGGACAATCACTTTCATCCAATTAAAACCCTGAAAGACGAGTGTTCATTTCCATGAAAATATCTTTACCAAAAAGTGCCTGCTCCTTTTTGGGTTTTCCGCATATCACTGGGATTTTATCGAAAATTCACTTAATGACTGCTCTCTGGAACACCACCCTACCGCCTACCCCTTGGTGACGCCATTAAATAGAAAACTGAAAAGTGTTTCCTGATTCAAGCCCAGCAACAAGTTAGTCCTGATATCGGGCATTGGCATCAAACATTGATGTCACCTCCTTGACGTATGGCTTCGGAATCATGTGGAAGAGACGGCTTGGAGTACAGGGACAAACATCGTCCGTTCCCTGCAATCGCATATCCAAATCACATTAACGACTGAGCTACCTCCAGAGAAAATCCCCAATATTAAGGACACGTACACATCCTGTCAGTGTGTCGCTCTTGCCTAGACACGTCTCGGTCTTTGCCGTGTATACACATAGCATTCAATCAGCCGAAGTGGATAGATTAGCGTTATCCTTGACTATCATCTATCCGTGAGTTGACTTGTCTAAGTCGGGGCTTCTATCCAGGTTTGTTTCGAAAGATACCCCGCAGTATCCAGTGTCTGTGGGGTATGTCCTGTGAGACTAGATTTGACGTCGGTAGTCTAGAGATAGATAAACGATTCATATGATTTGAGGCGCGGTCAGATTTCCACAATTTTCGATAAGCGATTTATTTTCTAAGGAAAAACAACAGGACTCATGTCCTATAGAGGGGTTCAATAGGGGATGGACGACCCCTGGCAATGCATTTTAGGGTGTGGATGAATCACTAATGTTTTGTGCAAACGTCACTGGCACAACTGAAATCCATGACCTTATGCTTTCTGACAAATATCCTCGTAATCCTGTAAACACGAATATCGGGTATTCAGGGAAATCGCAACAATGCCCATCCCAAATTCCGACTCCTTTACCAACAATTAATAATAATTAATCTGCGCCCCACTTACTTGTTCCAGACATACAACTACGTTCTAGAATCTTAATTAGTTGTCATAGCTATATCCTGGATATACATGAGAGAAAAACTGCTCCATTCATAGATTTAAGGATAATGCGGCTGATGTCTGTTGTTGCTGCTGCTGCATCGAGGGTGAACCGCACAATCACAGCTCCCGGGGGTTGTATACCAAGAGAATGGAACCACGATAAACTTCACACTACGCCAATTAGCTTCATGCGAGTCACGTGCCCATTTGATTGCAGAAAACTTTAATGGACGTCGTCCTGCGGTATATCCCCGCCGAAGGCTCAAAATCCCTGCATGAAACACTGTTGGACGTTTGCCGAATGCACTTTAAGCGCTTTTGTTGAAAATGACGTTTCATTAAAATCACCAACACTCCACTCCAGCCATTTTGGAGGTTGCTTAATGAGGTTTGGCGATTCCACGAATTCGCTTGTATGAAAAAAAGTGAATTCTGAGAAACTTGTACAAGGGTTGTTTGCTTTAATTTGATTTTTATTTCTTCATACGTTGGTGCAAAAAAAATTCAATTATAATATTAGGAGGCAAATTACATGCAATTGTGTTTTTTGTCTACACGATTCAGAATTACTAAAAATTTTGAAACGTGATTTTTATTTCGCAAAAAAGAAAATATTCTTTAAAAATTAGAAAAAATTTTACCCGTTACTATACGAGAGAAATCCGTTAACTACAACGATTACTTTAAACATAGAATTTTAATTTCAAAAAACTCACCGTATGTGAATACAGAATCCTACTAAAACTAACAAAAAGAAAAGTTGAAAGTTCATTGATCCACACGTCATGCTTCCAAACGAGGAGAATTCGTCTAACTACAAAAATTGGGAGCCTTTTTTTTGAAAACTTAAATCAAACTGGAAACGGGAACAGATGGTTGAGTTTGCACATAAGTCTCTGGAAATTGATATCGGATTTAATTCCAAGATTCACCAGCAAACCGAATTTCAAATTCAAGACATCCTGCCCCGTTATCCGCGTACGTAAACCACCGACAGCCGACTGTCCCGGTGCAATAATCGAGTTCTCGCATGCTTTTAATAAGTGGTTCAACAGGCTGTGTTGATACGATCGTTGACCGAACTGCAGCACTACTTCCTGTCCGCAGTATCCGAAATGACGGAAAGGATCGAAAAAGGGGCCCAAAAAAACCCAAAACTGAAGACGCACGATAACGGTCAGCGTCAACGAAAAACCAATGTTGAACTTATATGACCACATGCTGGGCATCACAAACCAGCAATGGTCTCGTGCCATCGTCAAAAAAACTTAATCGAAGAATACCCAAAAAAAAAAGCAGTCAGACAAGAAGCAACAGGAGTTTCTGGAGACACCCGTCCGAAGCAGAACGAAAGACCAGCTGGGCCCAGCGACAATGGACGACGGATCATGAATCAAAAGCGAAAGGTGGGCGGGCAGATCGCCGACCTGAACCACATCTCCTGATTAGTCAAATTTCGATTAATCCGGCGGCGGTCCTGGATCAACGTCAGTGGCATGTGGCCAGCTCGATCTTCGTTTATCGTTGGACCGGTGATATCCTGTATCCTTCCTCCTTGGTTTTTTTTATTTCTTTCCCTTTCATGTGTTCACTTTTTTTGTGAATTTTGTGCAGAGGTGATTGCGGTTGCGCGGTTACCTTTTACTTTCGCAAGAGGTTTAGTGTGCCAGGAAACTATCTCCCGGAGGAACATCTGATGTTCCTCATCAGTAAAAGATAAATTAGAGAGAGGCGCATTGAGAAACAAAAGGATTGTTTCGGGTGTTCTCTTTACGAGCAGCTGATAAGTGAAATGAAGATTTGAATTGCAAATGAAGATACCATCAATCATGATTTCTTAAAGTTATTTATCTTTTATTGGAAACATAAAAACTACGACATGTAAAGTGAGGCAGAATCCAATACGTACAATTCCAATACTGAAAACCAAAATAGAACAATGTAGAACGATTCATTAAAATGTTAAAATCAAAACCAAAAATAAATTTCAAAATTTATTATTTACTATTCGCGTAAAAACCGATAAATAATTGTGATTAAATTCCTAAACAAAAATAGATATCATTAAAAACTTGCAAATTAAAAGTCAATTAAGGTATAACTTCTCCGAGGTAAGACTAAACGAAAAAGCTTGTTGCGAAATGATTTGGTGAAACCCTTTTTCCGGCCTCAGTTATATTCATCCTGTCAATAACCGCATTTGGGGCGTTACCTCCATTTTTTATGGGGTAAACGTAAGGAAGGAAATGAAATCTGGTGAATTTGATACACCGCGATCAAAGTGTGATTCAGTCGAAGTATTTCATACTTCCACCCCAAGGGATACATTGCAACATGGTATCGCGGCTCGAATTTCAAAGGGACCAATTTAGCTGTGATGCGAAACCCTTACAGACACTCGACATGCTGCATTGGACAACTTCCGTCGCCTGTTAGTCTGTGCTCGTGCCAAAAAGTGTATAACAAAAAGGACAGTTCAAATTCCTGTCTGATGTTTCCAGTAGTTTTTTATTGGAGTTGAACATTTGTTGCCGAACAAGGGTTGCAACATTCATACACCGACTGACGACTGTACGTCAGTAATGGCCCAATTGTTGTACCGCGGAAAGTATTGGTAACCCTTTTACTCTCGAATCGTAAATTAATTTTGAAATTGCTTGAAAGTTTAATTTGACTTGTCCATGCGACGTGTATGTGATATGTAACGGATTCATACACCCTCCCTCTCTGGCAGGAATTAACCATTTCCGACTATGCTCTGCTTTAATTAAATTCTTAATAAACGCCGTTGGAGTAAATTAGTGAAAACACAGCACATTATGGCAGGTAAGGAAGAGGATACAACCACCCGCGCCCTCGCCCCCAGTTGTGAAATATCAGGACTGCTGATGCTAAGCCGTTTCTCTTCCACCCCCCGAAATGGGGCTGCTGCGGCTACAGGTGCCGCTCGAAGCAACTTTACGTGGTCGCGTTCTTAAGTTGTTCCAGGAACTAATGACAATAAAATTGCACACCGGTGGATGCTGCATGAAAACTGCGGAGTGTGGATGCCGTGCACGATCCAGAACTGCATGTCTGCAAAAATTCCTTGTAAGTAGCTGCAATGGAGGAATGCACGTGTGAAAAGTACTGTAAAATGAAGAAACTGTAGAGCATCCTTTACAGTTATGAGATTTTAATGGAGGACCAACATGCGGAGTGGCTTTATCGAAAATGACTTTAGAAAAATCCAATGAAATTTCCACACTGTTTGCCGACACGTTTCTTGGATAATAATTTTCAGAATGAGATAATGAGTTTAGAATGGATTAAGATGGAGGAATGCAATGGACACCATTCGCTAATTGGAAAGTAAAAACTCCAAGAAACTTTTCATGCCTTCACAGGAGATAGCTAGTAATGCGAAAGGATTGGAATGTCAGCTCCTATTTTGAACTTATAGATTACGAAAATTAATAAGTGTCCTCAGATTTCAAAGATAACTTGAACATTTTCTTGGAAAAATCGAACAACAACTTCCAGTTCTAAATTACGAAAAAATAGGGTTAAACAGCACCAATATATTCTAAACCATAAAGTTAGACAAACTAGGATTAAATTTATCGTATAATAGGTGTAAGTAGGTCTGTAATACTAGATCTTCTAGGCCCGCTCATCTCTCTTTTAAGGATCTTCCATTGCTAAACGCGTACATTCTTTGAAACATAGCAGTTCTGAATGTACTATCTATCGTAATCTACATAATATGTATAAGGACAGATTTTTGGTAACAAGTGCCAGGCAACGAACAGTTTTTTTTATAGCAACCCACTCCACTGGAGTTAGTCGATTATGCACGATGTGTGAATGATTCGTACATGCAAATGAATGGGAGAGCATCGAAAAATTCATAACAAACTGAGGGACCCGTTCCTGTTAGTTTTTGGATGTGGGCACATGTCACTGGCATTCTAACTGATCGAAAAGGACATTCGGACCAGGATAACTTGGCATTTTCCACTCTCTCTCCCCTATACCCGAACTGAAAAGATCTGGACCATATTTTACATGGTGCGACATTTGGTCATTTCGTTGTTTTTACCGTCACTCGCCTGAACTGACGTATTTTTGTTTTATTATTAATTTTCGAGTTTTTATTCGCTTCTGTTCCAGTTGACAAGTGTGCTGAAGTACCTTGGAAACCTTACCACCCCTGGGCGGCAATAATATGCTCCTTTTTGGCAGAAGGTTGGCAATAATATGAGCGTTTTTTTTTATTATTATTAACGCCATCATTTACCCCATGCACCACTGGCAGCAGTTTGACTTCTTAAGGTTAACTTAGAAGCGAAAACGAAGAAAGGAATTTTCATGATGGAACAGCAAAACTTTGGGGCTGACCAACACCGGTCTACTTTTGGGGATACTTGCACAGTTCGATTATGGCAGTTTTTGGAACGAACCTCGAATTTCCAAATTTAAACTGAACCTCCAATGCCATCCCCCAAAATTCGCTTGCTTAATTCCTGCACTATTACATATTTGGTTCGACAATAATAAAACGCCGAAAAACTTTATATGGGAGTTTTGGGAATGATTTATTAAATCGCCCCAACATTGGCCCAGTTTCTACTTTCCTTACCGCCTCAATTTCTTTTACGACAAAAGTCAGAGGCCATGTTAGGCTTACATATATGACACTTTCGATTTATTGTTATATTTCTGCAAGTTTGTCTTATCCAGATGTAGAGAACAAACGAGAACGAAATAAGGAAGCTCAGAATAACTTTCGCTAGGACACAGTAGCTTTGGGCAAGTTCAGAAACTTTACGCCGGAGATGGGTTGAAAGTTTCAAATATTTTTGCTCCGAAGGTTTTATGGCTACAGAATAACTACTCAAGTCGAAATTTTATTACGTTATAGGCGGAATTTGAAAAGATTAAGTGGATAGATATGGGTGATTTGGATTTATGGTTGTTGTCAACATTTGGATAACAGGATTTAGAACAACCAAAGTCAACTTGGCTGTAAACTTAGATACTTTTCAGTGTATGTGTTGTTGTTTTTCTGTTTGTTCTTCGAGGTACTTATTTTGACAGAAGCGTGATTATATTATGTTTTTATGTATTTAGTTACTAACGGAACTTCTATTATTTCATGCTTCTGCTAAAAAAAAAGCATTTCTTTTCAAAAAATACCAAGCTTAATTGTTTAACTTGAACACAAACTTATTTTTCTATCCCCTGTGATACTTTTGAAACACCTGAACTGCCTGTCATCCCCTTCTTAAATCACTTAAATAGACGACAGGAGGGCGATATTGAAAACTTAGGTCCTATATTGATGAGTCGAGGTTTTAAACTTTTCCTTCGTTGGTTTGTGTGTTTTGTTCTTTTATTAATTCTGTTTAAACAAAAGATTCTGTCTTTAGTTCTTCTTTCACGTCTAATTTTTTACCTTCTTTCCGTTTTTTTTTTTTGCATTTTCATTTTCAAATAACACCTTCCACATGACTGCCTTCTTATAACGACGCCCATTTTAGGAAGCCTAGAAAATTTTTGGCAATTTCCTAGAAAGTATAAAACCAGAACGCGATGGTTGAGTAGAAAAACTAATTTATCACAAGGGAACCACTGAACAAACATTACAGCATAAACCGTTCATACGTCACCAACAGCAGAATCGAAGGGCGGGGGGTGGGGGAGGGGGGGGGGGGGGTGGCAGCAGAATGGTGGTACACTTTGACAAATTGTGGCAATTTTTTATCTTCCTTAATCATTGCAATTCATTACGCGCAATGACGAATCAGAAAAAGTCGCAGCACGAAATTAGCCACCGAAGGATTTTTGTTTTTTTTTTCATTTTACTTTTAGGTTGTGGGGTTGTAGTTAAGCAGGTAGGTGGGTGGTCCTCAGGAGCAAGTCAAGAGCCCACATGGGTGCTCTAAATTTCAGTGCTATAGCACCACCGGTGTGGGGTTAGAATGGAGCCACGGACGACGGTGATGGTGGATTTAATCTGGTGAACATTTTTTTGCGTGCCATCATATCATTTCCTTAAATGAGGTGCAAGGAAGCGGGGTTCGTGAAGGACGTTGTCGGAAGGTAGCAGAATGAACTGGATTGAAGAAATAAAAAAAAAACTGTGCTCGAAAGAAAGAATAAATTGACAAATTCGTTGGGTGGTGGGATGGCTGACGAAACGTGAGGTGAATATGTCTCCAAAATTCTAATGTTGTATCATTCTTGTTAGAAGAAGGAATACGGCTTGGATTTCGCCTGTAGCCGCAACTATTAGTATCGTCCATTTTAGGAATTACGTGAACCCTATCTGCCTCGCCACCCTAAAAACCAACGACTCTCCCATCTATCCCACCCCTCGACCAACACCGGTGATAACGATAAGACTAGCCTACTCGCACATAAATCCCTAAAGAAGTGCTCGGCAACTGAAACCGACAGTAAAAACAGTAGAGGAGATGAAAAATGCTTGGAAGAGGTTAAAACGTGTAATGGTATCCAGTGAGTGTAGCCTGGGAAGTGAATATGGGCGGCGGGAAGACAGGAAATGAGGTAGGAAGTACGTGGAAAAAATTTCCACCTTCATAACGCCTTAACGATGAAAACGGTACTTCCGTGACAACGGCATGGAGATGAACACGCCGTAGACCATGAGGGGATGATTTATTTTATAAATTGTGAACAATTTGTAAGGACGTTAAACAAACAAGGATTTGCGTCAACGAAAAAAAAACAACTATACAAGAAATAAGAACAAAAAAAAAATGCAAAAAAAAATAGCAAATTGTAAATATCCCGGGAGTTAGCCGTGCTGAAGTATGGCTCCATCGGAGGACGCTCATGGGATGGAAGTAAGTGGTGGTAATTTAGTCAGGGTGATACCTGGAATCCGTAATTGTCCAAGACCAGGAATGCCGCATAAAAATTGTTCCTTCGCGAGCTAATTCTCTTAGATTTTCCCAATTAGAAAACCACAACGGAGAGTAATTGCCTGGAGGTAGACGGATTATAACTGAAATGTTCACAGCATGATTAATGATCACCTGAAGCTGGAGCCTATTTCGATGGAGGAGGAAGGTGGTTGGGGATATTCTGGAGCCCTTGTCCCTGACACATCTTAAATTATTTCTGATTGTGAAACACTGACAAACAGAGGCTATCCTGACTCCCCCAACGACCTCGAAGTGATGTTTGCGTACTTCTATCATTGGCATTAGGATCACTAACAAGACTTTATTTATCGGATATTAATCAGATCCTGTCTTATGTATATTTATCTACAGCATTTGCTCTCTGAAGCTCTTCGCCAATATTCAGTGATTGTCTCTCCGCTATAAGAAGGAAGTGGTAGAAGAATTCCAAAAGATAAAAATTCGTTTATACAAATTAATTTAGTAGGTACTTTTTCACACACACTACTAATGTAAAATTAAGAATATTTTTATATACGAATACGATTTTACGAATGAATGTCGATTGTGTCGGGTTTGACATTACATTTCTTCTCCGCGTTAAGACAAATAATTACTTTTTTTACATTGTATGTACCTCTAAGTACATATTTAATACATAAACATTAATTTATACGTACATTTAACAGGGAATTTTGACCTTTATCCACGAACGCGACCAGAATTAAAGGACGCACGAAATGTAAATTGTTTTCAAATGTCCTCAGAGTATTTTTTAACTGGATTTCAGCTCATGCATTGCCTGAACACGAGCGCAGTCATAGCACACAAATTTATTTGCTTTGTGTGTTAATTTAATATTCTAAATGTTACTGTGGTAATTATGCGCCGATTTATGTCACAAAATTATAACAAATGCGATTTATAGCTGAGGGCAATAATTGCAATACGAAAAACAACAGGTCCTCGGACGTCTAGATTAATGATAATCATGCCGCATTCTGCATTCATAATTACTGTTGAATGTGTCCACCTCAATATCTGAAATTAACAATTGCTTTGCCAGGTTGTGTGGAAGGGGTTGAACAATTTTAATTTCATCCAATTGTACAATTGGTCAATTGGGAGTACATTGTTGTTGGGCAAGAGTTCAATTTTGATAATTTTTTTTTTTATATATTATATTGTACAAAATTGTCGGATTTCAAATAAAACAGTTTTGGTTTTTTGGAGGGGTGTGAGGAGGTTCTACATTTTGATGCAATCCACACGAAAAGGACGGTTTCGATAATTAAACTGTGGCAATTGAACACGATAATGAAATTTGTTCATTTAGTGCCGTAAATCCCGTCACATTTCGTTTAACCAATTATAGCTGGTGGTGTGGTTCCTCTTCGAATTGACTCATTGGTTCCACTGAAAGCAGACGAATGAGGTTGGAAACCCCCTTCATAAAAATTACAAAAAATATAAAAACGAGAACATGTTTGAGGTCGATGGCTGACCGGTGCATCCTTTTTCCAGGATGAACAAAAATTGAGGTCAATAACACATCTTTTTGTCCCTCTCTCAGTGAAAAACTCAACGAAATGTGAAACGTAATTGAGGTCCTCTTACTTGGGAAAATATCCAGGGATCTATTAGTCACGATTTGCCTGAAATCCCGAGTTTCGTTTTTTTTCCGTTAACTTCCAGCTGACTGCTTTCCTTGTACCTTTTTCTGGTTTCGCATGTATTCTATTGGGCAATAGTTTCCACATACCGCACCCAATGCCATTAACACACTCAAGCCACCCCTAGCGAGTCGGGAAGCATCGAACTGCTGCCGATCCAGTATCTTTCTGTCGAGCGAGCGGTTCTAATGCACGCAATTATAAGATCCCAATAAGGTCCTCGCACGTTCTAAACAAAGTGCAGTCGGCGCAATGCCTTCACGAAGCAAAAAACCTAAATACCCTCTTGGGGGTGAATGCACCCTAAACGTAAACGAATACCCAACAAAAACAACTGGTGGTTGCTTCATTTCATGAGTTGGCCAAAGTGGATCGGTTCCTCGAATTTAGCACCCTCTTTGTTTTGGTTACTTTTTTCAGCCCCTAGTGACGGCCTGACGGAGTTGTTCGATATTTTTTAAAATATTCCAGGATTAAAAAACTGCAGCTGTCTCCTCCAGGGCTCTTGGCTTATTAAAATGAATTCAGGTTTGGCGCATGGTTGAATCCATACAAGAGAGCACAAATAGAGGACGTCTGCCGTAACCGGAAATTGCGGATATGATTTAAGGACAGGCGCACATATCATATGTGTCAGCTTTTTTATTTAATAGGACTTTTAAGACTTATTGATTTGCGTGCATCAATTTCAGGTGGACATTTAATTGAAGTAAAAATAGTAAACTGATTGGAAATTTGAATTGAGGTTTTTTTGAAGAACTTTGGATTAAGATTAATTAATCTGACAACTTATACTTTCAATGCGTCTATTAATTTTTGTTTTTTATAAAATAGTTTATTTAAAAAAACAATAATTCCGATAACTTTACACTTGAAAGATCAAACAATCGATAGGATACCAACATTTTACAAGCACAACCCAAATTAACTTATGGCGAATAGTCATTCACAACACTTAGCGTTCGCAGCGACATATGCGGCAGCGCCGGAAATCTGAGGAGTAACTTTAAGACGACCGCGACTTACACTAAGAGAGGTTAGACTTTCTCGTGCTATTTTAAAATTAGAATTTAATAAATAAATAGAGAGAGCTGTTTAATCTTAACTATACTATAAGCTTATAATTATAAAACAAAAGCAACCCTGAAATTCTCCCTTACCACTTAATGAAATCCAAATAGTCGGATGTTGGACGTTCGTTTTTTTATAAATAAAAAGTAAGAAGAACAAAGGAGAAACCTTTGAACGTTGTTTAATGCTCCTTGTTTCCTTTCTATGGCTGCTTACGGATCTCAATAAACACTCGAAAGAAGCAGTCAACGAAAGTCCTTCTGGTGCGTTTGCGAACCACGCCAAAAATTGTGAGTAAGGACAAAAATTATTGTTGTATGATTTTTGACACAACTCATTTTTTTTTTTGTACTTGAACTTGTTGCTTCCCACTCGGAAAATGTCATTTGCCCAATTAACGACTCTCAGTATATCAGTCAAACATTGGAAATCATCCCTTCGAGGCAGAAGTAGTGGTGACAATCTAGAACCCCCTCATGAATGTCCCGTCACTGAACGAGATGCATAACAAATTCTTACCCTGAATGGTAAAAGAAGGGATTCTGTGCAATAATTGCGTCATCTGTTTAAATCGGCCGAACAGAAAAACAATTAAAATGAGCTCAGATGTTAATGTTGTTTTTCCCCCTGCTCTCCGGGAACAGAGTATAATTACGACAGGGTCTTTGGGCTACCGAAGGCAGAGCCTAAGGAGATGAAATATGAAATTGGCAGAAAAATAGCAGAGTATTTGATGTTCCTGTAGGCCGATGGATGGCGTCGCGGAAAGGTACAGCCGCCTCTGGGACCGATGCACTGCAGTTGCAGATGGATGCAGTAGCTGCGACGGGCATCTTCTGTCTTTGAATGGAATGCATCTGTTCTGTCTGCGTGGACTGTCTGAGGGCGCAAGGGGTTCATGAACTTTTTTGGGTCCTTTGGGACTTGACGCTCATCGCCCCTCAGGGCCTTCATTGGGCTAGAAGTTAAGATAACTGGATATCGGCATTCGGCATATGTAAATGCAGCTACTCAGGTATCGCATTACAAGCAGGATGCTATTCGTATAGGGTCTTAGTTCTTTTTTTTGTTTTTTGTAATAAGGACGATGAAGAAGTCTTTTGCTGTTGCATAACAGCCCATGACATAGCGTTTCGTGTTCCGTTACAAGGTGAAAGAAGAGGCTTTTAAGGTCTATATGAATGTGCAATGTGCATGCATGCACTTTCAACTCAAAAGTGGAAGGATGTGCATATCCTTTCATTAATAATTCTTTGCCACTCCAGTAGGCTTGCAGTATCCATACGGTGGCAGCTTGAATAGCAACAGCACAAGAATCCGAGTCAACGAGAACAGCAACAAGAAAAAAAAGAGGAATAAAAACACATACACACAAAAAATATATATAAAAAAAAGACGTTTCAGGGACAATGAAGATGTGACGAAGAGCAAAGTAGAGCAGATTTAAATGCATCATCCACTGGGCGGTTGTGTGTGGGCGTGTTAGATTGTGGTCGCCTCTAAAAATGAATCCTGGAACACTTGCAGTACTCGACGTTTTCATGAATAAGCACTTGGGCACGCTCTTATTTGTTTTATGCTTCTTATCGTCACTCATTTCAATTTAATTAACACAAAGCCACCCTTAGATGAGAAATACGATGGGTTTAGTAGCGAGAGAGAACGACCGGCCGGAATCGTTGACTGCCATCGAAGAGGTGTAAAAAGTGCAACAGTAACAACTTACTGGGGTGGGTAGGTGGGGGTGGTTGAGGGTTGGATTGGTCTCTAAGGAGTTGCTTAGAGAGGTGCTCCTTGATTACTCAACTATGGTATACGCGAACATCAGTATGTATGCGAACGCTTGTCCCTGCCACAAGAGCGTTCGGCTACTCATGTAAGCCTAATTATTTTCAAGACTTTCCTGCCAGTTGTTAATCAAATGCACGTACACACGATTTCCAGTACCCCGTACCGCGCCCAGCTTCCACTTCTCTGACACAATTTCCAACAATTGCAGGAAATTACCTGACGTGCGAAATTTTGCAACTATTTTAGACATCCCATATCCCAAATAATTTTATGATTTTTCTCAGTTCAGCTCAGATTTCGCCAAGTGTCAATTGGTTTTCCCAATTTTCAGCAACCCTTTCACAGTAATAATTGTAAAACGTATTTATAACAAAATTTCACGAAAGAAAGTTAAAATATGTAAATATTCAATAAACAAAATCAACATTTCCGCGTAAAATTATTTCACCTTCATACGGCAACACTAAAAAGATGTTGCCCGATTTACTCATCTTCGAACTTCACTTTAAAATTTTAACGAAGCATTATTGTACCAAATTACAATCCTCTAACTAGAAGCGTTCTCGAGTTATCGTCTGGATAGACCGGTAGAGAGACAGACAACAGAAACACAGACGACGGACATCCATAAAACGGTTTCTTTTCACTTTCCAAGAATGAATATATAATTCTCTTTTTTCTATCACCATTATATTTTGGCGTTGCAAAGGGTTCGCTCAAAACTACCCTACATCAATGGTGTAAAAACAAACCACCCCCAGAACAGCTCACACTTTCCTTGTTCTGTTTCCGGTGTTTTTACTACAAAATACTGTTATCAATCATATATATCCACGATCAAAAATCATGGATAAAAAAACTTCCATAATTGATCCTTAATGAAAGTTTTTACACCGTTACTTTGTCGAATCAATAATAAATCAAATTAAACTGAGATGAATCTGCGATAAAACAACATAAGAAGAATTCCATCAATGTGGGGAGAAATATTTGGAAATTTTGCATACCACAATCGAATTACGTAAGTTTCTTACCCCAAGATTTGGGGGAAGAACGTGCAAGATTTGCTTTTTCCCGTCACCTTTGAAACCGCGATTCCCTCCCTTCGCGCATTTGAAAACAAATAAACTTGAGTACAATATCGAATTTGAGTCCTATGGTGTAAGGAGTGTTTTGAGTAACAAATAATCACAAGGAAAGTCGAATTTTTCGTGTGGTGATTACCATAAAATTAAAAAACTTTCGCGTTGCCGCCATCTGAGCATTTTTTTCTTAACTCCAATTTGTGGAATGTGGAATGAAGGGAGGGTAGTTTGGAAAAACAGAAATTAATTTGATTGAAAAGTGATTTTGTTTCTTATCCAAAGTCAGTCACCTTCTTTCGTCCTCCCTCCCAAAATCAAGGATGTTTGTCCTAATTTCATCAAAGCTGAGGTGTTCGCATTCTGTGGCAAAGTCAAAAACTTAAACGATAAGAACATGTAATTCTGCGGATTTTTTCAATAAGATGAGGGGTGCTGGAGGAATGTGAAGGGAACTGATGTGAATGACTTCAACCATGCCGAATCTCATATGACTGACTGACACGCATAAAGTATCTGTTAAGTAACTCTTATTATATTATTTGTGGCAGAGGATTATGGATGATAGGCCCTGCTTGGTAATCGCTCTAAGGGTTGATTTTATCCGCCACCCGCGCGCCACCGCCGTCTTCAGGAAATCCGACGCGTGAGGTGCCGGCATTGTATTAGGTCGATTTAAGGATATTCCATAGAACAATGGGGTGCTCGGCAGCAGTATCAGCTTTCGACCGAGAAAGTTTTAGTATTCTGAATGATATTTCAACGTTTTTCTTCGTCGTCCGTTTTTATTTTTCACAATTTTCCTTCACTTTCACCTTAGTCCTGGAGATTTTTCTTCCTAGTTGGGGGTTGGGTTGAGACTGGAGGAATTTTCATCTTGGGTTATTATCAACGGGTGGGCTAAAAATGGTCGACGGGAATGATGAAGAGGATGTACTGATGCTGAAGACGAATAACTGTCTCTTGAGAGTTGACACAATGATGTGGTGAGATGCTTAGGTTTCGAAATGTTGTCGGGTAATGGACTTCTTATTCATGGAGTGTTCTGCGTAATCATTTTATGTCAAATCTAGCGAGATCCTGTAATATGACAGCAGCAAACGGAATACCACTAAAATCGCATGGGAAGAAATTAAATCCGCGGCAGGTCATCAGCTAAGGGAAATGAATTCATTTCGATGGAATCTATGGCTGGAATTGTGGTTGGTGAAAAGATCGATTTCCTTTGCAGGTGCCAAAATGAAATGGACACACACAGGAAAAGCGGGAGTTGAATTTGAAAATACTGAATGAAGCCATAATAGTCGATATCAACCACCATTGTGTGTCATTCCAGTCGATGAGTAAAGTAAACACTACAGCAGCAAACTACAGTGAAAAGGTGTCAGGAAAGGCGCAGATGGGAACCATAGGTGACAAGCAATCATCCTTGGTATAGGAAACCGGCAGAGCGGGGTGGTACCGAACACATTCGCGATTTGAGGAATTACTTCCACCGGATGTAATATCGATGTAACAATGATACCCTGCGTAAACCACCCTTTCCTGGATGACAAATGAAGCCACTGAGCACGTTACCATTGAAATTAAGGGCAACTTAAGTGCAACGATGCTTTCTTATTAGCACGTATCGTATAAGGTTGAAACATTGCCTGAAGTGGAGCAGACGCGTCGAGACCTCTTTGGTAGCTGGCAACAAATGAAACCATCGATCCCCCTTCCTTCCGTTTCTGCTCCTTTCAGACTCAATAATCACTCATCATTATTCGACTAGTGTTAAGGCACGGCTCAAGTATCAAATTCCTTCTTCCGCTTTGCAGTTCTTCCTTCATGCACGATGAGAGCACCTTGGCACGAGATGTTCAGCGGCGTAACAATGTTTATGTTATATTGTTATATTTGACTCAATAAGTGCGTAGTGCAGCGTGGATTATTTGTATATTTTTCTACACAATTAACTTCCAGTTGAAAGGAGTACGGAAATGGATATGCTATAATGCACCACAGGAGTAATGGCAAATGGTATTATAGGTGCACATATTTCCAACAGGAAGTCCATACATCTACATGAATCAGTGCCCCGATCATCCATAGCAAAGGGAATTGACCTCAAAAATAATTATTTTAAAACCAACATTTCATTCGAAAGATTGAAAGATTAAAAATGTGAAGGAAGCATTAATTGGCTGAAATCAATTATTATGAAAAATACTCTAGATTTAGTATGACAGGTTCTTCATAACTAAGTCTGTCATGCTCGGAAAACTAGCGTCACGAAAATGTCTACGTCGATTACTCTTCAACAATAAACAGCATGTTGAATGAAAATAGACCATTAGATAGATTCATTCATAGGCATGATATTTCACTCATTTGCTATTTGTACTGACATCATTTAACCCTGGGCTACAAAACTACTGGAGTTCCTGTGTAATTTTTTTTTTCTAGTTCCAACAACAAAAAGACAATTAGAACAATTCTTATGTCAATTTGTGTGTAAAAAGTTGCGTAAATTATGACATAACCAACAATCACCAAAAACAATATCTTGAATTTCCCCAAAAAATTGTTTTTAAAAATCTTAAAACCCCCAGCCGAACCATCTATATTTTAGTACAATACTAGAATAATGTACAATTTTTATGTCAATTGGTATAATTTTAGTATGTAATTTTGTATATATATGGTAGAACCTAAATCTTTCTTTGAAAAAGTTCTAGAACGTATAATGTTTGTGTTTTGTACGGTGTTTATACTCTAGAATCTAGATGTACCAAGTTTTGAGTGAGCAAAGAATAATTCTATAGCGCTTGTAGTTAGAGGATTGAAATAAGAAGATGTTCAAAGATGACTAAAATCGGACAACACCTTCTTAGTGTTGCCATATAAGCCATAATTATTTTTATACAGAAATGTTGATTTTGCTTTATGGTTAAAACTAACGCGGTTTTTTTTAAATTGTTTTACTTAAATTTAAGAGGTTCTTATGAGAAAGTAATTTAAATACAAAGTTAAAGTCCACTTCATTCTGCACATTTTGGCTTTTGATGTGGTTTAATTTCTTTATAAAGAAAAAAGTTTAAAAAATAGAAAATCCTGCAAAAGACAGTTTTTGTGATAAACGAGTAATTTACACAACAAAAATGGCCGCAAAAAAAATTAGAAGATTAAGTAAAACCATTGTGCAGCCTCTTGTCGCAGGATAAATTTGGCAGCACATCAAATCATATCTAGAATTCCGCAATATGTGTTCTGGGAACTTAACGGTTAATATATCTACCACTCTGGAGCACGATGACTGCGGTACTTTCAACCTTCGAAATAGCACCGCAGAGGAACTACAGTTATAAAGTAATTTTCACCTCCGGATGCTTTTTATCCTGCTGCCAAATCAGTTTGTTTCAAACTAAAAGCAGTTAATGATTTTCCGGGAAAACGCAACCAAATAATATACAGGAATAGGCAAAAAGGACACTGTTGAAAACAACAGAAGGTAGTTGGCTGCTCCACCAATTTTATTTGAGTTTAGCCACGAGTTTATGTGTGGTTTTGGTGAACCCTATTCCCGCCTGCAAAAAAAAAGGTAAAACCTCCCCCGCCGACTCGTGTTATCGGTTAAACACATGAAAATGTAATAAAATATTCTGAGAGGCCAAAGTATTCACTAAAGTTCTCTGATTAGATTTCTTGATATTTGATTTTTATTGTTGCACCCTCTTGCTCACCTCAACCCTTCTTTTGTGCGCATGCAACCGGAACGCATACCCAAAGTGTCGGTCGCTTTCCAAAATGGTGCTCAGCAAGTTTGCCGGCACTCGTGCATCTATTGCATGAAAGTTGCATCCACATCCAAGGCGACGAGGTCTGATATATTCTGGGTGGCAAAATGGGTATCCTCCGGGTCGTCGTATTGGCACGGCACGGCTCCAAGTGGCTGGCACTTCTGGGGTAGCACAATACCCTGCGGGTACGACAATGGGAACATTCCGTACACCTGAAAATAAATTTAATCTCTGCCATACACCTGCAAAATTTGTTTGGTCGTTTTCGTTCAGAATTTATGCATCTGTTTGTCTGTCCGCTTGCATGCTTTCCGACGATGGGGCTAAGGATCCAAAAGTTCTCCATTCTTCCTAGAACTCAACCCCAAATAGTTGAACATGGTTTCCCCCCAGTCGTCGATGGGTATCCTTGTGAGAACGAGTGTGTTGCGTGATGTGTTTGCTCCGATTTCTTGCAGCCACTTTCAGGGCAATTTAGTTCCTTTCCGAGAAATACCATTGCAAAAGTGGTGGCACTTTCTACTATGTATATGCAAAACGCCCCTATCGCACCTCCTTCCTGTGCTGAACAATCCAATTGAATTTATCGCCGGCACAGGCATTTTAATTTTGCGCTCAAGTATCACTATTAGTGGTGTTTCGGGACAACTGGTTGACTATCAGTACATGTGCATTGGGGAAGAGGGTGTTGCATAGGGTGACTAGATTTATGGTCTACTACCATTTACTGGCATTCACCCAACTTACAGAATTGCCGCACTGGGAACCAATCAAAATTTGATGTTGCTGTTGACGTTAATAACGACCCCCAAATGGTAAAGAAACAATTGAAAAAAAAAACTTGTAACAACATGGAGTACAAATTTCATTTCATTATATTTTTGGAATAATTTTCCATTTTCTTTTCCGAATGACCTTCTAGAGCCATAGAAAATTAATGACAGCAAGTTACAGGCCACTTCAAATGCAACTTTTCTTTTCCACACGGATGCATGAACGAAAACGATTTCCTTGAGTGTTGATTATGTGCAGTGCACGATGTCGGCTCCAGAGAGCGATTGGGGATGTTTTTTTAGTCGAAAAACTTTTCTATAGGGTATTATATTCGATACATATGTACATATATGGTTCTCAAAAGGCAATGACTTTCTTAAATTTTAATGATTACTTTAAAGTTTGTGAGGTTTTAGAACTGCATAACGGCAATTTAAAAAACAAGTTCATTTGTTAAATGCATACAAAATTCCAATTAACTCATTTTATGTTGTGAATTGTGACGGTTGATTTTGTTTTTATAGCCGTAGTTAAAATCAAAGTGGAAATTACTTATTTTACTACTACTTTAATTTAATATCTATATTATGGAAAACTTTCAACAATAGTTGAAATTGTTTTAGTCAGATGAGTTGCACTTTAACAAACATCAGCATCAACAAGCGGTGAATAATGCCTTGCTTAATTTTATAACAACGCAGGAAGGGCAAACAAGTTATATACATTTTCCAAATTGGTCCTTCAACTTACGCTTTGAATTACGGAATCTTTTCAAGATACTCGATAACGTAATTATGGGGTTTTTTAATCATATTAAATGAATCTCCCTTTTCCGATTTTTCACGTTAAAAGATTTTTAATTAAATTTCAAAATAATTATGGGAATTTTAAGATGAAAAATTTATGTCAACAGTTGCCTATTTTGTTCTTATCAAAACTTTTTTTTCAAACTGTTTTCAAAAATTTTTCAATTGAAATCAATATCATTAAAAACATAATGCAAAATTGAAAAATAATTTATCCACATACATTTATTCTTAAAACAGTATAAAAAAAATTTGACCCTTTCCCTTCATAAAAAGAACTGGATTTAGAAATATACGATTGAACTGAAAATGCTGTTACAGCTCCCACTTACATAATAGACAGTCCCTCGCGAAAGAGTTGTTGTATCCTTAATGCACTTGGAAATTGCAACGATATCCTAACGAAAAAACGAGATGCACCTAACCTTTTCACCCTTGTTAGAAATTCACCCTTTAAAATGAAATCGTAGTCCTTTCCCGACCGCATCCTATCGTCCACACCATCGATGTGCGCTGAAGATGACCCCCGTGCCCAATGTGACCAGGTGACAGTACCCCATATGACAACATCGAACTTAAGAGCACTTACTCTATGGGAAATGTAAACAGACTGCCGTCGAAGCAATTTCACCCAGTAGTACAGGGTGATTCATACACGCTTACTTATTTACGACAAAAATAAGTTGTTTTCTTTTTCTTTTTTTTGTTAGCCTATGAGTCCCTTTAGGCATGGGAAAGTATTTGCGGAAGGTAAAAAAGGGCTAATTGAAAAGCTTCGGGGACAGAGACTGTAATCAAACAAGTGTCCTAGTTTTGAGGGTGATTTCCTTATTGTATATGCCGAACGACGGCAGGACATCTGTGGTGTACAGATGTTGGCGTCTAAATTAAGGTTTTAAGATAATTTTAGGAATTTTTCCATTTGATAAAATCGCGCTACTCAAGGACGGAAGTAATATTTCACGATACAATAAAGAAAAGGAAAAAAATTGGATCAATCGTTCAGGTCTATTGTATACAAAATGTACGAAGTTCCCTCTTGATATATAGATAAGATATATCGAGCCCGGGGTTCTGCGGAATTGACCAATTGATTCTGTGATTGGAACTGGAATTCGATAACTCAAGAAGTTCAATTTGGGCTTATTAGAGGCGACGAGAAATGCTTTCCTACCGATTGATTACCTTGTGCCTAGAGCAACAAGGATGATTTTAACAATTCCTGGAAGACAATAATATTAACTGAGATGTCAATCTTTCAACAGGCAATTGTAATTTTTGTTTTATATACGTATAGTAAAGACTATTAAAGACTATTTTACACAATTTAATTTTTTTCCTTTTATATTGTTGAAAAATGTTTTAGTCAAATTTAAAGTAATCCTAGATTTAACAAACACCTGATTAATACAAGAAATATATAAAACCCTTGTCAAAGTGAAAAGGTAAATCCTTAAACAGTTAATGTGTCATTTTCTTGTAACCAAAAAAGCTCAAACAATATTCAAATTTGACTTTGTTTTGTAACCTTTATGCAAAGAAGTAATTCAATACTAATTCCTATATTATTTTAAACCAATGACATTAAATTATATTTTTCATCTTATTTACATATATTTTGAATTAACATTTAGATTATAAAAATGTTTAACACATTTCATAAACATTTGCTTAATCTACTACATTCAATTTTGGGTTTAAGATTGGATCAAAGGATTACGAATGTTTTTTGTTCAATACAATCTAATAAATGGTTTCCAATAACATTTTAAAAATTCATTATAAAAAATTGTGCTCGTTTTTGTGGAATGAACTTTCACAACCTAAAAATGTCCTGTGACAATTCGATGCACCTCACTCAAGCTACAAATGAACTTTAATCTATATGTGGGGGAAATTTTTAGACTCGCCTCTCGAAAATACATTTTGACGGGGTAGCAACCTAAAATTTCCGAGGTGAATTGCATGCGTATTAGCCATGTTGCCACTTTAACCCGCTTGAATGCATTTAGGATCCCGGGTGCTAATTGAATGACATTCCAATCATTCGAATGGAATGCTGTGTGTGCAAATGTGTGAATAGAACCCAATACTAGGAAAGGACTCTAACCATCCTGGGGCATAGTGGATGTCGATCGGCTTAAGTAAATTACAGAGTGAAGAGGCACACACACAATTACACACCAATTGATTTGACTAATTGACAAATTAAAGGGTATAATGCGTCAAGTGCAGTTAACAATTTGCCCAGCGGTTATTACGCGCCGACACCATTGCAGTAAGCTCTCTACTTATTGTCCTTAATGATGTGAAACCAATTTAGGCGAATGGGCGGGCATGATCATTGTCCTTGACTGCCTGGATTGAGATAACAGTGAACAGAAGTTCTGATGCATTCTAATTTTTATGTTTGGTAAAAAAATTGATTAAAATTAATCCATCATCACTATTTTTTTTCACTTTGTTTAGGTAAGCAACAATATATCCTTGAAATGGCGTAGTCATTACAGACTCCTGCCGGTGTAAAATGCAGCTTATCAACACTCCAAATAATATCCAGGAGAGAATATTCCAGATAATGTGGGCTTTCCCCATTTCTGTGCTCCAGTTGTGGGGGATGTTTTATTAGACTCTAAATTTGAAAATTTATAGCGACGTGAAAGATTAATTGGCCCTCCCGAACATTCATTCGATTTCCCATAAGAATACCTGCTCTCGTCCCGCTGCTGGTGAATATATACGCTCCGTAGAGTATATGAATAAATCAAGGACCGCCATCCATCATAATCGGAGCCTGGAGGAGCACCAATCAAAAACACCTTGCATGCTCGCACTGTTGTTGATCTTTGGTACACGGAAGTGAAGCGTTTAAGGATTGCACTGAGAAGCGATTTTTGACATGGAAAAGGTTCTAAAAGTCTGACAAACAAAAATACTGAAATGAATCGAATCCTCTTTTTGGAGAATTTCAGTATGTTTTTATCATTTTCTCTCAGTATTTTTGCTATCCATAACCAAAGCCGCCTTTCTAAGGTGCCACAATAAATTACGTCACTTTTATTATATGGCACATACATTATGACCGCATTATTACTGTGTTACTAAATTATTCAAAGTAGAAAGCGCAGAGAGACAGGCACACATCCTGTGGCCCATAAAAAGGGTACAACGTCAAGTCGGATTGGTTAGGGACACAGAAAACGATTAGATCCGGGCCAGGGAGGACTCAACCATGCAAACATGAGAAAAATCCAAACAAACAAATTTATGATTGTGTGTCTCTGTTGTATCCTGTGCCGTTATGAATTTATTATATCAATGCCACATTACACTTTACCTCCCGCTACAGCACACACCTATAGGGGTGGTTGTCCTCTGCCTGAAGTTCTGGTCCCTGAAATCCTTTGCAACATTACAATTTTATTTGTTATTGCTGTGGTTGTTGTTGTCTTCGATTTTCTGTTCTCTTTTTTTGTAACTTAGGAATGAAACGTGTTGACATCCTTTTTGTCAAACAAACAAAATTTCTTATTTAACCAAGAGGTGGCACTGCCTGTCACTGCGATCCTTTCATACTCGAAAGTACTAAGTAGAGCGATGCTGGTGATGATGTACAGACGTACTAAAGGAGTGTCAGTAAGGACGATGCAACGACCAACATTGGTTGGTGGCGAAGGTCCTTACAAACAGTAAAACAACAACACCAACACTCTTCTATAATGACGATGGATGACACCGAAAAGGATGTAGTTTCAGAGAATGATTTAATGCCAGGATGTGCATATAAATGGCATCGTTTTATGGCAACGAATGGGATGAAGTATTGTTCTCTATTAAGGGGTGCATTCTGATTAGAAGACGACGCAAATGAAAACATGTTTGATGTCAGCATAAGGAATTTACATTAGTTAAGGAGACATATGAATGTATGCTGCATATGGTGCTTGCGGGAATTGGTTGACGCATCCCGCCATGTTGGGCCGAAATTAATGTACCACGAAATCACTGAAGGGAGGTACAGCAAAATGGAAGGCGTCAAGCGTAAAATTCTTTCATTCTAGTGTACATAATTAACTAATTAATTAAAAATACTTTCCAATTACGAATGAACATCTGTTTTGAATCTGTAAAGGGGGGAGGATTTTTTCAAGAAGCTTTGTAACTAAATTACAGAAAAAAGACCAACTTTAAGTCTATAAAAAAACACACAATTGATAAGTTTTTCAAACTTATGTAAAATTTTATTGATAAAATATCAATAACATGAACAACATGCATTTTTCTGGATCCTAAACGCAATAAAATCGGTTGAAAATGTAACTTCCATAATTCCATAATTTATTATAGTTTTCATTTCAACCACCAAATCCCTCAACTAGCTTCTACATTTTTTATTTTAATTTACGAAAAATACATTAAATTACGGCCGTTTAAATAAAGACAAAGAAAAGAACAAACAGTCGTAAAGAATATTGCCCTAAATTTTCCGTCAATCCTGGAAGAAACTTGGCTCATTATTAAGCTTCCTGTTTTGTAATAGAACCTTGAGATACAATCCTCATTAAATTCTGTCATTCAATTTCGTGCGGTCAACTGTTCTTAAAGTCGTTATGTGGATGCCGCCAAAAGCCTATTGGACTTCTCTTTTATTTTTTTTTTCTTGTCTCAAAGCATCCAGTGGTTCCAGAAAACGTTGGAAGGGGAGAGGGCCAAGTGGCAAATATAAAAGTAAATTGCAATGTTATAAATGGAAGAAGTATCCTTTCCGTCTATTACTATCGCCCCAGTTCGCATTATTACACAACAAGCTTTCCTGCCGCTGCCACTTTCTGACGCCATTTCTACAGCTCTTAATACCCACCATAGATAAAATGTAGAATGAGGCGAAAATAAAGACAAAACCCGGGACCGTTATATATTTTGTGTTGATGGAAATACTCAATATACATTTGTGAGGAATGTTTCTCGCGAGAAAAAAAAATGTCGGATAGAAATAAAAATTCGTTGTGATGGTGAAACCTTTCCTGGATGTTAAAATTGTTTTGGTAGATGTAAAATGCACAGGCAAGCAGAGGGATATGTGCACGCAGAGACGTAAAGTACGAAAGGACTTTTACCGACCGCAATCGTAGTATAACTGGTGCAAATCCGGCTCCTTTTTTTGTGATACTTTGTCAACTGAAGCAAGTACTGGAAAGGAGATAAGGGAATTCAAGATAAAAGTAAGAAATAAGACCTCAGTAAAAGGCTTGTAATAGAAGACAAACCATGAAGGTCCTTTGTTACGTTATCTTGTAGTTAAATTTAGTGGGTTTCAGTAAAATTTACGTAATAAACAACGACAAATAAGTAAATTTTCGTGTAGTAGATTGGGCGACATTTTGTTTGCTTTTGTAGTTGATGTTCTCTTCAATTGTTTACTTTTATAAAATAAAGATTTTCGTATATTTTTCATATAGGTATTATAGAATAATTAATAAAACACATAAAACACAAATGAAACAACGGAAAAAAATAACCACCTCGGAACTTCTTACCAAATCCACTTCCATTTAGTAACACCCAAAAACGTCCAACTTCGTTGATCCTAAATCAAGAAACAACTTAAACAGCAACTGAAGTGGTCAGTTTGTCAAGTACAACATAAAATTAATATCAAAGTGTTCGCGATAAAATTACAATTGCAATTATTCCATGGCAGAGAATCCCAACTTTCCTCCGCCCAATTGGTGTAAATGAAAATCAAGGACATCACTAAAAACACCTCTCTGCAATCCCATTAGCATGATCTCAGATGTTGGTGACGTAATTTGCAGGTTGTTGCAGAATTATGTAACATACATTCAAAATGTTATCAGAGCAATTTCACCCACACAAGGTTCATTTTAAACACAAGCTTATCTGATAATTTCACGCCTCGAAATTCAAATTTAGAACTCAATTGGAGACAAAAGTTTATCCTAGAAAGTTTTCTCAAGGGGGTAGGTATATGAAGAAGATGGGAAATATAGTTGAGAGTGGTATGGACAGTAGATTGTTGAACTAACAATGTCTTTTTGCTTTTCGTTCAATTCCACCCCAAACTTCATTCACCCATTTTATTCAGAATCTCATTTTCAAGTATTCTTCGCCTCTTCAAACAATTTTGTGCATGGCCACCAGTTCAAACTAGAATGCGATATCCCTGTGTGGATTTAACAAGGACGTTACCAGAATTTATATCTGTTTGTGGGACTGTTGAATGAGAAACACTTGTGTGGGTGCTAAATTAAACACCTCCTTTAAATATTCTCCTACATTCGACTAACCCTATTGTGGTTGATTATGTGATTGTTGCAGCTTGTGGTGGTCAACCATATTCAAACTGGTTTCCAATTCCAATCTTATCCACCAACTAATGGTTACATACCAATTTCGTATACTACAGAATACCACTTCACAAGTTTCACTAATCTTTACTACCACAATGCGTGGCGGATTTCCAAAATTAGGCATTCCTTCTAATATACAATACATACCTATGTATAACAACAAGTACATCTCTATTGGTATTTTCTGATTACATTCACCCCAAATCCTTGAACCTCTTATACAACATATTGAATATACATATATAACAATCTAAGTACAGACTTTTCTCGAAGCATACTTCTATGCCTCTTGTGTGAGCAACACCAACGTGGAAACACTTCCTGAACGAATCCTTCCCACAAAATCCAAAGTCCAGTTGAAGGTGCTTCAGATAAATATATATGTATAATACTTTAAACGACCTTGATTCATCCAATCGGAATACAATTGCTCCCATTTGACTGTAATTTATATTCCGATGGCATCGAAGTCGTAAACTTCTCATAGTTAAGCTAACGATACCCCCCAGAAAATTTCATTTTTATCTATGAAGTAATTTTTGTACAGTGCATTCAAGAATTATTTGCATCACGTACATTCATTCACGTCTCATAATTTTCTTGCAGAGATCACTTTGGAATACAGAATTCTACAACGTATAGATGATTCACAAAGTCGCAAAATTTTTGCAGTGCTTTATACCCCTGAGGCAGAGATATTAAAGTTAACAACAATTTCATGATCCTAAAATTATTCAACTCAGTTTACCATCGAGTTCAGATAATTTTGATATAAAATTCAACCATAAATGAACTGTTTCCGTTCGTCTTGGAATCCACTTCCATTTGTCGACATGTCGACAATATTAATGACAATGCAACAAATTATTATTTACTATATATAGAACATGGGTTTCGAATTTGTGACAACGATTACAATTTGCATAATATAATAATAATGATTTAGTAATATTGATGAGTAACATTTCAGAAAACGATTCAATCGCAATATAACCAAAGCCGTTACAAACAATATCATCACAAATAGCCGAAGTCCAAAGCTGACATTTCCCGAAAACTATTAATCGTAGCTTTGATTATTATTGTTAAAATGGAACACAGTCACACACACAACCACACAGAAATTCACGCAAAGCCTAGATATAATTTTACAACAAGTCATGAAATATCCTGTATTAGAGTCCATTTCACTTGCAGTCAAATTTATTTCAAGTTAAGTGATCATAAATTTGCGTTTTCCTCCCCAAAAGCGGTCATGGAAGCTGCCGTGGTGAAACACATCGTTTTCACCTTCAAGATGGCTCCGTTCAGTTGAATTTATTTCTAGTTATAAAAATTCCCCATTGATGGCGCTTCTGCTTTTCAGCTCTCAAGGAAAATTATGCAGATGCAAAGAATCATCTTCAATTTAGGTGCAAGGATGTGGTTCATGCCCGTAATGTGATTTTGACTTATGAAAATACAAAAAAAAAAACAATTACTTGAGAAGTGATAAGTGCCTACAGACTTGGACAATTGCAGCAAAAACCGAAAAGACCCAAAAAAATATATATACGAGTATATTACAGAAATGTGAGGTAAAATTCAAATGCACTCACCTTCATGGCAATTTGGCGATATAAAAGTTTTGTGCTTCCATTCACACATTTTGTCAGAATGAATTTCATTCGAATTTCGATTTTTATAGTTTCCATGGTTTTATTTTATGAATTTCGGAAGAGGATTGTGGATCAAGAGGGCATAAAACATTTTTCCAAACTAAACTGCAGTGGAATTCAATTTTTTCAAATATTTTAAATTGTTTGTTTGGATAAACACACTATTGCAATTTAAAAACTTAATTTAAATGAATTGTTACTTTACAGGTTGGGTAAAAATAACTGTCAGTATTCTTTTACTATACGTTGACTGCAATTGGCAGTACAAAAGGTATAACAACGGATGGATTCAAGCAGCGTTTACTACAAATTTGGGATGAAATGGAACAAGACATCATATATGCCGCTTGTGAATAGTTTTTTAAACGTTTTCGTCTCACAATTAAACAGAAAGAGAAGCGATTTAAGGTCACTTAAAAATTTTAAACTTTGTATATATGTGTTTTTAATTCAAAAATAAAACATAAACTGAATTCCAACCGTTATTCTGATTTTTATTGCTAACAACAATTATTTCTGGCCACCCTGTCGGAATGACCAAATGATTTCCACCATACTCAACATTTCTTTTTTGTTGAAAACCTAATAAAGAAAAAAGTCTAGTTTTGCTCAATAAGTACAAAGTTTCTTGCACAATATTAACATGACTCCATTTAGCGACTGCTCAGCCATTCTTGAGTTGAACTTTCCAAGTCAGCGACTTTTAATACAGCCGTGCATAATGCATTTCTTACGTGGATTACTCTGTTGGCAACGAAGTGCTCTAAGCGTAAGTAATGAAGTTTTAGTTTCATTCAGTAAGAAGGATGCAGTCAAGCTGAACAACCACATTCTTCTGAATAAATACACTCCTCTGGAAATTGTGCTTCCATAATTTCTAGGATAACTAGTTTCACGTAAAACATCGCTGAGGCTACACAATTCATCCTATCAAAAGTAATTGGTGTGAACTGGATCCTGGTAGAAGTTAAACCGTGATCTAGTCTCATTTGGTGAATGTCGTTCCATGAATTTTTGAAGGACATCATTTGGCTTGAACGGATGTTGGTGCAACCCCGACATTTCCTTTCAAACGACATATTATAAAATCTAATGGAAAATCTAATGCATGGAGTTCACTCCATTCCGTTCACAAAACGGAACAGGCATTAAAGTTCCTTTAATTGCTGGCCTCAATTTGTTTTAAAAACGTAAAACAGAAAAGAGGAAAGTTTTTTTTTAAAATTCATTAAGTCTTTGTCGGTGGTAATTTCCTGTAGTATTTTGCACGCAACAGTTTGTCCATTTTGGGGGAGGATATGACACTGAGTTCCCACAGGCATATCTCACTGTTCGGTACGTGTTCACATCTGGAGCCAATCAGGTGTAGCCCACAAGAGCTCGAGGTTCGTGATGCCTTCTTCCAGGATAAATGTAATTACGCAATTACCACGAACCCAATGCACGCAATTAACTATCGCAACGGGCAAACTGAACTTTGTTTCTGCCTGAATCCAGGACCAATGCCAGTAGAATGGTCCTAGCAACTAATTACAGTTCGTGTATGCTGGGTCTCATGTGAAATAATCATAATAATAATAAAAAAAAAAAACGGTTCATCCCCTTCGATCACATTCTGCCACCTGTGCGATGGAATATGGAAAAATTGTATTGTGTTTAGCAAACATGCGGCCAGGATCACGGACTTCACTATAGATTCTCACGACACAGGCGCTATAACAGTCCTATCCCTGTCGTAAAGGAACTTGCACAGCATTTACCATGGCTCCGTTCTCCTGGCATCAATTGAATCAAATGGGAAAACTGTTCCCCACCATTCAGGATTTCCCTGATATAAGAGTGCGCCTCAATGGACGTCCGTCGCCTGAATTGTTTATTGAAAAACTTTTTCAAGCCATTTCCCGGTGTTTGTTCTTGCCTTCGCCCGTTGGAACAGATGTTGTTCTCTGGTCTTTTTGCTCTTTAATAACCATCCTGATGCGGATTTATTGAAACTGAAGGACTTACAAATGCTCGCTCTTTGACGATTACAGTTTTTGTTTTTGTTTTATATTTTTCGGTTTTCCTTGTTATCCCACGTACTTTAGGAACGTTCGCAAATCGATCACATGCCGATCAAATTGGTCTTTTGTTCTAAGGATAAAATGCTTAAGTACTGTTATTGTTTCCAAAAAGATCCTGGAGATTTTTATGGATATTTTGTATAAAGGGATTCCAGCAGACCAACATCTGAAGGTTAGGCAATTTTTTTGTTGTTGTTGTTGTAGAAATTGGTTTTCGAATCTCTATGTTCCTTAATTGTGGGAAACAAACAATTTATGTAGGTTGAGTTTATCTCATCGCATCAAGCAACAAATGGTATTGTTTTATTGGGCGACAATTAACTTTGAGTGCTCGCAAACATTATATATTTTGATATGGTGTATTTTTTTCCGTTATTAATTTAATACTTATGGACGGTGTTTGATTAGGAAAAGTAGAGATAATGGGACGCTTCTCCGGGCGCTGGGGTGAATATTTTATGTTTTAAATGTTGACCTCTCAAACCTTAAATGGACACGTATTTTGTCCATAAAGTAAAGGTCTCCTAATAAAATTAGAAAATTCCTTTTTTTAAAAGCCTCAATATTTCAAAAAAGTAAAAAGAAGTTGTTGGAAAATCTTCCTCATTTTTTGGTTTTAGCTACAAAGGTAAGGGAATGGTGTTCCGCTGCGTTCCCTTACAAACCATGCCCTGCTTATACACATTGCAAACTATCAACAAAAAACTTTTCACTTTAATATATTAAAAATCATTTCACAATTATTTGAACCCTTTGATCACTGCACGAAAAAGTAAATTCAATTCAATACAAAGTTAAATTAATTATAAAAATTGTTTTCTGCTCTTATTCCTGATTCATGATGCAGTTATGAACCCCATCCCTAGGGACACCTGTACATTTTCTTGTGAATATGGAATACCGAAAACAACTTCTCCCTAACCACCTTAAAGGTTTCTCCATAATTTTCAAAAGTCCCTGCACCAAAGGCAAAGCAAGTTCGATAACCAATGCATGTCTAGTTCACTAAAGTTCTTATAAGTTGTTAAGCTCAACCAACAAACGGAAGCATCCTTGAAGATTTAACTGAAAATGGCGGGGAAGATATGATTTCGTAGTGAATTGAACATTCCGCAACGATATGAAACATATTCGCCAAGGAATTGAACTTACTCTGAATTTCTGGTTTTTACCAATTCATTTTTTTTTTTTACTTTACGAATTTTCCCTCCCCCTCATCCAAAAATGTTTCCTGGCAAATCTTGGACTTAAGGGAGCATAACAGGAGTTTATAGACTAAAGCCGTTCAATACGGGATAATGTTGGGAATCTTCTGCCGTTGGATATTTCAGAGGAATCGAACGTTACTTCGCCTGTTCTGGTTCTCTGGAATATACATGGTAATTGACATGGAAGTAATTTGATTGAATTATGGACTCCATTGATTAAATTTTGTAGACTGTTTTGGAGCATGTTCAGTTGGAGTAGCAGAAATCGAAGACGGAAAATCGACAAAATTCAACTTGTAACGCATACTACTATTGTTTGGTTAACCAATTACTTACATGTCTATTTGAACAATTTTTGGCCAATAGGATATCTTTGGGCCTCGTCAGCAAATCAGGGTAAACAATAATATAATTCCATTAGTTGAAAGAAAATGATTCCCATTGAGGAAATTATGGAATACTTAATACAAACATCTCAGTTTTCATTGGAATTAACATAACAAAAGCACGTCACACTGTCGAAATATATTGGTGTTGATTCTTCTCTTTTCAACAACCTATGTAGGCACATTGTCCATATTATAAGGTTGGTTTTACACAACACTAAACCCGAAACCCATATATGCAAACATAAAACAATTAATCAAATTTTTGCTTGAAACATATTTAAAATATAACTTTGTTGTTATGCATACTTAAAAAAAATTATTCGATTACAATCAGTATCCGATTCAAATAACAAAAATATTTTCTTTTTTTTTTACAAAGGATGTCTTTTTCATAACCAAAATGCACTCAAAACTCTTTGACGCAACCAGTGCTTGCAATTGCCAATATAACAGTACTCTATAGTTAACCAATAATACCACTTCTGTATAACAGTTCCGCTACAACTGAAGCATAACAGTGGTAACGCTGCACCACACCCCCCGCTCATCCCAGCAAACGGTTTTCGATATTGCCACTTTTGACGTTTCGCTTTTCTGGAAAATGTTAATTAATCCTTTGTGAAAGAAATCCATTACGAATCAATCAATTCTCGATTACGACTCATGTATTTAATGAATTCCTTTTTGGAGTTCCTTTTCTATTTTTTTCTTTTTCAGTTTTTGTTTGTATTCGAAGGATCCCTTATCCATTTTCTGTTTGATAAGCGGTCAAGTATTTTGTTTGATTATTACAGTCGGACACTTTCATTTAACAGACTTTCGAGCAACTCTTTTTTAATACTTGCTAATGATAGAAAAAGTGATTTGAATAACTCCATTGAGGAAGGTTGATTTGGAAATAGAATTCATACCGATGAAAAAGATAAGAACAATAATTATTGTACAATATACATAGATCTGTGGACATGTTGGAGTAACGATTTTTTTTTTCTTTCATTTTTGACAAAGTTATATTGTTGAAAAAGTTATAAAAATTCATTTCGATTTTTGATATACCTAGGTAATGAAAACAATTTTCAACACTATTTTCAACTACTTTCCCCCAGGAAATAGAAAGGGTTAAGTATTCTATAATTTTCAAAATTTAAAACAATTAAAAAAGTACAGATTTAAAATTATTAAAGAAGCTGAATTAGTTCAGATAAATTTTGACTGACCAACCGCAAAACTTTTCCTGCACCCCCAAAACTGCTATTCCTTGCAGAAACAATAATTTTTCGTCTACAGTTTTCAGCTGAAAACATAAACCATTATACGGAAACACTGTGCAAATCACTTAAAGCATTCCTGCCAATGATATAGCCCATCAAATCATCTATAATATATGTGGATTCGTCTAGTTTCCTGGTTGCTAGCTACAAGTGCATAAGAATATTGGGGATGGTAAGTGGAGGTTGAGGAAGTTTGGTGATGAATCAGGAAAACAGTGAACGGTCGTCTGGCATAGCATCAGGTGGTAGAAGAGGGTATATCTATTCTGTAGGGAGTATGTGGTGCAGTTTAGTCCCGCTACTGCGACGGGGTGATATATGCACCCGGAGAGTTGCAAATAAATTTATTAGGGGTGTGCAGAACATCACATGTCTCTTAATTTTCCCCAACAGGACTGAAGTGATGTCAAAAAGAGATTACGCTGTGATGATGAATGTCCAGGTATTCTTGATGTCAGTGTCAGGGTAATCTACCTGATATAGTTTAAGGGGATCTTTCGTTTCGTATCAGATTTGTACACGCCCGTTATCCATGATGGATTACAGTAAAGTAGAGGCAAGGATGTAGAAGGTCCATGTTGGTTGATTATGTAATTCCGAGGAATCAATTGCTTTTTGGAAATCCCTGTTGTTCTGATAATCAGGATCTTGACTCTAGCTGAACTTTGTCTATGTTTGATAAATTTAATATTTATTATTGGTCACCATAAATTATACCAAAGCCAGCCAGATCAACCCGTTCACCTAGCGCAACAGGCGAATGTTTTAGATGGCCGGAATGCGTTACGCTACGTGAACATGTTCTGCACCCCTGCGACCTACGTTTTCCGACAGATGCACAGTATTATTTAGTGGTCATGAAAGCAATATGTTCCGCTCGAACTTTTTTTCTAAATTAATAAACTTTAGAAAATGTTATTTCGAAATTTAATTAAATTTAAAAAACTGTTTGGAAAAATTAATTGTTAAAAACCCGAAACATTTGGAAAAAAGTAATCAAGTCCATGAAGAAATTATTGCAAGCTAATCAAAGAACCTTATGAAAACAAAATAGTGCAGCCATAATTTGATTAAATCGAAAATAAAATATTCAATTTCAAAAAACACCCCAGGTTAATAATGATCGATGTAAACGCCAAATTTCGTAACTGCCAGCCTAAACCCAAATTATTTTTAGAAAATTTCTTGTACTGGGTGAAAGTGTTTTAATGCATTACCTATTTTGGTTGAATCCTCCTAGAGATCCTTCCAGATTCAACCACCAGTACGCATAACACAAGCCAGCATTTCATATTAAAACAAATACATTCAACAAATATCCGATATATTATCATGCAAAAAGAAAATGCTATGTACTATATAATATATATGTTTTTTGGCGCAGTTCATTCAAGAGCAGACAAAAGGAATCCTCCCGCCGTACAAGAGCCCAAATTATAAAAACGCACAAGAACTCCTCGTTTGGTAATTTGCATACTGCGGCATGCAACCATGTGGTTGAAATTACTCCCCCGAAATGCTTCGCAGTGCAACAATGATTATTTTGTCGCGTCCAATGCAGTTGCCAAAAATGGCCTGCCAGTCAGTAGAATGGAACTAATTTATGATTGTGTCCTCCCAAGGCAAAAACATAAAAAAACACATAAAAATAAAATAACAACGATATGAAAATCGGACAGAAAAGGGAAACTTTGGAAAAATAGTTCAGTTCTCTGAAAGACTGAAAAAGCGATATTCTCGTTCCTTTTCGAAAACTGCGAATTTTGTATAACATTTTCCGACAGTTTTCCACAAGGACATCCAGAATAATGATGTACAGTATTCTAAAGTATTTATTACATTTGAAAGTAAAAAGGCCACACTTTATAATGATTTCCCTTGTGAAGTTATTTTGTTTTCTATTGACTCAGATATGTTCAAATTTCGTTCAATGTCAAAAATATTTTCGAAAGGAAATTTGCATTTTTTTTTAAAGATTCAATTTAAAAATTCGTAGACTGAAGTTTTCATTTTATGATTTTCATTGTAATTTTATAGAGAAAAGCCGTTTCGGTAGATGTATTTTTTTTAAATCAAAAATATCAAAATATTCAAGCTTTTTTATTCAAAAAGTGTTCAAAATAGAAATAAATTTTGATATTTTACATTTCCAACAACGGAATAGGTACTTACCTGTTCGATATTATTTCTGGTACACAAATTAATATTTTTAAAAATAACTTGTGGAGTACATATGAAAATATGACATAAAAAATAAAACAAATTTTACTCACTAATGAGTTCTAATAAATTTTTTCCCATTTCATTTTAATTAACCAGTAGAAATTATCTTAAAACTAGCTGACCCGAAAATGCTTCGCTATTGCTAGTTTTAACAACCGCCAACTTACGCAGTCCCTATTTGAGTAAATGACTTTTTCTACAAATAGCAAAATATTTTATATGACTTTTGATAATTACATTATAAGTAGCACGATTTGCTACATAGCGTAAAGCGGCTTAAACCAATTTTGCAGTTAGTTCCTTAATCGACATTCGCAAAGCGCCAAGCGCCATCTGTCATTTCTCAATAGAACTTGAAGTAGCTTGGAAGTTTGACAAGTTATTAGAAAAATGTCAAATGCATGTAAGAACACAGTTTTATTTTCAAGTGATGCCGGTTCCAGAGTATAACGAGAAAGATTTTTAAAGCTATAAAAAAGCATAGTCCGGATTAATCAGTTGTGTGTGGTTAATTCGAGTAGGCGTTGTTGTATGTCTGATAATATTGATGTTTTACAACTACCTTAACTTTTTATTAACTCAATTATTAATTAATAAACCGATAAATCTTGCTGTATTCTCATAAATATGAGTGACCGCATCTGCGTATCAAATGCCTGCACACTCCTTAAAAATAGGTAAATCTGCATAAATTGCCAAAAATGTAATAAGCTTTTAATTACCTTTCACTTGATAACACACACCATATAAATTGGCATCGCTACCTATTTTGACAGTTTTCAATTCCTTTTCGCCTCTTTAAAAAAAACCGGGTGAGCATCTATGAGGTATGTTGTAGAAGTATGCCAAATTTTGTGAAAATCGATTCAGTGGTTCCGGGGAAACAGTGATCAGTCAGTGGGTTTTGGCTTTTATACATACAATATGTATATAAGAAAAAGGTATCAAAACGAAAAAATCGATTCCGTTATATTTCAATAATAAGAAATAATTTCCCACAATATTTTTTAACAATATTTTTTCCACAATAACCTCAGGGAATTTTTCGAGGAGTTCCTTCTGCGGGGAAGTAGTGTAGAAGCATTCGTCAAAGCTTGGCGATAGCAATAATTCACACCACTTTTTCCTAATAAAATATTTCATTTTAAATTTACTGCAAAATCTATGAAAAGGACTTTCCTAGCATAATCACAGCCCTAAGGATAATTTACGAGTGAACAGGAACAATTTCCGCAGTGCGCTTTGTGAAAATGCACTTTGTCTTAATTTTAACTGAGAAGCGAGGAGATTCTTCAGCAATAATTCTTAATCCTTGCCACCCTCATCCATTGAAGAGGGCACGTTAAGGAAGAGGCACTCCTATTTCCATATTTTTACGTAGCAGAAATATACATGTCCACACCAACAAACTATAGCCGAAAAACTCTACACCAGAGTTTTGAAGACAATTTACGAAAATAATCCTGATTTGCAATCTCCAATTTCATGTTTCGCCGCTGATTGAGAGATGAACTTTACGTACATTCCTTAAAATATGGATAAGAAACGATGAAGGATAACCACGAAATGTGGAATGAGTCATCTTTGCTTCAACCGTTGGGATGCTACAACTCATTAAGACTTTCTCATAAATTAAAATATGCGGAACAGTGTGTACTATAGTCGTAGGATAATTGCCTTTCGGCGAAGGTTTTGATTACTTTTGCTGGAACTGTTCAAGTAAAATCCTTGAAATCACAAAAGATCAGATGTCATCGTCGTTCGTAAGATAGATTGAATTCATCTACAGTTCCGGGACGAAATTGTGAATAACGGTTCTTCGGTATTCGCATCCTAAATGAAAGATCCTGTTCATTCGTCGCATTTCTAAAGCTGAGGCAACTAACAATCAAAATTACAAAATTTGCAATTTCAAACAACTGGTTGGTTGGCAAAGGGGTAAGGGGGTTGTTGGCAAGTGGGATTTGAATTGAATCAGATACTTTTGATGGAATGGGAAATTAGAGAGATGAAACTTGCAAATTTTTACACCACTGCAAGGAAAATATTAATATAATAAATTCCTATTAATTAATAAGAAAAAATATTTGCAAATAATTTGTCTATAGATTGATTTCATTTAAAAAATAATGATCTTATATATACAAGTTCTCCTGTCCCATATTTGAACTTGACCATGTCGTCTGCACAATACATCACAGTCCTGTATTAGTATATTGTACCATAACTAAATGTTCAGTGATTTATGTTCGAAACATAATTTTCTTGACCAGCCGTTAAGGATCTGGTTTTAATTAACGGCGAAAACTTGTAACAATCGAAGAATTCACATGGCGGTGGCATTTATTGCTTAACAACACCTCTAACGAAATTCAGAGTTAATATCAACAATTAATCAAGTCCTAAATCACTCTTCAACTCAACACTTGTGAAAATTGCAGAAAAACCTCTTTCAGGACATCCATAAACCGTCACGAATGGAACAAGGACAGTTGGTCGGATTGTCGTCGTCGTTTGGTTTGACGATGGTGGTTTGGGGTACTGAACAGAAAGCAAAAGGAGCCTCATTTCAAGATATGGGAATGAGAAAAAAAAAACAAAAAAAACTCTACCAGTGCCGGAAGTATAGAAGAAAATTTACACCAGAACACCACCAAGAGTCCAACTTATCCAAGGAAACTAGTGGAAATTTATGGCACAGGTGTTACACAATTGATTTATGCCTGGCAAAGAGGTGCGATTTCAGGTGCTGCAATGGCTAACATGTATGAAGGGTTGGAGGCAGGTCCGACATACATTGGTCATGTTGGCATCCAAAATATATACGTTCAGACCCAGCTTAGAGGAGGTAATGTTCTTAATATGCGCAATTCTAATCTGCATGAGGGGGTGCTTAATATTGCTAGTCCAAAAGCTGTGGTTCCGTTTTGCCCAAGATACGAATTGCTCAAGCAACGAATGGATCTGCCTCCCGTTTTTAGTCCAAAAATGTCGAAATAATCTCTGCGGTGAAGGGTAAAATTTTAAAGGACCAAAATTTATGGCCTCCATCCGAAATGTAAGTTGCATAAGTATAGGTGTATGTTGGAATTTTGTCGGTAACTTTGGATGGGATGAGGATGGAATGGGATTTTAGTAATAAATTAAAACCAAACGGAACAACTGAAATTGGGTGTGGGATTAGTTGTATTAGAATTGCCATCTTCAGAAATGTTGGTTTCATAGTTCCATCGAAAAGGCGCTGGAAATATTCAAACTGGGCAAGATTAACCTAATTTGCCATTTATGAAGAAAACTAACCTCAAATAGAAGTTGGATGTTAGTGAGGTTAAATTGCGGCTACGATCGGCCGGGCGTATCGACTGCAGGGTGGTAATGGGAAATAAATGATAGGTAATTACTTAAGGGTATGTTGCGGACAGCAAGAGTCACCCATTAAGGCAAATATGAGACCGAACAACCAATTATCTACTTTTCTAGATATGGAGAGCCATTAACCTTACTTTCCACCTGTATGCAAACAGTCTAACGGATATTAAATGGAAATTGAACAGCAATTAGGGCTCGTCCAGTACCATCAAAATGGCTCAATTCCGAGCTACCACATTTGGAATGCTACCGTATTTGGGGAGGAGAAACGTATTTTTTGATGAGCTTCTGTTCAGAAAGCACGTTTCACATGCACTTTTTCATTTTGCCATTCTCAATTTTCACTACTTTTCCTATCTTCAAATGTTCTACAAACACAAAAAAAAAGTTCTCTTTTCCCATTATGTTTTAAGCCATTGTAAAGTAATTTTCGGAGCGAATTATGGTAAATTGCAGGGGGCTAATTTAAGGGTTAATTAGAACTCATAATCGACATTTGCAAATGATGACTTGGGGCACGAATCGCTTCCATGTTGGTGTGAGTATGATATATGTGAAACTATTAAATGTTCCTAAAACTAAGTTTCATTTCACCCTCGAGTCATGGTTTGCCACCCCAACGTATAAGAAAAGTAAAAAAAAGAAGCTAAACAAGACAAACCGTACAGTAAGGGTTCCAATGGGAGTCTTGCGTTTCGATCGCGGGAATTCCCATCTGGGGCGGCCCTTGCATGACATAACTTTTCCCATACGTTGATGACCGCCACAACATTCAACATTTGATAATTCATGAGGACTTGTTGCTGATGGCAGAGCATTGGACGCAGGGTGGTCATGTTATTAATAACTTGTTTACACTATTTCCCATACCCACCGCTTCTATTGTTTCTCTTATACGCACCTGGCATAGTGTGTTTACGTCCTTTATGAGCTCGATTAGTACACCTTTCGCTTATTAAATTTTCATTCAACCATGAAATGTTGTATTTGAGTTCAACTGGAATTGGAACCTCATCTTCCGTTCCTGTTTCCCTTCGTAATTATTCAATACTATTGGAAGGATCTTTCCCCAAGATCACTCCAAATTTATTGAATTAAATTTAAAAACTAAACAATTAATAGCAGTATTAAAAAAACAAAAGATTACCATCATTTTTAATATTTTCGTGTGATTGATTGATTTCAAAATTTTCACGGTAAGAACTTTATAGGTATATCTACCGAAGAACACTCTTTCATCATCTTGACACGGAATGCCAACTTAACACTTATCGATTCACCGGAAGAGCACTTTTCGGCAACACTGAGGTAAGTCCTTAAGCTGAGAGACCTAATTTTCCGCTTCAGTGCGTTTTAAGTCTTCCACTTTCAGGTCGGATCACGTTCTCAGTTCATACGAAAACAAAAATATCCTTGAGCTTTATGTGTGGAGCGTGTTGGTCACATAAAGTCTTTGTCCCCAAACCTTCCTCGTAATTACCCCCCCCCCCCCCCCCCCCCAACTCTAATATAAAGCACAAAACAAAACTAAATTCCGGAGACCAACAAGTGTCCAATTTTCAGTCAACAAGTTCCCAGTTGTCCTTCCATTAAAGTTAGATTTTTGGGCATCCCATGGGGTTAGCTAATATTAAAGACGATGACATTGGGCAATCTGCGATTAGAAGGTTGAATGTTTCAACTAAAAACTGTACCCAAGGATGGGTCTTTTTGCTTTTAGTCCTCATTTCGTTTTTGATTCGTTTTTCTAAGGAAAAATCTGTTTGGAAAGTAAAAGTTTTTGTTTTTTTGCAAAAAAAGGGACCTTCAATAATCCTCCGCCGAGAGGCTATTCTCCCACGGGATTAACAGAACTTGCTATAAATAACTTAGAGGCGTCCGTTCCCCTTCTTGGCGGATTACCGCCTGTTCTTGTTACAGGATAATTAATTACAAAAATAAAATGTGACAAGAGCAATAAGAGTGGCAAAAAGCCGTTTATCATGGATTAATGGCGAATTTTAAAAAAACACGTACCTTTTCCCACGTACCAACCGAAACAGCCGTTATAATTGCAAAATATTTTCGCCCACGTGAATATTGTAAATTTTAGCAAATAGTCAATTTTTCAATTGTCGTATTAATGTTGTACCATAATCTTAAATTGTTGTCAAGCAGGTTAAAAATTGCTTTCTTGCAAAATATTAAACTGTAGCGAATCCATTTTATGTTAACTTTACACCAAATGTCAACAGATATGTCAACAACTAATTCTGTTCGGCGGCAAACGACAAACCGGATTCGATTAAGTGACGTCATTAACTCGACTAAGTGCTCTCGCTTGTCCAGGGTATACGCAGAAAAGCAGGGACACTTACTTGATTGGGCGAGCCGAATGGGCAAGCTGATTGACAGATTACAAAAATGTTTCTGAATGTTGCAGTGAACAACCGATGGAAACAAAGAAACATTAATATTAAAATAAAACTGAACATAGCATAATTTGAACTGAAACTGATCTTAACAGATTTTTGGCGTCTTGACTTATACATGTCGACGGCTTTTCCTATGTTTATTAAATCTTATAAAAAGGAAGGGTTTCCACGAATTGGATTTTAATTGAATCCCCCATTGACGAATACGCAATGTTCATACTCTCCCTATCTAATTTTATTTTATCTCTCCTAACTAATTTTACTTTAAGAAACAAAAACTCTGTCAAAGAAACTGTTTTGTAGTCTAATTTTTTCTATGTTTAAAATCAAGAAGGAAATAATTTTCAAAAAGCTTCATAACAAAACAACGAAAATCATCAAATTAGCAATTAAATTAATGATGCGACTGAATATATAATTGCAGTTCTGGCATTAGTTTGATGACGTTGATGACGAGCCAGACGCATTCTCATTTTCAGATTGCAATTTCTAGGGAACAACTGCATCACAGGGAGGAACAATTACTTAATTGCATGGGATCGACGCAAACTGTGGAATTACGTAATTTGTAGCATTTTCATTGCGGTGTAGCCGACGAAAAAATTTTCAGAAGCAAATAAAGGTACACAAAAAATTTAAAAAAAAAACAAAGCAGAGGAAAAGAGGACGAAGATTAATAGAAAAATGAACGCCTTGCAGAAAAATTCTTACAGTGCTCCTCTGTTAACTTGTTGAACGATGTCGTGCAGAAAATTTCATTCGTTACCCGCCAGCCGTTCATCAATGCGCCACTATAAAGATATGAGCATTGTGAAAGTTACGTGCAGAGCACTAGAAGGTACTAGTCCTTAACCTCTCCTACCTCCCCCCCCCCACTAGCCTTTTGGGAACCGCTATTTGCTTCGTCCAAATTACTATGTTGTTTGTAATTGCATAAAAATCCATTGCACCGCAAGGAACAGTAATGAGCAGCCACAATGAATGTCAAATTAGTGACATGCACTTGTGCAATGACGTTTATCAGAGGCGGGGTGTGGCACTCCCAATGAAAGTGGTGGTAGCTCGGAGGTCCTGGCAACGTGGCGATTAAGGAGACGAATTTTGGGGGGAGGGGGGATGAACAGTAGTTGAGCAATCCAATGCGGCTGCAATTTGCATTCAAAGCATTCACAAAACGTCTATAATTGTTCCGTTTGTACGAGTCCTTCTCGGCGATATTGGCCCGAAGACCATCAGCTCCCGATAAACGGCAGTTGATTGGAAAATCGTATGCAACAAATCGATCCGAAATTTTGATGATGGGGGCGGAAGAACGAGTTCAATCGCAAGACTTGGCATCTAACATGCCCTAAAACAGATTTTATGTTTCTCACTTTTGCCAATCCCCACACCCGGTGGATATCACGTCAGCGACCGAGAGTGGTTCAAATTTGATTTTCGGGGGTAAAGAAAAGCAACAGAATTAGGTGGATTGGAAGGCGCGCGAAGGATAGGGGCTCACAACAAAGGGCTCCTGAATTCAAAATACGTTCAAATTGCTACTGATGTGCATTTGTTCAAGAAATTTTGGTTGTCTTCGACAAAAGCCATTGGAAACGAATTTCGCTACGAATTGTCTGTCGCTAAAACCACTTACGTTCGAACATGTAAAAGGAGGTGTCGTTGCGGGTAAACCAAATCGAAACTGAGCTTCCAACGAGTGGTCGGAAAATCACCCCCTTTCTATTCTACCAATACTAGACCTCCGAGAAGAGAATGACACTAACCTGGTCTAATCAGCTTAATTTTGAATATTTTCGACTTCACTTCTAGCAAAGATGTTGATTGAATGTTAAACGTAAGGCAACAAATACTTTAAAGTGCTTCTTTACATTTCAGAAAAATATATTAACAAATCTTGATCATTAATATTCCTAATAGATTTATTTCTGAAATTAAACAAAGATAAGAAAATTTGGGCCTTACATCCTCGACCCGCATTAACTTATTAATAGATTCAATTTTTTCTTAAAAAAGCATCCCTGAACACATTTGACCCAAAAAATATACTAGAAGGGATGTAAATTTAAACTGGAGCCTCGCTGACATTATAAATCAAAGGTTAGCTGTTGGGGATCGAAAACAAAATTTTTACCGACCTCAAATTCTGAAATATTCACCATCAGTTGTTCATCAATCTAGCGTCAGAAGCCACCTAAGCGTAAAGTCCAATAAATCCGGCATTCTGTACAAATCAACCCCACAAGACATGGTTCTGCGGAGGGTGGACCGAAGGGCTTCGGCAATTGTGGGTGATGCGGGGGTGAACTCTGTTGAGTTGGCTGGTTTGCAGTCGCATATACATACCATTGGAGTTTTAGATACGCTTGCAAGTTCATGTGTATTACTATTGATGGTAAAGGGCAGGCGAGGGGGAGACAGGTCACTTAACCATGCACGGGTAAATGTAGGCGCCCGAAGCTGTAACAGGTGTTAGGATGAAATGAGTTCCACCAGGATATTCAGGGATACGACATACTTCTGTGATATGAAAAACTTAAGTGAGTGAACATGATGCTAAAGTTGCTTTCGTTATCCTGCAACAGACTGGGAGCATCATCCCCTCAGCTCCTTATCCTTTCCAGCCTTTTTCCACCACATTCATATGAGGAAAATCGATCTGATATCGCGAGAAGAGCGCGCACAAACAGGTTGTTATTTAAAAAGGATACAAAGTTTCTCGGCGATATTTTGATTGGTGTATTGAATAAATTTGTGATTGGAAATTTAGTTAATTTGAAGTAAACGAATTTTCTTGGGCAGATTGTTGACATTTTTGTTACTAACGACCAATGAAAAAAGTAGGCCATAAACATTAAGAGTAATAGTGCTTAAAGTGCATATCCTTATTATCGCATTTTGTTAACGCTCTTTTATAAACAGCGCCCACTCATACAATTGCAAAATCTCTCAGAATCCAGACATGAATGCTTGGCAGCCAGAAGGGTAGAATTACCCGAACGCTGGGTGAATTTTGCGACACAAGAGGAACAGAGTCGATGACAGTGTGGCAAGTTATCCAAGTTGAACTGGGCATGCGTTTGCAACATGAATCAACAATAGTACAGAGTCAACCCCCGCATACCATCCGTTCCATGGATAGCTACCGTGTGCACCATGTGCCTTTGTGTATGGGCATCAACTCGCCAGTTGAAGGGAGTGGTACGTCAAAATCTGACGCATAACCAACCACTTTGTTTATTATTCTTCCTTCTTTATCTTGTGTGTAATTAAAATATTATTAAAACACAAAATAATATGTTTTGATCGGTGGTTCATTTTGTTATTGTTTATCTCTCGATTCAACTTCCGTGTACAATTTTAGTTTTCCGTATTTCTGGTCAAGTGTCAGTTACCGAACCCGCAAACTCCAAAAAACGAGTGCGACAAGTGTAAGATATTCGTGTACAACACGAATCATGTCTGCAAAGTGTGCTTTCGGGCGACCTGGCATTTTAGTTCCGTGTCTCGGGTATTATTTGAATTGGGGGGTACTTTCGGTTGCATAATGGCCGAACAACAAGCTAAAAACATTTATTATTTGTTGACATAACAGTCATTTATTGGTGATTCTACAAAACTACATAACATACAGTTTAGACGATTGTTCTAGAGCCGAACAAAAACCGCATAAATTAGAAACAAAAGTGCTTTACTGCAGTATAACATTTATACACATTACACAACACATACATTCCCACACACACACACTGGCATACAGTCGATAAGACCTCGGGAGTCCTTTTACTCAAATAACCCAAGGCTGTAGGCTCCACACATAGATGTATTTCTCGTTCACTCGTTCCGAAATGATTATTCACGGGAAGCACCCTTTTCCTTCTGCAGGCTCAAGTGAGAAAAACACTTGTTCGCTATTGCATTGCCGCTTAATGGAGTGTATGGGTGTGCGTATTGCACTCTTGGAGCTGCTCTTTAGGCATATTTACCTTAGTATTGCGCTAGGCGCACAATAAATATACAAATAGCAGCATGGCTGCCAAAAAGTTTTGATTTCATCAATGTCTGAAATTTCTGTTTTCTCCAATAAAAAGACAAATTTTTTTAAGGAATAAGTAAAAGTTTCGAAAATATAAAATTATATAAAAGCTTCTTTCGTATAATTATAGATCAATTGGTGGATGGTTAACGGTGTTTTTGGTGTGTGTATTCACAAGTGGAAGCCAGACAAAACGTGAAATGTGATAGAATAGAACTGTGAATGAAACTCAGTCCCGAAAAAAAACAACAAAGCAAAGTGAATTATAATTTCATAAGCAAACGAAATTTTCTACCGTTTTCATTATCAATTATATATTAGCATATAAAGTATTAATTGAATTTGAAATAATTAAAAACTAACACTGTGAATGTGCTTACTGATCAAATATTTAGCTCCCCTTGACATCCTTGTGCAAACCCTTATATTTGTTCCATGGGATTGTTTTCTTCAAAAGTCATCCATATTATACCCCATCCATACTTGTGTGCCTATATTTAGGCACCTGACAGTAGCTACTTGTTGCTCTCCGAAGTGCTGTTTCTGACGGGCTTGTTCTGGGTAAATCTAACAGGTGAGACAATACCCCCCAATCGCGGGGTCTGAAGAGTTCACGTCTTCGAGTATGATTGGGGGAGTCAAATTCGTTTTTACCCGTTTTGTATTTTATTATTATTTTTTTGGGCTTTAAACGCGCCGGTAAAAATAGAAGCAATCAATAAGTGAACAGGTCACCCGGTTAATTAACTTGATGGCACACGCACGGTCCTGCATAGTGTAATCCATCCCCTTGCCGGTTTCATATTTAAATTAGAAAAACGCTAATTACTTGTAGGCAGACATAAACCGTTCAACCCTTCTCACTGGTATTTTGTCACCGGTAGCATTAACGAATGATTAACAAATAATTCCGTTTAACGAGACGATCATGCTTTTCAGCAGTTCAATTTGTTCCTTATTGAGGTGAATTAATCTAACGCTATAGAAGCTCCTAGTTAGTGGGTTTTTGAAAATAATTTTATGTAATTACTGTTCCTTTTGATTTGCTAATTTAAGGGCTGTGCTAATTTTTAGCACAGTTGTGTAAACAATTCACAATTTAAAAATTATTTAAAGTTGTCTCTTTCCATTAGATCCAATTATTAAAAAATTCATTCGAAAAAATATCTCTAATTAAACACTCTATGCTATGATTTTTAAAAGTTTTTTTATATAGATTTTGGAAAACACTCCTTAATCCTTGTCATTAATCCTCGCAGGCTTCTCCAATCAGTAATTGCACATTTAAATCATGTGTTTCGATATAAAAAAAATATCAATTCCAAATAAAATTGAATTTAAAAATACCCAAACGAAAGCGAAAATAATGAATAGATGAATATTGAGCACCATTATTAATGATCTGAATTTCAATGTTCAATTCAATTCATCATTCAAGGATTACTGCCCACCAATGTCCTGTTTCCAGTTCATCGATTTGTGAAATAAAGGAAAACGACGTATATTTATTTGTATTTATATTTCAGAGATGCTGTAAAAAAGTCATCCTGTAGGATCTATACAACGAAAGCAATATTAGTTATCTGTGAGCAATGTTGTTTGAGTCAAATATCTGTGAAACGGTTTTGTAACTCAAGGGTATCTGAAAACTTTAGAATATAAGAAAAAAAAAAATAGTAGAAAAATTCAGAAACAACAAAACCATTAGGTATATGTAAAATTGCCCTTCCAATTTTTTTTCTATAGAATGAAGTTATAAGTGATTCAAGGTAGTGAGAAAATTCAGGAAAATAAAAATTCCTGGGCTAAAATACGCGAGTGACTAAGAAAGGAACATGCCACTTGAGTATGTAGAGAAGAAAAAAATTTGTAGTAAGAATTCACATGAGAAGGTGCATCAAAATCATCCCCAACAATCGCCAAATCAACAATTATCAGTAACAAGCCATTATGGTTACACCAGCAACAAGCTACCAACCGAGCAACGGAGTTATATAAATAGCAATATTAACGACGTTGGAAATTCGGGGGTTGATGGTGAAATCGGTAAAATCCGGTACCATCCAAAGGGTATTCCAGAATCAAATGATGACGAAGCTGTTGCTGATGGAGTCCGACGTGGACGACGTGAATGGACTGCAGCAGAGTCTCTCGTGAAATTGAATGCTGAGAAAGCAACAACCAGCTCCATTACATACGGACGCGTCAGCCCCACAGAGGGATGCATTGCACCGGTTTATTACAGCAACACAACCAATGGCAGCACAATACTGAAAAACAAATCGGGTGAGTGGATGTTGTTTGTTAATTTTGAAACCAAATAAAAACTACCACCAAAGTCAGCCATTCATAACTTAATTAAGAGAAAAAATATTGCGATATCCTGTCGTGTGACATTTATGTTTTATATCTAGAGTGACAGGAACAGGGATATTGTCAGACAGTTAAAGAAATTTGCAGTTAGAATTATGATGTACACTGTGTTTTGTTGGATTAAGGAAAACTCGTGGTTCTCCATTCTGAGTTTTCTGTTTTTAAATAAATAAAGACAAAATAATTACAAAATTACAATTGCTTGAGAAACCTAGAGAATTTGAATTCAATTATTTTACAGTTAAAAATATGAATGCAATTTCAAAACACTTCCCTATTTGTCAAGTGTAAAGGAACGTGTAAAAATAGTATTGCCTTAATTTCGATACCACTTTAAGTAATATTGCTATCAATAAAAGGATAACAATTGTTATAGGGTTCAAGTAGAATATATTCCATATTATATTTTTTTTAACAATTTTGTATACCCTAAATAAGCGAAAGCTTGCAACGCCAAAAAATAATCATTACAGAAAAGAAAGAACTATATGACTAGCAGGTCTACCCGGTTTCACCCGGGACAGTGAAAATCATAATATAGTGTACATCATATTACTTTTTGAATTTACAACTGCCCCCAAACGCGACATAAATTACATAGAACCGTTTCTCGTAGGACGGGTTAAAATAGTAGTTGTTCAGTTTTCAATCTTAATTAACTAAAACAATACCATAATGAAATTTCGAGGATTTGAATCCAATCTTGGTTGACTTATCTTTAATTGGAGCATGATTTCCCTCCAACCTTTGCCCTTGTGATTGCCACCTCGATTGCCACTGTAATAACAGGGAATAATAAAGTTTTTCACTTACGTTTGCATCTGAACGCATTTAAATAAATTTTCTGGTTAACCGATGAATTGAAAATGGCGAAAATAAATATATAACGTAATAACGCAGGTATGAGGTACATTCCTTTTATTGCCATAAATCGACATTTAAAGAGGGCTGCATGTGGCTTTTAACACAGTACAGAATCATTTGGTAAAATTGAATTAATTGGACTCAATATGCAGCGGTTTTTGTTGTATGTATAGCCTTCGCCGTTTAGCTACAGACATAGGCAAACGAACGACGATTGCAGCGACTCGCGTTGAAAATAAAACAACAACTACAACAACAAAAAATGGTGCAAATTGAACAAAGTTGTCGAACGATTGCTGTAATTTCGCTGTGCTCGCAGGAAATGTCCTGCTGGAGGAACTTAATTGAATTTCCCCATCGAAAAAAAGGGTACCAAAGGGGAGGCAATCCAGGTGACTCAGAAGCTTCAGTATCCAACTCACCAAAGGGGTACCGAAATACTCTAATGAGGTTAATTGGGAGATCCCTGTCAATCATTGTCACTGGAATAATTTCATTTGATGTCTCGGTCCGAAACAAAATTCATTACCCTTGACAGAGATGTTGTCCGTTATATCGAGGGTAGTAAGGGTGGAAATGTTGTGCACAGTGAAGAGTAGGGCAATTATAAAAATTTCTCGCAATTAAAACTTGTTAATGTCAAAGGAAAGGGTTTGTTGCTCTTGAAATTCTGCAAAGTTCTACCTGTGTGTATGGTTTTAAAGCTTGACTTAAATATAGAATTAGTTTTGTTTTCGTTTTGCTCTCTTGATGAATTAACTGGAAAAAGTTCTAAGTGTTCTTCAAAACTGTAGTAGCCATCCTATTGGAAAGTGCTCTCATTAATGCAAATGGCGTCTTGGGTCATTGAAATTTTAACAATTTATTGTAAAGTTAACAGACGCAAAATTCACTTAGACAAACGATGGACCACTATAATTTCTCATTACTTGGAATACTTGAGCATATATCTGGTCACGTTGTACCAACTGTTCGATGTTCATTGCAGCTCGGCTTAAAGAGATGCGATAAACATGGAACAGTAGCATACGTGGTGGGAGACGGAGCAGCCATTAGGTCCAGAATAGTGAGCGCTACAGAACAATGATCAACGACTTCACGGTGCCGCAAATTGACAAATTGGGTTTGGAGGACATATTATATGATTCAAAGAGGACAATGCAAGCACATATATACACCACGAGCAACAGTGAATATTCTGAAGCAAGGATATTCTGCAGTCCTCTTAATCTCTCGTTTTTGTGGTTAGCACTGTTCCAAGTGTTCCACGAGATCGCCCAATTTAACCGTTCAGACACATGGTTCTATAATCCACACACCACAGTGACCCTAATGGAGAATATTGAAGAAGAAGTGAGGATTTTGTTGCCAGAAATGTTCAATAGAAATGTATGGAACACATTGAAGGATTAATGTTACAATTAATTAAAAACGATTCTTCTATTATATTCGAACAATTGGTTTTCCTTATAGGAAATTCATCGCCACTTTTGCTTTTACAACTTATGAGTGATCGTCTTGTCGGCGATTACTCAAGATGGGACAATTTTGTATTAAACCATAGTGTCAAGACAGTAAAACTAATTAATTGGGGTCAAGTAATGTCCAAAGTATGTCTACCAACCTGCTTGTTATTGTTGTAGTATATAGTTATAGCAGGTAATAGTTAATGTAATATGGTAAGTTTAGTGGCAATAGGCAAATCTGAGGTACAGTTTCTTGACCCGAATGCTGATGAACGAGAGGCCGAGAGGGTCTGGTAATAAAAACTATACTAAACGGTATCCTTGTTTAAACAAATATAAAATAGTCATCAAGGGTGGAAAATTAAAAGTAAGTTCACCCTATCGGGGGATACGACTTTGTAACTCAAGGAAAATAATTAATTTCCAAATCTTTACCTTTTGTCTCAAATGTTTAAACCAATTCATACAATAATATTCAACGCCGTAACACTTTTAAACAGTCGAAGTGATGCAAAAACCCTTCCGCAGGGATTACTTTTTGTTTTCTTTCTAATAGTCTGAAAAATGTTCATCAGCATTCATCACAATATAATTCCAGATGCCATTCCTCGTAATAATGGAGTAAATAAAGTAGATTCGTAAGCCTTTTTTGGACGAGAGCCAATCATTTGTGAATGTCCTTTTCCTTTGGTGGTTCCTTGGAAAATGTTGGTGTTTCCATTTCCACTAAGTAAATTTGCAAAACAGACAATTTTGCATTAATGACATTCCAAAAACTTTTAATTAGCGCTTCTCAATCTTCTTCTATAGAATGGGCAAGAACTAGTAGTGAAGGTATGGTAGAAGGTTTTTCTTGACGGAATTTTACCATAGCGGGTATAATTTCCAATGGAAAAAAGGAAACACTGTCGTGTAGAAAAGGGGGAAAGCGTTAAGTAAAACCACAAATAACGAAAAGCGCACGAATTTTCTTCTTTTTTTCCACAGTCCCGAAATACTAGAGTTCAACTCGTTCCCTCGAGTTTCTCAGTTCTTGCCGCCTATAACGTTGGTTTTGCTTGCGCCTTTTCTTCTGTAGATACTATTTAGTCTTTGGCTGTTTTACCCCCTCTTACCACGGTGTGCCATCAAAACTTCCGACCCTTCAGTGCACTCATTTCGAAGAGGACATAAAAATTAACAAGGAAAACAACAGCAACAACACTTAATTTCCTTTCAGTATCTATGTGCCAACAGAAAAGCTCATAAAGGACTGAACGGAAGTGGAGCATCCAACCTGATGCCCACACCCCACAGTGGCAACTACAACAATAACAACAACAACAACAATTTCGAAAATTTTCTTAAGGAAGATTTCCTGCTTCCTTGAGAACAGTCTTCCCAGAAAACTGTTTCACTTAATGCTTCGTGGCCGAGAAAGGTGAGGAAGACAAGAATCAGGAGCGCTGGGTGCTCGAGGTTTATTTGAATCAGGACAGTGGAAGTCCTGCTGGGATGGGTTTGGGGGGAGTGGTGTCAGTAAAAGAGGTTGCTAGAGTAATGTGAAGAGGCCCAACAAGTTTCCTCTTAAGTGTATAAATGGTGGACTATTAAATTCGTAATCTTGGAAAAAGATTTATGAACTCATTTAAAAAACCGACAGAAAATAACATTTCTTCGCTGCCATTTTTGACTTTTATTTGGTTTTGCTGTTTTGGGGTGCAGAACTTCAGTGTCAAAAAGTGGAAATTTTTGTATAGGCTTATTGCAACAACACCTGCAACCCTCTACCACGAATATATTAGGTACTATAATTTTGATTCCTACCGTCGCGTCGATCCATGCGAAGGATTCTTAAGTTAAACTATGACTGTAGATTAGCTACAAACTGTTATATTCTTACGTAAGTGTACTACTAAACCTACTAAACAGGCTCCACACCGGAAAAGCTGCACCAAAATACTTAATGAAAAGAATTTACCCTCATTAGAGCCTATCACGACCCGTTTCACCAACCACCCCTATTCACACCCAAATTCAGGAAACGTATAGAATCATAATTTGATACTGCTGAAATGAGAATGCGACATTGGAAAATTCCACAGAATGTTTGCCAAAAATAAAAATAAAAAGCTCTAAGGAGTGAGCAAGTGGGTATACAAGGCAAAGAGGTCATAATGCCGCCCCTACCCATTTAGATACAATTCGAGCCAACAGTCGTCTTCTTTCTTATTCATGATGTGTACCAAACTTGCTGGCGCAATGTCCTGGACAATATTTTCCCGAGCAGCGATACAGGAAATTTTTGCTTTGGCTACAGGAAGGAATTTCAATGTATATTCGGCGGCTGCAACGATGATAATGCCGGTGTGGGTACAAAACACCAAATGCTCCTTGATGCTGGGGGAAGAAGATCCCATAAAAATTAAGGTGGTTAAAGTGTCTGCCAATGACGTTAATGTAATGAGATTTCTGTGTATGTATTGTGAGTAACGGTTTCCTTAATGCGATTACGACTTACAATGGAAGCTTGAGACAATTTTCTTGTTGCGTTTCGTATTTCGTCAAAAATTTAACATAACTTAAAATGGAATTTCATAGAGGGCCATAAAGAATCCTTAAGAGGATAACAATATAGAACATTTAACAAATATAGGACATAGGTTCTACAAAAATCAATGGAACAAACGAAGTTAGCGGAAAACCTTCCCTTAACCAGACTCCAGCACCTAAAAGCGTTCATAATTCCCCGTATAGAACAACTTAATGAATAAATAAATAAAAGTAAATAATATAAAAGTAAATTTCGAAATAAAAAGACTTAATGCAATATTATCAGATAAGTATTAATTTTTCAAAAAACAACAAAAACACATTGTTGCACTCTTAAAAAGACTTTCAAATTCGATCACGAAAAAAGGAACAAAGCAAAAGTGTAATCTACATACATCGACACGTAATAACTAAGCACATTCGCTGTTTTTAATATTTTTTTACAATGTAAACATTTCATTTAAAAATCACTTTTAACTCATGTATTTTTTCACAATTTTTTTTTTATTAACAACAATTTTTTTGCACACGATTTCGACACGATAAAAAAGAGCTTGACACGTTTAATTACTTTCAAATAAAACAACGAGTGCATTTTACTTCGGTCGTGAGAGAGTGTCACCCACCACCCTCAGCAGGAGGCCCCCGCAAGAGTAGTTTTGCTTTTACTAACCTCAGTTAATGGGGGGGGGGGGGGGAGGCAGTGGTGGTAAAATTTGGATGAGGACATAACATAACAACAATAGTGTAGTTAGACATGTATATGTTGAACCCCATTATTAACCCCTATTACAAAAAAGAACACTTTAAATTAATTTAATAAAGTAAATAAAAAACAGTCATTGAAGTGTAATAATTGTTAGGATTTCGAGATGCACCCATTTGTTAAAAAGGGGCAATTGTCAAAAAGAAATAAATCCTATCGAACCAATTAAAATTTGCATGAATGATATTTCCTTGATATTTGAGAAACGACTTCATTTGACCCAGATACATTTTTGTATATCTCATATCCGATTCGGGAATTATTCACGCGAGAAAGAGGGTTTTGTATATTTTCGCGTAATCTCATTAGGCGTAAATTTGCGGGTTAAACGGGACAAGAGCAGGGAGGAAGCTACCGGTAGCCTTCTGAACATCTGGTTCGCATTTAATGAAATTTATATTTGCAATAAAAATATTTTTGTGGAACATTATTTGCACTGTTGCCTTCCCACCCCCGCTATTCCTCGACAATGCTATAAAGCATTCTAATCTAGTGTAGGACAGATTACCGCAAAGTTGGTTCAGGGAAAAGAACAAGGGCTGGCAGGATGGTGTACAAGTGCTAATTTAATATCCGGATGTCTCATTAATTTGACAGTGGAGGTGAGATCCACCCGGAGATCCTATATGTACTGCAGCGAAGGTAATATTGGTATCCACCCTCCAAACCATATGCATGTACAGTACATACATGCAGCGAAACCGACGTGCGAAACCCGACACCCCGTCCCCGTTGCGCAACGCTCCCGGAATAATTTTATGATGTGCGTATTTGCATGGATGTTCACCATTTTATATGGCGTATGCAAAGTTTGGAATTATCCATAAATTCGCAGCTCGCACTTGTATCCGATTTAAATATAGCACGGGGGCATTATGTACGGTAGAAAAAATTAAATTCATTCCTTGACGGTGAATTGCGTCAGGTGAAAATTAACCAATATCTCATTTTTTTTATTCGCTCGAAATGCGGAAAATTTCACAATTTTTTTAAAGTGGGGTAGCATTTTCCGGGAAATGCAAACGAAAAAATATGAAGGCAAATAATAACGATAGGCTTGACGTTGAATTAATTAGTTATGGGATAATTTTTTTTGTCATGAAGGGATTTATGGATTACAAAATCGGATATAATTGTGATATAATCTTTTGTGAATTTATAAATTTATCTAATCCAAATCTATATTAAATAACATCATTTTTCCAAGACGTCAATTGAAGGAGTTAGACGTTAAAGGAAAAAAGTTACAATTGTACCTCAGGTAGTTTTCGCCGTTTGCTAGGTAGGTTCATTTACCCCTTCATAGATGGGACTAGTAGTCGCTGAAGATAGATAGTTATATCCTTCTTGCCCTTAAAGAATACATTTTTCACTCTCATTTCATTTATATTGTATCAAAAAATGAAAAATGTCTTAATTGTTGTTAACAAAATAGTTCAGTTATCTTATAGTTTTTCCCAACTACAATGGTTGTAATAATTTCACGCATTCGCATGAAATTGCTGAATCCGTTTCTCCTATAAACAAAGACACTTTTACCTTCGACTGAACGCTGAATGCGCAGAAATAACTTAACAAAGGATATCAAAAACTAAAATTGTTTGTACTAATTAAATGACAGATAATGTTAGAAAGCACCTCCAACCCCGTTCCCCCGACCCACCCACACACACACTCACAAATTCGTCTGATGTTTATAGTAATTGCCATTTCTAATCCTGGAAGAACAGCATCAACTAGTCTAATATTTGATAAACTGTTGATACAGATGCAACTCAGGAACCCTTTCTACAACTGTCATTGTAAATTGTTCAGCAATTAAATCAATAAGAAATATCACATGTTGATAATACGGAAAAACTTATATCCGTTTAAAAACAAAAACAAACCCTACAGGATCCCTTCAAGCATTCCAATGCATGCCCCTTCCTTCCTATAAACAAAAGTTTACCTTTTTGTGCGGTTAATGAACTTCTCGCATCGTGATAATCGCAACACAGTACCTTTTTCTTATTTTAGGTTTTTTTTGTTTTACTTTAATGGCAAACACCTCCGGCGGAAGCATTAGAAGTAGTAATAGAATCGACAAACTTCAACGTTTTCAAAAATGTTCGCTTAACGTGAAAATCGAATTAAGATACCTGGGGATCTGGGAGCTTTCGCGAACTCATCTTGTTGGGGGTGGAAGTGAGTTTCCTACTGTAGATGTTCACTGAGCTTTCCCTTATCCTTCCCTCCCTTAACAATCCATACTTCGTAGTTCGTTTTCACCAGCCCTTAGAATGAATTTAATGAATTTAGGTAAAAATTTACGTGAATACTTTTACACTCCTTGTCCCACCCTCTTTCTAATTCTCAACGTTTTCATTTCGTTTTCTAATGCAAAGAAATTGTCTTTTCATGTTCAAAACAAATCTATTTTAACTATTATTTGGTTTTTGTTTTATTAGCATCAGATATGTATAGATGTGCAATTTTGAGTTCCAGACTGCATTGTTGTGAGAACAGGACAACATTTTGGGTATGGCAAATTATTTTCTGATTGCCCTTCTTTGAAGTTGATATATTTGCTGCCAGTTTACCACGGCCATCTTGGAAACTGCTTGCCTCAGGACTTCGATGGAAAAAAGGGTTTCGCATAATAAGCAAAGCAAAACTAAAATGGCAATCAAATGACAAATTGAACTTTTACTGTACTTATGTATATAAAAAACAAAATGTGACTAAACAGATATTCCTTATCTCTTTTTATTTAAACCGAAACGAACACTTGAAAATATCTTGCCAAAAAAACTCACATACAAAATAGAAGTATATGAATTAATTATTATTTGTTTTGCAAGTGAAAAATACTTAACCGATTGTTTTAAGACAATAAAAAATTTCGAACCACAAGTGCAAATAAAGCTATTATAAAACAAAACGAGTAGTGACTATGAAACTGGAAAATTAATTTAAAGAATTCAGGAGATCTAATATATTTTTTGCAAAACAAAATTTCTATTTGCCCCGTGAAAATATTTCTTCAGTTTCTGAATTTTTTAGCTTATACCTCAGTCGTCGTACCCATCCCCCCTTCTCTGCAATGGCACGATGAAAAATCTATAAATATTTTCCATTGGGTACACAATTTCTAAGATGTGGAAAATGGTGAGATCTTCGCATTCATTCAATTCGTGAGGGAAAAAAATCTGCGAGAAGCGTGTCGAATAAATGCGAGGATATTTCGTCCTGTCTGCAAGTAATGGTCAACGATTTTTTAAAATTAATGAAAACGTTTTCCCTTCCACTTGCCCCGCAAATTGGGTGCTAAATCAACCTTAATGTGAGTATTTGGGATATCCATTCCGCAATCTGCTGCACTGACGGTGTTATATCGAGTTGACTGCAATTCCTGTTGGTTTCCGTCTTTTTTGGAAGTGGGCGGAGGGTTTTAATGCTAGCAGAGGAATGGAGGTTAATGCATATAAGAAGCATTCTGTGAGATTTTTAGTGGGGAGAAATGGAGGAGGTATTGAGCAATTTATGTGTGCATATACAGTTAGCTGCCAACGAAGCAAGCAACAGGCATCTTGAATATGAAATCGGGGACTATGGAAGGGTGGAAGGGTTGCACTTGCGGAAAATGGATCTCATCCGATGTTCAGGAGGCCTTAGTTTTGTGTCTCGGTGGCAACTTTCCAACTTTCTGTTTAAAGTAGGGGTGATGGTTATTTGGTAGGTGGAGAGAGGGGGGAGGTACTCGGAAATTTAACTTTTTTATGTTTGCGAAATTCTACTGGATGCCAGTAAAGTACAAACATGCAAGTTGCTCACGTAATGTAAAGACAGCTGAACGAATCCACCCCGCTGTTCCGACAGAATACTCATCAGAATTTTGTTGCAAATCCAAAAGTTTTCAACGAAAGGCGAGTCAGGGGTGGGAGGGAGTATAAAACGGGTAAAAAATCGTTTGGTGTTTTGCCAAATCTTCCTTCATTCCACCACCCCCACCCTATTTTCCTACTTATATCTCCAGCGAATAACAAAAAATGAACAACTCCTTAGTCCTACACCCTAAACTCTTCCCCTCTTAAACACAGCATTCCGCTGCCCACAAATTTTTAAGTGCTGCTGTGTCAAAAATGAGTTTTTATGAATTTAGAGAAACACATTTCCCATAGCTTTGATTAACTTTTACGAAATTAGCTCTTTTTAGGGGTTAAAAGTTCACAGAGCAGAGTATAACAAAGTTGGGAGAGCAAACTTGTGTCAATTTCAGTTCTTGTATTTACTTAAGCCAATCCAAAAAGGAGTAAATTTCTTCTACAGCATCGTTCTTAGTTTTTAAAATTTTTAAATTTGTTAAAAAAATTGCAAATGCATAAAGAATAATTTACATTTGTTAATTGCATGCTTTTAAACGTTGTTAAGTTTAATTTTATTATAAACAAATATTCTAGAATAAATCAAGGGGAAGATACACTCGAATGGTATTCTCAAATATACACATAATTGCTGTATTTGTTTAAACCCATTTTAATTTTTACTATAAACCTCTCACAGACGACCCTTAATGAGACAAATTGGAATAAATGAAATCCCTCGATATAATTAGGAGGCTGTGATTCAGGATATTCTCTTTCGTCATTGTATGGCATCTGAAATTGTCGAAAATCCGAGGATAGGTATGGAAATTTGAAATTCCAAAAAATACATTCTAAAAAAAATGTCTGCCGTGATAATGTTTTTAAACGGAATTACAAACGCTTAACGGAGTTAGATGACAATATATTACCAATAAATTAATTATTATACGTACGTACGATTAAGTATTTTTAATATTGCAAAAACAATGTTGACTTTTTACAAAAATACTAAATAGTTCTTAAAAAATGTAATGGAAAATGTGTTAACACTCATTAAATTATGCCTTGGAAGGAAACAGTTAAAATTACGCACAGCAATAAGAGCAGGGCTTGCATTATACATAAATAAGAGTACATTATTTACTTATAATTACATTCTGCAAGTAATTCTTTTGGGTTCTACGTTGAAAAACATTTTCACGTTCACTTTCCCAGCATCGTTTCCCTTAAATAAGTTAGAATTTCAGCTTCAAGGATATAAATTATAAATACAAAACTCTGAAGGAAATTTTCTTCAAAGTACTTATTACGGAAAGCCGTAAAGATACCACTAATAGCTCATTACAGCTTAAAATTAATGTTAGCATTAAAACGTGTGTAGTTGTGTACGTACCTGTATTCATGTGTTTATGTATATATCACACCAACGAAAGGATCTAAATCTTTAAATTTCGTGACGAGACTCGGAATTGCGTTCAAGTCTCAAACCCCATAACGAACACAGGGGTAGAAGAATGGAAGCGAGTGAATTGGCGTTGAAAAGAGCAACAGTTTCAAAACTCTTTAAGAAACGTGGTTAATGTTTCAAAAAGAAAATGTATTTTTTTTTTTTCAAAAACAACAACTTTATGTACATTCACGTGTTACTGTCATTAAGGGAATGCAATTAAAAGCTCCTTCAGCCTAGCCATCGCGTGTCAATTATCCAAGAAGCTATCAATCTCGGAGGTACAACTCGAACACGAAAGCTTCACCTGATCCTTTGGCTTTTTTTACTGACGGGCAGAATTCCCCCCCCCCCCCCCCCCCCCCCCCATCGTTATCCGTGAAAGCTTATTTAATGTTGATCGTTGGAAAGAAATCTAACTGCGGAATGTCATAAAATTTCAACGAAACATAGAACAAGAAAAACTGAATGTTTCTGCACTCCTTTTACCCTCCACACGTTTCTGAACTCGCCCCCACAGGCTAATAGAAACGATTTCGGTACTTGTTGGTACCAGGATATCATTGGAAGCACACGTATATGCTCCATTAGCAATCAACGACAGAAGTAAGTGCCTACGAAAATGAAACAAACAAAGCAAATTGGCTCACACCAAACTTATAGGGTTGGTGATGAACGGGGGGGGACTTGGGTAGCGGCAGCTGGCCAATGTTCGAAAAGGATGTATGAAGGTCTAAACCATACTGAGTTGAAGGAGGGAAATTGCCGAATTATTCTCTTTGCCTTAAATTATGTTTCAAATTTTCACGGTAGTTCTTGGCAGGTTATGAAGCAAACCAAATTTTCGTTGGCAATTTAAATTTATGGAACCCCTTTTTTTGCATTCACCCACTCACTCAACATACGCCAGCATTTTACCCTATCCTCTACGTCTTAAACTAGTGAGCACTTCATTACACGTGGAAATGATGTTTACTTCATGCTCAAAAGTTGCCAGGTACGAGTTTCTAGTGAAATGACATGCTATATTGGTATTTAAATCGCGTTATGTACTTGTGTATGAATGTTGTACTACTTTTTGGAGTACCGAGTACTAAATGTGTATACTATGCAATTTATTTCCTAACACACCCAAACAAATACCGATATGAAACAATAACGATTCCGCCACACCATTTCAAATCGAAATCAGAATAAGGAAAAGAATGTTCAACTATGGAATAGAAAATTTTACAATTCTACTTAATCAAGTTTTTTTTTCTAGAATAATCACAATTACATAATTGCTTCGAGGGACTTCAGTAGTTCTGTAATCGTTTCATGTTGAAAGCAACTGCGTGGAAAACTGCAGTTCACATTTGTAAAAGCAAATATGATTCTAGGACTTAATTTCCAGTCAAGGAAGTTGGTATTATGCCGATTGAACTTGCCAATAAATAAGTGCTAATTAGACGACTAATTACAGTCGGAGCAAAACAATGGCGACTCAATCCGGGCAGGAAATATGCAATGAAACTTGATGTGTTTCCGGTGTCTCCAGACGGAATAAGTCAAGTACTCGACTAAAGTTAATAAACTAGATCCACTGAAGCGTGTCTGAGACAAAACCAGAGATTTGCTGGAGGAATACAGTAAGCTAACTTGAGAATGAGAAGTTGTGCCACTCAATATAATTTTGTTTTAGATTTCACACAGCTCCAGTCGATGCTTGTGAATGGTATTCACAATCTCTTTCCATAACCACCCCACACTGCCCCGTCCATAGCACCATAAAAGCTCAATTAAAGCTCACTTGATTTTATTAATAACTCATAGAAAAGTCAACGTTTGACGGAGATCAACTAAAGAATCATTTCATTCCTATTATTAGAAGAAAATTGCCGGTCGCTATTGATATCCCTAAAACGTTGGGACAGACAATATCAACAAAAAGGAGGACCAAATGTTATAATAATATTGAAACAATTAATGGTAATCAAAATCTGGTCCTTAAGATGAAATTTGTGTCTTTGTGTAGGAAATGTCTCGACGGATGCGGACATGGAGGAGATAATTTATCCTTCCGGTACTAGTTTCCGACGATCATAACGTACATCTTCAAGGACAACGTGTCAAAATCCTAGAATAATTGTTATGTTTCCTTTGCATTATTCTTCTTCTAATTTAAATTTTAACGTAAAATTAAAATTAATTATCACAGCAGCGAATAAATATTTCCGATATGGTAACACTAATTAAAATTCGCTTTTAGTTTTTGAATTAAACTTTAATTTGAATAGTGCAAATATAATATTTTTAACTGATAAACTTAATTGCTTTCCCGTTCTTTGTTTGGGTAGGTAGGTTTTCCTGCTTTAAGATTCTGAATTCTATTAAAACAACATTTAATACACAAAAAATTTCCTTACCGTTGCAGTTTTTCACTTTGGGCCAGTGATAATCCTTTTATATGTTTAATCAAAAAATTATTGAGAGAGGAACTTTGAAAAGTATTGTATATTTTACACAAAACTCATTTGGTATTTCTGAATTTTTTTATGAAAAATATTTCGTTGTGTAAATGTAAAATGCTTTCAAAATATTATAAAATATTTCCTTTCAAGCGAATTTACAACAGTTTGAAATAATCAGTCATAAAAAAATTGTTATAAAAATTAAACGACAGTATTTAATACACGCTGCTGTTGATTGAATTTTAGTAGAAATCTAAAAAAAACATTTCGCCTTTATTACCACAACAACAATTGTAAAATCAATTCCTAATAATTAAGGAAAGGTTTAAATCCAATTTATCAAAATAATGTCCTTTTCTTTCAGAAAAATTTGTGATATTTTGTGTAATTTCAAATTAGCTTTACGATCGTCTCGAGATTCTTGAATGACCATGATTAGTCCGTATACATCCTTTTCGGATTGCATACAAGGACTAAAATTATTCAAAAATTTTAATAATGTTCCGGAGCTCATTGTGAGGTCTAAAAAGTACATCCAATTTCATGTAAAACAGTGGAATTAAGGCCATAGAGCGAGTATCATCCGGCTGTTAGTTGTCGAGCAGGAAATATGAAAGTGTCCTTAAGGATAAATACCCGAACATTTAAAATGCCACTAAAACCTCTCGATTACCATTTCCGGTTGGGACCTAAAATCACACCATCATGACTTTAAATTAATTCCAACGAAGGGCAAACAGGAGTTTTATCCCTTTTTGCCATCTTAAAGGACACTCAAGAATCTCATCTACAAACACTTTATCTTGGTTAAATACTGGGAAGTCGGTTTTTATTAGGACAATACAAGTTCATCCTTTTATACTTAAGACTCAGAAATTGGTTTAGTACGGATGTCCTATGTGACTCTGTGCTCCGACTGTGGCTTAACTGTTTTAAATGCTATAACAGTGCTCTTCAACAGGATCAAACTATTCTAACTCTTCGTTTGGTAAGTGACAATGACATCCTATAATATGCAAATTGCGTAAATTCACATCCTTTTTGTGGAATGTAATTTCGAAGGTTGAAATTAGTTCGGATTGTGTCCAATTAGAAGTCGAGACAAATTTTCTAAATGGTGTGTAACTCGAAGGGATGCAGAAGCCATTTTTGGACGTGTTTTAATATTTTCTTATCCGTTTATGGATTTTGATAATCTAATTGCACGCCATTTTCTCAATATTTCACACTGGTGTACGGTTACCGGGATCAGCAAAAACAAATCACTCAGCCATTTCCCATTTCCGTTTTATATGCTCCTCTTGCATGCACCAAGCACATACTTCGAGAATAACCATTTAGCATGCAAGTATCAGATCCATGGAGAAAGGGAATCGCTGAAATGAAACCCTTTGCATTCCTGAAAATGTTCATACCTAACAATTTGCTTGAATCTTCTTACGACTGCAGCAACACCACCGGTCAACGGAACTCCTCCCCTTGTCCTACACACCTAAAGCAAATCCATTTTAAAAACATTTTAGGACTTTATCTCCAGGATATGCGGAACATCCAGTGCGGCTGGGATTATGTGAAACCCTACGCCAGGGAGATTTTTCCTTGTTCGTATCTCATCCCACCATCTCGTCCGCCGCCAATTTTGTGGCATGTGCACGTGAGAGTTAAATGACTCTTCACAATGGGCTATTTCAGTATGCGAGCGGGTGGATAACGCAAGGTGAATTATATTCAGGCCGTGTGACATTTATCTTCACGGAAATCGGAAGTTTTTCTTCTCTTACCGCTGCCCTTCCACCTCGCACGTCTCACCAACACAAAAAGACCAGAATATATTCTGGTAAAAATTACATTCACGCAAACAGTTTTTGTGGGCAAGTGTTTTTGTAGTCTGTAACAAATGGACAACGCAATTTGCATATATGAGTTTAGAATAACTTTCGACCCACAGAACTCGGACATATGATTACGGAAGCTTTTGAACTAAGGATGATGCGGATTAGTGCAAATTCATTCAATTTCCTATCTGCCCATTACCCATCTCGTCCTGTTCCTGGGCACCAACAACTTTACCGACACCCTGTACTCCGCGCCTTACGGTTTGCATCGAAATTTAATAACATTTCAGTAAATTTGTGAAACGTATACATTTTTGGGAAATTTTTATAACACAATTTTTTTGATGTTCAGATTGCATTCAAATTTCTCAGGAAATTCTACAAATAAAAATGTTCACAGGAAAATCTCCGGTTTCACTTCAAAAATATTTTTTTGATGATAAAAACTTTAAAAAGTCTGAAACAAATCGATTGCCATCAAAAATGCTGGATTAATGCAACACATTATCGGAAGTCGGAGTACTTGCAATTAAGGAGTCCACCAATGCATAGTCTATGGATTTTGAGTAACTCATTCTAAGTCAAAAAAATGGAATGTAACGAAGAAAGGACCACCAGAAAAAATAATCCACCCATTATCGTTGATGGTTTCACATACTTCAAGCACAAGTCCTTCAAGCAGGGCCATATTGAAAAAAAGATTTGAACATTTTCGTTATAAGTTAAGAACTTGGGGCAAAGTGGGCCTGATTTTACACTTTGTGGAGTCATATACCAAATAAGGACTTTGCAGTTGCTTCTAAAATGGTTTGTTGGAGGAAAACAGCAGCATAGGAAAAAGAAACATAGAAGTCTAGTAAACAACAACAAAAATATATGTATACCAAAAGGAAAAATTGAGAAAAAATGAGGAGAGTGAAACAAATTGTGTAGACACGCTTAATCTATGGACCACCCCAACCCTATACAACAGGTTGGTTTATTGTTGGCACTTGTACGTCTGAGAAATGTTTGGAAGCCTTTTCCCAAGGGGGTTTTTAGCCTCTTGCGCACCCATAATGGAAGTCATTTTTATTCTCAAGGATCTGCAGATGGTAGCGATATGTTTTACTAAAGAACCACTGCGACCAAACATACACCCCTCTTACGCCACTTAAGTACAGAGAAAGTTTCTGAGATCGGATGCTATTTCTGCTCATTTTTTTGAAATATTCAGCTATAAATTACAAAGATACACACCAAAGGACTGGAGGACCATGAGTGCTTATATGTGACACTTGCTGGTTGATATCGATTTTCTCTTGTAGCACCATAACGAAAAACCGTTCGTAGTAATGCAGATGAAACTCTCATGCGGCTACCGAAGTTTTATATTGTTAATATAATCTCATGCTGTGCCTGTTCGCCCGCACACAAAACCACACACATATCCGAATACAAACGCATTTGCTCCTTGAACAATACATGAGAAAAGTTTTCCTAGATAGGAAAGTATTAAGCTTGGTGACCAGTAGCCTTTTGAAAAATATAGAGCTGTTAAAGATAACCAAAAGCTTGGATGATATAGCTTCCATGAAAACTGAGTAATCGAGAGGTCAGTGATGAGCTCAAATGGCGCCATTCAATGGAAAGCTATTTCTTAAGGGTGCAAATCCTTCTCTTCGTTGTCGTTCAACTAATTACCTTTGTTATGATGACAGGAATATGGAGGACAATAATGCCTGCGTTCCTATGTAATCTAAGACGATATTAACACTTCAATTACCAACTCATTAAATCGTTCAATACCTTTACTGATTAACAGCGCACATCAAAATCCCGTTTCCTCATGATGAAATAACAATTTTGCGCGACAGCCTAATCACAAGCGATAACAACACTAAAGTGAAACGAACTGCATTACCATAGAAACCTTTTGTGTTATTAATGTGATAAATTCATATTAGAAGGGTTCGGGTATTCCCATTTTGGTGCAGAGCACATTAACATGGCGCGAATTGGTCGTTTCCCAACTGCAGTCGTTCATCCTGAGTGTATGTTTGCATAGTCCTCTGTGGGTTGCAGTTATAGGAGAGCTCAACAGGACTGTGCAACATATCCGATAGATATGGCAGGGCATTTCGCTTATGTCCTAGTTACCAAATAGTAGGTATACAGAGTTATTTACACGTTTATGATTTCACTTAACTGCTGCATTTTGTGGAAGTTTCCAGCCGTAAACTTTTTGGCATCGTTTCATACCATGCATTTCACTGCCTTTCCCCTCCCTTCTTGTCATGCATTTCGTTAATTTATTTGTGCCAATGCACTTCACAAGAGCAGAAGATGCAGCAGGATAGTACTTATATGTATTTTTATTAAATAGGAACTATTACAAAAATACGATAAAAGTGATTATGTTTTCATAATTACGATATCAGCAAAATTTAATTGACAGCTTTAATAGTTAAAATTAGTAAAGTCCAATTTGATTAGGCACTATTCCCAAATCGCCAACTCAACTAGCCAATAGAAAAGCGTCAGCAGAAAGGCAAGTGTTAATTTCAGGTGTTAAAATTAATGCATTTTAGCTCATTAGTGTGAAACAAAATACTTTATAAAAGCTGCCACCTCAGTGCCATTGTAAATGATGCTGCTGTAAAATTTTACCACGGCTCAGGCACGCCACATGGCAATTAATTAAAAACCACTTAGCGCTCCATTTGCAAAAGATCTTCAGCCAAAACTTAGAGTATACACATGACCTTCGCAGTGCCTCACTTCCACCGTAACTGCGGTATGATACGCCTTTCACATTATGGACAAGAAGGTTGTTGGGGTTGTGATGGACTTTCACCCGCACCATCACCACAAATATTTCAGAAATTTTTCGCTAGGATTCTGACAATCTGGCATACGGTAGACATAAATTCCGAAAGAGCTTTAACCGGTGTGATGTATTAAAATGTTATAACAAGACGAAGATGAACACTTGAATTCGGACAGAATCTCAGAAAACGGATTAAATTAGTTACGCCTATTTTTATGCAATTGCGTAAACAAAAAAGGTGGTAACGTGGACATTTTTTTTTCAAAAACAAAATAGGGATAATAAACATTTCGGTAATTTTTCTAATTTCTAGAAAGTTATTCAACATCGCTCTCCGAAGGGCAATACCTAACGGAGTTGGAAGTCGATGGTCCCTGAAATTTGTTAGAGTGTAGGAGGATTTAGGAGTAGTGGGGCAGAAGCTCTGAAGCTTAACCCCTATACTTGATTAGAATTGGTAGATCATTTGGATAATACAGCAATTCGTATGCTAGCGAATCTGTATATTCTGTATCACATCAGATTGGAACGCACTTGGTGTTCAAGCCTAACTCTCCCCTCATCCTCTTACCAACACTACGAAAACCAACCGACGCATGCATCACATTACGCACACCTAAAGGGTACTTGGGATAGATATTCATTATAAACACCGCACCCCAGCTATTTTATGCACTCCGCTCTACTTCCCTTAGACATGTTGTGACAGTTCATAACACACATCGGACAGAATGAGACTTTTCTAGGCATTTTCCACCACCCATTTTCCCATGAACTCTCTTATCATCCGCCTTGCGGCAGTGTCTTCGCAAATGACAGCATCCGCGTGCTAAATGTGTGCACAGTATAATAAAGTAATCTTCTCAGACCGCTTTCCTGAAGGTACGCAAATTTATATTCAGGCAAAGAGTGAGTTATAAAAAAATATATATTATATATAACCTCTGGCAATAGAGTGCTATAAAATCAACACTTGCGCTCAACCACCCGCTACCCTCCGTATGTAGTTGTAATTAATTAAAAGGTGAGGAAACCTAGAAAAATTGTATTCGATTCAAGACAAGAGTCGATGGGACGTGACTTGTTTACTTTTCTTTTGGAATTTGAACAATCAGATCATTGTGTGTTCCCGAACAGACAGACGGAAATCCCGATGGGATGAGAAAAAAAAACAGGAGTTGATATCCATGAAAAGTAACTCTCATAATTGCAGCGGTACTCTTAATTACGAAAAATCATACAGCGGAAATATAAATTGCATACGCAAATGCACATGCTTCCATGCTTTTCCATGCTGTTCTATTCAGCGACCTAAACTCCACCCACACCCCCACCATTATGTTCAACCACCATCGGTCGGCATTTCAAATATCTTTACTGAAGTGCCAGAGCAACAAGTTCTTAACTTGCATTTCAACTTGCCACCTACGAGCTCCGTGTGTGTCTCAATCCGAAAACTCTTGAGTTTGGCATGCAACACGTTATTAATTGCGAAGAAATTAAATCGCGAGCGACTTGCTTGCAATTAAAATGAAACATTTTTTCACATACACACACACACACAGCCAAACACCATTCATAACACTCCTGAATCCTGACAGGGAGGGTGCTGGAACTGTTGACATTCACAACGTCAGAAGAAGAAAATATAAGATTTCAATAGGGGTATTTTTGCAATGGTTCTTCGTGCTGCCTCCGACCGCCTGCGCCCACCCCAACCGAATGCAAATCCTGCCCATTGGAATCGCGCACAAACACTATGCAAATTATTCCTAAATAGGTGCATTCCTTTATGCAAAAATGAGAAGAAAAAAATATGAAAACACAAAGCATATGTAGAACACTGGAATCAAGGAAACGAAGGTGTTCATTCTGGTTGCGTAGGAAGTGCCCAAGATAATGAACACCACTTCATATTTTTTTAAATGGATCCTTGCAGCGAAAAATGAATTCTCTCATTAAGAATCTTGGCGAAAACACTTCTGCAAAATGTATGCTTTTTTTGAAAAAAACAGGTAAAATAATAAAACAGAAACCATATAAAAAAAAACATATTTTAAGATCACTAAAACCAGAGAAAAGAACTTGATCAATGCGCGTATGCATTAAGTAAAATAAAACAATAGAGATAACAATATAGATGCAGTAGAAACTAGTATGCAAGTATAAATGGTTTAGGGGTTTAGGGCAATTATGAAATATCCTAGATGTTGAACGACACTGCGGCAATAACGTTTATAAGCAAAATCAGCATTTTTATGTAAAAATATTCAGCCTTATATGGCAACACTAAAAAAGAGTTGTTCAATTTTACTTATCTTCGACTTTACAGTTTTAACGAAGTTAAATGCGTTTTTGATTTTTGTCTCGATAGACAACAGACAGACAGTCGGACATCCATAAAACGGTTTCTTTGTTCTACAATCGTTACTTCTTTGCGTTGGAAACGTTCGCTCAACACTGTTAGTAAATCTAGGGTACAATATAGGATGTATTACGGATATTATTGACGATTAATTTTGCATTTTGGGTTTATTTTTTGTCATTTATAATGACGAAGAAAGAAAATTATACAAATTAAAGACAAACGAATGACATAAATCAAATAATTTCTTCTCATCTGTCAATAACGGGTATTTAATTCATTGATTTATCATCTCTCTTTTAAGGCGTTGCAAACATTTGCCTAAACAAAAAACTTGTACATCATAATTATAACAACATCGTTTGCTCAAACAAAAACATCGTACATCAGGGGTACCTATATAAAAAAAAAAAAAATTTCATGCATTCAAGGATATTTGAAAAAAATATTTGGCTTCAATTAATGACTGAAGTCGTAGAGATGGAGCATTTTTTAAAATGGTCTTCTTTAAATACGATTTTGTCCACTTCTTCCATTTCTGCCAAATCCCGTTATGCGTGTGACAAATGTGTCGGTTGACGAATACCGAAGATTATCATGGGGTCACCTTATTCCATCAAGAAAATCATATCATCTTCATTCTGATGTCATGGCTTTACTCTAGTTATAGTTTTATAAAAAATTTAAGATGGCAATGGATGGCAAAATCCTTGCAATAGAATTACTGTACAATTCTACAAGGAAAGTTTAAGAGCACAAAAAAAATAAGAGGGTAACAACAAAATATATATAGAAATTGTGGCAATACAAATTCGTAACTGCCAGAGGGATAATACAGTTGTCTTTATCTTTCTCAGACACACATTCCCTCCGTGACTATGTTTCTCTTGAGCTAATAAAGATAACAAAGAAATGGAAAAATCTTGATAGGATTACTTCACGTATACACGAGATAAAAATAACAACATCGTCACCCGCAAAAAGGACACAGAATTCCAAAAGGAACTTGACTAGCGTAGACTTCAATTGGAGCATCTTCACACGCAAAACTGGAATGGGGAGACAATTGCGGGGGAATGATAATGGCAAATGTGAGGGGTTTTGGGATGAAATGAACGAACCAAATCTCTCCTGCAACGAATGACTGCCACGAATGGAAGGAACCTCTCAATGCTTCAGGGCGAATCGAGTTCATCTATTCTGATGAGACGAAAATCTGCATTTCGCGTTAATAAGACGCTTTATAGGGGACCATCATCTCTGACCGATAAGCAGTAACTGTAAACTTTGCTGGACTATTTGCAAAAGAGAGGGGATGGGGGGGAGAAACTTTATTACTCGGGCATCTTAATTTTGTACATCGGTCTCGAGTTACGAGCGACGATGTCGTTGTCGTTGGGACCGCGTCCATGAGTTGGAAGATTTATAAGTTCAATCTTTAACAATATTATTTATCTAATATTTAATGAATGCATATATATAATATACCTATAAAAAAAAGTTAGAATAGAATGTGGAATGTTTTTTTTTGCTGGATTTCTTGTATTAATTTTCAATTAGATCCTGCAGTTTTCCCCAAACCTATTGCGAGATCGATCTTAGATTTCAGAAACAAATTCTTACAGTATAATACGAGTATTATAATTTTTCTATTCGAGTGTAATAAGCAGATGCTGTTCTTTTTCACGAGTCCATGAGGTGAATTCAATGTAGAAAATAACAGAACAAAATAAGAAAGCGGATATAGCCGATTTCTTAGAGAAATTTTTATATAGGAAGTTATAGGATACAATGATTCAAGCTGAATAAATTCAGCCCCATACCAAAAATGTATTTCCACATATTAGAGAAAGGATCTAACTCAGAATTCGATGTTGACTGAAAATGGTAATTTTTAGATGCTAGAATTACCGTCACATCAGTAGTTGCTTTCGACATCCCAACCTTATCTTCTGGAAGAATTTACTATATATACTATTCTAGCAGTAAAACATCTAGCCCCACCATTCGCTCTTATCACGATCTGCCACTGCCCAAGCCTATAAAAACAAGGAAATAAGTGTGAAATTGTTCTAAATTACACATTATTCCATACAGAAGGAATGCGGGGGGATAAAGAACTCGTGTTTGGACTCTAAGCTGCCGCCGTCGTCGGTGTAAATCAAACAAAACAACCATTGTAACAGGTAGAATTTCAAAATGTCCCATTTTAGCACAGCAAACAAACATTTACCGCCTCGAAGTCAAATCGAGCACGCACTTTTGCTACAAATCCAAGCGTCTTTCGTGGTCGGGGGGGAGGGGGGGGGGGGGGGTATCCCCCAAAAATTTGAACGATTTCATCAGGAGCCAGAACGAAGGATAGAAGAAAATTGTGTAGATGTCCCTAACGGCGTGGAAATCATCAGCCGGAGCCCAATGTTGGACTCAATGATAGTCCACAACCTTTACACATACAAACACGTTACATTGTCGAATCTCTAACGTTAGCCTGTTGCGTGAGAAGGATGACATAAAAATAAATTCTCGAAAGCAATTAAAGTTTAAGCTTCTGAGGATTATACGTACGTGTTTTACGGCTCATGTATTCGTTACGCTGGCTTACTTTGGCCCTCTACATATTTTGTTCATTACAAGGACAATTGGGTTAGATAAAGCCACATATCATTTAGATTTCATGAGAAATAAACTGCTACTAGCAGAGCACATAGAGTAAAAATGGAATCCCGACAAGTATTCTGGGGAATAACGAAAGTAGAGTTGGTATAGTATGTCATGCCAATGCTTTGAACAAAGGCAAACATCAGCTTGCAACTTTTACTTTATTCTTAAATACCAGACAATTACGAATAGTCATCTTTGTATTGTGTCGAAAATTCAATCGTTCTTCTTAAAATTTGTTGATTGCAATAAAACTAAATTAAGTATTACAATACAAAAAAATTAAGCAAAGTACTTATAAATATATTTATAACTTACTTATGACCTACTTAGGTCTGGTAAGTTAAAGCATTTTAAATAAGTATATGTTAACTTTCTGAAAATTTTCGATAAAAACAAATAATGTTAAAAACACTTACCCAAAAGCTTATTCCAAGAGTTGGTCTTCAGTCGACACTCGCACCAAATCACTGGAAAATCGTTTATTCTTCACTTAGAGTTTTTTTATAGTTAAGGATCTTCACTTGTAAATTTCACTATCTGCACTTTTCACTCACACTTTTACACTATATTAATATTTACCAATTGAATACATATTATCCGACATTATTGTACTTTACACTTTTTTATATTTACTTTCTAATAGTAACTGAATGTAACTGAAACGCGAAACCGGCATTCGATCTTCACTGATAAGAAGCATCGACGTTTTATGTTAGAATAACATAAGTTTTGTTATGATATTTTAATTCAGATGTACATAGTCATCCAGTAGATGTGTAGAACCGCTGGTCTTTCGATTGACGTTAGGTACAGAACCATTAATGTTCCCCAAGACTAATTGGTGTACACCATTTGTTACTCGCAGAGAGGCTATAGCTTATCTACTAATGTCTCCTCCCAATCATTCTTCCCAAATCATTGTCTTCTTGTCTCTCTCGATGTTTTGAAGTATACCTATAATAGAACGAAAAAATTTTCACATAAAAATCTGAATTAATCGACAACAACAAAAATATTTAAATAAGTATGGTCTTGAGATCTGTGGAGCATGATTAAGTTCAAATCTTCTGGTAAAAAAAGTAAAAACATAGATATTTGCACAATAACATTTCGGTTACAAAATAGTTTCCGACCAAAAATGAAATCCGTTTATCTTCCGACGCATTAAATATTTGACTCTCTACTAGAAAAAGATGATTGCACATTCATTTGTCTTCTCATAAATGAGCTTAAAAAAACACTGCAACTATAACTTTCACGAGAAATGGAGCTATCCCCATAAATTAACAGAAAAAAGAGGAAATCTCTGACAATAGTGGAAATTCCTTAAATTGCTTCATTTCCTTTGCAGTGGGGTGCAAATTCCGTTGCATGTTGCAGCTAATGTTGTGGAAAAATTATTCAAATCGTAATTATACACATTTCCTCATTTTCCTACTTTCTTCTACAAATTTTTTTTTAAACTTACTTTTTTCTTTTAATTGTCTTTTTCCCATTCATTTTCAGGCGGCTTACCCCAGCACGAGATGCCTGACACGCAAAATTATTCCAGCACATCAACAGTGCCAAGATCTACAGGAACAACGACTGTCGTAATGACGGCTGCCTCAATCTCGCCCCATTCAAAGCCGACACGAAAGCCTTTAAAATCGGAAGGAATGCCGGAACAAGTGATTTTTTATGCACCACCTGCAAATTATTCGGAGAAACGAAAAACGGAAGCAACAAGTCAGTCCCAAATAAACACTTTGTATCGAGAGCGAAGTGTAGAAGAGACGGAAGCCGCTCACGACCTCTTATCGCTATCGCAAAGTCTACCGCCCCTGCCCGCCCCCTGTGTAGTAACAATTTTGCAGCAACAAGAGGAGCCGAACAGCAATCCTTATGTGATTTCAAATTCGCCAATTATGCAGGAAATATCAAATTCGTCTCAGTGCAAAATTACGAATCACTTATATTCGGACCGTCACGAAAACTATGAGAACTCCTTAAAATCCTCGCAGTCCAAAATCCGTTACATTTCTTATGAGAACAACACAGAGAACTGCTCACCGCTGACACCGCCAACATCGGAACATTCGTCGGATGTTGAAATTGATATGACTTCTTCCTCGGAGTCCAATCAATCGCGAAGACTATCCCGTGATGATCTGTGGAATCCTGAACTGACGAAAATCAAAAAGGAAAAAATTGTTATAGTCGATGGCAGATCGAAAAATCGAAAAGCTTCGTGCGATAGAAATGATACGTCAAAGAATGGAAAACGGAAAGGATGCTACAAGTGTTCTGAGTGCGGCAGACAATATGCTACTTCCAGCAATTTGTCACGGCACAAGCAAACACATCGCAGTCTAGACTCGCAATCCGCTAAAAAATGCAATACTTGCGGCAAGGCGTACGTGTCAATGCCCGCCCTCGCGATGCACCTGCTCACCCACAAGCTGAATCACAGTTGCGGAATCTGTGGCAAGCTTTTCTCACGGCCGTGGCTCCTGCAAGGACATCTGCGCTCCCACACCGGCGAAAAACCGTACGTGTGCGCACACTGCTCGAAGGCGTTCGCAGACCGTTCCAATCTTCGAGCGCACATGCAAACGCATTCGTCCGACAAGAAGTTCAAGTGCAACAGGTGCCACAAAACGTTCGCCCTCAAGTCCTACCTGAACAAACATCTCGAATCATCTTGCTTCAAGGAGAAGGACTCAATGTTCAGCAGTGACGACAACGAGGAAGATATTGTTGTCACATAACTTGCAACGGTACATTGCTAGTTATCGGGCGCCATTTTGACCCCTGTGAAAGACAACATGACTTCCACTCTGTAATAAAATGAAAAGACAAAAGAAAGCAATACTTAAAAAAAAAACCAAAAATTATAACTTCCTAGCATTGTAATATCTCACTTCAAATTTCAATTCTCATTTTTTTGCATTTTATAGATTTTAGTCGCGGTGAGACATTTCAGATCTACTAGACTTACTTACTAGGCATTAAATATATATATTAGACACAATGCAAAGAAGAAAAAACAGAAAAATATTTATACAAACAAACGCGTAGATTTTTACTAGAATAAGGATGTGCCCCGGACATCACATATTTGACGAGATTCATTTACCAAAGAAGAGTTATGTATTTAAACAAATCATCAATATTTACTTGAGAATTGAGAGAACTATTTATTTTAACTAGCAAAGTATCGCGTAAGTAGTTTTTTTATTAGGACTCTAGAGTGACTCATGCAACGAATATTTATGGAACACTTAAATGTAGATTTTTCAAAATTTTATAGAGATATTTGGAATATATAAAAAGAAAATTTAAGAGTTTTTTAAAGATAATGAATTCCTAAGTTTTTTGAAACGGTGTGCATTTTTGGAATTGAAGGACATATGAAGGAGAATTTTTTTTTTCAAACAGTAATAGAAAAGTATTTACGTAATAATTTGAATAACAATAAAACAAAAAATAGTTTTAAAATGCAAACTTCAACACAACACAACTTATTTGACAGACTGCTCGATCTCGAATGTTACTCCCTCCAATCGACACTGTCTTTTTGTCAGCAAATTTATTCTACTACATTTGCTTAACTCTATGACATTACCGTTATTACATTTGGTTCGCTTAACTCTAGGACATTATAGCAGAATATTTAAAAAGTCACATCATAGTGAAATTTTCACATCGAAATAACAAAGTGTTAATTTTTTTTTTCATATAATAGAAATTATATTGAAAAGATTCAATCTGTCGTTAACAAAAGCAGTCAGTCAAAATACTGATACTCGAATTGGAAAAGTTTTCAATAGCATAATATTACAGATGTTTTTTTAATGTTAGTTGTTATATGCCAGGCATAAATTGTTGTTAAAACAACGATTTTTGTTACTAGCTGAAAGACATTGTACAAATCTGATTGTAAAAAACCAATCCAAACGGCAAACAGCACTTTCAATTTAGTGTGATAACATAACAACGCATTGTTTCCATCAGTTCAATCCTTCATGAACAACCCTTTTTCTATGATCCTAGTTTTTATGAACCTTCACCTTCAACAGAAAAACTTCGCTTGCAAGGTAAAAAATTCAATGACAAACCCTGTTTTGTGATTACGCACGCTCAATCAACAATTATTACTATTGCAAAAATATCCTTGCCCCACCATCATTAAGCGAAATTCGTCACCGAAGTGATTGTCGAATCGTGTAATTAAAAACTGTAATATTTTTTTGTCCGTAATTATTTCTCACTTAAACATAAAAAAAAATGCGTTAAAAAACCAAAAATGACGAAATTAACTCAATCAAATTTCGCTTGATGATGTTGGATAACGAATTAAAAAGACCACTCGCGTCCTTCATTTCTGCAAGTCGTTTGAAATACCGTCCAGGAGCGTTCTCCTGGATGCCTCCCCCGCCCACCGACAAGGGCCCATTTATTTGTGTTTATTTCCGTATTACAAATTGCATCATTAAACTGCATCGGAGGCGGTGAACAACTTTGAAGCATGCATCACAACTTTTGCTTAGGGTGACCTGGAACCGTCACCATCCCCCCACCGGGAAATGCGAACCCCCTCTTCGTATTCCTCCATGAGTCTGTACCCCATAAAATACTCTTAGTGCAAGAGTCTGGGCTTTAGAATGTACTCAAGTAAAATCCTATGCAACTACAGTTGCAATGATTCTTTTACAAAAGTTCAACCCCTCGCAGCATCCACCTTCCCCCTCAAACTGTCTGCAGAATTTACTTGGTTGCAACAGCAACTTTTGCCGCGCTCTTCCGCGCTAGAAGAATTAATGTCTGGTTTGAGGGATAGAGGAACTTTGGGGTAGACGCTTAAGGATGGTCTCAAACTGAAATGAACTGCAGACTTTCTAACCATTATGCATGACCCCCTCCCCCTTAAGCTCGCTTAATGCCCGCCGCATGTGTGGTCCTGTGTGTTTTTCACATTTTTCCACCGATGCAAGCAATTCAGTTCACATTTCGCTTTAATAGGAGATGTAAGACTGTTGCACAAAACGGAAAGTAACGTACGATATGGTTTATTGCTTTCTGTTAAGGGTTGTTAATGGCTTTCGTTCAGCAACACACAAACATTTATTTGTCCGGAATTACATAGAGCGCACTCAGCTCTCACTCTGTTTCCCGATTTCTACAGAACAACGTATGCTTTTCTTCTACCCCCAAGCCTCACCATTTTCAGTTCTACCCGAATCCACCATCACTCTGTCAACCCTTCGCCCGTGTGGAAGTCGTTGTCGTGGCTGCCACCCCTATAAAATGGTCGATAAAATAATAGATAACACACAACAAATCTTTCAGGCAATATTCCCAGCCCCTATACGTCTTGGGTTCCCGCCCGTAATCGGAATGCACTGCCATTAAATGGAATGGAAAGGGTTTCAGTCGATGCCCAAATAAAATTGTACGATTCGATGGATCTGTTTCAAGGGCAATTGTAGAAAATATCTGATGTCTCTATCTTATTTGAAGATGTTTCCGTTATTTCAGTTTTTTTCCTGATTTTACCGACATACTAAAGTACGTCGAAACATTTTGGGCCGCTATTCCATTCGGCACAATCTTATGAATCACGAAATGGTGGAGCAAAATCGAAAACAATTTTTATCTGATTCAACAAATATGAATTTTGTACCGATTGATATTTCGTGTTTTTCAGAAGATATAAATTTGTTGTGTCACTGTTTTTTGAAGATAAAACATAAGTTAAATTTTAAACACGTTTGTAAATTGTTCTAGAATTGACGCAACAAAAGACTTTCGTTAACTTTTACGTGACCGTATTGAAAATAAAATCCGTTATTCATAATTCCAATGGCCCGAATTCAATAGTTCTACTTTTTAAAGAATTATTAATTACAATTAAGTGATTGACACAACGACTCCATGAATCTAAAAATTAAAATCTACATATTTCGTATAACAACAATCGAATATTAATTGGATGTGTTCAAAACAAAGTTCCTGCAGACATTTTCTCTAAGTTTTTAGAATTCGTCTAACGTTCCTTGCTTGTGTGGAACGCAATCTAGTACTATTTTCGTATAAACTTAAATTTTACACAGTTTCAGTTAGATAAAAAGGTTAAAACCACAATTCTCGGGCACCCAACGTAATAGTTCAACTTTAATTAATTACCTACTTCCGTTGTAGTCCGAATGCACGAACGGTGAAAGGAACAAGGAACAGGAACATACAACGATGTGGTCTACTTATTAATTCAGTGGTGACTCTTTTTGCAGTCTGGCACACAATTTGAAATCTAATTAGATGGCGAACTAAATTTTAAATTTCTGAGAACTACTACGCCTTTGCGCAATCAACAATCGACCCAAAAGTGTTAACGTTTCACCGCACATTCGAGCGAAAAGTAGTTTTCCCCACTTCCTCAGTCTGTCAAAACATCCTTACTACACGTTTCCAAACGCTAGACTGCAATAGTCCAGAAATTATTGCATTTTCATCAAACACCTACATACATATTATATACCGTTTAGTGAAATCTACAAGGATTTTAAACTGTTATAAAAATTTATGGTGTTGTCATTTTTCCACTGACATTTTCCGAATCTCTCTTTTCTTACAATTTTATACAATTTATCGTTTCATTGACATTAGAAAAACAATTTTAACTAACCACAGTTTCGGCATAACTTTATTTATTTGTTTACAATTTAAGGGCAGGTTTAATTCCACTTGAATTTTAGATAAATATTTGATGAGCATACCTCCCAGTAATCGATGGCAATCAAATTAACAATAAGTATAGCTATTATCGAGCTCGGTTTGCGTGGGCTTACAGTTATACAATATGCATTCCCATCTAAAAACAAGGCCGAAATTCATGTTTGTTAAGGGTTTGTTAAGGGTGAAATGATATTCGATTGTGGCGCATTTATTGTGAACACCAGATATTGAATGATATTTGTCAGGAATTGAAAATACTCGTATTTGTAAATGAAATGAAAATGTTTTAAAATAATATTAATAGCTGATGGGTTTTTGTGTTTACACTTCACAGATATGCATCATTACAGATTCTAATTTCCCATTAGGGTTAATGCCGATTAACAAAGTTTAAAATTAATTTGCATTGATTCATTACATTAACAAGAAGAATACGAATACGAATACGCAAAAGTAGTTTTGTCTTTTATAATTTCTATTCAAGTATGTTTAATGAATTTGAAAAAAAATTCCTTGACAATGAAAAATGTTACCTTTACTTTGAAATTCATTTTAAAAACATTTTTATAAATATTCACATTTCCTAAAGCTTTAAAAGCATGAATGCTTGGTAAATTTTAACCCGAAGGTAATTTAATAATTTAAAAGACTTTATAATTCCACCTCTTGATTTTTAATTAAAGTTTATTGTAAACAAAATATTTATGAATTTCCCGAAAAAAATTAAGTATAGCATTTTTATGGTTAGGGATTACTTGTTAAATCAGATCACGTCGCCAACCATATTACTTAATTTTCCCATTACCAAATTTTTTCATCATTAAGAAAGCTTAAAAATGTCTACCTCTGCGGTAGAAAAAAAAATACTTCGCAAGAATTTGTTCCGAAAATTAAAAACAGAAGAACTGAAGACTTTTAAAATGAAACTAATTATTTACATACCAACAAAACCTTGTGGATATCTCGCTCTCCACTGGAAGGACCTGCCCCCTCCCTCTAAGAAACGAATGCTGCCAGTCAAAACCTTCTATAATATTCAACGGCGGCGGCCGGGGCAAGTGGATCGCTACAGATCTCTTGTAAAATTTGCTGACGCATATTGAAAGTAGAAAGTTGCAGTAAGTGGCACTCCATGCTTTTTATACGACTTTCCATTTTCCATTTTCAGCAACTAAATTGCTGAGAAGATGAATGGGGGATGCGTGCGTGTAGTGGGTGGGGATCGGATAATAGGGCATGTGGGAGGCACACCGAAAGTGATTTCAACGGAAGATGATGCCCTATCGATTCTTGCACTCAGAGACATTGCATCTTTACTGTAAGCATACAACAGGAGCCTTTCCCCCGACCATTTCTTCCCACCACCAAAACTAGTGGAGTTGTTTTCATATTCTCCTGAACAAATATATTTTTCCAAGATGCAAGAATTTATCGTTTGAAGTTCATTTTTTGTGCTGGGTTTTCCTTGTCCTCCCACTACAAAAGTTAAATGGATTGCGATATAACTAAAAACTCGGAAAAGTCTCGGAATACTTTCCTGACTCCCCAAAGATATTTCGATTAAATCTTTCAATTTTCGATTCAACTTCAACTTCTAGTTTCTAGTTCAATTATAACAAAAATTTAATCTAACAACAATTAAATACGTAAATCAAAGTTGATTGAGTGGACATGTTTGTGCTTCAATTCCAAAATGGTTGAAAATGTTACAATTCGAACATGAGCATTTTTTAAATTTTGTAATTTTGAACTTGTTCGAGATTCGCTTATGTAACGATTAAAATTAGATACATATCAAAATGACAATACTAAAATTAATTGTAATAAAAAAATAAAAATAAATTAAAGTTTTTTTTTAAAATGCGCAATGCAAACTTCAAATTTAAACAAATTTTTGAAAGGATAATAATATTTTTCTACCCAGATTATGACTTCTAAGTTTGTTGAGACTGGACAGAAGAAATCAAACACACAATAAATGAATAAAAGTTGCACATATAAACATTTGTTTAATTCAATATCATAATTATTATGCAGTTTATGGTGTTTTATTTCTACTGTAACTCAACACATTACGGTTCAATTGATGACATTTAAAAAAAGCTGACATTGTCAATTCACTGTAAATTATGCAGAGACTTAAACAATTTATAAACAATATCCACAATTCCATGATCCAAAGGATTCCAAAAAAAAAAAAACAAAAAAAAAAAAATAATAATAAATAAAACTTTTTCGAATTTACAATAAGCAACGAGATTAATTACATAGCGGTTAACAGGAAAGCAAATTAGGTAAAGAATGTAAATTTTCGGTGTTTTAAACTCATGTCCACAATTCTTATTACAAAAATATTTAATCATATTTGAAAAAAAAATACTACTCTCTTAATGCTGATAAAATCAAATATATTGAACAGTTATTTAAATAAAATATTTGCTAGTGTTTATCAAGAGTTTCGAAGTTCACCGAAAATTTAGATTTTTACAAACACAAAGAAAACAATACTTGTAAAATGTGAGCAATATTTAACGCGTGGGAATATTTCTTGAAAAGCGGTAAATTTTGTTATCCCGTAAACAATTCCTACACTTACTTAAAAAGGACGAAAGTCAGTCCTACTGAATTAAAAAAAAAAATATATATATTGAGTTAATCGTATTAGCAAATATAAACCGTTACATAACAGACCAAATATTTGCATTTTAATTGTATTTAGGATCATGTATTTCAAGAAATGCAATACGGTTAATGAAAAAATAAATAAATAAATGAATAAAAATTCCAAAATTATAGAAAAAAAAACATATATTTTTAATAACATTTGTATAGAATTTTACCAAAATTATTGAACATGCAAATAGTCGATAATTTTTTGTATTAGATGCTTAGTGACATTAAATATTTTAAAAGACACCAATTAAAATTTCCTTTTTAATTAAATGTAAAACAAGTTAAGACTTTTGAAAATGAAATTCATGATATTGTAGATTAAGTAATTGTAGTCGATAAAAGTTTTGACACTAGACAGTAGAAAGGATCTATTTTAGTTTTTCATAAAAGTTAATTGCCAGCGCAGCCCTAAAAAGATATACGTACCAATTACTCTTCTTACAATAGGCAAAAGCCTCCGAAATTAGTTATTAATAATAATTAAAGAAAAATAATTATTATAAGAAACAGTAATAATATAATTAAAAACTGATACTCGTTGAACATAGAAAGGATTCTCATAGCCATTCTATTTCATGTTAATAAGAGGCACTTTTGTAGGGCATAATGCATACATTTAGATAATTAATATGTACTCAAAAAAGTATATAATGTTAATATATTATTTACCTGTACGTAACACGCGTATATACTTATACACATGATGTAATGATAGAGCCTTAAAAGCAATAAAAAGCAAATTTTCGATTGAAGTTTTTCTGTTGTACTGATTTTATTTTTTTTTTTTTTTGCCATCAAAAACGCTAACCAGTGAAAAAACTATAGAATCTACTAGAAAAAAAATTAGGACACACTCCTAGTTATACCTACATTAAAAGTATTGTACAAAATGTTAGTATTAATTCCTGGACCATCAGCAACTTTCTTGATTGCAAAGTGAACTTGTCCAGAATTCGGAATCGCTTCTTTCCGCTGTTGATTTTCAACTTCAACCAATTCCCACGAACGTACATCCGGTTTCCCCCCAACCGTATTCAGCCTAGTGGTATTGACTTAGGCATATCATCTTTGCATTGTAAAATTCAAAAGTTAAACATATTCAAGTCATGCTTAAGTTAAGCAAAAAAACTCCGAAAAATTGATTACACGACTCTCGCATAATGCCGTAAGTACGACACGGATCCATAAATCTTTCTACTTCAATTTTCTTCTATTTTCTGTAGCGGCATCAGTACTAAAAATATACAACAACATGAAGAAGCTGCGAATGGCAGAATTTTTTTTTTTTTTTTTTTTTTTTTTTCAATTCAATAAAGTCATATGCATACAAAGGACCCTCCCGAAACCAAGTCAGTTTCCGCAGAGGATCAACAGGAATTCTTCGAATTGAAATAAGGCTAACATTGTTGAAGGGGGGAATGAAGGGGATGGGTTAGGGTCGTATTTCGGAAGTTGCTTTGCTTGCTTTTTGTCCTGGTACCGTATGTTCCACATTAGCATCGCCCATACAGAGTTGAAAGCGCAAAAACAAACTTCGAAGGGATCCAAGGAATAGCCCGGATAACAACAAAAGATTCATCCGCTACATGTCGTAAGTAAAGTATACTGTTTGGCTAAGAAGGAGACTTCATTGCGAGTTAACTTGAAACGTGGGCGAAATTGACGAGTCAAGGGTTAATATCATAAATCATCCACAGCTTTAAGGATGTTCAGGACGGCTGATAATTGGATTTTAGGGGATGAATTGGTTCACTGGATATGGCAGTCGAAAACAACATACGAATGAATTAATCAACCAGAAAGAACTAAATTTTAAGGACATGTCGAAGATGTACGGAAATTTACAGATTATCTATGATTGTGACAAGATCTGAGGAAACTAATTACAACTGAAATAAGTAAGTAATGGTAATGATGGTAATAACAAGGATGAAATCAACAACAACGAAATACTGTGTGTTCTGGACATTGAAACATTCCGAATTTTTTCCTGCTGAAAGGTAATTTTTTTCCTAGTAACGGTAATCTTAAAATAATCGCGATTTCTTAACTCTTTTGTGGAAGTTATTTTACCATTTAAATTATAATAATAAACTACTGCTTTGTCATAAATATAAAATAAATAATAAGATATAGAAGAGTAGAGAAGGATAGATTGAATTTCATTGTTCCTCTAACAATTTTAGCGAAGAAACCGTTAGCTTAACGTCCTGTCAGGCTGTCACCCTGTGCCACGCACTCACATTTTTCTTCACATTCCGTGTTGAAATCGTAACTCAGAAATATCGAGCCAGAGGAAATTTAATCACTCACTGCACTATTTATTTTTGCCATACCTATACCTATTTACCTATTGTTATCCATAACTACCTACATAGGAAGGGGAAGGACGGGTATAACGGCCAGGCAAAGATTTTCTGAATTTTTTAACTGTTATACATATAATTGATCTAGAAACTTCAAAATGAAGCCATGAAGTAAAAAACATAGTTTTAATCATTGTTGTCAACCTATTGTTGACCTATGTTGTTGTTGTTGTTACCTATTGAGTTTTGCAGCCATGTTACCACTCTGTGAAAATAATTTCGTTTCAAAAGCCTAACTTGTTACGTAAATTTTTAATAATTACATGAAGTGTGGACATACCTTAGATCCGAGGGTATGAAAAAAGTGAAAATTGTAGTAACTCGTGATAATGCAGTTCCTTCTTCTTCTACTAACTCAATACAACTAACGGGACTGTAGGGGTAACATTCGTGAGTTTGCCGCAGGATAGCAGCACTGTACAGACTTACAAACTGATCTGACCGTTATGCGATGCTCGTCCTTCCCCTAGGGCCTAGCTACTTTGTAAATGTAATCCTTATATATGAATTTTGCAATTATTTGTGTAGCCATTGTATTATAAGTATTTCTCTAATGATCACTTTCTTATAGGGCTCAAGAGGATAAAAAACAGAAAAATTGGGACAGTCTCACGTAATATGTTAACGTGAAATACACAAAAACAGTTAGAATTGGATTCATTAATTTTCCTTGTGAAAAGAGTCTTGAATCACCGTAAAATTATCATCCTCTGAATACTTCCATTAAGATAACATCCGGTACGTTATCCTGACTGCGACCAGTAATCCTATTCATAACTGCATTCAGTTGACTACACAGCTTTGTTAATTCCGAAAGCCTTAAAGATTGCCTGCTGTTGCTCATTGAATGAAGGAAATTCCCACAACTGGCATTGCCCGGAAGTGAACCCATCATCATCCACCAGCAGCAACAACAACAGCACTAGAACAAAAATGTAGTCAATGGATGCATGAGGCAAGGATATCTGAGAGGACGAGCAGCACTCTCTTTCCGTTAAGCTTTTTCTGTTTGTGTGGGGAATGGTTAACCGTCGTTAGCTGGATAGCTTTCTCTGTTTTCAGAAAGATAAAAGGGATAAAGAGATTTTAATATGTGGAAATTTAATTTTTTTTTTCGCTATTGCTGGCTTTCTTTCAGCTGAATATCCTTTGCAAAGCATTTTATCGAGGATAAAGAACGATCTGCTTTTGTTTTTTTAACCGTACCTGATGAGGCAGTTGGTTGCTGGTGCTGCCAATGGAACTGGTGGGCTTCGACGCTGAAACAACACAAAATTAATGATAGGATGAAAAAGAAGAGGAATTCGGACTGGCCAGTTGGGTCCAGGTGAGTCCTGTGGCTGTGAAAACGGAAGTAATTTTGACGGCTTTCTTGCCTTCACCGTTGTCGTCGCAGTCCTATTTACCTGTTGCAAATTCAGTTAAGCAGAGCTTTTATCGTTGAATTTATGGAAATCCAGTAATATCCAAAGTACACAGAAAATGAAGGTGAGGATGTGCATTGTGCAACCTCCGTGAAATTAAACAAAAATAGTCAAACTTTTTTAGTTTGTTTGGTTTCAAAATTCACCGCGAGATGAATGAAGTAAAAAGGAATTTTTTTGGAAAATGTGTTTTCGGAGTATTTTCGCAATCATCTGGACATTCCACTTTGTACCCGGGATAGACTAAACCCAAGGTTTTTAAATAACGTTATAAATCACGTTCAAATTCTGTTCCAACGAATAACGTTCTGATATCGAAAAATAATAATGTTATGTTTTGTAACGGTGTTACGATATCCTTTTGAAAACAAAAGTCCTTTTTTATCTTTATTTATCCTTGTTATAACAACATCAAAATAAATCAAATTTATTTTTGCAGTATTCAAATTTCTATTTTATTCCGTTTGATATCCTCTTATAATATATGAATCTAGTTAATCAAAACTCAGATTTCCAATGTACTTTATGCCAACTTTTCAACTAAGTAAAAATAACAACCTCATCGCAAGGATAAAGTTGGTCTTCAATATAAAAGAAAAGCACTTTGCAGACAAAAACGGAAAAATCCCAAATACCTTACAAACATGTCCAAACACTGATAATAATAAGCCAAACTGCCAAACACAACACAGGAGAAGTTTGTATAGGTAAAGTGCAGCAGGAGCAACAAGAAAAATAACATCAACAACACAACACCCAACAGAAGATCATGAAACTTTGCAATCCATTGTCCTGATTTATTGCAAATAAGACCCACTTTCTGCACTTGTTCCACATCCAATTTATTTCTTTCGTCGAAGGATGCAGAGATCCTAGATTCTGGAAAATCATATTTAAACAATTTTTATCATAAACATTCCTAACAAGCACTGCTCCTAAATATTTATTCAACGAACCGTTTACTTAAAAATTTCCATCTTTATTGGTTTCCTGGAGTTCGGAAGGAAGAAAGGATCCCTTCGGAGCGTGTTTATCTATTTATGATCTAGTTCTTTGTGTTGTAAGTACCTGATGGGTAGAATGTCTCATATTTGCAAATATCTTACTTCCTATTGATGTCAGAACGGTGATGGATAAAATTGTGGAAGAGTGGAAGAGACGAAGTCTTGGCGACCAGCAAGTTATTCCCACTCAGGTGCAAAGGTACAACGGGGGTTGCTAGTTCCAAAAGTCTTTGGAACGTATTTTCACGGTTGTACCTTGAAAACCATTTTACCCGACGCTAAACAAAAAACTCAAAATTTATTCAATTTCGATCCTGATATGATTCCTCCTTATTACGCTATTCAAATAGGATTTATATATTTATTGAAAAACATTTTCCTATTTACCCACACTCATGTTATCGGCCCCCGCTCCCGTGCACACCTACAAGGTTTGTCACCCGTTGTTCTATTTGCAACTACATCCTGTCTGTAGCCTCTTCCTCACCTCTTGCTCCCCTCGTACCAGTTATCCATTTTGGATTCCATTGAATGTGCATGTTACTACCTGATTCGCTGGCATGTACCCGACTACATTTTACGTAGTTTCATTTTCTAGTTGAATAGCTTTGACATGAATAAATATTGACGGGGGAAGGGGGATGGCATTTGTCATTGTCATACCACGGCAAATAGCTCTTCAACATCACGTTTTTAGCCCAGACATGTCACATATTGTAAAATTTTATTAACGGACGTTTTTTACGTTAATTGACTTGTGCAAGATTTGTTGGATGAAGCTGTTGCGCTGAAACACTTTCGCTTGCATTAATAAGTCAAACTCACACACACCATAAATAATTGATCAAACGACTCACTAATGGATCCTGCATGCAGGGGAAAACATTCAACAATTTCAATCTTACATATCAGCAGGGTTCAGTAAATGAATAAACTTTTTTTTGTACTCAAATCCTTTTGTTTGGATAAAATGCTTTTGACATGGATTTTTTGTCGATTGAAAACTGTTTAACATGCAGTTTTAATTTTGTGTATTGCATATTCATATGAATAAATCAATACTTTAATTTGTAAGCATTTAGTTTTCATCTCCTTTAGCAAAAGCATATATTTTAGTTAGGTTTATATTGTGTAAAATATTTTTTTAATGCATAAAATACTACCCGTTACGCGGTTTCACCCGGTGCGATGAAAATCAATCTGTAATTTATATACAGTAGGTAGTATCTTATCGATGTTAAAAATCGATCTATTAAAAAAATATCGATATCTTCCAAACACTGATAACGGACAATTTTATTTTATTTACATTAATTTACCCCCACTTTCCCTCTCCTCACAAAAAATCAGTCGTCAATTGGGTTCGCCGTTTTCAATTTCGAATTCTTAATAGTAGATTGGAAATCAGTGACTTCAAAATATCCTTAGTTCCAAATTTCCGCCAAATTCGTTGAATTTTGAAAATTTTCGGTCACCATATTGAATTCGCCATCTTGAATTCACACAATATTTTGATAGACGCAGAAGAAACTCGTGCCGCTAGGCAAAACACAAAACTTGTGTTATCAATTTTGTGAAGCAATGAAATTATTTGTTGTGACAAATTAGAAAATAAACTACTTGCAATGAAAATTGTACCAGAGTACCTATTACCTTCACTCTTCAGCCTAATGAAATATTAAAGCAAGCATTTAGGCGTGATGAAGCAACAAACAAATAAACGAACTTTCGATTTTATATATAAGTAGATAATAAATTTCTAATTTGTAATTTATATTTTAAATATTTTAGGAAACCTAAATGCAAATAAATGCAATACACCAAATTACCGTTTTAACAGAAATTAAAGCCGAAGAGGGAGAACAGAGTCAACTTGAAGCTTATGTCAAATTCAAAATAACAACCATTGTAAAAAGCGAGAAGTCCTCAATTCAAAGTTCAAATTAAAAATGATGTCAAAGGTCAAGTACTCAACCAATCGATAAGTCAATAAATAATCAAGGAATAGTTTGTTCAAGTTGATTGCCTCGTTGAACTATCTCTTAAATAACGTGAGTTTTTCTCCCTGGAAATTCAATAGAAATCATTACTTATAAGTTTGGATAAAATTCAATGTATATCTTTGAAAAACATAGGGAATTTTTATATAGATTTGCATCATGCAGCATCATGCATCATGCAGCATTTGGTTGTGTCCTCTGGATGAAATACCTTTACAAAATTTTATAAATTTGAAAGGATTCACTAATTGGAAATTCGAGAAAAGTTTCGTAAAGTATTTGCATTGGAGCGATCCGCTCTGGAATTGTACATTTTCAGATGGTATTCGAATTCAAATGGAAATGAATTTTCAAAAATTAATCCTAACCTTTTAGATTGTTTAAATGGGTTAAGTTGAAAGTTTCGTTTTAAGTTTGCAGCAGATTCTTCTCGTAGTTCTATTTTGCATACCTTCTTAACAACAACAGTTCGCTTCTCCGATAAAGAATCCAGCTAAAAAAATTTTTTTTTCTGCAAATTAGAGCACCTCTAGGCGCTATTGTTCAAGGACACAAAAACCAATTTCACTTAACCCTCATCAGCAGCTTCATCGGAAGTTTACCCTACAAAAGAGTAATAACACGATGGTAACCCTTTAGCGCGTAAAACAACAAACCAAAGCATTAATAAAGCTGTTAAAGTGATTTGGCATATTGCGCTTGACATGAAAAGTATGTAAAAAAGCTACAAAAGGACGACCATGGATAAAATAAAATGAAACAATCAAAAAAAGAAGAACCAAAAGCAACACAAAATAACACCAAAGTCAACGCAACATCATACTGAAAAAAAAAATGTTCTTGTAACAAAAAGCTTAAGCTTCGTAACGAGTCCGCGATGAATTTAGTGCTACCGCGGATTTAAGTGGGGAGCATAAAGCTTTTAAGTAAATTTTATTACTACGATGAATCCCCGGGGAGCTAAGGACACCTATCCAAGCCGAAAATTCCTTTTTACGGTACGTAAGATAGCCGGGAGCAGAGATTGCCAGAGGATTTACCCAACTGAGCTCCTTTAACCTTTTAAATTGCACATTTATGGCATTTGGCCATGACAAAGATATCATTCGGGGGCGATAGATAAGACCTGTGGAGCATTTCTTCCTTTTGCGGTTGACCTCTTAAGAGAGCTCCTGCAGTCCGCACGAATGGATTCTTCGATTACGTTCACCGATCTCTATGGGTTTGTTTCATCCATTTGGGAGTGGCTGAAGTCCAGCTGAGGTCCGGAGTGGTGAAGGTTTATGAAATTTTGTCACGTAAATTTTCCCATCATTTCCGTGAACCTTTTCCGTTTTTCCATCTGAATGATTGCAGGGGATATTGCAGCGCTAGCTCGAAAAGAGGTTCCCCATTATGTGTAAGAACCTTAAGATATCCTTGCCGAGATGGTGGTATGACTTTGGTGATAAATGGAGGGTTCTTTGGATGTACAGTCAAATTTTAATTTTAATTTTTTTTTTTACTTTACGAAATTTTTTCGAAAGATGAATATACCTAAATTTAATTTGTCCGAGAACTTCTTTAAAGGACAAATTCGAATTTAATTCATTGATGGATCTATTAGAATCAAGAATGTCGAAACAAAAGAAAGTAATGAAGGAAATTATGTGTATCAAATCATACAATTTAAATAAAATTTGTTGCTCCCTAGAGTTCCTAAAATAATTTATTTCTCGCCCCTTTTTTGGCTGCCATTTTTATTTGTAGGCGAGAGTGTGCTAAATACAATGCAGTTTATTTTGTTTGGAGAGCCTACGACAACCCACTGTTGAGTAATTTAAAAATAATCTAAGATGCCTGCAATTCTGAAAAATCGCGTGCGACCTCAAAGTTACAAAAATCGCCGCCATTTCTCAACCGAACACAGTTAAAATTTTTAAAACAAATAATTACGAGCTAATAACTCATTAGGGAATACACCCAGGAAATGTTAATCTTTTCTGAGATGATCGAGCGAGCAATTTAATTTTATCTGTATCACAAAAGAAATGGATTGACGACCCAAGTGTACCTGACTATTTTCATCCAACTTTGATGGTCCATAACTTCTAAACTAGTTGAGTCTCAATGATTAAACTTATACAGCATATTTATGTTAACTAGAAGTGTTTATTAAACACTTTTCTTTTTTCACTCAGTTCGTTTTAAAGTCTTCAAAATGGCTAAAATCGGATAATCCGCTATCTTTGACCATCGAGCAAACGAAAGCGGCCATTAAAAAAAAAAGGGGAAGGAAATTTGTGATTGACGTCCTGATAAAAATTTCACAAAAATTAAAAATGTCGTCCAACCATGCCTGTATGATTGATCAGGACTGTATAAAAAAAACTATTTCTTCCAATGCTTCGAAAAAGTAGCGATATGCTAAAAGCAATTATTATATAGTGTTTCGGAAATGAGGATCTTCCAAGATAGTGGGTTATTTGATTTGCAGAAAAGAAAACACAACCCTTTGCTGTTGTAATATGCAGATACTAGTAAAATTCGAAACTTCGAGGAAACTTCATAATCTAACGGACTTTGTTATCAGTGTAACCGTTCCTGGAGATAAAATAGAGGATTCATGCCATTCTTCGAACAGAGGTTGTATGTGGAGCTATCAGATGCATTTCCGGAATGCCGATATCAAGCGATGGTTCCCTTACCCAACCCCAACAGGTCTTAGTCCTCGTAACGCTGAAATGAACGTAAAGAAAGTGCATTCATGTGAATCGATAGGAAGATTTCTTCAAATCTGCCACCGAACGGCCGCCATCATTTGTTCAATTTTATCAGTTTTGATAATATTATATGGCTTTTTGATGTTCAAGATGCCGGAAAATAGAAAGAAAACATTCCCAGCCGCCACAATCTTCTTCCAGACCAAAAGCCAATCGATATTGTTTTCATTTTTTTTCCTCTGATGTTGAGACGATGGCGCACAGAATGCAATGCCATTGTTGGCTTCTGATGAAATTAAAGTCTCGTCCTTAATCTTCGATCTCTTTGTCTTGACAGTATAAAACGAAATCGAATTAGCAATAACCGACCATTCTCTTCTAGTTCTGCTGTGCCATCTGTCGCGAGGGGTAGCTTCTTTCTAGACCAGGGTGAACTCATTTTCAGTGGAGCCGTTTTATCGTGAAAGGACACTAAACGATGGGCGAACTCTTACAATTGATACAATAACGAAATAGCTCTTATCGTCTCAAGTCTGGAATTTAATTAGACTGGAAAATTGTTGAAAACTCCTTCTTACAAACAGAAACGGTCGAAAATAGTAAAATTCAGGACATTTGAATTTCTACTCATTACCAAGGTAAGTAGGACAAACGCAAAGGTCCTTCGTTTCAAGTAGATGCTTACTATGGACTGTAAAAGAGCATTATCTTGTGGATGCTTTACAGTCACTAAAGATATCCAATAATTGCGAAATTCAAATGTAAATGGCAATTTCTAAGGATATTGTTGGATTTCTACCTATCAACATTTTCAGCAAAAAACAATCATTGAAATCATTTAATAACATAAAAACGTTTTCTAAAACTTCGATTGGATAATGATTGCAACAATTGGTGTTACCAGCTGATCAGAAATTTTACCAGTGTGCAATGTCGACGACGCTAACATTTTGATTGTTTTTTACTGCAAACAATGCCAAAAATCTCCACACAATTAATGCTGTCCAAAAGTTCAACTCCAATAGGACCTCGTACCAACCGAAAATGTTTGCAATTCTCTCAAAAAAAAAGTTCTTTTTTGTAATTTGTTAAATGAATTTTTCGTCCTGATGGAGGTATTCTTATCCTTTAATTACGTTGAATACGCAATTAACTGTCGTGAATGGCGCCACTTAACGAAAATTGTGCAAATTGTTGCTAATGAAGAGACAGGACGCTGTTCAATGCACTGGAAGTTTATATATATATATAAAGATATAGATACATATTTTTTCATCATCTCTATAACCGGAAACTGCAGCAACAAACCATTAATTAGAGCCACGGAATTTTTAATGTCGATTTTTAATAAAATTTTGAATGCAAGTTAATTGCCGATTTCACAGTAATGGACTTGACTCAATTTTAGCAGCAAACACATAATAACTGTGCTCATTATTGTAGCTGCCATGGACCATTTGAACAAAACAAAAAAATGTGCAAACAGGAGTACAGGACACCCGAATTCTTTCTCATCTGCAATTTTGTTTCTGCATGACCTCAATGGGGGGCGAAATTCGCATGATGGCGTTTTATTGACACTATACTGAACATTGGAGGGACTCTCACTGCCACAACCCTAATATTATAGGGATGGAAATTTCCTGTTTCCAGAGTTTTTGGTTGCATTTCAAATTTAAACTGATTTAAAAATAGTGAAGGATTTTTTTCTAAAATGTCACGGCTAAATGTTTTGCTTTTGATATTCCAAAGTTCTTTTTTATGGTAAATTATCCTTTGGAATATTTTATATGTATATACTATATATTATGCAATATGCGTGCGTGTTTGCAATTCGGCTGAAAATTTTAGGAAAAATGTGATAGAAATCTAAAATCTTCAGTCCACCATAAAAGTTTGTCTTTATCTCATAAATACAAAAGAAGCCAGGAAAGTAATTTACAAAATTTCCATTTTTATCCGTCTTGATTTCTAGAGTTATAGAAAATAGAACATCGATTCGCGACGCGCATCGAAATTTTTAGCCCCTAGATGTAGGCTACCTATATAATATGTGTATATAGTATATAGTTATTATTATTGTACAATAGTTTTGAGCACACGTTTGCAACGCAAAGAAATAACAGTGACAGAAAAAAATAACTAAGTATTCATGATTATGGGAAGTGGATGTCCGTTTGTCTGTTGTCTGTCTGTTGTCCAGCCAGATGATAACTCAAGAACTCTTGCAACTAGAAGTTCGTCATTTTTTAAATTTGATACAATAATATTAAGTTAAATTTGTGAGGTCAAGTTCGAAGATGAGCACAATTGGTATAAGTACAAGATCGAATGGCAATTAAATTTTTCAAACTGCACAGTAGCCAGTACTTCAATAATTCAAAATAGGTAGGTATGTATTTGTCGATAGTTTTATTTAAAATATATCAATATTGCCGAACTCTGGCTATAAAATGATATTATCGAAACAGTTCGCAAAAGGATGTATGTCATAAAACAGTGCATGCTCCATCCTTTCAGTCTTCATAGGCATGTATGATTGATCCTGTGAGGGTAGATTCCTACAGGAGAGCTACATTAAGAATGACGGAATTATTTTGTTTTATGATTTAATTACGGTCAGCCTTCCATACAAATTCATTGGCAACAACACTTGGAGCTTCTCCATTATACAAGTTTTAATGTACAACCATAATTGTTTACAAGCAATGACTGGAGATTATATTTGCTTAGAACATACGCGGTCAAAAGGTAAATTAATTTCAGACTTTTTGATGCTCTTTACATAGATGACGTAATATTATATGTATTTACAATTAACGGTATAGTAAGTCTGTGAACTTCCACGATGTTTTACAGAAATTGAAATTTCAGAAAATTATAATACGATAAACCGTTGCTAGATAACAAAATGGAATTAAAATAAACTGAACAAAGTTTTTAATATTTTCTAGTTTCTAAAATAATTTGGTGAAACGTGATTTACCGTAAAATATTATATTAAATATAATTTCAATTCATCTCGCAAAAGACGAAATTGTGTTAACAAAATTAAAATGCGAATCCACATATTGTCTTGTCTATATCTATTCTATTAAAATAAAAACATGCAAATTAAAACCTTCTGACTGACTTATAAAAAAAAGACAAAAACATTGAACGCTTTGCAACAACAGAAAAAGTAACCATATCCTCTTTTCCGTTACGTAATGCGTATTCCCAGTTTAATCCTTGTGATAATTACACCAGAGTCATTAAAGGTTTAACCACCCTCAAATCCCTAGTGACCCCAACACGTTCAAACCCTCCTTCTGTAGTCGCTAACGTTAATAATCTTGTAATTTCCGTAAGTGTTAAGTGCTCTTGGAGTTCGATAAGAAAACGATGATATAATTTGCGGTGGAAATTGTGCAGCACTGGCTGCGACTCCAACTCCTGTCTCCTGATGCATCCCCAGAACAGACAGCATTCAACAGGATCGCCGACATTTTAACGTATATTCGAAAGTAAATGATCTTGGGGAATATGTAGGCAGTCAACATGACAATTCCCCATTGGATGACATTTCATTAACAACAATGGATTTTCTCGCAACAAATATCATTGAAAGTATGCAAGTGCGACACCGATGGACGACACCTAGGACATTTCACTAATGCAGCCGGAGTCCCGTTGAGGGGCGTATGTAAAATAGATGCCCTCTTATCGTTTAGCGTTCGTTCCCCATTAATGGAGCTGACTTCGGAAGACAACGGTGTCTGGTACCTCCCCGCAGACCTTTGGGGCACTTCACAGACAGAAACAAAGTCCTCATCTCCAAGGCAACATCGGCAAGTGCGGATGAGCAAAAGTGGATATAACCAACCGAGTTTTAGCAGGTATGCAAAATTGAAAAAAAAATAGAACAATGCAAAAGCACACATACAAATTGTTTGGTTTAATTTGTTTGCGAATTTATACATCCCGAAAACTGTTGAGATGGCGTCTACTCCCACATACCGAATTCACTCGACAGTAAACCGATTTGGTTCAAGTGTCCTGCGATAACATTTTTGCCGCTGACATTCAGTCGCATAAATTAGAAAAGGGAGACGAGGTCCTCGAGCGCGCGATTGATATGTAAATCACTGGATTGGGCGGACAAATAAATTCGAGTTGATGTTGTTATCGACCAAAAAGTCCATCTGAAGAGGCTTTTCTAGTCCTCGGTATGCTTCTAGTCAGCCACAATCACCCACGAAATATTTCGACGGTCAAGCGGTCCTGGCGTGTCCTGGAGTGACTTGCGATACTTTAACACAGCCGAGCACTTGAACCTGTTTATTAAACCGCTAGCAAAAAGTGGACGCAGTCAAAATCAATCATTCAGAATTGCTTTTTTGCTCCCCAGTGTTTTTTTGTGTTGTTTTTTTAGTCAACTGCAACTGGTGTTCTCCCCCTTCCGGTCTGGACGCTGTTAATTAAAGGTTTGTACATTGTGAAGGCCTGAAGAGGGCGCTCTCTGGGGCAGAACTTTCTGCAGGTTACTATTTTCTCTGGTTTGTTGTTTCTCATTTGCGTTTTATTTGAAAAAGACAAACGAGCGGAAAATATTTTCACCCCATCCTTGACATCCTTCGGTCGATGGTAGCCGGCTCAGTCGCTTCTAGCCTGTGGTCAGCACTATGCCACCGACCGCCCAACCACCCCAAACCACCCCCATGCCTTTCCCGCGTGAGCACTTCCGAGTTTAACTCAAGTTCGTAATGAAATGTTTGCTGCCGTCGATTTTGCTGCGGCTGCTGCTGCTGCTGTGGCCGTTACTGCTGCGCTATTCAGTCTCGTAATTTTTTGTTTTGTATCCAATCAAATGAAATCAGCCGTGACAAGCCTCGAATGGAATAAATGTTTGGTCTGAAAATTGTTTCCACACTTGCGTCCTCTTCTCGGCTTTACTCTTCACTGAGTAATGAAATAGACTGGAGACTGGAGAGGAGAGGCTTTTTGTATCCTGATTCCTGACTACTGCATGAGGCTGATCTAGTTCCAATGAGAAGGCTGGTTTTACACTGAAAAATGGTATTCAAGCATCGGGATGAACACTGAACACCCAATTTTTGTGATTTCCAAAGTACAGCTCACTTTCAAATATCCCTACCCAGCCATTCGTTAATTGCAAACATATACGCCATAGATTACGATTCTAAAGTAATAGGATCCTGGGAAGTGCATAAAGCATGAATTTGAAAACCGATTGATTAGAGTTTCATTTGGAGAGGATGTATCAAGTTTTTTTTTTAACAATTTCGTGATTTCTGGATACATACGAATTTACACAAAAGAAGAATTCACGCAAATCCATTAAAAAGTCCCAAAAGGTAAAATTTCACTAATGTTCCTAATCCTTTCGTTCCCTAAAAAGAATTGACTCGCCCATGATGAATTGGCTCGGACTTCCTTTTTTTATTAGAAATAGAATATTTTACTACTTTTGAAATGAAAATTTCACGAATAATCTATTAGACTATTGTATGAATTTTCAAAAAGGATGTGTATTGTGTATCCGTAAACAGGAATTCCAAATAAATGCTGATAATCAAAATTAAAGGTTAAATGGGGACTTCCAAAATAAATTTATTTTTGCGATGCAAAAAAATGTTTGCCGGGTCACAAAGTTCGATGGTATTCACGCATGAAGGCGGAATCGGTCCCCAAGGAGCCTGTTGATACCCCTTCATCGTGTTTTCTGCGACCATATTTTACTCAATAGCAAGCAAGCGGCTGCTGGCACTTTATCTGCTGCTTTATATCTCGATCGCTATAAATATCTGAGAGAAAGATATGTTGAGCCTCTGAAGAAAGATAAAAACAAATATAAACCAGGCCAAGGTTTGCTTAAAGAATTACTTTCTTGCGACTCGAGTAGTTTCATTGGCATTTTAGCACTTAGTACATCCTGCAATACTTGAAAGTGTAATCTAGCGTCCAACCGAACGATGATGTCAAGACTAAACCAAAACCTTATCTTTTTCTTTATTCAATATTCTAAAAATTAAACCGAACAACGAAATCGGAAGGAGCAGGGACCTTTAACTTAACTGCAGATTGTATTTGGAAACTCTTGATGATATGTTGAGGTTCTTTCAGATGAATAGATAGTAAGTGCTGTTCAACTTTAACCAGGAAGGCTATTCTACTGCTCACAGTTTGTTTTTCCAATGAATTTTCTGCCTGCCGGAATACGAAATATACTACAAAATAAAAATTTAACGATTCCAGACTGTGGCTTTTGTTTGTCGCTCATTAATTTGCCCACGACAGCCTAACGACATTATTTAATCGACAATATCATATTATTCAATTGAAAAGAGGCCGGGAATGGCTTTATTAACAACTTAAAATATTAGGGCCCCATTTCAATTTTTATTTCAATTGCTTCGTGCATGCTCAATATCAGGGTCATTATTGAAATTATTACGGAATAATTTTTTATTATCACTAAACTTACCCGCTAAGAGTTCAGCATTCCAAGGCGTCTGCAAGCATACAATATACATACACATATACAGAAAATCGTATAAAATTTGTTTCCATAGATATCCAAAAGCATAACAACAACCGAAATTTATAGTAATCAAAATAATGCGAAATTGATTTCAGCTAAAACAACAAAATATCGTTACTCTTCTATAAAAAAAAATATGTTATTAATTGCCTACCCTTAGCCGATCAATCTGGAATTAAAATCACAATATGGAAATTAGTTTCATTCAACACAAAATCTACATCTGTCTGTATTATTACTTTCTAACGTTGTCATAACGTTTTCAAACATTATCCCCGTTTATAACGGAAAGAAATGCAAACAATTTGTGTTGTAAATTGTAAATAACTGATTCGTAACAATGCAGCGCTTCTGGTTGTGTCAAAACGTTCTTCCATTTTGAAGTAGTTTTCAAAGAACCTAGAGTTCCAAAGTAGTGGAAGCGCATTTTTTATATGACTCTACTTTTGAAGTTACTTTTGAAGTAGGTATGTATTTAACTTAAGACCCCCCCCCCTATCCACTATATGTGTACAATTCAAATAGGAAAACCGCCGTCGAACGCTTTTTCGATCTATTACTTGACAGGTTCCATTAGTTCCACATTTTGTATATGTTGAAAACTCACATTAAGCTGGTTACAGCACAAAATTTTAAAAAACGGATATTACAATTTTAATAAGTTTGCACTAAACACTGTAACGTTCTTTCGCATCTTTGCATACCGAGACGCAACAAAAAGCGATCTCATCAGATTTGCAGACTTTTTAAGTTCAATTTGCAATCGGTGTTACCATAGCTGAATACGGAATTGTACTAGAGGAACATCACAGCTTGAAACAGCTGATTACTCTCTGATTACTTTCTCAATACAAATTTCGAAGGGGTTTCGTAAAGAACTTCTATCAACACTGCAAAAAATTGTACGAAAATTGCAATGTAAACAAATTACATTTTATTTTATTTTGTTTACCTTTATTTATTTTCATTACATTGTTTTCGTTCGTAGATTTGTCTTGTTTTGGCTTATCTCTCCTTATTACTTTCTTGACAGATAGAATGTCAAATAAAAGCAATATTTGGAGTATAGAGCGAGAAACCAATTTTGTCATTTTTTTTTTTTGTACACGATTTACAATTGGCAAAACGCCATATTTTCTTGTTCTAAAGAAAAACTCAATTGTGACAGTAACAAATCTTTCATCACTTTCTTTGTTTAGCAAAGTTTCATAGTTATTACACATGAGAATTAAATCATGGAATCGTGTACAGCTGTTGAAAAGGAACTAGACCGTGTGATCTTAAAGTTTACTGGAATCCGAGAACACTCGGAAAAAGTCATAGCAGATGTTGTAGCCCTCTTTGAGGAAATTAAGAACGCATTAGTGCATGGTAAGATCGAAGCCTAATTCTTACGATAATAGTTGAAACTTGAAAGTACCCTAATAATAAAATCACTTCTATCCAGTCAATTATTATGTAGAATAATAAAAGAAAATTGTGATGTGATCTTAATTTTGTTTTGAAGGTATATTGTTTACAACACTTTATTGTTCAGGTGGCGTAGTTATAGTAACGAACTCCATTCTACTCCAATTTGAGCACGAATGGAGTTTGTGTTAACGCATTTTTATATCTCTCTGTAAGTCCACTTTAAATCATTTTTATTTATTTTTTAGATATGACCGTATCAACGCAAGATGATAATATGAAGATATCAGAAAAACAAGTTTGTATAATCAAAGAAGCATTAGCGAAAACAAAAGAAAAACTTCAGCGAATTACATCGGAGCATCGAGATCTGCATGGAGCTGTGAGCAAAGTTGGAAAAGTCATTGATCGAAACTTTGTGTCGGACTTTACAACAACAGCTCGAACAGATGCCCTCACAGACGAAAAGAGCTTAAAACTGTTGAACAAAATAGTGGCTCAACATTACTACAGGCAGGGCATGGAGGACGTCGCCCAGGCTTTGATTGAGGTTCCCATAATCAATATGATACCGATCCTATGATGCAAAACTATTCAAAGAACCCTCGTAATTTTTGGTCAACAACGAATCTATCTATCATTGCAAAATCACCTATAAAACGTGATAAAAATTGATCTAGAATAGTTTGGCTCATGCGAACGGTGTACAAATTATTTTTTAAAAAAATATTTATCATTTGCCAGGAATCTGAAATGCCAGAAGAACTTGCACACGAAATATACGACTCTAACGGTTTCTTCGCTGAGATATACAAAATTTGGGAAGCTATTTTGGATCATGATCTTCGACCAGCCTTAGAATGGGCAGGAAAACACTCCCATGAATTAGCCGCTAAACATAGTGCATTAGAATTCAAATTACACAGATTAGCTTTTATGCAGGTGAGAGAAATATTAACGCTGTAATTACGTCTAAGAATTTAATTTCCTTCCAGATATTATTGCGTGGAGTAAATGCCCAAACTGAAGCAATCACATATGCCCGAAATAATTTTTCTAAATTTGTGGACAGATTTGAAAAGGATATTCGCAATTTGATGGGCACGTTAATATATCTTCCAACCGGAATTCAGAATTCCCCATACAAATATTTGATATCATCAGAAATGTGGACAGAAGCCTCTTATGTGTTTTTAAAAGATGCTTGTAATACTTTAGGGCTAAATAAGGATTCTCCTCTGTCGATCGTGGTGAACTCTGGATGCACAGCTCTACCAGCATTGCTAACTATAAAACAAGTTATGTTGTCTCGGCAGGTTTTAGGAATTTGGACTGGAAGAGATGAACTTCCAGTAAGTATAAAATTTTATTTAAATTAAAATGAAAATTAAAACCTATTCTTTAAAACTAATCACCAAGTGGTTAAAGTTAATATTTATTTATCTTTTAACACTCTATAACACGAATCCCTTATTTTTTTCAGATTGAAATTGATTTGGACCCTGAAAACCGTTACCATTCAATTTTCGCTTGTCCGATTTTGCGGCAACAAACATCTGAAGAAAATCCTCCAATGAAATTAACATGTGGTCACGTGATTTCCCGAGATGCACTAAATAAACTAAGCAATGGGCCTATGTAAGTAACACCATTATTCCCTTCAGTTATTAGCTCTATTAAGTACATTATGCGTTTCATTTCTACAGTTTGAAATGTCCCTACTGCCCAATGGAACAGAGTCCAGATGACGCCAAGTTTATATATTTTTAATGTGACTGGTAGGATTATTTTGGTGTTTAATTTTATGGATACACCTATTACATAGGCTTGAAGAACATTAATATTCTTAAGTAAGTTTTATTGAATTATATATTTATTGTTATTGGTGACAGTCAATATAAAACAAGAGTAAACTGTAGAGTCCTTATTTGAAATAAATGCTAAACAATAATATTTAACGTTATTTAGGAAAATAATTGTTTCTGCTTCAACGATACAAAAGCAATAGATCAATTTTACTGTTTTAAGTAATGCCACTGTTTTAAGAACACTTCTGGAATTAATAAACAAATGAAATAAGTGAAATGTAAGGAATCCTCTGCATATATCCTACTCTACGTTTAAATATAAAAATTTAACTGCAATTTAAGTGGATAAAGTTCGATCAATGATTAAACATTGATTAAGTAATTTTAAAACTAAATAAAATTTAAATAATTTTCAGATTTAATTCAATGTAATACCATTATTTTGCAAACAGAAAGATTTAAGATTTCACATTTATTGCTTGTCAAAGGACACACGTCTTCCGGTGCTCACACTTCTCCAGTAATCCAGTCAGTCTTTCTATTTCCTTATTTCTTAGCTCAAGTGTGGAACTGATTTCTAATATCTCTTTATTCTTCTGCTCTAATTCCTTAAGAAGACGAAGAATTTCACATTCGTTTTTTAAGGCATTTTCATGAAGATTATGTACTTCTTGTTTCAGTTCTTTTATCTTAACATCCTTTAATTTTAGATCAACTTGAAACATATTGAGATCCGGTAGATTCTGGTCTAGATTTATAGATGTGATTGCTTCCAGTAGTTCTGAAGTATTTGGTCGAGATTTTGCATTGGCGAGTAAACTGAAGCAATACATTATATGTTGGTAAGGATAAATTATTATTGTTGTTTTTATCAATTAATAAATACCTTCGTATTAGTTGTGATGAATGTATTTGCTTAGTTAGTTCAGGTGGCAGTTTTCCATTTCTAGCATTTTCTATGGTACGAACGCGTTCCATATCTGTACTAAACTTTAATAGCAACTCAAGCAGTATAATGCCGAGACTGTATATATCACTCTAAAATGTATAAATTTAGTTTAAAAAAACGCATGTGGCATCCAGAAATTTACCTTCGGATTGCATTCTCCTTGCAGTTGTTCCGGTGCAGCATATAAAGGCGTTCCAAGAGGTATGCCTCTATGACTGTTTTGCAGTGGACAAGCCAACCCGAAATCTCCTAATTGAACACATAATTGTCTATGACTTTCTCCGCCTAAGAAAATGTTGCTGGGCTTAATATCATGATGCACAATGCCTTTAGAATGAATGTAATTCAATCCTGACAAAATTTGTCGAAAAATATCGTTCACAATTTCAAAATGATTTGGCACGACCACATCCTTGAAGGTACTTGAATAGTACTCCTCAAAATTACTGCTTATGTTTCTCTCTTTTAACCATTTTTGTAGAGTAAATTGACATAAGGACATTTGAATATAGAGAATAGCAATTTTTGATTTACGTTGAAATGATTCAACAGAATCATCATTACTTTTGTATTTGCATATTCTATTTTGACTTTGTGATACTGAATTTGTTGTGCTACGTTGAAATTGGATGAAATCAGAATATTCATCCTCAGTACTTGATTCATTCGAATTAGATTCTGTTGAGCTTGTCTGTTCTGTGTAAAGATGCTTTTCTGAGTCAAAATCGGTTGCTTCGTTTCTAGAAACGAATGGTTCCAACCACGCTGCTTTATATTGAACGATATTGGGATGATTCAAACTTGCGATTGTCTTAACTTCAGCTAAATGACATAACTTAATTGTTGTAGAATTTATTTTAATCTTTTTCACAGCATATTCAATGCAGTCCAATTTATGGCGAGCTTTGAAAACTTTCCCAAATCCACCACCTGAAATGAAATCATCAAATACATAATATTTGTATATGAATATATACAATTATAATTGCATCTTAATTTACATAGTATAAAAAAAAACACACACACAAATGTTATTCAATTAACATCAATTGAATGTAAAATTTAAAAATTGATTTACTATCTCACTTTTCTGATATTTTTCTGTTGTGTTATTATATATTTTCTACAGTATATTTCCGGAAGAATTTAAAAAGTGTGTTATTTTCATAAAATAGAAAGTGCCTAGACTTGACCAAAACATGCTATTTCAGTATAATTGAAAATGCAATTACAGCAAAAACAGTTTTTCGAGTACATTCACGCGGGTCTTAAGATCTATAATACTGAGTGAAATTACTGGCTTTTGCTGTAATTTATTAACTGCTGACTATTCGAGATTTTAGTACGGTGTCTTGCCAGTCCATTGAATCAGCAATACTTCTAATTTTTAACAATATATTTTGAATATCAAAGAAGCTCTTACCTGCTATAAAAGAAATTTCGTCAAATTCTCGATGATATCGCGACCAACAAGTCTCGACTAACTGAGATTTATTCCCTAGATAAGGAAGAGTGATTGGTATGTCTCGTCCTCGCACGGCGCAAATTATTTTATATATTTGCATTTGGTACTGGCTTCGGAGTTCTTCAAATTCGCTCATTGCAAAAGAATCGTCAATGAGATTGATGCTCTTCAGTTGTTCACAAATCGCTTTGTATGATTCAATGGCCACTTTTTTATCATCTTCAAGGAGGAAACACAAGAGCTGGACCAGACTTTCTATCAGTAAGCTTGATGGTGTGCTCGGATGCGCTGCTGTTAGTTCGTTAATGCTTTTTGACTCCACTTCGCCACATCTTTCATTGTTACATATTTCAGGAATCTCTGAAATGCAATAGGTACACCGTTAATATATTTATAATAAACTATCCATTATTTTGTTAAATTTCAATGGCAAATATTCAAATTAATTCAAGGTTAATGCACGCAAATAAACCATTTTCAAAGCATTAAAAACAATATTATGCAATTTTCGGTAACAAATCATGCTCAAAAATTACGTTCTTTGAAAATAGAATTATTAGCGTAGATACGGTACAGGACAATGTCTTTGAGTGTTTAGTTTGATTATGTACACTTGTTCCGGACGCCAGCGACGAATGGAAAAATCTAGAAACACTACTTGGAAATAAGCAATTGGCTTTTGATTGGTTATGCATGACTCTTGAATACCTGTTAATTTATACGTTAATCAAAAGTAAAGTAAGTTATAAATCAATTTGAAAATTTGTTATTGATGATTTCATGATGCAGATATCTATTTCAACAATTATAGAAATGTAATTTTTCAACTTACCACCGTCGAATTGAGCGATTGTCGTAATATTCTCCCAACTCATTTTGACTTAATATTTTAAATAGTATCGTAATTTCATAGTTTGTTATAATAAAACCTTGATTTTTAAAATTACTCGAGAACGTATAATTATTTACTCTTTTACACGACAGATAACGTTAAATTATTCCGACAACTTTACCACTTCAATAATTGTGGTTACGGTTGGTGTCGTATCTCAAAATTAGGCTTATATGTAATTACTAAAATACCATACAAAATTTATCTGAACCAACAATAATAAATAGCCTTACTACACCTCTCGGAGTCTAAAAACATATGTAAATGTCAATATTTCCTGAGTTGACTGACATCTGGCGCGCTGTGGTGAAAACTTTGAGTTTGACAGCTTTAAGTGTAATAAATTAAATTACGCTCGAATTTTTAAATAAACTACAACTATATTATAGAAAATATATTCTTTATTATAGGGCCTTATTGCTTTATTATCTCAAAATGACAGTTACTTATAGTTGCACAGTTTTATACATACAAAATATAAATTTAAAAAATTCAAAATTCCACCCACCTCTTTTTAAGTTCCTGCCTCAAGAACATTAAAGAAGAAGACAAGAATTAATTCTTAACCTTTCGAGTTTCTTGATTTCTTGACGTTTTTCTTATGAATTTAAGATGTCTAACAGCAATTTGTTTTTAAAATCTGGATTTGTTCGTGCTCCATTACAAAACGGAGTTGGTAGATATATTTGCCAACTGAAACGTATCACATTAAAATTTTGCAAAAATAATGGCTCCAGCAAGGGAGCAAGGTATTATTAAAACTTATTATTTATAACATAACATATGAATAGGTCTTGTAAATAATTTCAGGGATTTTATCGAAAATGATTTGATGGACTTTGCACGAAGTAATCCCAGTGTAGTTGTTTATGTAAAACCGCGGCGCCACAGAACTCCAGTAATAGTTGCAGAATACCGTAAATAAATTGCATAATTACATATATCTAGATAAAATATGTTGTTTTTCTACAGTTAATGGCGAGAGACAGTGGATGAATTGCAGAAATTATACCAGAGAAGAAATGTTTAAGTGGACAAATTTACTTTGCACTCAAAATGGAAGTGAAGAATCGATTCGACTAAGAAAAATGTGGCACATCAGCAGGCCATCAATCCAGGGACCATGGACACCTTTTACTTTGAAACACCCAGAAACCAACACAGTCGTTTATCCAAATAAAGATCTTGCTCAACCGCTTGATGTACAGCAAACTGCTTCCGAAAAGTTGATTGAAATGTTTCAAAATCAAAAACTTTCAAACGATTCACCTGAAAAACATGTAAACTAAAATGCATCTAAAAAAATGTGAAACTGTTGAGGATTTTTTAAAGATAATTCATTGTAGTGTCATGTACAGTTTCTTCTGTTATATACATAACTTAAAACTGCAGGTATATTTTTTTTTTATGTAGATATTATTAATAATAATTTTTCTCAAATTTTAAGTTAATCCCTTGAGCACCACTTTCCATTTCCGTTTGGTGGTTGTCTGTTGATATTTTTTGAAGGTAATCAAGCATTTAAAATTTTCGTACTGTAATTCGTTTTGTAAATTAAGGGTACGGCCGATGCCGTCCACACACTTTGGTGGTCCATTCACCCTTGCTTGCAGTTCATTTATTATTACAGATTATATTAATAACCTTTCTGTTTACAGCTAACTAGAAACTAAACTCGATTCTTAACTGTTAAAATAATTTAGTTGGCAAACCTGCAACACTGCAACTTAGTCTGAGGATTTCCAGAGATCTAGGAGCATGGTAATTACGTCCACGAACTTTTACTCCTTGACGGGTAGCTTCATATTAAGAACAAATGTGGGGTCTACATAATACGTGTTCATTCTGGAAAAGAGTGTCCCGTGTCCGTTAGTCATTCTTTGGTGCAACATTGCTTTTTCTAGGGTGTTTGTAAGTTTGCTTTTAAAACTATGAAGATGATTTAAGAGTTAAGACCCATCACATACTTTCCTCTTGAATCTCACAAGCAGTTCTTCTATATAAGATGTCGCAGAGGAGATTACTTTTTGTCCCAACTTGTCCAACCCCAATATTCGTCATTTCTTTAGTAAAAAACTCTGCTGCAACAATTTGTACTGAAAATAAAATTTATTCCATAGCCAATGTTTGCACAAACATTGCCGAAAACGGTATGAGGAATGTGTACTTCAGGCCCCCATCCTCCAACCGGTTGGCGACTAAATAAGTTTGGAAAAGTATGTGGCGGCTGAACTGCATATGAAATCGGCTATCGCTTCCATGATCACGATCACTTCAAAGAGAATGGAAGCTCCACTTCGAAACCTGTTCACCAGCTCCACTCCATGGTAGTAACTGTGCTACAGAAAATGTTGAATAGAAATTTACTTCAGTTGTTTCAAAACATCGGTTGCGATCGCGTAACTGCTCAAAAGTGCTCTTGGATGGTGGAAAATCTTAATCCCTTCTCAGTGAAAGAATTTAAGTGAGATTTGTGTGTTGGAAAATTGAAACGTAGAATTTTTACTGAAAAGATGATTGTCGAGTGTCCAAAAGTGTTTTAGTGCTGAATATGTGATTATCAAAATTTTTGTGAAGCAAGTTGGCACACTTCATCAGTGCTTCAAAGGTTTTTTTGTTGGATTACTTTGGATAAAAATGTCAGGATTACCACATCAAACTAAACGTAAGATTGAAAAACTTATTCCCTTCCAAAAGAAAAGAAGACGAACGTTCCATTGTTTTGGAATAGAATCTTTATAATAGCATTCCGCCCTCAATTCTTTTTTTTTTTACACAGCAGTTAATAAAAGCTTGAGAAATGAGAAAAAAATTTAAATATACATCAAGGGCGAAATGCCGAGGAGAGCTTCGGTAGTTATAATGACTTTGACGATTGGCATTTCGTATTTTCGTATTATAACAAGAGTTCATGGAAGTTTCCCATTCGATGCGATTGTACTTGAATGGTAAAACATCAAAAAATATACATAAATTTTTCCAGAATTATACATTTCTTGGTATTTGTCCATCAAAAGACGGATTATTTCCATGAAAAAATTGTCTACATTCGAAACGATTACAACCATTAGTACTTTTCTACCCTCATTAAAAGTTTTTGTTGCAATTACGGCGAAATCTTATCCCCCGCATTGCAATGTGTCGCTAATTAACTGAGCCACTCGCTTCACCGTTTCAACATAATTAATTCAGTTTTGAGCTCTGCATGTAAATGCTAACCGATCAAGTTACTAGAACAAGCGCTAAACATCGTCTTGATTGTGCGCATGTGGGAAAGGCCGCCATACTTTAACGAAAATGTAATACGTGTAACACAGAACAATGTGGAAAACAATTGCGTGGAATTAAGCTTTTGCCGTCGTTTCTAGCATTCAAATTTGCTCCATTGTTGTGGACAAAATTCCCGCGTCGCGGCAATTGGCCAGCAGCGAACCCTGATTCGATATGCACCTGTGCATCTATTCATTAAAAACGGTTGCGCGGTTCGATTTCGTCATCATAATTAAACTGCGTGATGAGCTAATTATGTGCACCCAGGAGGGTCTGTGTGTGTTTTATTATTTAAAGTCACAATCGTTGGAATACGGCATTTTTTTTATGTCAAAAAAAAATCCACAAAGTTTTTAGGTTTTTGCAACAATAGTAGATTTTGTTTTTTCTGAGTAAAATAAAATTTACCAGCTAGAAGCTAGTAGGGATAAATAAAAACAATGTTATCAACAAAAATCAACCGTAAAGGAATGTAATACTCGCAATTCTTACCGGTCAGCAAACCTTACAGACTTTATGAAAGGAAAAGTACGAATCTGGTTTATTTATCTACTCGTTACGCTTACGTTCCATTCCAATGTAATGGTCAGGTCTAGGCCTTTCGCGTTATTACAGTAATTGTCTGAACGAAATCCTTGTCTATCATTTCATTAATATTCAGATTCAAGATAGTTCAAAACACAATAGAAAGTTTAAATGACTACATGTTTTTCAAACTAACATCTGTCTTTCATAACAACAAGAGGTAAGACGAGCAGAGCAATTATCTTTTACTATACAGAGATGAAGAGGTTATTTTCAATTTAAATGAAGTATATGTACATAATTTTGTTAAATTTTTCAGCCTATCAATTTGTGTGACCTCAATCTCAATTTTATGCTTATGCATTTGTTAAGGTTATTTCTGTTTTCAAGTTCACAAAACCCACAAGAATTAAACGTTAAATTTTATCAAAAACTATAAAAGAGTTAAAGCGGCTCTATCTGCAAAAACATATTTCAAAAAAATATTTTACTGTACCTATACATATGAAATTCCGTGATTATATAACTACATATGCATGTACCTACAGATGGTAATATAGTCTTGCAACATAACTACCAACGGTGAAGCCGCACCATGGACCACAGGTTTTTCCAGTCAGGTATAGTTGTTGAGTGTTTAAGAGATTATTTTTTTTTTTAGAAATTCACTTGCATTATGCACAAAGCATGCCTGTACGAAGTAGGCTTGATATCCACTCGCCCATGCTAATTGACATTTGGCGTTGGTTCTCCGCGGTATCTATTTGTTTTCCAATTAAGTAATGCGCGCATGATTGTCGTATGCAAAGTAGGTCTCCAGAAATAGCCTTGAGCAGCCTTTGTGCAATCACTTCGTATTTCATATACAACCCTATTGGTCGAGTTAATAGTACACAGATTTTGCAAACGTATACAACAAATCTGGAGAGCAGGTCAAACTATGTTCATTTGTAGGTATTTATTAAAAAAACAGTCTTTCTAAAATACTTAAATCGAGTAACCAGTTAACGATCAGATTAAATCGAAAATCCAAATGGCTTCATACGAAAGGAACATAAATCCTGTAATATTTGCAAACTGATAAGAGATATGATACATGATTTTGAAAGCATATTTTCAAAATAATGAAAAGATAACTGTTTGCTATAAGTCTGTAATTATTGAACAACTACGGAAAACCAATTGCTTTCTCCGTTAAGGAAATTGCCCCATCCCCATGTCACCTGAAACCTGCTCGGTTGGCGGTTGCGTTCGAATTCAAACATACACACTTTTTATTTCCGCCAACGAAAAAGGAAATCTCTATTTTTGTTTATTACATGCCTTTCCACAACATCCGACCAGGAAACGCATTTTAGTATGCGGTGTTTAAGCACTTCGCGTATGTTATTATAAGTCATAATCAACAGGCATATAATATATTTTTAAAATTACTAGAAAATTCAGGAAAGCATGTACAAAAACTAGGCGAATAGAATTTTGAATATTTTCTTTGTCAATTGTTTAAAAAATAAATTCTGTAATTTTTCAACTATAATAACGTAAAAAAACGAGAACATTTTAAGAAAGTGTTTGACCTCATTGCCTCTCTTTTATGTACATACAGTAGGTACTCGTTAAGTCGTAATCAGTATGATGAATTATATTGGTAGTTTTGCGAAAACATCCCTGTTTAGTATATTCATGGGGAACAGACAATTTAAAATTTTGAATAACCGCGTTTATTGATGATAGACAAAAGGAAACAGCCCTTCAGAGATCCAAATATCGATTTCAATATCTAACTGCATTGTACCTCAATCTTTAACGTTTTATTGTAGAGTATTTAAAATTAACGGAACGAATGAATAGAAAAAAGTCTCAATTTTGAATTAGACAATTATACTCACGATAACATCCTATTTTTTATTCGAAGCAAATGTTTTAAAATTTAAGGATAGTAGAAAATAAAATTAAGGTTACAGATTTATTTATGTCTCACAAAAAGAAGTTTTTGAAATTATACATATATAGTCTATAGAATAATAAATGAAACAAAAATTAAAAATTTGGGTAAAACAACATCCAGTGCAGGATTGCAGGATTCGTCTTCGTAAAAATAACCACTGTTTTTAAGCACCGACGACGCGACGTGACCTACATTATCAGCGTCCTCAGTATACTTCACTTTCTTTTCAATTCTAACGGTTCTGTGATTTCCTTAATCTTTTTACTTTGTAATTGGGTTGGATAAAATGTAGGTATGCTATCTTAAGGCGAATGTTGCGATGTGTTGTGTATATTAAATATCATTCTAACCGACTGGGAAGAAAGTAATAGCCATTTTCTGGGACTCAAACTTTTGGAACTACTTTTCTTATTCTCCAATATTCAGAACTTTTTCATAGAAATATTAAAGTATGTATTGTTTTTCAGATATAAACAAAGTCAATCTCCTTGAAATTTCGAATGCGGATGATTGAGAAATTGTGGTAAAAAAACACGAATTACTTGGAGAGATCATTTAATTGGCGTTAGAGAAATCGAAATTAATTACCACATTGTGGAAGTCCATCACCTGAGACGACATGAAACATTTCTGCAAAATGGCTGACTGCAGTGGCTATGGCTCAACAACCTGTTCCAGATGTAATACTGCAGAATAATCGTATTATTTTTGTTAGTGTCAATTGTGTGTTCAGAAAATTGTTCAAAAATGTAACTGAAAAAAAGTATTCTATGATAAAACAAACTACATTTGACTTCAAATCAGAAGTGAAAATTGTTGCATGTGACTAACAACCAGAAAGCACAACATATCTTATATTCAATGTGATAAGATGAAAATTCATCTGGTTCTATTGGTGCTGACGATGGCTAGTAGCGCGATATTTGGCAGTGATGAGGCTCCAGGGAAGGCAACGGAAGAAGATCAACGGATGCAGGCCACTATGGATGCCAACACCATATCCACCTCAACCGAGGTGCAAGGTGAGTTAATAATAGTTATTTTTGTAATGTTACGACGCAAACTATCAATGCACACCTACAAGGACTCGTTTCAAATGTATTTTCATTTCATTGTAATTGATCTCTTTCAAAAAGCGCTATTCAATTTGTAATTGAGTTTCAATTTTACGTCAGAGTCATTACAACCCATGCCGTCGTATCCGTAGCATTTCTATTCCAGTGTCATACAATACAATAGTTGCCAGTATAATGTGAACAAGAGCCCATTGAGGATGTTAATTGGTCAGTTCGTGCCAGCAATTCTTGTTCGCAGACCCATCGGACCAAATCGATTCTATTGTTCACTTGCTCATCTAAATCAAGTTGCTATTCGTATATGGACACTGCCATTTCCCGTCGACCACGAATGTTTCAACTAGAAGTTGTGAACAAATCATTGGACTGTACCTTTAAGAAAATATTGTTAAAAGTTGTTTATAAATTCGCATTGCGAATTTTCACGGATTTTTAGTATAACATCTGCAGTTAACTGACGCTGACAAAGTTCATCTTGACTTATGGTGAGTTCACAGTGGCGGAACACCATGGAATGATTTCTTGGATATATTGAATTTGAAACATAACTTTATTCGATTGCTTATTGCTTTTGAGATCGCAGCGTAAAAAATGATATATTATATAATGTATTTTCACATTCGTTAAGTTTTGTATTTCGAAACTAGGTGCACATGATTATTACAATGACTGAACATGCAATAGAAATTTTGATCAGCTTTTGTTACAAACATACTTGTATTTTTATCAAAAAATCTTTACAATTTTGTGCACCCTTTATCTATCAGTTTATTCCGGAAACTTCAAACAATACATTTTAGGTAATTTTATTGTACAGTAAAACACGAGAATGCTTTGAAAAATTGTTAATTTCCGGTACAAAAATATGCATACAAAAGGCATTCGATTTAACTGCTTTGAATGATCAGTGAATGCTTTGCGTCTATTGTTTTTTAATGGCAATCGTATTTACATACACACCGAAGTCTTAAACGTATACAATGCAGTTATCCTTTAGTGTTCTCCAACAGGCACTCTGAGCTTTGCATCTTTAAAATTATACTAATTTAAATTGTGAATTACTCAAGCGATGAGTCGAAAAATACTTTTATCCACTCATGACATTGCGAAACTTTTTTATGCTTTCGAAATGAAAAAAAGCAAGAATAATGACGAGTTCATGCCGACGAAGACGGTACCAGAAAGATATTGTAATTTTTAAGTTGTTTTTTGTAAAGTTGCTATTAATTATTACTTACATATAATGTTACACTACGATACTCCCGGATGATTTTACTATAATTTGTTATCTCACGCTTGTGCTTAGCAGAGCTTGGGCAAACGACCTTAAACTGAACTTTGCCAATGGAAAGCTTATGAAAATTAAAAACTCATTTTCTTAAAAAAGCATAATTAGTTCCTTTTCTAACTGCCTCCAGCAACTTGTTAGTTGTGTAGGATGACTTTGAAAGAGTTGTGATTTCGCTGTCTCTCTTTTTTTTTAAAAGTCAAGACCCTCACAAATGTTCAACGAAGTGTAAACATTTTCGATAATTAAAAACGAAAGTTAGGCTCCCCAAATACAACGAGCCAATGGTAATATGTGATTTATACTTCAAATGGCAAACACTTAGCTTATTAATTGACGGCATACACTTATTTCAGAGAGAGTTCATTAAACTTCTTTTGGAGTAAAACAAGTTAAACGGGATTGAAATTAATAAACAACGTTGCCATCAAAAAGTTTCACTTATAAATGTAGGCCAGAAAAAAGCTTGAGAATCACTGAAGTCTCGAAAACGAGCCAAAAACAAACTCGCTTTTGCTTTTTTGTTTGCAATTAATTTGCTTTTATTTGCTATTTAGATTGATCTCAATGTCAAAACATCTACCCCACTTCGTTCTCTGTAAAGAAGAAGGTTGCCATCACCACCACCCTCTTCGATTACTTATTATAAAATTTGAACGGGTTTGCGAGACTGATAAAAAAAAATAGTTATTCCGCATTCGTTGATTGCAAAAGTGGAGGCCACATGCATTTTAGAGAGCTCTGAATTATGATCGTATTATATTATTATTGCTGGCCAAGTGGCCACAAACAGTTACTTTTACAAATCAATTTGGAGAATTTTTCAGATTTCATCAATTTTGAAACTCGTCAAAATGGTAATCTAAATTCAATTAATTATACAGTGAAATTGAATGCACACCTATAAACCTGGGGCACAAACTATTTGGAAACATTGAACGTCGTCAGAGCTATCCGCAATATAATTAATGGTCTTCTAAAACACGTTCATTATAAGGAGAAAGTTTTGATGGCACTTTCATAAAAGCATTGCCATCTTAATTAACTTTTAATTAGCCTAGTAATCTATAAGATGCAACAAGCATGGAACTAGTATGACCATGACGCATAAAATATAGTGGCGTGCGTTGGCTTAAATATCATATTTGTTCTTCATCATTCATCAATCAGTCCATGCTTATGTGTCAGCAATAAAACAAATATGTATTCCAATTGGAATTTCGATTAATATTCCAATGAGAAATGTACGGCGCATGTTCTGCATCCGAAATTAGGAACACATCCCACCAAAGAAATTGTATTGCACAATGCACAATGGACATATGTACACGTATGCATGCAGTTACAGCACTACTTTTAAGGCTGTGCGTTATCATGAAATATTACAATAACAAAATTATTGATTTATGCAATTTTCTGATGATGGGGAATCGATGTATTCCCACTTGATTGCTGTGGAATGTGGATTCGCAAAATCTTACCAGTGTGGAACTTAAGTGCATATAGCGCGACCGTTATTCCTGAACATGTAGTGAAAATTCTAGACTTACCGCAGTTTATGTTATTCAAACTAACGTTTCTTTGCATTACGTTTAAAGCTGTTGTGGAACTAGTCTATGTGCCAATAGTGGTAAGACTATTTCTTTGTTATAAGGAACCAGCCTTTTCCGACTTTATAGCATGTAACATGTTTTGTGGTCAATGCAACAGTCGATGCATTGAGCAAAGTGACTTCGATAAGAATCTCAAATGGCTTGTAAATTTCTGTACATTAAAGTCACGTATGTTTCTATTTCGAACAGCCGAATAGGCATATAAAGGCAGTGTGAAAAAAAAGTCTCCTCCATTTTGAATGCCTATACTTGCAATCAAAGAAGTGTGAGAAATTTCACAACGTAATGAGAATTGTCCCAACCAAATTCGACTTTCAATGGCCAATTGTTCGTTTGTAAAAGCAACGACAAGTGAAATAATTACGTAAAATCGTTGTAAAGGAACAATCATTTATTGTAACCTAAAGAAAGTTAGCCGGAATCGTATTGCAAAAAGTGCAATTGATTTCAGTAACCATTCAACTAATAATATTTTTGCTTTTATTTCAGGTGCTATTTTAACAGCATTAAAGGAAGTTACACCAACTAAAGGTGAAACGTTCCCGATTCTACCCACAGCAGAAGAGGAAAGAGATCTAGCTATAAACCAATCTCAAGGTAATTACTATACCTCATAACCTACGCTAACTTTCACGATGCCCGTGAAGAAAGTAATCTAGAAAATCCTCCGACCACGAGATGTTACGAATTCTTCGTGAACACCAATCGATAAGTCGAGTGCGCTGCTCATAAAGAAGAATCACTATATACACTTGCCCACCAGGAATTCACTCTCAGACAACTTTGGTGGAAAGAGAAAGTTATTTCCAGCAAAGAAGCAGCGGCTTTTTTTCTTGTCTTCATTGCTATCGGCTGCAATCTTTCGTTTCTTCGTGATCTCATCGAGAAATACCGAAGCAATTACAAGATCGGTCGTGCACTTAATGTTTATGGGTGTGTACTTGTATTTTGCGAAACTCATTCTGCTTGAACACGAGAAATGAGAATATCACAACGCAATCGAACTATCCGATATCAATTTCTTCGTAGCTATTGTCCACATGCTTCGTTTAAACAATTTATTCAAAATTTGAAACACTTAATCGAATTTACCAATCGCGATTTTTTTTTCTTGCACAGAAATTTGAATAACAATTTTCACTTTCCATTCAAACTGCATTACCTAATGTTTTGTTGATGTTGATTTAAGTTTTCCATAGAACTGCTTTGTTTGAAAAAGCACATTTTTATTATTTGCTGTTGGTCATAACATAATCCTTGAAAATTTTGTGACGTGATAATTACTTATAAGTCGGTCTGCGTCAACTTGGGTCACGAAAATGGTTACTTGTCAACAACATGTATGTAATATGTTTATTGTATATGAACCATTGGATAAATCATAATTCCATCCATATAGTCATGAGACTTCATTCATTACATAACTTTTCGCTCTGACGTTATTTAACCACAAGGACTTTGGGGAGGGCTACATTTCTGTTTTGGAATTGTTATAACTTAACGCATCACCGTAAAGGACATCATAGCGTAAAAGACAAAGGTGTGGTTTTTGGGGAACGTCGGTATAACTGATCCCAAAACGACACCATTGTACAATGTACGGTGTATACCATGGTGTAGGGGGCGTTGAGAAAAGAAAAAGGAGCCCAAGATCGGCTGTGGTCGTACAGAAAAAAATTGTTGTAGACCACTTGCAAGTTTATACCTTTTGTAGTTTAGTCCCAAAGGGTTGGAAACATCATAGGTGCATGGTTCCAGGTTCTATAGTGAAATAGCAAACAATCATAAATATAAGAAATACATATTGATACGTACCTTATAATATGTACGTGAAATGGTTCACAAGAAAATGTTCCCAAATAATGTCGAAATTCGCACAGAGCCATCTATATCTGAGTAGAAAACCAAAGTAGCGCAACATATTTTCAGTATCAATTTTTATGGTGGCCAAGAAAAGTTATACAAATGCGATTGCGTATTATTAAATAGTTAAGCCACTTACAAGTACATATTTCTTTTGTATTCATTCCAAGCAATTTACATACAGTTGTCCCTTCCTTTTTCTTGCGTAGAATGATTTGCAGCACTTTAGCGCTGCTGTCGAGATAATCTAGTATTAATGCATTCGTACGAGAATGCACGTAGCTGCACGTTTCACCAAAGCTATCCAGCATCTGATTTTTTCCTTGGATTTGCTAGTAACCAAGAAGTAATTCGATGCTACTGCAGAAAAACAACCATCTCGGCTATACAATACATGCATATGTAAAACACAAAGTTGATAACTTTTTAACAATATCATTTTTGATTTACTGAATCACGGTAATCGGTAAAAAATTCTTGTTTGGCATAAGCCTTATGGGAATATATTTTATGTGCATTTACCTTTGATGAAATGCATCCATTATATTAATGCTCTCACGGCAACATTCTCCTTCGTGGACAACAGATTAATATATTTCTGAGTGACTGATCGTGAATGGACACCGGATGCATTTATGCGTTGCAGTCGTGATGTTGCCTTTTTAGCTATGATGTCAATGCAGTAATGGTGAGAAACAGTAGGTAACTGGGATTTTTAAATGGAATACTATAAACAAAAATTATTATTTTGCTGAATGTTCCTAAAACGAACATAATTAGTTACTTACAAGTAATTGTTAAAACACAATATCATTAACAATTTTTTCGGTCCTGATAAAAATGTTCAATGGCTTAAACTCGTTATATTGTGCATTTTTTGCAACGAACTAAGAGTTTAAGTATCACAAAAGTCTATCGAAGTTTTTTTCTTATGCAATTCAAAAAAACACTGTCTCTTATTCATCAGGAGATATCAAACCAGAGTGATTATGCAACTTGTTCATCAACCAATCTGATGAGTCGGGAGTTTTCATGCAACGAATTTATTCATTAATGTGAAATTTTTAATTTTTACGAAGCTCTTCTAATTGATGGTAGGTGACGAAAATAGCGTAAATGGTGTTCGCGAAATGAAAAATAGTTTTCCCAAAATTAGCACCACTAAATCAGATAATTTAACCGAAATATTACTTCAGTTGGTAATCTTCTTGGCTGAAGTCTTTTGTTACTTCCACCTGCCTAACGGTACGGTCGTTACACGCATTTGCAATCGTCTAGTGGGATTCCCCTTAATGCACTAGCTTCAATGTATGTCTACATCTATGTTATGGAATTATTATTATTTCTGCGGTGTAATTACTTGTTTTCCTTTTAGATAACTTTCTTGAACATTCCTATTTCGTAAAACCGCAAAAAATCTCATACATTTGCCAGATCTCGATTCTTGGGAAATTTCAAATCACAGTGCAGAAGTGCTGCAAGTTTCCTGTTGATTGCGGTTTGGGAAATCTCATCCAGCAGTCGTTTAATGGACGATTTAACAACACATCTGTAATTAATCGTATGTACATAATATATGCAAAACGGTTTCAGTTGCGCCAGAAATCTTTGTACATTCAATGGAATGTATTGCTTCTGATATTCATATTATGTAAAAAAAAAATCAATTGATGATCGTAGGACTGTTTTTTACCAAGCCGACATTGAAAATAAATTCTCAGATTCGAATGAAGGCGAAGCATCAAGTATGAAGTGGAGGTGTATGAAGTGTACAAAGACATTTTAAAGCTCCATGTTTCATACCAGTGAGTTTGTTTTATAATAAAACACCCATTTAACGCAGCCGCCTTAATTGAATCTTTCATAAGTATTTAATTGCACTTTCACCTCTTTCCACTCCATAATTTTGAACGTCAATCGAACGAAGTATCGATGTACGATTATCTGCAATATTGTTTGACCTCCTGGGCATGTTTTATTATGTAGCAGTTGTATACTATTGCTACTCCTATTTAAATAAAAAATAATCATGTGTTTTGTATTTTTTTGTTATGCTAAATACATTTATTATGGTAGTTTTTTCATTGAATATCTTTTACAATTCCTTCGCCAACATCCGTTTTGTACTTTTCAATTTACAACTTTCTCTTTCGAATTATATTAAAGATTACTAATTAATTGATCGTTAAAGCAATAATAATTTAATTGAATCACGAAACTGTTTTTCGTAATTATCGTTTAATAATAATTTTCAATTTGAATTCGGAAAATAAATTATTTTTATTTTTGTTAGAAAAAATTTGAAAATTGGAAATGTATATGTACAATTTTCGGATCACATGTGATTTCGTCCAATTTCAGCATTTAAATTTAACAAAGAATTAAGTTGAAGTGATTGTAACATTAGTTATTGTAAAACAAAATTAATTCGATTGTGTTGTTAATTTCTTTTTTCATGATCACAGTAGAGACGACAACTTCAACCATATCCCGCTCGAATCGTCAAGGACCAAATGGAAAAAATCGCGACAGCAAATTAATGACACTTTTGGCTGCCAGAAGAAGTGCACTTCAGCGTGATCGTTTCAGAACACATAGACGAACAGGCACAACAAATCGAACTACAATTGATACAACATCCAAAAATCCACAAGATCCTCGAACCACATGCGAACGTAATTGTACAAAAAATTTTACACGACGAACAACAGCTAGTTGTATGAGAAGATGTGTTAGCATGCACAGATCCACAAACACCACCACACCAACGACCACTGTACGGACAAAAGTTGACGAAAAGGATAACAATGAAATCCTTTTTACAGATGAATCCTCACATGGATTTTTTGTTGTAACCAAAGAATTAAATGACACAACAAATCATATTTTAGATGGTGGCAAAACTCCGGCCACATCTACTGAGAAAAATTACAAAATTAAGATGAAGCTGAGGCCATCGATATCAACGGAGGAGATCGACATGAGACCATATGTCTTCTTTGGACAAAAATTGCCTCCTTTGAAGCCGACCGCTTTAAAAATAACAAAAGTTAGTGATGATCATCCAAAAATATTGGAAGTATCAATAACAAAGCCCACAGATAGAACCAAAACTAGGAATAGATTTAACCCAAGAGAGCGCAGTATTGTCGCCTATAATAAACGCAATGGAATTGGGAACTACACTCGTCAATTCACTTCGACTAGTACAGTGGAGCCCGCATTAAGAAATTTCAAAAATATTTCGGATGAGAGTCCAAAAAAAGAAAGTACAATAGAGAGAAACTCTTCAATTCCTCTGTTAGTTCAGAGAATCATTCCAGAGTCTGTCAAATTGGATGCATCTATAGAGCGCACATCAAAATCTATAGAAGGGCTATTCGCTCGGACAACAGTAGAACTCATGCCAGTTACTGAGACGACTGAAAAACTTATTCCAGTTACTTCGACAACAGAAGAAGCATCAACTCCCTTAATTATTTATGTTCCTGGAACAGCTGAGGACAAAGAAGACATAACAACGGATCTTGCGAACGACACCGTTGTTTTACAAGGACAAACTTCAACTACTGCGGTCACACCGACAAATCCAAACCCCTCTGTTTCGTGCCATCCCTGCAATAATTCTGTTTCTACCACAACCTCTTCTACGATTCCGCTAGCTTCACTAGCAACTTCTTCAAGCCTTACCTCGGGGATCTTTACAACACCAACGATGACCTCTCCAATGCGATCAAAATTCAACACAAATATTGTTCAAACTTCTACTGTACAGAATTTATTATCAACAACATCGAAAAAATTCATATCAAAGGAAGTATTAAATGAAACAAACGAATACAAATCTAATGATTCAGTTTTCCCGACTATCGAATTCATTAGTGTACAACAGAATTCCAACAACTCTCTGAAGGATCACGAAGAAATCGGCGGTGTTTTATTAATTAACGACAAGGGTGTGACTATTGAAATGCATCGCATCAACACGGCTACTTATGTTTTGGCTGGTTTGGGGATGTTCCCAGTTGCGATCATTATTCTCTACGTGGGAAGATCAGTTCTGTTAAAACACCGTTCTAAGGATGAGGACGATATGAAGAATTATATCACCGAACCGCAGCAAATTACACCAGTGCACAAAATGAATATTGAGGAGAAGGACGATCGATATTCCATCAATAGTAGTGATCAAGAATTCGATAGATCAAAAGTACGATTTAAGAGTCTTCTGGGAGAGGGAAATTTCGGGCAAGTGTGGAAAGCGGAAGCAGACGATTTGTCCGATCACATGGGTGCAACCAGAATAGTAGCGGTAAAGACTATACGCGATGGTGGCAGTCAAGCTAGTCTAAAAGAGGAAGCTGAAATTATGAGAAAATTAAGTTCACATCCAAATGTTGTAACACTTCTCGGAGTTTGTGTCGATACTGGTAAATAACTATTTATATTTTACAATCGATTAATGCGTTTTAGTAGCAATATTTATTATTAATAGAACCTCATCTGTTGATAATGGAATATGCAATGCGTGGCCGTCTATTGTCCCTACTGAGGGCAGCTAGAAGTGCAACAAATATTCTTCCAGCTTCTGTACCTGGCGGTAGAAGTTTGGCACCCCTTTCTCCTCGTACACTGGCAGGATTTGCATTAGATATTGCTTCAGGAATGGAATACATTGCAGATAAAAAGGTTTATTATAAATAATTCTTGTCACAAATTTAATTTTTCAAACACATAAATGCATTTCAGATTGTTCACAGAGACCTAGCGGCTAGAAATGTGTTACTTGATCATAATGGCGTTTGCAAGATTTGTGATTTTGGAATGTCCATAAACTTGGAAGCACCACCAAAAACTCATACATCAAATCGTGAAACCGATCTTATGAGAAGCGGAAGCCATCTTGAACACAGATCTCGTTTGGAAATTGGTGTTCGATTAGCTAATCACTGGAATCATATTAACTCAGGCACTAACAACAATAATAACAATGTCATTAGCAATCATGAGAAAAAACAGCATGATTCCATAAACAAACGTCCAGCGTTACCCATCCGTTGGATGGCCCCGGAAGCTCTTCAATATCACATCTTCTCCACAGAAACGGACGTTTGGGCATTTGGAATAGTTCTCTGGGAAATCGCCACTCTCGGTAAGCAACGCTGAACTTATAAAATATTGTTGAACAATTATCTATTAACAACTTCTGCAGGATGTACTCCATATCCAAATTTATCAGGACGCGAAGTGGTTCGATCTGTGCCAAATGGCACGAGACCAGAATTACCAACAGACGGACGGCCTGAATTTTACGACTTGATGAGTCGCTGCTGGCACAAGGACCCTAGACAGCGACCCACATTTAAGGAAGCACGTATCGATATTTCCAGAACGATGTGCAAGTGGGTGGATGAAGATACTGCCAATTCCGACTATATGGATGTTAGCGGGTTCAGTGAGGATCTCGAACAGGGCATGGTTTACTTTAATCGTAGAATATCGGAATTTGAATGCGACATTTGATAATTTCCTAATTTGGTCTGAGTTCAGTGTTGTTTTTTCAGTATTATGTTCATTACATATATTTTGTATAATTTGGTGGTTCTTGCTCACTGAATTCCAATCTGAATATTTTCACCGAATTAACAAACTTTTGCAAGCGTTTTTCTTTTTCTTTTTTGTGAATAAATATTTTAGATGTTGACTATTTTTCATATAAATTATTTTCTATGTCTCGTAGAAACTTCTAGTCTGCATCTGATACTATGTTTCTCAAAAATAATTGGCCAATTATGTTTTTGAAATTAATTTAGTAAGTATGTACATTAAATGTATATCACCATATTATTATTATGTATTTCTGTGAATTAAATTATTGTTGAAAATTATAACATGTTTTTCTATTTTCGGTATTTGTAAATCTTATTAACAATAATAGTCAATAGGTTATTTAAATAATTATTGGTATATTTCCTAAATTATATAATATTTAGGTACCTTATGTTTGCCATATTTTTATTGAACTTGCAGCAGAAGATCAGGAGTTATAAAATTGTGCTTCGTTTTCACTGAACTATATTCAAAAACTACGGAGTGACTCATTGTGTAGACACACAGAACTGAGTAGGCAATTGTTATTACTATATTTGTCATTGTAGTCTCTGTGGATATTTCCAAGATTGTTCGCAATAAAAAAGTTTTCCGGAATTCTAATAAAATGGAAGTCTCCTTAAATCCCGTTCGCATTCTGAAAAATGACGCTTCTGAAGAAAAGGCAGAAATCGCTCGGTTATCATCCCTGGTAGGTGCTATCGCCATTGGTGATCTGGTTAAGAGTACCCTGGGTCCCAAGGGAATGGACAAAATTCTTGTATCGCAGGGAAGTAAAGCTCAGCGAATTGAAGTTACGAATGACGGTGCTACAATTCTCAAATTCGTCGGAGTTGACAATCCAGCTGCAAAAATATTAGTTGACATGTCTAGAGTACAGAATGACGAAGTCGGCGATGGCACAACTTCCGTCACAATCATGGCGGCAGAACTGTTGCGGGAATCCGAAAAATTGCTTGACAAGAAAATCCACCCCCAGACGATCATCAACGGTTGGCGATTGGCCACAGTGACTGCAGTAGAAGCCCTATCAGAGGCCACAACTGATAACTCGCAGGACGCCGACAAGTTCAGAGAGGACTTAATGAACATAGCACGGACCACTCTGAGCTCTAAAATTCTTTATCACCATAAGGACTACTTTGCAAAACTGGCTGTGAACGCCATCCTCAGATTGAAGGGCACTGGAGAGTTAAACGCCATTCAAATAATTAAGAAGGGCGGTGGTACCCTGGAAGAGTCATTCCTGGACGAGGGCTTCTTGCTAGACAAGGTTCCGGGAATGCACCAACCGAAACGTGTGGAGAACGCTAAGATTCTCATAGCAAACACTCCAATGGACACCGATAAAATCAAGATTTTCGGCAGCCAAGTCAAAGTGGACTCCATGACAAAATTCGCAGACTTGGAATTGGCAGAGAAAGAAAAAATGCATGACAAGGTACAAAAAATCCTGTCGCACAACTGCAACGTCTTTATCAATCGTCAGTTGATCTACAATTACCCCGAGCAGCTGTTTGCTGACGCGGAAGTGATGGCCATCGAGCACGCTGACTTCGACGGGATAGAGCGCCTGGCGTTGGTAACGGGGGGCGAGATCGTCTCCACTTTCGACAATCCGGCGCTAGTGAAGTTGGGCGAATGCGAGGTCATTGAGCAAGTAATGATCGGTCAGGAAACGCTTCTACGGTTCAGTGGTGTGAAGTTGGGTGAGGCTTGTACTATAGTGATCCGCGGAGCCACACAGCAGATCGTAGATGAAGCCGAGCGTTCTCTACATGACGCCCTATGTGTACTGGCGGCAACTGTAAAGGAATCCGGGACCATCTATGGCGGCGGTTGCAGCGAGGCTTTAATGGCAAGTGCTGTGTTCAAGAAAGCCGCACAAACTCCTGGGAAGGAATCCATCGCAATGGAGTCTTTTGCAAGAGCTCTTCTTACACTCCCAACGGCTATTGCTGACAACGGTGGCTTCGACTCTGCTCAACTTATATCGGAATTACGCGCCGCTCACGTCCAGGGCAAACATTCCTACGGTCTCGATATGGAGCATGGCAAAATAGCTTGCATGCAGGAACTGGGCATTACAGAGTCCTACAGTGTCAAGCGCCAAGTACTACTGTCTGCCTCCGAGGCTGCGGAAATGATTCTGCGCGTCGATTATATAATCAGAAGTGCTCCAAGGAGGCGTGATCCTGACGACGACTACTGTTAAAAAAACGCCTTCAAATTGTTCTGTTTCAGTTTGTTAGCAAATAGCAAGTAATTTTCAACAATAAATGCTACCAGCGAATTGCATTTTTACAGAAGAGTCTGAACAGGAAAACAAGTCCAGGTAGAATCACTACACGCGCGATTGCAATAAACCCAATTCGTTACAAAATATTTAATGTTAACAAACATATATTATAAAATTGTAATGGAATTTGCTTAACATTTTCCTCAAAATACTACTTAAAGTTAAATTAATTTATGTCTGAAATAGAAAAATATCCTGGACAATATTTACATTTTTGGCGGCTACGATCAGCTGCTTCATGTCTTTCTGCAACTTCCTCCATATAATTATGAAATTTAATGAAGATTTCTATTGTTACACTGTTCAAAAATTGTACAGTTATAGTATTATCATTTATCTGTTTTGCTATCAAAAAAATCTTCCATAACACTTGTTCAAATGGATAGATCCACATTAGTCTTCTTTCAATTGGTTGCAAGATTTTTTCGCTACATTCTTTGGCAATATCTATAAGCTTTTGTGCAGCTTCCGGGCTCATTTGTTCGCATAAATTAAAAACACAGTTTCGCAAATCTAGTTTGCTTACAACGTGTAAAACGTTACTGCAACTTGCGAGCTTGTCGTAAACTCGGAATGCATTTGCCGGAGTGGTGAATTGTATAGAATTTGGATCTGTCTGTGTAACTGGAACGGCATTAAGATTTTGCAAAATATTATCCCCTGTTCCATGTTGAAGGTATGCACGAAGAGTTCCTGAATCGACAGGTGTACCGTCATTTAGGAGTACTCGACCATCCGGAGAAAATGAGACTTGAATGTCTCTCGCATTAAGTTCTTTGCGTATCTTGTATAAGTTGTTGAAATATTTGTTATCTGGAATTTTTCCTAATCCTCGAATTATATCGATTCTCCCCTGTGTTTCTCCTTTCACTCTTATAGTTTCTCTTGCCATTTTATTAAACATGCGTCTGGAAAAAACAAATATTTATTCATAACTAATAAACAAAAGATGTTAGAACTTAGGAGAATTTATTATAGTAAGTTGAAGTAAGATTGGTGGAAAATATATGAAAAAAAAAGTATCTAACCTCTGTCTATTGCTCAATCCTTCGCGATAGCTGCTAATTGCCGAGTTTCTGCTATTTGCAACAATGTCAGAAGCATATTGAAAATTGGACACTGAATGTGTGAATAAAGCAAGCGATGCGGCCAACTGCAAGTAATCCCAACCATTGATTTCTTCACCATCAACTGTTTTCTTCTGAAATATCCATTTTATTATTCAACGAACCATTTTCAAGTTGTTGGAAATAACTTCACCAGTATCAGTTCAACAATGCTGTTTCCCACCCCGACCGCATTCGTTGTTATGGCAGCCACATTCAGAGAGTTCACCGCAATTAAAGTAGCCTGAAAAAGTTTATAATGTATTACTTATTTGATATTCTTAATATACAATATTATTATGAAACCTCTGAAAATGCAGAGCCTCGTGCAGCTGTTCCAGCAAGAGCAGTTGTTGCTCCGCCTGCCCCTAATCCAATAGCACTTCCGGCAACGCCTATCCAAGCCGATCTTGCTTCACGGTTTGCTACATTTATGGATTGCTCATGATTTCCTCTATCTGCTAAACGGCCAGCAGATCTCGCTAAATTCCAAACACTAGTGCCAACACAACCAACTACAGATGCTGCCAATAGAGGCGCAGCAACAGGTAGAGCTAAGGCACCGGCACCCAAGGGAATCAAAGCTGCTCCAAAACCCAAAAACGCAGCGCTTGTATCAATTGTGTTCAACACTGCTGCCGTTGGTGATGACGATGGAGAATCCGCCCAAACCAAGTTCACCTATTAAAGCAAAATTATTTAGACATTCCTGTAATACAAATATCAAGATAGCTACACACATGTTAGTAATTACTTACTTCGTCCTGAGAATTGAAAGAATATATTCCGTTTCGAGGAGCGATCATAGTGCCTTTTGGTAAAACGTTGTTTGTCCAATAATCGTTCCAATTTTGATAAACCCTTCCAACCTCATCTACAAAGATCATACAACAACCCGAACTATCATCGGCCCCTAAGTTAAAAAGATTTGAAATTATAATCAATTAACTCTCTTTGCAAAATGGAGTTTCTTACTCAAGCACTTTCTTATACGAAATAAAGGATGACACGAGTAGTTGCGACAATTCAAAGGATTCTCATCTATCTCATTCGTTAAGAGGACATACACTATTGACATAAACAGATCTCCAGCTCCATATTTTCCTAAAAAAAGATTATTAAAAGTTACTCTTAGTATTATAAAATTAACTTCAGCAAACTTTGTATCCAAATTGCATCAACAATAGTATTCCGTGCTGCTCTCTGAAAAAGAACAATTTATTATTAAATTCGTTGGATCTTCAGTATCATCAACCCACTATTTTTTCACGACCAACTTCGAGTTCTTTAAGATATGTTTCCTCCTTTTTTTCTGGTGATTCGTTCATGTTTTCTATTTCGCGCTCCCTTTGTTCACTAATTACAAAGTCAGGAATTAAGATAAGCAATTTTTTTTTTAAAAAATCCAATGCATCTATGTCGTACCTGCATATAAATTGAAATAATATAGAATTATAGACTATAATTAAAGTTGAACAAATTCTTATTCATTTAATACATATTTCTTTAAGAAGAAAATGTTGCAGTATATGGTGTACTAAGTATTTAGTTAGTATATTTTGTCGAGAGCGTGACGATCTATATATGTAATTGGTATACACACGTTCGTTTATCTATGGAGGAATAGATTATCAGCTGCATTCAAACGTGCTGGTGATGTACGCCAAATCGATCAAGTTAAGCAGAATATCATATATGAATAGTTACTGACATTATAATTAATATGTATTTGAATTTTTATCATTATTTTTTTTACTGACAGTTTTTTACGGTCTAGCAAGTGCAAGACTAAAACCCCTTTACAGAGATGGAGGAAGTGACTAACTGGAGCGGAATGCAACGACGAGTGCAGATCGTTTCCATACACCGAAGAGCTTTTTCATTGCACCACTTGACGATAAGTTACAATATTCCATTGTAACAAATAAACACACATTCGTGTATGTATTGCACAAATAAGTCAATTTTTTTTAGTTTTTGTAATAACCTTGATTTTTTCCGTGCAGAATTTCCCATTACATAACTTATTTCCAGTGGTAGCTGGACGGTGGGTAGGTGGCAGGCGCAGCAATTGCCTCTCCCAAGCCAGTCTCGATCGAACTTTTTATATTTTGAAAAATCTTTATAAAATTTTTACTAGTTTGGCTGACTGCACAAATACAGATTCTTATAGCAGTAAGAATTGCGCCAGGTTCCTTCTAATCAAAATACAAATTTTCTACAAAAATTCTCACCGTATTTTCAGATAAATTTTTTATCCTGTACGTCCCTACATATTTTTTTGCTTCTTAGAAAATTGCAATGAAAAGATCGCCAATATTCGTGGTGTTAAACTTAAAAGTAAACCTGCAATAATTCCTGGAATCTTCACTCTAGTGTGAAGGCATAGATAAGGATATATAAGTTTCGACTGCAAATGTACCAAGTCTGCTAAAGAACATCCCGCTAAATTCCATTGATGTACTAATGAAAAATGCAGAAGCAAGCTATTTTCTGTTAAATCCAAGATTTTATAATAACATCAAAGAAATAAATGTTTCAAAATTACAGCTCTTTTACATTAACTACATAACCAGTCAAAGCTAATAGTAAGTAGGAAGGTGCTGTTAAAACCTAATTCATGGTATCTGAACAATCAAATGTTCTAATTGTAAGTACTTACATGTCCCAAATGATTTCATTACCAAATCCGGAATCATTTGCGAACTCTTGTTGCACCTCTAGAACTGTTCTATTCATCGGTTCTTCCATTGTGGATAAGGCACAATGTGGCGAAACAATTCTTGCACTTTCACAAAATCTTGACAATTCAACAAGACGATTGAACTGCAATTGAGCTGTTGCAGTTTGCCGTTCTGCCCCTAGTTCTAGTGAATGAGCGAACACAGTGTTTCACGTGGTCTAGAGAGGAGGGGAGGGGGGAGGGGGGAGGGGGACTACCCAGTTTGTCACTAAACAATTAGTGGTAGTGCAAAATAGTTTTCACTATACTATTACACTAAATTTATAATGCTACTTGCTAGTGCAAATTTGTTTCACTAGCACTAACTGTTAGTGGAATTGGTCATTGGTAGTGCAATCTGCAATATCACTAAATGTTGCGGTGATGGTATGTTCATTGTTTAGCACCCCTTTCTCCCCGTACCCTGGCAAGATTTGCATTAGATATTGCTTCAGGAATGGAATACATTGCAGATAAAAAGGTTTATTATAAATAATTCTTGTCACAAAATTAATTTTTCAAACACATAAATGCATTTGAGATTGTTCACAGAGATCTAGCGGCTAGAAATGTGTTGCTTGATCATAATGACGTTTGCAAGATTTGTGATTTTGGAAAGTCCATAAACTTGGAAGCACCAACAAAAACTCATACATTACAAATGTTCAATATGCTGGAATTGTTATTTCATACACATTTTTAATAATTAATTAATCGGACTAATATCGATATTTTGGAAAGGAATTAACACACCAGCAGATGCAGCAGATCGAGGATTTGGGTGCTGCAACTCATAACCCTTTGCCATCAAGTCTGGCACTTTCGACTTTTGTACGAATTTGTGCAATCCGTTATATGTTGAACACATGCACTTACCTGTTCTCTAATTCTATAGCTTTGCATGATAACTTTATGAGTCTTTTTAGTAGAATATTATTATTATATCTAGAATAAATAAATAAAAAAATATTATTAATATTAATCCCCTTCCTGCGTGTCTCTCCATTTTCAGCAACTTAATTTTAATCGGAAAAAAGACAGTCAGGCCTGTTAAAAGAAGTATTCTAATTATAATACGAATTCAATAACGTAGGTACTTCATTTGATTTACGTTCCTGATATCAGTGTTCAGTTCACGTTTAGTGGCACGCAAAATACTCGAAGCCAACAAGAGAATTTTCAAAATGAATGCTACCAGCGAATTGCATTTTTACAGAAGAGTCTGAACAGGAAAACGAGTCCAGGTAGCATCACTACAAGCGCGATTGCAATAAACCCAATTCGTTACAAAATATTTAATGTTAACAAACATATATTATAAAATTGTAATGGAATTTGCTGAGCATTTTCCTCAAAATACTACTTAAAGTTAAATTACTTTATGTCTGAAATAGAAAAATATCCTGGACAATATTTACATTTTTGGCGGCTACGATCAGCTGCTTCATGTCTTTCTGCAACTTCCTCCATATAATTATGAAATTTATCGTAGATTTCTATTGCTACGCTGTTCAAAAATGGTAAAGTTATAATTTTACCATTTATTTGTCTTGCTATCAAAAAAATCTTCCATAACACTTGTTCAAATGGATAGATCCACATTAGTCTTCTTTCAATTGGTTCCAAGATTTTTTCGCGACATTCTTTGGCAATATCTATAAGCTTTTGTGCAGCTTCCGGGCTCATTTGTTCGCATAAATTAAAAACACAGTTTCGCAAATCTAGTTTGCTTACAACGTGTAAAACGTTACTGCAACTTGCGAGCTTGTCGTAAACTCGGAATGCATTTGCCGGAGTGGTCAATTGTATAGAATTTGGATCTGTCTGTGTAACTGGAACGGCATTAAGATTTTGCAAAATATTATCCCCTGTTCCATGTTGAAGGTATGCACGAAGAGTTCCTGAATCGACAGGTGTACCGTCATTTAGGAGTACTCGACCATCCGGAGAAAATGAGACTTGAATGCCTTTCGCATTAAGTTCTTTGCGTATCTTGTATAAGTTGTTGAAATATTTGTTATCAGGAATTTGTCCTAATCCTCGAAGTATATCGATTCTCCCCTGTGTTTGTCCTTTCACTCTTATAGTTTCTCTTGCCATTTTATTAAACATGCGTCTGGAAAAAACAAATATTTATTCAATACTAATAAACAAAAGATGTTAGAACTTAGGAGAATTTATTATAGTAAGTTGAAGTAAGATTGGTGGAAAATATATGAAAAAAAAGTATCTAACCTCTGTCTAATGCTCAATCCTTCGCGATAGCTGCTAATTGTTGAGTTCCTGCTATTTGCAACTATTTTAGATGCAACTTGAAAATTGGACGCTGAATGCGTGAATAAAGCAAGCGATGCTGCCAACTGCATATAATCCCAAGGATTGATTTTTTCACCATCAACTGTTTTCTTCTGAAATATCCATTTTATTATTCAACGAACCATTTTCAAGTTGTTGGAAATAACTTCACCAGTATCAGTTCAACAATGCTGTTTCCCACCCCGACCGCATTCGTTGTTATGGCAGCCACATTCAAAGAGTTCACCGCAATTAAAGTAGCCTGAAAAAGTTTATAATGTATTACTTATTTGATATTCTTAATATACAACATTATTATTATACCTCTGAAAATGCAGAGCCTCGTGCAGCAGTTCTAGCAAGAGCAGTTGTTGCTCCGCCTGCCCCTAGTCCAATAGCACTTCCAGCAACGCCTATCCAAGCCGATCTTGCTTCCCGGTTTGTTACATTTATGGATTGCTCATGATTTCCTCTATCTGCTAAACGGCGAGCAGATCTCGCTAAATTCCAAACACTAGTGCCAACACAACCAACTACAGATGCTGCCAATAGAGGCGCAGCAACAGGTAGAGCTAAGGCACCCAAAGGAATCAAAGCTGCTCCAAAACCCACATACGCAGCGCTTGTATCAATTTTGTTCAACACTGCTGCCGTTGGTGATGACGATGGAGAATCCGCCCAAACCAAGTTCACCTGTTAAAGCAAAATTATTTAGACATTCCTGTAATACAAATATCAAGATACCTACACACATGTTAGTAATTACTTACTTCGTCCTTAGAATTGAAAGAATATATTCCGTTTCGAGGAGCGATCATAGTGCCTTTTGGTAAAACGTTGTTTGTCCAATAACCGTTCCAATTTTGATAAACCCTTCCAACCTCATCTACAAATATCGCACAACAACCCGAACTATCATCGGCCCCTAAGTTAAAAAGATTTGAAATTATAATCAATTAACTCTCTTTGCAAAATGGAGTTTCTTACTCAAGCACTTTCTTATACGAAATAAAGGATGACACGAGTAGTTGCGACAATTCAAAGGATTCTTATCTATCTCATTCGTTAAGAGGACATATACTATTGACATAATCAAATCTCCAGCTCCATATTTTCCTACAAAAAGATTATTAAAAGTTACTCTTAGTATTATAAAATTAACTTCAGCAAACTTTGTATCCAAATTGCATCAACAATAGTATTCCGTGCTGCTCTCTGAAAAAGAACAATTTATTATTAAATTCGTTGGATCTTCAGTATCATCAACCCACTATTTTTTCACGACCAACTTCGAGTTCTTTAAGATATATTTCCTTTTTTTTTTCTGGTGATTTTTTCATTTTTTCTATTTCGCGCTCTCTTTGTTCACTAATTACAAAGTCAGGAATTAAGATACGTAATTTTTCTTTTAAGAAATCCAATGCATCTGTGGCGTATCTGCAGAGAAATTGAAATGATATAGACTCTAATTAAAGTTTAACATATTCTTATTCATTTAATTCACATTCTATTTAAGAAGAAAACGTTGGAATATATAGTGTAGTATATATTTTGTCGTGGAGCGGACCGATTAGTCAGCTGCATTTAAACGTGCTGCTGAAGTGTTAAGTGTGAAGATATCGTCCCTTTCATGCCAAAACCATGAATGTGAAAAATCGCAGTTTTGAGAAAAACAATGAAAACTGATTTCAATTTTAGATGCCATTTAAACGGTGTAGTTTTTGAACTAAAACCCATTCTATTATATATATACAATATATACAATATATATACAATACATTGCTGATTAATAGAAAATTACAATCATGCACTACACATGATGCTTGGTTGCTTTTCTTGCACAACAACAGTGCATTTTTTCATCGCCCACTCTCTATCTTTGGCTAGAAATGCTAATGAAAACCGCACGGGGCCCACGCCCAAAATCCCATAAACAAAACAAAGTTCCAACTTCGTTCCACCAGTGCTTAGTCCATCACTGCTATGTCCTGTGAAATCCAAGATTGTATAATAAAATCACAGAAATAACTGTATCAGAATTAGAGCTCTTTTACATTAACTAATAACCAGTCAAAGCTAATAGTAAGTAGGAAGATGATGCTTCGAAGTAAATCTGATTCATGATATCTGAACAATCAAATGTTCTCAGTACTTACCTATCATAAATAATTTCATTACCGAATCCGGAATCATTTGCGAACTCTTGTTGCACCTCTAGAACTGTTCTATTCATCGGTTCTTCCATTGTGGATAAGGCACAAAGTGGCGAAACAATTCTTGAAATTCACGAAATCTTGACAACTCAATAAGACTGAAGTGAACTCAATTGAACTGCAATTGAGCTGTTCGAGTTTGACGTTTTACTTCTGACGGGGAACGCGGAACGCCGCGTTTCATGCTCTCTTGGATTTATTTTCGGCTCTTCCTGTCCGACTTTGTAATTTTAATTCAGGAACCGCTTCGTTTCGGATATGTGTCAAATGGGTCTACAGGAATATAGAAAAAAAATTTATTTTTAATATCGCATCTAAATATGACAAAATTCTGCACGACTATCATTCCTTGAAATTCCTGTATCCCTCAATGAATGTTCACAGGGGCAAATAATTTCTTTAAATAAAAACCAATTTTGTTCTCGTAGATATTTCGATCCTATGCTGAAATATGACTGAATCGGTCAAAATAGTATAATCAATATTTAGATACTTACCGACCATTATGAATAATCTTTGATTTTACACCTTAAATTCTAATTGCTTACAAGTTGCGATTGCTTCCTTGGATTTTCTTAAATAAGCTTAGGTACATAATGCAAAAATTGAAACAGAGCAAATTTTTATAAGAAACCATCTTTTTTATTTTTAAAAATAAATACAACAGTACATTGAATAGTACAACATTCTTTAATAAAGGAAATTATGTGGGAATAGTGTAATACAAGACTGAGTTAGTGCCTTATTTCTTTTTTTCCTTATCCTGTCTTCCTCTCTGCTCCTAGAAAATAATGATAGTAAGAATTTACAAGAAATAAATAATCGCAGAATAATTTATGAATTTATTATCAAACAATATGAATTTTCATGCCAATTCTGTTTTAAACCAAACCGTAACGAATGCTTCAAAATAATCTTGAGTTTTATATTCTCTTAATTTGTTCGTACAAATCTTTGGTCTATTGAAATGTGAAATTTGAGGATGCATGTAGAACATGTTATTTTTGGGAACTCACCTTTTGAGCTAAAATTACTAGCAGTTTGCGGAAAAGGGTGACGACATCGAAGAACAAGTCCAGGGAGTGTTTAATGCAATCGGTGTCTCCATTTCTGTTCTTCTCAACAATTGATTGTGTATCGTACAAAATGAAGCCGCACATTAGTACCAGTCCAACATAAAGTTGTGCCTAAAATAAATTCATTAGTTTCATCACCTTTGTGTTCTACATCAGAGAATCCAAACATACCTGATTGACGTAATATGATCCCATAAACATGTTCAGTATGCTGAGAAGTAACAAAGTGTTAACAATGCTGACTAAAATTCCACCAAGGAAAAGAAATTTTCCCCTTTCCGCCAGCAAAGATGAAAGTGTCAAGGACACGAACACCACAATTGTGCCTGTTAGAGCTGATATGACGACCTGAGGATTTATCGAAATCACCAATTGTAGCAATGGTCCAAGTGATTGACCTGAAATATATTATCATTAAATAGCATTCGAATTCGGTTGAGCCAATGGAATTTTTACCTGAACAGAATCCAAATCCGAGGAGCATGGCCAAGCGAGCATAGAAGTTTTTTCCACCATCGCTTCTGGTTAGGAGCAGTCCAAGGAGCAAAACAAGTGATATTATGCCAATGAAAAGGTTAGCTTGGAGGATGTCTTTTAAGTGAAACACAGCACCAACTGTAGCCGCCGTCGTCGTACCAGCCAAGCACAAATACACTTTTGCCAAATGGTGACGAACTTTCGGCTCGCTGCAATATACAAAGACCGACAATATTAAATGCGAGCTGTTTAAAAATGTGTGCAGGCCATACAGTCAAGAAATTGAGCATTACAAAATGCCCATCTTTTGATTATTTGTTTTTGGAAAATCGAATGTCGATTAACTTAATTCTCTAAAATTTCGTAAGAAAAAACAAATATTTATTGTGCATAAAACTCCGGAACGTGTTATAATAATATTATATCACTTTAAATGCTTTCCATAACATTGTTTCGCGATTATTACCTAAACTAGAGGAACGCCATGAATCACCATGACTATCAAGTTTCACTAATCTTCACATTAAAATTTCGGGAGCAGTTTTTAACGCACCTTTGTAGTTTGTATGCAGTTAAATTGATTTCAGTTCCTACTTTGTATGCAAATTAGCACAATCTATCGAAAACTCTGCATTTCTTATTTTGTGCGTACATTTTTAATTTGCCGAATTAATTATGAAATCCATGTTCATACAAATAATTGTAAGCCTGAATGCACAAGTATACGTAAATTATATAAATTTAATATGCACATTCTTGAAGAATAAATGCATAGACGTGTAGTGCGTAGCGTAAACTAACGCTTATCAGATATTTGTATTGTAATTGGTGCAGGTGTGAGGAATTTTCTCGAAACTATTCATCGATAAACTTCAGCGTAAATCGAAAGCCACGTAATTCCTTTGACAACATATGTTTAATAGAAATAAATAAATAATTCGTGTATGTACTTACTATTTTCCACTCCAATAGGTAGCAAATTGGTTAAGGGTTTCCATTTTAGTCTGGAATTTTCCTCAAAAATACAACCAAGAAATTTTTATATCTGATATGCAAATAGTTGATTTGTTTTTCTAATTCTGTTGGAATACACAAGTTGTCGAAACGAAAATTTCTATATTCAGTTCCTCTGCTTACTACGATTTGTCGACTTTGTATCCTTTAACTTCTTCACTGACTACTAACTAAACTTCCTATCACCACACTGATACTGGATGTACTTAATTTGGAGTAGATTTTCCTATTTATAAGATAAAAAATTAAAAACACACGTCAGTCAAAACATGGTTCATTCAGCTAATGCCCACCAGAGTTTCGTACAATTTTCGGTATTAATAGTGCTTCCCATTTGTTTTTTTCCCGAATGAAAATTGATATTTAAATATCAATTAATACGAATAAAAGTAAAATATTAGTATTATTTCCATGACAAAAACAAAATGAATTTCTACCTAAATTGCACAAAAAGGAAATCATAATTATTTTATATCGACCGCCCACTTTACAAGACCTACAACACAAATGAATAAAACACCTTCAGATACTTTTCTTTTTTTTATTAATAAAGATCTTATTCAGACCTATTCCTTCACATAACTTAATCTTCCTCCTCTTCAGCAGCAGCGCCAGTGGAGGACTGCTTCTTCATGTTCTTCCTCTTAACGCGTCCAGGACGACCACCGCCAAATGGAGACTTCAGAGAGAAGTCAATGTGCTTCTGGGAATCAAGACGGACAACGAACGACGGAATGTTGACCACTTGCTTCCTGACACTGAAATCACAAGAAAAATTATTATGAAACTTGCAACACCAAAATTGAGGCTAATCATCTAAATTTACTTACGACGATCAAATTCAGATTAATATTTATAGAAGACGTTGAGAGCCGGTATATGAAACCGACCCACAAGTGGTCTTTACGAATTTACAAATTCCTCAACAGCTCATACTGGATATTTACCGAATATGTCTTTGTCTAATCAAAACACGGGCGTGATGAATGGACTTAGCGAGCCCCAATTTGAACACTTGTGTTTGCAGACGACGTTCCAAGAAATCTTCGATTTTCAAGCCCAGCACGTAATCGAGTTTCATGCGAGATTCGTCCAATACTCCAATTCGAACCAGACGACGCAACAGTGCATTACCTGAAATAATATAATTGATTATAATTATAAAAGTTCCACTTACTTTTGAAAGGTAATTAGGAAAATGGAAATTTTGTTCAGTTCGTCTAATCAACAAGGAAGATTCTGTCAAGAAGTGTCAGAATAGTTAGAATTAATGTTCATCACTTTTGCGAGGAACGAAAGGTCTTGGAAACATTGATATATAGCAACTGTTTGACTTACCTTGGAAAAGCCTCTTCTCATCCTTCTCGTCAAGAGTCAACAATTCTCGGGCGGCCTTACGGATTTTAGCCAAAGCGTATTTAACTCTCCACACTTCGCGCTTGTTCCGGAGACCATATTCACCAATGATCTTCAATTCCTGATCCAAACGAGCCTTTTCGTACGGCCGTCTAGGCGTCACGTAAGTCTTCGAAAAGACAGACGGAATACGTCCGTTCACCATTTTTACTGAAAAGATTGAGGTTAAAATTAAAATCTGGGTAAATCACAATCATCGCGCGTTGTAAACTGCAGAATACAGTTTTTTTCACTTTTTTGAATAAATTTCAATGAAATATTAAACGATTTTATAACAACAAATTCAAAATTCTTGATCTAATAAAGAAAGAAAATTTTATACGTACATTTCTCGTGAACTGTCTTTCAAGAAAGAACGACTTGAGGTTGAGCTACTTTTCACTCCGAACTCCGAAGTGTCCCAATAGATCTAGTACATTCTCTTTAGGACATTTATACAAACTTTATTACTGCAGTGAAATAATTATTGTTAAATAAAATGTACGTTTATTGTTTTTAAGCACCAAACAATATACTTGTTGTACGATATAATTATTTGGACGATATTATTATCTAGAATTTGTTAAAACAAAGTAATTACAAATATGATTTGTTTTTTGGAAATACACCAACAGATTTCTATCGCAACAGTAGGGACGCTGCTTGCCGTGTTAAAATAATAATTATTGTACCATTTCCTATCTACTTGATCACGAATCTTATTTAGACATTTTAAGAAAACTAACGAATTCGCCGAGTACAAGTACCTATAACATTTCGCTTTTTCTTCTATGCTCCTCTTCACAATTATAACTACTAAAAGGACCATTGTGATTTGTTTCGGATTCTACTACAATGTTTCAGTACATCAATTGTGCATTGTGCTTGGTAAGTTAAGCAAGGAAGAAAAAGTGCAGTCCGTGTATATTCCAAATATTTTGTATAAAATACAAATTCTAAAAAGTTCTTACTACTTTAAGAGAGTTGATTAAATGTTCAAAGTTTACAAATTAAAATGCTCTATGCGTAGTTTAAGTTAAATGTGTAAAAACGCCGGTTTTCTGTAGTAGTCTCATAAAAAAAATTTCAATGAAAATGGCCGACGGCGTGGATATCGATATATATGCGGATGATTTAGAACAGGACTTTTCCCAAGTTAAAGTAAGTGAAATTGTGTGAGGCGAATTCAAGTTCAATTGTTTGATTAATAAATATAAATTAACGCTTTTAAGGAGGAATTTGGCGGCGAAGGTGTAGATTTGTACGATGATGTTATTGCATCTGCACCGAGTGATTCGGCAAATCGTTCACAAGACAATTCTGGACCTGTTTCTTCACAATCGGACAGAGGTGAAAACTCGGAGGCAAATGGTGGTTACCATCATGTTGGTAATAATTTAGCACCAAATCATATTGGACGCCGTCATCAACTTTATATTGGAAACTTAACTTGGGTAAGAATTCTTTAAAAAAAAGTAATAATAATTGTAACCTTTCAACATTTTCTATTAGTGGACAACTGATCAAGATATTACAAGCGCTTTGCTTGAGATTGGAGTACCCGATTTCCAAGAAGTGAAATTTTTCGAGAATCGGTCCAATGGCCAATCCAAGGGATTCTGTGTTATATCACTTGGTTCTGAATCCAGCATGAGACTTGTTATGGATCGTTTACCAAAAAAGGAAATGCAAGGACAAACCCCTGTTGTTACATTACCCACAAAGCAAGCTCTAAATCAGTTTGAAAGTCAACAAAAAACACGACCAATCCCGCCACAACAGAACGGTCCAAGAGGTCCAATGCCGAATATGTCAGGAATGCAACAGCATCCAGGCGGTCCACCACCTGGACATCAGCCACGTATGATGAATCCCAATATGCCCCCGGGGCAATTTAGGCCACAGCATATGCCGCAGAATATGCAGGGTCCACCCGGTCCAAATCAGGGAATGCCCAGAATGCAGGTGAGCAAGGCATTTCATTTAAACTTACTGCAAATTGTGGATAAAATTTATAAACACAAAATTAACGGCTGTGCGAACATTTCAAGCAAGTTTTCCGATTTTAGTAACATATTTCCAAATAAGTTCCCATCCAGATCCATCCTCAACATTCTTTTGCTTTTAAATTATCCGATTTTTGATGAGGCCAAAATTAAATATGTCGCTCAAACTGTTTATTGTTTAACAAGACAACAATTAACAATGATTTTCATGGCAGAAAACGACGGAAGATAAAAATTTCGAATTTGAGGGGCTATTGATGAAGTGTGGGCGCTTTCGGGAGTAGGATTAGAACATGAAGAATGAAAACAATCACGAGTTTATATTAATATTGTAAGCCAATATTTGGCAAGAAGGTTTTGTTTCTCTGAAACTAAAATTATGCAGTGTTTTTTAACTTATTTCTTATATATTTTGTGAAATGTTTTACTAAATTCTCACGATCTCATGTTCTATTTTATGCGTGCAAATGTTTTCCATAATTGTTTAAATAAGATAAACTATTGCCCTTGACTCTATACTACCCCTTAAGTACTGGTTAATATGAGTGGTGTTGGGTTGCATTAATTCTCTAGTCGACAAAAGCTTTTGTTTCTGTTTGCGTTATATGTTACATCTATAAATGAAAATTACCGTTATTAAGGACTTGTTTCTGGTTTATATTTCTTGCTTTTTATAGGAAATAAGTCACGATGTTGTAGAACATTTTTACTTCATGTATTTATTTTAATCTGTAGTTGTAAATAATCTGAAAAAAAAAGCAACAACAAATTCGAACAATATTATACAATGCCAATTGCAGTTTATCATATTGTTTAAATGCAAAAGCAATTTCTTCAAGTGTTCAAAACATTGGAAATTATATTGTATGTATTAAAATATTTGTTTGCAACAATCTCGTCTCTTTTATTGTATTTTTATTTCCAGGGGGGTTTTGATGTGGGTTATTTAATATAATACCGATAATAAATGAACGGTTAAACAATAAAATATATTTAAAGAAATATAGATCTACATTTCGCTGTAAACGTATCACGTTGGGTCTAATTGTTTTTCAGTTGAAAAAGGTTCATGATTGTTAAAATTATGAGCAGGCAAAAATATTGGATGATTAATGTATTTTAAAGTGATTATGTAATTTGATGTAGATGTAAATAGTCATGTGGAATATATTATTTATTTGGTAAGGTATTTCGATTAGTGTTTTATTGAGATACAATTTTATTGTAAAATGATATTTTCGAAATACTATGTAATGCCAACAGATAAGACAATGTTTTTTGGATCCAACATCCCTTCCATTTGCATTTTTATCCAGTATCGCAATAACTCTTCTCTTTCTCTCTCTCTCTCTCTTTGTACTTAATTCCTTGTTTTTATGTAAATTATTTGCATAAGTAAATGAATTCTTTTGTTTTCCGGCCGTACATTTTATTGTAATTTAAGGTAATTTACTTAGTTAGAAATTTTATAGATTAGATTAATATATATATTTAATATTGAATAATAAATTATGAAAGATGTAATTTTTGTCATTAATGTCATATTTCCATATTTTAAACAATTTGTTCGATATCGTTACCGATTCTATAGCCACCACCCATGCATCAAGGAGGTGGAGGACCAATGGGACCACAACAACCGCCACAAGGTCCACCACGGTATCAGAATCAAGGCCAATGGAACGGTCCACCAAGACCGAATGGTCCCCAGCGACCAGGCCCACCAAATGGACCTCCAGGTCCTCTACAACATAGACCACAAATGGTAAAATCATTAATTATAATTTTATCTGTATTATTCAAAATATGTAGAGTAAAAGTTTTAGTAAACTTGCAATTTAAGCATAAACTAATTGGCATTTTTTCCAGTTTAAATATTCTTCACGTTGAGTAATTTTCATTATTTTTTAAATCGTATTTGTTAACTGTTTTAGTTACACTTAGCACTTAGGTTCAACATTACACCTATTGTTTTTAAAACTTACAATATTGGGCTAGGTTCCTGCCGAATTTTGTTTTAACAATCCTTGTGTGTGTGAGTGTGTGATGATTTCTTCTGGGAAATTTGCACTCGATGTTTTCAGTTCGGCGAGGATGAATGGCATTAAATAGTTAATTAATAGATTAAACTCTCTTTTTTAATGTAGGCTCAGTTTTTCACGGAATGGTCCATTTTTTTGTTTTTAATAACTACGTCGTCATTAAGATATCTTCTGTTTTCTATAATATCGTTTGATATAAGTTGCAAAATAGCCCAACAAATGTTCTTATCGCTTTAAAAAAAAAAACTGTTGTAATGGCGATATCCAGTTTATAAAGGAACAATGTTTAAAAATGTGTACTTTGTGTTTTATACATTAAGAATTGTTTGCAATAATTGTTACTAATATATTGTCCAATTATTATTATTATTATACTTTATTGTATCTATTTCACTAACATGTACATGTGTGTGTGTTTTTTTTTAAAATACCTATTCTGTAATCAGATGGAATTTTAAACAATATTTCTGTGTGCTGCTGAAAATGTTCCGTTTCAATTTAAACAAAATTAGCGGGAAAATACACAAAAACTTTACAACAATTAAATCTTTATTTTAAGTCGAACGTTGTAGTACATATTGCGCAAATTTGTTCACATTTAAATTTAGTGCTCTGACCACCCAAAACTGTTGCAGAGTCAAATGATTCCATTCGCTATTTAAATCACTAACAAAATTAGAACATGGAAATATTTAATATCCCCATAAAAGAAAAATGTAATAAAGCTAAAAAAAAAAAATGCATTAATAGTTTCAGGGACCACCTGGACCCGGAGGCATGCCACCAAGGGGTCCACGTCCTGATTGGAACAGGCCTCCAATGCATGGTGGGTTCCCTCAAGGTCCTCCTGGACCCCAAGGGCCACCGCACATGCAAGGGCCACCTAGAGGTCCACCACCACCTCAAATGGGCGGACCAGGTGGGCCACCTCATGGTCCACAAGGTCCTGCACCACATGTAAATCCTGCATTCTTTAATCAAGGTGGTGGTCCACCCCAGCATGGCGGAGGCCCTCCAATCGGTCCTCCCCACGGACCCCCAGGGCCGCAACAAGGTATGAACATGTCACAGCACGGTCCACCTCCACACTTTGGTCAACAAGGAGCTCCTCGGGGACCTTGGCCTGGGCCCCAATCAAAACCGCCCGGTCCCTTCCCGGAACAAGCGATCGCCCCACAACTGAGCGAAGTCGAATTTGAGGAAATTATGGGCCGAAATCGTACTGTTAGCAGTTCTGCTATAGCCAGGTTATTTTTTCAAATAAATCACATCCGTGTTTGGATACTTAACTGTTTTCATCGATATAGGGCCGTGTCGGATGCAGCTGCTGGTGAATATTCGAGTGCTATAGAAACACTCGTTACCGCGATCTCGCTGATCAAACAATCAAAAGTTGCTCATGATGAACGTTGCAAAATTTTGATCAGTTCACTGCAAGACACTTTACATGGAATTGAAGCGAAAAGTTACAGCCGGAGGGAGCGATCACGCTCTCGAGATCGATCGCATCGTTCTCGTCCTCGCCGGGAAAGATCAACATCGCGGTACAGAGAACGATCACGGGAAAGGGAGCGCGATCGAGAAGGGTAAGTATTTTGTGTGAGTGAGAATCTGCGAGTGAATGCTTCATCCTATTGGGGGTTGGTTTTGATGCCAGGCGATATTATTTCGACAGGTATCGCGACAGTGGCCGAGATAGGTCTCGCAGCAGGGAACGCGATCGTGGTGCTGCAAACGACCACTATAGAGAGGAAAGGTATGTTTATTATCTTCTAATACATCTAATACGTAAACACTGAATTTCGATCATTTTTATCTAAATTTCTGTTCAATTTTTTTAAACAGTTATCGCGCTAGCGCGAGAAATAGGTCTCGCAGCAGGGACCGTGAACGTGGAGCCGCAAACGATCACTACCGACATGATAGGTCTGTTTTTAATTTGAAGTAGATTTTTTTCTTTCCTTATTGTTGTATGGTTTTAATACAAATTTTTTTAGGAATAGGGGTTTATTATTTCAATAAAATTAATCAAAGCATTTTTATACAGCAGTAGTCGGCCGGGTAGATCAAGAAAATCTCCAGAAGCAGCAGCAGAGCCAACAGGCGAATCGTCTAAAATGAATTATTTCGTGGATGAAGATCGGGAACGCAATCGGCTTAAAGAACGTCGTTCGCGCCATTAAAAAATATATTCGTAACGTTTCGATGTATTTTTTTCTTTCCATAATATTCAGCGTCTGTTCTCTTACTTTAAATTACTTTTATGAAAAAAAAAAAAAAAAAATTGCAGTAACTTTGTAGTGAATAATTTTAAGTTAAAACAATTGAAAACATTTAAAAAACAAGTAAAAATAATAACGGTATTTAAATAAGATTTACTTTTGAACTTGACCGCGATTTAATACGTACCGCGTTTTTTACCTAAAGCTGTCGGATATTGTTTTCATTATTTTAACCATGTTTGACGTATTTCTGATAAAAAACAAAACTTAGTGTGAAGAAAAAAAATAAAAGCAACTTGAAACTTGTGCGGCATCAGTGTTTTAGCAACTTCGATCTGTTCTCAACACCCCAGCATCTGCAACAATAGCTGTATTATTCTCAACTACAATTGAATTGACAAACAGCATCTGAGGATTATCGTATGATCATCTCCAGTAGTCATAAAAGGAACCGGTCCAACAAATGAAGAAGATTGTATTCATTATTCAAAAGGAAATTAAAATATATATCATGTAAAACAAAAAAAAAACTGTAACTTATTTGTATTATTTTTCTTTTCCGTTAATTTTATGTAAATAGTCGGAATGTAATATTTTGGCCAACACGGCAAAAAACTTTCTCATCCTGAAAATTTATTTTTATTTTTATAAATTTATTTACTAAAACAATGTTTTTATACAAACTCTAGTCATAATATTTAAAAAAAAAAAAAAAAAAAAATGGGCTGTGATTTTTTATACATATACTTGACTAAATTTTATTATAACTTAGGACAAATATTTTAAACACATTTATTGTGTTCATTTTAAGCAATTAGTTTTGCTTGATTTTAAGATTTATCTTGTACAAGAATTTTTTTTATTTTTTTTTTTTTTTTTGAATACTCAAAATGTGGAATGATGATCGTTCTTGGCTTTTGAATTAACAAAACTTTGTTCAGATTTATGTTCTCTATATAATTTTAATCTGATATAAGAGAAAATATGTCCATTTTAATCATTCTTTTAAATCAATGTCCAATATTTAATTAACATTTTCATGTCTAATTAATGGAAATTTGATGTAAAAATAAATCATGTACAAATTTAAATATTTTTGCAAAATGTTCAAATACTTGAAATTCAAATCTTCCATGATTTTTTTTTTTTAACATTTAAAATTGTTACAATATGTGTACTTTAAAGGAAGATATTATTGTAGAGAATCCGCATTATATTGCATTTAAAACGCATATTTTTATCTTCGATTACTTTAATATTTAACCTTGAAACTTCGATGCGTTTAGGTCTTGTTTTCTGTGATTTTATTGATTTGATGTCTCCGTTCGTAGTCAAGCTTTAAAGTTTAATTTCTGAAATTTCGGATTCAACATTTAATTTTGAGTTATTAAAATATTATTTTCCAGTTTGTTACCAACATTTTCAAAGCGACTGCAATTAAATGCCAACCCAAATATTGGTACAGGAATTCATTTAAAGGGATGTTATTTGTCGGTTAACTTAGCGTTTAACAGGAAATATTATTTTTAAAATGTTTATCTCATGTAAACATTTAGAAATGAGAATTTTTGTTCTACAGTTCTTGTGATACCTGAAACTTTCCGTTACTCGTCCTAAAATCAGCGTCAAGTTTTAGTTAGGTATTGAAATTTTATGTTATTGATGCATGCATTTTAATGGCCTATTCATCAAATATTCTTTCAATCCAACCAATCTGATTCGTGTAAAAGTAGTTTAGTGCTATTACTGGACTTAAACAATTCCAGAAAAGTTGCCATTGACTGCGAATGAATATAAACACAAAGTATAATTAGTTCGCGTAGGAATCAGAGTTAGCAATAATCATTTTCTACAATATGCATTATAAAATATCTCATTAAAAACATCGTAATTATTTAAGCGGACTACATTCATCAATATAATTCAAGTAATTGTTTACACTTGAATACAACGTAAGTGAAATTGTACGAAACATTGTTTATTTTATTTTTCTTTAACAAAATATCAAACTCCAATGAAATGTAATTTGACGACATTTAACAAAACATAGTTTTATAATTTGTACCTTAATATGATTGAAAAATTTTTAAGATTTCGAAATTAGATTTGATTTAAAAATGTTCACAAACTGCTTGTTTAAAAATTCAGTCAATTACATGTATAATTTTTTTTTTTTCCTTTCATTATGTAATTGATTGGATTTCATCAATGCTCTGAACAGTACCAATCATTCCACACTGTAGAAATAATTATTATTTGATTTATACTTAGCACTGTATTATGAATAAGCTCCAGTCAATTTTTTACACGAGTTAATATTTGGTTTATAAAATATTTATATCTGTTACACTTTCTTCATTTTAGCGAAATTTTAAAAGACTGAACAATCCAAAATATTGTAACTTTTACAATAAAATCTGATAAATGAGAATTTTATTCAATTAAATCGCGTTCCCTTCCGAATATGTTTTTTAAAGGTAAGTTGAAGTGAATGAATATTTAAATAAATAATTGGAAATTTCGGAGAGAAATCTCATCCAGTGAAAGTGCAAGAATCCATATTACTTGTGAGGAATTTAAAAAAACATTCGAAATTCCATAGAACACTGAACGTATCTATCATAATACTGCAGGGGATTATGGTTATCTCTCGGTTGCTACTAATATAGGTTCCTGAAAAATCTGGGGTACATTGACAAGATCTTATAGAAGCTCTCAGAAAATGGAAGAGCCTATGAATGGGGAAATGTAGGGAACTTTGAGACGTTGAACAAGTCATCAAAGGATCTGTTCAACATTATATAATTATCGGATAGCAAGTCAGGCCGGGATTGGTTGAATAGGTATCATAAAATAATGTGAACGGTGCGGATTTCGGAGGGACTGGGGGTAAACAAGGGGTGGAGCATGAAAATCTTAAAACGAATATTAAATTCAATTAAGTTCGCATAGATTACTTTTATTGTATGAATAAAGACAATACTTTTTAACTCTAAAATAAAATAAAATATAAAAAAAAAAATATACCCTAATAACCAAAATCTGTTATACACACGCATAAGATTCTTGTCATTGTTTTAAAAACCAGGAAGTGCACAATGCGTAATACTAACATTCCATGAATTTCGGGCAGTGATTACATATTCCTTCAGCATCAGTACGTATTTTCCTTATTATCCTGGAATACAAAAATCTGAATTAAAACAGAATCGATTAAAATTAACTCTTATCACCTTGCTACAGTAAAAAACTGGTGAATTTTTTCGTGACTGGCTTTTTGACGGTTTCAAGATTTGAATACTTTTGATGCAATTTTGCTCTTCCAACGGTCCCAATATTTCATTTCCACCTAATCTCAATGGTGTGGAATTCACCACTGCTAAATCCTCAGAGATCTCTGGCAATGTACTTTCGCTATCCTGAAATGAAATCATTAATATCTTAAGCCTCCAGGAATCCTCACATCGTCCTGATACCTCCATAACACTGGTGCTGTCCAAATCAGAATATTCGTTTTCATATCGAAATCGTTTGATTATCATATCATGAGGAGAAGTGGATGCCAACACTCTTGGATATGAAAATTGTCTCTTCGATGGTGTTTCGCCTAAGTTAAAGAATGTCCTTTCGCATTACAATCTTCCCTTAATTCATTTCTACACTTACCTGTTGGACTGTAAGTTTTCAATTCTTTTGTATGGAACGCTTCAAGACTTTGCTTGCAATCTTGTAAATGTTTGCTGTAATTTGCGTTGTAATGCTTCACACAATTTTGCAGTGATGTGGCTAGAGCTGAATTCTCAGTCTCACGGTTCTTTGTGCGATTAGTTTCCTTGGTAATCAATTCCGATGTATTCTGGCAAATTTGTTGCATTTTCTCAGATGAACTCTACAATAACAATTATCGTCATTAGTTTTAAAGCGAGGGAAAAACACTTAAAATTACCGTTACTATTGCGCCAATATCTTGTTTGTGAGTTCCAATCAAGGAGGATATATTTTCCACATGCTTTTCATGCAATGATATAATTTCATCAATTTGTGCTTTGTTGTCCTTATGGAAGCACGAAATAAGCTCACACCCAGTCGCTGTTTTAGTTGTGGAATCCTCGTTCAATTTAGCAACGCTACTCTTCAAATGCGTAACTTCAGCTTCCGTTTTCGCGATGTTACTTTCAAATTGACTTGTATTTTCAGCAACAAGCTGAATTTGATTATTCAAATCTGAGTCCAATGGCTGCATAATCGTATCAAACTCGGCAATCTTTTTGTGCTCCTCAATTCCACTAGAATCTTCCTTTTCAAGGGTTTGCATACTTTCCAAGAATTCCATTAACAACTTATTCCTCTTATCATTTATCAATATTTTATTTTGTATAACGGAATTCATTTTATCCTGTTTCTCATCGAACTTATCTTTTACTGTTTTTATAGTTTCCGTTAAGTTCTGTTGAATTTTTTCAGAAAACTCCTTCAACATTGCATGATTACCTGACAACAGTTGCTTTATATTAGAATAACTTTCTACAAGGATCCCATTTTGATCCGTTATATGGTTTTTAATTTCCATAAAACATTCTTCAATATTTTGAGTTGTTGTCTCTTCATTCATCTTAAGTTTATTCATGATTGCATTAAATGCATCTTTGTGAATCACGTAATTATCGTCAACCACTTTCGAGTGTTTCTCCACCAAATTGTTTAACTCGTCCAAAGAAGTTCCGTGGTGGCTTGAAATTGTTGAGATCTTGTTGATTGCATTTTTTGTGAATTGTTGATTCATTTTTGTGCTGCTGGCTGGAAAGCAACAAAATAATTATGATGAATGTTTACAATCAGCAATTGTTAACTTACATATTTCATCCAAAATAATCCGATAATGTGAGCTATGATCTTGGCAGAGGTTTTCCAGTTGCTTACTCATCTCGTCGAAAGTTTTGTTCATTTTATTAACAAATTCGGTACAAGTGTTTTTGATCTGTGAATCAACTGTTTTGCGACGTTCAATTGTGCTCTGCAAAAGATAATTTTTAATTCAAATTTAGAGCTAAAGGAAATTAAAAAGACTTCTGTACATGTAACTTTTCAGTGTCGTTTGTGGCGACATCAGCCACTTCCAGAATTTGCATTGCTTGAGACGTTAATTGCTCTTCAGTTTGAACATGATTTTCCAGCAACACTTGCTTTTCCTTGCTGCGCTTCTTTGTGTTATGCAAAATCTGAAATCAACAAAAGTTAATTCGACCAAACAGACATTTCAAATGATAAACGAACCCTCTTAGTTAGATCTAATTCATTTTTGGTTGCCTCAAGGAATTTTTCCTTTTTGTTCAGCTCTTCAGACTTCACGACCAAGTTCAAGCTTACTTCATTAAAAATTCTTTCTTTATTCGCCAAGTCATCTTTCAGTGCTTTAATGAGCAGCATTTTTTCTGTCAGTTCGCGATTCTGGCTATCCAATTTGAATTGTATATCACTGTAAGTTTCCTCGGCTAAATAAATTCCGTTCTTATCCCTTGCCGCCATCAGATCCCGCTTGAGTTTATCAATTTCCTCAGTGTACTCCTTCAGTACCGTCTTTTTAGTAAGTTTCTGATTAACTTCTGGTCTGTTTTGAATATTCTTAGCTCTGTGCGCATACTCCAGTGTACTAAGAGTTTCTTCCAGGTCCTTGTGTCCTGGTGAAATTGTGGCAATGATGGAAGTTTTCGTTCTGCCGCCAAGGGACTCCTGCAGCAAGCGAGTTAGTTTCGATTCCCGATAAGGAATATGCGGGGTTCGTTCCACCAACGCTGTAATAACACGACCAAGGGTAAGTAGTGATTGATTGATATTAACAGTTTCCCTGGTTCGGATGCCTTTTTCGTTTCCTGACTTTGAAATGTTTTCACTCCCAGCCAAATCCACCAAATTCAATTTTCCAATTTTAAGCATTTCTTCTCCATCAATATTGTTTTCCTTTATGTGAACTAAAATTGAAAATACGGTGTGCGATCTTGATGATTGGGCATTCATTAATGTAGTGGCAGTCTTGCGGCGCTCTTGCCCTTTTTCGAGCAGCTTGTACACATCATCCTTACTGTGAACAGGAATTTCCTCTAGTCCCTGAACAATAACCGAACCTTTTTTGGTGCTGTCGTCGAATATACGAATTCGTGCCGAATCATCTGACGATAACAGATCACAAAGCTCTTCATTGTATAACTCTAAGTACGAAATCCTCATTGAGAATTCCAGTTCCATCATGCGCAATTCATCGAACAAATGACTGAGTGCTCTGGGAATTATTCCAATCATAGACTCCTAAAAATAGTTTGGTGAATCATAAGAACTAGCTTCTTACAGTAATTCTTACATCTTCCCACGAAGATCTTAGCTCTGGACACTCGGTCCCAACCATTGTGTGTGTTTTTCCTGTTCCAGTTTGTCCATATGCAAACACAGTACAATTGTAACCGGACAGAACTTCCTCGATTAAAGGAGCTACCACGGTTTGATATATCTCAGATTGCCTGGAATCCGGACCAAAAGTTCGGTCGAAAGTGAATTTCTTTGTTGACTTAAAGTCTACCAAATGGTTAACGTAAATTTCTTTCGGCGGTGCCACTTGAACCGCTTCCATTGATCGTATGCCTTTTTCACGTGCATTTAGAGGCCTACAAAAAGAAGGGAGATAATTATCATTGACACTGTTTTTCCCATTTGTTGGGTAAAAAGAATCAGGAAATATACTGAAATTGAAGACCAATTTTCAGTATCTTCCAGTAGAACTAAAAATATGTAAATAGCGACATCCATCTTTCGTCCCTACATTTAATACGTCATTAATTTCCTTAAGGAATTAAGATAAATGCGCAGATTTCACAACACGAAATGGTGCAGTATATTTCATTTTTTCTCCACTACATAATGATTTTTCAACTTCTTCAACTCTCGTCTGTATTTTGCTGCAAATACTTCTATTTTTTTTTACCTTACGCGAACATAAACTTGAATGTTTTGATTAGTTTTTTGGCGATTTGAATTTGGTCCTGCTGATGAATTCATTATGGATTTGCCCGCTTCTTTAACTATACTTTCAACACGAAAACGAAAAGAAACACAAAATCTTTGTGGGAACTTTAGAATAACACGAAATGGCTTGGCTTGTTCCTGTCAGATTTGAAATCGAACTAATCCGTTTGTTTAGACTACTTCAAAGTACATGTTCACGAATAAATTTGGTCTAAATTGGTCTAAATGCAAAGAATGTCAAATGTTAAACTGTACATCGGTATAAAATAATTAGAACAACAATTATTAAAATATTTAGATCGCATTAAATGTTATGATATAATATTTTCTTTAAATTTTATATTGATTGATGCATAAATAATACAATTATAAATCAGTATTTCATTGTAAGATTTTTGTTTGTTTTGTCTTTTTGCTGAATCGCAAGTGCTGGATGGCAAGTGTTCGCAACCGTCTTACATAGAAAATTACTGTGTTTAAAAAACGTTGCAAATTAGCAAAAAGTTATCAGGAAAAGACGCTGAGATGCTGAAATAGTGAAATTTATACCTGTACCTGTAGGAAATAGCGTAAAATTTTAAATACATATTTGTTTAAAAAGAAAAAGGGGCGAAGACTTCTATGTTCTATGTTTCAAATGCTATGAAGGCATGCAAGATGTAATTAAAGGAAATGGAAGCGTAGCAGTCTCCACCACTTTCACCAACGGCGGTAAATATCATCATCATACGTGCACTTTCTCTCTGTTGTTCTTATCTACACGTAGCATTACTTCTCATTTTTGTAAAGAACTTTCCACAACACTGCCGCTCCGGTGTTCATTGAGAGACTCAAGAAAAGGCGCTTTGCACCGGTTGTCATGGACTTCAAAGAGATAAAGAAGGGGGATGACAAAAATGCTGGTGGTATTTCGCGCATGGCAACCTTATTCCTGTGAACAGTGAAACAGGGATAAATATTATTTTACGAAGAAAGTCGACGTAACCATCGGAAAACGTAAGACCAAAAACGTTTGCCGTACATGTGGGAATATTTTGACTTGGACTTGGAGTCACTGAATCAGTTTGTTAGCCACCGGGCGTTAGACGGGTTTGTTTTCGTGTTGAGAAGGGGTACATGCATGAGGGTTTCATTGATTTTTACTTGACTAAAATCCGCAGAGTACAGTAATTTCCTTTTATAAAATACAAGAATGCTGTAAAGTGTGATTCGGAATGTTTTTTGGAATGGCAAAGTTATAAAATGCACAACGTTCTGTTGTAGTGTTCACCTTTCCTTAGTGGGGTTCTTTTTAGTTTTTCAACAGTAAAACAACAAAAGAATTTAATAGTTTCAAAAGATTTTGCGAAAAGAGGAAAACACTCTGCAGTGATGTATGTACGTGTGACGTGAGCAGTGGTTGAGATCAATAACCCTATCCAGAAGGACATTAGCTGTGAAGTGCAGACACGAAGAATTGCGGAGGGGTGTGGAACTGCACAAATTGTCTACTCACCCCAGCTGTATATCTCATATGATTGGATTTGAGTGAAGGCATTTTGAGCGCCAGATTCTTTTGTGACCTTTAGGAAACATATGCTCAGGTATTTTTGTATAGGTACAGGTCCTTTGTTTGTAAACAGTAAAGTATAAAACAATGACATATTTATATTGCATTTGTACAACATTTTCCGGTACGTATGAATGGTTGAAGCTGAGTATTTAAAGGTTTACAATAAATATAAACTTCTGCTTAAAGTTACACAACGTGATTATAAGGTGTAAAAGTTTTAAACAGATTAAAACACATTATTAAGACTCCCTTTTATTTTAAGTGTTTTTATAGTGATTCATTGAAGTGGAAATAAACTTAACAGCTTTAGGGTTAATTTGGCTTCTACTCTTCTAGTGAGAGGGTCACTTCATGTAATTACATACCTGATTAGTAAATCGTAATCACAAAAATGAAGACGACTCAACGGTCGGTTGCAAAAATGGTTTTGTGCTATACAACAATCTATAATCGTTTTATTGCATATCAGGAGGAGTAAGAGTTTAAGTTTAACGTTAACCGCAAGTTCGCAAGGGATTCAATTACGGCCTATTGTTATGCAAGTTTATGTAACGGCGCCTATATCAGCGACACTAGAACCTGCGAACGTAATGGGAAATGGCTTCGCGGTTAGGTCTTCGTCCACCGTCTTCTCAAACGTGGGTTCGAACGAGGCCGAGGGAGTCTCCAGTTTGTGATGAATCAATGTTTTTAATAATAATCCCCACCCCCCGAGAAATTCAGTTACTTGGAAGAAGTATTTCTTATATCTTACTCCAAAGAATTGTCGGGAAGATTACAATATTTCCTGTTTAATCATAGATCGCTTGGTGTTTAGAAACCGTGATTTACTTCATGCCCAGGAAACATGTCGATACTTTTTAAAAAACATAGGTACAGAATAAGAATTAAGTTTCATTTAATTTCTAATATTATTCCTGAATTAAACTGGATTTCAGTAGAGCTATGCATTTGGATTGAAGTTCAACAGCGGTTCCGTCGTCTTCCACCCTCTTGTTGCTCCTTCTGCCGACACATCTTAAATCTTATTACAGTCTACAGCCATTTCCTTATTCTTCCGCATCTGAAATTATGCCCCTCAAACGCAAGTTAAGTTCAATGAATGTTTTCCTCGCACAAAACCCATTGCATAACCTCGGATCGGAAGAATATTGCTCGCGGGGGAGGGATTTTCATAGTAAAGGTGCAAAGGGTGCCGGCAGTTGTTTGTGGGGTTGCTGTAACCATAGCGACGACAACGTGTTACAGAACGGGGGTGCCGCAGCAATTTTCCCATTTCCCAGCTCACCTGATGTATGTATGGATTTGGTAGAGTTGGGCCCGGATAACCGGTGGCACGTTGGGTAGCCACCACCGGCACAAACGGTGCCTCAACTGACTCCTTAGGGACGCCTCACACTGCAGAGTATCGCAGCACTTATGTTTTGGATATGTTTGCAGAGGGGCAAGGATCCAAATGGTGAAGGGCCAATTACTTGCTATCGAAATGTACCCTTTATGGAGACTATTAACTTTATCGCGGCATTGATTTATGCAAATTCTAAAAAAAACGACTTGTGTTTAGCGTTTACGTTAGTTGGGTCGATTCTGCAGTAAAAACATGAACGATAAAATCATTGAGTTCTTCGGAGGGGCAATTAATGTAGCGCTGCGTGGATCAGCAACCTTTCAGGAAGTTATCAATTCCAATGGTTAGATATTCCTTGCCAAATTAGCATACCTATATCCTTTTTGGTTTAATGTGTAATGTCGGGTTTAAGTTCAGGACGTAGAAGATAGGAAGCACAGTCGAACAGAATAGCTTAAAAATTGCTATTTAGGAGTCTAAGTTCCAAGGAATATGTTCGAAATCGTTTAAAACCTGTTTAAAAAATAAAACAAATTGTTTTTATACAAAAATATTAAATTTTACAAAGCAAAGTTCAAATTTTCTTACTTGCTTGAAAAGTCAAAAGACTTCATCAAAGTTTTATTGAAGTTTCTCTTAATTTTTAGAAAGTTTTTCTTCCAAACCGTTTAAAAACAGTTTGTTCTGTTATTTAAATTGTTATCCTCTTTTTCTTTCCAGACTTCCCAATTCGGAAATTTCAAAAAATGGCGCTGAATGCGGTTTGGAGTGGAAAATGGAAAACTAAATTTAAATATATAAAGTGTGTATGTTGTGTTTTTTAACAAAACCGAGTACCGTGTCGCGTGTTGACTTATGATTTCCGTGATGGTTTCATTTCGAACTTGTGTGTGGAAAAGCTGAAGAATATGTGGGTAGGATTTGACCGATGCAGTTCACGCGTGGAAATTCAGAGTCAACAATGTGTTGTGGTCGATGTGGAAACTGAAAGAATTTCCACAATTGCTGGGTCACTGCATTCCATTGGCAGCATATCGCAGGTAATTGACTAAGTTCAGTATTGCAATTATATTACATAGATTTAAATTAAATTATGCAAATTAACTGAACCGTTATATTTGAAAATTGGAAGAAATCAAATTGTTAATTAAATATAATAATATAAAATGGACATATTATATTGCTAAGCATTTTTTATCATTGACTCTGTGATTATAAATATAAAAACAGGATTTACTTCCCTTACTAAAAATAGCATTAAACTTACCAATCAATTATTATTGAAATATTTTGGAAGCAGTAAATTTATATTAATGATTATGTTTTATTATTGGTATGCATTTCCTATAAGTCCTAGTTAAATTTTATGTCGTAAAGTAGTGTTAAACTGCGTACTTAAAGAGTTGTGTTATTAAATTTCGATTTTTAACAGTGCGGCAATGAACAAGTTTATGACACAGACCACACTGACCTCAACTCTGATTACGACGAGGCGGAACTGCGCAGGGAATTACTAAAAGATGTAAGTCCTCTAATCAAATCATAAGCTTTTGCAAAGCATTGTTATTAAATTTTAAATTATTAAAGTTATTAACTGATTTAATTTATTAATTTTGAAATTAATGTAAAAGTTATTGTGTACCTACTTTTTTATTGATTTATATTTTTATTGTATTACAGAAGTGGAAACAGCTATTCGACATGGTGAGTAATTTAATGTTATGTATTAAAACAGAATAGTAATCAATAAAAAGTGTAATTGTCCAAAAAAATTAGCATGCATCGCGGCCAAGAATCGAACCCGAATCTAGTCTAATATAGCCATTCTATCGTTTGCACCAAGGCTGAATAAATTTCAAATTTTTTATTCTTAGAATAGGTTAATATTAACTAAAAACCACAAATGAACGCAAAAAATATTTTTGATGGAAGAATTTAATAAAAAAAAATTTAAAAAATTTAATTTAGATATAAAACAAAAATCCTGACCACGTTGGGAATCGAACCCGCATCATACTGATTGTGAGCAAGAAACGCAGTTTAGTACAACAAACTCTCACACTCTGATTGGTTGAGAACTTTTTATTTTGATAACTTTAAGTATGATCGTATTCAAAGTAAACTGAATAACTAATATCTTATTTTATTATTAACAAAATAAAATGTAGAAATGTAGAAAGAACACCTTACGAATATACAAAGTTAAAGCAGGAAGCACACTATAAGGCCTTGGGTGTCATGCTAGTCCCTTCGACCATCCTCGATGGCTTTTTCGAAAAAGCAAACCATGGTCGAAGGGCGCCGCATGGTCGATGCCGGACATAGCAATAAAGCAATAAACCACCAGTTTCATTGAAAAAAAGAAAACAACTGCGTGGTAAAATGCTTTCGGAGGGTCTTCTGGACTGTAGTGTGTGGCAGAGAGCTTGGGCCATGATCGACTTGGTCGAAGGACCCAAAGGCCTTGTAGTGTGCTTCCTGCTTAACAGTCCACGAGGGCGAAAGAGGAGCTCTACGTCGTCGACCATTAATAATTTGAGTAGTCTGGAGCCGAAAAAAATGTCTTGTACTATTGAAACAAAAAAATCGATATCCAGGCACTGCACTAGCCAATTTCGCCCGCATGCCAGGCGAGCATTCTACTACTGATGCTACTTTGAGTTCTTCAGATTTGCATGCACTTAAAAGAACGGTTGATAAGGAACTATCTGAAATTAAATAAAGACAGTATATGTTTTTGACTGAACATTAAACTGCAGCATTTACCTATCTTTCCAGTTTGATCCTGAAGGATTTGGTGAAATTCCCGTTGATGAATTTCTAGTTGCCCTTAAATCACCAGACCTTCAAGCCCAAGTGCCTATAAACAAACGCGAGCTCTTGTATGAAAGGGCTATGAAAGCGAAACTACCTCGAGGACCTGGATCTGTGTCCTTCCAGGATTTTGTTAATGTTGTAAGTACATTTTTCAAATATTTTTCCTAGTATGAATATTGAATAACCTTCCAACAATATTTGTGTGTAATCAACCTGCATTGTACGTATGAACCTAAAAAGATCAGATAAGGATCCTTTTAAAACTAAGATGTTGATTTCGTAGCAATTGACTTTGAAAAGTTATTGTAGTCGTGTTTATTTTCAATTAAAATTCTCATATCTATCTCGGAATTCAATTTCCACGATGCATGATGTAATTATATTCCTATACTTCAACGCGGCGACAATAAAGGACATCTGCAATTCCAGCAGAAATCTCCAGGTACCCGGTGATCGTCGTTGCTTTCAAGTTGACGGGAAAATTTGTCATGTGAAATTGTCTGAAAAGCGCATGAGGGACTCGCGTTAACATCTCGCCTGCATCGCAGTTGTTGCACTGCACTTTAGCCATTTCGAAATCAGAAATGAATGCCACTTCGGGGACCTCAACATCTCGTCCTGGGAGGGAAAGGAACAAAATCCCTGTTTCGATCATACATGGCACGTATGAATTAATACCTACAAGTTAATTTTTGGGACAATCCGCCCTGCGATGTGCCATTGTTGTCCTTAGTCGGTTGCACACCTTTTTCTGTTCGCTACAGTTATGTTGTGTCTACAATAAAGTGTCAGTGGAATATTTAGAAGTTGTAACAAAAGGAATTTAATACTAAATGCAATTGGATGTAAAAGGATTTGAGGATTTACAGTTGCTTTTCATTTTAAGCGCATTATGCGGCGGATGTGTATTTAACTGGTAATAACTTTTGTCAAAACGACACACGCCAGTGCCAGAGGGATTAAAAGTTCGAAGTTAAATACTTTAAATTTCATTAATTAAACCGAATGTCGAGAAACAGAACTCGACAATTTAGGGAATAAACCAATTAGTTGAGTTGAATTTTTTTTTGTTTTAAACAGAAGAATAAAACAAACTTTAATATAGTGTGAAGATTAGGAACAGCGTGATGGTTTTTGTTCCATTTAACTCTTGTTATATCCGGTTCCAATTTCAAATAAAGTTGAATGGAATTTGGCTAAATCATGACCACTCTCCTACCACATGAAAATCTTTTATCTAAAATTGATTTGGTATGCCGCCAAGGACCTCCTAATTGGACAGATATTTTACACGCTTGAGGCATCCGCACAGTCATCAAATAAACAAAAAAAAAAAAATTCGTCCCAAGAAATTGGCGGAAAATCACAAACGGAACGAAATAGTTGACCTGTTCCGTAATGTCTGCAAACAAATATAAATAAATCGAACGCAGAAGGAAGAACTGCATGTCCTTTTGATACTCCTGATAATGACATTTTCTCGAAGCAGCAGGCGGTACGGAAAAACATGCGACACCTCTGGTGGTTCGATGATGGCTAAGGTAGCCGGGGAAGGTACTGCGGAATCTGAAAGGTTCCGATGACATTTTCATTTAATCTGACTTTGTGCCCTCAGGTGATATATTTTAGTTGAACTGACAAGAGCAGAGCTCTGCGGACCACCGAAATAGTTACTCAATATTGGGAACCGAAAAAGAGAAATATGTCCAGAAAGAAAGACTGATTCCATCCTCGCCACTGAAGTCTTTAACAGGACGAAATCAAAGTATGCGGCAAGATAGTTTTTTTTTTTGTATATATATATTTTTTTAATTTAAACAAAGTAATTCACTCCTTCCCACCTACCGCCGGGTGTCGTCTGGTGTTTTGGGTCTAGGTATTCTGGAAGTTTGCTAGCGACTGCCTAGATGACAAGACATGTTAGCAGCCGAAGTGAAAAGGTGCTCTTTGAACTTGTCCGCTTTGTGGGTCCACGTCCAATTTATCTCAGGGATTCATTTCGAATAATAAATCAAGGTGTCACTGGGCGAGTAATTTCATCTTGCCACAAGGTTAATTTTTTGTGTTGGCGGAAAGTATTTGGGTTACTTGATGATACATCATTAGTGCCTGGTTAGCAAATTTTCGGATATTTTAGTCAATTTTTATTCATTTTTTGGCAAAAAAACAATTGTTATTTTTTACATGAATATTTTAAAAATTAAGGAAAAGATTTTCATACCTTTGTTTATGATATAAGCAGCTTCTTTGCATTGTTTCAAATTTCTCAGCTGGAATTGGCTAATTATGAATATTTTAGATGCACTAGATTCTGGAAAAAAATCTTTCGTATTTTTGTATGTTTTATATTAACTACACAGTACACTCCGTGTATATATGTTTGTCGCCAAATCTTTTAACTATAATTTACCCCGTTTTCCGTTAACCTATAGAACTGAAACTTAGTACATAGGTATAGATATTCGAGAACAATACACTTTAATTAAATTTTGGGGTTTGCACCTACATAAAAAAACCATATTTGTGATGATCAAAATCAAAATTCGACATATTCACTTTAAGCTTTTTCGAGAGAATAAGAAAGAAAAGCTTTAGTGTGCCTAGTAGACTTACGATAGTAACTTACGTTTTTGGTATCAATTTTGAAATTATAATTTTAATTGAATTATAAAAATCAAGTTAAAAAATAAATATAGATTTCACAGTTGTTGATATATTATAGATTATAGATAGTTTATGATTTATACATAGTTATTGATTTGATTGATAGATTACTCATTAAAAACTTTTCAACGATACCCCGACAGATGTAGTTTTAAAAATTTTGAAATCCCAACCTCACTCCCACTCGTAGCCCCAAGTCCCCTGAATCGTTGGTGTCATCATAAACTTCATAGGGAGTACTCTAATGCAGACAAACTTACTATCTAAACTGCATAGGGACCGAGATATAATTTATTCGAAACTTCAAAAATTAAAATAATAATAATAAACCTATTTAATGTGATTATGTACTTCAATCGAACCTAAAACACTCTATCTTATTTTGCTATAGAGTAAACGAAAGGATAGCTTGTTCATGGTTCATCATAATTTGTATGTACTATATATTTTATAAGACGTCAACGCTATGCTGAGACCATTTGCTTAAATATATTATTTTTTTATTAATATAAATCATGTTTTTAAGTAATTTAATATATTTTTTTATTCGCAAAACACAAAACGTACACATTTTCAAGTGAACTTGAAATTTTATAAGAACACAACATTGTTATAACAATTTAAAATATTCATTGAATTTTTGAAAGTTTCACTTTTGTGAAAACATTCCTCCATTCGTCTGGTAAAGAGTTAAGAACTTCCGTCTTGAAGAGTTTTCTATTAAGCTTCTACTGTACATTAATGTCGTAATATCAATTGGTAAATTGAGTGAATATTTCAGAACACCGTGATATTTAAACTTCAGAGAGTACCTACCATGCAATCAACCACATTTTGCATTAGAATTAATGAAAAACAAAAGCTGACAGACAGATTTTAAAATTCTGCAGGTGAAACTATTTCTCGCATCATTGGTCATCCCAGAAGTCTTGAAACGATTTGATTTCAACTTATGAATTTGTCATGGCCATTAAGCACGAAATAGAGATGTTGGTTTCGCCACAGCAATTCTAATCCCGCACACCTGTCTTATCTAATGGTATTTATCAATGGGACTCAGTGGCACGAACCACTTTTGAAAATCAAATTCACAAATACGCTTTAATGTTTTATTAATGTTGAACATGTTAACGTTTCCTGAAATGATTTGTTTAATTAATATATTCAATCTGAAATTTAAATTGGATGATTTAGTCGCAGATTGGAACTGGAAGAGGGAAGAAGATCCTTGGAGGTACTTTTACACATAGCAATCGACTTTTGGGTGATCATCTGATTTTTGAAACGATTTTGATTTCACACATTAAGATTTATATTCGCGACGATCATCGAAAGAGTGATGGATATTATTGTTGCTGTTTTCGTGTACTATGAAAGTTTTCTTGTGAATCCTTATGGGAAGTCAGGATTTTTTTTCAAATTTCGTGAACGAATAAAAGGTTTAAAGGAAACCTATGTTTAAAGTATTTCATGTTGGCATTCCAGTGATTTTATGAAAATCCAAAATATTCTCACAATCCTCAGTACTTGTTTCCGCAAAAAAATTGTTTTATTGTTTATTGCCTCGAAAATCCTTGAAAGTGTACTTCCTGAAAATATCACGTTTTCCGCATACTCCTGCTGTTTCAGACGTGCTCCAAACTAAATCACACCTACTATTTTTCATTCATAACTCACGAAAGCATACCGGAGTCAGTTTCAGTTAATTTATGACGGACCCACTTCAGTTATACGCGGAAATTTTCCTGAAATCCGTGAGAACCAAACAGTGCATTAAATGGAATGGATTTTCGGCCTCAAAATCACGTCTGATCCTTGAAATCGAATGCAAATCACGTCGAATCAGGAACGGTATCCTTTTAAAGTAGCATTTCAAGTCTAGAAAAATGATGAGAATGTAAAGAATTTTTTAAATCTTCACAAGAATCCTTTGTGAATGTGAAATGTTTTTTTTGCAGGACATATGGCATAAGACTTGGGCCAGACTGTGACACGTTTAATTTACTTACAATAACAACCGAAAATTAACAGATCACCAAATACGTTTATTCCAGTTAAATGAATTTTTCTCGGCCCTTTGTGGATTATGTCCTTAGATGGTATTAGAAAACCGCAAAAAACTTAACACCGAAATATTTGAAAACCGATTTTCCTGAATGTTATTCAGTGCAGATGAACTGACAAAGGAATTGTTTGGCAGAATCCGAATCAATTCTTTAATTTTTAGATTTAAGATCTTTTTGTCCACTCGGTTGTAAATTGTCCTGATGCTGGATTAGACTTTAGGAAAATTTAGAAAATTACTTTCAACATTCTACAAAGGGTTTTTCAAAAAAGTAATTATCATTAGTTACTGTATAGTTAGCGCGGATGGTGAATGGTTAGGGCAAAACGGATACGGATAACATTTCCAGTCCGACAAATGTTTGTTCTTGTGAAGGGGAAAATAACCATTAAAATGAAACTGAAAACATTTTTTTTTATTAATTCATTGAAATTTTTTTTGTAGACCTTTAATTGCACTAACAATAAGTGTCACATAATTACATTTTAATTGAATTGCATTACCGGTATTACGAAAACTCCACCACTTTTCGGCTGACATCAAAGTTGGGAAATTTTGTGGAAGGAAGCCGGTGGCATGTAAGCGACAATTTTCATTTTGCTCCACTTCATTATTATTCCCACGCTGTTTTTACATCCACATCACACCTAACATGCAAATCTCAATCAAACTTTTCCGTTCGGATTAAACTCTCAAACTTAAATATAACACGAATAAAAAACAAACTAAATGTATGACGAAACCGTTGCACGTTGAAATTCAGAAAGTGGAGGCGCCGCCCGGTCTATTTTAAAGTTATTCGTTCTGCATGACGCAACCCTTCAAATTACATCCATCGCAGCCTTTCGAATTATTCAAATTGCCCAAGTGCACACTTTACCGGCGAATAATAATAAGAAATACCGTATCCTCCTCCCGTACACCGCCCCCGAATAACTACTTTCTTGTAAGTTCAACTAATTTTCTAGTTCCTTGAACGATTTCTATTGTTGGTGATACACAATCGTTGGATGGTTTTTTGAGAAGTTTTTCCCCGAAAAGAACAATTGTTGTGGTGGACAGTAGCTGCAACATTTCGGGACAAGTGGCCCCTGGGGAAATCGCCGCGAGATCACAGCACATTGTGGGGGCGAAAATCGCAGTAATCATTCCGCTATGATTAATGTTCTGTTTCGGTATTTAAGCAGGCGTCGTTAACTTCGTTCACCGGCCCAATGAAATTGTAATGAGAGAAAATACTGAGCTTGGACGTGTTTGCCGCCAACAATGACGATAATATGAAACCCATGAACACCAATTAAAGCTCACATTTTGGGTGCAGGTAACTACTATGTTTATGTACACTTCCGTTGTTTGTTACACGATTGTTCTCTGGGGTTTGTGTGGATTTTTTTCGGAACTAACTCGAAAGAAATCATTAACCCTTTTGGGAATTCTGGAATCTTTCAGAAAGTGTTTGCTGCAAATTAAATCACTCAGTTGGAAATTTATAATTTGTTTAACTGTTGAAAGTAATTGAATTGATGCATTTTGAAGCTGTCCATATGTGCAACTCCAATTGCATATCTAGGTTCAGAAAACTTTTCAAAAACATTTTAATTGACTTTATTAAACAATTCCATTTAATGTGATTGCGCGAAAACACTTCATTCATTTTGTTATACAGCAGTAATTATTGTTTATGAGGTACAAATTTAATCGCAACATCCTGCTGAATGTAAATATTACATAATGCTGGGAATAAACACAACAATTAAATGTGTTTTTAAGTATGGAACAAACGAAAAACATTATTTATATAAAATGAAATGTTTGTTTATGTGTGAGCTTGAAATAAAATGTGAGGAGAAAGCAGAGGGTGTGGGAACCAAGTGCTTCATCTTTAACTGGCTCGTAGACTACTCTTTTATCTCAACCCTTCCTTCATGCTTAGTACAATAAGAAATTGTAGCTTTTCCAGCAGTGCATGTGCATTTTTGCGCTAATTTGCCTTTTGTACTGAGTGCAAGGACTTCCTGATGACACTTTAACTGAGATGAGCATATTTATCATGTTTCATACATCTGCTGGAATTAAAGCATTCCAGATTGCTTAAAGTCTTGTAAAGAGTTTTTTGTAGAGTTCATTTACACCATTGGGACCTGTAAATGTTTTTAAGAAAATTATTAAAATTGTTCTGGATTTTAACCAAATTGGAAAATTTAACAAAAACACATTCAATACATATGCATTGCATAAAATACAAAATGTTTCACCAAATTCTGGTCTTTAAGAAGGTTAAAAAATTTCCAGTTGAACCTAAAAAGGAGTGATTGACAAACAGATGAAATCCTTTAAAACTGGATAATCCGAAAATGTTTTAATCCATTGTTTGGTTTAAAAATATCTTCACCAAAGCTTCTTTCCTGGTCCATTGATCCCTCAATAACTCTTCACCTTCGACAGATGAAAGAAGCTGTATAGCATGCCTGCAAAACAATTTTTCTAAATAAAGGATAAGATCGAAAAGGATTAGAGTAAAATGCGGTCGTCTATTGTAGCCAATGGTCATTTGGTACAGATTTTCAGATTTTCTATTCGGTTGGAAATATATAAAAAAAAACAACAACAATAACTACACCAACATTCCCTTTGCCCAAGAAATTCGGTTCCCAGGCAATGACAAATTGAAATGTCCGAAACAATTGACAAATGGTCAGTTGAACATTTAAGTAATTTTACGGTTCGAGGGCAGAGCAAACTTTTTCCATGACATTGTCTACAATTTAGTTCGGTCTCTAATTTAATTAATTTATTGAAACTGAAGCGTTAATCCATTTTCCTTCACTCAACTCTCTCCAGGGGACTTAAGCAAATTACAGATTTGTTCACAGTCCCAAAATGTTTTCTCACGTATAGAAAAAATGAGAAAAAACAAACAAACCTTCATTACATGAGAACAATGGCCGCCATGACAAAGCATTACAAAAATGTTTCTGGTTCTTGTCGTCTAAATGCTCCACTTACACTGACTTTAATTAAATAAAGCTGTGTCAAACAATTGCCATCGTAATAACTCACACATTGTCCCGTCCCGATCATTGATCGACAGTATCGATTTCGCCAGGTGAATTTGTGAATTGATCCTCCTCGGTGTTCCCGACAACTTTATTTTTGGTTGATTAGCCAGGAACTGCGGTCGTAAGGCTCCAAATCACATTGGACCACCATGGACGGCAGCATTCGACCTGGAGTGACCGCAAATTTAAGTGCTGGATCAGCACAACGAACAGGTGGTTTCAGTGTGTTATCGCAGATAAGTTTCGTTACAATTGATTGGACACAATGGGATAATATCATTATCGGTTTGTCTTCCATTTTGGAGCAGAATTTAGTGGTCGCACATGCTGATTGCTGGATTTGAACTGCACACGGAAGTGTTATCAGGACACACATTGTTGAGCAGAGCACTCACTTAGAAATATTTTGAATATTAACAAATTAATCGTTTCCGGAAATTTCGTTAGCGTGCGGTATCGTTTGACACGATGGACTATGTTTTATTTTATATAATCATCCGACATCCATTTTTTGTTTTAGATTAAAGGACCGCTTCGACTTTGTTTTTTTTTCTTTTCTGTTTTGTAAACTTCAAAGCACCGCATGGGGTAGTCGACGGCCGGACAGTTAAGCATCAATTTTTAATACTATTTTATCGAATTTCGTAATTATAGCAGAGGTTTTAAATGTTAGTTTTAAATGTTTAGTTAGTTAGTTTAAACTGTTCATTTTTTTTATGCCGATTGGAGTACGAGATGAAAATTATTGTAGTAGAGATTAAGAATAACAGACAGACAAACAAACAAAAACTTCCTTTTGTAAGTATAGATACTAGATAATTAATTGCAAAAGCTAAAGTTGTAAGAGGTTTTGCTTATCTGCAGTGATTTGTTCAAACTACTTCAATGAATTTGGTAGACCCAAGACATCTATTTACATTCATCAAAGTGGCAGTTTTCAACATCATTAGGACGATTATCATGTTTATAAACATTCAGGGACAATTAACAAACATCTGCTCAAAAGGGCGTACTTCAGGTGTCCTTCATCAAACCTGGGGTGAAAACAAACGTTGAAATCTGAAAGCATAAACATCTGCTCGGAAGTGCAGTGCTACCTTTGCGCGACTTCCGTTCAGACCTTCCATTCCGAATCCCCCCCACCTCCGCATTATATCTTCATAGTTCATATACATAAATCGGGCGTCATGTCTTCATTGAGAGAATATGGCACGCGAGTTCTTTGAATTCCTTTCAATCACCCCCCGTCTAGTCGACGCGTCGCGAATGTGGTCCGTTATGCATGGGGGTCTCCTCCGACATGATCCGTGCACTGAAGGATGTTCAACGCCAACAGAAGAATGCCGCACTTCCTTTTGCCGGATTGAATTACGTTCGGGTGAAAATTTTATTCTGGTACTCGCGAGTCCATCGGCCTCCAGCTGCCGATTCACACAAAGTAGTGATTCGCATGTTTCCCTCACTGCAACCGATTGCTTCTGTTTGCGGGGGGGTGTCTTACACCCTCACTCCTGAGCCTATTGATTTCATCGGACGCGAAAGTTGCAAATGGGAATCTGAAGTTTTGGTTTCTTCCGCACGAATCCACTTACTTTGACGCAGGATCAATATGGACAATTAAAGCCAGTGCACAGGTGCTGCATTCATATTTGCGCTACACGCGTATCAGGATTTGTTTACGATAAGGGAAACGAATAGTGGCACTGTTGTTGCCGCCGTGGGAGAAACAAACCCACCTGAATAAACGCCACACACAAGCAAACCGATTCCTTCACCTGTTTGTTTACCTTCCTTTTCACAAGGGAACTCGATAGTTGTTTGTGGAAGAGCCATAGTCAAATAGACATATTTATTGGCATTTCATTTCTCTAATAAATAGGCCACTCAGTAACCTAATTAGGCACTATCACGCAACAAGGCCTCAATAGAGAAGTGCTTTCGGGGGGATCTCCTGCCGAAATAGCATAACCACCTGACATTGATAAGCATATTGTGTGCAATAGATTTTCACAAGCAACTTCTACCCCGAAATCACAATAAAATATTGACATGGAGCAAATATTCAAATTTTATTTATTTTTGTTGATTCCACAGGAAAAGTTTTGTTTGTTTGGAAAAGCTAAGTTAGGAATAACTGGCTTTATCTTATTTATAGCACAGTACGTATATCGATTTGTAGCTTGTAATTCTCGTTATTGAGAGGACATTGGCTTCTTAGCACCGGCATCGCAGAATCTATATTCGATTTTAATCACTTCCGTCCCCTTTTTAGCAGCAGCTTCGTCAGACACGTGTCTTACTGGTAAAATATTATCTAAGATCGTTCAAATTAGATAAAACACGTCCCGAATTCATTATCGATGAGTTTCTCGAATGTTGTGAATATCTAACATATAAAAGTATAACAATTTTCTTGTTTTTTTTTGTCTTTAGAAAGTCTTATAATTCAAAACTCAGAAAGACATTGAAGTTGCTGGCGAACTTCCCCGTTCTTAGGTCGGAAGTAGAGGAAAACCTTGACAGCGACCAGAAATGCGATTCACGTTCACAATTCGCGATATTTTTTTTTCGAATTCCAATCGACATATCCGAGACGAGTGCACATCAGGTACGATTGTACACCATTATGTCGAACACGATCCGTAAAAAACCAATCCAAAATGGCTTGCGTCGGCGCCGGAAAATTCGATGGCCAGTTATTTGAATTTGGAGTGGAGGAACTCCTTCGACTTTATGCACTCGCTGCTGGTGGTGCAATTAAAAAAAATTGAAATTACCTCTAATTAGTGGTAGTACTCACTTGCACTATTGAGTTGTCTCCGCATTGAGTGAGAAGCGATGTGCAGGAATCGTTCTATTGTAACTAATGAGCTGGGATCCAGAAGCGGAACGGTCAACGGAGTGCGCCGGAGGAAATGGATGCAGCTGCATTTACCTACGTTGCTACTTGCGCTAAATATTTCCGAAGCACGAAAGTCCCAATGCGATGACCATGAGGATGCATCCACTTCTATTTGCCCCTCGTCCTCCGGTACACTACCGAAAATATTGACGCAGCTCCGTCAAAAGTGATGCTTGAAACGGACACGAGCTCTGGACAAACTGGTTGCGCACGGGCCGTCCAGGTTTGTTCAGCACAGTGCACTGTCATTTGACGACCAGTGGCCACCGGATCCTTCAAAACGGCGGACATCACAACAGCAACAACAACGATATACAAAAAAAAGGGAATTAAAAGGAGAGATTGCAGCGCGGCAAAATAAGAAATCAGCGACGAGCGACAATCAAAACGGAGAAGTATGAAAGTCGCGTGCGCAGAATTGACAGGTGGCTTGATCGTGATGCCCGCGGCTTGATTCTGGAGTTGGTCGGGAACGGGAATCCGTCTGAAAAAATGTTTCTCGGTTCAATGCGTTTAGTCTGCGACTTTTCAATGCATATACAGTTTTTTGTTTGGCCCCCATAATCAGAAATATTGGTAGCCATGAAGGCAGCCCCCATGTTTCTGTTGATCCAGACATTTCTGCCGCATTTCACTTTGCGGTTATTCCTGAATTTTCGTGGCAAGTTTTTCTCCCTGAAGGTTCGTTGATTAAGGCAGAGTTGACTTTTAATTGTTCCGAACATCCAACTGGGCTTGACAGGAGTTTTTGCTTAACGTCCAGCAATAAATAAACGCTCATAATTATTTTTGACATAACGAGAAATGGTAATACTCGCGGAATCTGGGCAATTCCCGGGCAGTTTGTGAGCGCTCTGCCAGCAGGAAATTAACTTCGATCAATCGTAAAAAGCACACTTTACAGGTTGCCGAGTTTTGAAATAAACACATTTTTGATTAATTGCACATTTTATGAGGGACTCTCCATCAAAATTTGATTTTACAATGGGCGGAAATTATTTGAGAGAAATGTATTTTTATGATGTCTGTTTTTCAGTATCAAGTGCGATGATTTAAAGGGTTTAATATATTCAGTCATAATTGCTGGTGTAGCATAGAAATTTATAAAGATGTTTTGTTTTTCTGTCAATAATTTTCTATGCAAATTCCCATAATTCTTCTTTATAAAAAGTTTTTGTAAAATATTTCTAGTAATTTTGTTTTTGTATTGCGAGGTAATATCAATTTCTAGATTCTAGTTGTCGTTTATACCTATACAACAAATATCGATAAATATTATAAGACAAAAAACAAATCCTTCAAGAGGCTTCCTAAATTCAATCGGTGTATCCGAAAACACCCTCGGCAGATTAGGTTTGAAAGTGAGACCTTACATTAATTAATGGAACCATCTAATCGCCTACCACCTATCATGAGGGACGAGGGTCCACAAAGCGCCGGCTCAGTCCATCGGGGAATGATACTTCGGACACCCTTGGTCCCTTGTGAGCGTCCGCGCAGACACATGATTACTAAATGAGTGATTATACGGGGACCTCCGCGGGTGGCTCTGTGAAGTTTACCGGCGTTAATCACGCCGTCATCATCAAACAAGGACAACACTCCTTGCTGGCGCTGTGTGATTGTTGGTAGATCAATCCTGTTGCAGACATATTGTGTAGGCGATCATGTAATTATCGTGTAATTAGAGAAACCTAATGACAGGGTAGTTGGATTTTGAGCAAGCGATGATCTTCCCCTGGCCCGAGGCCGAACACCTAAATGAGGTTAAAACAAACTCCTTTGGCTGTCGAGGGAAAACTTTTTCGATTTAACAGCTCTCGGCAGTAATTTATGGAATCGTGTGACCACCCACTGCAGTAGAGAACCAGACACAGAACGGCAATTATCAGTTTCATCTGCTGAATTATATCGTTAGGTGCTTCCAAATGACCTGGAAAGTGTTTTTATTTCTTTGTGAATCCCCGCCGATCGCCGGCGCTGTTTCATGGGCGGTGTTTGTTTTCTGAAATAAATCGTTGTGAATTGCATGATTTGGCACAAGATCAACGATTCCTTGAACTCGTTCATCTAGTGTCAAGTGTTTACTTCATATTTCTGGAACTCAGAAAATACCAAGACTGTTATAGACATTTGCTATCATTCGAGGAAGGTATATTCCCTGCAATCACCTTCGTTGCATTGTCTACAGAAGAGTTGCTGAAATTCTAGAATTCATAAATCACGGATCATTACTGCTGTTCTGGGTATAAATGAATCCATTTAGACAGTCGCCTGGTATGGCACAAATTTGTCGTTGTCCATATGCGTCGAAGGCGCCACATAATCCTGCTGCTGCAGCCGGAGAGGATTGCGCATGTGCAATGAGTTCAAACAGCATTTGTTACACGGCCGCACGTGACAATTCCCAATAAGGAATCTTGTCGTCCTGTCGGGAATTGGAGCTTGTGGACAACTATTCGTCGGACATATATCATCTTCGCAGCCGATGGAGCATCCCGCAGGCTGGACCTCGCCACTGGTGAACAAACAACGGCTACTGGCCGCCGAGGTGAATTTCTTATGAAGCCGACCGCAAGGGAAAATAATCCCAATGCCAACTTTAAATTTCAAATTTTTTTTATTGAGTGTTGGTCAAGTATGCGCGGCCAGGACTGGCTCAATGCGGCCCAACTCCGCTGGTGCCTCTCAAGGTAACGTTTGTAATTGCAAGTTTTACACAGGCAGCAGCCCAGCGCGCTTGAATGACAGGTTGCTGTACATTGATCGCCACTTCTAATTGAATAAACATTACGTCACATTTTTTTCCTTCCTCGAACTGGTTCAGTTCTTGCGGCAGGCGATCTGGATCTCCTCCTGGTTCTTGAATGGAATCCAGAGATGGTCATGAGCCGACGCTGCACTTGCTGCCGTTGATTATATCTGCCTAATTAGTTGTGTCGATGTCGGGGGGAGAAAACCACCAGAAAGCAAAGCAAAACACTTTTGTAAAATTTAGCTTTTGAGGTGAGTTTTTCCACCAATGTCCCTGCAATCCATCTCGCCCAGTGCAGAGCTCATCGATTTCGTGTTAATCAATTCTAGGAATGCCCGGCATCCCGGCCGGCCGCTTATTACCCGCCGCGCCGCCCGGTCCATTTGTATTCAACGGAAGATATCTTATGGTCTCGTACATTTTTATGCAGAACATAATGGCCAACGACAGGTTTTTCCAGCAGCCTTCGGCGCAGGTTAATACCGGGACGTATACTAGATGCTAGAAGGTGGAGCTGAGGGCTATACGCCTATACATCAGCTCCTTTTAGGGTCTTGTTATTTTTAAGTTGTTGAAGTGTTTCATTAAGTCTTTAACTCCTTAAAATTTGAAGCCTACGACTTAATTTCAAAATTCTAAAATCTAGATACATATAGACAGATTAGATGTGCAAAGAAATCTGCCAGAAAGATTAAGGATACCAACAGAAATTGTCCACTGCAAGACATCAGTGAATATTTTCATTTGCAACAAAATATATATTGTATAATTAATCTTTGTTAAACAATATAGAGCTAAAAGGAAAGAAAATTGAAGACATTTAAAGCACTCCAACTATAAGAGTCTCTGCAATTTTATTATGTCATTCCGGTTTCCAATAAAGGATATTTTTTATTAAACATTTATTTTAGGTAAAATTAGAAAATAATAATATAATATTTTATAAAACACATTATTATCATATAAGATACAATAATATATGCATCAACAAATTCCATGTACATAATTTGATTTAGGGACTCTCGTTGACTATATGAACTGTAAAATTTAATATTTGGATTTTGGATATATCAATTTATTTAGGTACATAATTTATGAAAATTTTTCTGTTTATCGACATCATTAAGTAATTAAAATATTTAAATATTGAAAAATCATAAACCATAGAAACCGCACTAAAAAGAATATCTTCTTGTACCCACCATTCATTCTGTCGTCAGATGAGAGGGAGGAGGAGTTTACTAGTTTTATACATAAGTCGGAACGTCATTTCTATGTGTCTTTCTCCAATTCGCCAGTAAATAACACGGTTTCTCTTTATAGCGGAGTACTTCTCTTTCAAATTTATATCTTCCCCTTCAAAGAGTTAAGAGCACAATGCCAATCTCTTGAAGAATGCGCGAATTATGTCCTCTTCTCTTACAATTTTTCTCTTGAATCTCATCTTTATAGCTCAATTTCTGTTGCACGATTATTTTTCATCCTGACAGGTGCATCCCGATTTTGTAATTAATCCTGGCTAAAACTATGAATTCGTCAAAGCATAAAAGATAAATCATTGTGACATACCACATATACTACGTTTACATGCAGGGTTGAACCTGGGTTGAACCCAGGTTCGACTCCATGTAAACGCGAGTCGAGTCCAAAACGGGTTGAACTCGACTCGACCCAGCTTTGCTACCTGGGTTGAGTCGAGGAGTCGAGTTAAAATGCATGTAAACGCGGGTTGAGTAGTCGAGATGACAGTTCGACAGTTTTTTCATATTTTCTGAGTAATTTTCCAAAACATAAGATTTTATTCGAAATCAAATTCCTTAAAATATCTATAAAATATAAATAAAACTCGATAAAATTGTTAATATAATAGATCAAATTAGTGCAATAAGGTGTCACTTCGACTACGTTTGGACTCGATTTCGACTCGATCCCTCAACCCAGAGTGCTCAAAAACGCGGGTTCGAGTTCAAAACCTGTTTTCGACTCGATCTTTCGACTCTGCATGTAAACGTAGTAATTGTTAATTATATGGTAGCAGGAACTTGTAATTGGATGTGTATTATTGTGTAGTGAAGTGTCAAATGCTGTGCGCGGTGCGTGCCATTCATTCTGTCTCCTCTTGTTTTTAAGTCAAATTTCGGCTTAATTGATAGAAAAATAACCAAATAAGTTGGGAATCTCGATAATATTATTAATATTTATCTGCGTGTGATTAGTGCGAATTCAATATGAAAGTGGTACACATTAATATTCCAAGGACAAAGTTTGCAGCGTGCTAACGGTTCCTTATGCCTGTCGGCTGTCGTTCCTGCGCTTTTCAAAGTTTTGTTTTGTTGTTCTTGGAATGAAATGTTTGTCAAAACTCTTGGTGTTTCTAAAATATCAATCCGCAAATAACATTCACACTCAACATTCACAATCAGCAATATTGTTACACATGGGAGCTACTACAGTTAAATGTAAAATTGAAATTGAAGTTAGTACCTAAATATTAATTAATTTTTAAATCAAATTTGGAATCTGTTTTGATTGTTTAAGACACTTTTTTTTATTTATACTAGAATTGAATAATGAGATATTCATTTTCATGAGCCACAAAAATTTACAATTAAATGTAATTTAACTTCCTAGGAACTGGGTTAACTGCCGTTGGTTGGCAACAACTGACTTAGAACACTTTATTAATGCCGTCAATTCAGTTTAATTCATAAGAATATTCGCCACAGGAGAGGTAAACCTTTGTAGGAGATATGAGGGTAAATTTTAATGGGATCTGCTGCACTAATTACTGGTCATTTTTCAGGGGTTTTCCATCGTAGTTTATGTTCGCATGAATATTTACTTAAACTCAAGTGTACCAAGTGTATCTCCCGTCGGGTCTAGAGTAACTATAGTTTTTTGTTTTTCTATTCTGATAGTGAGGTGTAAAACAGTAAAATTCACAACGGATCTTGGGTGCTACTTAAATCGATGTCAGTGACCTCTGCACAAACAACCCCGCGGGTCGTTTTTAACGAGAGTTTCATCGGAATTTATTACGCACAATGAAATATTAAATAAATGCGGTGTAGTTTTGATTAAATAATTAATTACACGACTTGGGTCGGTTTTGTACCAACTGTGAATGAATACGTAATCAGTTGAAGGGAGGGGGGGTTCCCTGCTCCCTGCTAGGAAATCGCTCACCAGTCATCAGGAGCGCGAAACTTTTACAGTATGTCGTAAAAGCGGCTTGGGGTTCATAAAAACGAAATGAACTTGCTCGGATGCGGGTTAATTATCGCGAGATATTTCCAGTACCGAGTGGCATGGCTCAATGTTTTTAGCTTGCCGTGGTCTCCTCAATATATCGAATCTAGTGAAGCATATGTCCGCCCTGCCATTGTGCAGGTCAGCCTCCGACATCGGCGGTTTTATTTGCAAACGGGCATGGGTTGTCGTGAACAGTGGAACAAACAACAGCTTCTTGAAATTTGTATACTCCTACACCACGGCGAACCCTTTTCCAGTTGAAATTTTGCCCCGTTGAGCCCCCGAATGCCCGCCACAAAAACATGTTCGTTCTTGCTCAGGCTTGCGACGAGGATCATTCCAGCCGTCGAACGTTGACGTCACGCGGAACACATTCTCGTATTATATTCGACGATTTTTACGCTCCCAGTTCCAACTCCTTTTTTTTTTTTTTGGGCTCATCAATCGCCTGCAGTCCAGCTCAACGAACCTCGCATTGTCACTTCGAATTCGAACCTCATTGATTCATTCATCTCCGGCGTTTTTTCCTGGCACGTCACCACTGCCATTATTAGATTGGCATCCGGTGACCGACGCTCGCCAGCTACCTTGCCGGGGGCACTTTCTGCACCATGATCCGGAATGGCCGCTGCCAAGTTGAGTAATTCTATTAATCAGCAGTTCACAAATGTCTGAAAAACGCCGCCTCGCGAGAGATTAACAGCAATTAGACGGTGATCAGTATCTATCGCGGCGATCAGAGATGCAAATCGAATCTTACAAGTTACAACTATCATAACCTGGTCTGGAATCACCCCTCGGCGATGCAATTGATTGGGTGTCACGTCTTGGCACATTTTCCCTTGTGCAAGTTGCATTGCTTTGATAAATACGTGCTGTGAAGCATTAATTCTTGTTGGATGTGTAAACATAGCATAATATGTGTTAAGAAATATCGAATTTAAATACAAAACTTTCTTATTTGGGTCTAAACGTATGTCTTGAGAGTCGATAGTTTTTAAATACATAATTTAATTGCATTTCACTTGTTCTTTCCTGTTGGATAAAAATCATGACATTCCAATTTTGACTTCGGAAAATATCAGAAACGTTTTTTTCCTTTTCATGTCAATTCCAGACTTAATTGGAAGTGTCTTTCCGATATCCCCAGGACATAGTGGCTATCCTGTATATCCTCCCATTATATTAATTATTATCGATGATATTGACTCGGTACCTTTGCTATCCCAACTCCAGTTGTATCTTCCACCTCTGGATATGCAGACCACTCGGACCACAACCTCTGCATCGGTTCATGTTTTACTGTTCCACCAACGCGTGACGTCATGTCCAGACAACCTTCATCCATCGAGAGTAGACAGCAGCCAGCGTTAATGACACCAGCCGGCAAGTGTTATGCAAAAAGTGGATGCGAGTCCGCGAACTGTTTGGAGACTGCGCACACTGCTCTTTTGTAAATTGTGACATGAAATTCCAACGGGCATCGTCGCGACTGCAAGGAAGAGAAATCGCAGCGTCCTGCTCCGCAGATGTGGTTTCTGCAATCTGCATGTCACTAGCTGTAAGTTAGACGATTGCACCGCAACAGCATCTGGCCAGCCAACGGAGAGAGTATTGCTCGGCTTGATAGCACGAAAGGTGCTGATGACTACAAATGACCACCTTGGCCTACACCTACATTCTATATTGTCATTTGGCTTCGCGAAGGGTCCTTGTGGCTTCCGCGGTACAAATTTTACCATTTCGCGGCAATTACAGCTCCCAATGCAAAGACCCATATTTTTCTCACAGGTGCTTGCGGAGCTTGCAGCAAAATCGTCTGGGTACCGGTTGACTGGTTTTTGTGGCCACTGTGACGTCGTCAGGGGCTCCAGGTGCTGGCGACAATATGAGAAGGTGCAAAGAGAGGTGCGCCTACCGCCGCGGCACATACACGCCGGCAGTCGTCGTTAGCGTATGAGTAATCGACGGATTAGCATATTTGCGTTGACGGCGAAATACTTTCAGGTCTAATGACGTGTTGCGTCGCGGAATTCCACTTTTACGTTCCTCGATACATTGGTTTTCCAAGAAGTCTGTCAGCCACTTGCCTCCGATATTGGCACCCATAAGTGCTGCTCCTGGGGTTCTTATCGGAAATGGACTACCATTTTTGGAAACTGGTGTAGATTTCCCTTTGGGCCACACGACAACGTTTGTTAGGATCTTATTGTTCAGCAACTTTCTTCTCAATTGGAGTTTGGCATCAGTTCATCATGAATCATTAGAAATCGTAAATTGTCGCGGAGATAACACTTAACACGGTTGGTTGGTTGGGTGGCGAAAGAATTCCCATGACAACACTTTTATTCATAAACAAGGTCACCAAAAAATACTCTCACATCAATGGCATCCAGAGCATTCGGATCTCTCAGAAAAAAATCGATTTCTATCATTAGTAACGTTTCCATTTGGTAACTCCAATTTGAGGTGCTTCCCCAGAGTGTTTCCCAATTTGATAAGCTTCCTGATATGCTTCCGCATCTATTTTTACCTGATACCCATTGTGACTATTGTGATAAGAGCAGATGACTGAACTCCACTCTCAGTGTGTGCGAAATAATGACGTCGCCAGTTATAAGAGGAAAGCGCTGTAAGTTTTATCCTAAATGGGAAATTGAAACATATATTTGCAAAATTTGGCGCCTTTGGTAAATATTTGCCAATTTTCGACGTCGTTATCAGTTGACTTTGTCCGTGAAAGAGGGAAGAGGGTGCAGCTGATGGGAATTTCATAATACCAGAAAACTTTTTATATGTTTCTTCCGTCATTAATTCTAGAGAGCAATTATGTGAACACGGACACTGAAATATGAAAAAGTATTTTCATTTTATATTACAATGTTTTCTTGAAGTTGCATAATGCATGTCTCTCTTCTGATTATATTCTTTGGAAATTTGAATGTAACAAACTTTTAATTTGTTCGAATAGAAATGAATTTGTTGCAATGTAATAAGGAGAGAGTGGCACAATCTCAATAATTCAATTCAAAATTTTCAGTAGAATTGTAACAACTCTTTTTATAGGTATTGTACAATTCAATTTGCAACTTCCGTTACAATATATGTTTTTAATTATTTTCGCTTAATTGAATTCACAAGTTGTTTATTAAAAACTTCTGCCTGATTACAATATTAATTTTTGTACTGTAGGTTTTTATTGCAAAAGGAGTATTTCTGTAATTTCACTTTTCATTCAGTAAATGAGAAATCAACCTGATTTTGCATTTATGTCGTAACTCCTTCCGATGCACCTTATCGAATGTCCACATTCTTGTTTCGTTTTTTTACCCCATCACCCACCCGTACGATCCAATAAAAAAACATATACAACGAACTCAAACAGAATTAAATGAACTACGGAATCCCGAATGCCACCAAAGCACTGCAATCGATGGGAGAGTACGATTGCTTGTGATATTTTGTTTTGTTGGTCCAGTCTCATTTCCATATCAACATAAAACGAGTCCATCGCCTTGATCCCGATGTTTCTCATATCCACATCGGGCAAACAGGTAGAGAAGGTTTTTCATCCTATAGCAATATCTGGATTACCTCAGCTGGCCGCCACAAGACCTGATTCAAATGTTTGCTAGTGTTTGTTGTCATTCTTTGATCCTTTTTTACTGTTTCTGTAGCACCTTTTGTCAATTCCCACGCCGGACTTGCGCGGACCACGCTCAGGCTATTTATTATGCTCGTCTCTTGTATGTTCAGTGTCATTTTTGTACGTTTTTCTTTGGTCCTGATGCTGTGGTTTATTTCTATTTTGCATCTGTTTTTATATATGGATTGCCGACCTATCGCTTGCATTTCTGTGCAATGTTTCTTTTACTTTCATTTGTTTCAGTCAGTGTACCGTCTAATGACCGTTACTTGCATTGTGGATTGTTGGAACACGCATGCGCAAAATGATTTAAAGTCTTGGATCACAGGGTTGCCTCGAAGGTTCTAAGTTAGTCTGCAACAAAGTAATCTGGATTCCTTACAAGGACCTATAAAAATCAACCAATAGCTTTTATATTCATTACAATTATTTATTTTAGTTATCGCAATCATTAATCAAATCTCCCACTAGAATTACAACAGCGGTGCACTCATTACCCTTTAATTGCATACCTGTCCCGCGGAATATATCAATTTCAATATGTCAAATCGCAGCATACGTCCCACTTTCGACCTCTACCAACTAACCGACAATTTCTGGCATTTGCATGAAATCAGCTCCCGCTCAAATGTTCCAGCAAATGGCCAGGAATTGTAAATTAACATTTATGTTAACATATAGTTGATTTGCTAAATTTGGTATGTTATGAATGAACACGATCTCAATAATCGACAAACATCAAAAGTGTGGAAACGTTGGTGGAAATTTATCATTCATTTCCTTTTTCCATTGATTGAACATTTTAAAATGAATTTTATATTAAATTCATGTTATATGTTGGTTTGAAAACGTGATTTGAAAGAATTCATCTATCAAATAATATTTTTTTGATTCGTTCTTGTTTTGAAAATACTTTTGAGAGAAAGTTATTCAAATAAATCAAAATAATTTGAATTGATTTTATTGGGCAAGATATGAGAGAGTTTGTTGTAATGGGATTTGTTGAATCGGGCAGAACCTTAACAGGAAGGAGCGCACATTTGTCACGGAATGGGGTTAAAACCATTTAATTACCTTAATTAAGTGACAGCGTCACAAGTGAATAGCATCACTTTATGACAACTAAATTCTGCCCATTCGTGATTTACGTTGTTTTGTCAACTGGAACGTCAAATGCATTTACAGCAATGTTGATGTACAACAGAAGGACGACTGTACAATCTATTGTCCTTCAGGCCTGTACTTGTCTATACTACATAGAACAAATAATCCATTACGTGGCGGCTATAAAATACCACGTCCACACTTGTCAAGGTGGTCAGGCTTAATTTGATTTACGACTTAATGACCGAATACGGTGTGACCCTTTTTGGGCAAACACGATTAATTTCGGTCTGTGTTTATCGTCTGTGGTCCAATGTTCTCACAAATTATGAACTCATTAGTCAGATATTAACAAGAACATATCAAGGAGGTCTTAGCGCGATTATGTCGGCACAGCTTTGCCGTTTTGTAAGGTAGGTGCTGTACTCATTGTCTACTGTCCATGGGAAGTCTTAATTGCTGCGCTTAAGTGTTCATGCCCTCCGTTTATGCTCGTCCGCCAATCCGGTCTCGTTATAAACTGATTAATTCAATTCTGCCCAGATAAGCAACTTGTGAGTTACTGCAATATTTCGCAAAAATGTTTCTTCTTCTTTATTAATTTTCTTTTTTTTTAATTTCACGGACAATCAATGTGCAGTGAAATTGTTACGGCTTCCGTGCAACCAAGATTAAATTGTTTCCGGTGGACACTGAAATAATGAACAAAAAATTATAGAATTGCAGTTCAGTGCATCCTCATAAGAAGACTCATTACGTCTGCCTAACAATTCTCACCGACTGACGAACTAATGGAAATCCACACGTAATTCAGGTAGCTGTGATGACGCAACTGAATGACTCCACGGGGATGAATGGGTTATTTGGTGGTTTATCAAAATCATTTTATGACAATCTCGTTTTTATCTCTTCTTTTTTAAGCATCCAAGAGCATTCTCTCGCTCTCGGCTGTGGACATTTTTTTAGATGCATTTTACTGTGAACGACAAATTTTTCGCAATGTTCGCAGATTTCTCTCTGTTTTGTGCGAAATTTATTCGTTTCAGCAGTAAGAAAATTTACGAGCGGCACTTCCCATAAAAGAATATTCCTCCAGAGCGGAAAGAAGAATTATAAGTTCTTTTTTTTTTGCATTTATTGCACACAAATTGCAAAATCAGGCGGTGTCTAGCCGTGAGCATCAAAATGGTCTAATTTCTTCTGGGTTGTGGTTATTACAAAGACGTCTTCACTTTTGTTCTCTTAATTTGGAAACAAAGTTTGTTTTTGTTTTTCAGTAGGAAATAAGTTTTTTTTAGATGTTATTGTTTTGTTTACTATTTTATGCCGTCTGGGTAGTTGGACAATGAAACAAAAATTTATACTTTTGTGTCTAACTGTACTGTTTATTCGAATTCAAAAGTCTAATAAATTTTTAAAACTTGTTCTAGATTTTTGAAAGGAAGTACCTATTGTTTTGAGCAAAAATCCGAAGAGGATTGAGTTTTCAAATTTCAAAAATGGTGTTGTTGAAAGATGTCAACATCCAAAGCTATTTACAAATTCCGGTAGCAATTTGAGCCATTGCCAAAAGGGATAGAATGCGTCCTGTGCCAATACTCCGAAGCCAGTCTAATCCATTTCACCTCACATTGATCCTTCTTGCCCAGAACACTCTGGAGGGGATCTTCTAGAACATGAACTATTACGTGAAGGAAGCTCTAGGATCAAACCAAGAATATTCCTCGGCATCATTCGGACTTTCTGTAATATGTTACTGAAATAATTCTACTAAAAATGCAGTATTGGAGCGGTTGAGCCATGGAAACGGTTTGAATTCCTTTCCGGTGTAGTTCGAAACTGTACATCCGGCATGAATTGAACAGCATACCGTGATTTCGAATAGAATTGACTTCCATCGACCCCTTTCTCGGGCATTAATCCTGCTCTCCTGCCGACAAGGTTTGCCAAGTAATTGCACTCAACCGAAACGGGTGAGAATTAAGTGATACCAATCACGAAGTTTGCTCGACAGGGGAAGTTGTAACGAAACCAGCCAAATTAATCGCTCAATGGCGTGATAAATGCCATCCAGCAATTGTACCCACGCCCAATTGCATTCCGCGTAATGTAATCAAATGTCGTGCGTCTCGGCGATGGCCGGTAAATTTGTTGTCAATTGTCGTCGCGTTCAACCGCAATTAAACTCAGCCAGACTAAAAAGGAAGTGTGATTTATTTTGTTTTTATATTGTAGAGTGGCCTAATTTCGGATTTTGCATACCCCATGATAAATAGGGGGTGGCCGGGCGGGATGATTCTTGTTTTCCCAGGATTAAGGATATATACTGTTATTGATTGCTGGGAACTTCTTCGATTGCTGGTTACACAAATCTTCCATTATGGAGGATTGTCTTAATTCGGTTGGTTGATAATTGAGCAGCAATCATCCTCAGGACCTCACTAAGCCTTTAATGATGGTTAATGTGGTCTATTGTCAATTAATAGATTCTCCGGTAAATCAAATGTTCGTTTAATTTATGATGACTATTCGATTACAAGATTTCCCAGGAAATTGATTATTTACTAATTAACGTTTGGATGTCGTGCATAAATCCCTTGATGGAGTTCATCAACAATTGAGTTTAAATGTTCAACGTACTTTAGATGACAATTCTTTTTGGATTGATTCTTACTTTTGGGGAATATTTATTACAAAAACACTTCTTTTTAATAGAAATATATTTACAGGGTAACCAGAAATAACTGTCAGTGTCATTTTTAGGAAATTAAAGATATTACTTCCTAACTTGCATTTTCAGTTTAAAATATGTGTATATAATACATCTGGCAACACATTCATGTGAATGACTTTAACATTTAAATTCCGTTATATGTATTAGCATGATGGCCACGAAGCGCGAGCCTTGTTATCATTTTTTTTTTTTTTTTTTAAATTTTTAACTTTCAATAATTGAATCTGATTATCTTATTATGTGAATTTTATTTAATTTTATTCTTAGACATATATGCAAATTATAATCGTGAATAATATTTGCAAATAATTTAACAAAAATTTGCACATTGTCCAGGAAATCTGTCTTTATCCAATCACTTTGTAAATAATCAACGAATTCAAATTCCGTCTAATCAGTAATTGAAATCAAATCCCGCAATTAATTCACTTCGCAATTGCTTTAGTAATTTAATTTCAGTACACTTGAAATTGATGCATTCATCATCGTTGCATTAATTCTTATTGCGCATGCTCAGCTCAGCCTCTTTGTCATTGACCGAAGATAAATCGCTTAATTCCGCGCATCTTATTAAACCGTCTTTTCTAAATTGATTAAAAACTTACTCGAACCGAGAAAAATAACTCAATTACGACACCAGATTATGAATGTTTCACAACATCGCAACACTGTTTTCCCATATGAAATTGCAAAAAGGACATTTACCAAAAGGATATTGTGTTGGCTGTGGTTCGATTCGGGGTCGAATTGTAGTAATCCTTCTGGAAGAATTATTGGTGGAAGTGGATTACAATCGCAATCACAAAATTAAAAAAATAAAAACATTTTTTCGCCTCTTTAGATACACCAGAGACTCTAGGAAAAAAAATTATCAAAAAAAAGAAGTGCCAAAGCATTCATTTGTTTGGGGCGGTTGGGGGGGGGGGGGTATGCGGCCGGCACTGCCGCGGCAGTGCGATGCAATTTCGAGCAATTATTTTTCAGGTGTCATACATTCTCTGTGCTGCATTTGCATGCGGTGTATTTTGTTGGTTGTCCAAAGAATGGAGGAATGGGGTTAAGTAATGCAAAACTTGAAATATTTCATGTTGAGGATTTTAGGACTGCATTCGCATAAACGCCGAAAGAGTCCTTGTGGTGTACCAATATCACTGTAGTTGCATTCTGAAATCCGAATGCAATCATGTAATTCGCTGACGAGCTGCATTTAAGAAATGATAACACGACACTTGCCAAAGTTTCAACGAATGTTGCAACTTGGTTTTTTCTCTTGTTTACTTAAAAATTCTAAAATTGTAATTTCGCTGAAGTTCGTTGACAGATCGTCAAAGGACCTATTGCAATTTCTTTAAATTATAGAGGGTTCTTGAGGTTACTTCACTCCCACACTAACATCCGGGGAGCTATGCACTGCAATAATTTTGCTTTTAAGCATAAATTTATTATTCTTGAAAATCCTTTAATTGTAACACTTCTACCTGGAATTATTTTCACTTCAGCGAGAATGTTTCGAATAACAAGGGAGCAACTGAGAAAGTTGGGTCAACAGTTTATTACACAGTGTTGAGCTCCAAAAATTAATGACTTTATAAAAGCTAGACTGTTGAGGAATCGCGAAAGAGGGGAAGAAGAGTTGAGGATAGAGAATGGGGGCATCAAACAGGACATAACCTCTATAACCCTTAAATTTGCCGCAGGATAAATTGCAAAACTTATCCGGAAAGCAAAGAAAATTTCAAATTAGTTCCACTTTTTGTTTTTAGAATTTTCTGACGAAGTTTGTCTGTGTGTTTTTTTTTTTTATTTCTTTTGTAGTAGTAGTTTCAAATTGTGAATGGTGTTAGCAGTCCAGAAAGTTTCCCTGTGGAAAATAATTAGGGTAATCGGGTGAGAATTGTTTTTTGTTTAATTTTCGGTTATTAAAGGTGAAATCGACAATTTTTTTGTCATTATTAATTTTCATTTTTGCTGTTAAATTTAGCTGAAATTTAAGTTTATTATATTTATATCCAATTGCTTGCATTTGTTGTCATTTAAACAAATTGAATTGACAAAAGTCTTAATTTCAGATCAGCTCAATTAAGCCAATTATAAATTAATTGTTATTAAATCTCCTGAATCTCTCAACGACCGACCGGAGCAAAACGAACTCGATAACAATATTTCCTTAGAAACAAAAGATTCTTTAAGTTGCGGAGAAAATTCTTTTATTTTTATTTTCTTGTATTTTAATTAACAAACCAGCAACTCTTAACTATTCCAACAATCTTCTTACAAGCATGTGCTCATACTGCTTGGTCGACATCATGGAAAACGTCCTACGCATCTTAAGTCCATTTCGTGAACTTTCTAAGCATCATTTGCATATCGGTCCTCACCATATTTGGCGCAAGTGCGTTGAACTTCAAATTCGGTCATTAGTTTGGACACCCAAAAATGGGAAACAATTGAAAATTCTTCTCATAGGTGTGATTAGGAACATTCATTGATTGCCATTTGCTCAGCGAATTTCGGCAATCGTCTTTGGTGTCTATTTTAGTCAAGTTGTGTACCAAAAGGAACATTTCAAACGAATTCATGCGAACTTTTTGTCTCAAGTTAATTGAACCCCAACAATTGGTTATAACTTATAAATGTTTGCAAATTTGACTTTGTTAAAAAAAATCATAAGATATTGTCATAAACAATTGAAAATTTGATACGGTACTTTCCATTCCATAATCAAGTACACGAACTATTGTTTTAATGCTGCTCTTAATTAAGTATCATTTTGTATACAGTATCTCTACAGAAAAGGGACAAAGTTGCTTTAAGTTTGTAATACTTTCCTGTTTTATAATACATATCTTTCTTGAATTTCGAAAACTGCGCATTTCTCCGTTTTATTACAAATTAAAAAGGACCATTGATGGTGGCTTTTGTGATGCGAAGTCTTTGTTGAATGTAAAAAATTTATTTTCGTTTCTCGGTATTTCGCGTTTAAAAAAAGAAAAGAAAATCTGGAAATACAAGAAAATAATGTTAATCAAAAATAAAATATATTTTCTAAAAATGAAATTTTTATTCAGAACAAAGAAAAAAATTTTGAATGATTTGCTCAAGATTTTCAGAAAAAGTGCTGCTTTTTCTTTCATTTTTAAAAATACACGTAGGTAGGTACTCTTTTAACAGAAACTTTACCTTGTGAAAGGAAAATTCTTTCACTTTGGAAAATGTTTTCCTTTTTGAAAATTCTCCACCTGGGTCCTACAAACGTACACGAAACACCAGAATCTGAACTAATTGCGCCCTGATTAATTCGAGTGAAAGAAACAGAACTCATCTACAAAGCGATTTTCTACTTTGAATTTAAAATGATGCCTTAGTGAGCTTGAATTGTGGGAAATGTAGCATTGCACCCAGCACGCACCCCTGTAATTAAACTTGGTGGGTTGTTTACCTGAAGTAAATCTCCATTGGAAATCAAAAACGCCTGAAACAAACATACACACATACACCACCTTGGGGTAGAAGAAGCTCAACAGAATCGCGAACTGAAGACATTCATTGAATGCCGACCTTTTGTTTTCTTTGTTTGATTTTGAAGAGTTCTGATTCGGTGATTGAAAGAAAACCGTCGTTCACCAACTGGTGATTGACTTCTGCCTTTGTAATGTCTATAATTTGATTTTGAATAGTCCGAAAAAGTGCGCGACTACCGCGACTACAGCGACTTCTAAGAAATTGCTCATTGTCGAAATCAGCTCGAAGAATTATTGGGATCTCAACTGGATGAATGATTCGGGCGTGATTGAGCTAGAGAGAAGCTTTATTTGAGGCGCAGCTGGCACCGGAAGACGCAGGCGGTTTTTGACAACCCGTCCGGAGTCCCCTGCCGACGTGCCTTCACAAGGCGACGATGGCGCTAGAACTCAATCAACGGCGGAACAATGTCAAAACGGTTGTCATCCCCCGTGGATGATGGGGAAAGTGTTTGCAACTCCACAACTCTTGAGTACACTGCGCACGCGCAGGCGACGACAACCACCACCGGATATGCCAATTGCTCTGGCATTGAGGACGCGAACGTGCGCGAGTAATTTATAAATTAACGAGAGGATCTTCTGATCGTCGCAAATCGAGAGTAAACAATTTGCCGCAATAGACTCACTTCTTAGTCATCATCCTTCTTCGTCATGGAGGTTTCAAGTAATGGAAGGATATGACTAAAAGGTCTGTGGGTAGATAACGATTTTTATGCAACACCGTCGGGCTGTCGGGGCTTTCCACCACTAAATGGGGTAATTGACTTAAAAAGCTCATCATCGTACTGTTTAGCTTCGTTAAGATCATGCTCTAAATGTGTTTACACATCCAAAAGACGATGAATCTGCTGGAGAAGAACTAATTGAAACCGGAAAAATTTGGACACAACAAGTCCAGAGGTGGTCATGGTAGACTGGGGTCAGTTCCCACGCATCTGAGCAGTCAAATGTCTCAATTATCAGGTCAGATGAAATTTTAATGTGCACAGATAAAAATAATGCAATTAAATTTTTTTGCCCATTTTATAAAGTAAGTTGTTGAAATGGCATTGCAAATGTTTAAAATACTCCAAAAGGAAACATGAGAGGAGTTCACCGAATCAACCCCTGGAAACAGTTTTACAATGAATTAAAACAATTACGAGACCATAAGAAGGGCATAATCCCATTTGTAAACAATTACAATGCTAATTAGGCCAAAACAATTTCCAAACACATTTAATATCTTCGGGAAATACTCGTATTAAATAAATTTAACTGGTGCAGTTTCGTCAAACTCCGTTGTTTTGGGCATGAAATGTGCACGATGAACGTGAGTTTTCAATTAGCGGCCAGAACTTCAATTAGGGAAATCCAAATGCTGGATAAACGTGATACTTAACCATCAATAAATCTAAACACTCCATGATGAGTACCAATTACACAACCATTGATCAAATTGATCTGTATTGTGCGTGCTAATTGTGCATCTCCATTGTTTTGCTGAAATATTTATTGCTGAGTAATGAGTATTGCAAATATTCAATGTTATGATTTAATAAATATTGTTGAGTGATTTGCTTGTTTGGAAATATTTTTTAAAAAATTAGAAAAGGGATATTGGAATAATATTTAAATCAAATGTCTGCAGTCCGGATTCCTTCCGTTCCGTGTACGTAACGTGATTTAATTGGTTTACCATAAAATAATTTTCTAAATATTCAACATAATGAAATATGTGTCTTTTGTTGGTGATTTACGACCGCATCTAAATATCTAAATTGCACGTGTGATTCCGCGGATTTTAAAAGCATTTTGTGGCATAATTAAAATCAGTGGAATGCTGTTAAACATCGGAATTTTCAGTCAACATGCCTAAAAGAAGTAGAGATTGTTTGTTTAATGCCAACAACATAATTATGGAGGAATTACTTTCAGTTTAGTGGCAATGCAATTATGCAAAGCGTAAATTGAATAAATCTAGGCATTATCGTAAAGTGTAATCATAAAACGACTTTCAATGGTAATAAATATTTTAATTTGATTAATGGAGATAATAGAGGGAACGCAATAAGCAGAACATTGTGTGTATTGTTGGTTTTCATATATACAAATTAAAAACAAAATCAAAACAAAGTTTAAGTAAAATTAAATGGAATAGAGACGTAAACAGCGTAAAGATTTTCAATCCATTACCATAAGGTTCTACATTATTCGTGAACATAAATGTCACAAGTAAGACGTTCACATCATTTATCGACTAAGAACATCTAAATTGTTTTAGTCCTTCATTAGTTTCTATCCTGGATGTTTTTGGTCATCGGACTTTATTTGCCAAAGTGCCCGGATGATTGACAAGCGAACTATGAAAAGATCACAAGTCTCGTCAAATTCGTTTTTAATTGTTTTTACGACTGTGCCACATTTTTACGATCGGCATAAACCCATCCTTATGGAGAGTACCACAACACTATATTGCCATTTGTCGACAATCAAAGTTTAAGGAAGGACTACGGATGGTGATTGGTGATGTCTCCTTGGCGACACACGGTAGCGTAAATTATTATTGGTGTTTTTTTATGCATTTTTTCATTGCATACAAAATAGTTTTGTTATGGAACCCCGCTGGGTTTTTGCTTCCTTATCCTATGTTTGCAAACCACTGTAAAGATTCATACAGAGGACTTTCATTAGGTGACTTCTGTACGTAATAATGGCATTGGTTTTAGGGAAGTATCAAATTCTCGCTTGGAAAATTTTTGGGTGCATTTTTGTCACATAAAGTACACCTTAATAATTTTTAGGTATTAAAAATATAAAAAAGGAGATGTATTTGGTAATTTTTGTTAAGTAAAATATTTGGCTCTTGAGTACAGGAACTTATCTCACCGTGGTGTAAATGTTTAAACAGTCTATTTAATTACGAAAAATCTACAAAATATTAATTATAATAATTATTATAAATATGTCCATTTGTAACGAACCCACATTATTTTAATTTGATCACTCCATTTCATCATTTTTACTGCATTTATTTAATATTCGTAATTATTTGAATCCACTTAAAAATTGAACGCTCATTACATAACACAAAAAAAGATAACTTAAATCCTTGGATTAACATCAAATGAAATGCTTAACTCAATCAATTCCATTCATTCCATTAATTGATCTTTCGCTGGGTTTATCAAAAGTTATTAAAACTCGATTGCAAAAAAAAAAATCGTTTTATGTTATTTCATTGAATTGAAAATAATTCTCTTTTGATATTTACTGAAGGAAATTGGTAATTATCCGAAATATCCATGCATAATAGCAATTAGTATATCGAACAACAATTTAAATAATTGAAATTCAAATTAATTGCGAAACCTTTTTTTGAGAAATTCCAATCATAATTTTTTTTTCTTAAATTCATATTAAATGTTAAAATGTAAATTTTTGTTTTCAGTGGCAATCAAAACTCTTCTGTTAAAACAATAACCACGGAAATATATCTGTGCAATCTTTATTAATCTGAAACATTGCGTGTAAAATCAGCATAAAAATTTACGGAATGGAGAGCATCTATTGCTAAGGAAATAAAACAAAAAACAAAATATAAATAAAATTTCCTCCTAAATTGTTCTGTAAATCAAATTTTATTCACATACCTACTAAAAAACATTGCCCGTAATTTGTGTTGCATTCTATGTTCTATTGTTTGATGAAATTCTCACATAATGTTTTTCCAGCAAATTGTGCAACTTACATTAATTGAAAGCATTAAAATCGCATAAATGGGTTAAGAACAGAGTTTCAAATAAAACATACAATTTGAATGTGGGAACTTGAGAGTCACCCTGCGTGGAAATTTTGCTGCTCCTCGGAAAATGTGTAACGAATTCGAAGTGAGTTTTTGAAGACAATGAAATCCTTGCGTGCCGTCATTTTTTTATTGACAAAGTCGTAATGGCGTCTAACGAGGTCCAGTGCCCCTCGATGTTATCAACTAATAATCTTAATAGCACGTCAGCGCAAATAGGTTACAGTAAATGTATTTATTCGCAGGATTTGGCAAAGTCACTAAGCCAGGATTAGCCTAATAAAATCAGAAAAGGTTTTCAGAAAAAAATATTTGCCCTAATTCCAATAAAATAGTGGTTTACTTTTTAATAAAGTTGGGTTTTTATTTGATTACCTACAGTTCAATATTCTTGTAAAATTTCGTAATTTCTAAATAAATATTCAACAATAATTTTAATAAAAATAAATTCATAAATTTTAATTTTTTTTTACAATTAAATGTAATCAACTTAAAACTGTTTTTCAGAAAATTCGTATTTTATTCATAATAATTTAAATTTACGTAGGATTTCTGCAGCAGGTGTGCAGTGAATATTTTTATTGTTTGTTTAATTGTGCTCATTCATTACACTTAAAATTCAAAAATATCGATATAAAATGTTCAGATCATACGAATTTGGTATTGAACAACAAAGTTAATGCAACAAAATTGTTTGCCGTTGTCTCCCAAAAACGCACAGAAAACCACTGGTTTATTATTATTTAAAAGTTGTAAAATAATTCGTCCTTGAAACATGTTCATACTGATTTTATATCCATCCCACATGATGATAATATTTCCATTACAACGTCGAAAATTAATTGAATTCGTTTATTAAAAATAATAAAAAATAAAAGGAATTCAGGAGATTGTTTTCGTTCATGGGCGTGTTTGGGTCAAATTCCGGTGCACTTTGTGCAATTTATGACACACAAACTGGCAATAAATTTATTACCTAAATATGTTTCACAATAATGAACAATTTCTCTTGATCAGTTCAACGATCGAGTTATATTCCATTCAACCCTGTAAGTCGCGGGAAGGGGGAAGAGGAGGCAGTTCTGATTTAGATAGTTGAGATCAGTGCCTTAATGAGGATCCCAAATAGATATATGAGATCTGTAACTGAAGCCTACGCGTCCAGCTTCCCGACCAATTTGGATGCCTTGAACGATGTTGGGGTCTCAATCTTGTTCTCGTTGAAATATTTCGATATGGATAATCTCTGTGGTCTTCTATCCTCCACCGATCTCACACTTTTTTATATTTTCCATTTTCCAACTTCGATTAAAACAAATTCAGACCAACACGGCGTGAGTTATGGATGTTATTGGGGGGATTTTGGTGACCTTCACTTATCTCAGAGATGATCTTTATAAACCAGTTTTTATGTCTTCATCGTGGTGTTTTAACAGCGGCATGTTTTATCATGTGGACCTGATCACAGGATTGAAATCGGAACAGGTAAAATTTGAACGGTGGTCGACTGACCAGTGACCACCCAGATCACCGAACTTGATAAATAGATGTGTTACCAAATGCATCCAGATGAGTCACTTGTCACCGTGCAAGTGTGATAAAACTCACGAAAATTACGCTGTTGAGAATAACGAGAGATCTTCAACAGTTTGTTATTGTTTACTGAGTCGCGTTGGACGTCTATTGCCAATATGCACAGTACCAATCGAACGAGATGAATTTTGTAATGGTTGAAGAGGGAAAACTCCTGTGGTCTTGGTCTTGGCCGAATGCGAACGAGCCACACAAGCCGTCGAGACGTAACGCCCACGCCAAATTCCCGACAACGGATCGCTGGGGAGCACACGGCTCAAGATCGGTTGTCGGGGCCGGTCTGAGAGCCTCCTCGGGAATTGTTGACCTAATGCTGAGACAAGCTGCAAACTTTGGACCCAGAGAAGCGTACTTCTCCGGCGACAAGGTAATCTGTGGTATTGCAGGGCTTCTAGTCCGAATTCCAGATAAGCCTGTGAAAGTGTGAACTCGAAGGAATTCCCACATCGGTCGCCCAAAGGCCCAAACAGAGTCAGATGCGCAATGCTCTTGCGCAGTGGGATTGTCCCATTGCCAACATGGCAAAATCATAAACTCCGGACAATATTTTGCCGGCCTTTCTGTACACCTTTTGAGCATCATCTTTCCGCGGTAATTTTCGCATTTATTATACACACAATGAAATTTTAAAAAAATACATAAGATGAAAATAAGAAAAGGAATGATTCTCCATTGGAGTATGAACAAAATGACAAAGGTGGAGCACGCGATGACAAAAGCTCCACGTTGTTGACGACGACGCTTAAACATGGAGTCGACTTACACCGGTGCAAGGTACTGGGCTACAAAACATAGTGGCCTTTTTGCCCGAGATGCTTGTCGGCTGTAATTGCGTGAGATTATTTCGCGATGCAACGATAAGACACTGCGGAGTCTGGCAGTTGACGGTGACTCATAACATCTCACACCGGTTTTCGCATCTCTCCTAGGTTCCTGGACCTCTCAGTGGAGATTTCATCTGCGAATCATATGTCATTTATCTGATTGAGGTAGAAGACTACTGTGTGACAATGTTAATTACATGGTTTGGTGGTAGCTTCGACAACTGTAAGGACGTATAGACCAGTAGTTCAGATCAGAGAAATTTATGAATATACTATCGGATATAAAAAGTATATACCGTTTGAGGGTATTAACCAAGAAAACGGTGTTGCCAATAAAAATCAGAGCATTCCCGAAGTCAATTAAATGATTGGTCGAACTCGAACTAGCTCCATTGTAGTTTTTGAATCACCCTATATTGCAACTATATTCAAAATAATGTTTACCAAGCAGCAACCAACCTCAAGAAGAAGCTCACCGATTTCGAAATGTATATTAGATATGGATCAACTGCTCGGGAAGGTACAATATGAAACCGCAATAAGTTGATGATCATAGTGATGAAACTAGAGTGATCCATTTTAAATGAGGAGCAATTCACCTTAATTTGGAGATGCAATCGATTTGAGTGTATCGCACAGCCCATGAATTTGCATCAGAGCGATGTCAATTTGCATACAAATATCATTTCCTGTTTGCCATTATTGCACTGATTAACTCCTGTTTCCCTTATTAATGGTGATGGTGGAGCCAGGACAACGATTGAAGTAGTTGTTATTGATGAAGGTTATCAACAATAGGACACGGTCACTGAAACTACGTGAGATGATTAACAATTCTCAGTGTTATCTACCTTTATGTTGTTGTAATTGAGTTGTTGTAATTGCGAGAACACCGATAACCGTTATCTGGAAAAAATAATTACTAACTATAAATGGAAATGAAGACCATAGAATCTAATTTCATTCCATCACGTTGTTATTACACCAAAACTTTTTCAATGGCTTCCGTTGAAAATCAAAAGCACATTTACATAAAAAATTACGTCCGTTGGATGGTCGCAAACTGCTTTTGTTTAAAACAATATATAATTGAACATTTTCCAAATTATACAAGGATTGTAATTGTGACTTTTTAATTAATGTAGAAATGTCTCTCGGCTAAATTAAAAGAGAGCTTAATGGATTAAATTTTTTTTATGAATTACAATAATGTGAAGTCCTAAAAATTCATGTTGGGAATTTGAATCATCCTTTATACTGTAACAGAACCGTTAGTGTTTTGGTTGGTTTTTTAATTTTTTTAATATAACAGAAATCAATTTAATTAGGTATACACATATTTTTGAAAAGTTGTTCCCTTCTGTTAAGTTACGTTGATACTATTTTATACGTATAAATTTATGTACAAAACACAAAATATGCAATTGAAATTTGAAAAGGTGTTGCATGCATTTTTAAATCTGCGGGCGTTTAGTGAGAACTGAGGGCTAATTAAATCTAAAAAAAAAAATATTTTTGATTATTGCAGATGAGCGGAAAACGAACAAGAAGTTTCAAATGTGCCGTCCACCATCGAGATCGTGAAGTTTGTTCGGAAAACGATTTTCACTTAATGCTGGAAGAGCCGCCATTCTTTAAGAAAATGGTCCATACGATTGCATTAGAAATTTTGCCAGAGGAGCGCGACCGGAAATACTACGCTGACAAGTACTCGTGCTGTCCGCCCCCGCTTTTCATCATTTTCATGACTTTCATTGAGGTAAGTTGCACCGCTAAGGAGGTGCTAATGCATTCAGGGTACCTAGGCGAAAATGAACAAGGCGCCCGCAGAGAAACCATGAGATAATCAAAGTCTCTAGTCTGAGTCTCCTACACGCAGCATCCCACCGCGGAGCCTGAGTTTGGCGGCACTGGCGTCGTAATTGAGGATATCGGAGCCACGATGCGAAATTGCATTGATCGTTTGACTTTCCATTTGTTTATTTTTTTATCAACTTTTTCGTTAGTCGCCGATGGATAAACTGGCAATTACGTCGTCCCATTCATTCATTTGCGAGTAATTCACCTTTGCCCCGCACTCGCCGTGAAAACCGTTGGCGTCGCTGAGTCATTCATTCATAAAACCGCGAGCGTGACTTACCTGGGCGCGCACCGGCCACTTACGACTTTGTGCTCGTCTATTTGCCTCTGGGCTGCGTTTGATTTTTGAATTGTGCCCACATAACTGGGGTTGCCAGCCACCCTCGCCTCCCGGGGGGCCTGTCATGTTTGCTTTGTTGCATTTACGTCATGAGACTCGATCATGGAATTCGTGACGTAACATTTCGCCGATCGCTATAAATAGCACGACTGTAAAATTAGTTGGAAAATTAAACAGATCAATTAAAGGTAATTGGATTTCTATAAAACGTAGGCTGACGAATGAATTTTGATTCAGTCGGGAACGTTAACCAAATGGAATTTGGGAATTATGTGAATCCCGAAACTGATTGGACTGCAGGGGGGATAAAATGATCGCGGAATTCGGTTTTTTTTTAGAGATTACAATTGGTTTTCAATTAAAAGTTGTGGGATGGTGAACAGGATCTTGGGAGAGTGGGTGATGTTGGAATTATTTATCTTTGCCTACTTCTTCGGTTAACACTTTTCAGGAAATTGCAATTCGTTTTACTCAATTTAATTGTGATTTAAACTTATTATTTTTAGAAAAATTAAATCGAGTGCTTCGAGTTCATTCTTAAAAACATGTTTTGTGTACTTTTTATAATTTAAATTAATTTTATGATGTCCTTCCCTATAATTGATTTGGTTGTTTGACTGAACCTCCTTCTACGTGTTGTCGGCTGAGTCTGGCAACCCACCAACCCCCCTTCCCCCAATCTCCAGTAAATCACTTGTCGATTTTCAATGAAACGAAAACAAAATTGACGAGAAAAAGTAAAAACTGATATCCACGTCCAACAATGGACATCGACAACAAGGTGAAATGGAAAACGGAAGTCACCATAGCAGGATGCTCGCCCAGTGAATTTCAAAGAGGGTGCTTCTGCTGCTGGTGCCTTTCGAGGTCGAGGAGTGGCCATCGCCACGGTCGCTCGTCCATTCACAACCTGCGCCAATATTGATGAATGAATCAGTGTCGGTGATTTATTGCCTCGTCGGTGCTGTGACCCCTCTACACCTGAATTTCTCTTTCTCTACTTGCAGTTGGGATTCTTTGCATACCACACGATGACTTCCGGTCAGGCGGATCCGGCAGGCCCAGTGCCGATTGACTCCATGTTCATCTATCGGCCAGACAAGCGGCATGAAGTCTGGAGGTTTCTGTTCTATATGGTGCTCCATGCCGGATGGCTTCATCTCGGCTTCAATCTGTTCATCCAGCTGCTGCTGGGCCTCCCCTTGGAAATGGTCCATGGATCCGCGAGAATTGCGTGCATTTACTTCGCTGGAGTTTTGGCTGGCTCCCTGGGTAAGTAGCGTAAACTCGTGCTCCTGGCAATGGAAATCTACCAATGCTTCTTTTGGTACTCTGTAGGGACCAGTGTTTTCGACCCAGAAGTATGCCTGGTCGGCGCCAGCGGGGGAGTGTACGCACTCCTGGCTGCCCACTTGGCCAATGTAATGCTCAACTATCACAGCATGCGCTACGGGATTCTGCGGCTGGCCACGATATTCATATTCGGTAAGCCATGGACTCTTTGTCGTGGTCCATTTGATGCTAATGCAGCATTTCTAATTTCTTCCACAGCGTCCTGTGATGTCGGCTTCGCAATTTACGCTCGTTACGCGGTGGAGCTGCCCGCGGGTCCGTCGGTGTCGTACGTGGCGCATCTCACTGGCGCGCTGGCGGGGCTCACCATTGGTCTTCTGGTGCTCAAGAATTTCGAGCAGAAGCTGCACGAACAGCTGCTTTGGTGGGTTGCGTTGGGTATTTACGCGGCGTGCACTGTTTTCTCGATCTTCTTCAATTTGATAAACACTGTGACGGCTCAGCGGCTGGAGGAGGAGGGTGAAGTCATCAAGCAGCAAATTTTCCACGATCTCGGAATGTAGCACCTAATCCACTTCATTTGTGTACATACGCCCCAATTGTAGATTTAAGTGAATTCCGTCGCAGGTTAATCGATAAAGAATCCTAAGTCGAATTTAGATTTCACACGCATTCCGTCGCAGGCGCTCCCCCGCCCCCTTTAATCGCCCATTATTGCCCGAAAACAAACACAATTGTTCCACGTCTTCTACCTCTGCCACATAAAGCAGGCTCATGGTTATCCTTATGTTATTGTTGTTGTTTTTTACTTTAATTTAATTAATTTATTTAATTGTTTATTTATTTTTCCATTGTTGTTAATGGTAGAAGTGTTTCTTTGAGATTATTATTTAATATTTTCGTTACTTATTTTTTTGTTGCAAGTGAATCTTATTTTTTAAACATTTTATTTAAGCGTAAATCAAAGACTGAAATATGTGTAAATCATTTTGTAAAATAATCCCTATTCCTTTAGAATAGAATTTGTTGACGAGTGGAAAGAAAAAGTAAACAAAATTGAAGTGAGCAATTCATTAGAAAAATAAGCATAATGTGTTCCAAAATGGTGATGATCAGTTTAAAGAAGAAGAAAAAAATCATTTTAATACAATGAAAGTGAAATCGTGAACGCTTTAGCACATAATTTCATATGTAGATATATTTTTCTACTTTTGTAGATAATATTAATGCGATCGAGTACAAAAATTATGAATAATGCCTTTTGTCATAAATAAAAAAATAAATATCTATTCATTCGGTTCTGAAGGTATTCGTAAATTTTTTCTTCGAAAGAATTGCTTTAATAGGTAAATTTGAAATACACAAACAAAATATGTACTGAAGTCACTAAAAGGTAATGTTAAAGAATCAACTGCAAATTAAATAGTTTAATGTTCAAATTATAGATTATAATAGAGTTCATAAAAAGAATCGCATTCGTTTGTTTATATCTAATGATGAAGTTTTGTTCCATCAGAATTTTCTCTCTTATTTTCGCAAATAGTTAAGCATCATGACATTTATTTTATTTAATGATTTTGTAATGAACAAATAAGAAAAAATTCATTTTTTGCAAGACCTTTACATGGTTTTTGTGCCTAAAAAAACTGGAATATATATTGAAATATTTTTTTTTTGGTCTACAAAGTCAAGGTTGAATTAAATAAAATGCATTTGTATGAACCTAAATATAAAACAAACAACACTTTTTATCAAACCATGCACTTTTAATAAGTACAATAAAAAGAAAAGAATATATTTAAGTTTCCTGTTTTTTTAAAAGAAGATCATTCCCCAAATTGAATGAAATGAATTTAATTTGTTTTTAAGTTAAGGAAAACAATAATTTTGTGAGAAATTTTGTTTGATATTGGAACGCAATGAAATGTTTTCTATTGTTCACTCTTCCAGATGTTCGAATCACTGCCGAAAACGATATCAAAAATTAATAAATGAATTCAAGAAACAATATTAATTTGTGTCGAGTTTCCTTTTCATTTTTAGATTGCAAATTGAAATTGTGTTTTTAAAATAGACACGGATAGGATAATATGGAATGGAAAAGCTAATCAGAATGAAAATTGTTTATTATAAAAAAAAGTTGTACCTACACAACGTAAAAATATGAAAAACATTTAAAGCATATTTAAAACTTTGTTCAAAATTTTTCCAAATGAATGATTTCATTAAAAATACACAATTTTATATAATAGGTATTCAGTGGAAAAGGCACAATAAATTCAAAAATGTTTGTTTTAAAACCATGGACCAGGAAAACTATTGATTATATTATTAGTGACTTTGGGTAGGGGTCTAGGGGTCGGGAGATTGTACACTTCAGTGATTTCTGGCCCTGAGTCCCTGAGTCTTGAATGCTGGCTGCACACGCAAGAGTAGAGTAATAGACGCATTTATCGAAATTTTGGGGGGGGGGGGGGGGGGGGGGCATCGTACGTCGCCTCAGTGGACGTTACCGCTGCTATGAACAAATTAGGCCAGCTCGGGTAGATTGCATTCCTTGCAGGTTGTTGGGATCTGCAGCAAGGGCTCTTTAAAGATAAACTGGATTTGTGCAATCAATTGCAGTGACCCTTCCCAATGGTGGACCATTCGTTGTTGGCCATCGAAACCGACCTGTAGAAAGGCGGCCAATGTCCATCCCCCGGACCTCGGCTGACTAATCCAATTACAAACAAAAGTCCTTATCGGCGGCCCGATCACGGGTGTCAAAACAAGCCGCTTGCTTGGTGGCAATTTCCTCGGCGATTCGGTCTCTTGCGGGAGTCTCAACACCTTGTCCCTTCGAGTGGCCGCGCCGAGCTGTCAGAGACGAGAATAATTTCTAGTGGCGCCGTAAATTGTCCTTTTTTGTTTTCCTCTGACCTGTTGCCGGCTGCTCGGGATTTCTTAGTTTCGGCACTGATTTATACGCCGGGGAACTGGCATAATCATTAATTCTGGGACCAATCGCTCTTGAAGCTCGTTTTTGCTGACTGCTGAAAATCGGTGCCACAAAAATTCCTTTCTGGGAGCCTTCTTTACCGCACCATTCCGGATTAGGACAACCATTTAATGGCCAGCAATTTTGAGAGGATCTGAATTTTTGTATAAGCTTTTGTTTGGCATCGTTTGGAAGTCGAAAGGGTTGCTAGAAGTAGTAGCTGAATTATAGGGCGGTGCATTTCAAATTTCATACAACACATTCAATTTTCCATACAATTTTTTTCTCTTTTTAATTGCGATAATATTTATGTTTGAAACTTGTGACAAGCAGCTAGAAGATTAATACTTTTTACTCACGAAACATAATATACGAGTAGTCCTTATCTTATGCATTTAAACTTTGAAATGTGAAAAAGTTGCATTTTTTATCGAAATTAACATCACCCTCTGATGTTTACATTTTCCATGAAAATTCAATGGAAAAGTTTATAGAGTAGAAGAAATCACGCACAAAATTCCTCTGTACGTGCAATTTGCAGAGAAAATTTATTGCACCTTTTACCGCTTTTATGATTTTAAAAGTGCTTTTAACATTTCCCTCGCGAACAGTTTGTAAAGTTTGTCGGTGGAAATTTATCGGCGCCAAATTCAAGTGATCGATTAGAAGTTCCAAAATGTTTGGAAATCTGTCGGTTAGGGGGTGGCGGCAGGTGGTCTACTCGCGAACATGAAATCCATTTGGGGAATTTTTGGGGAAACGTTTCAGGGATAATGGGATAGTTCCTGGCCGGCTACTGTGAAATCAGGATATGAATTGCAGTGCCCGGCTCCCCAGAAGTCGGAAGGCAGTGCTTGTTTAACTCATGGGCCTCACTTTAATTTGCCAAAAGCCTCATTGAAGCCATTCATCAGCACTTTCGATGGTGCTGGGGGGATGGGCGGCAGTGTGCTGGATTCGGGGTGGAAAATTTATGAGACGCCGAATCGGACCACAATGTGAAATTTCACAGCAAAACGGTGATATGAAAGCAACAAAAAGCGCCACTTTTCACCCCCGTCGGGTCCTTTTTATTTCGGTTCGGAACTTCCAGCCGACGGAAAATCGATGGTGTTGCCGAGCCGTTCGGTAATAAGGTGTCCAGCTGCTTCCCGATGCGTGTCCGTTATCATGATTTATTAATTTCGCGCCGTGCAGCGTTTTAGCAATTATTGTAAAAGAACTGGGACAAACGAACGAAAGTCCCGCGAGGACTATGCAAACTTCGATGGGGTTCGTCTAGAGCGGGCGAGACCAGTGGGGGGGACGATTAATTGCAACAGCAATGCAGTCCCACCGAAATTGGGGAGTTGCAGTGCAGTGGGGCGGAATTCAGGACATTGTTAAATGTGGCCATCACGGCAGCTCCTTAGGTCCGCCGTCCTCCGTCCTTCGTCGCTGGTGATAGCGAATGCACATGTGTGCTCGGGTAATGCTGTTTTGCGTCGTCCGCAACCCAGTAATCAAAAATTTTTAAATTTGCACTTGAAGGCTAATTTTCCTTGGAATCCTTGCGAGATCAGACAAGACGCATATAACAACTTGCTCAGAAGCGCGGTTGGCCGCCGCAGTCATGCAACAGTATCCAACAGATGTTTAGTGGTCCCGGGCACAGGTGAAATTAACGCAAATGGAAGTCATAGCCCGGGGCTACAGAATCAGGGCAAAGATGCAATAAAAACAGACCATCGCCCTCGGTTCGGTATATCCACTTCTAATTTATATAATCGTTTATGGTTTTCGTACGCACCGCACTCCGCCGATTTTGCGCTCCCCGTCCACAAATGTGAACACCACTGACCACTGTTCACTGGACGCCGCGATAAGCCAGTGAATCCCAATCCCCGCCAGAGCAATTTATTTTTTGACTTCTCCAACTGATTTGCTCCTTTTGGCTATCAAATGCCCGTCTTGAAACACTTTAGCATTTCAGCCAAGGAAGAGTTATTAATTTCTGTTGTTGTAGAATACCGAAAACTAATTAAAATTGGACTGAGCCGAACTATTTTACAGCAATCGCATTCCGGCCGCCGACCATGCAGAAGTTAGCCACAGATCGTTGTACCTCGTTGCCTGATGAATGCCCAGCAAATCCATAAGGCTCGACATCTTTAGCCCGAGGATAGCATCGAAAGTAATCTACTGGGCCGGGTTTTTCTACCACCGTGTTGCATACAAATCGACTCTGGGAGATTGGTTAATTTAAGACAATTACGGCGGTAGCTGCCCAGCCACTCGGATGGGAACCCTTTCGCACAGGAACGCATCCTCGCAACTAATAATTTTTACGGAATGTGAAAGACTGCCGAAATATTAAAATTATGAGACGCTGTGGAATTTTAAGGATCTAAATTCTCAATAAGTTTTGTTGTTGCTGATATTGCAGTATGGAACCGGAGTTCGCCTTTTAATTAGGAAGCTTTCAAGTGTTGATAATTAATGCGATATCGAAGGAGATCTGCTAATTGTTTATCCTCCACGTTTGGTTTGCGATGCCTGTTAATAGTTCAAAAATCTCTGAGAGGATGGTTCACAAATCTCAGGAATACTTTTTAACACTGTTTTCAATTAGCATCTAAAACAAAATCAATAACGAAATTACATTTTGCATTCAATGAAAGGAAGGACAGCGTTTTAAAAATAAATTCTTTATTTCAATGTTTCATTTTCACAATTTTTCAAATGCAACGTATTCGTGTCAAACATAAATGTATGTACTGTACATTGTACGTACGACTTATAATATCTTCAATTTATGTGCATGCTCCTCTCCTCCCAAGGATACTCTATTCAATGGCCGTACACTGCACATGTGAATAACCAGAAATGTCTGCGATAACAGTCTGAAAATAAACTTTGCATATCAGTTCTCCTCAAACTGGAAAGTAGCAAGTTGTGCAATTACTTCGCCCCTCAATGCCGTCCTGATAAGAGCACTTGCGACTTGCAGTATAATTCCTTTGTGGTCCGGACATTAATGTTATGCGGGTGCTGTTTTGTGATTAATGGCATCGTTTCAGTCATATTAGGATCATTTGAACCTGGGAGCAGGTAACCGGGCGGAACGTGGATCGCATTTCAGCCCCAACGGGGCCGGGTCGAGAATCTAAAATTTTGCACAGAGACGGCCGGCAGCCATAACTCATTGCCTGCATCCCGCCTTCAGCGCACGCTGGTGACAATGATGACCGGGGCGGCCATAAATTCATACTCATTTATGGTGTATTCATATTTTCAGCAATTCCATTTAATTCCCCCCTGGAATTTATAGCCGCTTGATGGAAACTTGGAAACAAGGAAACAACCTCGGGCGCAGCACACTCTGGATATCTTGAAGCGAGGTGAAATGCCGAAGAATAATAATTTGAGAGTTTGCAGCTCCCGATATAGGAATGACCACACTTCACCTGGAGTTATGTAATTGTCTTGGTCAGACGACCGAACCATGAGAATTGGCCGACCAGCATCAAGGAGGAATTCCATCGTAGACAGAACGGCTGGTCGCATTAATTCCGGCTTCAAGATTGCGCTATAAATTCGGGATTTATTGACTTGGATTTGTCCTGGCTTCATGGTCTCTGACCTGAAGTGGCAGGACGTTATCTATTCCAAATCGGTGTGCAGTTTGCACTTGTCCTCTTGTTTTATCCACCTCGCCCGAATCCCTCCCCCTGCAACATCTCTCGGAAGTGCAACCAGAGCCGACAAGATACGAAATTGACCAATAAAAGTAAATCGAGTAATCGAGCGCTGCAATTTACAGTGCGAGCCTGGATCTGGTGTCCACTAGAAGATATCCTGCACAGTCATATTGCACTTGCAATGGTCTCAGATAACCGCAGTCAAATTCTGGTTCATTGCCGATCTTCAGGTGAATTGCATTCAGTCGAAGATTTGCATTTTCCCCCCTGTGTGCGGGGGCGACTGCCGCCGTCTGTAATGCAGGCCGTGTCCGGCGCTCATTGAGCATTCTTTCGTGATGGCCATTTCCCGTGCCGATGATACTTTGATGTGGAACAATTAGACAGTAATCAGAGTAATAAGATGATGTTTCTCACTAATGAGGAAATTTTCACTGCAGCAATTCTCTGCTCATGTCAGCGCAGTGCACCGGACCAATTAAATTCACCATGATGTGGAAAATTTTAATAAGTTTCTCGGAAAATTAAGGGGAAATGGTAATGAGACTTTCAATGCTCTTGTTTGACGAGCACGTGCACTCATTTGTTTTGTACAGTATCAGAAATTCACGCATCTAATTGCATTGAAGCAAGATATGTAATTATGTTTTTACTGTCTCCATTTCCAGAATCTGCACTTTTTGTAATCTCGTCAGTCAGCTAGACGACAATGGCTGAGTTCTAAGTTTCGTAATTCAAATGAACATTTCGTGAAATGTTTCAATATTTCAACAATTTTCAAGTTTCAAGTAAAAGTTTAGCAAATCTATCAAAAAAACATCCAAGTTTATTTTTAACGGGGTTGTTTGATTGTTTTCTGGTTTGCTCGTATCATTGTTGCTGCTTCCTTAGACTCTTCAGCAAGCAATCCATCACACTTCACAGTTCTTATCAAAACTCCCTTTTCCTCGGGCAGTGATTTGTAATTCTGTCATCGCAATGAGAAATCGCACTGAGGTCCTGTCACTTGTACATTAGCCTGTAGGTAAGTAGGTATTCGATAAAAATCAAATCAAAGTAAATTCGATGTAACCAGCACGAATATATCGAAATGATTGCGTGAGTAGTGATGTACAGTGGTCGGCGCGGACGCACCCTTCGTGCTGAAAGGTGTAATTTACCTCGCACACCACATCACATCAATTGACACCTTATCCTTCCGTGACCTTGCCGACGGCCATCACATAACCCGCCTCACCCTGTGAGCTGTCTGCCCCAAGCACCTGTTTGACGAAGCTGGCATGCGTTGATCTAGCCCTTACGTGCCAGACGAAGGCCTTCGCAACGAAATTTGCAAATTCGCCAATCCCAGGAGTTCGCCATTCCCAATTAATTAAGTAATCAACGGAATGTGCAGACATCACTCAAGCAGTTGCCAAAGGCTGTGATAGCGTGATGGGCCGCCATTTGCCTCTGATAGTCTGATGCATAGTGACACAACGCTATTGCGGCATGGTTCTGTGTGAATTACCTCACAATGGATCCCGGTAATTCCACCACGGTTGTCCAGAAGCTGGTCTGTGAAAAGGATTAGAAGCGTTCCTGGAATACATCGGAATCGATTATTCCGTTCAGGTACAACAGAAGCACAAGCTCGAAAATCTCGAGACTCATTCGTGAAATCAATTTCAGACTGCACAAATCTGCAGAAACTGCATCAGTCCATTTAAAGGCATAGAGGTCTGCCGTGGGGATTAGAATCCAATTAAAGCAATTATCAGAAATTCCTGTGTGAAAACGATCAGACGCCGGATGAGGAGGGTTGGTGGAGCACGAGATGCCGCCGCCGAGTGCAGCCCACTTGATGTTTCTTTGGCAGGCACGAGTGCAACAGTGAGCAATGCTCCGCGTAAATTGAGCTTACACGGTCGAGGATTCCCGATCTCTGGACACCAATGCAACACTCCAGACGCGTGCCATATGACGTGCAAGTTTTCCTGCTGAGCCACACCACCATCATCCAGCATCGCGGTCCACTGCGGCTTATCAATTGGATCCAGCGTAAAAGGTGAGACGCGCGAGTCACGATTTCCTCCTGCAAGAGGAGGTTTTGTTTTTTTGATCCGTCCAAGCCAAGCCAACAGCCAACACACAACTGGAAGCTGATGATATCGACGAGAATGTGATTTATACACCCACTTGATTGATGACGTGTGGGAAGGCTTCATGCAATCCATATTGCCATGTTGGTCTTCCAGAAGTGATGAATGTAAGAAGAGATTTCGAATTTTCTTTTGCAGGGAGACGCTCACCATTTTAGGCAAAGCAACTGGAAAATATTTTTGCAATTGGCTGCTTATACGGATCGAAAGGACAAAAACGAGACAATAAAGAAATTCGTGTGAAAAAATGTCGCACAACTTATGCAAAATGCGTCTACAGAGCAAAAACCAAGAAAGAAAAGTTTAAAAAAACATTATATGCATAAATCATACTGTCCATTAATTTTGAATCGCTCTCTAATGTTTTTATGCAGTACAATATGTTGAGTGCAATGTTTTTATTTTTGAAAAGCAACCCAAAACGCACCCAAAAGTTCACCAACGTAACGTTCCGGTGGTGACTGCACTTTGAACCACAACACAATATCGCTTTCGTCACAGTTGTTAAACTCCGTTTATACGTCCAATATTAATAAAGCATGTTCAACATTAGTGTTTTTCGTTGCATCCTTGACCAAATAAAAACGGCCAACATATGACGTCAAGCAGCTGGCCTTGTGGATTAGCAAGATTGGCCCACCGCATTGAGAAAAACTAATCAAAGAAGTGATACAACAAACTGCATCAGACATGACAGCAAAATGTGCATAATGAGCAGGACAAGACTCGGCAACATATTGTTCCTGGTATCCAGTTACAAAGGAGTCGTCCTCTGCCGAAAGTTGGCACTGTTTTACGGTACTGGAGCGGTTACATTAGCCGACTGTGCCCCATTACTGAACTTTTTTTTCCCCTGGACGAAGATCAGATAGCCCATGATCATCTTACGGTGATTTCTGGCTTATCGGACATAATCGGTCCTGCTGTATGCAACATCACCACCTTTTGTGATGGTGCTCCTCCTGCAGAGGTGGTAATTTGATCTTCTGAACGCGTGGCTGTCGTGGCTGCAATCTCTTCACGGTCCTAGTTCGTTGATAGTGTTTTATTTTTACCCCCTCGGACAGGTGTGACGTTCGGCGGCGAGTCTAGGTCCTAGGACGACCGGAGAAAATTGACCTGGAAAAAGGCTGCACTGGTTACGATTTGGCTACAGCCGAAACGACATCGAGTAGCCACTGGAGCAGAAGTCGAAAGCAATTTTTCATCTGCTCGGAACTGAACTTTTGACCCGAAGAGGCATATATGAAGCCGTTGCGTACCCACATCAATCAGTTCGAACATCTGCATCCACGGCTCAGGGTCTCTCACTTTCTTTTCATGAATCCCGGAATACTCGAATCCGTCGTTCTTTCGTCGGCACAGCATCCTTGCATTTGTCGATAAGTCCCTGATAATCTTCTACCAATATTTGTCCACTTGACGACAATAAAATCGAAAAACATGGGATCTATGTCAGATTGGCGTCTTCTAAGGATCCGACGTGCGCAATTATTGCCCGAAATCAGATGCACGAAGATAATGAAAACCGAAGACAGTCCTGTTTGCACATCCCTGATTGCCTTTCTCAAGAAACATAACCACAGATTGCAACAAAATAACCAACAATAGGGGCGAACCTGTGCAAATACAGCGGCGGCGAGGTTGTTACCTGGAGGCCATAGGCAAATTGGATCTCATATAGTCGTCATTTCCGAACAAACATTGTTTGCCAAAACAGAAAAAGAAAAACATATTTATATAAAAAAAAACACCAAAAATTAGGAATATATCAGAAAAAATCGGTCGCTGAACAAAAGTTGATTCGGGCACTCGCTTTGATCTCGTTTACTCGCTGGTTTTATTGTGGCAGAGATAATTTGCGGCGAAGGCTCCTCTTGTTCCTTCGGACCCAACGAATCGAGGAACTTATCTTTTTTTTAGTGATTTCGGAATGGCGCAAGGAGTTTTATGGTGTATGTTAACGATAATCACGCGCTATCACGAGGGCATTTCCTTCAATTTCTCCCCTCAAAGAACTACACGAACGGCCTTCTTAGTTGGGGTGAAAACGGATGAAAGGAACCTTCTAACAACACCCAAATTATGAGGATAGTGCAGTAGCAATCATGTCGGTAAATTTTTATAACCTCTCTTTTTTGCCATTTTGTATAAAAAACAATTTTAAGTACAGATAACAAGGCTTCCAGTTTTTTTTTCGAAAATTATTGTATGTGCTTCGTTTTAATTTTATTAATTTATTGAAATCAATATATATATTCACTAGGGACCTCCTCTTGCTTTGAAAGATCCTTTATTATACAAAAATGTATACGAAGAATTTGCAATTTTGGAAAACACCTACATTTCGTGTATTTGTGTATAAGATTTAGCTTAAGTTGGTACTCTTAAAAGCAAATGCTCAATGGTGCAAACCCCCCAGGGAAACAGAGTTATAAAGGACCACATCTTAACTAATTACCCAAAAATAAACATGATGAGAAACAGTCCAAGTGGCAGTAAGGACCATCTGCTGTGGCAAGGATCAAGAAAGTGGCACCGTTTCTGCCACCACCACCATCACTAGATTTTGTTAATATTCATCCAGGGTGCGCGACCTGGACCAAGGGTGACATAAACACTCACCCTTATTTTCGACCAAAAACCTCTTATACAACCCGGATATATAATTTACAAAAATTTCAAGAGTGCACGTGCTTTGCTCGTTGACATATTGACTTTGTTGACACATGCTCTACTTGCAAGGGCACACATCAGTCCTGGATCCGGGGTTCTGATGTTGCCGAAGTTAAATAAAAGGTCACGACAACGGAAATTCGGTAATTAGAGCTTGTGCATTTCGAACCCAATAGCCTTTAGCATCTCCAGAGTTCCCTAATGGCAATTTTGTCGCACAAACACACGATTAAATTACAAATTTCCTGCGTGTCCTGTTTTCTCTATTTTTAGCAAACGCCTGCGCCCTTTTCATTGAACAAGAATATGTCTACTTTGACATCACATGTCACATTTGGTTTTATACAACAAAACCCATTCAAGTCCTTTGATTATATATTATGGGTTAAGTGGGTGTTATATTCAAAGGCAGCAGGTTCCTTCTGTTCTAGCCCAGATAGGGATTTACCTTGAAAAGTTAACTCCTTATAGCTGCGAATCGAGCAACCGCAGGACACGCATTCGCCAGCAGCAATTTACCAACCTAAAATTAATAATCCTTCACTGGGTTCAGTGTCACGTATCTAACGGATGCACGCTAACTTTTCCATCGTATTTTTCACAGGATGTTATCCTTCGCCCAGATAAGGTCTGCATGAAAAATAGCATACAATTTATTTAGCTTCGGATTCGAATTGATTATCCACCCCAGAATCCCAGATCAGCCCACGATTGTAACTCGATTGAGATTCCACCATCTGGAAGAGCGCCTGCGAGAAGGAGATCCTGCGTGGATTGCCTCATTTGTCATGTCCAAACTGGACAGTCGAGTGTATTGTCGAATTGGAGTGTGCTTTAAGTTGATTAAGTGTGTAATTCGATCCTGTGACGATGTGCCGCATGCCGGGTGTCACAGAGCAATCTGCTGCAAAACGAATGTTGACTTTCGCTGGAGGTGGGACATTGGAGATTGGAGTTGTGTCAAGGATCGAAATCAATTTGTGTTCAAAAAATATGGCGGTTTTTGACATTAATCATTTCCGCAGAAACTTCAATACAAATCTCCCTAATCTATCAAACAGTTTACCGTAATTTGAACCATATAAAAATGATTTCCAACTACCAAAGTTTGTCTGAAAAATTTCCTGCACCCCGAGGAAATTATCAATCGGACATGGTTCCGGAGATTACGTTCCGCGAAAGCGTGAATTGTAATTAAAATCCCTCAACATTTCCAGCGGCATAAAACGAAATTAACACCGAACGCTAATCATACGTTCTTCCTGTAAACATACACATATATCCTTTACAGTTATCCCATCCCTAAAAATTCTATCCCGAAGCCAACTTCCCGGTTTTGTAGGCGTTTAGCAGTGCTAAATTGATTGATTAGAACGGTGGAAGAGTGACTCGAGGCGAAACAGAGGATACAATACAAAGTTGGATCCATTTTCTGAAATAAAACAAAAACTGAAATTGGGAAAAAAAAAGCAAGAAATAAAAAGGACGATCAGAGATTAGAGATACCGGCGTATCCAACCCCTTCCGGGCCTCGGGCGGCATCAGGCCAACCTGTCAGTTCCCGATTGTAATCGAGATGCACGGCCAATAAAACGATCCGGGCGCGTGCCACAGGAATTGGATCAAATTTCGAGGAGCACATGATGCACCCTGATCGGTGCGATGCGATATGTCTGCTTGTCCAACTGGTGTCCGTTTGGCCCCAGGTTTAATGGTCGAACTCCAGTTTTCGGAGTTAATGCAAAGTACCGATTTAGTGCGCCAACACCACATGTTACACTGTCACAGTGGAGCGACCTCACAGGACCACCAATAGTTTTTGCAGTGCAGTGCACCTTTTGGTACTTTGCGAATGCATCCGACCGATAATTACAATATGTCACAGGACTCCGGAGGCGAGGAACAGGTGGACCCAGGCCACATAGTGATGGTTGATATTTTTGATGGATTTACAACTGGTCGAAAATGATGACATTTGGTGCAAACGGGCGATAAGTGTACTTGCAATAAATTGAGGGTAGCCCGCGAAAGCTTCTCACCCGGAACACGCAATTGCAACCGCGAAAAGTGCCCCTGATATGACCAGAATATAGGACCAGGTGATAGTACCGTTCCCAGCACTCAAGCACAACGCTTTCCATCATTCGGCGGTACTCGGCCAGACTGTGGAGGTGATTTACGAATTATATGCAAATATAGCTATGTCCTTTTTTTCTACACCCCACCCGACTTCGCACAGCCATAGTAAGGTTCTGAGCCCAAAAATTGCCTCCGGTTGTTCTGAAAGTGTAACAAGCGAAATTCTATGGAAAATTATTGCAATTTGGCTGTAATTAGTTTCGTCCACCCAGTCGCAGTACGTACATCGAGCGCACTGCTCGCTTAAAACACAAGGATCACTCGCTCTGGCGAATTAAAAATGCAAACGAAGACCGGCAATCGTCCGGCTCCATGTTTGCAGTCCCCATTAACTTTCGGTCTATTAAACTTCTCTAATTACCGTCAGGACGAGGACCGGCGAGTCGCGGAGTCGCCACTTCCTTGTGGTTTCTGCAATTTATCATTTTGGGAGTTTTTCGCAATTTGTGCTCGAGGGGGTTGAAGGTGGTTCGTTTAAAGAAATTTATTGCGTTCCGTATACACCCCGGAGGATGTACAATCCCTAAGTGGAGTCTGCAGTTATTGAGCGAACCTTTAAGGGTGGCGAATATAATTAATTGGTGCATTGTTTAGCAGTGAAACACCACTTTACGGAGCCATTTTCTAAAGATCCTTGCGAAACAAAGCGTTTTTCTCAAGGGGAACCGATAATATTGGGAGATGGACACGTTTTGTTTGAGTTTGCTGGCGGAAAACATTTACCGTTTTCTTCGACCGTACCTAAAGCAATTAGTAGAGACTTAGGAAGCAAGTTAATGAGAAAATAAGTGAATTTTAGTTGAATGATTTTGATAGTATTATATTGTTACACAAAATTTTTGATTGGTATTTAGTTATTTTATATTTATTTAACACACTTGAACTGGAAACGTATTTTTCTCAAAATTATAGAGGTCCAGGCGGCTGTAATCATGACAACTACTGTTTTTCAATGTATATAGGTATTATTCATAAAAAAAAAAAAATATGATTAAAAACCTTGTTTTCAAAATCCACAAACAATTCTTAGGAACCTACACTTCGAAGATCAATAAGGGAAAGAGTTATGAAGATCTGAAAATTTAAACTTTTTCATGAAAGATATTTTACAATAAAGTTAAGTTTGTTAATGTGAAATTCGATCTAGAAAACCTAGAAAAATTCCTTACAGGAACTAAAACGGTTCTGTATGAAATACGTACTATAGAGAAATAGAGAAATTCATCCGATTTTCATAGGATATATTATTCCAAAACATACAATTAGGTACATACAATTTGTAGAACGTCAAATAAAATGCCATATCAAAGTGTTGTGGAATGTTTATATTATAAAAGAAATACAGTGTAAACATAAATTTTATAGGAAATAATATTCCATTATAATGTAAAATTTTTAAAAATGACCTTTTTGTACAACGGAGCAAAACGAAATTTAACAGTAACTTCTCTTCATCAGTAGGACTCGCAATTATCAGTTGTTAAAATCTTCCGAACTCGTGTAATACATTTTCTGTATTCAGATGTTTCCAATTAAATTGAGAAATGATTTCTGAACAAAACTAATTTCAGATGTGAAAGCAAACCGGACAATAGAAGTTAATTCGAAGGTCCTGGCATATGTCGTGAGACAGCAGTGTTGATAAATTTCGCTTTCCGCAGAACACATGGCATGCATCCTTGCCAAGTAGCAGATCCTTGATGATATCTTGCGGAGGGAATCAACCAGAACAGCAGGTAGCTACCTCCCTTTCGCGAAGTATCTGTGGTTTTGATAGCGTCTGATTATCAATTCCACGGGAATATCTTCCGACATAATTAAGATTATGACGTGTGCCACAGGCAGACGTGAAACATGTGGTGCACCTCTTGGAGAGGTTCTCTACATCAGGTAACGGGAGCATCACAAAATGATGACGATTGGAAAAGCTGGGTATGTATCCGGGAATCGACCAAATGCTCGGTATGCTTAAGATCCGTCAAACAGTTCGGATTTCGTAAGGATAATAAAATTGGAAATTAGGGATTCTGCTGTCGAAAGTGAAACCAAAACCGAAACTGAAAATGGCCACGAATTTTCTAGGGAAAATAAATTGCGACAGCTGCGGATGCCACTTTTGGCCTATGATGTTCGACGCGTCATAAAAATCAAATTTTAGTAGATTTTCGACAAATTTTAATGGGATCCGGAATCCTCTTCGGCTTCCTTACAAGGGTCGTCAGTCGTGGGTTAGTAAAAGTCTCGTGCATCACAACCACTTCCGATTGAAGAACTCACCGGCCAGCAGCACGCGGCCACAAGGGGTGAGGGTGAGTAAGTGTGACGTGACGGTCAGGAAGTGACCTGAGGCGCATGCCAAACAAAATTTCACTTTTTCTGTTTGACTTCTTCAGGATCTCCTCCAGTTTGATGACTTTCGACTTCTGTTGAATTTTCATTAACATGAACGGAGGCCGGTGTCGGCCAGGAGTGTGTCTGCCCACTTTTGTCGGGAAGTAAATCATTTGTTTTATGGCTAGACGAAATCCTTTTACCAATTTCATCCGCCTCGTTCGGTTTTTGAGGAAATTTTATTTGACCTCAAATTGACGTCAACATAAATTTATTTTATTGCACAATTCTGTTTTCTCAAGTTTACGAACCATGGCCGGTGACGGAGTAGACCGCATGCCAGGAAGGTTAATGGAGGCAGCAAGTGTCTTCTAAGTTGATGTTTTTTAATGACTTAACCTGTGACCCCGGCATGCGCCAGCTTCAAAACGCGCTGCATTTAAGTCTAAAAGCATTATCAATGGAGATATTTTGATTTACAGGGCGCGAGTGCTATTTTTGTAGTGATGCTTGATGCATCAAGCACTGGATTAGCTTCTGTCGCAGGAAGTATAAAATTGTGTAATCGTGTTCACTCATCAAGCAGTGTGTTGTGCAATGGGCTTGAAAACACAATAACTATGGTCTGATCTGTCGGTACGCTTCTGAATATGTGGGAACAGCGACCAGCAGAAATCGCGGAAAGTCGTCGATTTCCATTTCAGCTCGATTTCCCACAGCGAGCGGTTACCTGAAAAGTGCGCGTTAACACCTTGCAATTGGTCGGAACATTTGCGTAATTAAAAACGCGTTAGCCAAGCAATTGCCATTTCCTATTGTCACTCAGGGTTGTACCTTCCGAATGTCGTTTGTCAGGTGTCGCGACAGAAATCGTCGCTTGTATTTTACAGGCAATTTAACGTGAGCACGATTGCTATCGCGTCGTGGTCTACTTGGACCCGCGATGCGCGGCTAATCGCGCGTTGAACAAATACAACAAACGGGGCACACGGTGACAATAATGATTAACTTTGGAAAAGTCACAGTTAGATTGCCTAACCACGATACCATCTTCATGGACAGCAAGCGGAAAATTCGTTACCAGAATCTAGAACAGCGAAACCTTCCCTAATTACTTGTTTGTTCACCAGTTTGTTTGTTTGTCTGTTTGTTTTGATCATCGACCAACATTGAATTGGTTCGCAACTTTTCCACGACCTGGCAAAGTACTAATCTGAACCGGAGCTAGATTGGCCCCCATCAGATAATGACAATGGTTGCCCGCGTCCCGATGTCCCTTGCACAGTCATTGACTAGAAAAACAAAATGCGGAAAAGTGACGCAAGAAATTCGGTAAATTTGTGACATTTTCTCATAGCTGAAGACAATTGTGTCTCGTTGAACTAATTTAAGATTTCCGCTCCACGAGCTCTGCTCCAAGTGGCAATCTGAGCCAGGCGATGGAATACTTTGTGGCAGTTGAACAGCGTGAATGACTCCAGAACCGAGAGCCACTGCACTCATAACGCTGGAGTGCACCGAAGACTGTCCTTGACAGCGGAATCTGTCCTGGTCCTGTAGTAGACATTCGACTGTTGTTGGAAGCAAAGGAATAAGAAAGTATTAGACACGAAAATTGATAGTGCTAAGAATCTTGGATCCAGAAGAGGTTAATAAAAAAAACATAAATGAAGTCGGACGAATGCTGGTGTTTATTAACTTCTTCCTAATAAAAATACAGACATCAATCTTATAAGGCCAACAAAGCATTGGAAACTAAAAGCCCACATATTCTACACAATAACAAAATCCAAAACAGCGTAAAAACAGTTAACTTTAAATCATAACAATTTGAGCTTGTTTTCATCTCCACATTTTAATTGAGAAAATAAGCGGAAAATTTTGATTGGCTTCTAGCTTAGGAATTTTTTAAAAAGTTATTTTGTGGAAATTTTGAAATAAGTTCATTGGAAATTCAGAATAAAAACAATTAAGTCCGGTTTCACAAATGTTAAATGTTGTTAAGCTTTGTCTATAGAAGTTTCACGTCGACTTTGTTCTTAACCTTTTCCAGTGTATTCCTCCGCGGTGACCATCTTTGCACTTCTGATAAGTCCTGTACATGGAGAATCTAGCAGTAATCGGGGAGTCCTCGTGATGACGGACGACACATTTTTCACATGCTACTTAAGTCGGTGTGCGGTCCATGGACACTCCTCTCGCATCTCCGCCAGTTCAGAGCAAAGACTGTCTGATTTGTGGCTGCTGAACGCTGCCCGGTGGCTAGTGGTCACCTCATTAATGAACTGCCCACAATCGCGTGGGGAACCGCTGATGAGTCTCATTATGGGTCTTGTTTAAGCAGGTAACCTTCACCAGATCGCGGCTGCTGCTCACCGAAGATGTGTGAAGACACAAGACGGGCGCACCTTCACTCCCTTCCATCCCACCGACCCTTCGGGGCCGTGTAATTAAATCAGGAGAAACATGTGTTCCGAGATTAAAAGCCGAAGTCACTGTTAATGGTCGCCGATAATGCCGCTGCTGCCGGCTTGTTTACATCGCTCGGGGACCGCTAGCTTGGCCCGGTCGCGGCTTTTAATTGCCGGCTCGACGGCGTCCGCGCGTTATTTTTGACGGATGCCGGGAGTGCATAAATTTTTATTGTCAGCCGCCGGTGAACAAAATTTATGAGCGGATATCTGACGAAACAACAAACAAGCCGCGATCGCAGAGATTTTTTGGGTATTTGTTGTTTTTGTTTTGTATCAGATTTTCAATATTTTTATCCGCGATTCTCTAGTCTTAATTGTCTCGTTGGTTGTTGTAGGAGATAAATTTTCCAAAAAAGTTATAACCGATTAGAAAATTTGTAGCATGCGAGCATTATTAATCGCATTGAATTGGCCTGCGAGTGTTGCTCATCGCGGCCTTTCGAGCATAAACAATTTGGATTTATGGTAATTTTTTGTTTATTTGAAAGCCATAAATTTTCAGTTGGAAAATGAATAGTCGCGTGGGAGGTGTTAAATGAATACGTGAAAGAAGGGAAAGATATTAAAAATTAAGAAATAGGTGAATGAATAATAAAAGTGGCGTGTTGTGAGCACAGTCGATTGCATTCCAAACACAGCTAAATACATTAATTTGATTGTCTTTAAGGACTGCCAACAAATGTATCGTGCACAAATTAAGTGATTACCTTGTATGAACGCCAGATTTTCTCTTCACGTTTTAACTAAATCTTTTAGAATCTTAAGCAACTGGAAAATAAAAGATGTTTGCAGACAACAACAACAAATAAGAAAGTAGGAAAACATTTTCAGATTTCTTTCATTTTAAAACGGCACTAATTAGAAAATATTTGATTCGAATTATGGAGTGTTTGGATTATCGAATCATCAAAAACATATTTCATTGTCGCTAACTCTATTCCAACTAATTACTATAATAACCAAAAGTGGCAAGCATTAACATTTAAAACCAAAGTTATATTATTCAATTTCTATTTCCAGTTTTCAAAAACTCTAATAAGACCTGACAAAAGAAGAGCAGCGCAATTTTTCAAAATTCTCACGTTCCACAATTAAATGAATTCCACATTCTTGAAAGTTATCTTCGCACAATTTCCAGAAATATATCATAAAAGATTTGGCAAATCCTTAAAACTTCAGTGACATAGGATATCTGCGGAGTCGTTAAAACGTTTCAAGTCGTATTTCCGACTTTAAGTCGTGTGGTAATCGTTGGATTTTTAAGAAATGTCCTGAAAAAGGTACTCGTTTAGAAGAAGAAAGTATGTACTCAGAGCAATTAACTTCCTCCCCCACAAAAGTTCGTCTGGCATGAGGACATTTCAACATTTGCTAGGAATTCTTGTGCCTGCATTATTTTTCAGAAGTACTAGATTTTTTCAAACAGAGTCCAAACGTGTCCCTAAAAGTTTTTAAAGTTTTGTACTCCAAAAAACTTTGGCGATAGAAAAAAGTATAAGTTGTGGGGGAGGGAGTCGTTACGGAGCAGCAGTCACTAAGGCACAACCCCAACGACACACCATTGGGTCCAGAAATGCATGTGCAACTGGAATATATGCAGCGATCTACAGGAGCTGCTGTCTTCTTAATTGCAGCCATTACCGTGGCAATGGCTCTTAAAGATAACAGGATAGAAAATTTTCAGCAATCATTTCAATGCTGCCGATGGGAAATCGGCGGCCCGATAAGTCTTCCTCTGTGCATGTGCAGCTGGTGATTACTTGACATTGTGCAATTGTAGGAGCCCCAGCACCGGTCCACATTAGTCAGGAATGAGGTTTCTAATTGTCGCACGGCCATTCAGAATGAGGTAGGGGTATCGGTGGGGCTATCAGAATTGCGGCAGCCACCTGACGGCAGTCACCCTTCAATCCGGGCTGGCCGTTACGGAATAGCTTAATAATCAATGCCACAAGGGAATTCCTCGCTATAAATTTCGATTTCTCGAATTACCTGCGCAAATGGACGAGCGTTGCGCAGATTCGAGAGTCTGCGCCACTTGAATCCGTGAATAAGCACCAAGTTCGGTGGCCCGGAATGGCAGCTCCCCAGCACCAGTTCCTGCCAGAACGAGGCTGCTCTAGAATAGAATGCGGCTCTTCTCCCGGTCCAGGTCCTTCCATCCGAATGCGCCACTCTTGTTAAGACGCAATTCACCTTCGGTTGGCTTTGGAGCAGCATCTGCGCACCCGTTGATTGATGACAAGTCCGACTTCTGCGCATGCATTTATCGATATGTGCCTTCGACGGTGTGCAATTCCATTTCACTTGGTGTTGTTGGTGATGCTGCTCTACCCATGATTTTGTTCTTCCTTTTTCCATCCTTTTTGCAGCGTTTTGTTTTTGCACGCGCGTGTGCAACAGCGAGAACTCCACCATCTACTTTTTTATTCTAATCTGTGGCAATGAACATGTGCAGCGCCTTGCAATGGTGCAGCGGATCTGATCTGGTATCGCCGAGTCTCTTGTCATCGAAGATCGCCTATCCGTGAGTAACCGTAAAGATGCGGCCATCGAATAGGTTGGTTCGCACTACACAAATACTTTAATATACTCGGATGCTGGGGAAATCAGGTTCTAAGGAATTTTAATTCACATCTTCACATTTTTAAGAGTACAAGCACGCGTGTCTCTGAAGACAGGTGCAATTCATCGAATGGAATTTCTTTCGGGCTCTTTGGTCAATCGTGTTATTCATGTATCAACATTTCATAATATATTGCAGGACGAACAGAGGCAACGGTTCTGATCGATGGAGCGACAAAAATTTTGTGCCACAAGCAATTTCAATCTTTTGGTTCGAATGGATTCGCATTAAATAAGCAACATCAGAAGTCATCCTTGTTCTTAGTCGCCTTATAAATTCCCGGATTTGTTATATGAGATATATGTGGAGATTTTGACAAAATTTATATTCAACATCCCTTGGTACCTGCAACGTGTCCCTAATATAAACATATTGTGATTCACTCGTTTCTATGAAAGGAACGTACTTTGGCATCCTTGGGAGGCACGCAATGAAGACATCAAATTTGCCGTAACATAAATCAGTGTATTCCCTCAAATGTCATGTAAAAAACAATGTAAAAACAAAACCAAACTAATCTCGGTTATTCCCCGAATCGGATCGGGCCAAGTAGCAACTGACCATGTAAAATTCGAGTCCTTGCGATTACTATCACTAATTTACGATTCTGTAAGCGCCACACGGAGCACATGAAACGAGACAAGAATTTGATAACGACTGAGTTGCCAAATATGTTGGACCACAACCGGAGGCTAAATCCTTCGAAAGCGGATTAAATTTTTTTACATTATGTTTTTTTTTCACTGGGTGAAAGAGAAAAAGAAACGAATTGAATGCCATGAAGGTACATAAACATCATCGCAGTCGACACCTCATAGATCAGGTGAGGTGTAAAAACAGGTGATCATAAATGGAGATAAGATAGGGAATGAAACCGGCGAGATAAAATTCCCTGATATGCATTGGAAGGAGTCCTGCACAAGGAAAGTGCAACACAGTAGTAAGAGGATAAATTTATGGCTTGAGAAAGTTCCATCGTTTGGTGGTGCATCGGTGCAGCCAGGCCACCTCAAAGCCCAACGACACTTGCATCTGTGATCATGAACAACTCGCATAAGTACTATACCCGGGGACAGCTCCGTCGAATCGGTGTTGCGCAGATCTGCATGCATATCATGGGTATTACAAACTTTTATCCCAATAAACATCCTGACACGATGGCCATGTTGGTGGCTGCCACCCCCATAAATTCCAGGGTATTGCGTCGATTCCCAGCGAACTCCTGTATTGTGGAGATAGTTCCTGGCTGATTGCGCCCGACCCTATCTATCACAGTACAGAATCGAGATGTCTCGCTGCATTGCGATCCCTGAATCCTAGCACAATGGCAATTTTGCGGTGAAATCACGTGAAAATGAGCTCCTGTGTGGGCAGCAACATAAGGTTTTGTTTTACATAAATCGCGGCCTTCGGTAAATGGCTGCGGAAGCTCGCTGGAAAAGTCCACAGATTCTACAATAAGCTGGAAGCGTTCAAGCAGACAACTACAATCTGCGTGAAATGTTCCCGCCATCCCCATCAAGATTTATGGTAATCAGATAGACTTCCTCCGCTCCATACTCAATGTCCAGGACATTCCCTGGTGAAGGGACAACGGCCGAAGTGGTCATCAGGTTGGACGTCATCTCTGGACGATGACATGCGAATGCCATCACTGAGCTGAAGCCGTCATATCGGAAATTGAAATTTATCACTCGCCCGAATGAATTTTGATTGTGAATGCGCCTCCAACAGGAGATCGGATTCCTGAGATTAACCAAACTCCTCTGTATGTTTATGCTAATGCGATGTGAATCTGCGCAAATCCGAATCACAATTTCTCCACGTTGATCCCGGTTAAAGATAATGATTGGAATTTATTGGGATAGAAAATTGCCCTTCTGCTATTTACAGGACAACGGAGAGAATTGGGAACCGGAGGCAATCCTTTCGTATAGTGAAAATCTTCTTTAGTAATGCCATAAAGTCGGACATTGTTCTATAGGAGACATTCTCTATGGAATTCGCTAGTCATTTTTGATGCTTTATTGCGGCTTTATCTGTCGCATCAATATATCTCTCCGCATTCAATTCTGTCTGCTGAATCCATGAAATACATGGATGTGTATCGCAAGCAAATAAAAAATGTTTATTGTAGCTCATGGTTATCGAAAGAAACGCAAACGGCACATAAAGTAACACTTTAAATCTGTTTTCTGTTTATTGGTGAAAGTCAAAATGTTCCTTGAATCCGTAATATTTACTCAGGAGAGTATTGATTTCCGTTTTGAAGAGTTCCAGTTTCCATTGTTTTAATTATGTTTCCAGTCTTCTTTCACATAAAAAATCGTAACTTCAATTCAATTCAAAATGGCGACGACATCGTTTTCAAAAACCAATTTCAAGCAATGCAATTTAAGAATCATTTAAACCGGTTTTTTGATAGTAACAGTATTTTTCTATTTGTAATAGAAGTGCTTCCTGTTCTTCACTTCGCCAACCACATTCAGATTTTTATGAGGAAATCCTGTGAAACCTTTTTGAGGTAAAATTACAGAATTTAGCGCACCACATCCTTGGTGCAGTGAACAAAATCATTTTCACGTATAAAATGTCCCTCAACTCTGGAAAATCTGCATTTGCAGTCCCCTCATGCCACTAAATAATGAAAATGTGCCAAAACCATTTCGTAGTGAATTGTAGAAGTTTTAAGGTGTAAAATGTGAAAGAAACTCTCCAGAACACGTACCATTTACCGTTCCGCAAAATTTACTGTTTTTTTTATTTTTTATTGGTTTTTATCGGAAATCAAATAGAAGCACAAATCATAAAAAAAATGTTTGGACGAACTAAAAAATACGACAGGAATTCCCTTCAAGAATTGTTGTCTTTTAAGAAATATTTAATTTAATTAAACAAAAAATATAACTAATACAAAAAGCGTTTTTTAGGATTTTTTTGCAGAGAAACTAATGCTTTCTATAAATCGGGCTTTTTTTTTATATATAGTAAAACAGTGTTTTATACAAATTTAGGAAATTTGAAAAACAAAAACAAAATGGCGGTGCTGCTGTCGTTCCTCCTCGACACGTTCTTCTCAAAAAGCTTAATTGTTGTATCAAGACTGGTCGAACCTGGATCATCTGAAATTAAAATGTTCAAAGAGATTATAGTTTAATAAAATTCACGTTCAATGTTGTCTTTGAATGAAGAGTTTGAACAAAATTTTTGTTCATAAAATGGCGTTGGTTTAACCAAAAAATAATGTAAATTCTGCCAATTTTTACATTTTTCTTAATAAAAATTTGAATTTTTAGTATAAAATCAAAATTCCTTCGTTTAGAAACAAACAAGCGACATAATACAGAGAATATCTGTATTAAATTTCGTTAAAATCTGTGTTGTGGTTCTCGAGAGATCGTTTCAAGTTTCGAAAAAAAGCGTAACTGAAGTCCGCTACCTTGGCACTAGGAAATTCTACCTAACGCCACTTCCTGTGAGTACTATTAATTCATTTTTATTCTAACAATTCTTATAAAACTTGCAGAGAATATTTTTAAGACATCATACTAAATGAATATTATGTAAAAATCCAAAAATCGATTTTTAAATGAAATTAATGAGGGCCCCTAAATTTTGCTTTATTGCTCATCCACATTAATTAATGAGAAACCGTTATTGAATGGTGTAAAAGCGCCAATTAATTATGCTTACATATTTTCAATTATAAAAAACACTTGACTATATTCCAAAACTATTTATTTTATTTAAATGACGCGTTTCGCCTTCTCAGGGCATCATCAGATTTGATAAATCCAATGTCAGTGATGTTCCAACAAGTGCCGTCGAGACATTCTCTTAATTATGCTTATTTCAATATCACAATAAGAGGTTAAGCCGAATATTAATTGCCGATATTTCTCGGAGGAATGAAGGACCCACAACAAGGAAAAAATATTCCCTTTTGACGCCTCTACGCGAAATGAATTGTCTTCAACCAATTTTGGATTTTCTTTTTCAATGAAAAAAGTCAAATTAAACGCAGTGAATATTTTTATTTGTACCTTCACAAAAGATGCACTGATAATGCAGCTATTAAATATTCCCAAGGGTTCTCGCGACGGCAATATGTGCACTAGTCTTTTTCTAATAAAATTCATTCATATCCTGATCCTCTCTCCTTCGATTTGTAGTGTTTTACCACAAAGGACAGAAGGACTCCATTGCAGCATCTGAACAGCTCTACGGAAGCCGAATTTCAATGATCTGCGATTTGGGGTGGGGGATGGCTGGCGGCTGCGGTTGCCGACTTTGGAGCCTGAAACGCCTCAATAAGCTGCAATACATTGGCAAACGTGAGAATCCTGTTTGCCGTCTGCAACGTTTCATTGGCGCTGAAATTATAAAGTTGGCGTGAATGCGATCGAATTCATTCAGAGGCATCTAATCCAGCAGAAGGGTTTGGAGCGGAGACGATGCTCGTCAGGGGATTTGATGCATTTTTCAGCTGCACCTATTCAGGCGTTGTCACGTGCGGCCATAATCCTCGGGATGATCACCGGGCCGAGCATTGTCTTCGTGCAATCGAACGTGTATTATGTGGCGCTTGCAGGAGCACTTTGCGGATTTATGTGCGTGAGCCATGAATAGATACATCCATCCATTCGCGGGGATTGCCAATAAATCGGCGTCGGCCTCGACTACTGGGTGATGTGTGGCTGGTGGTCGGTCACTTATTATTCCACCGATGGCTGTTACAGAAATTCACTTTTTACGCGGCTGCTGGGCGAAGGAGCATCGAAGCAGATGCAGTCGTTTCGCGGAAACACATTCGACTGGAATCGCATTCAAGCTGTCTACCCCCGCCACGCCACGGTTCAGGTGTGCAGAATTTGTTTGTCACCGTGCAACATGCATGCAAACTTACGTAACTGTTGTGCACTTAGAGTGCAACAGCACAGATGCAAATTTTTGTGAATTTCCGTCGCGACCAGAGCACAGATTAAATTCCAGGCATTCCTTGACTCAAGGCTACTCAAGCTTCTCGGTCGCGAGGTAATTAATGCTTAAGGGTAATGAACCCAGCTGTAAGCGACTTGGCCTAGTTCCGCGATCGGAAGAATGCCTGCTCCTCGGTGGAAAATTAAGTGACTGGCAGCCACCGCGCCTAGCGCAAGATGTCTTTGTTTTCTAGACACGGAAGCTCCCCTGCCACCTTGGCATTCGCATGGGTCCGGTGTGGGCCCACGGATTCGCGAGATTCACGGACTCGGGCCGACATCATCTGGTCCGGTGAACCTGTGTGAAAACGCTTATTGTGTGAGTCCTATCTAAAGAAGTGCATCTTTTCCGTGATCGCATCTCAGGGGATCAGTGGAGCGTATCGCCAGAAGACAGGTGCATTTTTACCTGGTCCCCCGTGGAATGTGAACTACCACTGTCGAAGCGGTCATTCGTGTGCAAATATCATGAATTTTTCCTTTCGAATGTTGGTGTGCGTGCACGTTTTTCGGCCGGCCATCCAGTATCAAACGCAAAAATTTCTGCACTGTGTCGAACAAGTGCATCTCCTGCGGTGAGGTCCCCGCCGGACTGCGTGTCGTGCAATTAGTTCGCGGGGTGCTTAACGTTTGCCTTTCTGCGGCGTACGTTCGCGAACAATGCAAAAGATTGCATTAATTTGGAGCCGACTAGAGACCAAGGTCTTCGAATGGAAGGATTTATGCCCTCCGCCCTGCACGATGGCAAACTTGCTGTGCATTAGGCTGGAAAAATCATTGCATTGGGACTAAGGTAAAATAACAGACATTTGTCCTTTCATTTGTAACACAAACGGAAAGAGTCTCAGTTTCTTGCATTCATTTTTCTTGTATTTGAAATTATACAGAAACTCATACTAATTAACAACAATTTAACCGCATACATTATTTGCTAAAGGGTTTTATATATATTTAATGTATATAAATAATTAAATTTAATGTACAGGTGCAATGTTCTGATAAAGCACGCTGCACCAGGATACCTTCAGGATAACCTGAATGCAAAATATATGGAATACCATGACTGAAGTAAAATGAATCTAATGTTTGGAATTAATTTTCGCTGTGGAGCATTTTCCACTGCATGACGATTGTATTTTTAGCCAAGATAAAGCATTTCATCAAAAAATATGTAGGACACCTCTTGAGCCCAGGCATCAGTAGCACCAAAGGAGGTGAATCCAGCACGGATGTACGCATTTGAGGAGCGATGAAAATTTTTGAGATGACAACCTGTGAAATGTTCACCTGCACAAGAGTTGCACTCGTGCCCTGGTATTCTGCAGTCACAATGAGGTGATTTCCATTATTTTTCTAACTGTGTAACTGTGGTGGAAACATTTGCCCGATTTACACGAGTGTGGAATTTCATGTGAGTGCATAATCCAACGACATGAAGGCTGCTCTCCTCAATGCAACCCCCCTCCCGCCTCCCTCCTTTGCATTATATTTCGTGTCGGACCGCCAGCAAAACCTCTCCAGTGCCGGAATCTGTCAGGCTGTCAGTTCGCGAACTGCAACTACATTTCGTTGCAGATTATTCTCGGGCAAACAATACCCGTCTTCATTTGGGAAACGGGTGGATAAAAAAAAGTTTACCTTTGTGCCATTGTGATGCAAGGCTTTTCTCTCTGCGTACAGACGCCATGAGAAAGTAAACAAAAGTTCGGGTGAGAAATCGAAATAATGGCTCCACCAGAGGAGGCAACAAATTCAGGAAGGTGAAAGATAATCAGGTGGAAAGAAGAACCGTATCACATAGATAAGGAAGACAAAGTGTTACAAACCATATAACAATGGCCATAATTAAGAGTAAATACAAGAGCAACGGGAGCATAACTCATGCCCCGGAGTTCACGCGGCACTCATCATCGTTTAGCTTTATTTATTAATAACAAAGTGGATTGTTTGTAAATACAAGATGTAAATAGCTATGTCGCATAGTGTAATGTCGGCCTGATATTTGTGATGGCCTGTGGATTCGGATCGAACAGAAATAGGTAGGTAAGTGGATGTTATTCGGTTGATTGTTAACTCTTTAGCACTGCATAATGTAAAAATCAACTTTTGTGAAGACAGACCCGAGCCTGGTAATCGTTCGTTTTATATTTTCTCACGTTCATCTGACTAGATACCGACAGTGTGTTTACCCAGACATCGGACTCAACACTGGAGACCTTGATAATGAACTTTATTGTGTAATCTAACTCTTCTTCCAAAGTGCGTCCTCGCCCCAAAATGCACCTGAATGCGCCTGCATCTAAGCAGCTCTGCATGGGCACCTAGTTTTTTTCTTTCGAACAATTCCTAAACATACTTGTTCCATTCCAGACAATCGTTCCCCTAATTGTGTTAATATGTTCCTGGAAAATGAACTATGGAACTCTGTCATAATCGTTTACAATAAAACTGCTAATATTTGGAGAATGGCACACAACGAATGATTGCTCCTGTGGGAATGTCTACATTTCCGCATTTTACGAAATTATTATATAACAATTACCTTTGGCATGTATGAACCATGAAGGACGTGTCAATTTAAATAAAAAATTCATCATCTGCCTCAGGACAAAATGAATTTTCCATATCGGTGTCGGCTAGAAGCGTGAAAGTTGTGCATGCATATGCAATAATTCTGAGAAAAGAAACCTCATTCCCGGCATAATTTCATTAAAATGCAATCAGACATTCCTGACTGACTGTACACCAGGCTAACGAACATATTCTCAATACACACCGGAGTAGTGTAGTTTGCAGAAAATTACTCATCCCTTCATCCAGCGAAAGGTCTCCAAATGGAGTTGAGGAAAATTAAAATTGTTTGAGTCGAAGAAAGTTCACCACTAGTGAATTCCATTTTCATAGTGGGGATTGGGGAATGCTTGTGGAATCCATTAACACTGCTTACTATTATACCTTAATTACCCTCAGGAGGATCTGGAAGCAGAAATTATGTTTAATGGTTTTCGGTAGATAAACAAACAGTGTGCAAGTTTGATTAATAAACACGCGACAACAATTCATAATAGTTACTTAAGAATTGTTTCTTCCCGAAAATCGGAAATGCACCATCCATGTGAGAAAGGTGGGTAATCATGTTAAAGTTTTTAACTAAATTCACTTGAAAAAAATTCCGTTGAACTGCCATCAGGCAATACAAAAACGAAAACCTTGGAGCATTTGCCTTTTCAGGACTTTCGCATTAAGGGCAACAAACAACAATCGTATAATTTTGATTTAAACAAAAACAATCCCAGTAATTATGTACGTTCGATCCTGTTGTCTCCTCTTTGTCCTTGTTCGCGACAAATGTTCCGAAATAACGGTATCCAAAATAATTCAACTGCTCCAAGCCAGGCAACATGTGATGAATTTCTAATAAACAATCGCAGAAAGGTAGCTATGTCTGATGCCGTTGTCCCGCGAGCTTCCTTTATTTAATCTTATTTCCCCCACCATTTTTTTTTTATTTTTTGAAATTCTATTTGTGGTTGACCAGGCACAGAAGTCACTCACTTTGATCAAAGGTAAGCCAACGGTTAAGGCGGAGAATTTGCACAAAGTGAAACTGCGGACACAGACGTCCAGAAGAAGCATTCCCTCACCGTCTCCTCGCGCATTCGATCATTTGATCTCGTATTTTTGGGGATTTTTTGGTCCATGTTGGCTGCTGCTGCGATCAACCACAAAGCATCTTTCATGCAGGCGGGCGATCGAACAAAAGCTGCAGAACATCAACTGAGGAATGGAGAGTGCTCCACAAGATCTGGCTGATGCATCTGATGATGCCCCAAAAAAAACAAAACAAGAAAACAGCAAACAACAACAACAAAAAAGGATGAATGCGGTTCAATACAGGCGCCGACTTACACCTGTCGTTTCGCAATGCACTCAAAGGAATTTTTCAATAGTTTTAACGTCGATCGACACCAAATGCCAGGCAACCGAACGAACAAACAGACACTGATGACCGAAGGATTGCGGCTCCTTGCGGTGTCCATCTCGGACTTTTGTCACAACCACTGTGTCATTTGCATGAGAAAATATCCCTGGACGAACACAAATCGTGCTGTGTATCGTTCCCAGGACAAAAACAAAAGAACAGTCGTTCACTATGTCGTGACGCCATTAAGATTCACTTTGTGACTCCATCGACATCCGACGTAGAACAGGATCTATTTAGGAGAATTTCAGGGGATTCCACGAAATGTAATTACGGATGGGAGTGTCGTATAACTGTGATCACTCATTTCGTGTTGTGATGACTGACATGTCTTGGAAAGAACTTCCTCTGATGACTCGTTGTTTCGAGGATGACTGAGGGAGAAATTTGTCCCAAGCAGACATTAGACGATTTTGATCTCCTAATTGAAGGGCACCTTTTGACAAATAAGTAAACAATTGGAATTGATTTTATTTTGTATTTTCAAAAAATACTGTATACCTAAATAATATAAATGTGTAGTAAGTCCAGTCCATCGTCCTTAAAGACATTATTGTGCCTCGCAAGTCCTGAAATCCAATTATCCTATCGATTGATTATAACATATCAACTTTATCGCTTAATAAGTTTGAACCGCTTCAATATCCTTGAACTATAGGAAAGCATAAAACCAATTCTGAATTTAAATAGAACTTCACAACCACGAAGTCATTTCGTTCCTTCCACTTACTCCACATCGTTATGCATAAATAATATAGCCTCTACAGACTGATAGGTTGCTTGCTGAACCTTGGAAAATGTTATGAAAAAAAGGCCAAGAAATATTGCATATTTCCTATCTCTCGTATTTATTTTTATATAAAAGAATAACTCTTCATAAAGGTGCTTATGCCTTTCGCAAAAGGCAAACTTACATAACATCAAAAAGTCTACAATGCTGCGAGAATAAAGGATCTCAGAATCGATGTCTAATAAAGGATAAGCCAGTGATGTAAGCAGCTCCTTTGCCCTTTGCATTTCAGCTCAAGTACAATGTGTGCCACATTGCCACGCTCATGCCAGGACATGCAAATGCCGCTGGCCTGTTTGTGCCCTGCACTCATTGCTGTAGCGAAATGGGGCCAGGACACCTTGAGTAACGCCGCAGTTACGTAACATACCTACGGACAAAGTCGAATTGCGGCAGGGATGTGTTTCCTTTTTCTGTGGGCTGGGCAGTGCAGGGTGGCTGCCCTTTTCGCTCATAATTGTAATCCGACGAGTTCCGTTGGGGATTTTAATCTCCTGCACCAGCTCATTACCCCCATTGAACTAGGACGACTATTCATCACTTTCACTCGTCTGAATGTGATTTGCATAACTCCTTAATTTATATGCATTAAATTTTTGTTCATCGACTTCAGCATGGCATTGAAGTACACTATCGGATGACGACAGTTGAAGGAGTTTTGAAGCGTGCGACCCCGAAGAATGACTCATTTTCAAAGAGCGCCCCATTTACCTCAAATGCCCTCGAGCTTGGCAAACCCTTCCTCCTCCGTGCTCCATCCTCCTCCTCTACCACACACGATACACGGTGGGCAAATATTTACAAAGTGACAAGGCACCTCGAAGGCATGCACCAGTCGCGATAAAGCGGTTCCCAGCGCATCGCATTGTTCTAGGCGCACTGTCCCCTAATCACTCACAAATATTTGACAAGCGCTGATAACCTCTCGCCGTGCGTCGCATGCCGTCGACAAGGTGCCGACGATGGTGGAATTCGCGGCCGCTGCTCCTTTCAAAGTGTGGGAATTCCGTGGTTTCAAGGAAAACTCAAATCAGGGCTTTCCTCGGTTTTGGTTTTGTTTGAATTTCTCTGCCATGTCATGATGTCAGGGAAAATTACTTTCTGTGCTGTAGCCGCCGTCTAAGCGGTGCTGGGGCCGCATGAAGACCGCTCATTACGGGCGGTGGTGGCGTGCAGACGGGAATCAGAGGAGCCAACGGTCTTGGGCTCCGCAGTCGCGGTGTGGGTGCCCGATGTTTGACAAGCCTTGCCAGAGGTTGACAGAAATTTAGCAACCAGACCTCAACCGTTCCCGTGACAAATGGCACAGGAGGCTTGGTAGCACATACACCCATGTCGTTGGCCTCCACCCGAGTTGAATAAATCGATACGACAGACAAACGGGGACCGGTGACACGAAGGACATGAGATTTCACAAATACTGAACGATTTAAATCTCAGCACAGCTTACTCTCCAATGCACGACTCCCAATCAATAGTGGTGGAGTCAGAGCCCTTGCCGGGTATGCTGAGGGGGTTGCCACAGGGTGCTCCACCCGCGCCAATTGTTCCTTGCTCGCTGCATGGACAAATTAATCTGGTCACTCGGTAATTGAAGTGATAAAACATGCGATTTATCTCTTGCAAGGCAATTATCTTTAAAATCTCGCCCAGCCGGTGGAGGCTGAGTCCTCCCGATGGTATTTATAACCCATCGAATTCAAGTCATATTTCAGTCAATTAAGGAGAACATGCCTATCCCTGCAATGGGCGCGATCCTGAAATTCACATGCGAAAACGAGTGAATCGCTTGGGGCTAGTAGCCCTTTGGAATTTCAGCGTTTTCCATCCGCCGCGAGCTGTTGAAACGCGAACAGCTGTTCAAATTTTTTTCATCTTTCACGTAAATCAGAGGATTGTGCCCAACGTTGCGGATTACGTTCAGCTGAGCGGACAGGGAGCATAGTAAAAAGTTGCTTTCCAACCACATGAAGACCGCTCTAGTGCATCGGGACTCGTAAAAACACAGCAGAAGAATGCATCAGCCGCAATAGCAATAATTGCTCGTTTTAGCTTATTTATCTGTTCGTTTTGAACATCGTTTTGAGACGGTAAAAAAAATGAACTTACGAAGACTGAATGGCCGAGAAGCCAATGGCGATCCATTGGAGGTGCATCAAATGACCAAGGCACAAAATTACAACCAGAGTACAGCAGAGTCTTCAATTCCCCAAAAAGGAATAAAATAAAAAATTAGTACAGAAAAAATAAGCAAATAACTGGATGGCCCTGCACACGTCAGCATCTCGCCGGGCTACTTCTAGGCTGGACCCAGTGTCTGATTGGGATTCAGAGAGTGTAAAAACACAGATTGCCTCGGGCTATATTCTTCAGGTCTCGTTTTTGCACTACATCGCAACAAGCGGCTGATTGTTGTTAACGATGACCTCCTAGAAGGAGTCTCACTGCACCAACATGAGAACAAGCGGCGATTGGTAACCAAAAGCAAACATGCCCCAACGAAATTGAATTACTTTGTCCATGGTAGCTGTGGCCAGAATAGATATCCAGAAGGCAAATCCTGGCTTCGATCTGGCTATCATCACTGTGTGTACCTAATGGGAAACCAAAATGCTCAAGGTGAGATTCGTCCATTTTGATCAAACCGTAAACATTCCACAGCGTGGATACAATTAGAACCATCAGCCTTTAGTTATTCGGCGCATAACGATTTTTACTTGACGATTTCCTAATTTTAAAGTTCAAGTCAAGTTTCTTTAATCTGTGAAATTAGGATCACGGATAAAATTACAGAAACCAAATCTGCGCGATTCGCAACCGATGCCAATACTGCCATTTGTGATTTGCCTACCTCAAGATGTTTCCAATTTATTGCACCTCATATGGTTTATGAGTAATAAAAACAATGCATACATGCCAACATTGCACAATTGCGATTTACATACATCAGTTCTCAGAGCAATAAACTCGCGATTCCTTAGACATTCTCACACACTTTTCTATTTGAGTCGGCATAAAAAAATTGCCATTTATTTGTTTTTAGAGATTTGGGAGAGGAAACATTTCTTCAAGTTTCAAGACTTTTAAGCGCAATTACAAGGATCATCTTGGTATTCAATAATACATTCCTGGAAATGCAAAATTGATAAAATTTAAAACAAAGAAAAGATTCGTGTTTAGTAGGTACTAAATTTTTTTAATAATTACTTAAAAAAGAGCGCAACAAAATTTCAATACTTTTTACACATATTTAATATTTGTCCATATTTGCTGTTCTATAAATAAACATCATAAGATCAACTAAAATAAAAGAGTAAATAAACTTTCCCAACTTTGTTACACTCGTCAAGATTGCTTCTGCATGCTTTCGGTGCCGTCAGTAAAAGCATCGCACACACTCAGTCTGAATTTGTCTGCCATTATGTTGCAACTGCTGCCGTCCGCCCTCCTCCGCGGTCGCATCAAATCCCCCCACACACAAGTCAGATGAATGATCTGGTTCTCAGTTTGCAAAAATAAAATAAACAAAAATCAATTTGAATGGTGTCCCACTTAGCGGTGCCGGGCTCACACCCCTACTCGGGCCCCATTTGGGCTAATGCATCAGCGGCCACTGCTCTTTCGGGTCGCGATAACCCGCACCAGATTTGAAGCTTTCCGTCAACACTCAACTCCGAATTTGCATAGTTTTAATGGGTGGACCATTAAATCGAGCAGGGGGCGACTCAACGCGCCGCCATCCACCTCGACTCCCCACGCCGTTCCAGGTTCCACCACTGAATTTTCATTGCGAGCCGAACTATCGCGACCATTAATTAAACGTTCATTCATTAAAACAGTGCGGATTCGATCAGAATGGAGCGGCCAAGGTGGTGCGTAGGCAATCCGCATCAACTGGAGGCGACAGACAAACAGTCTGCACCAAGTCATAACTGCTCCAGCTCACAACGAACGGGTTAAAGCTCGACCACGAGTTATGGCTAATTCAATTATGACGCTGTGAACGTTGACAGTGGAAACTTACTCCACTGCTCAGCGTTAATGACGCGCTTGAGATGCGTTCTCTGCTGTAATTGCAGCGCGACCACTTTCAATTTTCAGCGGCGAGGAGTCCCCAACTCCGTCTTGGCTGGAGTTGAATCGACATCGAACGGGGATTCCGATTCGATCCCAAGATGCTTACCCGTTGTGTGGGTGGGGACAGGAAGTGAGTGTGTGGCGTGTAGCGCCACAGAAACTTCAGGTGGGCTGCAGCAGCTTGTGATTCTCCATGGACTTGGCACGCTCAGGCTCTCACTACACCTTCCCATTAAGCAACTGCCAAAAGCAACTGGGTGCGGATCTGATACGAACATATCAGTTTCAGTTAATTACTCCTCAAGTGGGCAGCCTTTTTGGTTAGATAAATGGCGCAGCTCCCGCCACTCCGGTTCGCAAACAAGGACGGCTGCAGCCTGCAATCACCAACTGTGCATACAGTTCGGCTGCAGTGCTTACCTCTAGCAGTGCTGTGCAAATTTCAGTTCTTGTATTTAATTGTTGATATTTCCTTCTGAATAACAGTTATCCTGACTGAGAACGTGACAATGTTTCCCACACTCCTGCAGGAAACTAATCTGCTCACTGCTGGCGTCCATGACGATGCGTTGGATAGCATCCATTCTCGGGGTGATATGCTAAAAACAAATTCGACTCCCAACATTAAAGTGATTCACAACTATGAATCTCTGCAGAAGTCACAGAAATTATCTCCATCACCTGCAAATTCAATGAAGCCCGAAGCATAACAATTACTAATTCATCTCAATTGCATTCCGAACATTATTCAAAAAGTTCCCAAGCTGCGCAAAAAAAGCAAACAACCAAATCTGGAAAATTATAATAAGTAAATTCACAGGTGAGAAGTTCCAAATCATGCTGAGCTGTCGTGGGGCAACTGGATCCTTTTCGTCACAGCGGCATATCTAAAACATAATATCGCACGGCACATGATCCGCCTCCCTCCCAGCATCCAATTCATCTATTCATCGATTCCACTTGATATGATTGTACGCTATGGATCGATAGAGCCATAATCAATAGGTATGACCATCAAAATTGATTTATAATAGTTCCGGAAAGTTCTCACGATTCTGGAGCAGATCCCATTCAATGAAATTCCCTCATCATCCCTGCGATGAGCAATTGTAAAATATGTATGTACGTTTTTGTGGAGCTATTTGTTTTCAAAAACTTGATCAATTCGATCCAGATAAAGTCTTATTTATAGTGATCGGCTCTGATGTTGGTCGATTGGTGGTGGCCGAAAGTAAACAACACCAACAACAAATCGACACCCTTTCAAACTACTGTGGGACTCTCGACGACAGCGGCTGTCTTGAAAGAAATTACCCACGGCTACACAATCACAACAGGCTATTAAAATTCCTTGAGAACAACATCCGAGAATCGTGTGAAGATCCTCGAATTAATTGTTTTCCAATCGTTGTTTGGGATTTTTTTTGGGTTTTTTTTCGGAGGGAATCTTGTACCGCACTTCCGATTTAAATCTGGCAATAGTCGAGTCGTGTCCATAAAAAATTATTGTTTTGTTTCTTCAACTGTAATTTTTTTTGGGTTTTTTTCTTTTGGGAAATTAAGTACTTTCCTCCCATTTGGGAAGTTTCAATCGTTTCTGTGAATTGTTTACTGCCACCAATAATTTAGTTATAGCCCGTGGTCAAGGGAAATCAATTGAGCAAACCATGCAACAATATTAAGCCAACATTTACCGAAGTTTCGTCGATGTGGAACTGATTTCGCGATCTCGACCAATCCACGTGGAATTTCAGAAATCGGTGAATGTTAATTGCATGAATATTTTATTTCACTTCATGCCGCTTTACTTGTTTTATAATCTTCTTTTTTATCTAATTGCATTAAACTAGATTCAGTGCGATAAGCGTACAAATGCTGTTGGCTTGGATTGCCAGTTGGGAGGGAAACCAACCCGAAACGATTTTCACCCGGAATTGTTTTACCGTGGCCAATGTAATTGATGCGAGTGTTTTCATCTAATCAACACTAATCTCCTGTGCACTGTGCTCGTGTTACAAAATTTCCAAACTGTTTTGACAGCCGGACTAATTGAGGTCATTGTCAATTGCTGCAGCTTCCCTGCGAAAATCTTCTCGACGTGCAGGCTTCATCAAAACTGGTCACACGCCGTTCATGGGACTTTTGAAATGTTCGTTACACGTTTGGGACACAGGAATGTGTCGCAATTCTAAGAATGCACTTCCTCCTCGATGATGTTTGTATGCCTCGCTGAAATTCGCTTATGGATCACTTTTCATTAATATCCATTCTTTGCGGCTGCCACTTATTAAGGCACTGTCCTCCAGATCTCTCCTCTCATCCCATCGAACATTTAGCAGAGATTGGCAGCCAGAGATTACGAAGTGATCACCGCCGATGGGACAAGCGCATGTCCAGGCTCACGGAAAATATTACTGGGCATGTCAATTAAATCGCGATATAATTGCCTTGTAATCACAGTAATAATGAATCATCAGGTCAATTCTGAGGATGCTCAGGATTCACATGCTGTCGAAAGGTAACCACATTATGAGAAACTCCCTTGTCAGCGGCTCCACCTGAAGATCCACAGTACCGACCCTTCTCCGTGCCGATTCATCGGCGAGATATTTAGATGGAGGGCCGTGTTGGAACACTCCATATGATCGCCACAAGTGATTGGCCGTTTATAGAAGTCCTCTGCGCATTGTACTTGCGGACAACCATCAATAAAATATCGTCGAGTACATGGATGGTGCTTGTAACGCGTGGGCTGCACTCGTTCCCCCTCGATTTATGGGAGACGATTGCATTGTGTTATCACTACATTGTCTCAGATCCCCCCTAGAGTCCTCAAGGAATAATGAACGATTCGTGAGGTGCACAGGAGCGAGTTTTTAACAGTTTAAAATTCCGAAAATTATCATCGAATATATTTGGAATTTTAAATGATTTAATCTACAGTTAGGATTTAAAGGATTCGGTTTTGAAGGAATAATAAATTGGAAAACGAATATTAATGAGTAATTAACGTTTCCAAACGAAAATGAATCAAATGTTTCAAATAAAACAATTATGTATTTTTAGGGAACATTTTTGGACTTCATTTGTTGTAATTACTTTGAACATAAATTATTTTCGCCCAACAAAGCAATAATGTATAAAAGCTTTGAGTTACTGAAAAATTTAATTATTTCCATTTTCTTCGTTTCTGTCATTTCAAATTAATCACTTGTTTTAGAACCTCGCTTAAACACAGAAAATTCAAAACAATTTCTATCCTCTACCCCCTCCCCTTATCCTTACAAAGGATTCCTGGAAGTGAATTCAAGTTAACTGTGTCTCAGCAGATTCCTTCAGTTCCCATTGCTAAATATAACTGACACAGATGTCCTTAAACTACTCAAGTTTCAATATTTAAGTTGAACTTAATTAAATGTTTAATGAAAGTATTTTTTTTTTTTACAAAATCAAATAATGAATAATGCTGCAGTCAACTTCTGTCAATGTGAAGATGGCGGAACTTTATTGAAAAGAACCGACTAAAAGCGCTACACACTTCATCCTACCCCGCACTCCCCCCCTCCACTAACCCAATTTTCCTTTGAATGATGCCTGGTTAAATACGTGAAGTTCTTCCCTTCCGGGGAATTGTAACCACCAAATACAAAGTGAACGTTTTTACATTTCCACCTTTTGCATTAAAAATATCCCGATTCTACAGTATGGAGCCCAGCCGATGGGATTTAAGATCCTTCTCCAATTATGTCCCTTCCAAATGGAGAGCAGCCAGAATTTAGTTTTAAGCCATTTCTTTAAGTTTGGACACTTTAAATTTGCTCGCATGCTTGTGGTGATTATCCTCCAATAAAAATCTTGTCCTCGATTTCAGAAATCTTTAGAACATTCATGAAAGACAACAAAAAAATGCAACGAAAGGACGATTTTTGGAAGCACCACTAGATGCAATTCAAAATGGAATAGGACAATTTTCCATCGGTGCCTCATTTATATCTAATTTTCACTTTTTTCCTCCTTTTCCAGCATCCCGTGATTATCGAGGCGGCATCCGATCTCTCGAGTAGGTAGACACTGTTTGCGTGGGCACCGTGCTTAACCGCGAGTCATCCGCACTCCCGGGCACCAGTGCCCGACCGCCGCACTCCTCACTAGATCAAATCGTATATATCGTTTGATGGCGCCAAAAAATTTGCTAGTTCGCTCGTTTAGGAACACCTACTCAATTTCTCAGGACTCGGAATCTGCGGTTTTCGTTCCAACTTCTTCTTCTTTTAATGTTTTTATATTTTCCTTTTTTTTATACAATTTTTTTTTTTTGTAAACGCTGACTCCTCAATGTTTAGAGTTTGCTAACCAGTTCCAGTAGGACGGTGGACGGTCACAAGGTCCTTGCGTTGCAAATGATTGGTTTTTACCTGTCCCAATGGTTTTCTTATTTTATTTTAGGTCGTCTGATTGCTATCAGCTGGTGATCACAGATTTCTTCTACTGCCTTTTTTCACAGCAGAAGTATTTTCGGCTTTTTAGTAATTAAAAGGCGGTTCGCAAATTACTGAAAAATTTGTTGAATTTGTTGTTCCGTTGGTACTGTAATTATCCTGGGAAATCGTTTCGGGTGAACAAAAAACAAATAATAAGACCGAAGAAATTTGTACGGTAAGTAGTGTCTTTAGTGGAGTAAGATTTTCAATCTCTGGTTGAATTTCGCTGGTTAAAAAACTCATCATCTCATGAGTAGATACAAATCAATGTTCATTAATGAGTAAAAGATTTATGATATTTAGTTGCCTAAATCTGATCCACTTTCATCCTCTATAACGGAAATGTAAACAATATCAACAACTATCTACTAAATCAAAAAGAAAGTGGCATGAATTATTTCCACCATATTTTCAGTGATCACAAGCTTTCACTTTAATAATATTTCATATTATCATTATTGGGCAAAATTCAAATAATTCGTGGGGCGATCAAATGAAAACTAACCAAAAAAATTTCTCACAATTATGTACCAAATAAAGTTGCCCCCATTACAGCCGTTACAGAACCGTCAATGGTCATGCGTGATATACTCCAAGCCTTTTCACTTTGCCCCATTGATTTACTTTGCCTAATTTAACCTAATTTACAAATAAAATAATTGCAGACGAAATTGCAGATAACTCCCTTTAACCAATTGCATAATTACCGGTTTCTTTTAACTGTTTTCCCATGATATTACCTGTGAAAAAACCAACAACACCACAATAAAGAACACCACAATTAATTGTTTTCCGTGTACCAAGGTAAGGCCTCTTCTGGATCGTGGAATTCGCGCTGAGCTCGTCCAGAAGGCTCAACTTCTATGACACAAGGTCTAAGCACACACTTTTAACCTACGCACGCGAGTTTTTTCGCTGATCCGAATGCCACCCATGTGACCATGCGACGTAAAGTATCCCATCAAATGTTGTTTAGCGTGACATTTATGATATCAAGAAACCATTCCGATCCACGATTCCTTCGCGGCCTCTTATTCCCGCTTAATAGCCGCAATAAAGAACTCAATTTGGACTCTCCTCCGGAGTTGGCTCCGGTTTTTGGGGCACGGGGAAGCCTTTAACAGTTTGACACAACCATGTGCTGTCGGCGACTATGAGGTGATAGAGAAGAAGAAAAAGACATCGCGGCATCGATTTTATGGCATGGCCCTAGCTGTCATGCACCGATCTTTGGGATTGTTAGAATCGGATAGGTGTAGCTGCACGGTGAGCAGGCTCCTTCTGAAAATAAATTCTCGAATTTAATGGGCGATATGGCGGGAATTTGGATCCTCGCAGAGACCACAACAGCTACACGGTCCAATCTAGGAGATCGTCCACCGCCACCATAGTCCACAATACAAAACTCAATCAACCTCAAACTATTGGGATCTTAATTGTTCCTTCATCGGTTCATGGGTATTCACATTATCTTTTTTTTTCGATCGCCGAATTGGGTATCTAATCCAAAATCGAATTAAGAACGTAAACACCGCGTTTGAATACGACTGCGATGCCGAAACCTACATGGCGTTTGCATACACACATTCGATTTTAATTGGTGCATCGAGTGCGTGTTTGGGTGATGGGAACCGCACGATCGGCGCATGATCACCAGTTTAGCTCAGTGAAACAATAAACAGGCTCCTTCAACGATCTACCGATTTATGATCTGGTTTGGGAAGTGGTTGTACATTCGAGGGCATTTATAGCCAAGTCGATTTGGATTACTCCTTTCTTTGATTACTTTCTAAGGAACCGGAGCCAATAATCTGATCATATTTAAAGGAAAACCTTTCTTGTTTGGACAAGTAATGTTAATCTGGCCAAATATATCATGCACAGATTTGGATACACAACATCAACAAGGAGATGGTGTAATGTCGAAGTTTACTCTACCGTGGGATCATTAAAGTCTAGAACAGTGAATTATGAATAAGAAAAGTCGTTATATTTTTTACTTGTTTTCTTCATCAAAATGTAATTTACAATGTTTAAAACAAAAGGAAATCTTCTTTTTAATTTGGTTTATTCCAATTCCATCAAAATACATTAAAACTTTGTAATGAACAATTTCCATCTATTCATAGCGAGGGATGGGGCAGTAACCAAATGAAAATCACTGCCTGAGAGAAATGTTTTAGAGCAATTGAGTTGACTTTGAGAACGAACCCCATCCAATTGGTGCGGAAGTACTTTGAAGTGTCGTCGAATCACCATCTTGAATTTCAATGCTATCTTGAATCAATTAACAGAGCCCATCACACTGGGTTGAGTAAAACACTTCGATAATTTTATGTTGTGAAATTTTCATCAACGGGAAATGCCGAACTAAGTGTTCCAGGAAACAGTGAATTCAATTTGTCCACCATCACGACGTGACTATAATGCAAGCGGACGAAATGAAAGGGTTTGCCCACCTACTTCTGGGAAAATATTCGAAAAATTTGTTGCGATAAAAAATAAACCACTTGCATACCAAAATACCCGTCAGTCGTATGCAACGAATGACAGTAGCGGTTAATGCCGATCGATCAATAGCCAGCGATCTTGCGGTGAATGGAACACAAACCGTCTTCTGGGGTGTAGCATGGCGAACATGCGCGCAATCTCGGCCCAAGTACACGCGGGTACGATTCTTATAAATTTAGCAATTTCACGGCAACAGTCGAGGCCTGGTCGACACCAGTCTCACCTGCATAACAATAGCCCACGAATTCCTTAGTACCGATGAATTCTTTGCACCGATCACTTAAGGGAGGGGGGGCTTCCCTGCTGGCATAAATTAAGCGCTCACTTTCGACTTCACCGGAGTCAATAACCAACTCTAGATAAAATTGGGCCAAGAACTGAGGAATTTGTTTACGGTTCACCCCGAGGAGGTGTGAATGTTAACTTATTTTTTTTTTTTTTTTTTTTGGTTCTTGATTTTAGTGCATTTCTTTACGCTACGGAAACTTCCTTGCCAGCCCGAAGTGATGCAATCCTTTCTTGAATTCTCGAATCCGAAATCATTCATGTTTATTTACATTCGAAGAATGTTAGATTCACTCACCGAACTGTTTCTCACCTTCCGTCGCACGCTCCACTGTATCTGGTTACTTAAATTCAACACTCCATAAAACTTCGTCGGGGAGTAAACTTTCACTTGCATCTCGGACAAGCTGCCGAAGTTCAATTCGGCGCACACCACTTGAAACACTGTTTACACCACGTCAAAGTGGAGCCCACCCGAAGGAGGAAGAGACTGTCGATGTCGAGTTGAAGGAAGATTAATAATTAATGATAAATTGGTGGGTGCCCGAGACACGGTCTATTTCTGGAGCACTAGCGACGGGCGGTCTATTATTGCCAGATGCCCTAACTTCAAAATCAGGGACCACTGTTTGCCACGGATGGCCACTGTAAGTCTTCAAAATCGGAAATCATCGCGGCTTCCTTAAACCCAAGTGAAAATGTTTAGTCAATTTGTTTAAATTCATATCTCTGGCTGGAGTTCGACCCAATTCCACATCTCTAAAAAACCCTTTCCAAACCCAACCTAGCTGCAAGTGCGCGTGAATTGTTGCAATTCAGGAAATTGAAAATGGCGGTGTTTTTAAGCAAGTACTTATGCATTACTGAAAATTTTGTTTTTCATGTGAAAATTGTTCGACAACACTCAAACCGTTTGGAACATAAATTTGAAAACGAAATTGTTAAAATGTTTCCAAAGAAATTAAAATGATCTCAACTCAATTAAGAAACATTCTCCTCCCCTCTCAGTTGATGAAATTACGTTTTTAGAATCATATTAATTAATTAATTATCTCGTTTTTATTAGCTAATGAAAACAAACGGCAATTTGGTTTAGCCACACAGAGAGTACGAGTACCTACATTTTGTCCAATGCATCATTTCCATATGGAGACATAAATTGCTGTAAGCGACCGTGACTTTTGCATGCTGCAAACTCCATTAATGAGTCTAGACATGCTAGACTCCTACCTACTTATCTAATCGTCGTCATCTGCCTACAGATGAATTTTCCTGCAAATTCTTTTCGTAATTGTTGTTATAAGTCTACGCAATTTTGAACATGCCTACAAAGAGACAGTTACAAGTGACTGAAGTATGATTATTTTTATCTCGTTGTTTACCCGAATTGTTATGCATAATGATGGAACAGTTGCATCACTTTCAATTCGGTTGTGACTTCTCAATGTTCATTTGATTTTAAATTTTTAATGATTAATCATAAACCGCGGATTAGAACTAAGGCTAGAGTTAATGATCCGCGGGATTTTTTTAATTAAGTCTAGTTTGAATTTCTAGACAAATTCTTATTAGAATCGAATATCGATGATGAATCAAAAATGGTAGGAAATTTTAACATGGCTGTTATGTTTACAGATATATAGTACAAAACAAGATCCAATCCTTTTATTATCCACCGCACAATCATTTACATTGCTGAAACTCAGTGAATGCATTACAGTCCTTACATCCCAACCCAATCTGCACAATCCTAATCAACTGAAATAAATCTGAAATAACTCTTGAATTTAGCAAAAATAAATATTCCTGGATTCTGCGGGTTTTGCTGGTCTCTAATTGCAATATACCTTAAAATAATCCCACACTAACTACGAAGACAATGCGATTCGCTAATCCAATCCGCTAACCCCACGATTCCCATTCAATTAATTTTTAGTGATCATTTCATAAATTCCATCAACCTGGTCCATTATAATCCCACAGATCAACAACCTGTCCATCAGAGAGTCTGTGCGGAGGGCGAATCGCCAAAAACCAGAGTCGGACAATTCAATCAGTCAACGGTGCTCCATTGCGGGGACCCAAAGCACGAATCCCATGCAGTTGTCCAGGCTCCACTGCAAGAAGAACCGTCCCAGGGGTCTATGTGGCCCCAAATGATGGGATGACAGACCACACCGAGGGGGGACATTGAAAAAATATTCGACAACTTTGGTATGTTTCCTCCCCTTTTAGTCTACGTAGGCCCGATGTCGGGAATCAATAAATGTAACGATCTCTCCTGGGTGTGCAGATCACTCCATGGTTCGACGGCTGTCCAGCACTTGCAGTTTGCGAATGTTGAGCGACGTCCGCCGCTGATCTCTAGAGAGATCATCCATTCACAAACGAGCCCACTGCAGCAGGATTTGCTTCATTTTTATGTTTTTGTTTCATCCTCCAAGTTGCTAAAATTGACCAACCCACCTTAATGAAGACTTCAGGTTTTTACTTGGGACCGCTGGTATTTTTTTTACTCACAACTGCAACGGCAGGATCATTTTTTGTTGCGTATGATTTAGTGATCTTGCAGCGCGTCCCAAACAAATCCCTAGCATCGTTTAGCAAGACGTTGAGGAGACAGTTGGGAGTTATGAGCTCGACGAGTTCACTTAAAGGCTTTTTGATGTAAATTGCTCGAATGGTATTGAGAGTTTAATTGGGGAAACATTTTCTGGTCTCACATAGTTAACCTTGAAGCTGGGCTCGAGATTTGCCCTAATGAGAGTTCTCATCCCCCTCAGTCTGCTGCAATTTAAGATGCAGAAATTCGTAGACTGATTTTACGAGGTAATAACCACAACCAACCTGAATAATTGCAGTCCTATTGCAATTATAACCGGACCATTATTAGGTTTGCTCGAGTCTTCCCGCAGGAATTCGCGATTCGCTCGCGTGCAGCATCATGTTTTTGTGCGTACTGGATTTTCGCTGGAATCCGATTTGCAGCCTTGCAGCCATGTCCCAGGGGCCCGGCCAGCCCCACTGCGTTTCCGCGCCCCATTAAGACTATCAATTAGCCATTTCGAATGTTTTAGATATTTTAAAAATTCACCGCTTCTTTGCTGGGTATAGAACAACTGGCCAGGATACTCCGCGAATTAGACTGGTGTGCTGGTGAATCTCATCTACGTAAAAGGACCCCCCTTTCACTTGCAAATGAGCGATGGGCCAAGTGCCAGTGGAGCCTGGAACGTGTTATTAAATTGGGGTATGCCTTCCTCGATGGTTTGTTTTTTATGTCCGCAAAAAGATTTATTCACGTGTGCATGCAACGCTGAAGACACCGCCGCCGCCGCGCAGGTGTTTAAGTTAATTTTTGTTTTGTTCAGTTTTTTGTTTTTGCCAAATTTAAATGAGGAACATTGATTTTGACTGTAAAGTGGCCATCGTGCAGAGCAAAAAAGTCTTCCAAAATGTTAGTTAATTTGGCAAAAATACATTGCAGACACATTTATTGCCACGCAAGTAATTTATTAATTACTTCCCAAAAACCACTATAAATTTGGCAACTTAAATGGCGTCCTTTGAGTCGTTGGTTGGAATGATTGTTCAATTTATGTTTTTAAATTTTTGTTTTTTAATTTAGAAAAATTGATTCTGAAGAAACCATTGAATAAAGTAATGGTACAGTTGAGACAATTTTATTGTGTATTTATTTATGTATTCATCAGGAAGTAAAACTCCAGAGAAAATAAAAAACCAAATCAAGTTCGTGGATGATGCAAATAAAAACAACATTCATTTTTTAGATAAATTTTATTTTTCTTTTCTTTATTCAAATTTTTGGCAGTTGTCAAATAAACAGTTTTCTTTTTTCTTCTTTTTTTTGATTGAAAAAAAAAAATACAAAAGTGAGTACAATATTAATTGTTTGTATGTTTTTACATCGAATTTTAATAATATCTTTTCCAAATAATGATTGACAGTAAACTACAGATAGAACTGGTCTGTTCTTATTAAATTTAATTATTCTTTGGCTTTATCTATGCTTGCGGTAGTGAAACCACAGAATTCGACAAAATTATCTATTGAAATATGATTTGTAACAAAACAAAAAGAAAAAAAAATTTTTTAGAAACAAGGGAATGACATGATAATTGCTCTACGAGAATAGGACTGTGGCTTTCTATAATTCTTCCTATATACTATGGGAATATAAATAAACAAAGAATTGATATATATTTTTAATAAATAAATAAAATAATAATACTCTTGAGTTTACATAATAAACTTTTTATATCTTTAGTACTCAATGATGAACAAATCATCTACGATTGATTACCAAAATTTAGTAGACAATGATCATTAATTTTCGTAGATGAATTCATCAGTGAGTTCTACTTTTTCGTACCTAACACAAATAACAACCTAAATTAATGAACTTCATTTTACTTTTTTCATTCCCTTACAGTTATAATTATATAATTTTTGGACTAGCTTAAGTGATTTCAATTGTGTTGTGTGACTATTAAAAAGCGGCGAATCATTATACTTTTTTTTTCTTACTTGACATTAACTTTAGATGATAATTATCATTTTTCACAAATTCTTCTGATGATTAACTATGATGATCTTAATTTAATTTAATCATTGAACATGTATGTCTTTTATACGATCCACCAACATAAACAAGAGTTAGTGCAGCCTAAAGCTACTGAATCAATTGTGTTCTACAGACAATTTCCAAATATTAATTCTTTCCTGTAGCCATGTTGTGCAACAACTCCTGAAAGCAATACTTTCTTATGCAAAATGTATGTAAATAATCTACACACACTTACAACCTTTCTTACACAAATGTTTTGCCTCGTTTCACATTTAAATATTTTACACATAAATCTACCTTACTTTACACTTAATATTTATGCGGGGAAAAAAAAATCTATACAAATCAGTCTTTGGCAATATCACAACAGTTTGGTTCACGTTTTGGGATTTTTTTCACTTAAATATAACAAAAGAAAACAGTAAAGTATGATAAGCAAAAAAAAAAACACTATTTACACAAAATGGAATTTCAATAATTTACAAAAAATTAAAAGGAAATAAAGAATATGAAATAAACCTACATTTAATATTTAAAGTTATTAATAATATTTAAATATTTATGAAACACCCAAATCATGAAGCAAATGTTGTTTTATTACTTCGCCCTCTTCCTCGAGTATTTGCGCTGCTACTGTATTTATCAAATTAAATACTATTGCAAATATCGTAAATGCTGTGTAAATACCAAGTGCTGACCACCACAACAGATGTTCATGTGATTTACGTTCAAAATTTTTTAATACTAATAAACCTATTGTTAATCCAGCCAAAGCTCCCGTTATGTGGGCCACGTAAGATACAGATGGCGCATTGTTTGTTTCGGTAACATATCGAGAGTAAATGGCATATCCAAAATCGCAGGATGCTTTAAGAAAAACCAAAAAATTGTAATTGTTAGACATTTTCACAATTTGTTACTAAAATAATAACTGAAAAATATACAACTGTATTTATACACAACAATCATGCGAATTCTCTTTCTTCTCAAGAAAACGTGGATAAAATTTTCAATTAATAGCGAACCGCTTCAACAATAATTATAAATGTAACACAAGAAATGAAAATATTTATTACATATTATAAAACATAACTTTCAAAAAAATATGAAATTACCGCTGAACAAAACGACATGATATTTAATTTACATTTTCCACTCATTTTGTAATTTACATCGCTCAAATAATAATCACGCTTTCATTTATGGTATCATCGAAATTATATTGATTTAAATCCCAGGATGTGTGCATCACTCAGCATTTATATTTGCCCATTGTGCAACTTTAATGAAATTGTTAAAACTCTGTCAAGTGTAATTGTCCATTTATTGTATTCATGTAGTACAGATAGTGATCGGTAATCTATTTATCCTTATTTTACAAATTTATAAATGTATTGTCGAAATAAAACTCCAATTGTAAATATTTAAAAAACAATTGCATAAAATTCATGAAATTTTAAACGGTTTTGTGAGATAAATCATCGCATTCATTTTCATGTACACATTCAAAGGCAAATTATAATTAAATTTTGAATAAAAAGTAAACTTACCAAATATAAAAATCGATGCCAATTTTGATATGCCATATTTCATTTCGCCAAAATTCAACAATATATTTGCCAAATGAGCAGCAAGGAGGGCATAGACGCCGCCACTAGCACCAACCAAATACACCTCTGTATCGACAACGCTCGTCCCAAGGGATCCAGCAAACACACCAGCTAGATATATACAGGCTACCCTGATTGATCCATGGACCATCTCCAGTGGCAGTCCTATTATCAGCTGCACAATGACGTTGAACCCCAGATGAAACCAATTAGCATGTAGCACCATGTATGAGAAGAATCGCCAGATTTCCTGGCGGCGATCGGGACGATAGATCAGAACCGAATCAATTGGTATCGGTCCGGCGGGCTCCATTTGTGTTTCTGTTGTTAGGAGATCGTACACAAAGACCCCAACCTGCGGAAGAAAAATCGTTTTCGATTCGTCTTAATAAGATCTTCTTCATTGTCCCTTCTATATTGTTGTTGTTGGTTCATTTTTTTTTTTATTATTATTCATTTTCATATATTTACTTTTTTCCCTTTTCAGAGTTATTTTTTTATTTTAAGATAATAAATTTTATATGTCACGTCAGTTCTTATTAAAATTTTTGTTTATTTACATAGTCGAGGGTGTAACCATTGTTCCCTTTCGATTACATGCAGACGAAAAAAGAGTTCTTCGACAATTTAATATGCAGTTCATTTGGGATGCAGTTCCTCCTGTGGAGGTTTCATCATTTTTACGGAAAGAGATGTAAGAAAGAATGAAAGATATTTTGGTAAGCAACAAAACATCACACATTAATAGTTTCTTGGGTGGCATTTTTTGGCCAGACTTTGTGGCAGGTCCATGATTTACTTTCGTATATTTACTTATTTACTGATTGCATTTCGAGGAGATCACATTATGAATGTGAGAAAGAGAAAAAATATTCGCACTATTTATGTATTTCAAAATGAAGTACTTAAATGCATACAATTGTAAAGCAAAAACTAAGTCAAAAAGTTGAATTTTTCTCCAGTCAGAGTTTTTCAACAACTTCCGCAAAAATTATGCAAAAACATCAAATTGAAAAATGAGACTTCATCATTAAATTTTCTCTCCTTATTCTTTTCATTTCTTCTAGAAAAATCTTCCGGTCTGTAAAGTGGCGTTATGATACTAAAAAAGTTGTTTTTTGCTTATCATAATCATGCAAACAAGTAGAAAAGAAGAGAAAAAAATCACATTAATCCCATGAAGTCTCAAACTCAATTCATCATCATGGTCCATATTACTTGAGAGCATCACACAAATGCGGAAAATGAAAAATTGACAGAAGGCACAAGGAGCTGGCAGACGTCTAAATCACTTAACCCCCATGAACTGGTGTAAAAAATTCCGAAAAAAAGAAAACAGGAAAACAAAAATACCGAAAGCCCGACGTCCTTATTCCTTTCAGCTTGTTTCCAAATATCCTTACTGAATGACTGCCTTTCCAGTGATGCATCCTTGTGTTGTGTGATGATTCAATGGAGGGGAGGGTTGAGATTCCTTGGCAAAAACACTTAAGCGAAACGGATTTTCTTTTTTGGTATAGTGTCTATTTTTGGGGTTTGTAGGCAATCGGGTAGTAGCGAGGGGTAGACAACATTTGGGGATGTGGAATTTAAATAGAACAATCTCAGTTAGAGCTGGGAATCTGAAGGAGGAAATCCATATGGTTAGTTGGCATTTGAAATGATAAAGTATGGCATGAAGACATAATCATTTCAGGACTGAAATTGTCCCTCATTCCCTGCATTTGCAGGAGTCGTACAAGTTTGGTGAAAATTTTCATTTAAAGTTCATCATAGCTGCAATGATGTCCCAAGTATAGGCCAATGGGGATCGCAGTGCTGAAGGACCATTGTTCATCGTTGTTATGAAACGGTCCTTGAGGACGGCTGCTGGTTATGCCTGCATCAACATGAAGTAAATTCGAGTCATTCAACAAATTGAGATATATTCAATCGAGGATGTTTAGATGTACCTACTCAACACCACCATTTCATCCTGTAGAATGATGTAAGCATGCGGTGCATTATATGGTCTACAAAAGGGTCGGATAAGGAATTGTTTATGGTACACAAATGTGCCTTGCGTGTATCCATTAAGTGTGATGGATTCATTCATTTTGGTAAATTGAGTTATTAAGATCATTTCAAATCCCATTCAATTCGAAAAACAAAGGGGATGAGGATAATTTTAAAGCTTACGGAGGAAAATTGTGTTGTAGTATTGGTACTTTTCAAATTTCTATCCGAATTTGAACCGACGTGGCATAAAACTAACAAAACAACAACTCAACAAATATTACAAAATAAAACAATTTTTTCACTTACCTCAAGCAATGAAATGAGAATCACAAAAAGTGGGGGTGGACAGCACTTGTAGCGATCGGCATTATATTTTTTGTCAATATTTGAATTGATTTCATCAGTTGGAATGTCAATAACAGTCAATTGTTGAACCATCCTTAGTTGCCTCTACAACAGCTGAATGGTTCACGACAAAAGGACTCGTACAGATCCAACGTTGTATGGATTTTCCACACGTAAATTGCAATTTTGTACATATATGACAAAACGATAAATATGTTCACACAAAAAAAAATTAATCACAAATGACGTAATTGCTGTTATTATATTATATCTTCTGTTGTGTGCGTTGAATAAATGTTCGTCCTTGCTGATAATTCGGTAAGTGATCTTCAAAATCTAAATTTGCCACTCGGCAACAAAATGGCATACGGAATTTTGTCGTTTGAATGTTGTCGCCTTGTGCCACGAAAGATATTTCACTGAGACGCCAGCACCAAATAATTAGACATCGAGACCTGAAAAAGGACAACACAAAATTATATATATATATCAAGGTTAATTTTAGTTGATAAAAATAGAATGTCGGCAAACGAAAATAAACTTAAGAAAAGGAAATGATATTGCCGTGGGGTAGAATTTATCAGTCGGATCACGTCGCACCATGTTGGAGTCCGGGGAAACGCATGTGAAGGATCCATAACGGCAGCGACACGTTTAAATGGATTCGTTTTGACTTTAGCGGCGGCAATGAAAAAAAATAATAATAAAATAAAACGGAAAACAAGGAAAAAGGAAACGGCAACAATTTAGAGGAAGATGTGAAAAATATTTTTTACTCGTTGACGCCATGAATGAAAAGGAAAACTCTTCCCAAATGACTTGCTGTGATTCCTTTTTGTCGTATTGGAACGAAACGCATAAATGTGGGACTTGTGCCAAAATAGCTCCAGCCAGTTGATGTGGGGCTATTGCCATCGACATGGGGAAATTGCCAAGGGCGAGGAAGAGGAATTTTGTCCCGCAACGTCTAGACTTAACCTAACATTGAATTTAATTTCAGTTTACTTGATTCTGTCTGGGTCATGCGAGAGATGGTTGACAAGCGGCGGTCGTCTGTGATGAGTTCCTCAACGTCGCCCGAAATGGGACGTGCATACAATTTCGCATCTAAACACCATCCAAACCAGAAGCCATTGACTTTTCGTCAAATAAGTTGACGTGAATTGCCAACGGCAGCAATAATCGATTATGCAAATGTTTACCATTTTATGTTAATTTATTATCCCCGGGCAAGGATATCCACCCATTTCGCCATTGGTGGAAAACAGGGAACCGAAACCGCGGACTGGGAACTTGATAATGACACCTTAGCAGGAATGGCATGAGGAGCCATCGATATCAGGGATGAACGGTCAGGATCAACGACTACACAGCGTGATGGTCTAATTTATTGCGAAACGGGTGGCTGACGGACGAACAAACTCGCTTGGTGGCCTTCTGTACGGCTGTTTGATCAAACAGATGTTTGCAGTTTTTTCGGAATCAACTTTTTCATTGCTATTTTAGTATTTTCGGAATGAATTTTTGTCCCATTAAGAAATCAGGACAAGAGACCGCAACAGAATCACATTTTACTGCATTCGTTCCAACGTTAATTCACTTAATATCATATAATCATTGGTCATAGTTTTAATTTTATAACACTTTCCTGCTTAGGTACATCGAGTATGAAACAATTAATAATTCTGATGCACTGAACTGAAATAATGCTAAGAAAACACGAAAATTTCCATCAGCACAGATGAAGAGGAGCATATGAAAAACATTCTACAGTTGGTCGCATTTAGCCGGAAAAAATTTCCTCTGAACTGAATTGTTCGAGTAATTCCTTCTCGTTCCATAGTGAGTGCTGGATGAACTATTTCCCATGGAGAGAGTGGAACAAATTCTGATGCGTGCAAATATTTGCATACGGCAAATATAAAGTACGCGCATTTTTTTTTCTCTTGCATCCAGCCAACGTCCGAATTAATCATATACATCATCGAAAACAAGATCACTTCATCCGATAATCATCTTCTCTACTTTCTCATCGCTTTCGCCATTATTTATTTTGATTTCCGTTATTCTTTTTTTTAAAAAAATGTTTTTCTTTCATTTCATCATTTTTCTCAGTTGTTTTCTCGGAATTTTGTTCACAATTTTTCATCGTGTTTATTGCAGTCGGCAGTTGTTGTTCGTTCTGGGCCAATAAGTTTCGTTAATTGAAAATTAAATTAAAACAAAACAACTACAGAAACACAGTAAAATTCGAGAAAGGATGAATTGCGTCATGCCAGACGATTTTCGTTATGTTCACCTGATAAACTGTTCTATTTTTTTTATTACAATTTTGCAATCAGAAAGTCAATTGTAAATTAAGAAATGTTTAAACAAATCCAAAAATATTCAGCGATGATGATGATGGTCCATTCACGAAAACGGACGGCATTCACCTCGGTCGACTGCAACACGCTCCAGAAGTTAGAAATCTGGAGGCGATACAAAGATTCACTGACCATAAACACAATGAAACAATACCAAATCTCCAACAGGTGGCGGTTGTGGAGATGAAACGCGGACTTTTTAGCAAACATTCAACACGACGCGGTCAAGACGATCGCGAATTGTTACATAAAATCCGTTGGCGCATGCGCATGGCAATGTCCATTGTTGATCGCTGTGCACCGGAGTCGCGAAAAAGTTATGTTCCATCTTCCTCTAGATTTTGTTGTTGTTGTTTTGTTATTGTGAGATTAATGACCAAATGAGAAACGTTATGTAACCGTTAGCGTTCTACCCAATTGCGCATGAACTCTTGCTTAGTCTTGGCCAGCGGAATCGGTAAAATCTTTGATTGCATGAATATTCCACCGGAAGATTGTGCTCGTCGGGTTCTACACTTGGCCCTAATTACATCATGCTCTCTTGGTTTTGGATTAAATGCACCTAATGTGGGCCAGGGATATGCAAAATGCTCGTGTGCCAACCGAACGAACAGATATTGAGCACTTCCTTGTTATCGGTGGAGCTGGAGGTTAATCGAATTGGGGCCCTCAGTATTGGCTGCCAATGTCAATTTAATTGATGATTACGCGATCGATTATTATTGATCTGGTTACGGAAGGTATTTAAGTGAACCGAATTAAGTTGTCTTTTATCCCTGGTTCCAGAGCATATTTTGTTGGGCGGGCAAAAATGTGAGGTAAATGGTAATTTGTGATTCCTTTTTATGATATTATTTATGCAAATAGCTGGATTTTTGTTTCACTGGGAGTAGGAATGTTGATAATGAGTCACTGAGTTATTCATTCACGGGGATTGGGTTTCCGTAATGTGGACATTTATTGTGACATATCAAATTGGAGCTAAGTTAATATTGAAAATTTTAATTAAGGTACGATAATATGCAAATTGAATTTTCGATTTCTGGAAGCATGCAATCGACAAGCGAAAACATCTAAAATAATCAGTACCAGAAACCAACAAACAAATCCTTGCAAAGCGTTTGGTCGTATTCAGATAATTGCCTTTCAACCTTGAGGAATATTTGGACAAGGATAATTATTTAAACCGCTTAGGATCAACGCAGAGCCTAAACGAAATTGTAAGTGGTTGGACCGGTTTCGGATGCTGTAAAGGTATTAACTAAAATGGTTACTGTACTGTGCACAAATCGAATATTAAAATAACAATAATAAAACAGCAGAGTCTAAATAATAAGGGAGATATTACCGACAGTTACAAAGAAATATTTCAGGTAAAATGAATAGCTGGAATTTACGTTGAAAAGAGGTGACAAATTTTTGCGAAAGTAATAAAATGATTTTTAGAATTTTTCAAACCAGATGTTGCTTGTATTGTATTGTATTGTAATGGTGTTATAACAATGTTAAATAGTTGTTTAGCAAATTACGGAAATCTTGTTAATATCTTACGGCAATTTTGCAGATTAAAATGCGGATCATCTTTGATCAGAAAAAGCAATCTTCTGCACGAAACACCTGACAGTTTGATCCCTCTCCTCAATCACCTGCCAACCAAAACTTTAGTTCGTGTCCGGCGAAAATTTTCTTTCATTTCCTCAAACTTTTTTCCCCCTTCGATCCCTATCGATTCGAACTATCAGAAACCTCTTACCACTATCGCTTCCGTGTGAATTTCCGCTTTCACCCCTCATTGATCCGTAACACGAGCACATATCATCAAAATATACATTCAGCTGGTTGGTACGCCGCCGTCAAGTGCAGCGGTGTCTACTTGCGATCGGGGAGCCCCCCCTTCAGATCGAATGGCGATCCCAACAAGAAGGCCTCCCAAGTTCGCATCGAAAGTTGATAAGGGAACGACCGGTGGGCAGAACGAAGAGAAACAGACTTTTCTGATCGACTCGGATCAGTAACTCGCCACAGCATCTGGCGGATCTGATCTCTGATCTCGTCCGCCGCCGGCGCAGCAGCAACAGCAATCTGGCCTTTCTGCCTTCCCTTCCCCCCTTCAGTTAAAAAGATCAATCGAAAGCGAACAAAAGTAATGAGGCGAGTAAATAAGCCACAGTGGGGCCACAGTTAGTCGGATTTGTGGGCTCAGTTAAGTGATCTAATCGTGGTCTTAGCGCCCCTGATTAATGCGTTATGATTGTGGTCAAGAGTCCCCCATCACCATCGCCCTCTATCAAAACAGCAAATTAACTGCACCCGAACTGTCTTCTTCCTCAATTCTTGGCGCATTCCGTCATCCCTTTTTATTCGCGGTGATCACGTCGCCAAAACTTTTCCCATGCAACAGAAAAATATAATCTTGTCCACCCACTTCGAGTTGAACATTTAAAACAACCATTTTATTTCGTTGCGATCGCCGATCACCGGAGTCGATAACTCAGAGAACATTCGACTTTAATGGAATCCCCTACAAAAAAACATGGCGGAAGAAACTACGGAAGAAGTTCTTAAATAAAAAGACATCACAAGAAAATCATTGCTTTTCCTAATTGGATGACGTTAAGCAATAAAGTTCAATCAATTTGGGCTACATCTCAATTCAAGTCATAAAAAATCTAAATATTTGGTCAATTGGGAAGTTTTTCTGAAATTTATAAGCCATTTTAAATTAACGGTACACAATTCACGTGATAAATCGGTTGTTTTTTCTATGGACTAGTTGTACCTTTAAATGCAAATTACGCGCAAAAAAATCATCCAGGATATTTAGGACATTTTTTCAAAGTATTACTTACGTGACTTAATACCATTTAATGCAAAAAACAATCCGAACATTGCACCCGATATCTAAGGGCTTTGTCAATTGCATAATTGGTTTTAAATACACTCTTCTGCATCAGCAAATTCCCAACACTAATTCTACTGGACGAACTTGAAAATGCCACGGGTGTTTTCAATCAGAGAATAACATAAAAGGATTTTACGAAACTCAAAAACTCCAGCAATTTGAAATTCTACTAAATTGTCGTTCATTCATAAAAACGTTTTGTGCAATGATTTGGAAACATTGCGTTAATTTCATTTAACACTGTTTGAACAATAATAAGAAATGAATATGATTATGCAATTCTTAAAAAATCTTTATGATTTCGCAAAATTTGAAATTGGTAAAAACTCAATTTGTGTTTTACAATTAACAATAATTCGAATTAAATCAATTTTTTCTAACATTTTTACGTGATTTGCATATGCACCCAAAACATTTTTTTTTTTTATTTTAAGTGTGAAAGATTTGACTTAACCCTTCCCAGAGATTTTTCGAACCAACAATTTTTAGTCGTTTTATTGCGATGTTAGTTTTTGCAGTTCATTGAGAACTAACACGAAAGGTCGTCGAGGCCCAAAGAGTTAATTAAAATCTAATAAAGGTATAAAAAATTAAAATATTGCATCTAACATTAGGAACAATAAACTCACAAGAAAAATATTGAACGGTAAAACAATAATCGAAACAATTAGGAAGGGCATCTCAATATTCCATCGAACAAATCGACACTCGAAGTTCGAACACAATACCTACATTCAATATTTAATTCAGTCCCACTCCAATCGGCAGTGGAGAGTCCTTCATTTCCCTCCCCCCGATCGAGAAAAGTTCATGGAAAAGCGCCATTAGACATGCATCAAGTCCTGCTTCATGTTGACCGGTAATTAATCACGAAATAATTATAAATGTTTTATGCATGTACTCTAGTAGTAAAGAATTGTTACAGAATCGATATTCAAAGTCCGTTGTCCCTAAAACTCCGCCACTAAATCCTAGACGCAAGAAAATTGGCACTGAATTTTCCACGGCTACAAAAGTCAAAAAGGCATAGATTTTCAAAAATCTAAAACGTTTCGTTTGAGTATTTCAAATGAATTGACGAAAAGCGCAATTACACCATTCAGTGAAATTCATTATCATTTTTAATCAATTGAAATCTGATTTGTCGGTCAAAAGAGCGATTTCGCATTCCGACGAAACCATTCGGAATTAGTCACCACACTTTTTGACTGGGCATACCCGCGAACCAGTGAGAAAATCATGGATATCAGCTGATGGTAATGAACTATCTGTGGGGTCGTCCGGTTGCGGTACCTGTGCACCCACGCAACACAAACCTAAACGAAAATCAAAAATTTTACCTTCATGTGCGGTTTGGTTATCAACTCGATCTCTGGTGTTCCGTTAGCCGAATTAATCCATTCTTGTGTTTGTCATAACTTGAGTAATTCTCATAAATCAAAATACCACTTCCGAACACTTGCGCTTTCTTATTTTATTTATATTTCAATATTTTTGTAGAATAACGGTTTAAGAAAAAACAGATTCACTGCAAAACACACTTGAGAATATTGTTACAAAAAATTAATGCACACACGGCGAACAAAATTCTGATATTATATTATTATATTAAGCGAGAATCCTTTCTGAAGGTGTTCAATCTCTGAAATAATCGAAAGCCGACCGGAATTTTCGAACTCTAATCAACTACTCGAACACCTTTTCACTTCAACGCACCATTCGCAACTGACTGCTTTCGTCCGCGTTCAAACAATTTTATAGAACCCGGAGGAGAATTCCGAACAGCCGAACGCCGCGCCGCCATGCCGTGGCGGCAAATAATGAAATTAGTGAACAAAAATAATGTTCTACACCACGTGGACAGCCGGAAAGTTCCCTTAAAAATGGGCTCGTCGCGACTAATTCTCCCTCTTAATTTAAGAGAGACAAGTAAGAAAGGAGGGGAACCGCAACCAATATTTTTTTTATTAAAATAACCTCTCTTACCACGAGAGATTTTCTCCTACACGGTCGTCAAATGTTTTCTGAAATTTGTTGAACCTCAGCATCTTTTCAACCGTGAAGGGTCCAGCCCCTAGAATATCAAAAGATTTAGACATTTTCACAAAATTTTCGTCAAACCCGCAAACCCGTCATACACTGTCAAAACTGTACTTTTGCAAACGAAGTTTGAGGAAAAAATCTCGTTTTGGTAAATAACCTCGTCATCCGCACTTCAACTAACTTTTTTTGGTAAATTTTTAATGAGAGCAACCCATCCACAGTGTGGAACTAGTGGAGTTTAACGCGACAAGAAAAAATCCTTTTAAAAAACAGAGATTATTTAAGATTACTGATTAAGTAAGCTCCAACCATAGGGAACTACTTTTATTTGGGAACGAGCTCTTCATAATGGGAGGAGGAGGATAAATTATTTGCAAGAATAATAAACCTCGGTTGACAGTTTTAGTTTCAATATTTTATTGATATTTATTTGCACGTTCTTGTAGCACTAGTTGAAACTTCAGCATAAAAAAGGAGCTATTGTTGATGCTATTCGAAATTGATTCTCTCCATTCAATATTCATTCATGTTTTATTCTATTTTCAGACAAAAATAATTTAATTACAAATCGAATACCTCTTTTGGATTGCAATACAAAAGTACGAACCTCAACTAATTTATGTCTTCAACAAAAACTGGTGAGTGAATTGAACGGCGTAACCGATTGATCGTTTAATTGAGTCAGCAGACCCTTTTTTCTCAATTAAATATTTGGAGAAAAACATCATCCTTAATTTTCCGACAGGAGCGTGCAGATGGTGCACACTGATCGTTACATATTGCACCTTTCGCCGAATGCAATCCCAAAGTGTCTGTGCCCCCTCATCCCGTCAATTCTTGGGCAAACAAAAATCCCCAGTTGAGTAAAAGACAAGCCCAGAGAAAGGCTCACGTAATCGTATCGTCGATTATTGCAGCAATCACTTGTTCCATTAGCCCCTGACCCCTGAGTGCCGAATGCCTCTGCGTGAAATAATCCTCAGACCAAGTGCCGTGACACGTGCGTTCTTCCCAAAGGAATCTCATCCTCCGCCACTCGCAATTAAGTCGGGAAGCGTAATGCACGGGGAAGGACGATAAAGCAATCGCGTCCTGGCAGCAAACAAGGAAATATTCATGCGTTGAAGCTGCATATCCCGAACACCACCTCAAAGGGACGAGCTGTGTAGGGGGCGAGAAAGGCATTCTACAGTCCAACAATGCGTCCGGAGCCCGGAACATCTGCCCCGGTCGATTTTCGGTTCTTCCTGTCTGCGGCTCACCAAGGACTGGAGGAAAACAAAACGACGCACTTCAAATCCTGGGGGATCAAAGTTTTGCAATTTTTTGTCGATACTCCTTGTTCCACGGAGGAACACGCCATTGCAACTCGACACCGGAACAAGTAGACGCGCACGCTTGGAAGGTTAATGCACGAATTATCAATTTTTTGCCGGAACCATCCACATATGGTACTTGGAGGCACAATACCGATTAAACGATTCAAGTGAGTATTTTGGAAGTTGTTTACAAAAGGTGTTTGATTACGGCCTTATAATTAGCGGACTGCAGGCACCAGCCCAAGAGACACGAGCACATGTTCCGTTCCAAAACCTCTTGGTAAAGGGTTCCACAATTTTTGTTTTTTTCTGAAAAGTTTTTTGTATCTCGAAAAACTGCTACTGTACTTAATTATTCTCTGTTGCTTTATTCTGGAAAGGAGTAATTATGACAACATGAAGTCCTGAGACATATAATGAAATATGGCTTCGAGTTGACCACTATGTTTGAAATAACCGTTATAGCGAAATAAAAATTATACAAAACTCTGTAAAAACAAATAAACGAATTATTTTTCAGAAACAGTTTATAAAGTTAGTATAAACCTTTAAAAAATTCAACATTCTTCTTACATCCTTTGCAGACGTACCTTCAGTTTGTCTAAAAATTTATCAAGCTATTTAATTAGTTTTATGGGAACGCTGGAATTAAATACAGAGCTTCCGAAGAAACGCGAATAGAATATTTAAAAATTTGAATGAAACCGCAGCCTGAATAAGTTGAACCCTTTTGTGCTTGCAATGTTAATTGTGCAAAAACCTCTTGTGATTCTACAATCTGCATTGGTTAGATTTAATTTACGCTTAGTAAACATTTCAAAAGGTGCACTAGCGTTTCTGTTGGTGACCCACTCACGTAAATCCCACTCACCCCTGCGGCAGCATCCCCGTCGGGAATCAAAGAGCACAAAATATTGAATCCAAAAAAGTCCGCTGTGCGCCCCAGATTGTGTCTCACAAGAAAATTAGTTGGTAAAGTTCTTTGCATTTGGCGCCCTTAATAGAATTTGGTTCTATATTATGCGGGTGAAATTTAATTCTTGCAATTTGCTGCGGAACTATAAAAATTCCGAGACTTGGCGGCCATTGTTCCGGAAAATTTCCTTCTTACTGGACGAAAAAGGAGGAAACTGTGTTGAACGAGAGGATACCAGTCGAGCAATTAATTGCGTTCGCATTTAATTACTACTAAACGGCGAGAGTTTTCACCTTTGTACCGCACCATCCCCGTTCCGGCTGTAATTATATTTTCACCTGCTGCATTGCGGGGTCCCGGGGGTCGGGTGTGCTTTTACCACGTAATGAATACCTCAACCCCTTAATGAAAATCTAATAAATTACGGATACCGGCTGCCATTCGAACTCGGGTAGGGAATGGTGCTTGGTCGGGTGACTTAGCGGGGCTGCAATTAAAATCACAGGAGACGTACAGAAAGTGGTGAATTGGTGATTAACGTTGACTGTAAATTGACACCAGCATCGATACGTGGAGACGGAAGCCCCACAATTGATGCGTCATGTTATCATCATGCTTCAAAGTGAGTCTAGATTAGATTTAATACCTCCATGGGGGTACAAAAGTCATACGGAGGGAGACACTTAAGCCTGGGGGTGGAGGCGATTGTTTTTCGTGCCACCGGCCGAATGGGGTGTGGGAAAGTGGTCAATTCCGATGGGAAAATACCAAACGAGTGCCGTAGACGGATTGTGAGGAAGCCAGTGGATTCAGAACATTTACAAGCGCGCCTTCAGCTTGTCGACGAGGGGATTACATCGTAAGGTTATTTCTTCCTCGACTTTACATACGCCCTCAGAGGTGTTACTGGAAGTAACTGAATGCATCGACTGAGTTCCGGCGACGTCTTCACGGGGTGTGCTGCTTACCTTGACGTAAACTTTCGTCTACGATTTCATCCGTTTAGGAAGCAAGGGGTGGAAGGAATTTTATATATGAATCGTTATCACAGCGGCATTTCGATATGATTTTTTTACGAGACACTCATTAAATCCGCAGGTATGCCATTCCCTTAGAGTCCAGTCATTCATAATTTGCGCACTCTGCACTTAGTTTCTACCCTCGCAGCCGTTGATGATCCGCAATCCATCCATATGCCGGATACGAACTCCCTCTTGAGGAATTCTGTCGTCCGCGATGCCACGTACGGCACGAGCGAGCCCTTCTTTGTTTGTCGTTCATATCGGGGCATCGGATTTCATATTCCACCAGGCCGCATAATAGGGTTGCTCTGATTCCCTTCTTCCGTCTCACTGAAAGGCAATGAAATTTTAGATGAGATCGAAAAAGGTGATAGAAATGGCAGATGACAAAATCAGTTCCATTTAGAAGATTATTAAGTTACTCTGATGTTATCTTGAGTATTCGTGAATAAGTAGCTGCATTGGACATGACCGAGAACATCATGATACATCGTCTCAAGATCAAAGCGGATCCTTGCATTTGTCCTTCCTGCAAATACCTTGGCATGCATATACTGTCTATCAGCAAACTCAATCCACCAGAAATTCCCCTAATATCATTGAAACGCGAATTTGATCCTGCTTAAAACGGCTTACCTCAATGCCCCTGCCATAAGACCCTAAAATAATTTCGCGCCCCATTTGATTAGTCCCTCTTAATTACTTGCCTTCCGCATAAGCATACACCCACCTCTCCCAACTCCCGAGGCTTTCTGTCTCAAGGATAAATGGCGCTAAATTAATCAATTTATCTACAACTTGCTCAAAACACTAAACCGTCTTTCCCTCTTTGTGAAATACAACAAAAGCAGGGGGTGGTAGTGCGATTGCCGATTGTAGAAATTCCGATGTGGATACGTGACTGTTTTATTTTCATCTCCACCGATGGAGATCTCTCTTCTCTGTGTTATGCATGGCCCCCGCATCGCTCGGTTCACCTGCAGAGTGACCCCCATTGAAGTGGAGTAAACAAAGTTTTCATCAATGAAATTGTTTCATCCTTTTCAATGGTCTCTACAGCGACTTCTCGACAGGCGTGCTGCAGATTCTACAAGAAAACATTCACAAATGGAGTGCGCCTTTCTTATCATGATCATTCCAATCATCTCTATGGTGATCCAAAATAGGGCAACAGCACCCAAGTGTCAGGATCCGTTTCACAGTTGAACTGGTACTTGTTTAACAGTTTATATTGAGGAGGAAGACATTCGTGAAAGGTAGAACCCGGTGCATCGGTCATTCGGTAGAGTTTAGGAGGTGAAAACTAGTGGTTATTAATGGGCTTGTCTGGATGGGGCCGGATCGACAAAAAAACTACTAATTAGAGGCGCTAGAAATTTGTGTTTATCGCAACTTAAAATTAAATACAAGTGCTGAACTATAAGAAGAAGGTTGCTGATGGGACTGAGTGTTTTCATCACCCAGCATTTTCATGGGGTTTCTTTTCTAAATGTATAAATTTACGACTGCAATTTTATTAAAAAGTTTACAAAAACGAAACTATTTTATTAGGTACTTGGCTTTCTTAATTTTAGCCTGATTTTTATTTTTAAAGTAACATATTTATATTAGCTTATTAAATTCGAGTTCATTTCTAAATTAATCTTGTTTTAGCTCGGCTTCTGGAGAATGTTGAACAAGTGCATATTTCTTCGTAAGTTCAGCCGCATCCTCGTTGTATTTTTCCCTATTGTAGATATATAACTGAGCGGCTTCATCGTTTAAGGGATCACTAGTATTTGGAGACGATAATAGGAGTTGAATGGACATCAAAATTGATTCCAGTGTTAGTGTCGGACAGTACGAACCCTTTGGGGGAGTGTGAAGTAAATCTAAACAGATATTCCCGCCTTAAATTATAAAATACATATGTGCATATTATGCTAAAATTGTATATACGCATATAAAAAACATACTTGTATCTATGTTTGGATGGAAAACCGGTGTGATAAATTTAAAAACTGGAGGTTGAAATGGATAATGAACAGCGAATTCAATGCTAAGCTTGAATATTCCTCCTTCATATGGAGTTCCTGCTGGTCCGGGTAGTTCAGCTTCCAGGGATGTGAAATTATCCTCTGACTTTGTCTTACATGAGATTCCTATGGTATTAATAAAGCTATTAATTTTTCAATCAACAAAGCAGCAAACAACAAAAACGTTTTCTGATTTTACTACAAACTGATAGAAATCATAAATTATACCATGAGTTGCTGATGATGCGTTACACTTTCTTATTTCAACTGGAATTCTTGTTAATCGATAGTCAACTTTATTCATTTTAATAAGAGAAAATACTTTTACTCCAATGGCAATCAAAACAATCAATTTAAAATATCACGCCAAATCATATGATTTTGACAGTTTGATGTTGGACGTTAAAAGGATGCTAGTACTACACACACAGTAGATAATATTTCAATAAATTTTAGGCAAATAATTGTATGAACGCTATTTAGCACTTATTATTTAAAACAGGGAAACTATTTCCATCAAAAATAATGAAAATTAGACTTAAACCACAAGATAATATAAAAAAAGAAAAACAACAATCTATTACGTTAATAATGCCGATAAGTGTTTTGACAGTTTGACAAAATAAGATGGGTTGAAGAGTTTTACAGAAAAGCTTAATCAAAAATTCTTGAGAGCATTAATTCAAGTTGTGGTTCGATGCATTGCCATTTCATGTTTTATGTTCGTGTGGTACTTATTACCCTAGTGATAATCACTTGCCTTATCGGAGACAATTATGTTGAAACTACACGTCATCCATTATTGCGCGCCTTGTGCGATAACGGAGTGCATACAATCATTGGAGCTGTTTCCGGCATAACATACATCGTACACTTCCACGACAGACTGTCCAATGTTACAGGCTGGGTTTTGCTATTCATATGTTTCGCGGCATCATCGTTCATAGATTTGGACCACTTCATAGAGGCGAGAACTCTCAGCTTAGAGGTAAACTTGTCTACTAGAAGCACCTATCGTATATAATAATGGTCGATTTTGTTACAGAAAGCTACTAAAATACAACACCGTCCATTTCTACATTGCTCCACCATTCCGCTGATACTTTTCTGCACTTACATAACAACGTCTTGTTTGAATTACTTCAAAACGAGCCTTGTGCTTGGAATGCTTTGCATCGCATTCTTCACTCATCATACAAGGGATGCTCTTCGCAGAGGATTCTGGTTTTGCCCATTTGGACACACTGATCATATCTCACACATGTTCTACATTTCGCTGGTCATAGCGGTACCGTACATAGTGTTTTACACACATATTATCTGCAGGAACGTCTTTGCCCAGAATTACATGCCGGACAAAGCTCACGAAACGAAGTCATCGACTAGATATACTCTTGTTTGAAAATTTAATTAGCGGCCTTAGAAAATTTCTTCCAGCTTTAAGTAATTAATTAGTAGATCTACAAACAAATCTTGTGATATTTTTAGCTCAAATGTTACTAAAGAATTGTTGCATTTTTAGTGCACCATTAAAATAATATTAAGTGAAGTTATTCATTTTCTTCTTTAAAAAAATTTATTTGACTAGATTACAATCGCATGTCCACATCCCATCGGTCAATTAGCCCGTATCTTCAGATGTGCAGTCTGAAGAGTCATTTGAAATATTTGCGTTTTCAATTGAACAAATGCGTTTGATGAGTTCGTTCTCAATGGATTTGCCATTATCTGTGCTCTCTTCCATTTGAACATATTCCACAGTGATGCGATCCTTATTGCATTTCGACACCTCTTTCTGTTCTTTCGCTTCAGTTTCCAGATTCTTCGGTGCTACTCCTCCACATGCTCCAGCAGCAGAATCATCTATATCCTCGGCCTCTTCAGCAAAACTATTCCTCTGGGGCAAGACCTCGGCATACGCAATCGGATATTGGTGACTGATTTTCGACTTGATATTTCGTATTTTCCGGAATATGTAATCGAGATCCTTTTTCATTTCATTCAGGAGTTTTACGTGTTTTTTAAACTCTTCCCCAGCCAATTTAAGGCGATTGGCACTCAATGCATTGCAGTTCAGCAGCATTTCGTTAGTTTTTTCGAAACGTTGAAGCCTGTAATGGGGGTTTGATTAGGAATTGCAGTTATTTTGGAAATACAACGACTTACATTTGCTTTTGTGCCCTTATCATACTTTCAACATCTCCTTGATTAACAATTCCAGCAAGCCCTTGAACGAACACCTCCGCGGCAGTGTAGTTTTGAAAACACTCTATGCTAAATTCACAGGAATCACTTGGGGTGCCATGAATTCCACCAAGTCGCCTGGAATCCATTTTAAAATATTAATTACAGTATGTTTTGTTTACAAACTTTTCATTAATTGACAACTGTCAATGACTTCAGCTTGTGTTAAAAGCTTTGTGCCCAGTTTAATCTAAATAATTGAAATATACACTAACATTATCGAATAAATCCAATTTGAACAAACCTATTTATTTATAGTTTATTGAAATATAAATATAGGGAACAAAACAAAGAAGCAATCGAAAATTTCAGCAAATTATTTTGTCAACAAACAGTTAATTTTGTTGCTCATCATTTCCTACGAAAAATAACATAAATTATTGGTTTTTCCAAAGGTAATATTACTTTTTCTTTATTTTATTAAATTTGAAAGAGAAATTTGTAGCTCATTTTGCTTTCTGCTTTCTATGCGCGCGATTCATTATCTTTCATGTGGCATCACCAGTTCCACTGGAATTCATTTTGTATTTTTAACGTTCAAAACTGTCAGACAAATTTGTCAGAAGCTTCGTGGAGGAGAAATTTTCCAGTGGGTTAAGTCAAACCAAAGCATTTTTCGTATTTATCTGATAATTTATAATAAGAAAGTAATCAAATGGCGCAAAATATCAATCCTGAATATCCACAGTCATCAAATTTATCGAAACAAAGCGAAGAGACTGTATCAGTAAAAGATAATCATGCCGTAAGCAAAAGGTGAGTCCATAGTTGTTTGGCATAAAATTGACTTTAATATTTACTTGATTAACGTTATAAATTCTCACATTTAAACATTTGTAAACCAAATTATTCTTTAGATTACAAAAGGAACTCATGGTTTTAATGATGTCTTCAGAAAAAGGAATCTCAGCATTTCCGGAAAATGAGAATATATTCAAATGGATTGGAACAATAACAGGACCAGATAGTACAGTTTATATGGGCCAAAAATATCGTTTACAGTTAGAATTTCCAAACTCGTACCCGTATTCAGCACCTATAGTGAAATTCTTGACACCGTGTTTCCATCCTAACGTTGATTTGTCGGGCTCGATTTGTTTAGACATTTTAAAGGACAAGTGGTCAGCGTTGTACGATGTTCGGACCATCCTACTCTCTATCCAGTCGCTGCTAAGCGAGCCAAATAACGCGAGTCCGCTGAATGCACAGGCATCCGTAATGTGGGCAAATCAAGCGGAGTACAAAAAATACTTGGACGTGTTCTACGAGAAACATAAAGATGTCTGAGCCAACGAGGCCTTCTCGCATGTTTCCATTTTGTTTAATTGATAGTGAAATTGTTCTATTTGAATTAATTTTTTCAATGATTTTATTTTTAGTCTAAATGATTTAATGACTTTGCAATTTCGTTTTTTATGACTTTTTTTTAGACAATTATAGCAGGCAGTTTTGCTTTTTCCCTTAGTGTACCTCTTTTCTATTCGCATTTCATTATAAATTATTGTATGTATGTATGAATATTGTATTATGAACGAATATTGAATAAACTTAAGTCATTTCTGGACTTTTCTTTTTAACAAAATATTTATTACTTGGTTCCACAAATCGGAGTAACGACATGCTTCCAGGAGATAAGATTAGAAAGTCAGTTTTAGTTTCCAAAACAATGAAGTCTATATTTTTCGGTCAGGTTACAGTAACTGTTAATGATGCAAGCTGTACTTTGTTCTGCTCCAAAAAGAATATCAGTTTGGACGTGCACTCAAATGATTATAAAATTTTTGAATGTCCGTTTAACATACGAGGATTGTAGTGAAAATACTTAAGACCACCAAAGAAAAAGCTAGCCTTATAATTATTTACAAATAATTTCAAAGGTTTTTCTTGTTTTATTTTATTCATATCTAAATAAATTTCAAATTATTATTTGGTACTTATATTGCTTGGGAACTTTTGAAATAATAACTCTTCCGTCATAGCTCAACGAAGCGAATATCCATGGATCGACATTGCTCCATTCAACACAATAAACCGAGTCTTCATGCTGGTCGAATGTTTGAAGTAATCCATCACATAATCTACTAAAAAAAAGCAGTAAATTAAAAGCAACAAGGATTTGCAAACAAATTACCTTTTTCTAGGTTCTCCCTCCTCATCATTAGCTTCCGAACTAACACTTCGAGCACATGTTAAAAGAACCTTGCAATCGCTGCTACTAGACAAAATCAATTGATCATGGAATGTATTGAACCGAACATTCCACACCCAATGGGAGTGATCACTGCGAACGAAGACGGGTTCCTTTGTCTGGCGACAATCCCAAATCTTCATACATCCATCATCTCCTCCAGTCACAATATGACATTGTTTATTAGGATTGCAATCCAAGTCTCTAACAAGCTGTCCATGGGCATCTTCAATGGACCAAGCACAGTGATTCAAATCCCGTACATCATAAGATTTCACACTGCAATCCTGCAAAACTATGAATTGATTTCCTTGATGGTGTTGTGACCATTTGCCAGTTGTAAATTTAGGACTATTTTTTGCATTCAGTTCTGCAGCCACACGAGTCTTTGCTTCGGCCCGATTGAAAATTATTACTTTGTTGTCAACAACCGTCGCTAAAGTGCCCGCTTCTGATGGATGAAATTCAGTGGTCCGCACTTCGTTACCAAATTCCTGTAACCGATTGGATTTTAATTTTTAATATTTACAAATTAGCCTGTTTTTCTCACTTCTGTAGGCAAAACTTCAGTTTTTTCAAACGACAAAAACTCTTGATTCGAAGGCTTGCTTTCCAGGTCAGCAGATGTACTCAAAATAGCTGATTGAGTTAATACTTGAACTCCCTTTTGAGCACTGAAGCAGGTAAGAATTGTATGCGGATCATGCGGACTGCTGTTCAGTTTCCAGATTTCTCCTAGAGGGTGGGAGAATATCTATTTTTTAGTAATTACCAGCAAATTCCATCAATAAACTTCAATTATTTTCTCACTTTTACTTTCAGTGCAGATGAGTCTTCATTGAACTCTACCAGATGAACCTGGTTGTTCGGTTTTAAGGATTGTGTTGCAAGGAAGAACCTTATTTCAGTGTTTTCAGCTAGTTGAGGAGCCAATGCGCGAGCCTATTTAAAATATTATTATGACTCATTCTAAATAAAATTTCAAAAAATTTACTTACCTGAAATTCTAGCCCATAAATTACGGAATTATTTTCGTCCATTGTTATTGCTTAAAACAACAGAATATGACGAATTGTTTGGAAATATTTTATGCTGTCAAAACAACAGGGATTGATTAAAATGGAAATCCCTGACACTTCGAAAATTTTGGTAAACAGATGACTTCCAAGTTCCAGGGCGGCATATTCAAAAAAGTATTACGAGTAATATTAATTTGTTCTGCTCTAATTATTATAAAAAGTAGTTAAGTAACAATGGTAGAACTTTATTCTATCCACATTTTACCTTAATTTTTTGTAAGAGCTACTGCAAGAGTTTATTGGTTTACATGAATGAGAATAGTGTTCGGGATTGAGTCACTCGGTTTTACACCAATCTTCACAAAAAAGGTAAAATAATAAGGATTTATCAATATCACATATTCGTCATTGCCAGCTATCTACAACTTTGTCGCTTCCTGCTCTTAACAATTGAAAATATACAAGAAAGACAATATGTCGTTTCCAGTACTTAATCTGAGTTTCCTCTTACACGGTTTCGAGTTCGAGAATCAATTAAATTTGAGGAACAATGATTTAAACTCTTACATATTTTTTTGGAGTCTCATCTTTCTTTGTTTGGAATTTGTTCTTCTTATTTTTAAAATTTCCATAACATTGCAACATAAATTTGTTTGACATTATATTTGCAGACTATCTTCATATAGAATTATATTAATTTGATAACTAACAAATTTCTTCCACGGGATTAGTAACCCCGACAGTGACCAACAAAAATGCGCGATCGGTCTCAATCCTCGCAATCAATCAAATCAAAATTTGGGATACGAGTTCATTAGAGTTTCTAGTAGTGAAAATCATCGGTTATTCAACCATCTAGATTCTAGAATATAATGAAAAAATAAAAGCCCAATATCTATTGAAATATAATTTTTTATTGTTAATCCTTTTTAACGTACATATTTATCAGTATTAGTTAATAATAATGATAATATATTAGTGTTCTATCTCTTTAAATAATTTATTTGCTAAATATAATGATATCTTCATGCATTCCATTATTTTCAAATACATAATTTGCTACAATACCAACTTACATTCTTCCATTACTAATAATATTCTCTTGACTCTAACTTCAGCATGTCTTAAAAATTTAAACTAGAAAATAATATTAAATTGTATAATGCAACTAGAATAAATTTATTAGAATAGTCTACAGGGGAGTGATGGACTGGGGAGAAGGGAGAAAAATAAAACTTATAAACCTATCTAGAGTCTAGAGAGTTCACATTCATTCTGATGTTGAACAAAATAAATTACAAAATATATATATAATTAATATTTTCACATTTGTTCTTATAATAAAATTCTACAATTTATAAATTGTAATTTACGCTTACAACTCGATTTATACTTAATATTAGGAGATATCAATATGGGATACAGTATAATAATTCAGACATCCTATAGTACCTATTTAAATTAACTGTTCTTGTAGTTCTCGTTCAATTTAATTGGTTAAGGCAACTTGTAAAGGCATCGTCTGTTCATAGAAAAAATTGTGTTCATTTCTCTAATTAATCTCGTTTATAGTATTCATGCGATGAAATTGTTTGCTTTTATGTATACTATAAATGGATTTGTGTTGATTATTGGGGCGGGGTATGGTCATGTATGGAGTGGTAAGACATCCGTGCTCTATATATTTCCCTTTTAGTTATCACATTCAATAAATATTGTGGGGAGTATATTGATCTAGCGAGATTGATTGGAGAGCAACGCAGACACGGTTTGAAAATCAGGGCTTTTAACAATTTCTATAAGGCAGATTAGATATATTGCAACGTACGTAAGTTATTTTTTCCATTGACGAGATCGAATTGTTCACCTTATCCTATTGTACAATAATTTTAATTTTTTACAAACTCTTTTTACGCAATTATAAATTTACAATACTCTTTTAATCAATTGCCTTGAACAAAATATTCATTTCAGAAAACATAATATTCACTGAATTCGGAAGTATTCAACATGATGACAATATAAAGTGACCAATTCTATTCTATCACCGCTACTTTTACTTATTTACATAGAATTAATAATTTTAATTCTTGCTTTGCAAGTAGTCCCTAGATTCCGTTTATTTAAATAATATTAAGAAACTTGTGTGCAGTATTTTTCATTTAAATACAATACACAGATCATAATACAAAGCTTGCATTTAGAATTACTGTCGTACAAAATTAAGCTTACAGCTTCTCTTAAGGCATACGAAACCATCATACTATTCTTATTTAACACTAAATCGAATGTAATACGTCAAATAAAAACCAAAATATCCATAATTATTCTTAAATTCTCTTTTGAAAATAATAATAAAAATTTGCTTTTGTTCAATTATCTTAATACGTAATGTATATCATCTTAATTTAGAGTTATTTCACATAAACAATTAAAAACAATATGAAAAACAAGCATTTTTCCTTTTCAACTTATGCTTAAATGTAAAACAATATTAATGTCAGAGTAATTACTGCAAAATATATTAAATAATTTGACTACAAAAATATATTTGGTTTTTAACAGCTTTTAAGCATTGTAGCTGTAATTGTATGTCCACTATTTGCATAATATTAATTAGAAATGAAAATGCAATACAAGCTTTTTAATGTGATTTTAAAAAATTGCTCCCATTATACCAAACCTTTAATAAATATGTATATTGTATACACAATAATGATTAATATTGTAGTTGGCATTACATAATACGTTAAAAAAGTACGAAGCTTGCTGGTTTCTTTGATATTTTGTGTTAATATTATGCAATTACAGATGTAAGTAACAATTGCAAATATTTCAATCTCTTCTTTGCGTTATCATTTGATAGAAAAATATTTCTTATATAATTTAAAAAAAAAGCAACCCGTTTGTAATGATTAAACTCTGTTTAAAAACAAAATATTACAATATTATTTAAATAAAATGATTTTTTAAATAAATTATTATGAATTTAACTAACATCACAAACCTGATTCTAATATTTCGTTGAACATCGAATGATTATTATGTTTATATTTTAGATATAAGCGATTAAACGATCTTGTTATAATCTTTTCTTTTAAATTAATCCATTAATGCACAATTAATTTATTTATGTCTTAAACTGCACAAATACATGATTATTTTGTTATACATAATATTATGTTACATTTTCATAAGATGTTTCTCAACACCAAAATTATATAAAAAACAGACATTTAGAAAATTCAGTCAGTGCCTGATTAAGAATTTGTTGCAAGTATCCCACCCATTTAACTCTTTAACTAATTACGAAAAATGCTATATATTGTTTATAAAATTCTATTTGTTTTTAATGTTCACCTTTAACATTTTCATATAGGTGTCTGTTTATTGCTTTTGTGAAGACAAAAACATACACATATAACATGTTTGTATGTTTGTTAAAAAATTGTTTTATACAAAAATAAATTGTTATTAATTCCAGTATTTGTGAATACACAATCAAATCAAAAATTACAGCGTCACATTAATTTGAACAATAGTTATGATCAAAAATTACAAATTTTGTGAAAAATATATATGTAATAAATGAAATGTTTTACTTTGAAGGAGTTATTCTGTGTAGAAATTATTTAAAATTTTAGACGATCACAAAAATGTCTCAGTGGAACTCTACTTTTTTGTTGTAGTTTGTATTTCGTAACTTGGTATGTTGTTCAAACGTAAATATAAAATAAAATGTATATTGGTGTTTTACAAAAATGTAACTATTTTAAAATAGCCGGAACAATAACTACGAGTATGTAAAAATTAATAAAAAATAAAAATATCAATAAATTTCCCAATTGCAAGCAATTAAAGTCGTTATGAACCAAAAACAATAACATAGTAAGATTTGTTTAATAACAATGTCGAAGGGGAACTTTTTCAGCTCTGCTGTTGAGAGTAAACGTCGCAATAATAATAATCATAGTTTTCTATATTTTGGTCCTCTTTGATCTTCTTCTTCCAACAGTTCTAGACGATCGGAAATTTCATTTCTACGGCGCATTGCTCGAGTTATTGGGCCCTGTGTTGTTTTCTTTATGTCCTTCTGTGGCACATCCCGCCGTGACGAATATCCCCTCAAAGTACCATTTTGATTATCTGTGTTCGTTGAATTTTTTCTTTTTCTACGTTTTGATCTAGTTACTACATCACCGAATATAAGCTTGCTTTCGGTTGAATTGGATGACGAACAACTCTTTTGTGTTGAGCTAGTTTTCTTGCGAAGTGCATAAGGAGATTTTTGCGTTGTTCCAGTTAGTTTTGTTTCCTTTTTATTATTATTAGTAGTTTTACTAGACATTTTCAATGCAGCATTAAAACGTTTCAAATGAGTCTTATCACGATTTATTTCTCGTGTTGTGAAACCAAGAAATTCTTCATCTGAATCTTCATATTTTCTTTGATTAGTCGTATTTTTAGCATTACGCGGTTTCGGCTTAATTTTATTCCCAGCAATTGAACGTTTACTAGTTTCACTTTGCTTGCTACTATTGAAATTAATAAAACCATTTTGTTCTTCGCTAGGTATATACTTATCGTTATTGTTTTCCTGAGGGTACTTACATATTACATCGTTATCCGAATTAGAACTGCCTACGCTAAGTGAATGATTATTTGGATCTGAGTTAATGATGCCACTAGAGCTTTTGCTCTCTCCTAGGCCACTTGTAGCACTTTCTTGACTACTATTCGATAATGATAGGATATTCGATTTTTTCTGTCTGCGGCGTTGTGCTATACTGGAATTTTTAACATCTTTTACGTAAACAGTTTGACTAACAAACTCCACAGAACTTGAATCATCATCATAAATTGGAGTTTTTGCATTAGCCAACCATGGATGAGCCATAGCATCTTTAACAGTTAATCTTTCATTAACATTTACTTTAAGTAGTCCATGAATTAAATCTTTTAATTCGTTACTAGCTTTTCGCCATCCATCTGTATCCGTATTTATACACCCGCGACGTATTCTCTCAGAGATATGTGGTATAGTATTATTTTCATGTCTTGTTTGAACATTAACACGGAATGGTGCATGTCCACATATCATTGTATATAGAATCGAACCAAGTGACCACATGTCACAAGCAAATGAATATGATTTTTTTCTCAATGTTATGATTTCTGGTGCAGCATAATCAAGTGTATAACAAGGTGATCGCCTATCACCACCTTCATCACCAATAATTGCTGAACCGAAATCAACAACCTTTAGGATATGTGATCCTTTATGTTCGAATAAAATATTTTCTGGTTTTAAATCGCAATGGGAAATATTTCGTGTGTGCATATAATGTACAGCATGTATAATTTGCAGGAAGTAATCTCGAGCTAAATCTTCCGGTAATCCATTTGTTTCTTTTATCTTATCGAGCAATTCACCGCCATCCAACAATTCCATTATTACATATATATAAAAATCTCTTATAACCTCGTGAAACTTAACAATATTTGGATGACCTTTGCAACGTTGTAGTGATTCAATTTCTTCATCAACATCACTATTTTCACGAAGAAATTTAACTGCATAAGTTTGTCGTGTTGATCTTTCTATGCATTTGTAGCATACAGAAAATGCACCATTATTTAATTGAGGCAATAGCAATTCGTATTTCTCAAAAAACGCATTACCCTGAAAAGTAGAAACCTATTTCAAAAAATTTATTAAACATTTTTTATGTAAACTAAAACATACTTTGTCGAACTTCACTGTTCGTGGCTTTCTATTTTCATTAAAATGACGAGGAGCAACAAATGAGTAGCCTAAAACAATAACAGTAGTAATATTGCAAATAATTCATGTAATTAAATTATATTTACCTCGAAAAAGCCTTTCTGAATTTACAGGAATTGTAACTGGTGAATCGTTAAGTGGTAAACGTGTAAATTCTTCACTAAAATTACTGGTATCCAAATCATTGTCTATTTTTGGTTTAAATGGTGAAGGTATTTGTTTTTTTGCTAATTTATCCCAGTCAATTTTCCTAAAGAACGGATGAGACTTAATCTCTGAGGCGTTTGCTTTACTTCCACCTAAAAAAATTCAATTATATTTGTAAAATTTTACGAAATTTTTCCAAATAATTAAATTTACCTAATCTTTTTTTAGGATCCTTAACAAGTAATTTTAAAATGAAATCTTTTACATCTGTGCCTAATTCTTCGGGAATTGGTGGTTCATTTTTTAATATTCTTCTAGAAATATCATGTTGGGAATTTTTTTCATCTATAACTGTAAATGGTGATGCTCCTGTTAGCAATTCGTATGTGAGTACTCCCAAAGACCACCAATCAACGGCAGTGTCATGACCATTGTTTCCTCCTCTTACAACTTCTGCAAAATGTAAAAAAAACTCTTTTTTTAAAAAAATAAGGAAATACAGAGGTATGAGAAGAGATTTTGAAAAAAAAAAAAACATTTTCCAAACATTAAACAGTAATTAAATTGAAATAAGGTAAATCACCTGGCGCCATGTATTCAAGCGTTCCACAAAAACTATAGGCTCTTTCATTGGACCCTGGTGTAAGTTCTTTGGATAAACCAAAATCAGTCAGTACGATGTGCCCACTTGCATCTATTAAAATGTTTTCTAATTTGATATCCCTGTAGATAATTCCTAATTTATGCAATTGTTCTAAGGCTAAGACAACTTCGGCTATGTAAATTCTAACATGATCTTCTGTGAAATGTTCATTTTTGTATAAATGAGTAAATAGTTCACCGCCACTGATATAATCTGCAGAATAATATAAATATCAATTAATAATACATATATTTAAATATATAAGTGATGCTTACCCAAAATCAAGTGCAATTTGGATTCCGTTTGAAATGCATAATGCATTCCAACTAAAAATGGACTTTGGCGTATTGCTTCAAGAACCTAGAAAAAAAAATGTGATTTACAAATAATTGATATTATATATTCATAGTTATTCAAACAATTTGCTTCATACTAAAAATTATAATGTCAACAATAAATAAAGTTCATTTCTTTTACTGTACATACTAAAAACAAGAATTAACGAATTAAAAGTTCTACAAATGAATGTTTTTATGTGAATATTTGGCACCCTTCAATTCTGTAACAAAACAATTTCTGTTCCGACGCCAAGTATGCTCATGGCGTAGCATAAATAATATTATTGCGACACATCGTAGATCTGATATGTAAGAGAAGAGCGTGAGTTGAAAATAAGAGCCGCGAAATTCACAAATGATTTTATCAATCGTAGAGCGAAAGGAGGAAGTCAAACTATTATTGCAATTTTGTCAATGTATTTGATTGCAATCGACTGCTAAAAATAAATAAAAAAAAAAAAAAACATTAGGTTCAGAGTCAAGTGAATATAAAATTTCAAGAAAAAAAAATCCTGTTGCAAAAAAGTAAAAGAAAAAAACAGTATCAAACAGTATCAGTATTTCTTAAATTTACCAATTCTTTTTACTTGTATGAACAATACGCAAAACAATATTAATAGACTGCCAATTTTACATTGTGAAATAAACAGAAGAAAAATGTTTTCCCTTCGTACTCATATTCACTTTTGTTTACTTTGAATTTCAAAACCCGTACTAAAAGGGAAATTTTTCTTACAACATAAAAATTTAATGTTTTTAATACATCGTAAACTACTCATTCCTTTACATATTTTTTTGTCAACAGAACAATCCCCATCGGAATTATAAAATATGTAATGAATAAAATACAATACTAAAAAAATTGAACTTCATATTGTTCAGAATTCGAGGCATACAAAATTTGAAATACTTAATTTCGGTTGTTACATTCAAAATCCCGATTATCGTACATTATAGTATAGTATGTCGCTGTATTAAAAAAAAGATAATTATCAGAAAGAAAAACCAGCTTCAAAGAAAATTTGGTGAAAGTGAAAAGAAAAAGTTTGAGAACATCTGTATTTGATCGAAAATGGAATGTTAGAAATGGTAATGTTTTCATTTAGCGAAAATTCTTTTCTCTTCATTCTTCTACACAATTGCCAAGCTTCCTTATGGACTTTGATTTACCGTGACTCGTGAGGTACCGGTACCTTCTAACGGGAATTGAATAACTTGACCGACCGACTGGAATTTTGAGTACATAAGATTTAACAGCAAAAAAGAAGAAGAAGAAGAAGAAGAAGAAGAAGAAGCAGATAAATGCAGCCATCAACCGTGGATTCGAAGGTAGAGCAATGTCTTCTTTTTGTTTCATTTTTGTTGCCGCTCCGGACGTCCTCTAACCTTTTTCTTTGAGAAACTTAAGCAATTCTTTGCAACTACGTCTGCGCATGGGTATCCAGTGAAATTGGCCACCTGCGCACGAAGAACTTACCACGTCTCCGCAATTGCCCCAACACAAACAATGGCGGGTTCGGTTGTGTTTTGTGGCATTTAAAAGTAAATAGTAATAAAAAGTGTTAAAAAAAAAAAGGTAATCACTGTTGTATTTACCTGTCTTTCTGTTTTAGTATGCTCCGCTGTCTTCTTCTTCGCCACGATTGTTGCTTTCTTCAGTACTTTCATCGCGTAAAGCGTTCCATGGTCATGTCCGCCCCTCTTCCGGACCAAGTACACTTTACCGTATGCTAAAAGTACACGAAATATGAAATTTTTTTCTTAGTCAATTTCTATTTGACTGCGAACAAAAAAGTACATGAAATTACAGTAATATTTTTTATACATAAATAAAGGAAAAAAGACTCACCTCCAGTACCAAGGACTTTAATCACATCGAAATGAGACATATCAACCCTATCTTCTCGAGATAGGTTAACTGAAAAAAAAAAAATTTTTTTGATTAAAGCTCTAATTTGTGTAAAATATAATTAAACTATTTATATTATTTTTAAATTTATTATTCAGCTCAATTTGACGCCACCTATAAAATTTCAATGGGGTCAAGTCAATTGCAAAGTTTCTTAAATTTGTATTGTCATCCAAATCGGGGCTTTGAACTTATTGTCTTAATTAAAAAGACTTTCTCATTCAAATTTTGCCAAATTCATTTTAAAATATATTTGAATTATACACTGAATAAAATTTCGTGTTACTTGTTGATGTATGTATCTGTGTCTGTTTGTCTGATAACGCTTTAATAAAGACCGCTTATGCACAGTAATAAAAATAATTTGTGGCCACGTACGAAATCCTGATGTGCTAAATATTCATCATTATCAATAGTACAATCAGCGTTGTTTGCAAATTACCATCATATCTTCTGTTCACACAACGTTTTGCTATTATACAATAAAAAAATGAATGATTTAAAATTATAAATTGACTGCAGCAAGACACGATAATTTTTAGTTTGAATTTGAAATGATTTTCCGAAAGTTGCAACATTTTTTAAACCAATTCCGTCTTTTTTCCAGCGAATGTTTTTTGCATGTCTTGCTATTTTTAATTTACCTACAAACATTTAAAATGGGAATTTCTATTGATTTTTTTGTGAGTTGCTTTTAAATAACAACATTTATTTTATATAACGCCTATATTTAGAGATTGTTTCTTTATTTAATAATTTAGTAACGAAATAATAAACAATTAATATTTGAAATAATTTAAAGTGAAATTTAATTTAAATTTTTGTTTTTTCGATATTTTAAGTAGGTACATAAAATTGTCTTTTCCTTGACCAGTTTTTTCCAAGGTTCTCCTCGTGCTCAATTGTCATGAAAAATATTATAAGTTGCTTTACAAGGAAATATTCTTCATTCCTACTTCCTAGGAAGTATAAAAATCGTTTATGAAAGGAATACCTTCACAGAAAACCAATTTACCAGGACATTGCGTGCAATTGACCTAAACTGTCTCAATATTTTTCATCAAAAGGCTCATCCTTCTCTAGTTTTGTAACTATCTTTTCTAAAAACAGCCTGACATCGATTATTAATATCAGGTCAATAATTCTCCAATTAAATTCGACAACAGAACCAAATTCCATGGGAATCTTAGGAAGCCTTATTATGTTACAGTGGTTAAAAATACCGGAAAACGGAAAGCATTACCGCACCAAAGTGCGGTAGGGATGGGAAAACATGTCAGAGGTGTGTTATCATATTGAAATTTTCCGCTTACAGAAAAAGCAAAACAACCAGAAAGAGTTGATGAATTGCGTGTGTCGTTCATTCGACATTGGTTGGGGCTGATATTGCACAATTACGAGCGGGAGGGGAATGCAACACAGCAAAACTTAGCGTTTAGTTGAAGAATAACATTTTCTTAGCCCACTTCCGCTTTGCCATTCTTTGCGGGCGCACATATGTGGTGGGAGGTAGTCATTATAATTTGCGCTTTTATGTAATGCCGAATCGACGCGACGTTAACGCAAAGCATCTATCTTGAATTCTTGATACCCAGACCCTGTGCCCATAGGTGCGCGAAGACTGTTTACTATATAAAGCGGGCGATGTTGTGCGAACGCTCGTGGCGGCCTTGAACTAAATTTCCACTTGACAAGCAATCGGAAAGTGTGCCGCGTACTCTCTCAATTTTCCACGACCAATATGCATCGCGGCCGCGCAATGTTCCATGCATTACATCTCTGCTGCGGGTCTGTGCTCGAAGGTGGAATAAACGACGACGACAAGACCGATGCAGATGAAAGGGACATGAGCACGTTCACGTAGTCCCCAACATCCATGTTGGAGCACCAACTGGCCACCGACGGACGGGATAAAAGAGCGCCGCCAATGCTCCCCAGCGACCTCACCTTGTGCATCTCATCTGGCAGTGATGGCGCTTTTCGCCGCTATGGCGGAGTTGTCTGTGAATTGGGTTAGAAGCGAAGCTTAACTGTTCTTGCTGATGGATGCCAGGGGAGGAGGAGACGACATACAGCCAGTTGGACTTTTCAATGGAGATGTTCTGATTCGTTGAGGCGCAACAGGTGCAAGTGAGGAGGAACTGAACGTAACTGTTTCACCGGCAATTTTGTTCAGCATCGTCAACGTCATCAATTGTTTAAATCACTACTCACTCGAATTGTATGCGTTCAACATAGTCCTCCATTGACGCATCCCAGTCAATGAGAACTCTTTCAAAATACTGAACTCATCTGGATCCAATAACGAGCATATGATGATGACGCACGGTTTTATTGCATTCCATTGGACCACTCAAATGGGTGGATAATTTCCTCGTAAGCGCTTGTCTAGTGATTCAGACGTATTATCCCCATTGATTTTAGTCCTTCTGAGGATAGTGACTATTGGCAATTTCAGTACATACAAAGATTTTTTTTTAAAAAAAGGGGAAATAATTAAAATGGTAAAATGAGACAATTTGTTCTCCTGTAAAATGGCGTCTTATTTCTTTGTGTTTTTATACACAAAAAAATAAAATAAATCAAATTAAATTTGTTAATAGAAATGACGTTGCAATTAGCAACCAATGTCTTTATAATATTGTTGTTCAAATTGTTAGAGTGGTCATACTTCATTTGAGTAAACACTTGCTACAGATTTAATTATCACAGCAAACTGTATCTGTCCGGAATTCGTGCTGCGTCTTAAATCATTGCCAGAGACTTGCGAGCAGATTATCCAGTTATTTCCAATCCCGGATAATCCCCTGAGTTCCGTTCTGTGCTCGAGATTTGTCTCCCCAAAGCATAAATCGAACCGATTTGACCCACATTCATGTTCCTCGAATGACTTTGAAAACTGAATTGAGTGGCGGACGCGTGCGCGTTGCACCAAAGCGCATTTGTCCGATACAAAATGCACCGCTGATGATGTTTGTTGTTTTGAGCATCTCAAGTGTATTTCACGACACGGAACTAATTATGTCACAACACCGCATTTTCCAACGGGTGCATCGAAGTTGTCAATTTGCTTAGTGCAACACCAAAAACAGCATTCGATCGAGGAGAAATTTACTTTTCAGTATTTTCAGTTGTTCACTTTTTCCAATCATTACTTATTGGTTTTTTTCTAGTTTTTTTTTATTGTCAATGCGTTGGGTTGGTTGTTATTGAACAACGTAATTAATTACTTACCCTGCAATGCCAACTACTTGGTAAGTTAATGTCAGTGGAAATACGTTGCTAATTGTCGCTAAATGCAATCACAGGAAGTCTTCGGATCTATTGAGAAATGCCTAGAGTCTAGACAGCATGGAGACTGTTAAACTTTGATAATGCGCGCCATTGCTTTTCCATACGCCATTTTCTGTTACAACTTCTATAATTTTTTTTTTATTTCTGTTGTCGTTGATTTTCTTTAAGTCACACACAACAGTGCTCTAAGTAAGTTTGCGTTTTAATTTGTTTTTCAAATGCGGATGTGATGCAGTGTTATTATCTTTTAATTACCACAAGAAACAAATGATTTTTCAGATTCATAAATGTTGTTTTGGTTTCTGATAACTGAATTATCATTACTGATTTCAATGTTTTTGTGTTAATACATAAGTGATTTTTTATTAGTAAAGCCGAAGTTTGAATTACAACAACAACAACATTCCATATTAATGGATGTTTCATGTTAAATAATCGTTAATATTGAAATATGCATAAAAGAATGTTTAAGTTTAATATTCAACGAAATAAAATAGTAAAAATGAAAGCATTTTTTTTTCATCTTTAACAAATATTATTATAGGTATGCGAACGTTGATCGTATTAAAAATAATTTGTAAAGATGTTAATTTCAAAGATCAATAGATGATGTGAATTTTGCAAATGTATTTCGAAGAAGCCGAATGAGGTCAGAAATATTTTCTTGGGAAGGCCATCTCCTATTTTTTTTAAATACATATTTTGCACAACGTGAACATGTTAAGTATTTCATTTTTAAAAAACAGTTTGCTCTTAAATAAAAACGAACACAATATTTCTACATATCCGAAATGATGAGACATTTTTCGTGTTCAAAAGTTTGATTGTTACATTTATACATTGTTACAATAATATTTACTAAAAAGCAAACAAAAAATCAACTACCTCTCTTCACTCCTCAAAGGTTTTTTTTACATTAAAAAGTTTTACACCTCAATGCTGTTATTTTTGATTGTTATGACAAACCAAAAAGCGAGCAAAAGAAAAAAATTTCAGTAAAAAAGGGTAAACAAAATCTGGACAAATAAAATAATCGTGCATACACTAAGCCACCGCAAATTGCGATTATAATCATTGCAACAGTGTCGTAAAAAAAATATTGAAGTGAATGTTTTTCTTATATTTCTTTAACTTGTGTTTAGTTAAAAATCGGAAAATTGCGAATGATTCGGATTTTACTTTTTTCGGAAATAATTTTTCCAAAGGTAGAAAAAAAATTGTTTTTATGCAAACAAAAAATAATCAAAACCCCCTGGCTTAGAAACGTCCGTAAATGTTTGTTTATTTCGGCACGTGACAAAATTTGGCCGTATTCGGGCATAAATAATAAAGCGAAAGTTTCAACTAAATAAATCACATTTACTGCATAAACATTAAACAATAAAATTCATTTCTCTAAATGATTGCATTTTGCTGGATTGGCTGATATTTTACTACCACTACCAGACATTGTTTAAATGTTTTGTTTGTTGAGCATTTGGTTATCATGATTTAGCTGACATTGACGTGAAACACCATTGTACGCTTGCGCACTTAATATTATGTAAGTAAATAAATGTTAAGTAAACAAGTAAATTGTATCGAAGATGGAGCAGAGTCCTCGGCTGAAATTTGTTCCGAGGTGTTGCAATGCAACATGGGCAAGTGGAAAGTTCGCAAACAATTCAGACTTTCTTTTTGGTTGGAGATTCGGGGAATTCCCGGTGAAGCGAGCGCGTTTAAGAAAGGGAATTAGCGTGTTTGTAACCGGAACTGCTTGAAGCAAATGATTTTTTAGTTTCTTTAGAAGTTAGATGAATTGGTTTTTAAAATGATGACATTTTTAGTATAAGTTTTTGTTATTGCATATTTGAAGTTTTATTGTAAAGAATAACAAAGTATCACCATTGTATATGGACGGATAGCATTATCACTGGTTTCAATGGTGATGAACGCGACAGAATTGTTCATCAATTGTTATCAAATAGATGTTTTAATTTTGGCCTTACTTTCGTTTTATTTCTACTATTGGTTTTTCGTTTATAACTTTTGCATCTGACGTTTTGCAACAAACTTTCTTAAAGATATTCTATTATACGAGTTTTCAGCAGCTTCTACTATAATTATAACCACATTCGAGAGATCTGGATTGCAACTCTGTATACTTGTAGACGTTTGTTATAAAGATTTGTTGTATTACTTAAGCAACACAGTGAAGGCTGATATTATTTTTATACAAAATAAATGGTACTCAAATTCTTTAAACAATAGGATACAAAATATAATATTATTCTTCCCCTCAAGTAATACTTTTGAAATTAGATTTAAATTTTCTCAGATTTGCTAACTTTCAACAGCAAAATGTTGATAAATTCTTAGGAAATAGCAATAAAATCTCTGTTCCCCTTCCAATCATTCCACATCAAAAACTTAATAATAATAATGATATTCCACGCCATCAAACTCCGCAGACAAAGTGAAAGTGAGACTTGATGGTGTGAGATGGTTTTCGATAAAATAAAACTCACCTTTGGTACGTATTTTTGAAATTTCCTCAACCTCCAGCTCGAACTGTGTGTAACCGCCGGTACACACCACCGAATCGCTCTTCTCCGTTCTCATTCGTGCCGCCTCAGACGTTTCACCGCTACTTTCACGCTTCGATACCGCTGCATCATCGGAAAGTGGCCGTTTGTCGGCGTCCACATGACAATTGCCATTATTCTTTTCACTAATATCACTATCATCAACTATATTTGATTCTGAATAAAAGTTTGCAACAATTTCATTATCATTAGTTTTAAGAACAAACACAACTTCACTTGTCGATTCTGTATCATTAATTTTATTCAACATTTGATCAGCATCACAGTCTTTATTTTGCTTACAATCAGGCCTCTTTGATGCCTTTGCACTATTATCACATTTCATATTGTTTTCAACAAAATTAAAAGTATTTTGAAACGTTGCACTGCTATATGAACTATTTTTAATGGCATTATTACCGTTATTTACAATTGGTTCAGTTATTGCATTTATTGTTGTACTCTCAGTTGTTTTTGTATTAACCGCATCGTTTGTTCTTACCGTATAGTTTTTACGTTTATTAGATCGAACTTCACGCATATTATTTCTGCGTGATTTTTTTGTGCCACTATCAAAATTAGTATTTGATATGCGCTGACGTCTCGACATATCAGAAATTTCTCCAGTGGCTGCTTTAATTGGGTCAGCTCGTCTTCTAGTTCGACTGGATGTAGAGGACGGATGATAGCTGTTAGCCGTGTTGTACCGATTATAATCGGTAGCATTGTCCTCAAAGTATCCACTCTCATGTTCGGGCTCCTTTCGTGTTGTGCCCATTTTCTGATTTTCCGTATTCGTACTATTGGACTGTTTTACGTAGTTATTTGTGGAGAGAATCTGTATTGAGCACTGTGGTCTGCTCATTTTCATAACCTGATATTTTTTATGTATGTAGCACGTTTCATTCATTTGGATTGAATATTTAAAATTACATTAATATCGAATTCTACAAAATGCTTCGAGTTTTAAAAATTGCACTCAAATCGTTAGAATTAACAAACGTATGTTGTTAAATTAATAAAATTTCGTAAAGAACACTTTTTTTTTCTTATCCATTTTAATATAAACACAAACCACGAGAAGGAAAACGGCGAGAAATTTGAGGATAAATATTTCTAGAAACGAGAAGAAATGCCTTTCACCTGAAGAACACCTTTTAACTCTTGCTGTTCGCACTTCACTTTTCACATATTCATCCAATATTTGATTATTTTTTTTTTATTTGATTTCGTTTATTATCTGTTGTCGCAAACGCCCGGAAAAAGGAAGAAACGTACCACGGAAATATACTGAATAAAAGAAATATAGAAATATATCCGCAACTCCTCCACCGACCGTCGTTACATTCCATTCGATGTGTCAACTGCTCGAATAGGAACTGTCATCCTTATCAGACCGTGATGAAGACGTCATCTAAAAGAAACAAAAAAAACTGTAGGTATATTCCAAAAATTATATTTGTTGCTTTTTTCGCACACAAATTTTTAACACAGAGAAAAAAAAAATTATGGAGAGAAATGTTTAATAAGCACCTCAGTCAAACAACGACTTCTCATTGAAAATGGAAATTTTCACGCGAAATTAAGTAATGTGCTGAGGAGAATTGAGGACACGGCTTTACTTGATGAAAATACAGTTATTTTCTTTTGCAACAACTTCAACTTATGATTTTGTATTTGTTGCTACTTCTACTTTAAAAAAATGAAAAAACAAAAGCCAACGAAAATGAGTATTCAGTAAAATGAATACTACAAAAATCAGCATAGATTTCAAGATTCGGCATTGTATTCGTAAAACCGTATTTGGATTTGGATCACAACCTCAGAAAAAGCTGAGAAAAGAGCGAGCTGTGTGAAATGGAAGAAATGAAATCAAGTAAATAAACACGCACACGAGCCAAGCCAAGCTACCACCTTTGGGAACTTCCACTCGACCAGCTCCACAAGTTTACAGATTTTGCATTGCCGCTCTCTTCGCGATGTCTATATAAACAATATATAATTCTGGCTTGCGAGGAGCAGCCATTGTATATAAGGCCCCCCAAGAGAGAGAGCTGCCAGATACAAAAATTTACCGGCACGTGTAGAGATGTCCCCCTCTTTTCCCTGTTAATAATATTACAATGCAGAGAGCCCCAAAAAAACAAAAAAAAAAACTTTTACTTTATTGTGCAATCTATCGACATTAAGTCCTACATTTTGGTGGCAGAGATATTAAATTGAGTTTTGCAAGAATTGTTTTATAAGTTGAGATTTTAATTCAAGTTGATAGCTTTCGTTTGGAGGTCAGAACCTAAATGGGTCATTATTGTGCAAATTTTCAATGGCACAAGCACACCTGAAAAAAAGAGTTACTTTTTAAATAAAATTTTGCAAACACATGCAATAATAAGTCACAGCAGAACACAATGTTTCAGGGGAAAAGTGCATGGAAACGTGTTTTCCTTAGGAACGGAAAATATTTTAACTGTTACAGTACCGCAAACGTTCCAGTTTTGAATTTAACAGAAACAGTTGGTTTAGCCCAAAGTTTCTAAAAAAAGTGACTATATTTATCAGTACAAACTCTTCTTCACATTTCTTTCGTTTTAGTTATACTTATGTGCATACTTCAATATTTAATTTTGAAATTCAAACATATTTTAAAATGGCAATAAACAAAGTACATTAACTAATTACAATATAATATGAAAATTTCCAATCAATTTATGTATAATAAATGGTTCCAGAAGTTCAAAAGAGTGTATCCAGTGCCCAATGCAATACTTTTCTATAGTCGAAGATTTAATCCAGACTTAATTCTTATTGTTTATTTTTACACTATTTCTTGTCAAAATATCATTATTATCCCAAAAAGCCCATTCAAAAGTTGTAAACATGAAGTTATGGCCAGAAACTTATCTAAATAACCTGCAAAATTGTTACTATTAGACTCACGAATATTGCAAATTAAATGGAATGACGATTTTGATAATGAAAAAATTGTTGATCTGCGAATAACCCGTTTCCAGGATAGCTCAATCAAAACACAATACTAAATTTCAAAAATATATTTCAAATCTTAGTTTCTACATTTTTAAAGCATGTTAGTAACTGAATGTTTGGTGCAAAAATTGTCAAAATTATTCCTTTTCGTCAGCTGAATCGCTTGATGAATCTGCTTCCACATTAACTTCCGGTGAATATCTTCCAGCGACAATTCGCTTCTCCTCATCTTCAATTTCACGAATTTTCCTTTTAAGCTGAGCGATTTCCTGTTTTTGAATTTGTTTTTTCTGTTCCATTGTGAAAATATATTCCTTTGCCTTTCTCAAAATTTGATTTCGACTCTGTTTTTCGCTTTTCATGTTTGGTAACTTATCTCTTAAAAGTATGAAACACTCCTTTATTTGATCGCGCCGTTTCCTTTCCAATGCATTATGATGCGCTCTCCTTTCGGCATCTGTTGTAAATTTACGTTCTTTACCATGCTGCATCGAACCCTTTTCAGCCATACTATCGGAGTCGTCATCTTCATCACTGTCCACAGATATATCTTCATCTAATTCCGTCATGTTTTCTTAGTTCAATTAATTTTCCCCCTTTTGATTTTCAAAGATTTAACCCGGCCAATTTGATACTGAAACAATAATTTATGATTCTGTATATAATTTGGAAAACAATCAATTTTTAGAATCGTCTATTACATAAAAATTTTTTTAAAAGCCGACATATAATAATAGGATTGAAAACTTCTGATTTTAAATATTCTTACTTTAAGTGGAACAAGGTACCCTTTAAATATATATAATATGTATAATATTATACAAATTTGCAATGAACACATGGAACAAAAAGTAAATGTATAATTTGAAAATATTTTTCTTCTAATATTTTTATTGTGTGTCTCAGTTTCAAAGGATCAGCATGGTTCCCACATTTCTACTTTTCCAAAACTGAAATTCATCAAAAATTATTTCTTATTCTTCACATTTTGGTTTCATTACACCACATTATTTCATTTTAAAATATGAACACAAATAAGAACAATTAATATTCCACCTCAATTCTACTAAATAACAAGATTTTGTTAAAAAAAAAAAAAAGATAATTTTTCTGTGGCTTTAATTTAGTTCTGATAAATACAAACTAACCGGTCCGGATAATCAAGTTCTTACCGTAGATGCCGACATTTGTATACACTCTCGTACAACATAAATACACTACAGATTTTTTTTTTAAAAAATAAATAATTCTTAACGCTTCTCAATTTGAAAATGTTCTTACGTTATTATTAATTCCCAGCAATGTTGAAGAACAATTATTCAAAGACGTGCTTAACGAAATGCTTAAAATATTTTGATGATAACCAATATTTTCGATTTATTTATATGTATTTAGAGAATAATAATTAAACTTTTCCATTACAAATTAATCATGTCGTTATAATGTATACATAATTAGTGGTTCATACTTCATACACACGACCACGATTCCAAAGCGGATCTGACTGCGCAGTCGCCCTGTGCTCAGCTCTGTCTGGCAATTCTTTTTTTAAATTTTATTTTAACTCAAGCATATTGACGATAAACAAAAAACCTACACGGATTTGCTTCATGCACTCGAATATACATGTGCAAGAATACAGATCATAAATTTTGTGAGGATATTTCAGCGATGTGAAGAAAAGAAACTTTCTGCAAGTTTTGACTCACACTTGCCATATAGGATTTTTTTTTTTAAACCAAAAAATTATAAAAGTATTTGAAATAAATAAAATGAGCACCAAAAGAATTATTCATTTCAGCAAGCGAGATGAATACTCGGAAGAATAGAGAGAGATATATACCTAAATTTTTTGAAGAACCTCTGTTAAGGCTAAATTAGAATTTCGTGCGAGACACGAATTTCATATTGTTTGTCTCTTTAAAAGCGTTGATTGGACGAAAAATGTGTGTTATGAAAAAATCCATTGTTTTCTCAGTACTCTTCACAGAGAGTTAACAATTTTCCATGTAGCAATGGCACGTGTAACCATGACCTATATTTTGAGGCACAAAGCAAGTGCGAAATTTTCGATAAAATTATTAATATAATAGTTATTTAAGCCTCCCAATTTATTGCGGAAATTTGATAGCAAAAAGTAATTCCAAGACTTGTAATAACTTATCTAATGAACTTCATACCCAAATTTTATTTAACAAACATTGCACTTAGCACAGATCAAACTTACAACCTCCACCAGTCGCCGGCAAAAGTTAAGTACGTTCACGGGCCATCGAATACAAAAATTCCGCAGGGGTATTTAGGCAACAATTCGAAGAAAATTAGACAGAAATTTAAAATATGCTTCCACTAATTGCATTCCTCAAACATTTGGTGCTTAGCAAACGACATTTTCCTAACATAACATTTGATCATTTTCCTATCAATATTATTTAAAGTGAAAGATAATCGCTTGTTTAATTGCTTTGATAAGAGAATGACTAATCCTTCTGTCGAGCCAATAGTGTCCTTCGAGGACAAAAGAAGGAAATCTTCGTCCACAGTAATGGTTTTTTACCAGTTTGGTCATCATTATCACAAAGATAATATTTAACGGAATTCTTGGAATTTTTCGTGCCTATTGTTGGGTGTTTACTTAGTCCTAAATTTACAGTTATTTTAAAAAATTTATTAATTTACAAACACGATAAAATCTATGTACAAAATGATTCATGGTTTGCTTTCAATAAATTTAATGTTTTCTGTTTTTTAAATTTTTATTGAATCATATCAAAATCAAAAATTCTTCTTTTTAAATTAATGGAAACTACATTTTTTATGTTGGCTCTTTAGTACAGATTTCAAACGAAAAACAATTGGGATGACGCATATATCGGCCTAAATTTATCTGAACGCATTATTTTTTTCGTCAGGAACAAACAATTGCTAAAATATTATCTTAGCTCTGTTTACAACGAAACTGCAAATAATAAATATCCTTTCGAAATATTTATTCTTTACAAAAAGTTCTTTGGCCGCACATTTTGAAATTTTTCTTGGATGTGGATTTTCAACCGAATGAACAGGTCGATAAACTTAAATCGCCTAAGTTTCATGATTTTAAGATTCACTGACTAAATTTTGGTGCTTTCATGGTCACATTACTTGACATCTGTCACTTATCAAATTTCAAATACACAAGCAACTGCGCCTCCCTGCACCGCGGAAGACAGCAGTGAGCAGACTTGTGAGTTGATTATGCGAAAAATGCATCGAATTTCCAGACAATGGCCACTCTCAGACTTCTTTCCCAGTCGGCTTAAATAAATGTTGTCGACTTACCTTGAACAAGCTGTCGTCTGGCCACCGAGATAAATGTAAATATTCCGCTTTTTTTTCTTGCAAAAATATATTGTTCTAACTGTTCATTTAGTTATTCACACATTTGTTTTTAATGTATTTATATTGCTATTAGTATTTATTACACGAAATTGTCACTAAGCAGATATTTTTGTGCGTAGCGCAAATAGGTTATGTGATTTTTTGACAGCAATGTAAATTTTCACTTATTGAAACTAATTAACACTATATTCAATATTATCACTATACACTATTTGTTGAATAACTTGACTGAGTGAAAACAAAGTAATTAGCAAAATGAGGAAACACACTCAAGTGTAGATGTCCACGTCCAAGCAGTCGAAGTGCGTAGTTATTTTTAAAAATGGCTTTCTTCAATGGCAATACACATGCAAATATCAAAAGTCAACTGCTGTTAGGGCTGCCATACGCGCCTGATGCCCACTTGAGGTGTTTTTCTTATTACCACATCTACAACCTACAAATGTCCCAATATTATTATAAATTTTAAAATTAAATGATAATAAAAATTGAAATGAGGATATTCAAAAAATTCCCATTGGAGTACCGAGTTTAAGACCTGTATGTAGACTGCATACTAGCGGTTAAATTCTTTATATTCACTTAATGCTATTATTTTCAATTACATTTTTATTATTTAGTATTCATTATACGTATTAAACTTCATCCATTGAGCCCTACGTATAAAAGACAGGAAATGGAAATAACAATTTACTACGTCCTTTAAAAGTTTAAAACAACTAATAATATCCTGAAATAAAAAACCTAATATTTAACAAGAATATCATTAACATCTTTCCTTCGCAAATTGGGGACTTTACAGTCTGCGGCTGGATATCCAACAGGCAACAGTACAAGTAATTTCTCATTTTGTGGGCGGTTCAACAAATTTCTCAATGCTGGTCCACAATTAAGAGGAGTAGTGACCAATGAGTTCAACCCTGCAGCTTGTAGAGCACACAATAATATTCCAGTGGCAATTGATACGGATATTTCATTATAATAATGTTGCTTCTTTTTTCCGTCTTGTCGCATGCCATGAATTTGTTTAAAAACCAGAATCAAGTATGGCGCCACCGTTAAATATTCTTTAACATGATGGGTTTTTAATGGTTTTAAATCTGCTGTCCATTGCTTGTGCATTCTTTGGCTGTAATTCAAATATTCCTCGGCTTCAATTATCTCCCGAATAGCAGCTTTTATAGTTGGATCAGATACAGCGCAAAATGTCCATGGTTCGGTGTGTGCTCCACTTGGAGAGGTCCCGGCACATTTTACACAATCTTCAATAATTTTGAATGGGACAGGCTTGGAACTGAAATATCGCACACTTCGCCGGTTGCTGATGATTTCGTAAAACCTTTTTGCGCCTCCTTCTAGGATCACTGTGGCTCCCGGAAAAGGTACATGATCTTTGTCTTCCAATGCTGGTGTAAATTCATCTTCCTCACTATCAATTTCGTTAGAGTACTCTGGAACTGAATTAAAACTCTTAAATGTTATCATCTTCCAGAGGCATTACTTGCCTCCGATATATTCTTCTCCATCCAATTTCTGTTTTCCTTTCACTACTTGACTTTTAGAATTTGATTTTCGATTTAATTTGAAATATGCAAAGATCAACAACGTTATAAAAGCTGGAAAAGTAAATTGCCAGTAATCTATTATTAACGATCGTCCTGTGAAAACGCTCATGATTACTGCAGTGACCAAGAGAAACTAATCTTAGTCTTCAAAATGTAAGCAACCCACTTTGCGAAACCGCTGTAGCGAGTATCTAGTGATAAAGGCTCAAAGAGATAAGTAATTCTTAGTTCGCATTGTTCCATTTAACTGATACAATGGTTTAACCTTTCATATCGTTTAAAATTCTATGAATTGCAGTCTTGGAAGCCCTATCTTAACGTGGTATTTATTTCAAGGCCTATGATAATGGTGTAAATGATTTTTGGAATTATCAGTTAATAGTTTATTTTCGATTATTTTTCTTCCCAGTAAATTTTCTAGATTTATTTCTGAATCCCGATTTCTTTCCGAGAGTTCCACGACGTTTTTCTTCCCACTTGAGCTGCTTCTCGGAAGACTTGTCTTTGTTAAAAACGCTTCCCATTGTTCCATGTCCTTTTGTTTTTCCAGTCTCTTCCAACAACTCTGCGAAATCATCTGCCGCAGCAAATAGAGAACTAACGTCTAGAAAGATAATAATAAATATATTGAGAGGCAATTTGATTTTGGATCTTTACCGTCACTATTTTTAAGAGTTTTTCCAAATGATGCCTTCTTAATTCTCTTTGGTTGCGGTTCACTGTCGTTTTCTTCATCGTCATCATCGTTATCTTCAGATAAATCATCATCACTTCCAGACATCTCCACATCTTCATCATTGTCTTCATCTAAACTAACCGAACCTTCCTCATCGCTTTGAAGCGCATCATCAAAATCTTCATCTAATTCCTCTTCACTTTCTGCATTAGAACCTTCATCCCCCCAATCATCATCCATTTCATTGAGTTCCTCGTCGTCATCCTCGTCTTCAGATTTCGTTTTCTTTTTTTGTTTCTTTTTCTTCTCACTGGCATTTAATTCACCGCCTAGTTCTTTCAAGTAATCCAAAGACTCGTCGTCACTGCTCTCATCATCTTTGCTCTTCGGTGTTTTACACAAACCGTCTAAATAAGCGTCAAATTCGTCATCATCAACTTCGTCGTTGTCTTCATCTTCATCTTTAACAATTTGAGTTTTTCGTTTTTTTTCGAGGTAATTAAAAATGAACCGCTCATCTTCAGTGCAGTTTACGCTTGTTAAGCTGCTGACTGGCTTTCCTCGTGCTCCGTGGGGCACATATGCTTTACTGTGCAGCATTTGTGTTGGCTTCGCTTCACCCTCCTTCTTACCATCCAAATTTTTGGGATTCTTAAATGCAAATCGTTCCAAGAAATGAGTTATGCTAAAATCCTTCAAAGGATCTCCATAGTAATCTATTTTTTTGCCTAGATAATGAGAAAATAAGCAAGTTTACATACATTTATGAAAGAACAAACGAATTCTACTCACCATTTATAATACTCTCTGCAAAAACTTTGACTGTTGGGTGAAAATGGTCCTTCAGAAGGTGCAGTTCCCAATTAATAGTAAACTCAGCTCCAGCAAAAGCAGGAATTCTGTGATATGGATCATATTTTGTGGCACCTATATCCGTAACTCTTTTATGGTCATCCTTATAAGCCTTTAAGTAATTTAGAGGACGTGACGAAGCCTTTTTAGTATCATTTTCTTCGGTTTTCACGGTTTCTTTCAATTGCGGACAATTTTCTGAGTCTGATTGAACATCTTCGTACTTCTCTTCTCCGTCGCTATCAAATTTCGCTAGAATGTTCTCTGGGACACTTACAGGCAGTTCCTCACGTGAATCATTACGCGTCAGTTCAGGTCTGAGTTTGAAGAGCTTATTAACAACAATCAGTGTTCCACAAACCATGTTGGAAGGCATATAAAGGGCCAGTTGGACCAACCGTTTCACAAATGCCTTTGCTCTTGGTATATTCCTATCGATGTGGATTGCTCTGTGGATAATGTGCATAAACTGTGAAGCAGTCTTCGTTCCAATGGTTGTTAAATTTAAATCCACAAGTTTTCTATACAATGCATTGTAGAATCGATCATGGTTTTCTGATTTAACAGTGACTACTTGCAGTAGAAGACTGAGAGTTTGAATGGACACCCGAATGTCCGCTAAGTGAACCAAACGGTAAATTGTGTCTTCCATATCCTTCGTCATTATATTGGTACTTCCCTCTGGTGGTTTTGCATCTGCGATTGCCTTTTGCAAGCATCGCAAAATTGCTTGCATTGTTTTGTTATTCACTGCTCCTTTTTTAACCAAAATTTTGAAGAAAGCGAAACATATGTTCACTAGCTTAGTGCATACATCTTGACGACCAGCTGGAGCTATCTGTGCCAAAAAGCACAAGGCGAAATGTTGTGCTTTCTCAGATACATTGTTTCGAAATAGCATTTTTTCTGCCTCGATGGTTATCACACCGCACATGTTCGGATGTTTATAGGCGACTTCTGACAAATGATGCAATGCTTTGGATGCCACCTTATTCGATGGATCACCCAGTTTATTGATCAGCATTGGCAGGAGCATTTGTTCCTTCTCTGGGGAAAAACTTAAAAGTCTCGAAGCAGCAATAATCGCTGCATTCTTATTCTGATCTTGCCCTGTCTGCATTGAGTGCTGAATATTCTTCAAAAATTCTGGAAAATGTTCAAGTGATATTTGCAATGGATAATTCTAAAGATATCTACCAAAATATTGCTCCTTTAGTTCACTTTCAAAATGCCAGGAGGTGTAAACTTTGCGTTTAGTTTCACTCGATATCTCAGTGTTTTTCTGCAATCGTTTCCAATCGGCACCACGCAGAGCAATTGGCAGCAACTTCCGGTGACTGGGGAGAAGTACTTCCATGAAGAGATCTGTGAGCACAGAAATCACATCTGGACTGGTTTTGTTTGATAATTTAGTAAAGCCAATGAGCGTTTCAAGATTTTGCAAGTTTCCCAAAGGATTTGACGTTACTAGAAGAGCACCGGAATTAACTCTGTCCTTTGATGTACCTGTTCGCAATGCTGTTTCCAGCCATTTGCTGTCGGATGGATTCTCTAAATATGCAAAATATTAGTTAAGTCACTCTAATAAATGCCTACCACCTTACTAGCTTTAAAACTTGCAAATTCACTATCAAAACTATTTTTGCACAAGTTCCGTAGTTCAATCAGTTCCCTTTCTTTTAAGTCAAGCACTTCGAAATTTGTATCGAATTCCGCGTGCTGTAAATATTTCACAATTTAGAAAAACATTCGAGTAATAGGGAATGTTATCAACTTTTACCACTTCGAACCATTTCTGGTCATCTTTTTCCTCTTCAGTTTGTTTAGATTTCTGCATGCCGGGGAAAACCTTATTGTATTTTTCAGTTTTCTTTGATTTGATTTCCTCTGCTGAAATAGCTTCGCCATCCTCATCGAAAATCACTTTTTTATTCAATTTTGCTACTCCATTAAGTGATTTCATTTTTAATAAAATTACGATTTGAAACTCACGTGTAGAGTTATAGCTTTGAATTGTCAAATTTTCACCGAGGAAATTTTTAAAAACCAGTGTTTGCAGCATTTTTGGTAACGGGAAATTTGTACAATTTCGATATTTTATATCTGTTATAATAATCTTTCAGTGACAGCAAAACATCTGATGCAATAATTCGTAAGCAATAACAATTGCGACTTTTGATTATTCTAGTATATTTCAAAGGATGCCAGCCCGTAAAAAGAACTCAAATTCAAATGGTTCATACGACAATGATGAATACAGAAAGAAACGAGAACGCAACAACTTGGTTCGTGATTTTGCAATCTTGAAGTTTTTTATAATCACTTTTCTTATTTCCAGGCAGTGAAAAAATGTCGAATAAAGTGTAGTGAAAAAGTAAAAGACACTCGGGGTCGAATAAATGCTTTAAAAGATGAAAATATGGAACTGGAAAAAAAAATTCTATTGCTCCAAGAAAAAGTTCAAGGTCTCAAGGAACTCATACTGAAATCTGATCCAAAGGGAAAAGATAAAGAAAAAATTGATGAGATTTTAGCAGAGGAAAACTAAATTCACTCTATGGGTTTAAAACTGATGTAATTCACTTTATACAGCACCTAGTTTTTAAGTAACAATCGTAATATGTACAAAATACAATTTATTATAATTTTCAGATTTCTCAAAATGTTCTTCACTAATTTATTCAATTCACAGTATATTCATCGCGTTCTAGTAAATTATATACATGTACACAGTATGTTATAAATTCATCCTAATATTTATCTTATTGAAATTAATCAAAAGATCAAATTTGCTAAATATTATATTACATCAAAATTTGAATTTTCAAAACTTTTCCACAACCGTTCGAACTCTTCTTCATATTCACTAACTAATACTTTGTTTGCCGTAATAATTGTGTTCTCATAATTTGAAGAAAAAGCGTTAAAAGTCCAGTTCAGGGAACCATTTAATAGAATTGGTGTCAAGTCCTTATCATCTGTATTTTTGCGGTGAGCTTTTTCTTTTCGAGCTGCGGGTCCGTCAACTATACAAAATTTGTGGTGCATTAGTTGATCTTCGATATCTGGACAACGAATCGGAATGCCTGCTTTATACAGCGTCATAATTTGTGCATTACTGGAATGCAACATGCTCTTGTCGGTAATAATTCGCACTTGCACACCTCTTTGCATTGCACGCTTAAGAGCTTCCGCTAATTGAAATACGGTGAAAACGTATATGCATACATCAATCGTGTGGCGTGCGTTGTCTATTAGTTCAGTGACTCTATTTAAAGTATTCACGTGACAATATCTCGACTTGCATTTAGCATTGGCTTTGTGAGATTTAGCACACTTTTGAGTTAGTTCATTAACCCATAGCACTTCCTCGGCCACGGCGTCTGCATTTCTTTTTTTAATCCTTGCTTTCCATAAGCGATAATATTGGAATGAAAGTTCCGTTGAAGCGCCTAACAGTATCGCATAACCACAGAAACGAAGAATTTTGTGCCCCAACATGTCTGAAATTACATGAACAACTTTAGTTTCTTCTCAATAAACTTATCCTAACTTAAATGAACTGAACCTTACACTTACTTCCATAAATTCCTTGTTTTTCACTTCGCTTTCACGCTTCAATTGCAGATCAAACAAAATCACCCGCCGAAACCACGTTATCACTATCAGAAGTTTACAAACATTATTCTATATGTTATACTGTTATACTGTTATGTTGACAATTTCCCAGTGAGTCTGTTCGAACTGCACTTTTCTTATCTTATTTCTTAATTGTACATCGGAATTTTAAAATTGATTAATTAAGTACTGAGTCAGCACGAAATGCGGAGTATTTTATATAAACGGTAACTACATAATTAATAAATAACTGTTTTAAATATAAAAAAAAATTAAATTTCCTTCAATTCTCTCCTCGAATCGGAACGCACTCTACTTGTTGACATTTCAAATTTAAAACCGCTTGCAAGTTGCAAACTGTGTAAATACTTTCAATTTATAAGGAACATAAAAGAAAAGGTATGAAATATTAAGAATACATAATTGAAATTATAATTGAAATGTACTTTTGTTTACATTATACATGAGGAAGTATTCCATTTTATCACATTCGTTTTCGAAGCGACAGGTGCGAAATTATATGAATGTTTGCATGCACCTTTTCTTTACAAAAAATCATAATCATGTAATTGTAGTCTGTAGCACAAATTCATAAAATTATGAGATTATGACATTTGAAGTGTAAAAAGTAATACATTTTCAATTGAACTATCTTTTAGGGTTCCTCCGATAAATGGATTCCTTAAAAGAGGACGAGGATTTAAGTCTAATCGCTGGAGCGATTGTAACCAACGCAATGCAAATTCCGAGAAGCATTTTTTGTCCTTTTTGTGCTGATGAGTACTTGTTTGAATTTACGATGAAGGATCACTTGAAACGAAAACATTCGAAGGAGTTAAAAAAAAGAATGAAAGCCTTTGATTGCTTAGAAAGTCTCAGTGACGAACAAAACTTCAAATGTCCTTATTGTCAAGCTGTATTTTATTTTGGTGATCTTTTAAGTAAACATATAGCAACCAGTCATGGTTTTAGTGTGCTGCAGCATTGGTTTAAAACAAGGAACAGCCAAGATTTTCAAAAGGGCAGTGAATCGAGTATAGTATATGCTCATTGTACTCCGGATGTTTCCCAGATGTTTGATGGTCTCCTGACTGTAAATGAACAAACCGAAATTGATCCAGAACAATCGAGACTTAGATCGATTTTAAAGAAGACTCCTGAAATCAGCAAAAGTGGTAAACACTGTCGGAGTTCTTGCTCTAGAAAGAGTAGGAGTGATATTTTTAAACGTTCTGCATCGAAAAAGCGTGAACTGAGATTCGATCTTTCTCCATCGACTCCAGAGAAAACAGAACGACATATTAATAGATTTTCTATAATGCATCACATGAGAAAAATAGGAAATCTTTTCTCCAAGAAGAAATCTCATAATCTTGTAACAAGTACTCCAATCGATTTTCTGGACGAAGTTGACTCGCTGAAGAGAGACAAGAAGACGCGAAAAAGTAAGCGCACCCAGCCGCTTATGTTTACCTCAGAGCGGTACGGATGCGCGTTTTGCTCCCAAAAATATGACAGTAATGCAAATTTACTCAGCCACTTAAAGGACGAGCATGGCAAGAGGAAGTATCTATTTTTTCCACGCTATCGTTGCGGACAGTGCAAAACAACATTCTTCAGGAATCATTGCCTCGTGGAGCACTGCAGAACAAAACATTTCCTACGGAGAATAGAGTTTTAGAGTGGTCAGGAGCTTCGTTTTCCACCAGTTACCATTTCCACCAAAGCAGAACACCAGACTCGATCTGATGGAAGAGAAATTCATTTCCTACGTTTTGTAAGTGAACTTTTCAATTTAATAATAATAGTATTATTAGTTTTAAGTCTGGTATTATCAATATCAACTAATTTGGTATCGTATTCCTTTAATATAATTATATAAAATCCAAACGAAACCGTGTTCCGCTTTTCGTTTCAATTTGAATAGTAAATTATTTAAAGTCTTTACTTGTTTATAATTTTAATTTTATTCGCTATATCAAATATACAAAAATGCGTATATGTAACAAATAAATACAGTTCCCTACAGTTAATTTATATGCGTTCGACCTTACTGCTTACAAGGAATAAATAAATAAATATAAAATATAAACAAAAACAAGTTGCTTACTAGACTAAGTGTATAATTTTACTAATAGATCCTAACATGATTTTTTGGTAGATTAGAGAATCTCAGTTGCTATTTGCTCTGCCCGAAGAACTACAAAAGCCACAGATTATTTAGTTAGAAATATCAGACTAGTTTTGGCTTTGACTACTCCCTGGATACTAATTATAGTCGCAGCGAAATGTTTACATTATTATGTTTATTGTACCTTTTCATTAGTGTTAATTGGTTACGGTATTTAAATTGTTTGTCATTACTTTCTTTATGAATCTTTGTCAGAGAAAGTTTCTAATTTTACTTGAAATATTTAATTTTTACTTATGATATTTTGATATATTGTTTGTTTTACGTATTATATTATTACAATGAACGTACTGAATAATATTTTAGGAGGATATTACTATGTTCCATTGGGGCCCAACAAAGTGAAAATCCCTAGAAAGAGTAATTGATATTCTTCGCTTGTGTCTAAACTATCGAATTTACAAATTATGGAAATATTAGGCAGGAAAATACATCCTTTATATTTGACTCACAGTTGTTGCCGTTTCTTTTTAAATTCTGTAGAAAATTCGATTTCTTTTTAACAATAATAATTAATTGATGATTTAACTATAATACATTAACTTAAATTGGTTCTCGAAGCTCGGTATTTTGTTGCGTTTATTTCCACTGGAATTAGAATTAGATTTATCTATGTTAAACTTTTAACGTTTTAAAACATACAGTAACCGGATATGATAAGCATTGCATTTTAAAACACTTTCAAATTTAAGTTCCGCTAAACAATGTTTGCAGAAATTAGAAATTTTTAAATAAATTTAATTTGCAAAAAGGTTGTAAACCTAAAAATAAATCGTGCGTGGATTGTAACACTTATCTAATGCTCTCGCGGAAAAGCAAAATTACAATTAAACAAGAACACGTTTAAGTTTTAACTCTTAACAATTGTATTGACTAGAGTTTCGGTATTAAATGCCTACAGTCTATGCAGACCGGTTTGCCTATTCTATAAGACTTTGTGGAAAATTTCTGGAATGTTTCTAAATATCTAAAATTACTACTGTTCATAAATTATAGCCGTGTGATTTCTGAAATCGTTGCGACTCCAGCGTTTCTCGAGCATGAGGTGGCGCTGATAGTTCTAGGCAAATTGGAATAGTATCCAGATCGGCAGTCATGGTTGGGATTAAGGTACTGTATCCCAATGGATTGATTGGTGCCGTTCGCCTTAGGCTCCGCACAATCGGAGGGTGGCTGGCCACTGTCCGGTGCATTGTATGAGTTTATTAAATTTTCTGTTGATTTGGTGGTAGTGATTGTTGTTGTCGTGAGGGTTTCTTCAACAAATTGCGAGGGAGGCGGCGCATAGTTTTCCACATCGGTGAACGTTGAGTAACGACCGTAAGGATTTTTCCGAGGGATCGAGTGTCTCTGCTGGGTGACTTGAAGTTTGATAGTGGGCTTGGGTCCGACAGTGTCCAGGTATCCGTACCCGAAACCATAACCGCCGAACGCTTTTGTTGTTAGATTATCCCAGGATTTCGGTTTCTGAACATATTGTGGTGCACAGATCTGCGTTGAGGGTTGTATTTGAGTCGCATGCAAGTGGTATCGATGTTGAAATGGATATTGCCCAGTTTGCGGTTGCTGTTGCATCTGTTTAGAATTCTGAATTTGGTTGAAAGATTGTCTTGATTTTGTGGAATGTTGTCTAGAAGCTTGATTCTCACTCTGTGGATCCCAGTAGAGTGTGTCCGTGCTCAGGGATGTTGTGTACGATGCTGAACTGTCTGCCGGCGCAAACTCACTGGAAGTGCATGAATGAAGACTACAGTGACTGGCCAAGCCGGAGGTCAGATCAAAGTAGCGAGAGCGAGTTGATTTAGTTTCGCTAGGATGTGCATTAGATGGCTGCTGTTGCTGAGTTGCTTGCGGCTGTTGGGGTTGGGGATGCCGATAGTGGTGATGATGAGTCACACTTGGCGATTGCGCATGCGATTGCGATCGAGGCCGTTGACGATCTTTGCTTTCCTTATCTCTGTGCTTGTGCTTATGATGGTGTTCCTTGGGATGACGAGCCCTGCGTCTAGTTGGCACACAATGCGGGTCACAGCAAGGACTGGCCAAGTCATAGGCATCCAGGCTAGTGTTGTCCCCATTTTTGTCAGTTTGTTTTTTACCGAAATGACCCATGCAGGGATTACAAGAGTGGCCATGACAATGGCGACCAGATTTCGGGGGTTTCTGTGGATCGGGTTTCCTGGGATTTCGATCATCAACCACTTGTTCTGGAACTGGATCGGCTACAACTGGCTGCGGTAGTGGAACTGGATGTCTCTGAATTGGTTGCTGAGGAGCAGCAATGCTTCCGGGACTATCAATTGATCCGGCTCTAGTCAGAATATAGTGATGATCACTTGGACTTCGAGATGGCCCGACACTGATGAAGTATTCTCCACTGCTGCTGGACGTCGATGGCTTCAAGACATACCGATAATGGGGATCCAGATATTGGTATGTCAGCATAAATTGTGCCGGTGGAGGGATTATATTATTCCGTTGTTTCCCAATGTTAACAACATCTTCCGTGGACAGTGTTGGACGGTAAAATGTAGATTGCCCATCACCTTCTAAGGGAGATGTCCCGTTTTCCGCTTCTGTTGGTGAAGTGCTCGCCTTTTTCCGTGCCGGCAAGCTGTGCGTTTTCCATTTACCTTCAAGCAATTCACGTTCCCTCAAACAAACCCTCTCCAGTTCGCTCATCCGTCCTTGTAGAATATTTTGCAATTGTATATACCTCATATGAAGTTCCACCTAAAATTCCGATTAATATTGATATTAGTGTTTAAAACTATCTCACCTTTCGAACGCAATCTTCAAATAGTACAACCATCCGCATACGAGTATCACAGTCTTTGATGAAGGCAACAAGAGTTTTGTGATCAGCCTTTTCCATATCGGTGCCATTGATTGACAAAATAACATCACCTTCGCGCATTCCAGCTCGGTAAGCCGGGCCATCATATTCAACATAGTCAACATAAGTTATCATCTCAATTTCCTGCTCCTTTTTGTAGTGAATGCCATAAGTTTGCAAGGTGAATCCATAGCTTCCACTTTTCTTTTCAACAATTATAGTTCGCCTTCGGCGATCCTCCTCTGGTTTTGTAACAGCAATCCGGTCCGATTTTACTCTTTCAAGCACATGAGTTTTCTACAAGAACAAAAAAACAAAAATGAATTATTTGAAAATGAAAGTATCAACAATCCAGGTCAAGTAAATATAAGCAATTGATAAAGACGAAGTATATTCCAGAATATCGTTAACAGATTTCCTCGAAGGCACAAGAGTTATTTGAAAGCAATTTACGTTTAAGTTTACTTTAGACAGAAAATTCAGACGAAATTAGTTTTTAATCCTTGGGGGCGAAACCTTGTTTCCATGAATTAGTTGTTCGCGTACACAATTCTGCAAAGTACATCTGCAATCCGCAGGGAACACCGCTTATAAAGGAAAGAGGTCAACATGTGCAGGCGGCACTGCAAGCTTCTAATGGAGAATTCATCTATTGATGGAGTTTTTAATAATAGATATAACAATTTCCGTCGATATCCTCGTGTTTTCAACAAGGCTTAATTGTTTGTTATAGGTATAATATAATTTATTTGCTTATCTGAAAAGTTATCAACATAATGCCATAACGATATTAGATTTGCATATGCAATTGAAACTGATATGGATGTACACTAAATTAATGTACACTAAATTAGAATTTCCAATAATCAATAACTGTAAAGGTGTACGAAATTCTTGTCTGAACAACAATAACAACAAGTGAGGGAAGTTTTCTCAACTTTGAATCGATTTGAATGAGGAATTCGGGGCAAGAGGATCTGAAAAGGTTCTTCCTATTTAACATCATCTATATTTCCTATTTAACAGGAAACCAACTCATGCACGAAGGACCTGTTGAGCTCCAAGTAAGTACCCATAAAATCGAAGGTGTTAGGATTCGGAGCAACATCGTACGAGAACACTTGCGAGTTTATTGATCGGTGAACCGTTTCGGAAATATGTTTACGAACTTTAAAAAATGCTTTACACCATCTGGTTTTTTAGTACCTTCAGAGTAGCATTTGTAGCAAGTAGAAGAGACTGATTCATCAAATAAGGATAAGAACCACCCGGATTTTTGTGAGAATAACACTCTCAATTTGCATTTCAAATTAAGCCGATTGCCTTGTGATATGGAATGGTAGAAGAATTTTAATTATATTTCCATATTACATTATTAATAATTTTGTACCCTCCTGTAGAAATGGCACCCATTAAAGGTTCCTTAAAATAGGAGCGGAACTCCTAAAAAGTGTTTCTCAATTAAATTCATAAATGGTAGAAAAACGTGATTAAAATTTAAAATGCGGATGAAATCACTTTTACTTGTTCCCGTGGTGAAAATTAAAGGTGAGGGAGTTTATTGTGTGGTATGGTAATCAACAGTATCGTGACTCATATATTGTTTGTGTTGCATTTTTGCAAAACAGCGAATGCACTCCAAGATTAAAGTGCGTCTGCACGCAACCCTAATCCCAGGTGATTGAGCTCGAAGACGACGATACAATTTGTGTCATTGAGTGTTCTATTTAAGGACACGTGCTAAAATTAACACAGAGTTCAGTTCTGCAGTTTAGTTTTCTATAATTTGTATAAAACTTTTTAGGTTTATTATTTTCCCAAAATAGCAAGTCGGTGTCGGATGTTTTCTCAACGTAAATTAGCGGTTACTTTTGATCAACTGTAGTCATCAAACTGATCGAATCTACATAACTATGGGACATGATGGACATCACAGCTCGTGACAACGAACAATCGACCGTGGATGCTTAATGACCCTCACCATCAGTTCCTCATTGTGATCATTTAAGTAATTGTTACGCACTTCTGCAGATCATTTACATCCGTTTTTACAATTGACTCTGACGGAATCGATCAAGTGGAACACAGACGAAGGGAAAACGAATTGGTATTGTTAATTGAGAAATGTTTATAAAATCGAGGATGTTATGTTTGCACTTTATTCCTTTTTCTGCACAAATTGTTACTGGAATGGTTTATTCATTAACCCGATTGAAATATAAATATGGTATTTAAAATGAAACTGTAAATAATTAAAATACAGTAAGTAATGTTTTATTTTTAAAATAGGTGCAAATTTAAGTGAATTATAAAACAAATCGGGTTCATACCGATGAATCGTCGAGGTCGTCATCGCTTTCATCTAAACACTTTGGCTTTGCCTGATGCTCATGACGATCTCTGGACAAACTTCCAGTAAGACTACCGTTATTGCTGTGATTGGTGCCGCATCCTTCCATTGCCAAGTTTTGTTGGCTGGAAATTTTAGTGCTGCACATTTAAACGTTGCCTACTAATAAAACATCCTTCAAGAAATTACACACTTTGCGGTCATCCGCAGAGAAGAGTACACCTTTTTTTGGTAGTCTATAAATTTTAGTAACATTTCGACTATTTCAGTAGCATTTAATGCACTTTCTGCTTTTGTTTCAAGACGCACATTCACCTTTCGCGACTATTGATTAGCTGCAAAATATAATTGGCAGACAGTAGATGTTTCCAGCTGAATTAGTTAAAGCAGAGTTTGCTCACAATTTCGATGTAGTTTTAAGGTAGATAAAAGGGCATCGTATGAGTTGAGAGAAAAGAGAGGTTTGGGAAGCTCTATAAGGATCAATCACGGTGATTGCGGAACGATTTTTTTAGTTGGAATTAAAAGTTATGATGCTTGATGGAAAACTAAAAAAAAAATTAAATATCTCTGTTGATATTGGGACTGGAGGAGATAGAGTCACTTTACACCAACATTAATGATTGCATTGAACAGCTTGCAGACACATCATCATCACTACCACCGAACACAGATTTTTCAGTTTATATCTTTTCTTTTCTATGTTGGGTTCACACTACAGAGCAAGGAATTCCCGATAGAGACTTATGGCACCTCAGCGACTTGCGACTAATGTTCACATTTTCCCTACACTTTGCAAACTGAAAAATTCACCAGCCGAACGGAAAATGCATCATCAATAGAGCGCACATGTCACGTTACCGAAGTGAGCATGCGTCGTCTCCCCCCAATCGCCAACACTTTCGGTGTTGCAATCTATCCGCTTCCGTTAGGAGGACTCCCCACAATGCCGCTGTCGGAGAATCAATGGGTTCCGGTACATACGCATGAGCGGTGAGCATGACGATAATGGAGGTAAAAAAGTATTGTATGTCTCCCAGTAAATTCTCAGCTCAGTTTGTATTCATCAAATCCACCGCTGAGAAACTGTGCCAAGCGGCATCAAGCAACTCTGGCCGACATTCAACATCATCAGGACCTTTGGTCTCCTTCAGTTACACACTTTGCTGACGCACATAACTCCATTTAATAATCCATTTTTTTATGGCGGCATTTGATCAAAAGAAACAAATCTTGAAATTAAAATCCACGTGAACAGATGCACATGAACTTGCTGCATACCTTCTGCTATATTATACATCGGCTTTGTTTACTGAAAAACATTTTTCCCTACAGCATTATGTTGTGAAACGCGTTTGTGTAACTGTAGAAAGATGAGAAATTGCAATTCTTGTTATTAGTCCCCGATGAATGGATCTTCGCACGTGATGTATGAATTCCACAATGCAAATGATGGGAAATGAAGGCAGAAAAAATTATGCTTAATTACTCAATGGAATGGAAACGACCGTATATACCTACACAATCAGAGCCATGAAAAGTCTGCTCTATCTAATGATGTGTTTTTCGACTACGGTTATGAAAAACGAATTTTATCCAAGGTGAAACCATTTAAACCAATTTCTATTTCATCTCCACTTTACGCCTTGTTTTCGTTACAAATTAATTTGCGGTTTCAAATATGAAACCAAACTTAGTTCAAACATTTTCATTTAAAATTTATTACTTTTAACATTGAGTTTGTTCTTATATTTACTGCAATTAAATTTTAACAGCGCCGTTACAAGAGCCATGAACGTCGCCATTTTGTACCTTTTGGTAAAAATCAAGCAGTTTTTATGAATACGTCAGGTATTCACTTTTTCAATAAGTCTTAATGTTATCGAAATTTTAGATTGCGTTTGGATTCAGTTTATATTATCGTAAAATGAGAAAATAATAAAGTTCAAATTATCATGGAATTTTCCTGTTCATAGCGTTTATGTTCCATGGAACTTATCTTTTTCATGGATAAACGGCTACTCGAACGGATATATCTGCTGCGATTACTTGCAATGTAACGTACATAATATTTTCGAATGCATTTATAAAAATAATTCTTTGTTATTGCAAAAACAGTTCTGACTTTGTGCAGTGTTTATATTATATAAATGTTCATACGTGGCATAAAATAAAATAGCAAAATTTTTAACGAATTCTCATTTATATGGCAGTCCCATGCGGATTGAATGAAATGGAAATGAAGCAAACTTTGCTGGGTTGATGCTGTCAAATTCGGCACAGAAGCGTTGGAGCGGGAATCGTAAACAAGGCATAAGGGTTAAAACCAATTACTTTTTATTTCAATATAAAACAGTCTTATACAAAAAGAAATAATATTTTAATCAGTACAACATGGCAACTGCACCTGCAACAAATGCATCAACTCTTCTACCCTTAGGTAAAAAGTAAATTAAATTCGCATTGAACTCATTAACTATGTCTTACAATTTATAGAGCTAGTGGACAAATGCATAGGTTCAAGGATCCACATAATCATGAAAAACGACAAGGAAATGGTGGGAACTCTTTTGGGGTTCGATGATTTTGTAAACATGCTTCTGGACGATGTTACAGAGTACGAAAACACTTCTGAAGGACGGAGGATTACGAAATTAGATCAGATTTTATTGAACGGGAATAATATAACAATGGTGAGAAGCTTTGTATTAATTTATAGTCGCCTATTTGAAATATATTCCATCCATAGCTGGTGCCAGGAGGGGATATGCCCGATGCATCCTAGACTCCCCTATTAATTGGATTGCGAATGAGAATTGTAAATGTGTTGTATTTTCTAAGAATATTTGTATAGATTTGAAGTTATCATTTGCATTTGGATTTTTTTTTTTGAGTAAACATTTTGAAGAATTGGTATGTATCAAATAATTGAAAATAAAGTTGTAAACCATTTGTAATTTTTATTTTTGAATATTAACTATTGCCTTTTCTATATTAACAAAATTATTTGTAGAATAGAGAAAAATCATGAATGATTTTTAAAAAGTTTTTGCCAACTTGAAGCAAAAAAATTGATTCAAGTGAAATCCCTTCAATTCAAGTTGTCAGATTTCACAGTGATGTTAACAAATGGCCGCTGTAACAAAGTCGTGCTTTAGGAAAGCATCATCATCAAACGATTATCGGTGGCTTGTTGAATAATTTATTAATTATACTCGGGTCAAAAATTTATATTATTCACATGAGTTGTGTGTGTAAAGTTAACTGAAGAATTTCAATTTTTAAAATGACGGGGGATGTACGTAGGTAGGAAAAAATCCCTTGAAACTTGCTGAGGTTATGAGATAGAAAAATTCTTACTGGATTGATTTTTTTTTCAGTATTAGTTCTAGTGATGAGCCAATGGAAGCTAAAAGGTTCAAGCATGATACATCTGGTAAGAAAAAGAAACACAAGAAGCATAAAAAACACAAGAAAAGTTTAAAAGTAGAAAAGGAGCACCGCAGTAGAAAACACAAAAAGCACAGGAAAAAACAGAAGACCAGTGAAACGTCCATGTCAAGTTCATCGGATATTCATGAGGTTAAACAACCAGTGCGCAGAAGTGGATTGGATCAGAAATTTACAGAAATAATGCAGAATGCTAGTAAGGACAAGAATTCGGTTTTAAAAATAGAACAATCAAATGGAAAAACGTTTACTGTTAAGAAGCCCAATATTCCTACGGATCCTTCAAGCTTAGTTGAAGAAATCACAAAAACTATTCAGAATAGAGTCATCCCATCAATGGAGATCGTTTCATCTGAATCAGAAAGTGAAGTGTAAGAATAGTGTAAAACAGAAAAAATATTGTAAGTATCCCATTCGTATATTTCAGTCCTGAGGACGTGGCCAGTCCTGATGTTGCTGTGATCGAAGATGAATTAAATCTGGAAGAACTGATGCAACAGAAGGCTCTACTACAAGCCCGTCTAGGGGCGTATCTGTCCGAATCCGAAGAGGAGCCTGCAAACTCTGAGAAGTTGGAGAAACCACCAGCTAAGGTAAAACTAATCGAAGATCATATCAAGAAGAACGAGAAACCTAAGGAAGTTATTGAATCGGAAGTCATATTACTAGACGATTCCAGCGGCGGAGGTACACCTCCTGCTGTTCAGGAAGTGCCGATTAAGCATGCGGAGAAGAAGCAGAAACAGAGGAGTCGCTCGAGAAGTGCAAGCAAGGCGAAGGAGCGACGAAGTTTTCCTATAAGAAATCGGGAATCCGAAAGACCAAATCGGTCGAGTTTAGGGAATCGACGCGACAATGATAATAGGTTTAAGGAGGATCTACGTAAGGAGATCGATCGCGACAAAGAGCGTCAGTTCTTCCGTGACCGCGAAAAGCGCAGGGAGCAGGATAAACATCGCCAAAATGATAGGTACTTAGAACGGGATCGGTTTCCGGAAAGATCGAGGGATCGAGATCGAAGATCCATGGACAGGGATCGCCGTATGCGGGAGAGAAGTCACAGTAGGAGTAAATTTGAGTCGGATCGTAGGAGAGAACGCGAACGCGAGCGGGAAAATGAACGGGCTAGAGAAAAGGATCGTCGTGGTGGTAGACGTGAGGAAAAGGATAAGTTCAAAGGTTCGCTAAGTGAGGGACAGAAGGTGGACAAGGATTCTAGTAGCGAAAATGAGATTGGTGATATCGACATCAATGATGACGACGATGAGGACGAGGAGAAAATTATTGAGATGAGGAGGAAGAAACGTGAAGAACTCGTCAAGGTAAGGACGATCATTTTTTTTAGAATTGGTTTCCCAAGTAATGTTTTGTTCTAACTTAGAAATTAAGTGCACACAACGATGACAGTAATCATGCCCCATTGTCATCGAATGGACAGAGTCCAGCGACACGAGAACCAACTCCCGAACCCAGAATCAACACAGAAGAGGAAAACTCTTTTGACTCACACACACCACCTCTGCAGACCACACCTCAAACAAATAACGGTGAAACATCTGTAAAGCCAAAGAGCGATTCACAAGAGAAGTCCAGTCCTGACAAAAGGAAAAAGGACGCAAAGGAGCCGGTCAAACGTCCGGAGTGGGATATGTTCGCTGATCAAGATGTCGACTCAAATTACGATGTAATGAAAAACAATTTCATTTCATCGTGTTTAGGTTTTAATTTAAATGGGAAATTTTTTCAGTCTCCTAGCACAATAGTGACTAATAAACATCAAGTGGAAAATCCAGCCTTGACCGACAACTGGGACGATGCTGAGGGGTACTACAGGGTTCGGATAGGTGAGACCCTGGACAATAGATATGTAGTCAGCGGATACACTGGACAAGGAGTATTCAGCAACGTCGTTCGCGCTCGAGATCAAGCCCGTGGAAATGCCAATGTTGCAGTGAAAATTATTCGCAACAACGAAATCATGTAAGTGCCGTTAATGTTGATTGATTTTTAGTGTTTAATTAATTGATTGCTTAATTAAAGGCATAAAACTGGACTACGAGAGTTGGATATTCTGAAGAAATTAAATGACACAGATCCGGAGGATAGATTCCATTGTCTACGGCTATATAGACACTTTTTCCACAAACAGGTAATCATTGACGTGTATTGCATTTCTAAATATTTCTACTATATTCATTGTAATATTCCAGCATTTATGTATGGTTTTTGAGCCTTTGGCCATGAACTTACGCGAAGTTCTGAAAAAATATGGTAAAAATGTTGGTTTACACATAAAAGCCGTTAGAAGTTATACACAACAATTGTTTCTTGCACTGAAGCTACTGAAGAAGACGGGAATTTTACATGCGGACATAAAACCGGACAACATTCTTGTGAATGAGAGCCACTTAATATTGAAACTGTGTGATTTCGGCTCAGCATCGCATGTGAACGACAATGAAATCACCCCGTACCTTGTATCGCGGTTTTATCGGGCACCAGAAATCATTCTCGGTATTCCGTACGAGTTTGGTATTGATATGTGGTCAGCTGGTTGCACCATTTACGAACTATACACTGGGAAAATTTTGTTTAGTGGAAAATCAAACAATCAAATGTTGAAATTTTTCATGGACTTAAAAGGTGAGACGTTTTGGAATTTAATTTTGATAAGCCTTACAGTGGATTGTTGTTGCTTTTCAGGAAAAATACCGAACAAATTAATTAGGAAAGGACAATTCAAAGATCAACATTTTGATCAGAGCTGCAATTTCTTGTATCATGAAATAGATAAGATTACGGAAAGGGTATGTACTTTTCGATGTTTATGCTAGTTTTACACAAAACATACTTTTTTCCGAATGGATATGTTTTTCATGTGTTTTGAGATCTCGAAATTTGTTTAAAAAACACGAATGAATTTTTCTTTCATAAAATAGTTCATATTTAAGATAAGCTGTACTACAATAATGTGCAATTTTATTGTTGGACTCAAAGATAGGTTTTCTCATATTATATGACATGAACAATTTTTTTTTTTTAAATTCTCATCTAGGAAAAGATTGTGGTAATGCCCGTCATAAAACCATCACGAAATCTTCAGCAGGAATTAATCGCTGATCAAAATCTGCCAGATGATCAATATCGTAAGGTGACCCAACTTCGTGATCTTTTGGATACTGTATTTGCTCTGGACACATCAAAACGTATCTCAATCAATCAGGCACTTGCACATCCATTCATTCAGGAAAAAATGTGAACAACAATTGGAACGGTTGGACAACAGTAAAACTTTGAACGTAATTAAATTTACTTTACGTGTTATTTATATTATTCTTGTTTGGTTTTTACAACCAGAAAAAAAAACTTTATAGATATTTTACAACAATAGATCATTCAAAATCGTATTTTAAAAGAAAAGAATCGTGATAAAAGATTTTGTTCAACAAAAAAGCAAACACACTTGAATGATGGTGAATATTTTAAATAAATAAATGTCCTTATTAACCAAAGCAATAATTTTGTTTCAAATTAATAAATTCAGATTATGTTGAATCGAATATTATATTTTTATTAATTATCATGTATTTTCAGAATTGTATCATCGAAGGTATTAACGGCATCGTGATGCGATTGATTTGTGCCGAACTTTTTGGCATTAATCATGAGGTAGTGACTTATTAACAAAACCAAATAATTTTCTCATTATTCTTCCAAATTCGTGCTATTTGTTCGATGAATTTTGTTAAAATCTTCTGAATTATTTTTGTTTTTTAAATAACTTCTGTTAATCTTTTCAATATAACAAATCAAAATAACGTAATTGGAATTGTTTAAAACAAAAATCATGATAAATAGCATTACTTAAATCTCAATTGTTTAACCATTTTGCGATTTATTTGTTTATTTAAACAATGTTGTTCTAATTACGTATTTCGTTTCCAGAGCAACTAATAATTATTGTCGTTGAATTACCACAGATGGATGAAGATTTTCAACAAAAAAGCGTTTATAGAGCTTTTTAATGCTATCGTAAGTAAAGCAAAATAAAAAAAAAAAAATCCTCCAACATTAAATGTACTTTGTATATTGATATGAAAAGTTAATTGATTTTATTCTTTCGACTTTCAGGCAGAATTTGAAAGGAAAGGAAAGGAATAATCTTTAGGCCAGCTCTGAAAGAAAGGATTGAAAATACAATAGAGTTGATTTTGTGCACGTTATGAGGATAAGATGATTTTATTGAGTTTTTATTTCCACACGTTTTTTTTATTTTGTTTGGAAATAAATTTTTAGAGGAGATTGCAAATGATTTTGTTCGTTTTATGGTCTTATGGATCATATAAAAGCAACAGCAACAACCATCAGCAATTTGGAATTCAATGAAAGAGCTGTGTACATTTCATGTTCGCCAGGAATGAATAATTTGTGGAGTTGAAGCCGACGACTGACGAGAAGAAAAGGTTGTTCTGAACGCGAATATGAGCACTTTTTACCAGTGTTAACTTTTTGTTTGTTAGAATTGTAATTATTTATAACGAAACAAATTTAGCGTATTGACGAGCAATAATTGTCCTATTCACGAAATTTTAGATATGTAAAAAAATTTCCTAACAACTTTAGATTTTTGTGATTTCCAGTTCATGTTCAGGTTTTGACAATTTGTAGCTCATGAAAGGAAGGAACATTCAAGAGCACGCCAAATACGGTATGAAGTCGTTTAAATTTGAAAACAAGATTAAGAACAGAAAGAAAACAAAACTCAGATTTAATGCTTATTAAACAATTTATTCAATTAAACAAATCTTATCAACTAAAATCTGCAGGGGCTGGTAATTCCAAATGATTATTTAACGATTCGCTATTTTGTAAGCAATGTGTAGTCGTAGTATCCGTACTCTTTAGAAGCATTTGGACAGTCTTAACCTTCCAGTTGTTTGAAGAAAATGGATCTCTTGTTAATCCAAATGTACTTTCAAAAATTCCCACGCATTTATCCTCCGTGTGCAACGTACCGCAGGATAAGACAAGTACAAGTCCGTGGGCACTCGACCGCCCTTGAACACCTTCATGTGTCACATTCGGATTGAAATGAAAATTAAATTGATCCTTGACACTGCACAGGATCATCACAACATCATTTGCTGAGTCACCATTATGTTCACTGATTCCATCGTTAGCTATTACAAATAATTTTATATTAGCATCGCACCAAAAATCATTCGAATCAATTGAATTTTCATTTAATTTTTCGAAAAACCACTGTGCAAATTGCCGTGCTAACAAATGGATACGATATTTTGATTCTGAAGGTGCCAATTCGTCATTTGTTTTTTGTGGAACTGTCGCGACGTCAGTTGTGAATTGCTCCAATGGTTTCGATTTCCAAAGACTATGAATTTTTCCAATTAATCCAGTTTTTGTGAAATTTTCGCTAACGGGAATTTTTTTGTTGTGCAAATATTTAAATAATAATTCCTTGGTTAAAATACGTTTGTTAAGTATTGACATCACACTTGGTGAGTGCAAGAACAATATATCCAGCGCTTCTATATTATAAACATGAAGCAATTAGTTAATAGAATACTTTTTATTATTATTTATATTTACCTTCTTGAGAATAAACGTCAGTTACATTTTTCGTCATTGATCTTGCTATATGTACAAGAATGTCCGCATCTTGTTGCTGGAAAAAGTCACGTAGCCCCTGCTTTTCTGCTTCCGATAGTGTACCCATTGCTGTTTATCAAATATCAATGCTATTTCTACATCAAATATGTATATTTTGTTTACCAACTGCAAATTTTGCGGTGTACTTGTCATGTTGACATGTTTCTTCTTCTACTAGAATGTGGAGTTTTTTAAGTTCTATGTAGCCAGTATCTTGAATACATTATCATAGTGTTAGCATTAAATTTATTAATTATTGAAATTGATTATAACTTAACATATCATCCACGCTCCATTCAGGAATAATATATTCTTCCAATTTTTTTTTAGCAAATATTTCAATATTCGTAGTCTTCGAACGGAATCTTAATTCCTTTGACAGCTGTCATTGTTATTGTCAGTTGTCATTTCAATAACAATTTCACAATTCGTAATTCGTAAGAAAAGACGACTAAATTTCTTAATATTTCATAATAGTATTCGAAAAATAGTGAAACTGTCTAAACTTAAATAGTAACTGCAAAATTAATCAAGTGTTGTAACTTGAAAAAATTCAGGATTATGATGAGAAAGTAACAAAGTTGAACACCAAAGCAGTCATTAAGTCAACGAGATTTGTTAAATTATATAAAATAAAATATGGCTCACCGATTATTATCTACAGCAAAAGTTCTAGAACGATGTTTTCGCAGTGGCTATTTAAATGGTTCTAATTGTACCTTTAAGGTATAGTGTTTTTAATTTTTAGTGATGACCATTTCGTTCCATTGAAGTTAGCATGTATACGTCTATCTAGATACTTGATTATTTGTTTTCTTTTTATTATATTATAAATTTGAGATTCTTAGAAATTGTGGATTCGTTTTGATTGGTTTTTTTTTAACAAAAAAGATTCAAACATAACCTCAAAATGTCGGCTAAATAACTTGATAGGTTAGTTTATGCCTTTGAGTTAAATGTACTTGTATGTGGAAATATGGAAATAAATGTTCTCTTCGGTTATCCAAATGATTTCCATTGCAGATATTTGAAGTATTATATTTTAAATACTCCCCTTAAGTTGACATCAGCGTATTAATTACATTCATATAACTTTTGTATATTGATAGATGCAAAGAAATTTGATTTTGCTCCAGCGTACATTTAGTAATACTACGTTCAAAGATCTTTTGGAAAACTGGAGGTGGTTCTGTGAGAAGCCCCCAAAGGGATTCGAGAAATACTTTCGTCCAGGTGCTAAGGCACCAGAGCCTGGAGGACAAAAGAGCCGCCCTGCTGGAGATAAGAAACCGCAATCGCCAAATAGTAGCGAATCCAAAAATCCGAACGATTGGAATTTTGGGATGTTCGGTAATCCCAGAAACCGCAAAACTACCGGAGGTGGACGGCCAATTGGAAACGACGGTGGCGATAAAGAAAAATGGCTTGTACTGGGCGCACTCGGCGCCATTGTTCTCGTTGGATCCTTGACTTATTTTGAAATGGGATATAAAGAAGTCGCTTGGAAGGATTTTGTAACTACGTAAAACATTTTTATCTACTACATGTGGCTTTTTATATGTTAAACTTTCCAGATTCTTAGCGCGAGGAAATGTTGAAAGATTGGAAGTTGTTAACAAGAAATGGGTTCGAGTTCGATTACTGCCTGGAACTGCACAAGACTCCGCTGGAATCATGTGGTTCAATATCGGCAGTGTCGATTCGTTTGAGAGAAATTTAGAGAATGCCCAAGCAGAACTGGGATGGGAGCCAATCAATTTCGTTCCAGTCATTTACAAAACTGAAGTTGAGGCGTCCAGTTTGAGTGGACTTCTTCCAACGTTGCTGATAATTGGATTTCTAGTGTTTATGATGCGGCGTTCAGCAGAAATGATGGGCGGACGAGGACGAAAAGGCGGGGGACTGTTTGGAGGCGTTATGCAGTCTACAGCGAAGCTAATTAATTCGAGTGAGATTGATGTCAGATTCAAGTAAATCCAACAAATTTAATTAAGAAAATAATAGTTATTTTATGTGAAAAATTTTTAGAGACGTGGCCGGCTGTGAAGAAGCTAAAATAGAAATAATGGAATTTGTAAACTTTTTGAAGAATCCACAGCAATACATTGATTTGGGTGCAAAGATCCCGAAAGGAGCAATGCTCACTGGACCACCTGGTACTGGGAAAACTCTTTTGGCAAAAGCAACAGCGGGAGAAGCTAATGTGCCTTTTCTCACGGTTTCCGGTTCGGAATTCTTGGAGATGTTCGTCGGTGTGGGTCCCTCTAGAGTGCGTGATATGTTTGCAATGGCCAGGAAGAATGCTCCTTGCATCCTGTTCATTGACGAAATTGATGCAGTAGGACGAAAGCGTGGAGGTAAAAGTTTTGGTGGTCATTCAGAGCAGGAGAATACACTAAATCAGCTTCTGGTCGAAATGGACGGATTCAATACTACTACAAATGTTGTGGTTTTGGCAGCCACGAATCGAGTGGATATCCTTGACAAAGCTTTACTTAGGCCTGGACGGTTTGATAGGCAAATATTTGTTCCTGCTCCGGACATTAAAGGGCGAGCTAGTATTTTCAAAGTACACTTAGGACCACTTAAGACAAATTTAGATAAAAATGATTTAGCTCGAAAAATGGCTGCCTTAACACCGGGATTCACTGGCGCCGACATAGCCAATGTGTGCAATGAGGCGGCTCTGATTGCGGCCAGAGATTCCTTCGACTCCATAAACCTGAAGAACTTCGAACAGGCAATTGAACGAGTCATTGCTGGTATGGAGAAGAAAACAAATGTTCTTCAGCCAGATGAAAAGAAAACTGTCGCCTATCACGAAGCTGGACACGCAGTTGCAGGTTGGTTCTTGGAACATGCTGATCCTCTGCTGAAAGTTTCAATTATTCCTCGGGGTAAGGGGTTGGGTTATGCACAATACTTACCCAAGGATCAGTATTTGCTTTCGAAGGAACAATTGTTTGATAGAATGTGCATGACTCTGGGAGGAAGAGTTTCCGAGGAGCTGTTTTTTAAGAGGATAACAACAGGAGCCCAGGATGACTTGAAGAAGATCACTGATAGTGCGTACGCTCAAGTTGTGCGCTACGGAATGAATGAAAAAGTTGGAAACGTTTGTTTCGATACATCGGGAGGAGGGGAGCCTGTTTTTACAAAACCATATTCAGAGGATACTGCACAACTAATCGACAGCGAAGTACGCGCATTGATACAGCGAGCCCACGAAAGAACAACGAAATTACTTGAAGAGCACAGAGATAATATTACAAAAGTAGCTGAACGACTGTTGAAAAACGAAGTTCTCAGCCGGGATGATATGATTGAGTTGCTGGGACCACGACCGTTCAAAGAGAAATCAACATATGAGGAATTTGTTGAGGGAACAGGATCATTTGAGGAGGACACCTCTTTACCGCAAGGACTAAAGGATTGGAACAAGGAGAAAGAGGCACCACCTGCTACTCCCGATTCTTCGGATGGATCACCCACGAAACCTGCAGTTTTGTAATGTACTTCCGTGAATGAATAATAGATATGAATTAACTATTTTGATAAATGTTGAAAAGTTGCTGTATGTTTTGAATATTCACGACGCCTCTTTTTGTTAATTATCCATTAATAAACATTATTGTGACAATGTTAATTATTTCGACTTTTCGTTTTTTTTCCAGGATTCAAGTTGAATCTAGAAATCAATTAGAAAAACCAGCTTTTGATAAATTAATAACATTTATTTTTTAACAATTTTACAATGTTAATTCTTCCTCTTTTTCTCTTTCTTTGCTAGATCCAAGCCAATTATTTGCTTTGGTGGAATTTTATATGTTTCCGTCAACAAATTATAAATAAATCGTATTTGATTGCCTTGGATTTGCAGTTGTGTTTGCTTCTGGTTTGCCCCTTGCACAATCGTGGTACTTGCAGCCGCCCCTAGTTTACAGGCCTTCGCAAATTCGCTGAGAATCACACTGTAAGCTTCCAGGTTGCTTACTAGAGTAACCTTTTTATTTCCAGATCTTGTTGCAATAGATAATTGAATGAGAGGCTTGTTGCCCGAAATTTCATGTTTTCCAGTCATTTTAAAAGCATAGTGCATTTTTGAAAGTACAACATTATGTAGATCACTGAGTGAAATTCTTTCGGTATTACAAATTTGTGCTAAAGTTTCGTCCAATTTTAAAACTTTTGTGTTATCTACAAACGGTAACTTGTTTTTGCTAACGTAGTCCTTTAAGATTTTTTTTACCTCTGTGGCAGTTAATCCGTCTTCCTTTCTATAATTATATTTGGTGAATAATCCTATAGTTTCTTCCGTAACTAAATACAGTTCCGTCATTTCTGAGTGAAACAGTTGCGGTGAATTCGACTCAATTTTGTGATCAGAGGCATTGTCGTCGGGTATGAAATTTACAATGTCAGGATGATCAAAATCTATGGAAACTATTTTCTCGACACCTTTCAACTCCTCCCGAAGTACTATTATGCTTTTTTCGGACATAACATTTAAGAATTTTGATAGTTTTTTATAACTCGTTTGCTTCAAGTCTATTGGCACAGCAGATGACGGTAGAACGAAGGAGCGATAGAAAGTGCTGCTTAATAGAGGCAAGACCAACTCTTTTCTGTTGTACTTTAGAGCATTCAAAAATGCATCTTTTAATACTTTATCCATAGGGGGCTCCCTCCGTATTGCTTCAATCTGCTTGTTATCTGTGACATTCTTAAGATTTGTCACATCCTCCACATTTACATCAGTTACTTCAATAGATGTTTTTTCAAGTTTTTCATTGTTGTCTGTTTCTTCATTCATCGTTGTGTTTTGCAGTGCATTATTGTTTTCTTTTTCATCATCATTTATAGTTAGTTTCTCAAGTTGAACGTCCTCTTTTTCTTGATTTGATCTGGTTCCAGGAAGTGCAGGAAAATCTTCGTCGGTCTTTGGAGGAACAGTCACTTGAAATCCTGGAATCTGTAAGGCCACGGACGGTTCAATGCCCCAAAGTTTGTCACCAAATACATGTAACATTTTTACGCACGTACCGTGTCCACCGCACATGTACAAATCAGCGCTGGACCGGGCAAGTCGACCAATTCCAACCGCTGAGCTGTTTGATGTAAGATTTACAGCTACAACGTGATTTTTCTTATAATTACCGTATGAATATAAACCGTCTCCTTGTCGGATAACACCTATAAAATAATTCAGATTATATATTAAATGAAACATGACTACGAAATCTACCTGGTAGCATCAAATCAGCTCCATTTGATAATTTGGGAAGTACAGCATCATGCGTGGTAAAGTAAGGCAACAATTTTGGTAGAATCCACAGCGCATACAATGTCGGAATTATTTCATTTTCATCATCGAAGAACATTGGCCTTTTATCGACACAGTACACATTTACGTTATTACCAGAGTGCGTATTTAGCTTGATTTGATTGACAGTAGATTTGTTCGGAATGAGCAAAGCAACTTCTTCGTTTGATATATTTCCAAAGAATTGTTGCAATTTAGTTTTTAGCTTCTTCGTCTCCGAACCTTTCATCTGCACATTACTTTTTAGTTTAAATTGCTTCAAGAACATTATGAAGAATTGTAAGTACAAAATTTGGGGTTTCCAAATAAACTTTCAAGAAAGAAACGTTGGTATGACAGAAAGGGGGGAGGACAGGTCCAAAATGTCGTCGTTTCATTGGAAACCAACCTTAATGATTTAATAATTCAACTAATTCTGAATTTTAAAGTTTTATTGCAAAAAAATTTCTCCACGAACAGAATTTGAAGAATTTTTTTGTTGCTTGTAAAACATCAAAATTATTATTAAAATACCAAACTTCGATCAGCAATAACTAAAATAAAATGAACATGCCAAAATTGGAACTGTGGTGAAAATTATAGTGGTGGCGTTGAACACAAGTGGGTGAAACGTCAAAATGGGCTCTAAAAAATTCTCAGCATCTGACAGATCTAAATGTAAAAAAGAAATTGACGACAAAGAATTAGAAAAGTGATAATTACATTTTGAAAAGACAAATTTCACTCTATCATCTTTCATTGTAGAAGAGCAATTGAAGAAATATACAGGGAAATTGCAATTAAAGCAGTTCGTGCCAAAGAAGTCGGCCCCTCAGGCTGGTTGGATTGTCCCTTAAAAAAACCCAATAAACGTTTTCTGACTACAACCATTAAGGCAGTTATCCATCACAATGAGCGAAAAAGCAACAAGGAAAAATTCTCATCACAGAAAAAATTGCTAGAATTGGACTACCCAAAATTGTGCAAAAATAAATTTGGTGACAGGAAGCATTTATTTAAGAAACCATCTCAATCTTAACAGAGCTTCATAAATAACTTTCCAATTGCTATGCACTAAATGTAGGTTGCAATACCAAGAAATAATGGTGGCAACAAAATAACTATAAGTAACTATATTATATTCATTATTTTGAAGTGAAAAGAAACCGTTTTATTTATAGAGCTTTGTACTCGTCAAAACTTCGCGGTTCAATCGCTTTTTTCTCAGAGAGAATTAACTAATAACGGCTTTCTTAAAAATCGGGATGTCTGATCTCCTGATTCTCCAAAAACCAAGTCTCCTTACTGACTAATCAATTCCGAACACCGCTTTATAAAACGATTTGAAATTTAAGCGCACTACAAGGTATTGCTAGACAAATGTGGACAGTCGATGGAAATAAGAATCAAACAGAATCATGTAATTTTCTCTTTTACGAGGAAACTCAACTCAACTTAACTTAATTCCGCCTTCTGTATATTCGCTAGATACTTATTTGATACTTTTTTTCCGACATTGAATTTTATTTCAATAAAATTTGTCCATGGACAAATATACTTTTTTAATAAATAATTGAAGTACATATTTTTTGTTGCTTAGTAGAACACCAGAATTTTATTATTAACATACCAAAATTCGATCAGCAGTATATTTAACATAATTTTGTAAAAGCGATATTACAGTTAATTCTTGCGATCTGGCAACTTCTTTCAGTAGCATAAAATTATTTGTTTATATTAATTTGCAACTGCATAAATTATCTCTCATTTACAATAAATGAAATTTGTTTTATTTTGTGAATGAAATCTGACCTTTGAATGCTGTATATGCTGTGTTGTGATCCCACAGAAATTGATAAAGATAATCAGCCACTGGACAGTTTGATAATAAGTGTGGACGACGACAATTAGTTGTGGACTTTACACAGTATTAACAAGTACATATTTTTGAATGGCGGGAGCATATATTGCGTCTTTGGATGTTGGTACAACCAGTATAAGGTGTTATATTTTTGATTGCAACTGTAATGTGCGTGGCAGAGCATCACAGAATGTGAGGGTGTCTTAAATTATTCACAATTTCGGCGTTTTTGTCATCATATTTTTAGGTTGAACTCTTCAGTCCACGTCCCGGGTTTTATGAAATCAATCCGGATAAGCTTTGGTGTAGTGTTAAAAATGTTATTTCAAACGCAATCAACGGTAATTCTATATAAGATAAGTGTAATATGTCCTTTGGTCATAAAAATTTTGCAGAGGCTCAACTCCAACCCAGTCAAATCTCCTGCTTGGGACTTAGTACTCAACGATGTAGCTTTATTACATGGGACAAGAACACTGACGAATATTTTCATAACATTATCACATGGAAGGACGTTAGAGCTGCTTCCTTGGTGAAAAAATGGAATAATAGCTGGATGCTGAATATGATTAATAATATATCTTATGTTCTTTATCTTCTCACGAAAAGTAAACGCTTTCTAGCAGGGAGTGTGGTCAAGATGATGAACACACAGGTAAGGCTTTTTTAAAGAGGTGTTTAAGGTATCTAACATTATTTACGAAAGGTTACCTTGCGGCTAAAATGGGAAATAAATCATAACGAGGCATTAAGGAATGCCATTGAGGAACGTCGGGCTACTTTTGGTACTTTAGATTCCTGGCTGCTTTATAAATTCAGGTACATAAATTACAGGTTTGAATTTAGTTTGCTACTTGCTATTATAAAACATCTATGATACACCAGTAATTCGGAAATTAATATAAAAATGTATTATTCAAAAAGGAATCCTTATCGCGAATTTGAATAGTCAAAATGTTTTGTACTCTAAAAGGCAACTTATTTTATAGACGATATACGCAGAGAATACAACAGAATTAAAATATTAATCATCTTTCACTGGAATTCAGAATAAAACTGGTAGGCAAACAACACTTTGCTGGTTTTTATTTTAATCAATAAATGCTTAGTGATTTTACAGTCGGCTAATGCAATTTTTCAATTTTCTTTTTGTTTATTTGCTGTAACATTAACAAGCTTTTTCTTTGCTCAAGGAATTACAGTGTTTTGCTATAAGAGTGTCTCTAAAAACAATTTTCATATATTCAGTACTTATTTAACATTAAAGAAAGTGTTTCTGTTTTAGAAAAGGAAATCGAAGAGAATGCACTTTCGAACACATTAGCGATGTTACTTCTTGCACGGCAACTGGGCTGTATGATCCATTTACTCTGTCTTGGGCGAAATGGGCGTTTAAATTGCTTTCGTTAAAGGTAAATATTTTATAATCATTGTACAAAATAAAAATCTAAGAATCATTTACAGGAGGAAATGTTCCCTACAATTGTGGATAATTCACATAATTTTGGGGATATTCATGAATCAATATTTGGTGCTCCAATAAAAATAGGATCTTCATTGAGTGACCAATCAGCTGCAATGTGGGGGTCAAATTGCTTCCAGGAAGGTGACGTGAAGGTCACCTTAGGAACGGGATCATTTTTAAACCTTAACACGGGATCAACTTGCCACGCTTCTCTCTGTGGGTTGTATCCATTAGTGGCTTGGAAATTCAAATCGAGGACCATGGCCATAAATTCTTTAGTTTTTTGTATGGAAGGTCAAGCTAATGATACTGGGACCATAATAGAATGGGCGAAGAATTTGGGATTTTATGATGATCCCGCAAAATCTTCCGACATTGCAGAATCTGCAGGAGATGCAGATGGAGTGTATTTTATTCCTGCCTTTAGCGGCCTTGGGGTACTTAATGATTTTCTTGAATTGAACAAAAAATATCATGATATAATTTTGCAGCCACCAGTGAATGATCATGAGGCAGCAGCCGGCTTTTTGGGAATCAATCCCAGCACCACAAAATCTCAGCTTGTTCGTGCTCTCTTAGAAAGTATTGTTTTTTCAGTTGCCCAAATTTATGAATGCACAACTGTTGAAACTAATTACGCGTTAAACATGATAAGGTTGGCGTTGGATACAATATACAAATAAATTCTGCTTAATAAAAACTCATCAAATATATTTAATGCAGAGTCGACGGAGGTGTTTCGAAAAACAATTTTGTTTGTCAAATGCTTGCTGATGTTACAGGATTAAAAGTCGAGAGACCAACTAATACGGAGTCAAGCGTTTTGGGTGCTGCATTTTGCGCAGGAATAAATGAAAGTAAGTTACCTTTTTGTTTAACGTTAATTATGCAATTATCATATTCAGAAATCTGGAGTATAAGCGATGTAAAAAGACTGAGAACAATAGATAGAATTTTTGTGCCGCATCCAGAATATAAAGCTAAAGCTATACTTAAAATGAGAAACTGGGAAAAGGCTGTGGAACGTTTTAAGGGATGGTTAGTCCAAGAAATTCAATAAAGTGATAACATTAACATCACTTTTTGTCTTTGTAGGTACGCCTCTTGAATTTTGAAACTGAAATATTTATTTCGGTGGCAGTTTTTTGATTTTCATATTTTAATAAAACTGATTTTCATTCATACATAGTTCTTTTCCTTTATACATCGAAAATGATACTTGGACTAAACATATCCATCGACACGTTTTTTTCTGCTCCAAAATATTTCTGATCAATCACTGCAGAACTTTATACAAAGAAAAGAATGACTAAAATTGTTTATTTACAATTGCTAAAATGTTACACAAATTCAAAATACCACACAAGGTCATTAAAACGAAATAAATACATTTTGTTAGACTTGATCCTTTACATTATTGATACTTTAAATTATTCATAACGACTGAACTTTGGAGGAAAAGAATCAATTGACCATAACCTTTACGCTCAAGGCACATTAAGAATTATAAACTAATTAACTTAAATCTATTGAGATGTGCTACAAGTATTTATTCTACTTAGAGTTATTTGTATTTAAGAAATATTGTTTTCAGTTGTGACTATTTGTACTGTTCTTGTATAATCTTCTACTTAGGTCAAATTGCAGGAGCTGCTACAGTTTTTCAATGGTTTACCTTGACCCAAACGGATTCCGTTTTCAATTCGGCTTTCAATGAGATTCGCATCATGCCGCCTCTGCAAAAAGATGATTCTGTTTAATTATTTTAAATAAATTTTATCCTTTAACCTTTAATTCTGTGGCCAAGCAACGAAAGGCGTCTTCAACATTAGTATTCGATTTTGCTGATGTTTCCATTACGAACAAAACTTCTGGTATGAATTGGCACATTGCTTGAGCCTCGTCAAATCCAACTTCACGTTCTTCTTCCAAGTCACACTTGTTTCCAATTAGAATCAGAATAACATTGGAGGCAGTGTACCTTCTTACTTCCTCTATCCACTTTTGAATGTTTGTGAAAGACGATTTCTTTGTGATATCATATACTAGTAAAATACCATCATTAATATTATATTACGCATTTACATCTGTTAGTCTACCTATAATTACCCCGTTTGCGGAACGATAGTAACTTTGTGTAATAGTCCGAAATCTTTCTTGTCCAGCTGTATCCCAAATTTGTAACTAAAATCAAGCTCAACAATAATAAATTACTGAATGGGTTCAATGCTTTGTTTACCTTAATTTGTTTTCCTTCGGCTGAAATAGTTTTCATGGAAAAGTCAACTCCAATTGTATTTCCGTGTCGCTCAACAAAGTTTCCTGTTTTGAATCTCTGTACAATGCAGGTCTTTCCTGTTCCACAATCACCAATAAGAACGATTTTAAAAAGAAAATCAAAATTTTCTTCATTTGATATTGCCATTAAAGTTTGAGGATGTCGGGCAGTCATGTTTATATGGAAGGGGGTTTGAATTTCTTTATTTGACACATCTCGAAAAATGTTGAATGTGACGTCAGAGAGGGTTTCACTTGATTTATTGCGCGGCGGGCAGTGGAAGCACTGAATTAAGTATCTAAGCCTTTTTTTTATGCGAAAAATTTGCTTTCTCTAGTCCCTTTTCTGGATTTTTCGAGGGTTTCGAGCCTTCGAGGGTTCTGAGAAAAGTGGAGATATTTTCGGTTGTGGAACTAGTGGAACGAGTAAATAATTTTGTTTATGCATTTGCTTGTTTTGACATTTTCGTTTGACAGTTATTGTAGTAAACCATCCTCAGTGTGGAACTAGTGGAACGAGTGGAACTAACCGCGGATTGATTCAAAAATCATTTTAAAAGATTGGAAAACCAAATGGAAACTCTCTTATATCCACACCGAACTACTTCCTTCGAGAGCCTTTTTATAATGGGAATATTTTTATGCAACCAGAAGCACATTTTTACGAATCGGTGATAATTCCGACCAATTTGCCTAGAAGAAATGACATTATTAACATTATTTTCCACCTGAAATAATATATCTAACAAACGATTTAAAAAATATTCCTTCCTAATACGAAGGACTCTATCCAGCTGCTCCACGGAGTACATATTTCGTATAGAAATTGTTTTAGCCGCGGGTGCAAAATGTGCAATAACTATTTACACGGATATATCTATCGTCAAGTAGTGTCAGCGTGATCGTTAACGGTTAATTATGGTTATCCCTAAAATAACATCGCGCATACTTGATGTCTTATTTAATCCACTTAAAACACGTAACACCATCCTTTGTTGTGGTCTTCAAGCACTTGCTTGCACTTTGTTTAATTCATTTTCGATATGCACTTCAAGAGCAGGTATCTGCACCACCAGGCACCAAGGCCCAGAGTAGACAATCAGGTACGAGTGTACGACGGTCATTGCTGCGATGGAACTCTTAATGGAGATGGATTTCTCGGACACGGTTAGTTTAAACAAGCCTGCGCAGAAGGTTACTTGAGTCATCCGCGCCGGCTCGTGATTTTCATTCCAACAGTTCAACTCCTTCCGGTTGAGAACAGATTCAAACTGCGCGATCGTTTGTGTAAACGTTTTTAGTTATTTCATTCAAAATAAAAAACGCAATAATTGAATGGTTTTTTGAAAAATATTTGAAACGATAACCAGTGTTGAGTTCTTATTTGCCTGTGGATGTCTGCTTTGATTTTTACCAAGAAAGTGAGTAACGAATAACTTTTTGTACCTATCGATCGCGTTTCGAAAATTCTGAAATTAGAATCTTGAAACTCTTATATAAACTCAGCTTCTTCAACGGGATTAGACGATAGTGTTGTGCATTCTGCTCGTTCATTTATTCTACAAGATATGAGGCAATTGGTAGGTGCTCCAGGAAATGGAGCAAACCCTCCTGTGGAAATTGCAAAATACATCAATCAGTCTGGTGGTAACGGTATTGCAACCCCAATTCCCTTTTCCAATCGTCTGATTAAACGATCGAGCTAAACCGGCTTTATAAATGGCATTATTTCGAGAAAAGTGCATCATTTTTATTTGCTACATTATTCGAAGCACCGAGGAGGCGCGCTGCTTGCTGATCGCATCAAGCACCTACTTTTGTTAAGAGTCCAGTTGGTATCCCAAGAAAGTTTAGGCCGTGTTCTACTTGCAGCACAAGATTCCAGTGGCAAAGAATTTCGATTTCAAGAGGAATGAACATGTGACATCAAAGTGGCGAGCGATTTGTGCATTTGGTGCATGCGCTCACGAGCCGTTTGGAAAGACTTGCGCTTGCAATTCTGGCAAATCTTTTGTTAACGGTTGATTCGCCGACCAAAGAGAGCAGTAGACCTGATCAGCGATCCTCATCAGGAGGCTGGGGCAAACAGGTTCTTTGTAAGGGTATCGATTAACCTGCAATAATTACATCATTTTGCAGGTTGATTACCGAAAGAATATCTTCTTCACTTGGCTCACGTTTATCCTAAATTTCCTTCGATTTGGGTCAGTGCAAAAATGTTTATTAATTTGAGAGCTGGTTTTACGCGGAGGTTGATCATCATGCATAATAAAATTATTCCCTTGAGGCTAAATAATTTGGTTGCTGTCCTCAAAATTGTTTCTAATTTCAAAACTTTGAAAAATTGATTAGGTACATAATATATAGAAAAGTCAATGAACCAGAAGCACTGGCGGATCTAAGATGTTTTTGTTATGTTTTTAGATTTTTTTACTTGCAAGGTGATGTCCGACTTTAAAATTAATTATAGAACTTATCTTAATTATTTATTTATTATAAAATGTAGGCCTATTGCTCTATAAGTTACTATACCTAACCCATTATATTGTATGATACACTATTGGGATAAGGATATTATATAATTATTATCAACTTGTTCGGCCATTTTTAATAGTTTAGTTTTCAATTTTCATAGTTTGTCCTTGGCAGTGAAATATAAGTGGAATTTATAACTATATTATTTTAGATATTATTTTGGAATCAAAGTACCAACCCCAAGACAACATTGACTAATTAAAAATCTCATCATATTGGAACCATTCTGTTTTTAGGCACTATTTTAAATATACTTTTAGCTTTCGATTCAGGCCTTCTGCCTGCATTACTTTAATTTTTGGGCAACATCTTATTGTTAGAAAAAAAAAGGTTTTTGGGAATAAAAAGAGCTGAAATTCTCCTCAAAACGTTGTTTTCAAGATTAAATTTTCAAAATTTTTCCAGACCCCCAATCCAAAAACCTGGATCCGCCTCTGACTAGAATTCTAGATAAACGTTGTGGAAACACTGCAGGCCAATATTAAAAGGAAAATTATACAAAATAGTTGAGACATTTTGCAAAAATCGTTTTCTAGTATTGTACATATGTAAAGCTATATTACGAAACATAGAATGCAATGTGTCTCGAGAGAAAATTTACAGAAAAAAGGTTTGACCTAACCATACGACTGCAACGCGAGGTTGCATGAGATCCAGGAGATGGTATTAAATTTCACCTTCCCGATCTAGTTTTCAGTCTGATAGCGACTTTATGGAGCACATGTTTTGCATGATAACAATTTAGTGTCGCCTGCGCACAATCGCTCATTGTTGGCGATCACTTAATAGGGAGGATTGCTAAAGGCAATTGCGCTGGCGCATGAATACCAAATTATTCGCCTACCTACTTTCGATTGCCCAAGGAAAGCTTCTTTGATTGAGTTATTGAGGATCGCTTTCAGTGGTTCTACTTGAAGCATTGCACATGTCTCGAAGAAACTATTGACTGGAAATTCGTTACTTTTCTAGTTAGATTCATGCTTTTTACATAACCGTTGTTTAAAATAGAAAGTACATTGCGTAAATTGCAACAAAAATTACAAGTGAATGCAGTAATTTTATTGTTCTTGTCCGTCAATTCCGTTTACATAGTTGTTTTCAGAGAAAATCGAGTAATTGAAATTCAATTTTGTGATTTGTGCACAGTTACTGTTATTAAAGTGGTCACTGGAACGATTTTTTGGCAACAATAAAATGTCGATAAACGTTTGAAGTTAATTTAAATATGCCAGAAGTGACTTTCTTTTATCCAGTGTTCGATCTATGCAAATCGAGTGCAAAACATAAACGGAATAACAAATGAAATGAAAGCTTTTAATTTTTGCACTTTATTAACATTTTAAGTTTTAATCCTGTTAAAACTCACATTGTTTTATGCTTATTATACGCGTTAATGCTACAAGTGCTATTCAGTTGTAATTAGGGAATCCCCATTTTCACGTGTGGTGCTGGGTGGTCTGACGAAGACGTAATTGCACAACGCAAATAAGAAAGTAATTAAAGTGATAAAAGGAAGCTCTAATTCCGCTTTAGGTAATGCATAAATATCAATTATTTTGTAGAATTTGAATTCTTCTAATCTGAAAAAGAATAAAAAGACATTACTAAAGTGTACACCTCTAAATATCAAATTAAGTTGTACAAGTACATTTTTACACTGCTTTCTCATTGCAGTCTGCAAACAATATTACGTTTGTAAAACACTTCATTAAGCAATGTTTACATTAATTTCGATATGCTCAAGAACATGATGAAGTAACTAAACACATACGCTCATTTCCGGTTGCTTATATTTAAATTTAAATTGTAGCAGGGTTGATAAGACTGGAGCTGTTGCATTGGTTCAACGCGTACTTGCTGTGCGGAATTGAAAAAGGTGTTAATGCGTGTACTGAACAAGATGCTTGAGGCACTGAAGATGTCCAACTTTTGGCTTGACGCATCCGGTTATGTAAGAGAAAGTCGAACCACTCGCCTGAGTAATTTGTAGCTTGGCGTCATTTAATTTCATCGTTGATTTGCAAAATGTGATTTTATCTGTTTGTTTATTTGCACTGCAAGAACTAAGAAGCAATGATGGTCTGGCCTTGGATAGCTTCGAACGCATCTGCTTTTTATTAGCACTGCAGTTGAGCAATGCGAAATATATTTCGCCCTCTTCCAATGCCGCGAAATAAACTTGTTCCTTGCGCCTTCAGAAATATGCGGTCGAATATTGAGATCAAGTGTTCTATTTAGGATTAGTAATTAATTATGCTGATTTGATAGAAGAAAGCTACACCTTAACACCTTCGGGAAAAACCCATGACGCGGCCCACTTTCATCCTTTTCCTTTGATTGGGCTTTCTATCATTTCCACAATCCCAATTTGTCAATTCGTCAATTTACGATAGGAAATACTCATTTGATTACATTTTAATGTTTATTTAATAGTTTTTGCGTAAAATCGCAAACACTTGATAATAAGTAAATTGTTGAATTTAGATTGAGAACTGAATTCCAATGTGCTAAATCTCCTCCATGTGCCTTGGAGTAGTAATAAGTTTGTGGGTGAAGGTCTAAATAAAAGCATTTAAAATGTCTTTAAATTTCAGATACAATGGGGATATGGTCATGGAGGCTGTGGAGAACTTTAGCAATTATTTCCGTTTTATTACAACCATCTTTCACTGAGGTCGGCGTAAATGAAAATAATTCTTCCAGTAAGCAGTCGTCGCAAACCATAAAAGGCTTAAAAAATAATATTAAAGTAAATTTCGAGGATAATAAAATGCAAGACCAAGAGGATAAATATACTTCAAAAGATTCCGATTTCGATGAGCCTCATTCTAGAAAAAAACGGCTTATTTGGGTAACAGATGACGGAAGGTTAGCTCTACCCCCTGGAACTACCCTCAGTATAACGCCGACAATTGCTCTACCTCTGGTGCGACATCCTCCAGATGGGTTTTTATCAAATATCACAATTAGTCTTCCGCTTTCAAGTAATTGCAGCAACTAAAGTACTAAAGACCGTTATGACTGCTTTCTTTCAGTTGACTTCGATAAGTTGGGATTGACGGACAATCAAAATCCACTCGGCGAATTACCACCGCTTTTTGCACGATCGTTTGGTCGAGCTGCAGGAAACATGTTGGGTAGGATGTCGCTCATTGATTGAATTCTAAATTTAAGGTTTCATAAACTTCAGGAACCTACATATCGCACTATATAAAATATAGGTCCAGACGAGATTTACCGAAATTTGAAAAGCCAAAGAGTTCGAATAGTAATTTTAAAGTAAATTTTGTGCCACATAATAAAGAAACAGTTCCGGAGTTACCCGAACAATACAAAAACATTTTGCATGGAGGGGAAAGGTGAAACACTAATATCATCGTCCTGCCTGATGAATATTGCAATTTTAAATGTTGTGTTTTTTAGAGCATTACTCTACGGAGCTGTGGAGGATATTTTGTCAACATTTGGTATGGATGGGAGAGCGTGTTTATTGCGAGCAATTTGTGAGGTGCATTCGAGATCACTGGAGTATTTAGGAGTATTCGGAGAGGTCTTTAAATTATTTCTTACGTAAGTAGGATATACACATTACACATATATAGGTATATACGATAAGTATGAGTATAACGCCAACTATTAGAATTCAGAATTTAAATTTTTGTAAAAGACGTTTTCACTGGATTTGAATATATGTATTATATTTTTTTTTAATATCAAGAAATACCTTTTAGGGCAACGAAATCACCATTTTCTGAGCACATACCGGACTATGTAAAAGCCCAACAGATTGGAGAAGGGAAAGTTGGTCCGGGTGAATGCTTTCCATACTATAAGGACTGCTCCAAGAGTCTTTTCAAAACATCAGCAGAGAGATATGAGAACAGGTAAACCTGTGTCATATTAATGAAATCTTTTTAATGTATAATTACGAAATTTTAGAAAGGAGACCGTTAGTGAAAATGTGATAGATAATGAAATTAATTCTGGATTTGTTAAAAGTGGTGATAATATTTCGGGCAGAATGTTGTCTATGTAATGCGGCCATAATTGCTACGCTTCAAAGCAATTTTGTATGCAGTAATATGTTAGTCATTTTGTAAATAATTGTTATTTCAAGTAAATGCTCATTGAATTAATTTTTTTCTAAGTTCTGTTAATATTTATTTTATTTAAGTTTGTAGTTGGAAATATGTTCTATATAACGAATTGTTACTTAAGTTCGCTAACTTTGAGTGTAAGAAATGAAATGTAAACGATTAGTTTTATTTCTTTCTCGTTTGATTTTGTTTTGTTTTAACGGAAAAATAAAGTGATATAAGAATGAGATACATGTGACGTTTGTTATGGTTTTGTTATTCGTATTTGTGTTTTGCTATCTGCTTTTGTTTTGTTATTTTTAAATAATATCTATACATCAACACATTAACTAACTAGGTATTCTAAATTTTTTGAATTAAGTTTAAAGATTATCCACCTAAAAAAGCAATGTTCTTATTTATTGTATTTGAATTCAAATTAGTTTCTGTTTAGCCGCCGCGGCCGGTATTTGTTGGCCATGAAATTACGCAGTTTGCCAGGGGCGCGCTGCCTTGTATGCGTTCCAACTGCTGAATACGTCTAGTACTTACTTACAGTGACAGTTCTTCACTGGGAGAGTTCACTAAAATTAACTGCAGAAACTCTTCTTTCTGGCAATTGATAAAATTCTGTTGATTAATATTGTTGGCTTCTGAAATTGATTAGTTTATGTGAAAGTATAGACATTTGAAAATGTGTTATTGGTTCGCTGGGTGCTAAAATTGGTTTCATATAGAGTGCAATCTTGATTAGATTTTAATTGTAATGCGATCCCGAAGTACATAAGATTCTTATCATTTCTACGAAAACAGCTGAGAATATGGCTGACGGAAATGTATCGCCAAATTATTCGAATAGTGAGGAATCTGAAGCTGAAGTTGTGGACAACACTCCAGAACTCCAAGGATACTTGAGTAAATGGACTAATTATATTCATGGTTGGCAACCTAGGTATATAGTCCTCAAGTCCTCAACACTATCCTACTATAAGAGCGAGAGCGAAAGTGATTACGGGTGCAGAGGGGCTATAAGTCTTCACAAAGCTACAATTAAGGTGACAAAATAACACATTGTAGGAGATTCATTAGTTCATTCATTCGGTTCAATTAGTTCAAAATCAATGGCAAAACGTTGAGGTTGAAACTTCGACAGTAACAATAGTGTCCAATCTTCCAATCACTAGCACGCAATAATGTAATAGCGATATTATGATTTTGATTAGATATGCTTAAATCTCTAATTTGTAATTTGTAAACAAAAAATTATTGTTTTCTTAAACTATTATTTCACAACTCGGAAACTACATTTTACTTGTTTAGAGTCACGAATTCGATGAGTGTCGCTTTGATGTCACAGTAAACAACAGTGTTTGGTATTTAAGAGCGGAAACCCCTGAAGATAAAACGCATTGGGTTGACGTGCTTCAATCATATAAGGTAAATTTCATAAAGATGTTAGCATTTTCAAAAATTACAACTATTAAAATTTTATCTGTTACCCATAGCCAGACGGATCTAGCACAGAAAGTGCATCACTTAGACGCCATGGTAGCTCTGTTTCTTTGCAGTCTAATACACTGTCCACCACCAGCGGAAGCAGCATCAAAAGAACTGCGCGCAATTTAAGAGAAAAGGTCAATGAAATAGAGACTTTCAAAGATATCCTGTACGGACAGATTGAAACGCTACAAAGGTATCTAAATCATGGTTTAATGTAATGCTCATTATATAGTTGGATTTTGCAGATATTTCGATGCTTGTTCCGACATTAACAAGAACAACGGAAAGCCGTTAGATCTCGGGGATGGCTTGAAGCCAATTGACTTTAAGGGCGAGTCTATTACATTCCGTGCAACAACTGCAGGAGTTATTAGTACTTTACAGCACTGCCTGGAAATTATAGCGCAGAGGGATGAGTGCTGGAAAAAACGACTGGACAAGGAAGCTGAGAAGAGGAAAAAAACTGAAGAGATAAATAAGTATGATATAAAATTAATTTTTCAATCAATGAATTCAATGAAATTATCTTTTTCTATTTAGAAAATATAAATTTGAGTTGGAAAAAATTCAAAATTCATCATTTCCTGGTCCCGATTTAGAGGTGAGTAAATATGTTTATTTTTGTAACACGAAAATTGTGCGAATATAAGAATGTTTGTTGTGAAACAGTTTTCAACGATACTGTACTTATTCAATGCACGAACCAATATGAGTGAAAGTGTGGAAACTGTTATACTTTTATATCTTTCAAAATTGAAAATTTACGTCATTTTTAATTCATCTATATTAACCTCGCGAAAACTTGCTTGTTTGTGGATTTGTTTATTAGTGGATTTATGTATTTGTGCCGTTTTAAGAACATATTTCGACGGTTAATTGACACACTTTCCGTCATCTAATCGAGCTAAAACTAGGCTCGTTGTCGATGACAATGCATTTTAACAATGTTTTATCCCGTTATCACAGAAGGAACGGATAAAATCTTTAATAATAATGCAAAAATGACCGCGTTTTGCTCTGCACATAAAAAAAAGGTTAGAGAATACCTCAACATTTGACAGGCGTGCTTTACACTGAACCAAGATGAATGCGTGCTTGCCACTATGCGAATTAAAGTAGAAACACGCACTTTTATATGAAATTAGAGTAATTAATTCAAGTAATTGTCGATATGCAAAAAACATTAAATCACGCACTTTTACTTGAAATAACAAGTCGAATTACCGTTGACAGGTTTAGAGGTATCCTCTCCTAGGATTTTACCAAAAAAAATTATAAAATCAAGTCATTTTTTCGTTTTTTTTAAATTAATTTTAATTGTCACCATTTTGGTCGTTCAAAAACTCCGTGCTTTGGTACAACATAACTATGAGCATTACTATTTTGCGTTCAAAAACTCCCGTAGTTAACTATCTCGTGGTAAATTTTTAACTATAGGTACTCCTGGAGTGGGTCAGCCTGTAGTAAGTGTTCGTATGCGTATAGTAATGCGTAAATTTTACGCAAATAAATATAGTTAAAGTATTTTTACTGTGAAATAAGGACTCTACAGTGTCAGTAGCTCCTTAAAGTGAAAAATATGTGCAAATTAAAGTGCAAATAAAGTAATTTCCGAATTATTTTGGGAGCTGGATGAACTCCGATGAACCTAATATTTTACGAAGGATATCTCGTAAACGGTTCATATAGGATTTTTTAAATTATTTTTCCCGTGATCAGCGACCCAAAATCTTTCGGAAAAAATAAAAAAATTTCATTTGCCACAGTTATCGGTAGCTCCCCGTAGTAAAGCACAGTTTCTGTAGTAAAATGACGTTCTGCAGCATAACTCCGGCTTACCACGGAGGTGACTATAGTAAAGTTTTGAACGCCCTCTATGTAGAAGAATTATTGTTCAAAGCACTGTTTTTACGGGTTGGGATTTTTTCACCTACATTTCTAGTAATAAATATAGGTAATAACATAATTTTATAACGAGTAACTGTTCGTACGCTAATTTTTTTATGTTTGTTGCTATAATCTTTGAGTATTTACTACATCTACTCTTAATTTGCCACAAACAATTAGTATCACTTTAAATTCAGTCAGGAACTCTCTCGAATTAATGCAAAATAAAACTTTAATTAAAATTAAATGTGGTAAAGAATCTACAGTAGGAACTGGACCATTACCTCGAATACCTATAATTTTTCAATACCAAAATCGAAAGATCGAATTTTTGGCTTCACAAGCTCCGACTTTCTACACTTTAGTTTCTCCTGATTTCATTCCTGTCTCATTTCAATCTCTGATTTTCGCTACTCTCGTTGATTTGCATGCCCCTTACTACGATCTTTAACTGCGCGTTTGCCAATGTCCATATTTAAGATAGTTAATTTTTAATTTGTTTAGTGGAAAAAAGAAAAAAAACCACATTCGTTCATTAAAAATTTGCACAAAGTTTTAAGTTGCACAGCTCTATTTATCGCGAAATAATGTAATTTCCTTATTTTTCAATTGTTTTAACCGTTTACAACTTTATAACGACCCCTGGTTGCATATAGTGCATATCTTGAAGAAGTTCATTGGGTTAAACGTGTTCTTCACAAACATAATTGTTAGTATCAAATGAAGATTCTAAGTTCGTATCATAATACTTTTTGTAAATGATCTCAATGACAATACATTAAAATTTGGTGTAGTTGAAGCACTTTCTAGCATTAGATAATTTCACTCACTGTAATCAATTGCACAATTGAACAATAATATCTGATGCGTGGTATCACGAGTTTTCTGTTCAAAAATTTACCGCCGAATGATGAAACAATAATAAAAATTCGCGCGGTGATTACCCATTCAAAACTGTCCACAATAGCAGAGTGTCATCAAAAGTTGCTGCTCCTGGTCAAGAGTTTAATGACTGCTGCCTTTGAAGGCCAATATCGCAAATTACTTATTCCATAGAGCGACCGGTGACATAATTTGAAACATTTAATTTGCATAAAGCAACAGGTATCACTGACCCTCAGGAGTTGGGTGATACAATTCCCATTTACGCAACACGCACCGGAATGTAGGTCACCAGTCACTAATAAACAATTTGGGCCCGACTCGAAATAGTGTATTTGGCTTTAATAGAAAAATAGTAAATTTGAAGCCGGAGAAATTTTAATAGTTTCACAGAAAACACTTCCGATTTTGTGTAATTGCAAAGTTCGATTTGTGTTCAATTTTTTCAATTAACAGCGATAGTTTACTATTTATTGGTAAATAATAAATATAATTTCTCCATTGCTTAACTTAAATTAAATGCAATCTTGATTGATGTGTCATCTCTTTTTCCAAATATCTTTATCTGGCACGTTTTCAAAACGTACGCGAATTGGGCAATTGCAAACATTGATCGCGCTCAAGATTCCGACTGTGGTAATTTTTGCATTTTGCATTTGAGTGAATAATTTAAATGAGCTCAAGGAATTCGCAAGTTTTCACCATTTTTGGTTTGTTTCGATAAAAATACTTTTCTGTTATCACTCAAAATTGATTAAACTTTCAAAAGAATTTAAATGGTTAGTGTTAGGACTTAGGAGTTTAATTAAAAAATAGATTAGAAACACAAAGAGGGTAAAATTATCTTTTTTATCTCCAAAACAATTTCGATAAGGCAGAACCATTATTCTTTTGATACTACTTACAATTAGAATTATATTATTCACGTGGATTACTTGAAAAATTGAATATTTAAATTTAACGAATTTTTGACATTAAGAACGAATAAAAGAATAACTTAATATCGTATCATCAATAATATATAGAAAGAATTCAAATTAAATTACGTATTTCGACTTCTTAACTAAAAAAAGGTTTAATTGGAAAATTTTTTAAAGTGACAATATTTTTTATAAAGTTTGTGAAATGTTGTGATACACTTTAATAACAGTTATTATAAATTTTTCAATGCCTCGCCTTCGCGTCCAGTCCAGCTGTTTTAAAAATCGATTTACGAGTATTTCAAAGCATGCACATAAAATATTAATTAGATGCATATAAATGCTTATGGTCTAGAATCCCGATTAGTGTCAATGTTTTCGCACTAACATTAGTTTGGTTAAATAGAGCACATAATAAAAAAATCAACGTTGCAAATAGAAACTAATTTAGATTGGATAACAATTGGCTAATTTGAGTTGTAGAATATCGCCGATGATGTAAGAATTCAATTCGTTGAGCAATTGTTTAAACCCCAATTTTTTTTAAAAATATCTTCAAGTGAAGTGGATTATCTACAATCGCTCCATGGATTTAATTACGTTGAAATGTATTTGACGTTATAATTACATAAATCCTGCCGAAAAATATTGCTTATTCCCTTAGAGATTAATGATTGCATTTTATAATTACACAATTATGCGAGAAGAAAAAGATATTATGAAATTTCTTGTACGACCCAGTTATTGTGCCCGGAATTGTTTTATAGGCTGCAATTACGTAACAGTGGGCCTTCTGATTCCGCCAAAGTGGACTCTACCATGAATAAACATAGCCACTATCGCCAGTGAGCCATGCGAGCGTAGTGCAGCGATTTGGCTCCTGCTACCGGCAAAGCCCTGTTGCGCTGAGGAAGCTCCACTTCTGAGATGGATTAATAACAGGCCATGGCAATGTGTCGAGCTTCACTTTCGTTCAATGGCACAGACCAATCGATTGTGGGGTGTGTCGGAGATCTTACTAGAGGTAAACAACGAGGACCATGCGCCCCACGGACATTGGGGCTCCGCGGTGCCTTCCTCTCAATTAGTCACGCGAAAGACACTCGTTCCCCCAGCAAACGCAATTGTGGTTCATTGGAGCCGGGCGCTCTGGGTTTTGTCAGTCTGGTGTTAACTCAGGTTTAGTGAAGTCCACATTCGTTGGCGGTACGTTTGCGCGTGGTGCACCTCTCGGTTGTGCTCGTCCAGTGCCTTGAACCCTTTCTAAACGTAAACAGTGCGTCCACGTGAAAATGCCGTCTTCGGTTGCTTTATTAATCAAAGGGCTAAAAATTAGTAACAAATTTGTAAGTTGGAAAACAGTGATATTTTAATTTATAATTAATTAATTATAATCGCGTAATGGCAAATCAATTTATAGAAATTTTTATAAATTATAGTTTATACGCAAAAAGTGAGTTGTTTTTTACAAACAGTTATATTTTAAGTTTTGTTGTAATAAAAATTTTTATATTCAAATTTTTGGCATTCTGAGATAAAAACATATAAAGGAAAAATCGATAACATACCGAGGCGAAATTATCTGTTGGTAATTAGTCATTAAAAATAAAAAACCACCACCAGGATCATGTTTTAAAACCGATAAACGGACCTTCAAAAGAGTTTAATAGCACCCTCATTATGATGGTCTTCATTTAAACTGTTCCATATGGAAGTAAATTTTGAAAATGCTTCTTCATTGATTTTGATATGATTCCGTAAAATATTTGAATTCATGTTCTGTTTAAAATTCCAAAATCCAGAATTCATATTTATTGTATAAATATTTAATATGTTTGTGGTCAATAGTATTGATTAATTATTAATTTAAAAATTTTGAGAAAAGGAATATTTCCTTTATAAAAGAATTTTTTATTTTGCTAAAATACATTTGGTTACATGAAGATTTTACGATCAGGTAGCAACAACAATTGTTTAGAATATTAAGTACTTAGTAAATATTTACTATTTAACAATTAGGGTTAAGTGCCATTAAATCAATTAACCATTCTGTGCAGTGTTTATTTAGGGTTTAAAGTTTTTATTAATTTCTTTGTTTGTTTCTAGAAGATACAAATTACAAATGGTGCTGCGTATATTCTTGATTTCTTGCCTTCACGGCCAAATGTCTTAAGTTTCTCTTTCGTTATAAAAAATATGAAATTAATATACATACGGCGCGGCGGTTAGTTAATTGAAACGATAAACCAATTGAATCGTGCTGTAATAAACATTCATTGCGCGACAATGCACAATAACCGAGTGACATAATTTGAATTTAGATATGAAAAGGTCAAACATGCGTTACAGTGCAGTTTCTAATTATTCCAGATTAAATTTTATCAGGCTTGTTATTCATATTGCAGCCAGCATCCAGCGAATGTTACTGATACGCCTCACTTCAGAAAATACTTAGTCGTCGGTCTGAGTTGATTTACAGGCAAAGTTGGCACAATGAATTCGAAGCTATTGGGACAATTAGAATTTCTTCTTGTGACCTTTACTCTTCATTGCCGATAAAATGAACAAATTCAGAAGCAATAACAGTACTGTTTAAAATCATTCCTTTGTTAGCTCTTGTCCAGTTCGGTGCATTTAATTTAAAAGGTGTAAATTTTGTTGTGTCGATGTAATGATTGAAAGAGTATTATTGTTTATTATATTGTGAGAAAGTTAATTACTTTTGTGTTTATTATTTTCTAGGAAGGCCCTCATTCCACACTTCCAGATGACGAGTTTTTCGACGCTGTAGAGAGCGGATTAGATAAGATCGAGGAGGATAGACAATTGAGAGTTCGGCTGAAACTTCAATCGCAGCAGGTATTACTTAGTCCACATTTGATTTTCAAATAAATCTAATATTTGTCTGCAATATATTTAGTCTCAAATCAGTTCCATATCTAACCATCAGTCTGAAGTTGAAGAAATACCGGAAGAATTTGGAACAGGAATTTTAGCAAGAAATCATCGTTTGTGGCCAGAAGTAAGTTATTTATTCATCATTACTATTTATAAGTACATTTCCTTAAATCTCAAACTTGCCATTTTCAGATTGATAAGGTATGTGCAGAACAATTACACTATGCCCGAGAGGGTGTCGGTCAGGGCGGAAACGGTTGGCAATTGTTTGCCGATGAAGGCGAAATGAAAATGTATAAACGGGAGGAGGAAATCAACGGAATGGTAATCGATCCATTAAAAGCTTGCCACATGGTTAAAGGTGTCACTGCACGGGAAATGTGCCACTATTTTTTTATGCCGGAGTATAGAAATGATTGGGAAAGTAATTGGCGTGTTATTTTTAGTTAATTAACGTAATGATATAAATAATGGTGTTTTTTTATAGCCACCCTGGAAGAAATGACAATATTGGAGAAGGTGTCACCGGATACTTTAGTTTTCTTGCAGACACATAAGCGCGTTTGGCCCGCTAGTCAAAGAGATGCTTGTTTTTGGTCTCACATGAGAAAAATTACTGATAACCTTGATCCTGATGCTCATGACGTCTGGATTGTGTGCAACAATTCAACAGACCACAATGATTATCCGGTAATAGATTATATTTTTAATTAATTAATTAAATAAATCAATGCATTTGATGTCAGCCTCCAAATACAGGGAAATGCGTGCGGATATATTTGACGGTAATTTTAGTTTGTCAAACTTATGTTAATAAAAAGAAAAACCAATCCGAGACAACAAGAGATGATCTAACATGCAAAATAACTTATTGTTCTGTGGGTATGTACACCTTTAATTTATTATTAATGAATATAGAATAAGAGTTCGTTTTGTTGCTACAGTAAATCCTGGTGGCTGGGCTCCTGCGTCAGTTTTGCGAGCAGTTTACAAGAGAGAATATCCAAAGTTCCTAAAACGTTTTACGGGTTATGTGATAGATCAATGCAAGGATAAACCGATCTTGTTCTGATATAAAGCAAATTTTTTTAATGTATTCATATTAGTATCATACTTGTATAACAGCAACGCTTATTAATTTTCATTTTTTTTTTAATGTATGTATGTTCAATTAATTTTTTAAAAAATGAAAATTATTTCAAATAATTTTAGGAGTGCATAACTTTTACATATTTCCTAATTTACACATTATTTTACAGTGATTGTTTCTGATATTCAGATGTACGTATGTATATCTTTTTTTTATTACCCTATTACGTAAAAAGTTGCAACTTTGTTAAGCTCTTTTTAGGTGGTTATGTTAAATTAAGAACAAAGAGCACTTTGGTATAGGTGAAATTAAACTTACCCAACTACAGAACTTAAACCAACATTTTAATATTTGCTATATTTTATTGATTCAGTGTAAAAAAAATGTTTTCAAAAACAGAAGTACTTTAATTTTACTTTAAAAGTGGTAGTCACCGTTTTTTTCGTTAATTAGTATTTCGGACTTTATTTACGATTTTATAATTGGATAATAGCACTGAAAATTAAACCCTTAATCTTTAAATAATGAATGTTACACCTTATGGCAAGCGCTAAGGTGATTTTTAAAAGCATTTTTCATTGTTTCCTTGACTGAAGTGTAAACATCAGTTGAAAAGGTTTTCAGTAAATGGAATAAAAGGAAAGATTAACTGTGAAAATTTGATAACAATTGTGATCACTATTAGTTGGAATTGCCTGTAAATATTTTAGCACTATCTTACAGTAAAATGAATGCTTTATATTCAATAATATTTACAAAACGAATTTTAATCATTGCAATTATCTTCATTCATTTATATTTCGTATTGATTCTCTGCTTTCTTAAAACTTTGTCTGTGCTTGCATTTTTCAAATGTGATAAAAAAAGTGAAGTGATTTCATCTAAGGACGGTATTCAGAGATGAAATGTTGATAATATGTTTAAAAAGAAAGATTCCGTTAGGAATAATTTTTTCATATTTTTTCTAAACTATTTTTCAATTGTTGTTTGCCTTAATTTTGTATAATCATTATAGTTTTTTAATAATAATGTTAGCATCATGATGATATTGATATAAAAACTGTTTTTGAACTCATGTACACCATACAGCATATAAAATTTTGGAATAAATTTTTGAATTAATGAGCACAGTTTTGTGTTGAGTATTTACAGCCGCTGACATTTCATTATTGTTGGTCACGGTAGACTAGCATCGTAGCGTATTAATTTCTTAGGGTTTTCAATATTCTTCCATAAATTTCAAAGAGATACCGATTCTAAAGAAACACTCAAGTTTAACCTGTTAATTAAGGACTTGCAAACAAAGTATTAAGAGATCGCATTCATAATAACTTTAAGAGAAAGGTATGAAAGAACCATTTTTGGACATTTTTTCTATATGTATATAATATTGTTATGTAATAAATGTATATTTAAAAATTAGTTGGTTTTTTTAAAATATCATTTTTCTGATCATTTCTTCTAAAAACCGCAAAGCATTCCCTTTGTTTGAAGTCGTTTCACAGATGTCTACACGTAGAACATCGTTGCTGTAAAAAAATGTCTAGATATTTATTAATCATTTAAAAATTTCAATGATCAATAATTAATTAATTATTTGTTGAATAGGAACTGGACAATACAAAATAATATACTTACGTTCATAAGTCATTTGATCAAATATTCTTTTTATTCAAATAAAAATTAAATTGAGAACTCCTTCGAATCCAAACATAAAATATAACAGGATTGGATACATAAAACACCAAGCATTCCTTTTATTCATATTTTAACAATTTATTCGTTCATTTTTCATTTCTTTTTTTTATTTTCAATGCACCATCTAATTTAAACACAGATTTATAATTTTCAGATTTCGGAGTAATTTAGAAATTGTTTGAGATGTTTACAGATACGTTTATCGTCCGGAAGTGGTTGGAAAATATATTTTTCTATTCAAATTTTCTCACACAAGTCTTTAAGTAACATTTATAGAGAATTTTATGTTTAAATAATAAAAGTTTTGTAAAAAAAAAAACATTTCACTTGTTTGAGAATATGTATTATAGGCATTCATAGGTATTTCTTCTTGCTGGAAACACTTATTTGTATGCCTTGTGAAACAACATAAACATTGCTACAAAATCGAATTCCTTAATATATAAAATAAATTTATATACTCGAGCAATCAATAGAAATTCGAAATACGTCATCATTCTTCAATTTTCACTGATCCCAATTTGTTAAGTTTATTTTAAAAGAAATCTCAAACAATGTGCAATATTTTTTACTGCGACTGATAAGGTTCCTTGCATTAACAAAAATAATCTTAAGTAACACATTATCCTTTATAATTGTAGTACACGTTCATCATGTTAAATTTAATAAACATTTTTGTTTCTTTCAATACAATATTGTCATTCGTTTTACCTACAAAAAATTCACATTGTATATTGTTGACATTTGTTTTTGTATAAATAAACTATTTTGGTTGGCTATTGTTATAAGTTATTCATTTTGTTGCTTTGTATTTTACGTATAAAACTATAAATTAAGTATTTTGTGCGATACTGCGCTTACATTCAGTTACTGAGTTTGTTTGTGAGTAATTTACAAGACCATTTAGTTTATTATGTAAATTCTGTGCTTAATTTTGTCGAATCATATTTTTGTTATTGTTTTGTTTACTTAGATATTTATCATTCCTATCCGTTAAATGTTAATATTAAAATGTTAGAGTATCATTTTCAAATTGAATGAACTTGATTTTTTCCTTGCTCTTTAAACATCTTCTGAATGAGTTTGTGAGGTTTTCTCTGTTTTGTTGCCATTTAAGTAAATGTTATTTGCTATTTGATAAATGATATTTGCATTGATTGATACTCATTACTCAATTATTGTGATATGAAAATAAAATAAAAGAGGTGAGAAAACATATTGAGGAAGCTAATATATATTTAAACAATGATGTTTTATCAATTTGGAAATGATATCCTTTCCATTCCAGTTCTACAGTGATCGTTGCTTTTTGCAAATATCTAAGATTAGGACAAACTCTTTAAAATGTCTTACACGAAACACATCACAAGTCTTCATGTTAAAGAGCCTCTTGTTGATGTGTTTTCAATTCGTTTGTCTCTTTGTTTTAAATATTATCCTTTCAAATTGTTTTTTTTTTTTGCAGTATTGTTCATTTACAAAAGTACAAATAATATTAATATCCTTTTAATAGGTCTTGTTTTAATCTCAATATAACATATTCTTAACAAAATAAAATTTCACTAGTGAAAGCTATGCTTCCACTTTCTATTAAAAATTTTTGCTAAATAACTAAAATACTTTTTTTAAAATAATTTAAATACGAATAAAAATGTTCGTTTGTAACAAATTCGCTTAATTACTGCCTATAAATATATACCGTAGTATTTTCAATTTTAATTCACTTTGTTTATTATGTATATCACTATTTACATCAGATCTTCACTTTATTATAAATATAATATTTTACGTAGCAACTATCTAACAAAGAAGTCTCTTCTATATGATTGAAGAAAAAACAAATTTCAGTAAGTTAATCAGTTTGTTGTTAATCTTGATTTTGGTTTTTCATTTTTCATTTTTTATCTTTGTTCCTTGAACTAAAGATGAATGTTTTTTTTTTGTGTTTACACATTTATTTGAAATGCTTCGCGTTGTAGCTTTGGGTTGGCACGTATTCGCGGAGAATTTGTCGACTTTTTTTCACCGGTATCCGAAAATCGTGCTGGTGGATTGATGTGATCAACATATCCAGGATAGTTTGATATACTGTAAGGGAAAAATTATTTGCAAAGAATAAATATAAATAGTAAGTATCAAAAACATGTTCATTTTCAAACACTAGAAGCGATAGGAGCAATGGTTTTTTGCTGTTTTGTTGTTTTATATAGTGCATGAAATCTTTTGATAATTAATATTAAAACTAATTGAGCGGAAAGAATACTCAGAAAATGGTTTTGAATAAGTTGTTGATAATCCCAAATCGGGTTATTCCCCGTTGACCGATGCAAAATGTTAACAATAATTAAGAGTCTCCAGTTATTTATTATTATCAGATCATAAAAAGGATAGGCGTATAAAACTAGAAATATGATTTCACTAAACCATAATTTATTTTTCAACATAAAATTAATTTAAAATAAAAATTGTTACATATGTATGGGTAATCTAAGAAGCGAATCTATTCCATTATTGTTGTATGTATTACACCCGACTGTTAAAATCCCTTCTACTATGTTCTTAAATAATTTCACTGTGATTTGTAGAGTTAATTACCTAAAAGTCGTTTCCTCATTGTGACTGGAGTATCCACTTGAGCTTCGTACATGTCTCTTTGAAACATTTTGTGATGATTTCCCTGATTTTCGGCCAGAAAATGGCTTAGGCTTGCGTGACATACTGGTAGGCGTAGTTTCGGACGATGATGAAGTCTCATCTTGGGTATCTACAGGAAGTAAACTAATTGACTTAAATCGCTCGGTACAAGAATTTTGTGTTTGGCTGATAATATTACCTCGCTGGGGCCTGTATTTAGCTTGATTTACCGCTCGTGAGCTAATTTCGTTGTCTGATTCAGACCCCAAAGTGTCGTATTCTGTAATTGGTATGTGAAGCGTTAGGATTTTCCTAACTTCGGAATCTGTTGAACCTGGATTGTCCGATTCTAAAAATTTAGCACGGTTTGATGTGATTTAAAATGATGAATATGGTTTTAGTGTTTTTTTTTTTCTGATTTTAATGGGTGGGATGGGATGAATGGATGCAATTGAGAGAAGAGATTATTCAGAATAATAAGGTTTTTAAAGGATGATGATGATGATGAGAGATGAACATGATAGTAACAAATTTTAATACTAAAGGAAAAATCAAAAATTAGAAACTTAATACAGCTGTTTGTTTAAATATGAAGCATAACAGGTATAGCTTTGAATATTACCTTGGCTTTCTGAATGTGGATCTCTGAGACGACCGCCTTTTCGGCGTACTTTTGTGTACTCTGGTTCCTTGCTCTGCTGGAAACAAGAAAGTACTTATTATGACCAAAAAACAACCATTACGAAATTTACATGATAGCTATCAGGCTTGACATCGTGATAAACAAAAGAACCTCTCACCGAGTGGTAAGGGCCACTGTAGACATTGCCACTGTAAGAACTTTCGCTGTAGGTCTGCTTATTTAGTTGGAAAGTTGCGTAAGGACAAATGTCTTCGATGTATTCGTTTCCCTCTGCCTTGAAACTTCCTGAATCGTTTGAGTTGCTGTTACGATTGCTGGGATTACAACGTACTGCGAGATATTGTTGATCTCTGTTCTGTTTGTTTTGTAAGTTAGCTAGTGAGGGTGATTCTGACATAGACGATGATGGAACATGATTTTGGCCATTGAGTTCTAAATATAGATTCTTAGTAATATTCTCTGCACACATAAATAAAATCTTACTTCGTTTTCGTATTAGAAGAACGACAGCAATTAGTGCCAGTAGAACTAGTAAAGACAAGCAAACAGGAAGAAGGACCTTGAAATTAGCGTAAAAAGGACTGTCACTCATATGTGACACGGGGGTCGAGTGGTCCGTGTTATATATCACTACATAAAAAAATAGATTAACATATTAATTAAGTTAATAACGTTTGGTAATTTTTTAAAATATTTACCGCCTTGAGGGGAAAGAGTTGTAAAATTGTAGATGGCCGTCGTTGAGCCAGCATTGTTGTGAGCAGTAACTCGAATCTAATGGGACCGAAAAAAATTTATTAGTAGCACTTAGCACGTACCTATGTTATCATTTATTATTATTAAAGGTTATTACCTGATATTTCGTTCCTGGAAGCAAGTCACTAACCGTGTAAATCCTCTCGGTCGGGGCAATATGGTTCGACACAATGTTCCATTGCGATCTGGAAAACAAATGACTATAATTATAGAACGAATGGGGAGACAAAAAATCAATCAGACCTTCCATACAAACGGCATTCTATAACAAAATACAAAATGCCACATCCTCCATCACCCCAGGAGTCCAGCCAACAGGTCACACTTGTGGAGTTGTTCGTAATCATTTGGGAGTGTTTCGGTTGTACGGGGGGATTCCCCTTTGTAAATGAATTAACGATATCACATGGCAGTCCAGTTCCTATTTTATTATAGGCCGTTATGTACAGCTGATACCTAGTGCCACACCACAGATTACTTAGAAGGTGAGAATTTGTTTTCGAGTCAATTTGCAGTTCTTCCCAATCGCCATTATCCCTCTTGTAATTGATAACATATCCTAAAATTGGACTGCCCCCATTTTTATTGTCTACCCATTCCAAATGTAGGCTATCCGTGTATGTATTAAGCACTGTAAGATTTGGAGGGTCTGGCGGAACTTTTATTACAATGTGATAAATAATCTCGTCCTTGCCCCAAGTATTTTCCACACTGCACGTGTAATTGCCAGCGTCTGTGCTCTGACAATCACGAATAAATAGCGTTCCATTTTTCGCAATGGTTTTACGGGAGTTTGTCTCCATGGAATGCCCATCCTGCCGCCATATGGTCACTGGTGCTGGTGAGCCAACTTTTCGACATGGCAAAATAAGATTTTCCTTCCAGGGGGTGACTATTTTCTGACTGAAGGACACTATTCGTGCTGGGACTTTGTTATTTGGTGGGACGGTAACTACTTGAGTTTTTTCTCCTTCACCAACTTTTGTTGATGCTGTCAGCCAAAATTGGTAGGTGGCACCTTCTTGGAGGCGTTGGGTTTCATGCATTTCCACATGAGGTCCCAGGATACGCTTGTGGGTGCCCTCCTCTCTGCCGCCCTCGAGTACTGACATGTAAAATGTGTATCCGGTCTGTGTTCAAATTGAAAATCATTTTTTATTAAAATGTATTTTTTAAACAATCAGAAATTTACAATATCGCCGTTTAGATCCTCAGGAGGCAACCAGGAGATGATTATTTTTGTGTTTGATGCCGGTATTGCCTTGATGTCTTGTGGGGCTGATGGAACTGTGGCAAAAAAATTTAATCAACATGAATTATTAAATTGTTCACAGGACATTGTGCTCTTTTAATGAGTTTTATAAATTATATAGGATTTTATTTTCAAAATAGAAATTGTTTCACAGAATTAAAATAATGTTATGTAAAAATTGCCAACCATCTTCATGTGTCCTGCAGTAAAATGGCTTTGTTTTGGCTCCATCCCCAACTTTGGTGTACGCCAGCACCCATACTGTGTAATTAGTATACTTTCTCAAATTTTCCACCGTCACATACTGGTTTGTTGAAGTTACAACATCCGGGTCTTTTTCTGAAAAGGATTAGCTCATAACGTTGTTCAGAAAACTTTGTTCTTATATTTCACCATAAAGTTCTTCCACTGATATGTAGAAAACCTTATATCCTTTAATTTTTCCATTTTGTCCATCGGGTTCTGGCGGAGACCATGTTATGTAAATGGACGTGGATCCCAGGACATCACATTGCGGACTTTCGGGGGGAGTTGACGGTACTGTAAAAATAAGAGCTGTAGAGCAATATATTCAAATTAAATTTACCCACCATCCTCTAAGGTTTGCACAGATATCTCCTTGCTGGGTGGTCCACTGCCCTGACTGGTGTAGGCCTGCACTACTATATTGTACAGTGTATATTTGTTGAGATTCGTTAAAATTGTTTCCCCCCCAAAATGTGACCGCACCTCTACGGTTTTAAAATTAAATCCTTGCGTTGGATTAATTTCCTTATCATCGGGAGATGTAGCCATTTGGTAACCGACATAGTATCCCAGAAGAATACCATTCCAATGGTCTCGGTCGGGTGCTTCCCATGATACAGAAATTTCAGTAGAGCTTTTGGCCTCCCCTCGAATATTTAAAGGGGGACCTGAAGGCACTTCTTCAAGTGTTGTCACTTGGACAACTTCAGAGTATTCAGATGAACCTAATTTATTTTCGGCAGACATTCGAATATGATACGCTTTTGCCGGTCGGAGATTCTGAATCGTAACCATCGTTTGGGATCCTGCAATGGATATTCGTTCGGCGTTCTGCCAAGTATCTGCAAGGACGAACGTAATAGCTCATGTTAAACAAACTCAATTTTGCCTGTCAGGTGATTAATATTTCTGAAATGTTCTTGCATACCTGATATTTGCTTGTAAAATATATGGTACTCTTCTATTGGACTGTTTCCAGCAAAAGGTTGGCTCCATGTCAACTGTAAACTTCTTGATTGTTGGGAATTTATCCTCAAATTTTTCGGCTGCTCTGGAACCTCCTGTACAATAAGTTGAATCGACATCTCATCCTTTAAAGTAGCACCATGAAGCACATGTGAATTGTGGATGTTTCATAAGTTGTACTAACCTGTCCAAATGCATTGCTGGCCTGGCATACATAAATGCCAGTGTCCTGTCGGTAGGTGTGGGAAATGCCCAGCTCCGATACCATTCCATCGTCCAGGACTTGCTCCCGAATGGTGTACCTAAAGGCAATGTGGAGCATTTTATTGATTTCATTGCAAATCGGAGGACAATCTATCAAATATGTTTCTTGAATTGACATCTTCTACACAACATACCTGGAGTCCAAGGACTCATCTAAGTGCTGTTGAGTGCTCTGAATTTTCCATTTTATGTCAATCGGATTGTCCCCTTGAACGTTGCACTGTACGTGCACTTGCTTCCCTTTTGCCACAGAAATCTGTTTGTTTCTTGTCCCAAAATGAGCGGGGACTGAAATAATGGTAATAAATTTTGTTTGTGATCCTGTCAAAAACACATGCACAGGTACTCACCATTCACCTTAAGGAAGATGACTTTACTAACACCAGTACCGATATTATTTTTCGCTTCACATAGAAAGTGTCCCTGAGACTCTTTTGTAATTTTTTTGAAATATATTGAGCCATTTGGAAATAAAGTTATAGTCGGTTCATAAAGAAAGTCCTTATACTCTCCGGGTGTTGCTCCAATCGCCTTCTTCCAAGTGATTGTCGGTTTTGGATAACCATCCGATTGGCAGTGCAATAAAACATCTTGACCTGCTTGGGCGCTGGAGTCTTTCGGTTCTAGGATCCATTTTGGAGGAACATTTACCGTAAGAGGAACGGTGAATTTTTCAGTTCCTGCCACATTACTGGCTATACATGTATAATTTCCTGAGTGTTCTGATGTGATATGTTCGATCAGTAAACTAGCTGAGTATTCGTCAAGGCGTCGAATGACTTCGTTTCTAGTAACAAGATATATGGGTTCGTATTTATTTACTGTCATAACATTAAAATGACGACAACAGATTTTTCAGATGGATACTGAAGAGACGAAGTAATATGACCTAAACAATTAAGGATTTTTGAAGTAGTATATCTATTTCGGCGGACCTGAGGAGAGATTGCTGATCGGAAAAAAGTCTTTGGTTTGCCGTCCCGGGACGCTCTAATAGATTTAAATCACTTCTATTCATTAACTAAGCTAACTAAATAACTTTATGTGTGAGCGTGACGTTATTATCAAAAGTTTAAATTTTGGGAAGAATATTAGGGTAGTAAACGGGGATGAATTTCCAGGGGGTTTTTTAATTTAGAATGAGAGAATTTGGGGAGCTTTCCGGCGGAGTAAACATTTCTTACGTTTTCGAGGGTTTTGGACAACTACCCCCTACGGGCTGTCCAATTTGGGCCACGTGTGATATCTTCTAATTTACTTTCTCAGGCCCAATTTCACGGTGCAGCTTAAGCACAAAAATAGGTTTAAAATTTTGCTGCATTGGCTTCAAAGTGAAAGTTTTAGTCTTAAACTTTTCTTTAATTTAAGCGGCGAAATTTCGTCGCTTAACTTAAGTTTCATAATAATTGTAATGTCAAACAAGCGTCATATGTCAATTGAAATTAATTTTTAATTTTGAATTGCATTTAATATGCTTAGTAATTAAATGGTTTGATTTTTATAAAAATCAATTAAAAAATTGATCATAAAGAAATAAAATCACTTAACAACAGCGGAATAACGTTTTTGGCAAATAGTCTACAGTATACAGTAGACTACAAAATTGATTCTTATCACTAAAACCCGGTTTACACAAATATCTACAGTGAAATCCGGCAGAATTAAGCTTTAGCGTAAGCTTCCTATGATCGCTTAACTAAGCGAAGACTTAAGCTTCCACTGTGAAATTGGACATCACTGATATACAGAAGAAAAGTTTAATTCCAACATAAGGAATGTTAGAAATTAGATGCAATCTTAAAATTTTATATATATTAGCTATGATATACACATAGATTAGATTTAAAATAATACTATAGATATGTGTTATTATGTTAATCCTATCTTTGAATTTGCATCGCTTTAATGAAATTTCGTTCGTTACCACTGAAAATTTACCACAGAAATTAAATTAAATTGAATGTTGAAGTTCTTTTGGAGCACGAGATTTGCGTAAACAGAACATAAAATTTTTCGTATCCCGAGAAGGATTTCCAACTTATATTTAGTCAGCGTAAAAAACTTCAAACAATGTGCAATGAATTTGTCGTCCTTTTTTTTATGTAAATAAAGCAGTACTTACCCGGTACCAAGAAGCGGTTTTCCATTCCGCTCCCACCGGAAACTAACTGGTAAATCACCCTCGAGGATTTGACATGAAATTGCGGCTCTCATTCCCTCTCGGAGCATATTAGTCATGGCTGGAATCGGCATAATTTTTGGTGGAACTATTTTGTTTATAGCGGAAACATGAAAAGAGAAAAAAATGAGCACGTAATGAGTTCCTGTTTTTATGTTTTTGTCCATGCGGAGCACAATGAGGTACACTTGGCTTGCTGAAAAGCCACTGTAGAGGAAGGGAAGGGAGTGGAGAGATCCACTACATGATCCTGCGATGGAGGACCTCCAGCATGGACGAACTGAATCAGATAAATTCGCCGTGGCAAGTTGTGGCAGGACGAGATACGTACCTAAAACTTGTATCTCCACGTTTCTCCTGGCGGTCTGCTTCTGCTTGTTCTGGGCCATACAAGTGTAAGTTCCAGCGTCTTCCAGCCTTTGCAATTGTTCTATAACAAGTGTGCCATTGTTGTAGGCCCTTTGTCTTCGATTAATGGGCAAAGTTTGTCCATCTAAATAAAATATATAAAGGTTTGTGTTACATAATCGCACTTATAAAGTCTGGAGAGTTATTAAAATATCGTATGGGGTCATGTTCTGAATTTGCCTTATCATTTTTGGTGCGTTTTACATTATTGCAAGCAATTTATTATAAATAAGGTGACAACGACACGTACCTCGTTCCCAATGAATTTTATCAATCGGATATCCAGCTACAGGACACTTCACCACCAGATCCCGTCCAGAGATCCCTGTTATTTTAGGCATTTCTCGGATATATGGAAGTCCATAAACGTTCACTTTTGCACTGTGGGATACCCTGGAAATAAGAGGATTCAGCATTACGAAGGATCTAGATAAATCATAACATGAATTGACACGACGAAGCCAAAATGCGTACTTTCCGATACTGTTCTGTGCTATGCACATGTACTCGCCCCCGTCCTCCTCCTTTACGTTTGATATGTTGACATGGCTTACAACGTCGTCGTGAATAGTAACGTGTTGGCCAACCAGAAATCTTGAGTTATCCGGTATCTAAGGGTATCCATTTTTTCCAGGTCCACCAGTGATGATAGTTAACAGTTTGGGAAGAAATGAAGCGGAAATTGCCCATTAGATTGTTTTTATAGCTAAATGGGGATATTCTGAGGATGTAATTGGGGAACATGGATATTGGGAGGAAAAAAAAATTTTATATTTACCGGAAATCCGTCCAATGTCCAAGTAAATTGTGGTGGGGGATTGCCGGTTGCTACACATTTTAAGGACACCGTTGGGCCTGGCTGCAAAGTTTGCTCTGAGAACCAATAAAGCAGTTCCGGTGAGGCGTCTGGAAATTGAATTTTATAAATCAGTAGGGCAGCTTCCGGCTGGAGTGCTCGTTTGCAAGGCTTTATGGGTTATTAATATTTCATAAATGCTTGCACCAGTTGATTCTCAAATAACTCTATTTCTGGGTCAATAAGGACACTAATTTCATTCGCATAGTCAATGCGCCTTGAATTCTGTGATCTCAATTCGTAATAGGATATTCAAAGTATGAAGCATACAAGTATATCACTTTCGCTACATGCTAGCAAATGAAAATTAGCATTTTAGATGAAAGGATACCTATATGTATATTGTATACAGTAGTGAAGAAACACTTTTATATTCTTAATTGTCTCTTATTAGTACCTACCCTTTACGAATAATTGTTCAATGTCTAGCACTATAAATTTTAATTAATGCAATTAATTCTGCATTGATATTCATGCACTGATTAAGATCACGAACAAACATTTTCTTTCCATTACGACGTTGAAGGAAAACTTAAGCGAAATGAAAAAGGAAGAAAATTTTCGTTGCACCTACCTCCCAATTGCAGTTCGGCAGTAGATTGAATTTGTTCCCACTCATTGGTAACGAAACATTGATACATTCCCTGGTCTTCCTTCTGGATTTTTTTTATAATCAGTCTTGGTGGATCTGAGTGAATCTGAAAATACATCCAGAATGAATTTGGTTGAGCTTTGAGGGTTTATGTTTTTTATCGTTAGGTACAGCAACCGCAATCCTGCAATTGCTATTCTGTCGTTATGGATCCAGGCAATAGATCCTATCGAACAACTGCACAATTTCTCTTTAGCTAAAGGACTCCCCACAGTTACATATATATACAATTGTACAAGTGAATAGCATTTGGATGAAGGATGACGGTTGATTGTGATACCTGGGGTTTTGGCTAAACTTAAATTGTTTTGGTCATACCTCAATTCGATTATCCCTCAAAATTGGTTTTCCATCATGCAACCAGTTAACATCATGGACAGGATGCCCGGTGACTATGCACTGAAACTGCGCATCTTTGTCGACATCGATTGTCTGAACCTGCGGCTGTAGATGTGCTGTTAATGGAGCTGCAAGGATGCAATATGTAATGAATGTTGTGCTCTTTTGATGATGGAATTCTGAGAAACTTTTGCAATTTTAAAATGTTTATCTTTGTGCTTTTTTGGATTTTCAGAGAATACAATTAGGTATAGTATTTATGTGTGGACACGGTTATCCACCATTTAATGATTGCAAAATTAGAGAGATTGAAGACTGATGCTGAAGATTGAGAAAGTTTGCTGATTTGGTGTAATTATTATCAAGACTTTTTTCAGGTTTTTGATTAAATAATTTTATTATTGAAACTAAAATGTAGGTATTTTTTTTATTTCGAATCTTATATCTAATTGTAAGTAAAATTGAACAGTAAAGTTGAGAGTATACCTAGTATTTACGAGATTATTTACTTAATTTGATACATATGCATATTTTAAAAGAATATTTTCGACTGTATTATACCCTAGTTGTGGGGTATATTATTTTTGAGCGAACATTTGTAATGCCAAGGAATAATGATGATAGAGAAAAAGAATTACTTCATGATTGGGAAGTGAAAAGAAACCATTTTATGGATGTCAGTCGGTCTGTCTGTTGATAACTCGAGAACGGTTGTACCTAGTTACTAGAGGATTGAAATTTGGTAAAATAAAATTTCGCTAAAATTTTAAGGTCGAGTTCGAAGATGAGCAAAATCGGGCAACTCATCTTAGTGTTGCTATATGAGACTGAGTCGTTTTTATACAAAAATTTTGATTTTGTTGACTGAATATTTACATTTTGAATTTTTTCGTTAAATATTGTCATAAATACGGATTATAATTAATTATTTGTCAGAAATTTCTGTCTGTTTTTACACGATTTTAAAATTATAGAAATGGAAGAAAACGTCGGCAGTTTTAAGATGGTATACGTAATGGGATTTACATAGAATTTTTTGATATAGAATGAATGAATTAATTGTGATTTTTCTGGTAGGGTAAATTGTTTTTTATATTTTTTGGGGTTGTGGGGGTGGGACTGGAACCATCTGCCTCGGAGTTGTTCAATTTAAGGCGTGTGTGATATCAAATTAAAGCTCATGCTGAGTAATATTAAATTAAGCAGTCGCGGACAACTAGCCTTAGTGACATCAGAAAATGCATGTCCAGATTTTTAGATAGAATGAGTATATTTTTGTACATTTAGGGTATCACCATAGACAAATAAAATACTTCATTTGTCTATGGTATCACCAATTGCTTCCTTACTAGTTATACAAAAACTTTGATTCTGTTTACAAGGTAATTTTTACACGATCTCAAAAATTAACAGATTCCAAAAACTTTCTTTTTTTACATTATGACTTTCCAATAATTTACGACGATAAAACTGTTTTTGTGCAATTTTTAGTTTTTTACATGATTTCTTAATAAACTTTTGGTTATTATATTTCATTTGAGCGCGCTGAATTTTACGAGTTAATTTCAAAGTTAGCCGTACTCAAAAACGCTATCGTATTGTTTCAATTAAATGCACTAAGAATGTATAAATAAATCTGGTTAATAACAATTGAAACCATTTCTAATTTGCATTATTTTATAAAATTACCTGTGACTGTGAGGGAAACCTGGATCGTCTCTTCCCCAGCGGTGTTGTTCACCCAACAGAGGTACTTTCCGCTGTCTTCTAGTCTAGCCTGGATTTAAAGTTAACCAAAATCGCATTCAAAATAACTTTTTATCCCATAAACGAGAAAATGTATTCCCGAAAAAGTTCCATTTACCTTGGTAATTTTGAGAAGTCCTGCTGATATCATTGTGATACGTTCGCTAAGTTGAAGCGGCAGCAGCTGTTCATTTTCCTCCTTGAACCATCTAAACACAAAAACATTTTCGTAAAATCACACGAGAACTTCTTAAAGCACACAGCATTAATGCAGGAGCTCATTTACATACATGTATGCTTGGGAGAATACGTTCTGGGGCTTATATTGTTTATTTATAAGCTCAGGTAACGGTACAATGTACGAGAGCAAATAGCTAAAGTTTGAATCGAAAATTAAAGATGAAAGGATAGGAGGGGTGATGGTGTCCCGAGCTGGGATAATACAGGTTGTTATGAAAAAGGATTCGCAACACAACATGTGCATGCTTTGACCAGGACAATGGGGCTCAGGACTTTATAATTAAATGAACAAAACTGCAAGAATAGAGCGAATAGAAACTAGAAAAATCATAAATTTAGTAAAGGCTGAGCATTACAACATGCTCTGAATATTGTAGCATAATTACTGTATATTTATGGTCATGACCTACCTGTATGTTGGCACTGGATGTCCCTGGGCTATACACGGCAGCGTATTGTGCCCATTGAGTACGACATGCCTCAATGAGTGCTTCTCCACATTAATTCTCGGCTGCACTAAACCTTTTGGTTCCGTTACAATTATTCTACCTGGATATGTTGAAGTTTGTATTTCACCTGTTGGGATCAAGGATATATTATTTATTATGGTTTCATGAATTATTTTTGGGAAATTTTGAATTGGTCAAGGTGAAACGTTTACCAAATTTAAATTACGGATAATGTAGACAGTAGTGTCATGTATAAGTATACTATATGTGCATGTGCATTTCAAATAAGATTTTACAAGATTATTTTTTACAAATAGTATTTACATTTTACTATTATAACTCAAGGACCAAAGCATAATTTTTTATAGAAAAATTTTCTGGAATTAACTATATTAAAATTCAAGGAAATCCTTCTTCTGGAACGTTACTATAAAATGAAAGTCCTTTCACATCAATTCCACAGCATGTGACTTGTTTGTAAATGTTTCTTCCGAATGTGACGCCCCCAGAGCCCAGAGGGGCCAAGATTAATGCATACCTGTGAGTCTATTTACAGTCCTACATGTATAAGTTTTAAATGCATCATTTGGCCCAGCGTTATTTATGTACAGCTCTCCGTTTGATAAAACTGTGTACTTGCCCCCAATATCTGTGTTGGGATACAAGTGCATTCCTGTGTCCTGGACCCAGGCTGTAACCATCACGAACTCGGACATGTAGCTGGGCACCTGCAAATGGTTTTTGAAGGTAATTACATTCCTTTTGGCATTTTGGGGAATTGAAAATTCTTTTATTTGAGTGAGGACAGGGAAGGACTAATAGGTAGGTCCTTACCTGACATTTGAGTACAGCAGTGTTGCCAGACATTACGTATTCATCGTGTACTTGTACCGTGTACTTTTGGTTAACAACTGGAAAGGACAATTAAAGTTTTTTTTATAATATTGTCGCAGGAAAGCATCAGTAAATGAATTCAATTCAAATACAATTTAAAAAATTTAATGGTTTGTAATTTTAGCTACGTTTTAAATATTCTTTCGTTGTTTTGTCAAGGGATGAGACGTGACTGGATGTGATTGTCTAGTCCTTTTCTGTGCCAGTTAAATACAAAATTTAAATGAAATCTGGAATTTCCGTGTAATTTTTGGAATGAAAGAACCAGAATTATTTTATCCAAACTGTTTAAATTACGTTCCTTCAAAAGACAATACACTATGGTATTTTAGGGTTGAAGCTAGTAGTAGTGGTAGCAGCTGCGCTGAATGAGTCCTTATCAACCCGAGCTTAGGCGACTACAGCAGAGGAAGCTAATTGGAACTCCAGGTAGATTTAATGAATTCGAATTAGTTCAGCATGTTGCGCAAAATTTTGTGGCGAGAAAATGGAATCTAATATGTATTTAACTAACTTAATTACTATGTATTTAGGATATTGAGCAGAATATACACATACGAGAAACCTCATACTTTAACTTTATCTCCTGCACTTATTTGTTCAACTTATTTAATTAATTTTTCGTAGTATGTATACTTGTATAGCGCGGTACTCCTATATACTATGTCTCTGAACTCGTATTTTTTCTTAGTTATGTTTCAACGTACAGCAAATTTAATTTTCCTAACAATAGAAGTCACCCTTTTTCCAACATTTCGGTTGGTGTAAAAGATATTTGCAAAATAAAGTTGTATTTAGTTGAACAATTAATCACATCCAAACGAGGCTGTTGGCTAATTCCCTCCACCCGCAAATCTCAAGCACTCCATCAACCAGCTAAGGAGGAGGATTAAATTGAAAAATATTACCATTTTAGCATGCTGCATTCTTAAGATATCTTTCGTTTTAAAAACCGAATAGCTGCGAGGGGATAATACTGATTTAGCTACCCTTCAGCGACCAAGAAAAAACGATCAGTCAGCATGAAAGTGACGTTGCTTTCTCGTTGCCGATTGCATAACGTTAGGCAGAGACATTCAGTGCAGCCATGTCGCACCAAAATTCTCTGGCTTTTCATTTTTAAGGATACAAAAACGAATCCTTTTCCGGTAAACACTTTGAGACGCCCGTCTGATGCGGTATGGTTGGTAGTAGTGTGAAATGCGGTATCAAGTATTCACAGAAATTACTCTTAGAAAGGATTTCCATAGTTTTTTTAAGCAATTAAAACGATGCGAATTAAGGTCGAGAAAGGAAAATGCTAACGACCTACAGCGACAGCGGGAGACCAGGAATAGTGAAACTACATTTTCTTTGGACATTAGAAATTTTCTCGTTTGTGTAGCTGTCTTGGATGCCGCTGTGAAAGGATCTGACTTTTAATTAATATAAAAGAGGAAAGGCGACAGCTCAGTGTGCTTCATAATTCCTCGCTTATTTGCTAATTTGAAAAAAAAAAAAACTTGTCGGAAATAGAAACATAAATGAGTCTCTAAAAGGGATGGGGGAGGTGGTACACTACTCAACTTGCGCAATTTTATAGTGGTTCCGGTTTTATTGGTCGCGGTCGGTGTTTTGGTTTTTGTTTTCTTAATGAAAAGTTATAAGGCAATAAAGGATTTTCAACCCGTTTTTGTCGGACTGGCGAATAGACTACTATCTCTATCCGCAGCAGCCATCCGTTGCTCTCACGAACAAAACTTCATGTGGATCTAATTGTACAAAATGCAGTTCTTGGTAATTCCCGTAATGAATTGTGTACATGTAACACAACCTTAACATGGCGGGTGGGTTTCTGTGTAATTAAAACTTTTGCTTCTGTTGTATGGTAGCTTTGGGAGAGCAAACACGAAAAACAAGGCCCGTAATGTTATGCAAAATGAATTATTATGCGCGTTAACATTCTCCTGAAACTTCAAATCCTTGCCACAATGATAGATAAATTGCAAATAAGACAATTTTCCATCAAGTTTATTGCAAAACATGGTGTTGATCCTTTGCTGGTGCCCGAATCCCTTTTCGGGTTGGGTATGCTTTGTTTCGGTCTTAATGTGAAGTGTACCAAAACTTTAAATTAACATGACTTGTATTTTGGGCTATTTTTGAAATTTTCCTTTTACCTCGTTCTCTCGTTGCGGTCGTTTCAACTTGTCAAATGTAGGTATGAAGTTTAATGACAAAACATGGAATATTACTTTTCATATTCTGAGGACATTGCTTGTGTATATTTCGGTATTTATTATTGTTACTTAAGTGATTTGTTTTGGAGCTTCGATTTAAATTGTGAAATTCCTTCTCTTATAATATTTTTATTTTTTTTTTATTGCTAACATAAAACGATAATAATTATAATATTATTAAATTTCAAAAGTACTTACCACCTCTAACGTGCACTTCTCTACTTAAAACAGTACCAACTAAGTTTTTTAGTTTACATCTGGAAAAAATGAAAAACAATTTTAGAAACTAGCGCGGAAAGTATAATTAATTGGTTTAGGCCAAATATGAAATACCCTAGACGTAAAAGGCGCAGTTTTAACAATAAAGCAACTTTTGTTGAGAAATCCTGTAAAAATCTGTGCAAAAACAATTTTCCCATCGTAAAAAGAGAAATTCGTTCTAGATGTTTGAAAACTCATGTAAAAACAGTTCCAATGAAATAATTAGGTAATTGTAATAAGTTTTTATAACATAATAATAAGTAAGTATTCAATAAATAATATCAACGTTTTTGTATAAAAATGATTCGGACATATAATGGCAACACTAAGAAGGTATTGCCCGATTTTGGTCATCTTCGAATTTGAGTTGATAATTTCAAAGAAGTACTTTTATACTAAGTTCTACAAGCGTTCTCGAGCTATCGTTTAGTCTGAAAGACAAACAGGCAAACAGACAGACAGACAGACAGACAGAAAGACAGACAGACAGACAGATGGACATCCGCAAAACGGTTTATTTTCTCTTCCCTCTGAATATATTATAGTTCTTTTTTTCTGTCATCATTATTACTTGGCGTAGCAAGCGTTCGCTCACAACTAATATACCCTACAATCCTACATCTATGATAGAATATAAAAAAAAGCTAATAATGTAAATTCTATAAGCAAATGAAAAATATAATATTGAACTTTAGATAAATATAATGAAACAATGATTGACATAAATAATGTAATCAAATATTTAGATCTGGCTAATGGCAACAAAAAGGTTTTGTGGCACGTGCGTCTATGTTAAACATTTACACTCTCTTGCCACTCTCGACGTATTCTAAAAATAAAACTCACCTATATACTGTGGAGTGAATTTCATGTCGATATTTTTCAGCTGTAAAAGGATAAAACATTAAACTTCCGTTTTGTAAGGTGAAAACCAGATCCTGCTGAGGTGGGATAGGCGCCCATTCGACCTGCCAAGAAAATTGTACATTTTTACTTCAAATTTCATTTTTATTTTTGAAACTTTGTTATTACAGATTACAGAAGTATTATAAGTAATAAGGTATTCATGTATTGTATATGAATCCAAAGTTTCTTCTTTACTTGAAAAGTATTCTTTGTACCACAAAAAAGTTTCTAAATGCATTGAATTTTCAGTAGAGATTCACCTGGGACGTACTTAAATTCTACATTATTACTTATTCAAACTGTCCTTACAACATCGTGAAAGTGACATAACCTTCTAATGTAGCAAACATCTGTACAAAAATAGACGTGACTTTCTGATTTCAATGGACTTAAAGTTTTCTTCTTCTGGAAACTGAGATAAACGCGATCTTCTACTTCAGATTACAAATGCAAACTAGCAGCTAACAAGAATCTTTCGTGCTCCTTTTTGACTTTTAATCATTTTTGTGCAAACTGAGAATATTTTAATGATTTTATCTCTTGTCCCTCTTTACCGTGAAACTTTTCATAAAATAAATCCAGTTTCCTTAACTTTTGAAAAACTCGAATGGGATGCTATGACGCTATGTACGATGATTCAGATGAGACAGTTTGAAAAAGAACTTGGAACATGGACCTATTTTTATTTATTTACTTATTTTTTTGCTGTAACAATTGTGAATTCTGGGGACGATCGCAGTTGAAAAAGTTTTGTTAAACATTTCAAAAGGACTGCAATTCATTCTATAGATTTTTCGATAGGTCAAGGCATGAGTATTGTTGTTGCACTAGTTACACTTTTGAGTCACTGCAGATGCCGTTACATACCTCTGGGGGTGGACTTCCGTGGCCTGAACATTCTATGTGCCCTCCAGAGTTGTTGGAAAATTCCACTTTATGGGGTGGTTCGTGGAGAAAAATTGGTCCCTGAAGGTCGAGTGCTCTAGAACCTGAAAGAAATATTACGCCAGAATTAATAATGTGTAACCAACCACAAGGAACTAATGAAGAAATACTTCGGTCCAAGTATTTCGATCAATTAATTTATTTTAGTGACAATAAGAAACATTATACTATACATTCATTTCTTTTGATTTTCTCTATAAGAATTTTCTAAGCGAAATTTTCAAGTACTGATGGAGGCATGAATTTGGTTCATAATACTTCGGTTTTATAATTTGAATCTCGCTTGAAATTATTTCGTATAAAAAAAATTTCTTAAGAATTCATGAGCACCAAAGTTTCGTAGACGTTTCAATGGAAGTTTCATGGTGACGGAGCATCACCGATTTGCGTAAGTCGTTATTTATCCCTGAATTCTAAATCATAAAACACAAAGTTTCTGCTTAGATTTATATTCCTCTCGAAATGGAAATATAAATAAGTTTTGAATCAGAATCTTGGTTGAAGAATGAAGATTAAGTATCCTTGGAAAACAAATGATCAATAATCCAAAACCAAAATGAAATGTTCAAAGAGTTTGATTTGAGCAAATGGAAAATAAAACTTCCTGGAATAATTTCTATCAGTTGCAAAACATGGAAATATTTCCATTTAATCGCCACCCTTCAAATTTCATTTTAAGAAGTTGTTGAAATGAAAGGAAGCATACATGTCCTTAAGTTTGCTTCTTCTTATAAATTAATTCGTTAATTAAGTTGTATAAGGATTAATTGCAAACATTTCAGAAAGGTAAATATTAATAATTTGGAATTCATAGAAGCATGACATATCTTGATGATTAACCGGGAATAAAACGACGTTATATGCAGATGGATAAATTTGCAAATAAGTATAGAGTGTTTCTGTTTGTTATATAAATATAATTTGTATACTGTGTAGTGCAGGTACGTATTTAAACTCAAAGCAGCTAGTTCAGTCACATAGAAAACATTTTAGACTCATAAGAAATAAGAATATTTACACTCCTATTCGTCACTTCATATGCAAAGTTTTCTTTCGGTTGCTGACATTTCAAAAAGATTCCCATCCTTTGTTTATGCCTTTGAAAATTCCTTAAGAAATTATAGTAAACATTTCTGCGCCTTCTGAAAGTGCTGAATTTTTCAAATAGCTTCTACTTGAGTAGTACAGTGGTGATAAACATTTTGCGTTTCTCTCTTCAGCATCCTTGAGGAACTCCTTTTCAAAATTTGCGATATGCCTTAAGATTGTATTATTTTACTTTGGTAGCATACTCCAAGGCGTTTTACGGCATAAAGGAGCGCATTTTCAGCGTTTTACTTTTGCTTCGTGCATAACTAAGGATACTCGAACTGCGTGAGAAAAACCTGGTTATAGTGTAGTAAGTGTATTAAAAAAAAAAATAAGAAAAAACCCCCGTTGGTACGTTTATGCTAAAGCAAGTCTGTGTACATTGCCACCGGGATGCACTCATGCGAACATTACTCGAACGGTGCATGTCACCAAAGGCAAAGAACATGAAAATCCTGGGAAAGTCATCTCTTTAGTGAAACCCCCAACAGCAGGGCGTGTGTGGCGGGGGTGTTCTTTGTGCACTGTGAACCTTCTTCCCGACTGGGGCGCACCAACTGCGTTCCTCGCCTCGCCTGACACGGCCCACGGGGAAAGAATGCTCTACTAATTGGACGATTTTTAAATTCATGTGAATAGCGAGCACTGCATATTCATAAATGGAGTCCTCGCTAGCCTGATTTTTCCAGTGTCGTGCTGTAAACGCGTTATTAGTCGACCCGAATGCAACGCAAGCACAATGAAAACAAGCGTCAAAAGTTCTCAAAGCCCCAGCCTTCCTGACTCGGGTGCAGCATCATTCCCACCCTCTGATGATGGGTGTGGACGATAGGGGGATGGGGTGCCTTTCCTTTTTGGTGAAAGGTACAAATAAGTTCGCAATAGCTGCTTTCGCAACCAGAGCGGCTTTTGAATGACGTCGCAAAGTTCCATTGAGTCTCATGAATCGAATTTTCAGCGAGCAATCCCAGTGAGTTTATTTGTTTTAGTTCTTCACTCTAATTGACGCTGAAAGGACATCGTTAAAAATTCAATCATTAAAAATTCTAGCTGAAAGGGCTCTTTAAGGATATTGAATAGCAAATACCTTGCGTTTTACGGCCATGGATTTAAGAGAGCAGCCCGTGATGTGCTTGGGGTGACACTCCCAAAGCGCGAAGGCGTTGTAGCGGCTGTGTGGGAAGTTGTAATGCATCCTAAAAAGGACATTAACTTCAACGAAGGAGCACTGCTCGAGGAGGGGGTAGAGTGATGATTACTACCACTAAAGGCGAATGAACGCTTGCATTCATCCGATTTTCAATTAAAATATCGTCAAGCATCGCTTGCGTTTTACAAGCCAACTTCTGCGGAACTTTCCTGCGACTATTTAAGGATGTGCAACAAGCTCTTTCCTGTGTGGATTTTTGTTTTTTGTTTTAATGAACTTGATTCATGTTTGCGTTCAGTCTGTTTGTTGCAGTCCTCCTCACTGATTCGGGGCCACTACCTTCCTGAGATTCTGCTCCTGATTATGAGTGTGCAGAAAAATATTGAAGTCACTACAAAGAATGAGCAAAGGAAATAGGTTACATTGCGTTGGGGTGACCTTTGTCTTGTTGTTGTTATTGTTTTTGTTGGATGAAAAGTAATTTTCTGTAAGTGCTTAGTGCGATCAAATGGTCCCCGTTTTATACGAAAACAAAGAGCCCAAGGTATGGACTTGTGGCTACTTTTTAAGTGCTTTCAAGAGCTTCTAAGTATGATGAGTTTTTCAAGCATCACCAACGTTATTTATGAAATGAATAATTTCCCTTTTGTGCAAACGAAGGCATACAGTTCAGTTACCCTGGCATTTCTTTTTTTATGAACAAGAATGTTTGTGTAATCGCCATCATTGCAGCCAGGATGTTTAGTGTGTTGGTTGAGAATAAAGTTGATGTCCCTTTACATTATGTATAACATTGTTAAAGTAGATAAGTTTTATTTTCTGGTCAAAGTAGGTATTCTCATGTAAAGCAGAAGACAAAATTAAAATTTGATCATTAAATTAATTCTCATTAAATCTGAACAACGTTGTTTAAAATTCAGAATTTTCAAGAAATCCAAATTAGATCTTAATGAAGCAACCTGCATGCATATCCTCTTCGATGAAGATAATTAATTAATGGAGGTGATCTTAAGTTTCCTGCTTTTTATGCATCCTGACGAATCGTGGGAGGTAATATCAAATATGCTTTCAAAAGCCTGCCATAATCCTCGAATGAGAACCGGTGACTTAACGCCAGCATAATTAGAGGACTTTCACCTCTTCGCCTTTTAATTTTGTTTCACTGCATTGCTACAAAAATGCATCCCAACATCATCGGGGGAGAACCGTGAATAAATTCATCCTTGTAGTGTTTATGCTTTTATTCACCATCTTCATATATGCATAAGAAATTTAACCCGTGTACATCGTGCTCTTTAACCTTCTCGTTGCATGGCAAACGATGGCTTCTGCCTCGGTGCTCCCGTTCAAGTCATGCCGGTCATAGCTTAGTCTCGAACTTGACAGTGGGGTGGGACCGCCTAGCCTCGTTCTTGATGCTGCTGCTTCAGGCTCCATGCTCGAGAGTCCTGAATTTTTTATGAGCTTTAAAACAAAACAAAATTCACCACCACGTACGGGAGGGGGTGGGCTGGACGGCATCGTAGTCAAGTGGATCGCATCGCATGCCTTCAAGAGAGAAGTTACTGCTGAAAATCTTTTTTATCAACATTTACATCATCCCGTTTGGAAATGGGAGGGTGGAGACCGAGAAGTGGGTGGTGTGGAGTAACGGTTGGTTGAAGCTCTCCGTTCCATCTTCCTGTATGTGAAGTCGAAAGCGGACTTGCAATCTCTAGAAAAGGCAACAATTCTTGCGGAATTAATGGACCAGGACGCCCCAACGTCTTCTGCCCATTATAGAAAAAGTAATTCAATATTTATGCACAAATTTCTAAATTGAACAATTTAATATTTTGATAAACTACTGGAGAAGGTTTACCGTAGAATTGGTTTAGAGGATATTTGACGTTAGGCAGAGAAACCGTTTTGTTTTTGGGATATTTTTGCAAATTAAAGGTGAGTTTAAAAATAATCACATTTTTAATGACTTCATTAGTGAATTTAAATTGGCAATTGATATTCAAAAATGCTGGAATTTTCCTGGGTATACAAATTTAATTAAATTGGAAAATAGATGTCTTAGAAAGTTAGAGAAATGAAAAGGTTTTTCACCTGAAACCAGATTTTATTGTGTTTTGTTGAAATTTTGCAAAACATATTTTCATTCAGACTTCAATTGTGATTTCACAAGTCAACAAATATATAGTAGTATTTTTTTCCTTTCAAAAAAGTAAACAAAGGAATACGTTTTCCTTTGTTTTATGTCCGTCTGCATTGTGAAAATATTTGTAGTTAGTCCTTTAACTGCTTTAAAGTCGAGTGCAATACAAAAGGATATTTAAATTGTATTCTGCAGTATGGGGCGAGGAAAGGTTTGAATTTGTTTTCTCCTGACTTTAGATTATAAACATGTAGGTGAAGACGTTTTAGCAATGAATAATGTTCATAAAGGATTGGCAGATCGTTGCCAGCGAAAGGAGCATTTCTAAGTTGACACAGTTATTGGAGAGATGTCATTTAACTTTTAGAATTTAGGTTAACATTTTTTGAAATTCCAGCAACTTCCGTTCATGTTGAAGTACTCTCATGATGCATATTATGGTAAGGCAGGGAAAAACTTGCCCCAACAATTTCCTTCTATATTCGTAAAATATGGAGCACTTGATAAATTCGAATGCCGGTGCGATTTCGTGGGGTTGGAAACTAAATATACATAAACATCTACATACATTTTTCTTTTGTTAAGTGCTTCGAGAGAAATGTTTTGTAATCAAAGGCAACCATTAGACAGCGCTGATGCATGCAGTTGAGGGTAGGTGGTACTTTGCATCCCCAGCAATTTACATAAAATCCTCACTTCATATCCCTTAAAAAGTCCTTCAAAATCCCATTTTGCTGAAGCGCAAATATAAAACAAAAGTTCCGTCGATTTCCTGCATGGAACTTTATTACGAAACGATAGAAACCGGGTTCTTTGATTCAACACTTAAGTGGAAAATTCAATGAGCAGCGAAGAAGAGAACATCTTCCCCCACAATAACGTAATTTGCGAGAGCTTTTAAATCTCTGAGACTACAGAAAAAAAATTGACTAAGCTACTTACCGAAGTAATGACGACAAATAAACCAGATAATTCAATCTGTGCAATGCTTACCTCGGAAGATGTACAGGATCAATACAGCCTTGAAAAGGCCGGGTAAGTCCATTTTTTGTGGCAGTTATTGTTTTCCATTACATTTTTCATAAATTTTATTTATTTTATTCACGCTGCTTTTCGAAAACATTCACTTTCTAGATTTTTTCACTTGCAGTGCTCAATCGTTTGTTATTGTTCACTGTCGGCCTTTTAGTTGTTGTTGTTTTCACCAACGTTTTAGCTCTTCACAGGCTCCATCATCAATATTGTGTTGTTCTTGGATGTCCGAATACTTTCCCTGTAAGAAGATATTTGTTTTTACTATTGCACACTATTAGTTTGTTACTAAGTTACTAATTTACTACATGAATATAATTTTCGGGTTGCTTCGGCAGGCTTCTGTTTGACGTGCTTTTGGTTCCAAGATCAAGAAATTTAAACAAATGCAGTACTTTTTCAGACCCACACATACATAAATAAATCTGCATTGCACATCTTCGATTTCTACACGACAATGTAAATCGAAATTTAACTTTTACATTTCTGAATTTCAATTTTGTTAAATAAGTTCTGGAGTTAAGCGAAAAACTTTGGTCCTTGTTTTTATTTTTTGTTGTTGTAATAAACTGGGTGTAAGATTTATGGTGTGTGAAATCCTTTGAGTATTCGACAGCTTTGTAATTTTAACATGGTGGAATGTGACATGGTTGATGTTGGTGATGCCAGTAAAAATTGCTCCTGTAATCAAATTGAATATCCTTTTTTTGAAAAAGGTATGAAAGAAATTCATTTTTATAGATATAGATCAGTGTATTATGAATAAAATTACAAACTTCACATAAAAATTTAAATCAGTTCCCGTCAATTTTCACTCCTTAAATTCAAGCAGCCTTTTCAAAATTGTTGTGAGTTTCAAAATATGTATGTAATTATACTCTGTACTTTTGCGTTAATTAAATTTGAATTAGTCAAAATTCTGAAAACGTGATTCATTATGAAATATATGTAACATACACATATTTCTTATTTCACAAACATAATGAATTTGCAAAATTTTTTGGTGAAAGGGAATTTTGACATCGTGTCTTTCTGGCAGAACCATGAGTTTTGAATATAATATAAAATAAACTCCAGGACGACGGTGACTCTCAGTTAATTAGTGAAGAAATATCACAGTTTTATTCAGGAGCGGTCGTGAATGGATGGGGTTGAGGTACTGTGTGTTCATTATTCAATGTAGGAAACATTCCCGTGTTTAATATTCAACTACATGGAAAATAATATTTAAAAAAAAGAAGAAAAACCACGTTGTTGAAAAAGGGAAGCAAAATAAAAAACCAAATATTAAAACCACACGTACAACACTTTCGAAATCATCTGAGCGTACAGAAGAGCACAATTTCAGTTCCCCTAGGGAAAAACTACTGAAACTTGTCCTGAGTGCAGAATGAAGGATTTTTGAACTTTGACCTAAATATTCTTTTGCCATTTGAGTATTTATGATGAATATGCCTTAATTATTAGCAACTTGAATTAAGTGTCAGGTGAGGTAGCTCGATGACGAGGATTAAGCATGGCTTTTTTAGCGCGAAAAAGGCGGGGAAAATGAGAAGCATTTGTCCACTCGGAAAGATCTATGTATATGCCAGGAATCTGGACACATACAAGAAAGGACCCTACAAAAATGTTCGTTATGACTGAAATGAAATAGCTGCTCTAAATAGAGCAAATCATTTATCACAGTCGGAATTCTGTGCAGGCGTTTTCATTGTCTCATTTAATTCAACGTACTGCAGTTTGCTTATTGGCGGAAATTCTTAGAAATGCTAGGCTTGGAGCCTTTCCGTAAACTGCACTAATTGAGGGTACTATATATATGATAACCTTACCGTCATTTTCCTGCTGCACAGATTCAACTTTACTTCATACACAACGGTGATGCTCGAACTCGATTTTTTATGCGAGACTCGCGATTCAAACTTTCATATTTATAAAGCCAAAAGTAAGGATCGGAGGTACACAGGACATTTCCTATGGTGCATACAATTTTTCTACAGCAAGGATTTGTCATAGAGTAAATTCACTAATCACTAGCAATGACGGGAAACGTTTCACTAAATTTCCGGCAGAAGTTTTTGTCGGTCTGGTTTATCCGAAGAGGACCCACAGAAATGTAAATTCTGCGAATTAAAAAAAAAAAAAACTGCTAGCATTTTTTTTTCTTGATACAGGATGAAAGCTAATGTATTCAAAAAACGATTTTGACACTGATGATGGGAAAGATTCATTGCGTTGATTGAGGTTAAGTCACGAGGCTATTCCGCGGTCTGCAGTTTGGCTCCTTATTAAGATAAGCACAACTTCCTGTCTCTACCCTCAGGAACGTGTCTTGTGGTTGGCGCACACTCTGCTCCAGTTTGATGTTTATGCGGTCGTGTCTCAACAGCATCTTTAGTCGCACTTGTAAGCTTCTAACTGAATGTTGAGCTTTGAAATATGTTTGAATTCTATCCAATGATTAACCTATCAACGTACGAAATCAAGGATGCTGCGACAATTGCCTTAGAATTACGAATTCCCTGAATATCCTTTTTGGAGTCCGGATACGGAATATCTCTTAAAGTATTAGTAGAACTAAGTTCTCAAATTTCCAAATACAATTAAGTAGGTAAGTAGTTATCGTGATTTGATTAAGAATAATATCCGTTAAACTGTTTATAGGAACAAAGGTCTCCATATTAGAAAAGTCACTCAAGCTTTGATAAACTAAAACAAGCAATCAACAAAATTTCCTTAACATTATCTAGTAATTAGAACACACCATAAAATGTTCAGAAAAGTTCCAAGCAAGAAGGACCTTATCAGGTTCGTAATTAACGTTGATGCTCGTAAAGGATTTCATGTGGATCAATTACGGCAGATGAGAACCATACCATGTTAATTGCTAATAAACCCAATTTTATGAGGATCTAAAGACAACCCGTGTTTTTTTTTAACTAAAAACTGAAACCAACACGATCGATATTAAAAGTATTCGATGACAGCGACATCTTCCTCTAATTTGCAGAGACAACTTAATGACTTTCTCAAGCCGGATGCCACACCCTGGAAATTAATTTGAATATTTCTTTTCCAAATGGTTAAAATTCTTGAATCAATTTCATTAGTGCAGTAGCAATCGGAATTTTTAATCAATTGAAAACAGCAGAAACTCTCTCACAACGGTGGCAACAGGGGATGTGGGTGAGCGAAACCATCTTTGGTCGTGGTGTGGTTAGACTAATGACTTTTATAGTGGAGCAAAAATCAATAGTTTTCCTTAATCTGTGAGCCGGGGGGAAAAAAAAGGAAAAATACAGCTCACTGTCATGCTCTGGCTACACAATAATGCGCTACGCCATGCTGCTCTTTATATGCCTTATGCGCTATAGTTATGCAAAATAATATCATCACGCTGCATACCAGCAGCTTGTGACGGGTTGTCTCTCCGATGCTCTGGCAAGATGAATGTTTGAGATAAATTTTCTATTTAGGGGTGCATTCACCACTCCGTTGTATCTGTGTGCTGCAGAAGAGTTTTGTTGCAAGTTTTTATATGGAAATGATCTCTCGCCAAGCATTCATCCTTCTCCCCACCGAATGGCATTCATTGAGCTCCCATCCCCTTCCCCTCTTAACAAAATCTTTGCGGAATTTTCTCGTCACGCTCATGCGAAAACTGTTGGAAAAAAAATCTCGGCGCGCAAAAAGTTCGCACCCATTGAAAAAGTATGAAATTTTAAAAATGTAATTTTATGCAGAAAAGAGTGCCAGGCATTTCAATTGAATCTTAATTCACACCCACAGTGCAGATGCCCTGCACTCACATCTATGCAGTTTTGAAAGGGTTTCGAGTGTTGCTTCCGCGGGACTTTTGCTTGCTTTTAAAACATAAACACAAATCCGGATTTTTATTTTTAAGGAAACACGATTTATATATACAATATAGTTTATAGTTGTACAAGAGCAGGCGTGAATCTTTTGTCAGGAATTTTTGGTCACGCCCTTGCAGACAAAATTTTGTTTCCATAAATTCTGCTGTTTTTTCGTTTTTTGAAAAATTGTGAGTGGAAACAGAACATTTTTCAAATGAATATAAAAACAATATTGTGAAAATTAAATACGCAAATAAAGGAATGAAACAGAAAAAAGCACCACAAAGTTTATAGTTGCAGAAATGTTTAGTTAGATTTTAAAAGGGAATTCTTTGTAAATTTAATAATTTTATTTTTGTAATTTAAATATGCTTGAATAACAGTTTTACTTGCGATGACAAATTTCTGCTTTCAGACAAATCTCAAGTGAACAAAATAATTGTTTTTGTTTTTGTTTTATAGAACAACAAGAGATAGGTTTTTCAATTTAAACTGAAAACCATAAAAATGAAAATTTTAAATATTGTGTAAAAGCTGAAACTATTATTTTATTTGAAAATTTTTCTCTATGTATTTTGTTAACTAAAAGAACATCCCCATATAAAAAGCAACATGAGTGAAAAATATTTATGATTTCCATAGAAAACAAATAAGAGCAACTTTTTATTTAAAATTATGATTTAAATTATCAAATACTTGAACAACATACCCTATGTTGTTTTTCTGATTTGTACCGAAACATAGAATAAAAGTAAATAACTTAATATTAGCTAAAAAAATAAATAGTGAACTAGTGGTTTGTTTAAAAATTTTGAACTTCACTCTTTTGGTATATGTTTGAAAAATCATTTAGGTATATATTTTTTGTCATGGTTCTTTGACTAGAAATTTTCCTAATTTTCCAAGTAAGCCAATTTTGTAAAATCAAAGGAGCGAAAGATTCAGTCAACCCGAGTGAGTTTGACCACAATCAAATTTGCATCATAAAGGTTAAACGCCGTTTTGGCACTAATGCCTCGGGAAAGACGGGGTTTTCCCTTTTTCCCACAACTCGTAATCATTCATTTGCAGCCAGAAAATTGGATTCCTTTGAAAATGAGTTAAAAATTTTGTTGGCAGAAAGTTGAATTGGAAATTTCTAAAAGATAGAAAGCAACCGAGCCTAATTTTCCTAAAAACTGCCCTCAAAAAGTTTTATAAGTTTTTATATTACGAGATATTTAGAACAAGTCCTTCGCTCACAGCACTCGGAGGTCTTTAGAATAATTTTTACAGCCTTCTAAAGCAAACAACTTTCAGAAAATATTTTGGGATTATGAAATCGAGCTTAAAGTGCGTTAAGATGTAAAAGATTTAGAAGTTGATGAAAGTTTTGTTCAATAAATACAAAATTTGGGTGAAATCGGAAACTACAGGATATTTATCGAAGTCAAATTTTAATTAAGGAATGTTTCCAAATTGAAGCAAATAAAATATGCCTGTTAAGAATGAGGAGGAAAAGTTTTGTATTCGAAAATAATCAATTGTCGCATATGCACGTATTTTTGATCTGTCGAAATATTTTCTGATGCCGTAAAATAGTTTGGTAATATTTGCTTTTTTTCTGAATCGATTTGTTTCACGGGGTTTTAGATGTTTTTTCCCAAAGAAAAATCATTTTATTATTAAAAAAAAATTAAATTCAGTATCTCCTAACTAGTGATATTACGGTTGAATAAAATATAGTTTCTAGCACTAAAGTAATTATTTCTATTGTATATGTACTTTGTTCAATAAAAATCCGCAAATAAATACCTAATAATAAGCAATAAATCGATTTAAATTCAGAATCGTTCAAATTTTTTTTAGAAAGCTTTCTCACTTCAGCCATAAAAGGATCGTAATTTTTAGCGTATTTTTAGCACACCTGTTAAAATCTAACGATTAATCATGATTAAGTGAAATAAAATTTATAGAAAGGTGCGACTACTTAAAACTTTTCCAAAATACACATTAATTTTACACTGTATAGTGTATATTGTGTAGAAACTTTGTTTGCAAACAATGAGCAGGCAATTCGTTTTATTTGTTGGAACAGTAAATTCACCATCTCCAGGACCTCACGGCATCTTCTCTTCTGAAATAGCAGTCTTTTCTTTGCCGCTAAATTTCAAGTGAAGAAAAATGGATGAAGTTTTGAAAAATCTGGTAAAATGAATCACCTCTTCTTTGTCGGGGAGTCCTTGCAAATTAAAAGTGACAAATAAGTGGTTTTATTGACTTCTCAGAGCTTGTAACACTCTTACTGCAAATATTTGTGTTAAAGGAGTTCCTGACTTCTCGATTCTCGGGTTGTTTTCTTATATCCAGCTGTGGAAGGTAATTTCAAGGATTGTTAAGTATAATAACGAACTAAAGCTGGATAAATGTCCTTATTTGCGACCGTAGAAGCGTTTTTCTCGTCTTGTTTCTTTTTTTTTTGTGTCATTACAATTCGGAGCGGCGCGGTGGCGGCGGCGCGCAGTTATAAGATTATAAGATTAAGATTGATTAAAAGTAATAATTGTTGAATTTGTATATAAGTGTAAACATGTACATATTTAATATTTTAGTGTCTAATAAATATGTTAATGTACTAAAAACCTCATGTCAACAAAAAATAAAATTTATTTAATCAAAGTATTAATTACCTTAAACAATTTATTTTTACTAAACTAATAATAAAATTATATAGACAATTTTAATATTATATAAAGCTTTTGTGTACGAACATACTGCACCTACACCACCTGCACATACATATCAAAATATCTTTAAATAAAAATTTGCAAATTTGCTAGCAATTTAAATTTGAAATCATGTTTAACTTTTATTGGATTTTTAATAGGTTTGTTTTGTCAGGCAAATAATATCGCATGCTCCACTTCAATGGTCGATTTATAGCAAATAAATAAAAAAGCAAATTCGTAATCAGCGACCTCAAGAACCCCCAAGTTCAAATTCACTCGATTAAACTCAATTTTACAAGTGCTTTCGTATACCTACGCAGTACGCACGCGCCATATTTGATGCGCCCGCGCCCGCGCCCCTCGAGTAACAAATAATATCACATCAATTAAGTAGCATTTTGAATTTGGGGCATGACCAGGGTTCGAGAACAAATACTCCACGTGCGGCGGCGGGTTTTTCTATAATTTCCCTTCGTGTGTTGACTTTGAAGTTTTAACAATTGGGACCACAAAAAAAAGAACTTGCGAATTGATTTATAGGTATGTACCTGCGTCCTATACATTGTGCAATGTCTGGTGATGCTTGACATTTTAAACACGTAAATATTTTATTTTGATGATGTGTAATCTTTGGCTTCTGTAAAATACGTAGGTTTATTTTGGAAAAATACAAAAAAAAAATATATAAAGGATAACGAAGATCCTTTCAAAGTTATCTAATTTTCTTTAATCGAAAACCATCCCTAAATCCAAATCCTATCCCAAGCCAACCTCCTTTGAGAGTTGCGTAGGGATTATAATATGCTTCTAGATATCACAGGACTGTGGCCTGTTTTTCGATAACATTAATCTTAACAACATTTCTGCCCTAACAAACTAGGATTAAAATACTTTTTGGCAGCAAGTGATTTATTGAATTTGTTTTTGATATAAAAAGTTCATGAAATTATCTTAAGTATTATAAAAAATATATACAAATTACAATAGCTCCTTTCTTATATATTTAAAATAAATTTAATTTGGTTTTTAAAGTGTTTTTCAGAAAATATTCTCGGCTTCAGGAATTTTGAGAAAACTATGAAATTCAGAAGTCATAAAAATTACGAATGATTGAAGTGCTTTCAAAAGGCTTAACGTCGGTGATTATCTATATAAAAATTACACTCCTTCGAATAATACCTGAGTTTTTTTTTTTTTTAAATTCGATACACAAAAAGGCACCCCAATTTTAGTCAATGTGATTAAATTCTTTTCAAGTCAATTGTTTTTCAATTGAATAAGTTTGAAAATAATTTCAAAACCAGTTTAAAAAATGAAAAAAAAAATGCATGCCATGAATTAAGTGAATCTTTTCAATGTAAAATAAAACGATGCGATAAACAAAATTTATTGTAGGCCACCCTCGTTACAAAATAACTCAGCTAGAGGGTTGAACCCTACTTCCCTACCAAACATCAATGCTGTTTGAATTTCAGCACTTAAGAACGTGCACAAGTGCTCCCGCTAAGCTCCTTTTCGTTTCGAAACAGTGAAAAGGGCTCATTTTGTTCGTATCCAACCAATCAATAAATTCTGTTCATTGTAATGTTCTTAAAATTTGAAAAGTAATGCAAATGAAAAAAAAAAAAAAATTAAAGTTTTTGCAATATTCAAAACTAGTTTGAAATTTTTGGTTGTGTCAGTTTATCGGGAATGTTTTGTGATTGGGTGAAATGAAAATGAAAACTAAAATAACAACAAAAAATGAAATAAATAAACGGGAAAGTAAATGTAGTGCAGAATTAATAATTTTTATACAATTTATCGCATTCAAAGTGAATTCTTTTTCAGATGCAGTCAACCATTAATATGAGGCACAGTTTTGTCTCATCATTCACCTCTTCCTCCGACCACATTTCCGCCGTAGGTCTCCCGCCAACAAACGTAAACACCCTCATGGGAGCCTTTGTGACATGAGCGAACCTTTTATCGGGATTCTTATCACAAGTTTCAGGTTGAATGCCCGTCTGGAATGACGAGCGAGAGAGAGCAACGGGCGAGCTTCCTCTGCGTGGATAGAACATGTGGCTATATTGTATTTTACATGTGACTTGACTCTACGACATGGTCCAATAAATTCAGATGCGAGTCCCTCCATTAACAATAAAAATAACCAGAACTATGAAGGATATCGGAATTCATTACATGCCTATTGGGATCCTGGAGTATCCATCCGCAATGATTTTCAGGATAGTGCCGACACAGTCTGGGATTTTCCGGTACTCGATGTGCAGTGCATATATGCTGGGCACGATAACACAATTTCGCTGGACACACTCTACACACTGAACCGAATCAAATACTATCGTTGCACGTCCGATTTTACTACACTTCGAATTTGTACACATGCACCTCAATGGCCGAATTTTTTTTTTCGATCGTCTGCCAAAGTTTGTTGCACCTGTTCACATAATGATTCCACTTTTTGTGGTAATTACTTAAGAATTCACTTAGGAATTTGCTAAGCACTAGTTCCTGCGAGATGTCGACTGCCGGAAACCGAGTTTTCTCATCTCCATTCACTGAAACCACCCCCCACACTGTGTTGGTGCGTCCGATAGTTGCAGAACCTACATCTCCTACACAGTTTTTTTTTTATTTATCGATTTTCCTTTATTGAAGGCGGCTGGGAAATTTACTCGAAGGATTGATCACAAGTGCCTTTCGGGGGCTACTAAACCGGCTGCTGAGATAACTGAGAGTGACTGGTTGGTGCTTAGTGGTAAGGATCATAAAAGCACAAGCTTAAGGAACCTGACCGACAAGTGAACCGCACGAAATCCCCAACTGCCCTGGGATGCTGTGGAAAACTGACTGGAGGAACTTGAGAATGTTCCCAGCATCCAGAGTTGGAGCTTTTCGTCTTTTGTGTATTCCTCAATATCGATTCCATACAGAAGATGCAGCGCATGCGCCGTCCACGTTTTGCACAGATTCCCAACTGTGGCTTGCAATGACGTATATATAACCTAAAGTCCAAGATTGGCATCGGAGAAAACTCTACCTAGCCTAAAGATGGACAGATCTTGCTGTACATAATTTTCATAAGCTTTTTACAGTGCTAGTTGTATAAATTTACAATCAGGTGGTCGGGGGTGGCAATTAACTAATCCACCACCAACAACGATTCAAGTAGCTTCAACTGTTGGTACTTAAACTTTAATTCGGCATCTGATAAGTGCTGCGAGGAGTGCAATTTGTTTAGCTAACTGTTCTAGCTCACTGACCGGAAATATGATAAGTTAGTTGCCATCTTAGTTTAACAGCGCCCTCGTCAGTGATGTACAGGTCTGAAACGGTGCCTGAAAATTAATGGCAGTCCCACGGGATTCGTGAAATGCAGGACTCGGAAATGTGTCAGCGACCAACTGGGACATATTCGGGTAGAATCCTCGCAGCGTCACGATGCTAACTTCAAATTATTTTCGTTTGTTTTTTTCAATTTTTTGTTTTATTATTAACCTCGGCCCTACAACTGTATTGTTGGAAGCCATCGTCTTTCTCTATTATGTCGCATGAAGTCCTTCACCCACTTTCCTCTCATCCTGATTTCCTTCTGCAAAGAAAAAAAAACTTTGTTTGCCTTCAGGTGGACGGTTTATCTTGTGCTTTTACAATTGTATATATTTTTTTTGTATCATTTCCCAGTTTTAATTCAATTCTTGCCATCAGCTTAGGGAGTTGGAACTTTTGTTCGGCGGGGTCGGCATGTGCTCACGAAGGCCAGCAACTGCCAGTCCTCGTATTAACAAACAATTAGAATAATTAGTACAATTTTAATTAATCCACTTTTCCAGCACAGTTTGAATAACTCAAAGAAAATTTCCAGTTCAAAATGTATAAGGATTATACCAAGGTTATTTGTTTTTTTTTTTAGCACGTCATTTTTTTATTTAGAGTCCCATTCTTTTTAACAGTGCTAGCAGGAAGCTCGAATAGCAACGTTAAATAGCATTTATGGGACGAATTTTTGAGCTCATGGTAATAGTCATGCATGCTTGAAGCTCAAAAAACAACAATAAAAGAAAGACAATTGTGCAAGTCTTTAAAGAATGTGTTGAGCTTGAAGGATAATAATTAAATCTACGAAGGACACGTTGAGTATCGTATGTATGATAAGATAAAAGAGAAGCTTTAAATATTATTTTTTCATTAATGATATTCTTGTATAAAGAGCAGATTTCCTTCCGTCAGCAAATCGTCCTTTATTCTTTTTCTAGATCTAATAAACCAATTATTGTAATATAATATCATATTATATTGTTACATTCATTTCTATATTTGCACATCCTCGCTTTCACTCAGATTCACTTTATTATTTAAATTATGTAATTTCAAAATTCGAAAACTGTGTCGCTTTTAATTTGCTTAATTGTTCTTTTAAGTAATTTTGTGTATTTATTCCGCAGCAAACATCGCGAGTGCTGTGCCAATTCGAATGCAATTCCTGTCAGCAATGATAATTTCAAAAACTTTATCAACTGTGGATGCCCTGAAACTCGGTTTTAACTTTGCATATTGACCTGGAAAAACACCAGTGCTGGCAGTTATGCATTTCAATCAGTGCGTGGTATGAAGAACTGAACAGAACTGTGAACAAAAAGAAATAAAAAAACAGCAGTCCTATTAATGCCGGATCAATAAGTTTAGGTGGGAAAGAAGTGCAAACGGAAATTTGCTAATGCAAGTGAGTAAAGAAGCTTTGTAAGTGTACATTGGAATGTCCAATTAACAAACATTAGTAGCATGTTGTAACTTAGTTTCGTTTTCAAACTGATAATACATAATCGATTTTTGTGAGATCAAAGGAAATGCACTCCACCTGTATCGACCTAATTCGTCTGCTATTGGTAGATGCAGCAGTGGTGGATTGCGATTATTTAATCTGGTGGGGCTTCATACTCTGGTTTTGCTATTCACAAAAATTTTATAGTGATTTCTTATTGAATTCAGCCTTTTATAAAGCAAATTCTGTAAAATTTAAAAGAAAAGAATTTTATCCGCACAGTAATAGATGACATTTTCAAAACTAGTTTTTCTGTACCTATAGCACACAATTAGGCGTAATAAATAGTTGTCGATAGCAAAGGCTTAATTTTCTGAACATAATTTCTTTTGAATTAGTTCCACTGTTTTTTAAAACAAATGCAATAATATAAAAACATTTTATTAAACCCTTTATTATGGTAAATGATCGGGTGAGATTTGTTTATAGAGATTTTGTTTATATGTACTGATGTTGGATGCTGTGCAAAAATTCATATAGGTACTTCGAGTGGTTTATGGTACTGCTTTTTATAGTTATATATTTATAAGCATTCTTTTTAGCATTAATTTCAACTTCAAGACTCAGGGTCTAAATCACCATTATTGTTCTACATACCAGGCCAGTACGTTGGTCGTTGGATCACAGCTTGAGAGCGTGACTCCTGTGAGAAATGCGCAATTTGCGTGCTGAAAGGGAAAGTAAATGCGGATTATTACGTTTTGTATCAGCAACCAACAACAAATTTCTATAAGCCTATCAGAAAAATAGTGGAAAAATTTGTGCAAATCTTTTGTTGCCAACAGACGGTGAATTTCCTTATGCTTAACTACGTCATTAATTTGTCAGAAGTGCGCGGTAATAAGGCTCGAGACCGATCCATCTCGGTATAATCCCAATGCAAAAAGTTTATTATTGTTCGTTCTTTATAATCCCAATTTTATACATTCTCGTTTCGGCGATGAATTTCCTCTTCTTTCACAACAGCTTCTTGTTAATTGCAAAAGTCTGAACTGCCAGGAAAATGGCAAAAGCAACAATAAAATGCAGAAGTTTTGAGTTGCCAGGACAATGTTCTTCTACATTAGCTACTGCAACGATGTGTGTATGTACAGGATGCACTGGGGAATCATGCACAGAGAACGTCGTCTTGGAGATGAGTCCATCCGTTTCTATGCAAGTTTTTGTCTGCTAAGTCGGAAAGCAAGGAAAGTTTCAAACTCTTTCGTCTTCTTTTTTTTGCTAAAGAAAACCCGTTCAATCCTTTTCAAAACACATACGGAATGTTTAAACACTTATTTTAGTTTTTCAAAGCAATGCACTATTCTTCCTGCAAGGATAACTTGTACTCCAACTTCCAAGTTAGTTACCTATAAGGTAATAAAGAAGTCGCCGAGGTAGTCTACCACATTCGATTCCATCGAACCGAAGTTCGATAGACATCCAAATTACTGACTCCATGTTGACCACCACATGTTGCCCTGCAGTTCTGAAGCCACATTAAATCGGATCCTGCGAAACTGTCACTCCGTCGCCGACCAGAATATCTAGATAATATTATAGATTCGTCCTTATTTATGTACGTGCCATTTTTGGTCTCTGAAAATGGGTACCGGTGGCAATATGTATGCACATATATACGGATAGCTGTAAGGATGGCGATAAGTACGTTATCCTACAAGTGAAATGGAGTACAACAAGAGCTTTCCCTAGCCAAGGATTTTCCACGAAGAGCTTTTACGATATGTCAGAGTATGCCAGCAGACGTAACTGGAGTAGTATGTGATTTGGTTCATTCACACGATCCACTCAAGCGTGGAATGAGGAATGAGGAAGGAGTACTGCAAATTACTGGTACTTATAATAGTACATGATCAATTAGTTTTCAGTTATGAATATTTTTCAGAATTTTTTCAATTGCATTATTAAGTTTTCTTGAATTTCAAAATTATACTTTCTAGTTTTTGAATCTTTTCCATTTCAAATACATTTCGTTGATATTTCCAATTTTTGTAATCTCTAAAATAAAAATGCTTTCTTTCAACAGCTCATGCACTCAACGATTCTTAAAAGGATATTTCAGATTTGAACACATAAAGCACCGTCCTGCCACGACGTCTTTCACAGTAGTCCTTCTGATTTCATTTTTCAAAATTATTTTGCCGCGAATTTCGCATCGCATCTTGATACTCTTCACATATTAACAGTCCTCTTATATGCCAAAAGTTCTTAAGAAGCTTTCGCAACTTTAAACCTTTGAACATGTTTCATGACGTTCTTAGAAAGTCTTTCAATCGAAATGTTTCACTCTGGGTACTTTCTGTCTGATATCCTTAGCTAGGGGTGCTGCATTTAAGCATCACTCTTAAATCTCTTGTGTCAAGTACACGAAGCAAAGAAATTCAAGAATACTTCCTTCGCCATGGTGCGCCTTTTATGCTGCCGTGTCCCCTTAATAGGGATACACACACACACACACACACAAATATACCCTACATATAAGGTGAAGCACTTATTATCAGACATTCTTATACATTAAAAAATGGCAATTCGTACTGACGAAGAAAAAAAGAAGATATTTTGCCTCATTAAATCTCACCATCTAAAGAGCCGCGCATATCTGAGTACCAGCTTCCTTCTCCATTCTAACGTCGTGTTGGGATGTTAGTGATTCCATGATCTTCAATTTCTAATCCAAGCTCTGTTCAGAGAATAAAGGATTTTGATCCTTTGATTCCTACAAACTTTTTTATGGATTAACAAAAAAAGGGCAAAAATCTAGAGGATATTTTTTAATCACTGATTCAAGAATTTCACAGATTGAGTTCTCTGCAATTCCATAGGAATCCTTTTGAAGGACGAGGAAGATTAATCAGACAATGGGGTCTACAAAGAACAGATGATTTATACGATTTTCATAACGTGCAGAAGTACTTTTCTTATTTTCGTATTTTTATCATTTATCAAAATAATTTGAATGCTACTGTAGCATCAGGATTTCAAATTTCAATTTACATAATAAATATTGAATATGTTGTATCCTTATCTCATATTTCTTAACAAATATCTAGTAACTTTTCATCGTGTGGAGCTTGAGCTTACATGACAAAGACGTCTATTAAGTCAAGCTTAAAAAAAAATCTAAAACGGTTTATTCCATTTCGTCCATATGCTTTGGACAACTCAAAAGTCAAAAGAAAATTTAGATCCGTTTTAATACAGCGGAAATCTTGTATTTCTGATTCATTTCAAGCAGATTGCAGTTCTTTTTTTTCTTGGTAAGCTCGTGCTCCGCTTCCGCTTGCGGCAAAATGCTTTATTACCCGTTGACGTAGTTACCCCTTATGTCCCACATCTGCTTTTGTTCTACAGAAAAAAAGAAACTGTATCTCACGTAATCACAAGCTTTGCCAGACTGAGCTCAATGCAAAAAGCATCCCCATCGGCCGGGGATACCTACATACGTTATCAGGAGATAAATCCCGTGAATGCAAGATTGAGGAGCTGCCACATGGGAAAAATATTTAAATTTGCCGACTCTCAATGAGGGGGAATAAAAACTTCCGGTAACTCCCATTCAACGTTCGTATCACGGGGATGGCTTCTGATTTCAATTCCCTGAGGTTGAAATGGAGATTTTTTTCCTCTTTCCACAACTTCAGAATCTTGTTTTTTCATTTTATTTTTTTGTATCCCATGTTAGTGGGTTATCAATTGTGCGTAATCTGAGACAAATATAGAGCACTCATGGGGGAGGATTTGGTAGTGGCACCCCGGGAATTGTGAAAATGCGGTTCAACGACTTTAAATACGAAAAAAAACATGAACGAATTCTCAGGATAACAAATTGAGATTTTTTGTACTTAAACATATTATATTTTCGAAATACTTTTCCAAGTTGCTCTTATAATTTTAACGATCTGCCAGCGATGTATTTATACAAGATAAGATTTTGTAAATTCTTAGAATTTCTGAGAAAATAGCAAATTTAGTTAACCAATATTCCTGAAATTGGAATCAATAATTTGTTGACTTACGAATTATATTACAATCTCCTTACACCTAAATTATAACTGACTTGTGCCACGAGTTTGTAATTAGTTCGTTGAATGACGCATTCAAATCAGTCCTCCCTAATAGTCATTCTTTCACTCCCAATCAAATAATTGACCAGATTAAGATGTGCCAAAGTCCTTTATTTGGTGGACCCTAATTTTCAGTTTGCTGTCATTCAATTTCGTTCTGTCTTCTACTTGAGTTGAATTTATTTAAAAACCTCCCTCATCCTTATTTTTCTGAAAGAGGCTTTGAGTATCACCCCACCAACGGTTAGGCATTTGTTGGCTGGGTTGCCGAAAAAGTTATAATAAATTGATTTCTTCTACCAGGAATTCGTGGAGAGAGACGGAAAAAAAAGATCGGCCAATTCGCGCAGAAAGTGGCTGTGGTCGATTGCAAAGTATTGTGTAATATACAGAGTGTTCCGGCGGAACGTGCGAAAATGAAAGGAAAATTTTGTCAGTTTTTGCAAAATACATTTTTATCGGAATGAACTGATTCCATCCTTCAATGTACTCGAGCGCGAATGACCTTCAATTCAGTCCTGTCTTACAAATGTGTTAATCCAGCAACGCTACAATTCTTATTCACGTACAACAGCCATTGATTAATTATGATTTCAATACGTGCTGGGAATATGTCGTCCCATTATAATGATTTCCGCGGTAAGAAGGTCGACATTTTGCTTAGGAATCCATTGCTACCATTTGGATCTATCGTCTCAAGACTCTCTTATCTTTTCGCCACTACGTCTTTAATACCCTCCAGCAAAACTCTCATCTCCTTCGATTCGCACCGATAGAGTTGTCAACTTAGTATGCAAATCAGGATGTCAGCGAGTTATTAGATTTATTGGCTGCTAGTCATTGGCCAGGACGTGTTTTGTTGCGCTGTTAGTATTATTATAGGGTGTAAATCGGATAAGGATCCACTTGGAATTCACTTTGAATTCATGCCACAGGCGGTTGCGTTAGCCCCGTCGATATTTTTACACATGAAAGATATTTCCAATCTTCGTTTTGGAATTTGCAAAATGACGCATGAAAATTTCTAAGTAAAAAAAAATAACAAAATACAAATGTTCACTTCACTGACTGCATTATTCAGAAATTTGTTTCGCATTTGATAATATTTTCTGAATCAGCAATAACCCGATATGTTTAGGGATATCATTATAATAGTTAGGGGGATCAGTATTCTGTATTCATTAGCGCGAAATTCTTAGAAAATATGTAATTATATAACAAGGCCTCAGTGCCACAATTATTGTGATATCCTTGTTACTTGTTTACAACGTTGTAAATAGATTTAATTATCAGTTCTATGAAAACCAATTTCAAAATTTTTTTATTAAAACTTTTCCTGTATAGGTTTGTTCAGAAACGAACGATAATGGAACAATGGCATAACAAACATTTTTATTTTAATAACTTTCAGAACAAGCAACGTCTATACAATTAAAAGTGAAATATAACCTGGTCCTGGTTGGAACCATTGAATAATGTTTATAACGTCCCCGAGTACTCATAATAAACGCCGACTAAAAACCATTTTTCCCAACATACCATTTCCTGGTTCCTGCACAAAGGATGTTCAAATCTGTCACGTAATCTGACACCTTTCAGAAAGAGTTGCTGTACTGTAAAATACTTTTTTTCTTTGCTCGCACTCCCGCATATTTTGGTTTTGAGACGGGGAATCACGACGAAGTAAATAGAATGTCATTTTGGTGCCAAAATGGAGGTCACCATCTTGAGTCCTTTATTCTGGCCGTGTACTTATTGCAAAGAGCTCATGATTTTTATTTTGATGTCGAACGTGCAATGTGTTTCCTTTTGTGAGGCCCAATATCGATCCACACAACCATCGAATTTCTTCGTCAACACCTTTCGACTTTTATTGTAAAACAAAAATGTGCTTGAGTGATTTTTTTCGATGAAAATTCCGAATGATGCGAGTAACCATTACGGCTTGGCTTCTAATGTTCTTGTCGCCCGTTCCCAATCTGAATGATTTTTCAAGACAACTTATCCGGTTAAGATAAATGGGTTTCGCTTTGTGTTTCCAGATAAACTCACGTACTCAATGCTCAGATAAGAAAGGCTGAAAGGGAATTTATTCGGTGCTGCTGAACACCGGGAATACAATTCGGCTATGCGAAATATGGAAGGACCTTGTCTTTGGCTTTAGTGGTAGTTGAGGGGCAATTAACACATCGACCATTTTGGAGGATTTGTTGAGGCTTGCGTACTCTGGACTACATTAGTAAGAAGTCTACTGATATACACCTCACGTGCTTAATGAATGCCATAAGAAAAAACAACCAAGTGTAAGTTGTTCTGAATGCCAAACAGCATTAATCGTCCATTTCTCAGCCTAATTTATAGGCGCTCAGGGATCAAGCAGACTCCTTTTATTTAGAAGCTGTGATTGTAAACAAATGGACGAGATCACTTGCAATTCCTTGTCCACTAAATCACCATCGTTATCACGGCAGAACATCACAGGATGAGCCTTATAACCTGTTGCTAAAGATTTCACAGCCCAAATCGCAAAGCCATATGAATAGGATGTCGTATAATAAATTCTTTAAGAAAAAATCCTTCTGAATGTGAAACGAAATCCGAAAATTTGTTGCAAATATGTTTTCAAGATAAAATAAGAGCACTTACCAGACCGATGTTCCCCATTTCGCATATTATTCCTGGATTTGAGCCCGAACTTGAGTGGACGAATGATTTATGAAAGTACGTCAGCTTAAGGAACACCAACAGGATTCCACAGTTTTGGAGCCCCGACTGGGCAATGCCAACCAGCTGCAGAGTCTGTTGTGGAGACCTGGAGAGTTTTGAAAAACTTATATCTAGTTGATATGCATATACGTGTTCTTGGCATTTTGAAATTTACATAATTTATACAAGTATTGCTTTGAGGGTTTGTCAGAACTCAGAAACATGCTTAACTCTCACAGGATCCTCGTAATAGCTACAGAAAAGTTCTTTAATTTTACAATTTTTACTTTACCTATTTCCTAAATATTTTAAGGTTTGAAGTGACATCACCAGAAAACTCCTGAGGCAAAAGAGTCAAAAGTCAAAGAGGAAAATGTAAAAGGAAAATTGCATTTTGTCGTATTCCATAAATTCCTTATCTTCTAACAGACATTTGATCCATGACCGGTCTGAAGTGCAAATAACTCAAGGAAATATTCTGGATGGAATGCAATTATGAAATATCAAGGTATCTGGCAGAGTTTTTTTCATTTTCATCATTGCTTGTTCGCAGGATGGCTTCAGAAGCTTCGGGCGCATGACGGAGCATTTTTTTCATCGTGCTGTTTATAGCTTTACATCCTTTTGTAAGTTGGGTACAATTTACGAATGCCTGGGAAAATTCTCAGATATAATTGTGTGACATATATGGAAAAGGCTCTGCAAGAAAGTCGGTGACTTCTTTAAGTTTTATCGTTTTTTTTCAAGTTGTCATAAATTTCTTACGTATATGGAACAAACGTGGATAAGATGTAAAGAGAAAGTGTTCATAAATCGCTCATATCCTTTTACTCGCTCTAGAATAATTTTATGCTGTGAATACAAGTGTATATGCACGTATGGTAATGCTCATTTTTATATTTAAACATTGAATTACTTCTTTAGAACGAACATAACTAAGAAACTATATTATAGGTATAAATAAAATCGAGTTACACTAACTTGAATATCAGACTGAAGAAAAAATTTGAAAATCCAAGAAAAATAATACAACTTTTTAAAATGTTTCTCTCAAAATTTAATGTATTTTTCTAAACAACAAGAACCTGCTTCCTAATAATTTTTAATTAATTAATTTGTATAAATTATGTATTATTTTCTAGCACCCGCCGCCATAAGCACAAAATATATTTTTTTTTTTAAATTTTACATGAATATATCACTCCAATATATATTTTGAAAGGCAAATTTTCGGAGTCAACGTCTTACAGGATTAAATTTAATGAGGTTTCAGAGAGTGTAAAATTAATTAGGCGGGACAGAGTGTTTCTTAAGAGCCCAACATCAATACCTCAGGTTTCCTCTCCCTCAGCCAATTGTGAATACCAGAATTTGAGATTTGCATGCTAAAGAAGTATCATAAGGACGAAGTGAAGAAATAACGCGAGTAATTTGGTGAAATTAATTGAGCAATTTCAAGTGACTTCTCTTCAAAATGTGAACGTTGCAAGTATAATGTTGGGATATTTGTAAACATTCCCCATCACTGGATATTTGCCTACCTGGCAAATAGGATGCCGCGTAGGAAGGATCCTGTGTTGATTATTTTACTCCTGGCACCATTATTACCGGTGATAAATTTTTATGCTCGCCCTTGCCAAGGACAAGCTACTCGTGTCCTTAATTTAGACATGTTACGCTTATTTAGTTCGTCTCTTCTGACAGTTTTACTTTTACTGCGTTTTACATATACATTTGATGGACTGGAAGAAAAAAATATATTTGTAAATTTCTACTATCGTTATTCTTGAGTTTGTGTTTAAAACTTTCTTGCACTGGAAACATAGTTTCCAAATATTCAATTTTTTATACAGTCAATAGCAGGTCTACCCGGTTTCACCCGGCACGGTGAAAATCATAATATATTGTACATCATATTACATTTTGAATAATTGGAACTATCCCCAAACGCAACCTAGACCGGATACCTAGATGTTGGTAGTTCTCATGCACCGATTATATAATTCATCTATATATAACTTCGCGAAAACTTGTGTATTTGTTTATTTCTGTATTTGTGCCGTTAAGGCATATCTTTCGACGGCTAATTTACACACTTTTCCGATACCTAATCGAAATTTCAAAAAATTCTGGTAAGCATGTTTCTTTATTTCTAACAAAAGGCCAAATACCAATTTTTTGAATTTTGAAGATGTTAACATGGATTCAATTTCTGATGCCGAATTCGCGGTTGTCGCTCACTTTACCGCCAGGCAGACATTTACTATGTTTACATGTAGAGTCGAAAGACCCACGTTTTTGAGCACTCCGGGTTGACGGATCTAGATGAAATCGGGTCCAAACGTAGTCGAAGTGACAGTTTATTGGATTAATTTGATCTATTATATTAACAGTTTTTTAAATTTTTTCGAGTTTCATTTATATTTTATAGACATTTTAAGGAATTTGATTTTGAATAAAATCTTTTGTTTTGGTCAATTACTCAGAAAACGTGAAAAACTACTGAACTGTCAACTCGACTACTAAACCCGCGTTTATATGCATTTTAACTCTACTGCTGACTCGAGCCAGATAAGCAAAGCTGGGTCGAGTCGAGTTCAACCCTGTTTGGATTCGACCCGCGTTTACATTTAGTCGAATCTGGGTTCAACCCATAGTCACAGATACATCATTCACGGTGTACGCATGCGCATACTTGTAGTATCGGTCGCCCCTCTTCGCTTTGGGATCGTTCACGCATACGAACATTGGGTGAAATTTCAAAAAATCCTTTCTTAGCGGAAACCAATCTTATTATAGGAATGCACTATTAAATTTTCAGCCCTTTAGGGCCAGCCGTTTGATCTGTGCGTTGTTTGTCAGTCAGTGACGGTACTTAGTTACTTACTGTTTTATAGATATATATTGAATTCTTTGCTTTAATATTCTATCGACATGATTATCACATCCACAATCCCACAGCTGTCGATGAATCGCAGTGACGTTATTATTAGTATTAAATTATCGATCATCGGTCACACTATTTGCAGCATCATATGATTTTTGTTGTAAAAATATTATATCATTTTAAATAAAACTTACAACTTAATGACAGTTATAATTGTAAGCATAAAAGTCTCACGGTAGAACCATAATACAGCAGAAAAAGGTTCAACTTCAATTGATTAAAATAAAGAAACCTGATTCAGAAACCAACTGTAATTAAAGCTTATCTAAAGGTTTTTTATGAATTCAACATATTTTGTATTAAAACGGGATCGGGGCTTATATAAAGTAGCCTATGTCGTAAGTTGGAAGGATATAAAGTCAGGTACAAAATTTCGTGCAAATCGATCCAGTACGTCTGACCATGAGTGCAAAAGATTAAAACATTTTTTCATTATCTTTAACTAGGTATCTACTCTTCTTGTCACAACAAACATAGAATACTTTCAAACTACAGGTTGTGCACTTTGTCTCTTTAATTTATTATTCTGAAATCAACTAAAATTATTAAACTTTTGTAAACTATTTTGAAAACCCTAAAATTAATTTGAAACTATTCACTTTACGAGTTAATAAAGTAAATTAATATATTGTAACATTGAATTTTTAATTACGCTTCCTTTGAAAACATTTCCTAAACTTGCACTTTGCCTTATCTTCTCGATAAACCGAATTACTTGTTCAAAACTTTGCTCAAAAGTCTCTCTGTCTTCCAATTACATAACTTGTTTGAATCTATTCAAAGCCACATGAAGTCCTGTCTGTATACTGTATAGGATGTGCCCGCATTTCACATTAGTGTCAAGTCGAGAATCTAAAATTGATTTTACTTCTGTGTTTTGGAGAAATGTACAAAATTTACCGAGAATTCACCCAAAACTATTTTCATGAAGTTTGCAAAACTCTGCCAAATATTTTCTGAAGGAGTCAAGCTGAGCTTGAGTAATTTACGTCACATCAGATCTAGTGCTTTCAGTGTGCTAATTCCTTTACATGACAAAAACTTATTGCAATCATTTTTGAATGAGAGAGAACTTTGGAGAATTAGAAGTATTCCAATCCGAAATTATCTGTGATTACTGTTTGAAATATATGCAGAATAAATTAATGATAAGTTATAGTAGTTTGAAGGTTGACCGAAATAGAAAACGTATTTTGGAATATTTGTTGGAATTAAAATTTAAATGTGTTTAATAAATATAACCATTTCTCATATAGGAGAACGTGCATCGAATTATTTTGTCATGAAGAACTGTCGAGAAAATTAAATGTAAAAGTTTCGAAAACTCTTTGTATACAAATTTATTGAATCATCGTTGGGGCTGAAATCATGTTGATAATAAATTTATGATTTGCCTTGCTTTAGTTTTCACATGCAAATTCATGAAAATTTTACAGTTTCAATGAAGTATATTCAGGGCTCTTGAAAATTCACACGACTTTGATTGTTGTTAAGTGTTAAACTCTCCAATTACATTTATTTGTAGTTAGTCTTCTTATTTTTTGCTTTTGTTGCTTTTTCAGTATAAGACAAATATGTACTTAATTTTGTGCAGTAAAAATTGAGGAATCTAGCGCACAATAGAAAAACTCCAATTTCAAATTAGAGCACAAATTTGAATTGGAAAAGTTTTCATAGAAAAATTTGAATGAATACCCAGTCATCAAAATGGCATTCATTGCAGTGAGCTTGAGTACGTGTACCTTTTTATGCAGAAATGCATCCCCACCGTCATCACCTATGATAAATTTGCAATTTCATGCGAGTACCTACCTAATGAAAGAAGAGGATCTTCTGGGAAATTTCGTACTCTTCCGGTGAATCAAGTTTGTCGATTCTTCGACATAAAATTCTCAATAAAATGCCTGAGAGTTCAACGATTTTCATTTCTTCCTAGATTTCGTTGAAAAAGTTTTTGCTTGAAAGCTCCGAAATAAACAAGTTCGCAATTGGCAAATTATTCCAAAAACTTATCGTGTTTACGAGGACATAAAGTAGGGAGAAGCACTTGTCCTTTATGATCGCATAAAGCAGACAGGTTCATAGGCGAATTGGACCATGCTATCGATATGCTTAACTTTTCCTTATCTTTCATAATAAAGGAGTTCTGGATAATTTGGTCGTCGATTTATTTCCGAGCAAGATTATCATTGTAATGCTCTGATTGGTTGTTCAGTTTACTTAACCGGATTTGTATCTGTGAAGGATTTCGTATGAAAAAGAAATATACTTTATCTACAACACTAACTGAACTTGAAAATTGTGTTTATAAATCGTAATGCCAGGAGTTTTTCATCAAATAATATCAGAATTCAGAATATGTGCCATTGTGTGAGTGACAATTGAATTATACCTACGTAAAACATTGGAAAAAAAACCTATAATAATATTCTTGCAGTTTCAATGTTGCATGTTCCTACAACTCTTTAAGATGAAGAAAATTACGACACGCGCTCATGAATTCTGAAAAGGGTGAGGCATTTGCAATTCACCGAAAAGGGTTTAGAACCAGCCCTCATCCCTTGTGATGAGCATAAATTCGTAGATAATTTTTGCTGGAGCTCCAATTATCCTCATTTGGTTCCACCGAGTGTCTGCGAAATCCACTTGGACTCATTAGTGGTGGAAGGACGAGAATTCACGCTGGTTGACGAATGGGGCCGCTAAATTGGACTGAAAAATTCAAATTGTCGACGAAAATTTGCCACGACCGGCGGAGATATGTTTTTTCCGTTGACGTTGTGGAACATTATTTAATCCTGAAGTCAAAGAAGTTTATTACGATAAAAACCCATCCTTGCCATCCTCCGAAACCGTGCAATGAATAAATCTATGTGTTCCTTGTTCTTTTCGCACACGTGCCCATCTGGTATTTTGTGTGCATGTGTGGGTCTCGTAATTTACAGTTCTTCATATCCTTGTTAAATTGGCATTCACCGTTGCACCATCACTTATGTTTATTACTACTGGGAACAGAAGCAAAAGATTTTTCGACAAGCGTGTTTTAGTTGTTTATTCCTTTTTATGTTATATATAAGAAGAAGTCAAGTGCATTTGAAACAGGACCTCTTCTACTTGTATTTTAATTTGGCATCGTCTGAATTGCAATTATGCTGGGTCACAGAAATATTCAAATTAAGATGTACAAAAGTCGCTGGAACATGTCTGAGTGAATTATTAGTTTACATAAAGCACTGACATGACGGGGAAAATTATGGCAACGAGGAAAGATCTTCTGGTTTGAAGGATTTGCAAAGCGATTTTAAGTATCCTGGTTCTTTTTCGTCGCTCGTCTGTGCACTGTGCTGAATCGAGGCAATGGAGTTCGCTTGATGTTCATATCTCTTAATTTAGCTGAAAACAGCAAAACTTCAGCGTTGAATCAAATATTTGTTCTCGACTAATAATTCATATTTACATATCACTGTGCGGATTGAGGAAATAGAAACTAGAACGTAACAGGACCCTAAACTAGACTTGCGACATCTCGGCCAGACATTTCTCTTAGCAGTTTCCAGCTTGTAAAATGGATTAAAAGTTCTCTCCTCAAATACCCTTTGAGATGCTTTACGTACGCTTTGATGCAGTTCTAGGACGAAAGGAAGGCAAATATATCGTGTTCAGGAAGCGAAAAGGAAGATGACAAAAAAACAGAAAATAACGTGCGGACGTCCTCTAGAATAACTTTTCCCATAATTGTGTGCCAGACAAATTCTACTATCCTGGCAAAAAGTTCCTGTGGAACATGACTGTGACTACGTAACTAGTGATTTGGATAAGCATGCACTGCAGGATATTTGAACGGCTCTTCGTTACACTTCAGCCAATTTCAGGCATGCACATCATTACCCTGCGGGAAGTCAATCCCTTTTTCCGTTTTATCTTAAGATCGATTTTTCATCGGCAGGAGATGCAAACTCCTGAACCTGTGAATTTTATTATTCGAGGCACGTAATCCGGCTCCCATTCATTGGAGGGGACGTTGAACGGTTTGTGAGGAGCGTTTGCTATCAAGTGGGGAAACAATAGTCTCAGGATCCAACAGGTAGTGCAATCTCGAAAATTGCCCAAATTCAAAGAATATAATGGTAATTTAGAAATAATAAATGTTGTCGAACAGTTTAGAATTTAAAGAAAAAAAAAAACTTTTCATGATTTCATTAAGCTGCAGGTATTGCGATTTTTGAAACAATTTCTATTGTTGTAGCGGGCAGTCAAATTAGACGAAAAATATCCTTCGGCTCGGAAACACTCCCATTAAACTTTAAATTTTAGTAAACACTTTTATAATGTCGTTATAAACAACGTATGAAAAGTTGGCCTCGAGATCATGTCCAATTCAAAGATTATTCCAGGTCAAAGGTCACAAAGACTACTTTTCGTAAAGATAACGCTTTTTGTTCGTCATATGGTAGAAAGTTGTAAACAAAAATTATAGGAGAGATAATTATCTACAAAAAAGGTCCTCTGGTTTTTTATGTAAAAGTTATTCTTTTTGTGGTATAAGGCCTACGATATACAAACTTTTAAAGAGATATGAGTCATTTTATTCCGATTCAACCGTGAATGGCATGGCAGTCGTGAGCCACCGTTTCCGAATTAGTTCATATTTGGTACAAGTGTTCTATTTGATGATTGAAAAAGACGTACCTATGAAATCATTTTTTTTTTTTTTTTTTTTTGGAAATTTGTTTTTCGATTTAGGGGAAAAACATTTTTTTTTTTAAAAATTTGGAATTTCTAGTGACCTAGTTACTTTGATTTTTGTGTTCAAAATACAAATTACTAATATTCAGCCGATTTCAATGAACAAGGTCTCATCCTCTTCAGTGGGTATCAGGAAACCCGTTAGAATCTTTAATAATTTCCCGATAACTCGGAAACTCTTGCAGCTATAGTATTGAAATTTCCAACAGTTTATAGTTACAAGAAAAATCAAAAAAAAACTTTACCTGACTCCATTTACCGCGGGTACTGTGATTTTTGAAACACAAAGGGATTTTGTGGTAATGAGTCCGCGTCACCCACAATCAATTTTAATGTATTCCTGGAAATTTCGAAACGACCGAGAGCGGTTCCAGTTTTTGGGCAACGCTGATCTCATCAAAACTAGCAGATTTGTTTTGACAACAATTACTCAAACGGGAAAACAGTTCCAGTTCAGAATCTAACTCACCTGCTACTGTGATTTATGGGGCACGAAATTAATTTAGTTCAACAAACACGTTGCCTTCATTACATCCATCAGGGCGCCGCCTTTACGGAATCGATTTATCAAAAGCAAACCAAGTATTTGCAAACTAGGACTAAGAGTCCTTATGGACGATGCTGGGCTTAATGAAGCAACAATGTCAACGTCTCTTTTCTTTGTGCGAACGAATGAATGGATGAGGGCCGAAGGGATGTTGGCAGGTTGGCTCTGAAATCCACGTAAGTTTGTTTATGTTTTTGTCAAAATGTAGCACAATCACCTACAACAATACATACGATGAAACTCTCACAGATGGCAGAGTCCCTCGCAATGGTTGTGTAAAGCAGGATTAGGATTGGAATCAGTTTAGATGTGCTCTATTATTTTCGTTGCCATTAAAAATTGTGAACCGGAGATGAGAACGTTATTTGTTTAATCTCTTTATAATAGGTGGTTTAAAATGCCTATTTTTAGAGACAGTTGAAGTTTGGTATATTATTTCTTAGTATACTTAGAAAATACCTTTCTTTTTTAAATTATTTTTTAAGTAGGTACTACTTTCAAATAATTCCCCGAAATTATCTTCGCTCTTTCTTTCATAGACAATAATACCATCATTAAGGAAATGGAAGCAATGAAATGTTGGGTATCTGCAAAAAGCCCTTAAACCGTTTAATTCCTCGAACATAGTTGCCTAGTAGCAAAGTCCTTTGAAGCACATTAAAAAATAATCTAATTCTCAACTCAGCGTCTTCGTGGAATTAAAAATCCTTCTCGATTCGGATTTCAATGTGCAATCAATATTTCCTCCTAAGTTTTTAAGGCAGTCGCGGTACCAGGACGAAGGGATACCTTCTTCAGGTACCTTCTTTAGGAAATGAGCTGCAAAATTAAAAATCATCCAGACGAAAAGAAATTCTCCTCCATCCAGAATTCCACAAATTAAAAAGTCATGCAGCACATCAGGACTTAAGTCATCCGTCGATGCCAGCAGCTTTAGGTGAGAAAAAAAGCTCAATTTTTTTTCCCAGTTGCCGTCGATTTTCCTTGGTACAAAGAAGAATCCAGGAAGTGAAAGAACCTTTTTAGATCGAAAGAAGGATTTTGCCTCCTGCAGCTCTTGTGCATCGTAATGAATCCTTCGTCATTGAAAATCCTTAAAGATTTCATAATGCCAGGATATGACTTTGGGGTTGTCATGAATCCTGCAAAACTTCAAGACGTGTGTGGCTTCTGTGCGAGTGCAAAGCATCCTGAGCTTTGGTTAGGATTTAATGAGGATGTGGAATTAGGAATATAATGAAATTACGTGCACATGCATTATTTACATTAATGAGTAAATTATTTTTGCATTGTTTTCCCTTCTGAAGAGATGCAGCAATTCTCTTTGACCAGCGATTTTGAATGTATATCAAGGACACTAACCTCTTTTATTATTTACAAGCTGCTTTGTTATTTGCGTGTTTGTAAAACTAGTCCTGTACTGTGTACCTAACTACGTACTACTGTATTGTTTAACTTGATGGACTTTTCTTTTAAATGTGCTATTGTATTTTTTCTAAATATATATGCATGTACTTGCCACATTATTTTACAATTTTCAACAACTCTTTAACAGTGTATTTTAGAAGCAACCTTAATATTGCCTCAAGAGCATAGAAGAAAGGAATAAAATTTATTGTATTTCTGCAGTCAAAGAGAAAACTGTGTAAAATGAATAAACTTATCAATTAAAACTAATATTAATTTGTTAAACTGAACTATTAATATCAGCGTGCTTAAATTTATAATTAAAAATTTAAAATGATAAATTATTTAAATGTCGTAATCCTTAAAAATTGCAAGAGATTTACTTAGAACATTGACAAAGTTTCAAAGTCTTATTTTACCGCCCTCAAGAATTATTTTCAAACCTCTCCTCTATCTAATTCCAGGACAAAGTAATATTCTTGAATATCTCTTGGAAAACTCGTCGAATTTTTAAGGAGCACAAAATATGCAAATGGGAGGGAAACTGCAAACCTGCCTGGTCCTGTAAAACGGGAAAAATATTTAATTTGCCTTGTGAACTTAATTCAAGTGTAAAATTCCAGAAGCGGTCTAAATTTGGTGAATTTCCAAGAACTTTCCGAATTATTTCAGCAATTAAAATCGACTCCATCATCATTCTCCCCCATGCTTAAAGTGCTGACGATCCCTTAATTGGAGAAGTATTTGCGTAAAGTGGGCATAAGTGGAAATTTCATTCCACTTCATCATTGCATCCCGGATGATGAGAATTTTCTGCAATTTTTGCTGTGTGTGTAATGTCGATTTCTTAAATTGAATCCTACCTGTATTGAGATCTTCTGATGTACGAACTTCCTGGTTTTCTTCTTGTTTTGTTTTTAAAGGTAAAATTTAATTGAGGAGCCGTACGGAGAAGTCCTTTGAATTGAATAATGATAATTAATGCACGAACAGAATTTACACAGCTCCAGGGAGTGCTCATCCAAAGCGTGTGCAAATATTGAATGTTTTCAAAGACTGGATTAATTTGCAAACAGGAACCGAACCTATTTTGGTGCTTGAAGTTATACAAAGGCTTGTCTCAATGGTGGGCGTGTTTATAGAGGAGAGCTTTTTGTTCTAATTGGGATGATTTTTGAAAACACTTTATTAAGGGACTTTGTTGCAATTCAAACAAGTTATTTACTGTATATTGAAAGAGATTTGCTTTATCTTATCCAAGAGTGTGGGGTTGTGTTAACACACTGTTTGTTGAGGTAGGTAGTCATTGGAGCGATGTTTGTTCGGAAGCCAAACGTTCGGAATAATGATAAAACTTTTCATCATTGCGTGCATGAATCTCCATTCAGCAGGAAATACCTCCCCATAACAATCATTTCTGATGATTCTTTTTCCAATCGTAAATTTCTATTTCAGGGGCAATTTATCAACGTTTCCACAAAGTCCCTCCCACAGGCATCCTTACACTCAAAGACAATTAAAATCCTTATCCGAATTCAATTCCATTTTATGTGAGCCATCGTGCATCATTGGGGAGAAACAATTCATCATCAACTTATTCGGCTTAATTGAAAATTCACCGAGGCTATGAAATTCACCTTAGAACATGTAATCGAAGTCCCAGGACACACGGGGATGAAGGATGAAACTCTGCTGCAAAGCATTCTTGAAATTGGTAGATACAACAGGATCTGGAAAAGCGATTTCGTTGAATTTCGCGGCACGTTTTCAAATTATAATTTAGAGATCACGAACAGAATATATTCCGCTACTGAAAGCCGAGGAGCAGGATCTGCGGAGTCAGGTGGTTTTCCGAGGTGCCACGAATCCTGGTGTCGGCTCTTTTTATTCAAGAGCATTCGCACTCGAATTACGTATTCATGTTATTCCAAAATATTTTTTGAATTTACATTATGGTTTCTGGGGTTACTGGTATATATTTATAAATAATGTGTACGTGGTAGAGTCGGTACTCGTTGCAAATACGGGAAAAATACAATAAAAAAGAAATAAAAAAAAATGGAAAATGTACTTCATTATGGTAGAAAATATTTCAGTGGAAAAGTACTTTTGTTTCAGGTTGTATTAATGAGTGAAAAGATTACTTTGAGTTTGTGACTGTAATATATTCTTGATATATGCTTCTATTTTTTTTTTAGTGTAGAGTCTATTCAACAAACAGTTTACACTCAAAAGAGGAAGTTCGCGAATTATATGAATGTATAGGTTGTAAAGGAGACTTTTCCGTTAGCAACAAAAGCGTGTGGAACAAAAGCGACTTTACTTTATAGACTTATTGTTTTTGTAATTTTACAATCTACCCTCATAAAGTGTTATAACAGTTTTTACTTTACTAATAGAATACTAAATTGCATTCAAAGTGTACGGAAGTATTTTTATTACAAACTACGCTTTGCATTAGTTTTGTTTCATCAACATATTATACCCATTTTATATACAAAAGTTTACAAAAACTCTTACTGCCAAATTTGCATCTGCAGTTATCCACTGCTGTTGAATTTTCCTGACAGCAGCAGTGAGGACGGTAAGATAGGTATCCAAAAATAAAACCAGAACCACTTTGAGCCTGTTGCATTACATGCCAAAAAGTTCTCGGCTTTAAATGGATTGATGGTGCCCTAATGCCTAATACTTTGTCCCAGGAAAGTTGCCTACGAAAGTTATCCGTTCTACCTTGGCAGCTTCCAGAAAACTTTTCACAACTACAATGTCACGTTTTTACTATTTCCCTACTTCAGTCTCTTCATCATCCAGGATCCGCCAAACAAATGTGAAATCGTTGGCTTACAATGTAGCATCATCATGCTTGAAGAACCTTGGTGTAGACTTTGTATCCTTCCAGTGAAATGTATTCAGACAAAGTTCAGCGAATTGGAATTAGATAAAACAAAGAATGTGAAAAGCCCCGTGGGTGACTGAGTAAAGTTGGACTGCTATCTAAAATATTCGACAGTTTTGGGCATTATACAGAATTTGAAAGGAAAGGATTACGAAATTTTTAATTAAACCCACAGGACAAAATATTGAGGATATTATATTCTTGAAAAGCTTCTATCTAAATTAGGTCACTGGACTACTTTGCATTTGATAAAATTCCCAGAATATCATTTTCCAATCCATTTTATCGGGAAGATCTTCTACAACACTTTGATGATAGTTCCAGCAATTTATAATCTTTGGAGAAATTTTGGAAAAGTCAGTTTATAAAGGCTATGAACTTTAAATTCTGCAGAGTTAATGTTACACTTTCTGACTGCTAGATTATTAAAGAAGTTGACTTATGAGAAAAGGAACCAAACTTCTTAATTGGTTTTTGACAACAAAAGTTTTCCGATTCGATGACATTTCACAAGAGTTTCACTGAAACCTTTTCACGTAGGAATAACACGAAGAAGAAGCAAATGTTCCGTCTCGCGTCTCGCGTCTGTATTGGTGTAGCAAAAATACCTAGAAAATCGTGAATTGAATTATTGCGAATCTTAATTACGTTCAGGAACAAAATGAACGCTAAGAAACTTTTATATCTGCTGAATTTGTGTGCGGGTTATCAGTTCATGGTGTTCATTAAAAGTTTCTAACTTTCTTAACACTTTGATTATTTCGAAGACTATTCTGATTATTTGGATCAACGGGATTCCGGGATTGCTCAGGTAAGTTTTTATCAACATTATTAATACAGGAGTTCACAAGAAGAAGAAGTGTATTCTTTGTATTATCATTTATAATAGTATTTTCAAACTTTAACATAAAAGTTTCAAAAGTGGAAAATGAAATGTAAAATTGGAAAACATATGAAAAAAATGTTAGGCATTGCTGAATGAATGAAGAGTTCGTGATACGACATCCTTGAACAAGACTTATGTAATTTTTTTTGTTTTTTATAATTTACCACATAGGCACATACTTATACTGATCGCAAAAGTGCACAGCCCCGCCATTTTGCTGATAGAAGGCAGGAAATGTAAATTTTAAATCAACTGCGAGTGGCATATTTTGTCATTGCACTCGACTTCCGTTTGTTTATAATGAAAAGGAAAAGTAGTCCGGGACGGAAAATTCTTCAAAACACGTTTGCTTGTATTGACGGCAATTGCAAATTCAACAGGATGTTGCGCCTACTGGGAGTGTCGTAAAAGAGCAATGACTGTGCACGTGACTTGGCACACTTGACTTCAAGTTTATGATTCTTCCGTAAAATTCTATTCATTTTAAAATTGAGCTGGAAAAAGCTCTGTATACGAGTATAAAAAAAAATTCAAAAAAGAGGAATAAAGGGGAGCATTGGGTGCAGCACCTCATTCAGACACCATTATTTATCGTCATAAACGAACTCCTTCGGTTACGGGCTCAAGTAGAGATTTATTAAAATTTATTAATTAGAAAAGCTTATTCAACCGATTTACGGTACTTGTTTGGGTTTTGTGTAAAGCTAATTAATCATATATGACGCTAATTAATTGCACAGCTGGGTTTGAGTTTGTTTTTATCCCAGGCATATTCCAGAACGCGACAGAGCAGTAACTGACTACCCATTTGTGAGTGCTATTTCAACCGCCATATTTGTTTCTGACAAAAATACTTTACATTAAGCTTCATTACATTCCTCTTTTGTACTAGATTTAAGTGCAACGCTCTTGTGGGAATGCGAGATGTTGTAATTATCAATTATCGTACATTGAACTCGTCCTTTTTAAATGAGTTTCCACATTGATGACTACTTGATTTCGTAATTAAAAGGTTCTTCAAAAATGTCCTTTTTCAAAGTATCGTGAAAGCATTTTGGATATTAATTAATAATAATAATTAACGTTGGTTAAAAACTTTCATCTTTGTATCAGTTGAGCATGTATTTAAAGAATTTAATGCTCGAAAAGAGTCTTTTTATTAAGGGAGGAACTATAGTAACTCTTACTCACACCTGCATGAACTCATCCTAACAATTTTGCATCTGAAAATGAAATGTATATTAATTAAAGAAAAGTTTCACTGTTTTCATTAGTATCTGTGTATAATTAAAAAAAAGTTTTTTTTTAATTTTTTTCATAAAGAAGCAAATATTTGTTTTCGCAAAATACCAGCAGATAAGAAAGGACATTTACTGCAGCCTGCGTATGAGTTTTATGTGGATTTCTCCACACAGATATAGTAAAGCTGGATTTTGTAAACAAGCTGCGAAAAGAAGCAGTAAATATTCTGGAGGATTTTAAGTTACACTGACGTTCAAAACAAGTAAAAATGAAATAAAACCTTAAAACAAAAGATTTTAATCTTCGAAGCCCAGCTCGGGGTAGAGAATACTCGTGCGACGAAACAATAGAGAGTCTGGTCTCGTCTGGTCTATTAATTCCACGGCGAATGAATAGGGCTGCATGCTTCGTGCCTGGCCATGATTTGTTCCCTTTTAATGTCCGTAGAAAAGCATCGCAATATTCACGTTGCACACATAGTTTACTTCGTGGCTGCATTCTTCCTGCCTACAAGCAATTTCCTTACAACTGGTTCGACTTTTTGTTTTTGTGTTTTTTTCGGAAAAAAGAGTGCTATTTCTTCTCCCAGTGGTTGCCATAATATTACGAAGACGATTACGACTAAATTAAGGGATAATTTACTTTTACAATCCTTTTCCGGGATTATCCAGAAAAAGGTTTGCGTACAGTTTTGAAATGGTTCATAATGAGCTGTTTTTGTAATGGGATATAAAAACTTTTTGCTGACAATGCAAAACTATACCAGACGCAGACTGGATAATTATAAGAAGCTCAATATCAACTTTAGACAGCATTAACTTGTCGCAAGGTAGAACATGCTTGACAGCAGAAAATAAGACAAACCCTTGTTCTCTTGTTCTTATCAATGGTTCATCACCGTTCATCCTTTATTTGGATCAATGAAAAGCAGAACTTTCGATCGACTTGACACTTGCACACATTAGTAAATGAATACCTTTAAACACGTCACATCCTTTTACTGAGGTGACGATATTTCAGCCACAGCTTTATTAAAAGGGGGAGGGGGGGGGGGGGTGTAGGCGCAGGAAGAAGGTTGAGCAACTTCGTGTCACATATATTATTTATTCCGATAATGTTAGATATATGAAGGAAAAGTGCCTTTACCATAAGAATTTCAATGTACAGTAGTCGTCTCAGTCGGCTGATTCTCGATGCTAGAAAAGTTCAATCGATTTCCAATTTCTATAAAAGAAAAAAAAAACACTTGATTTTTCCGCATCAATACCCTTTTCCACTCACATCTTCGTTGCTGCTAACGACGAACCTCAATTTGCAGGTACTTCATTGGCGCTCAATTTACCGAGCGTAGTCGAATTGTTTGGACAAGAAATTATTTCTAGATACACATGCCCCCGGCGAAAACTAAAATATGGCGATAATTTTATCAAAATAGAAGCACATGCCCTCCTCAAAAATTGTATCCCTGACAGTCCAGACGAGTGATGAACATTTCACAGGGATATTTTCTGTCAATAGAAATATGAGGGTTCTTCAATTTCAATCAATTTTTATCTTTCACAGCGGCACAAAGCATTTTTGCAACTGCTGTGAAATCTTCCGTGCAGAATTCTTTCTCCTTTTTAGTTTTTTCAGATCTGACGTCTGGCAATAGTCCATGCTGTTTTTTCTGAACAAAGTAATTTTCTGTTTTCTGTCTATGAACCTGGAATGAATGTTTTTTATATCGAAATATGGCGATGGCCGAAGAGCAACTTAATATCAGAAATGTTATTCACAGTCATTCTAATGTGCCCTGAAGAGTTTGTAGAGCGAAGAGGGTATCTATACAGTATGCTGTAGTTGTTTAAAACAGAACTTTGGAATATTGGGGAGGATCTGAAACATAGAAGCGCTGGGAAGTAATTAAGAAGTAAAGGAGCTCACAAAAGGAAGTTCATTATGGACTACAAAAACTGTTTTCAATTAAAATTTCGCTTCGAGTTCACGAATAGATCACATCTTATCCTTAAAAATGTTGCTCACTTTTTTCACGAGAAAAAATTTATAAAATATATATATAAAATGAGCATCGGAAAGTATTGTAGGTACATGTTTGTTGTTTTGTAGAATTATAGAAATATATTTTAATGATTTATCTTCTGACTAGCAATTCCTGACTAACTGGAATAATAAATGGAACATTCAATAAAAATTATTATATTAAAGCTGCTTTAAACAAAAATTCAATTCGAAAAAGTACTAAAGTAGTAGATAATAAGAAAATCGTTTCATACATTCATGTTTTGTTGGGTGTGATTTTCTTTCCATTTAATTATAGTCTAATAAATTTAATATACTTATTCATGTATTTATGCATGACAGAAATTTGCTCTGCAGATGTTAAAAATTGTTGGAACTTTGCCCTACGTGGTTTTAAGATTAAAGGACCTTGCTATAAAAATCCAACAGCAATGCCTGCCTCTATAGTAAGAGCTACAATGGCGCATCCTTTATTTCTGAGGAAGGAAGTGGTATGATTTACTGAGATTTGCTTTATCAAAAAGCTTGTTCAAAGCGCTCTGCCAAAAATTCCAGTGTTACTAGACAGGAAGGACTAGGCCTCGAGAGCAAAATAACATTGAAGCAATCCTTTTTGTTCTATTCCTCTTAAAATCCGTGCTACAATGATGGTCAATGTTACGTCTTCAACGACGTAGTGGTGTTGTTAATGGGTCTCTGGCGAGAATACAACCGCCCAAATTCAGCCATCCTATTGTTCTACAGCATTCCCTTCAACCCCTTAATAGCGTTGGTATCACACAAATCCATTTACACGTCGTTTGAGGACTTAATACCTTCTACGTATGAATACTTAATGTTGCTCACATTGTGCAACAAAAGGGATAATGGATTCCAGGTAACACTCATTTGCTCCGCCTGTTATTGCCTCGTCATATTTCGTTTAAAGAGCTTTTCGCGATGCTCTTACCCCCGCGCTTAGATACCGTCAATTTGATGGGATGGTTTTGAATTTCAGTACAATCTGTGTGTGTGTGAGTGTGTCGAGGGAGTTGTCCATTTGTAGCTCATTAGATACATGTGCGTTTGCCATTGCTTCCTTTGAATTTTGTGAATGCTCTCCACATGCTATTGTCGCTGGTTTTCTGATAAGTTCTGTTGTATCCTTAGAGAAATATCCTCCCGCTTGTGTAGCACTTTCTAGGAGCGAACAAACATTCCCAAAAGGAAGAGAGAAACATTTTTCTTTGAATTTCTATGTAACGCGAAGTTCTTGAAATATATTATGTACCTACCTTATTGTCTATTGATGCAAAAGTTATTAATTTGTTTTATCCATCTCAAATCTTTTCATTTACATTTCTTGATTTAAAATTCAATTCTGAAAAGCAATTTCCACATCTCAGATACAATTCCAAAGTCAATAATATATAAAATTCTATAATACATTTAATCTTATTGTTTCATGTTATATTATGTATAAATTTGAAGAGAACTCGGATTTTTAAAACTCCGATTTCTGGTCAGTCAACTTAAACCCAAAAACGAAAACGTAAAACCCCAAACGTTATTCTCAGGTCATTTAAAATTATATGAATATTAAATTAAACAGAAGAAATCTCGAAACCCAGAAGTTATCTGAAGCATCGTGGTTTTAATATTATATAATTGAAAATCCAGTCTTAAAGGGATTGTTTACGAGCCATTCCGAGTCCACAAGTGCTCAGCTTGTTTCATGGCTGAATAATGATTGTCTGGAAAACTCTAGAAAGGACCATTTTACTGCACATCGGTTAAAAGTTGATCTATAAAATGCAAAACTAGGGTTCTCAAGTTTTATATTATAATACACTCATCATTTGAAGGGTAAATGTAAAAACTTCCCCAACGTCTTCGTGCTTGCTTGCAAAGTGTTGTCATTTTCCCTCCTCGTTTGAGCAGAAAAAATGCAATAAATAAAATGGCAAGAAATTCTTGCATCCACGTCGCGCATTACTCCAATTTGAAGAACCCATCCATAAGAGCGGAAGTAGAAGTCGGAAAGCTCTTAGTGGGCTTTTAGATGTTCTTTTATTTACACCATTTTCCGGTCTGCCGCATCCTTAAAACAAAACAACAACTACAAAAAAATACCTTGATGTTATCGAAAGTGCACACCTGCACTTCAGGACTTTGAGAGAAATTTATCGTTCATGAAGATCCACAGTCCCTTATGGAGCTTTTTCTTCTGTATTTTATCTCAACGAAGTCACTTAAATCTTATCTTAGTTATTCTGTTGCGTACTCCTCCAAGCAGCAGGTGTTGCCGAGCACCACCAACAAATAAATGAAGAAATATGGATTCATAATTCATCTATATAAATTCGTGGTTGGAACAGAATGCAGCAAAAATATAAAAAGGTTTTGTTTTTATTGGATACAAGCTTCAATGGCTGCGAAAAAGAAAATTTAATATCGATAATTTTAAACTTTCATCCTTTTATTGTGTGACCATGGAGTGTTCAAAAATATAGTGTACATTTCACACGGGAAAATTGAAAAATTCACACCTTGAAAAATATATGAAATGTTTTGCAGCACGTTTTCAATTTATTTATTTAGAATTCGTTTGCAGTTTTCATTTATAAAAGTTTTAGTCTGAGAGATATTTTTCGATTTACTATAACACAAACAATGCCTTTTGTAATCATTTAATAAATCTCTTATGTTAAATCAAATCACGAAACTTTCCCTTAATTAAATATTGTACATATTTGGATTATTATTATGTACAGCGATCGGGAGCACGGTATTATTGAGAAAATCCCCCGAAATTGTTGATAACAACAGATTCCTTCTAATAAACAATATTTATGAGCATTACTTTCATTATAGACTTCTGTTTCTGGCTTAATTTCGTTTAGAAATGCTTCAAAATTCATATTACTTGACCCATTCTGCTGATGCTGTTCATTCATTGCTTTCTGTATCCTCATTTTTGAAGTGCTTCCTGGTGGCTCGAAAATTTGAAATATATTACCAACGCAATTCGAAGCACCTCATCTACATAAAAGGCGATACCGAACGCAGATCCTTCCTGACGTTAAATAAATAACGCACAATTTCTTGTATAGGGATAAATATTGTATACAGTGGCGACTGTTGGTCCTTATATTGAAAATTCTGGGAAAATATTTTATCTGAAATTACTCTCTTAATTTATAGTCATAAACAGTCCTGCCTGAAATATACTTTCAACGTTGAATGCAAAGCACAAAATCCCCTCGTCCTATTTAAGTGCAGACTTTAAGCACCCGTGAATTAAACATTTGTTATACAGCCTACACAGGATCTTTCAATTATGGTTCAGTGTTCGCGAGGACGACGAACGAAAACCGTTTTGTTATTCGGCAGTCACATCAAACATCAGTCCAAGTGAGATCTGTACCAGAAGAAAATTAATTTGCACACTCCAACTGAAAATGACTGACAGATGGGCACTCCTCCCCAGGCGTGGAGGGGGGGGGGGGGGGGGGGGGGGGTTCTTTTCAACTTCCACAAATGTTTAGAGGCAATTATGGTAAGCGCAGTGGTATGTGTGATCAGATCATTTGTTTTTATCCATAACCTGCATTAAGGATGATTAAGTTTCTCCGCTTGACCGAAAGAAAATACTCATTTCTTACAGAAAATGGAACAAAAATGCACTGTAGAATATCGATTGAGCCAGTGAAAACAAGACCTCGTAATCGTAGCAATTTGCATTTGACAAAGAATTCGGAATTTTGTTATCGTGCGACTTGCAGGCAAGTCTAGCTGTGGGCTTCAATTTTCATGATTGAAATCACTTCCTGTATCTGCAACACTAACATCGATACTAAAAAATCCATCGATGCGGATGGTTTAACTGTCGCAGTTCAATTTGCCTGATTGGATATCGTAGCATCCAGGCGAGGTTACATGGAATTTGTCGTTGTGAAACATTTTCCATTATGCAATGTATACAGGACAAGTAAAAAGATAGCAATTGATGTTGAGAGATTTTTGTTGAATTCGCCACATTTCACTAGATTGTTGTACCTGAAATGAGTCGAATTCAATGAAATTAATGAATTTCTAGGGAAAAACTTGAAACCACTCAATAGAAGTAATGAGAATTTTAGTTTGGGATGCATTATAACTTGAAAATCCTGGTTGTATTCGTGAATCCAATCAACTTAAATTTAATTTTCATAAACCAAATCCAGCTACTGTTAGCAGCCACATCAAAATGTAAATAAATCAATATGGCTGCATAATGGAGTGCGGTTTCAATGTTGTCTTGTCTGTCCATAGATGATTCAAGGAAGTTAACCTGGTGCAGTATTTGTCTAGAATCCACATCCATTCCAAATAATTTTCAATTCAGTTAAGACCGGATCTTTGCAAAAGGAATCATCACAACAGAAGCCCCACAGGACAAATTCTGTTCCTCAAAATGCAGTATTCTGTGCTTCCATTGTACAGGCAAGTTCAAGAGTTCACTTATTTAAAGCCAGTGTGTTCAAAGAAACGAGGGAAAGCTACTCGAGCACAATGAAAACTTTTTGTTCAGGTGCTAAATCCATTACGTGGTGTATTTGCATCGCATTGTACCAGAATAGAGAGAACTTTGAAAACTCTGGCCGGGAACTGGTGGAGCACAGGCAATTGCTGTGGAGCTGCTTCCTTCCTCAAAATTTGACTGTGGCACTCCCAGAATTCGTTATTGTCACCAGCAACAAAATTTGAAAAGCAATTTTCCTCACAAATTAGAGTGCGGGGGAATGTGAAAGTCGGAGTTTAGTTGGTAAACTAATTCCCACTTTCGACTGACTTGTCACTTTCTAAGTGTCCAAAAGATTTTGGACAGAGTTCCTAGTAGTTTGTCAATTGGGCGGCTTGAATGGCGGAAAGCTTTTAGTGAGGAGCCCTCTCCACGGCTCCAAAAATTACTTTGATCTTTTGCGCCATTAAGTGCTCGCCTCCATTACCAAAAGGACTCGGAGGGCGCGATTCCAAGAGCATCCCGCGGTGAGCAAGAGGTGTTATAAAATGTATTTGACTAACAGCTGGGGCGGACCAAGGACACTTGTAACTTGCATAATTGTAGTTCAATGCCATTAATCTCGCAGAACACCTGTGTCTTCCTCCGCAGTTACTTGATGGTTTGTTTCGAAAATACTTTATCGCAAAGAACAACGATGCTACCCAAACCAGGATCCTTCATCCTTGTGCTAGATCTTCAGCTATTGTTCGTCCTAATAACGATGAACTAAGCACAAACACTCCCGCTGGCGTTCCTAATGGCGTCTAATGAATGTTTTATCGAGTAATTTCCGCCGGAGTCGATACTAGAGGATAATGGGGCAGAATCGAAAGTCAGCTTGCGAACAATAATTAATGCAAAAACACGATTTCCCTTCTCGATTGAAATTGCTTAATTCAAAAATTCCTGAGAATTTTGCATAAAACATGAAATACAATTCGCAACTTTGAGAATCCTTTTAACGCTTTTGTTAAGTCCTATTAGTACTGTTAAAATAATAATCAAATCAGGATGAAAGGATCTTGAGAATTGCCCGACGAGGTTGCAAATGTAAAACAGAAAAATTATTAATTATTGCGGTATATTTAAAAGCATCTAATTGAATAGAGAGGATGTAACAAGAGAAATTTAAAAAAAAAGTTATTCAAATTACGACATTAACTCAAAATACCTTTTAGGAAAACAAACATTCAAACAAACATTAACTGAAACATTGAATTTTACTTAAGCGTATTTATCGATCAATACAATTTGATTTTATTAAACATTTACTGTGGGTATTCTAATTTTAGTGATATCCACTAATCCCTTTATTATATGCCTCCTATTTCAAAGTAGACATATCAAGGATAATAAAAAAAACTTGACATATATCTTGTCCGTATCCCTTATCACTCGAAAGTCAAGCTTTTAGGAATACTATTAATGCGCAGCGGCTTCCTCTGGAAATAAATTAAACCCATTTTACGATACACATTTGTACATATAACAACATATAGAATAGAATACATTGAATCCTGTTCAATATTTCAGAATGCAAGATTCAAAACAACACACATTAATGGGATGAACAGTGTCTGAAAATATCAAAGGATTTACATAGATTCATTATCGATTGCTGTTTTAGGAACAATAAAAAATTGTTTACTATTTTATTACTTTATTTTATGTATTTTTGCAGAATTCGTGTTTGGATCGCGGAATTTATAAATAATTTGCCTAAAATATATTATCACATTATTTAAAAGTTTACTCAACTAAAAAGTAAAAATGGTGTCAATATTAAATTGGTTTTTGGTAAAATTTCATTAACCACAACAAATACATTTTCAAAAAGCGTTCCCATTACAAAAATATTCCAGGGACACATTTTTAATCAAAGAATCCATTAAACTAAATTACTCGGCCTACACAAAAACAATTAACAAAATTCCCAAGTGGAACAAAATGCAAAAAAGAGTTTCTGTTGAGCACTCCGGAAAATCTATTTTAAAGAAGTTCTGGAAAATGTTTGTGCGAAAAGAAACTTTTTATTAAATGCAATAATCTCATGCAAATTTTATTGCTAAAATAAACTTATAACTAAAATGTGGTGTTTTTAATCAATCTTCCTTTTATGTACATTAATTTTATTTAGAGTTTCGTAGAATTTAAGATTTTTAGTAAAGAAAAAATTATTCGATGTCATTAAAGCTTTTTAAGCTGGAATAAATTTCGAAAAAATTATAAGAGCTTTTTAATAACTTTTATTTATATTCCAAATGGTTTGGATATGCAATTATTTATGTCCTTGCAATAATACAATATCAATGAGCTTTTAACAAAATACATAAAATAGATATGTGTGGTTTTTGAGATTATACGTTATACAGGGTGATTGGAAACTCGACCTATTCCTTAAAAGGGGGGTATAGTAGAGGTAATTTTCAAGAAAATAACCCTGATCAACTAGGGGTCGGAAACTATCGGTTTCCGAGATATGAGGGTTTTAAGTTATTTTCTAAATTTTCTGCCACGTCTTCGAAATAAAATATTTACAAAAAAGCTAGTCATTTTTGGCCACGCAATTGATACTTTTTTAAAAGCTGATAAACTAGCAAGTAATTTCAAATTAAAATCCAGTCCAAAATAATCATTATCTCAGAATTATACGGTCTTAAGTTGCAAGACTTTAAATTTTTTCAGATTTCTACGAAAAAAGGAATGCATTATTCGAAAAAAATGTAGGACACATGGCGTATAAATTACTTAAATAATTACTGGGGTTCAAGAGCTTTTCAAAAATGTACAAATTGTATTAACTCTTTCAAGGATTTAGCAAACATTCAGCACAAAGTCCACTGTACGACTAACTTGTAATGTGGATCAAAATTTGAAAGAGTTTTATAAAGGTATCGAAGTAAAGTTATTATAAAAAAAACATGTAAAGTACTAAGGTTTAATGAAATAAAAATAGTTAGCATAAAAAATCACGTCACCTACAAAAAAAAAAATAATTACAAATTAATTAAAAATTACAAATTTTTGCTCAAATTGTCGTCCATTGTTCCGTATGCAAGTACATAGCCTACGACACGCATTTCTGTGACTATCACTCTTGTTGACAGTCTGTTCTTTATGTGAGCGGCGGCTACCAAAATCCTCTCCCTCAAGTTTTCAAGGGTTGTCTTCTTTTTCGTAGTTGGAAGAATTTTACGCCAAACAAAATTTGTAATTTTTAATTATTTTGTAATTGTTTTTTTTTTTTTTTTTTTTTTTGTAAGTGACGTGATTTTTTATGCTAACTGTTTTTATTTCATTAAACTTTAGTACTTTACATCTTTTTTTTCCGATCTCTAGTTGATCAGGGTTATTTTCTTGCAAATTACCTTTACTATAACCCCTTTCAAGGAATAGGTCGAGTTTCCAATCACCCTGTATACAAAAAATATTATTAATTAACAATTAAATAATGTCGAAGCAACTGAAACCAGAAAGTAGGTCAAAATAACACCTAATTAACCAAATTTTATTACCCTAATTAACACTGTGCACTTTCGTTTATAATTGAGACTATTGCAATTAAAAGTATTAAAAGTACTGACCTACCATTATAAGTAGTAGATAGATCTAATAAAAGCTTTAATCATTTGGAATAATTTTTCTAATTAAATTCCTATATACCTATATCACAAATGTATGTGGGCGAAAATTGGTTTAATAAAAGGTGCCAACAAAAATTTCTATCAGTTCTTCTTGAGAAACCGAACAAGGGCAATGACTGTGGAACAAAGGAGAGCACAGATCCTGCGGCGGCCAAAACTGCAACAGGATATCCGAACGAACATAAACAAAGCTCGGAAGCACTATTTGACACAGTCCGCTTTGGAAACCACGATAGACTTTTGCAGGGAAACCAATATGCACGGATGGCATCTTATCCTTGATGAATTCGACGCAAGGAATACATTCTTAAGGTAAGTACGAAACAGGACATTCACCAGTGCATAAGAATAATCTCGTTTCAGACGGCTGGGACGTTTGCTGACCTGTACAATTTGGACAACCGTAGTTTTCTTAGGACTAGCATTTGGAATTTATTTAATGTTTTTGGTTTGGAATCGCTTCGCAGAAAGTCCTATTATTACAACGATTGATACAAACAATTATCCAATTTGGAAAGTTGATTTTCCTGCTGTAACAATTTGCAATGTGAATGCTGTGTATAAACCACAAACACACAACATTACTCGAACACTGTAAATGTTTTTCACTTAAGAAAATAACAAAAAAATGATTTTTTTATGATTTTTAACTACTACAGCGAAACACACGGAATCACACAATCAACAATAGATCATTTCTATAAAAGTTTAAATACCCTTGTGAATTATGATACGGTTGCCGAGAAGTATATAAGGATTTTTCAAATTTTGGAAAATGCTGGCTACAATACTGAAACGCTGATGTTGGAATTATCTCAACCTTGTCACAAACTGCTGAGATATTGTATGTGGCTGGGCAAAAAACTTCCGTGTGCATCACTTTTCAAGCCATCGAAAACCGCTGGAGGATTTTGTTGCTCTTTTAATTACAAAGTGCCGAAGTTTACTACCAAAACGTGATAAAATGTGATATAAAATAGAACTTTAAGTGTTGTTCAATATAATTCCAGAAGTCCAAATTCAGATGATCTTGACCAGGAGGACTCACCCTTGAGGATATCCGGTGCTGGTGAAGATGCCAGCTTGACGGTTGTTGTCTTTGTCGAACGAGCTAATTATATTTCCCCTAAAAGGTTTTTCTACGGAGCAGAAATATATCTGCATGAACCCAAAGTGTTTCCTGAAAATTCATTGTTGACTGCTTATGGACAACCGGGGTCAGCAGTGTCGATGACGATAACTCCTTCCGTTGTTGTTGCAGAAAAATCTGTTGCAGCCATTCCAATGAATGTAAGATTTTGCATATTTGGTCATGAAGTAAGGATGTGAAGGTAGTTGAGGTCAGTAATAAACATAGTAATTACAGAAAAAGCTGCAAATAACAGACAGGTACAATTTTAAATCTTGTATTACGGAATGCCGAATGAAACACATTTTTTCGAAATGCGGTTGTATACCATTTTTTTTATCCATCTGTGCGTAAGTAGCCTTTAAACGAGTTCAACATATGTAGGTATTACTGTTTTAATTTTAATTATAATTAAACTATTACTGCAGGCATTAATGAAACTTTTTCGGAAAATCGCCAATGTACTCTTTTCCATGGAAAGTGTTTGGTGGAACACAAATGTAAACTACGAGAATATTTCTAATTGAATATTGTTATATGATAGATAAAAAAATTTCAGATTTTTTTGCAAGCATGGATTCTCCAATTCAAGAAAACACAACTTTCAACACATCCACTCAAGGAATGAAGTGCGATTGTTTGCCAAGCTGTAATGAGCAGGACTACACTGTGGAAACTTTCATTTCCCAACGAAATCATCATCCAACATTCAAAAATTCGTAAGCACTGAATTTGTTTCAATTTTGTTGTCCTCTATTATTTCGATTGCAGTACTGTTCAAGCAATTATTTCCAATGCAAGTACGATTCGTGTCTACTACAAGGATCTGTCATGCATCAAATATCGAAGGGAATTGTTCATGACTTGGGACGCCATGTTAGGTAACAACTTTAAAATAAATCTTCTTGTATCCTCAGTCCTCATCAATGTTTCATTACAGCATCCTTTGGTGGAATATTTGGTCTTTGTTTAGGCGGTTCTGTTTTGAGCATAGTGGAAATTTTTTATTATGCCACATTCAGATTTTTCACAAAAATTATGAAAAATAGAAATACATTTCGAACACAACAAAAAAATGACCAAGCAAGAAAAATCCTTGCAATTAATTTTAATAAAAAATATTTTACACCAAGTGTAATAGATATTAGGAAACGTAAGGAGTTTTTGCGTTAAAAACTTATTTATTTGTTTGTTAAAAATAATTACTGTTTAAACATTTTTAATATTTCATGCACACACAATATGTTTGGAAACACGTTGTAGATGAGTTTTATATTTCGGATTGAGTCGCTACGCTTTCAAAAATATTAATATATAATATTTTGTAAGTTTTCTTATTTTTAAATTAAATGTGCAAAAATAGATTGAAAATTTATTTTTTGTGGTAATAAAATGCACAATTTTCCTAATATCTAATTGTAATCCACTATTTCATTATATCATAGTGTTAAGCTATTCTTATATAAATAAATAAATTTTATTCCACCTTCACCAAAAAGCCCGAAAACATTTCTTAATTATGACATTCCTTAAATATAAATTATACATAAATATCCTTGAATATAAATGCACAGTAACTTACGAAATATATCTGTATATCCTGGTAAAAGTGTTGTATCCGAATAAACTATATACTTATGTAAACTATTAACTTATTTACATTCTAATTATGGTAAAATCAGTAATCATAATTGAATCCTGTTTGCCTACGCTAAACTACGAAGCTACGGTAAAATAAATTATGTCAGTCAAGTTGCAGTTCTCTTAAGTTAAATTTCTTTATTTTCACTGATATTTTTTCCCCTCTCAAAATATTTTGATATTAATCTATTTGTCCTTTGTGATTGATATAGGAGTCGTAAAGCCCTCGATCTTTTTTCCTGTACTTTAACTTTGCGCAGGCAATCATCAAAGCTGCTGATAGCAAGCAGATAAGAATCGAGAATGCTGCGGAGAGTGCAGATAAAAGTGTCGTCCTTATGCACGTCTCGGTTGTTGAATGTGAACCTGTAAGAAATTCAATTTAATCCTTTTTAATGAAAAAAGTAAAATACGTTGTTGTAAAAACAACAGGCCTTTTTAGTCGTTCAGCTTCACAATTACATTGTGAGTCTTTAATTTCTTGAATTGCATTTTGTTTATAACAACGCCTGCATTATTTACAACCAGAAATGGTTGCATCCTTCAGGGACATTACCTGCTGTTTGTGTTACTTGTTCATCCTCGCTTTCACCTTCCTGGAGTACTCTAAGTGATTGGAATAAATTTATATTCTCAGAAAGTGCTACTTCCTTTTCATCTTTAACATTTTTATCGATAATGGTTGACGTTTCGTTTGATATTTCACGTTTGGAGATTCCTTTTAAGTTCCTCCAATGACAAGGTTGACTCTAAAAAAATCCCATTATGAATATGAATCATTATATTGAAGTATTCCTAAATTACCGGACATCGTCCATGGCACATCCGTACATCACATTCAATGTACAAAGCAGGGGATCCTGTAAACCTGAACGTTTTCATATATGCATACACCTGTGTTTCGTAGACGCCAGTATCAGACCAAGTTCCGCGAAATCGGGATATAAGTTTGTCATCCACTGGACATCCGTATTCATCAATTAGTTGAATTCGTTTTGTTGCTCCATTATGAGCATAACAATCGTTTACAACAATATCAAATCCATCTAAAAATTATATTGAATTGAAAATTGTTTTAATTGAAAACATAAGTCTCACCATATTTGCTTCTCATATAAATAATAAGAGTCAAAGGATCACCAACACGGACTGGACCCGCAACACGTTGTCCAGAAAGCCCGTATCCGTTCCTAATTTCCATGTAGCATTCAGGAGGACTCAAAGTGAACACCACTGGATTTCCAGTTGCAACTCTAGAATCAATATAAACGTAATTAAATTTCCACATTAAATATCTGAAAAGTACTCGACATCCAGGAATGGAAAAGTAACTGTTTTCCAAAAATCATATCCATATTCGCAAGTGACCTTGAAATGCTCATCGAATTCCTCCTCAATCAAAGGATTGTACTGCACTGTGATTGTGTTCCACATGAAATTCTTCTGAGATAAATAATAGCATTACGTAAGGATCACAATTGCAGGATTCAAAGTCAAACCGTTGGATTTTTCCGGTTGTCCTCATGTAAAGCATTCTTTCCCAAAGTTCCGCATCGATTAAGTTGAATGTAGAATTCGTAATAATCTCGGCCAGATCCATTGATGTACATGCAGTCAGGATCGTAGGCATATCCTTTACGAGAGCAATTTAAATGTTCGAATAATAATTGCTATAATTATAAATGCTGTACCTGCTGAATAAAGAAGTCCTGTAAACGAGCCGTTGAATCCGATTCGTATCTTCATGTAATCATCCTGGCACTCAGCCTCAATGTCTGATGAGAGTGAAGAAGGCGAATGAATATCAAAACTTTTTATCTACTCTAATTTTATAATAACATGCTTACGTTGAACTCGTGTGTTATTCAAGCGAAATCGTTTCGTATACGTTCCATCCCAAGGATCCGGCCTCCATGGTTCAATTTCAGGGGCGGAATGATAGCCTCCACCTCCACTTGGCGCCAAAGATCCCCCACCAGAAGGTGGAAGGGGTCTATTCGGTCGGTATGAGGCAATCGGAACATATCCTTCATTGTCCGATAAATAAACCACCTAAGAATATTATGCTTAAATGAATACAAATTCATGACCACGAAAACTATTTTTAAATTGGGTTTTCTTTTTTCATAATATAGAATAACAAACGTAATGATGAAACAATGATATGTGAAAACGAAAGTGATTCCGCATTATCAAGCCGAGAGGAAATGATCAAATATTTCGTAATAGCAACATTTATGTAGATTTAAGTGATTTTCCCTGTTCTCCGCTCATCGAAGCATAATATAACCACCAGCAGACAAGGCAGAATGGCCTCATGTGGCCATCGACATGCAACCACTGCTAACCCAGTAAGCCCTGGACTACATTAGACACTCTCAGACCGTTCGAAGTGCGAGTTAGAAGCCAGCTAGAAGCATGTCCTACCACCAGAGCCCATCCAGGTGATTGCCATTGTTTACCTTTGGACGGCATCGAAGTACGACGAAAATGTGGCGACTCAAGTGAAGAAGAGCGGCGCGTTAAAAACAAAAACACAAAATCGTGGGAGGAACCATCTTCACCATCTTCAGCAGTCGTTAAGCAACACGCAACACACTCTTGCCCTGAAATATTAATCTTTTGGCGGAGTGGGCAATTAGTGCATCCCCTCCTCCATTATCCGCTCCATCCAGGGAAATTAATTGAAAATTGAAAAACCATGGGCTGGAGTGCGTTGGTGGCTCTTTGAAGGACGAATCATTAGAAAATTACGAAATGCTACTCACGGCTTCACGCTCACTTCCTTCATGGGAGAGTGCCTCTCGTGAACGGTTCTGAGGTTTTTCTTCTTTGGCGGTCGCCGCAACGGTTTTCTGGAATTGCAAGAAATAATTGTTGTTTTTTTATGTTTTTAACATTAATTTGAATGGAATGTTGACGAGTTCTATTTGGCAGATATTGAACTTGACATTTGCATCTTGTGTTTTTTCTTAGTTACTACTGCTATTGTTTATTTAGAATTTTTGGTTGTTTGTCGTGTTTTGGTACAATAAAAATTACATTCAAAAATTCACTTACTTTTAACTTAGCCTCTGCAAGCGATCCATTTCTTTTGGTAACTTTAGAAGATGGAGTCACAGGAAGGTATCCTTTTGTCGTAAGTGAAAGACTATTCGAATTACTGTTTGCAGTGGACGTTACACTACTGGACGCGCTTAAGGGACTGATTGTTGATCCAACTCCAACACCCACTGAACACAAAACCTGGAAAATTTTGCAAATATTTATCACCATTGAAAAGCAAAACTTGAAAGAAATCATTTTTCTGTTGGGAAATCGATGTTCGCGGGGCTCTTCCTCGATTAATTCAGTAGTTATGCATTTCCACGTAAAATCTTGATTTGTTTGGGTGCAGACGATTTTACATGGATTTCGCATCAATGGAAGATCACCTGCAGTGCTTTTTATGATCCTCGTCTAGTAGTAGCTGAAATAAGTTAGCGGCGACCATTGATCCCTCCTGGACGACGATCGTCTCCGGATACATTTGCCGGGCATCTCGAAATTGTGTGTTGCGGCGGAAACAAAGGTAGCAACACAATTGAAATTCGAAGCTTCTGCAGAGATTAATTTGCAGAAATATCGGAATTGGATGAAAGGCACCGCGGACTATGAGATACTTGGATTTGTGTATTCTGTTTTTTTTTCATATGTTGCTCCGCAAACAACTGGACAACCAGGCGGAACATGGTGTTCGGATTGTCTTAATTCATTCATACCTGTAACATTAGAAAGATGATGAAAGCCATTGAAGATGATGTAGATGCGCCCAGCGCCAGCAGCGACGATGACGGCACCGCTTTGTGACGAAACCTGCAATGAATTTGGTTTTTACTTAAAGGAAATGTTTGAGTCTTGCGCTGGATCTGATTTCAAAGTGTGCACTCCAATGTACTAGAATTGCATTGTTGAAGATTGCCCTTTAACTTATGCTTCATTATACAAAATTTCTTTTTAATTGTAAACGAAGATCTGTTTTTCATGCTTCCTTTATAAAACAAAGGGTTCGTATATTACAACTTTTTTCTTCTGGATAAGTTCATATTGTAATTATGTTAATAATTTGTTCCGTCACACGTACATCAGAAGGTAAAAGCAGAAATTGGTCAGATTATCAGTAGAACTCTGCCACTTACCACTTACTTTCTAATTTCATTCATCTGAATACCGTTCAATTTTTTTCCACTTAACATAGAACATAGAACCAACCTTAAATTAATTACAAGGAAATTCTTACTTCCGCTTTTGTTGTTCCCACTAGAAGTCCCCCCAAAGTAATGCTTTAAAACTCAAGCAAATTACTCAATTGTCAATGGTTTTTCAAAATGGAATTACTGCCTTGGGTCACTTAAGTTGAATACCTCTTAAAAACATTAAGAGGACCGAGGAGCATCATCAAATCGCTACTATCTTCCGTGATCATACCGGAATCAATGCACTTGCTCATATGCTCCCATCCCGTTGCCGGAAAGCTGTAATTTCAAAACCAACAGAATGCAGGCCAATTTGGGAGCATGGGAAGATTCCATGGGCTTCCTTCTAGAACCGAAAGGGTACAAGTGTGGTCCCAATTGTTCTTGCTAGAACACAGAAAATACCGTGGCCACCTGGAATTCGAAAATCTTCCCAGGTCATAACTTTCGCGTTTAATTCATCACAGCCAGCTCAATCTGATCGCGATGAAAATCGAAAATACTTTAACCCGAGAGTTGCCCACCATTTGCCTTCAGCTACTTCCTTATGGTGAACGTGCCCATTGAAACGTGAGTACGTCGCGCATGCGATAACTGCCTGCCAATAACAGTAGCCCTTTCAGTGTCGTCCTCCTGTTATTAGATTTGCATATTAAATCGATTTGCGGTCATGGTCATCTGATTTGAAATTGAGTTCGCAAAGAAATGGCAGTTTCGATCGAGGATTGCTTTGCGGATCTGCAATTTGGCATCCTGATGACGGCGTTAACAGTGTTGTCGGGAGTAAAGTGCAAGAACAAGGAGATTGAGTGCTCAATTGCGCGAACAAAAACTGTGTACAGATGAGGAATTTCGGATGATTTACGTATTACAAATGGCCAATTGAAGACAAACGGCTTAAATTTTTATTGCTTGTGACAATGAAGATTGTTCTGGTTTACTATTTTGAACGATGCAACGAGCAACAATGCAACATACACTTCCGACATGAATTGATCCAATCTGCACGCCTTCAGACCTATTTCAGTGCCTTTCAATAAATTATCCACAAAACACTGAAGTGATTTTTCTCGGACCAGGAAATAATTCGAGCACTCGCGGCTCCATTTACCTGCCGTACCCTTAACAGAGCAACTCATAATTTCTTTCAGCCATCACATATGATTAAGAACGGTCGAACTACGGCTTTTTCACGAAACCAATTTGCACTTTTCCGGAGGATCGCGGCATCTTGGTATGGGTATTCTTTGGATCGAAAATGCTAAGAACTCAAAGCGCCCAAATAACTTCCGTAACTACATGGGCGTTAACGTCTTGATGTAGGATAGAATTTCCACTTTGGATTGTAATTACGTTAATATCCTGAGAACCTTAACACCTTAATAAAGTTACCTGGCTTTCGGAAATAGCGTACCGGAGTACAACCTGGTATTCCTTTCTTTAGAGATTATTTGAAACATTCTATGATGCTTAACGACGCTCAAAGGGAGGCTCATTTTGGGTAAAACATAAGTTTCTCTTTATTAATTTAATAAATGATACACAAAAATGTGTTATTATAATAAATTGCTAAATTGACCATTTTAGAGAAAAATTTATCTTTTTATCGTATTTGATCAACTATCATATACCTTTATTATTTTGTGGTATGTCCATCAAGGAAACATACTTTTCATCCTACCCCAAAACATTGATTTCTCGTCATACAAGGAATCAATCAAGTGGTATACATTTTTGCATACAAATGTGACACTTCTTTGCCTCTAACAGGCATCAGAAACAACAGGAATCTCAACTACCTTCATCCATCGCACTCTCCAAGGATTTGGCCTCCGATCGCGAAGATCTAAGAGATCTGGATGCTGATCGTCGCCAGAGAACAATGCTTTGGTCGCCACATTGACTAGGTCAGAGTGTGAAAGATGCGCATTCAAATGTGGCGGCGTCAGATTTTCACATGGCTAAAACAATAAGAGGAAGATATGCAAGCCACACGTGATGATCAGAGTGTTAAGTTGTATAAAAACAACAGCACTAAAATAGAGTTAAACCTCACTGCAGGGACCGTTACCATTTCCGACACGATTCCGATCGTGATCTCGTTTACTGGGTTATTTATGCGCGGGCAGATTATGATTCCGTGGTTGAGAACGAGAATCACTTCTTATGCTATATTCTGTGAGGTTTCCTTTTTTCCTGTGGCTCGAAATTGCATCGGAAACTCTCAACAAGTTGGTAGAGCCACTTGTGTTTCCCGCAATTCAGCAATCGAGTGGCGATCGTATGTAAATTCGCAACAGAGGATGAATTCAATCGGATGCTGCAGTGAACGAAGCAAAATAATTTCGCTTTGGGTAGATGATTGAAAGTAATCAGACGTTTATGGATTGCGGATTTCTGCAGTCCCGGAGCCTGTATGCACTTATGCAGTCGGCCACGCCCATTGTGTGTTTTATTCCAATTGATTGGCAACCGTTGAAGTGATAGCGCTGCACAAGGACGAGTGATTATTCTAAAATTGGATTGTTGCACGTGATCCTCATTTGAGTAGTAAATCATTTTTTGCCACAGTCTGGGTTTTCACTTTTCTGTCGTATTGTCCACTTTGTCTGGGAGACATCAAGAAATCAACATTGATTTTCGTAGGTACGTATAACAATTAATGCAGCAAAGAAGAAGATATAATTATAAAGCAAGTTTATTATTAACCGCAACTGGGGCTGTCAACGACAATTATGCTTTAACAATATTTTAAAAATACCGCGAGGTACTTAAAAGAAAAATTCTGCATACTATTAAAATTATAGGAATTTCGTATTATTCGTGTATCGTAGTCTGTTTTAATTTACACATATTTATTGTAGGTTAAAATGATTTTCTTATTTTTTTAAAAGCTTGAAAATCAAAAATGAGGAAGGCAACAAAAGAAGAAAAAATCAAAAGAGTTAATGACATCAATATCAAATGGAACCAAAAGTGCCTCCGTTCTAATGGCTTAAATGGAAACAGAAGTATCCAATTACTGATAGTAAAAAGATTCTATTTTGTTCAACAAATTACGTCTAATCACTTACACTACCTCGAAGACAAGCGGAAAAATTAGCGATCATTGCTCCCGGCGCGGCGCAAGTGAGATTTCATGGGCGGGACAATTGCGCAGTTCCAATTGGAACCGTTTACAGTTGGGTACCGGAAACTTTTTAGATCGTAATGCGAATAAATTTTCAGCATAGTGAATAAAATTATGTTGATTACCAAGTTTTGGTTTGGTTTTGCTAATATTGTCGAGATAATTCCTATGTTGAACAAGTAATGCTGAAATTTGCACAACATTAAATTTTTTTGTCCAGTAAAATTAAGGTTAATTATGTATTCAAAACTCCTTTATGAGTTTATCGTATTTATCATTACAGCAAATATGCTTCTCAGAGTACTCAAATAAGTGCTACGAATATCACAAAAGTGATATTTCTTAGATTGTAAATTCGTAATTATGTTCTAAGTCTCACAATCAGATGTTTTTCCTGGAATTTTCCGCCTGAATCAGTGTGGGATTTACTCAAAATCACAGATTCCCTTGCTTTGAGCATTATTTCGAAGTGACCATTGACGTAATTCCCAAATCATTTGCAGAGATTCATAAAAACCTTAAATCGCCTTAAAGAATTTCTGGGTCATGCAAATGGGGTTATCCACCATTATCAACCACCAAACTTCTTTGGCGGGTGCACGGTTATAAGATAAATCGCGATTAGCGGTGGTTAGATTTTTTTTGTTTCTTTAGAACGTCACAAATTGCTAATTGCTTCAGCACTCTTGTCCAATGGTCCACCAAAGGTAACTTCCGGTAGGTTTTGAGTCATCAAAATTACATTAGCTCTCTTTAGAACAGTTTAAAGAATTTTTTAAATTTACAGAATAAAAAGTAAAAAACAAAATTTACAAAAACCTGGAGAAAATTACGTCAATAAGTATTGCGGGATGCTCCGCTGACCTACACAACTAATGGAATCCATCGGATCGCGGATCCAGATGTTTCTGCTTGGCTGTGAAAAGAATATTAGTAAAACCATTGGAATTACTATCAAACGGATGATTAGTGGTTAGCGGCTGTCATTTGCATTCCTAATCTAAAGTAGGTGACATAAAAAAACCACAGCCAGCGCCGTAAAATGCCGTAGGAGTTCGAGCAACTCTTCCGTATTTATGTTCCGCCGTCTGCCTCACGCCACGACCACAAGGGGACACCACCTGGGAACCGTGAAAGATTGCTGATGCGGTCTTTGATAGCCACCAAGGGGTTTGGACTTGGATAATGTGAAGTGATTGCTACCCAAACTTGCAACCCACAAAATGCAGTTGACGCAATTAGACGAGCGACTCACGACAGCGCTTGACAAATGACCTGCTTGAACTCCGAGACGCCGACAATCGACATCAATCTTCCGACGACCGCAACAAATGGACCAATGTGATTTTTGTTCCTGCACTTTGCAGAAGATCATCTCCAATTAAAAGGTTAGGACAGGTGCTTGCAATGTGATTTTTATTAATACGTCATGAACAACAATTCATCCTGACGAACAATATCTTGACAAAACCAAGGTTGATTATTGCGGTTGCATTGGAGAAGTTTTCCTGCAGTGAATTGCATTCTATGGAACTAATGAGATAGGGAACGTTTTTCGCTTGGTTAACGCTGTAATTTTGCTACTTACTGTAATTACCGTCCTGCCGATATAAATTAGCTCTAGGAGAGAAAAACGGAACCGGAGTGGCCCAAAACTGTTTATAAGATATTAAGTGGGAAAAGGTGATTTTGAGCGATTAGGAAGCTGCTTTCTACAAACTTTATTGCAGCAGTGATTCATAAAACATAATCTGTTATCTTTTCTACAAAGAAAAGATTGACAGTAAACATTAATAACAATAGTTTTTATTGTTATTTTAAAATCAGATAAAATTTATTTTAACTTTATAATTTTTGTTTTTTTTTTTTTTTTTAAAACGAACATTTATTATTCCCTAAACAAAATGGAAGTTCATCGATATCAAAAATTGTTTTATCTTCTTTCAATATTGCAAAAAATAAGTTTTTTAAAAAGTTTCTTTCATTTCAAAGATATTACTGCTAGGTACATAATTTTTATTAAATAAACATTTTAAATGATTGATTAACCGTAACCATTCTAAATAATCGTCAGCAAAAATTGATTGCAATTGATTGATTTCACAGTACATGTGCAGTTCAGTGTAATAACTTGTATTAACTTTTTTTTAATAAAAAAAACAGGATCGACTTAATTACTGCATACATAGGTGGCGAAAAAAATACAAAATTTGTTTTTCCTTCTGAATGAAGAGTAAAATCTTGCAGAATTTGTTATATTTTATTATAAGGTTCATTAATTTTCGAAAAAGTTTCGTCTGAAAACTGAATTACCTATTTAGTAGTAATAATTTTATAACAGTATTGAAAAATAAATACAATTTTATATGCTCTAAGATTTGGAAATAGAGAAGCAACCGTTTAAACGCGTTAAAAAAATTGGCGCACAAAATTAAACAATCTCATCTTTTCGCACCATCTCGGGTTACATAAGACCAACACACTGAGCCCAGGCACAGGTAATATCAAAGAAACATACTCACCTAAAACATTTCTTCAAATCCATTTTCGTATCGTGGAAATACGCGTCTTGTGGAGCAATGCTGTATTGTTTGAAAGAAATAACTTAATTACTGCAAATGCTGCTGAAGCCACTCTTGATAATTGAGAACACCAACACCAGAAAAGTCTTCGCCTCAAAGATAACTTTTTAGCCGCGAAACCCCAGAAGAAGAATTCTTTGCAAATCACTCGAGGAAATTGTCATGCCTTTCTAATCTGAGTTTTCATCCAACCACGCTAGGAGGAGTGCGGCGAGTAAACTGTTCCGGTGTAATTACGAATAACAGTAACAAACATCATTTTCATAAATTATTTAGCACCTTCAACTTCAATTTTTGCACTAGTGTATTTTAAATAAATTCAGGAATTTGGCATCACCCAACTACAAAACTGAACGCATCCAACTGCCGAATAGTCTTCAAGCTGCGAACAAAGTCCGTTGATTGCTCATTAGCGAGGACCTTCACAAAACACTGGTCATCTGCAATTTCAATGACTAGTTAGTAATTATTCACTCGCTATCCCGTTTTTACATCTAAATTGACTGTAGTAAATGCTTTTTTGCTGCATGCATCATAAATCAGTTTTCACTTTTCGTTAATTCATTCAACGTTAAGAGCTTTCAATTAAGAAACGAACTTCCTTCGAAGGTTCCTTTGAGCTTCGAGGGAGGGGGAGGCGTTTAACTGTGACTGCACTTGACTTTCACATCAACAAAATATACTCATTACTGCAGTGTTTTAGTTGATTAAAAAAACATTTAATTATACACTATTCGCGAGTTTTCCGTTAAAAATGCACAAATGCAGCTGCAGTACTTGTACTAAGTTGAAGTCTGATTGCAAGATGAGGTGGAATGGACCTCGTATGAATTGAGCCGCTACTGAGGTAGGTGTGAAGCGAACCGCAGAACAATGCGATTTATATAAAGGAAGGCACCTATTATTATTCGGCTTCTGTCGTGAATCTTCTCTAGTGCATCTTCTTTTGGCTGGGGCTCCACTGGAACGAGCACTGAAGAGCAATCCGGGCACACCTTCGGTTGGACCACAGACACAGCTACCTGCCGAGCATCGTTGCCCCCCTCCGTCGTTACGAGAATAAGAATTTCAGTAGCCAGTCGAAATTTCAATAATTGCCACTAGCAATTACAATTACAAATTACTCCTCCTGATTCTTGTTATTATAGTTCTTCATTCGTAATTTTGATTGACTTCTGAAATATGTTTTGAAAGCAGACAAAAACCTTTCTCTATCACGAAATACTGGAATTTTGTAAAGAAGTCAGGAAACATGCAATAATAACAACAAACAAAATCGAACGTTGTAGAGTTCACAAAAATAAAACCAACAACATCAAAATATTTATTGATATTAAACGTAAATAAAAACATTTAAGGATCTAGCCTGGGAATAAAATATCATAATAAAACGTTTCTATTTTAACGAAAATGTTGAACATCATGGAACGAAAAATCCAACAAACAATGAATCAAATAAACTCAATTTTGCGATAAGTATTTAGTAATAACTGCTATTAAATTGCTTAAAAACTCTCACGGTGCCAGCATTTTACAGTAACAATGGTGTTTAAATGTGGTTAATGTTTTCTTAATCGATAATCACGGAAAAAAATTTATTGAACCATTCTCGAAGTTATAGAAGGGCTATTAATGACAATAAACTAAAATAAGGAATAGTTCTTTGTGAGTTTTCTAATGGGTTACTTCCCAATTGCTGTTATTGTAAATTCAACCAACTAATTTATAAATACATTAACGAATCATTTTAGAAATGTGACTGTACTTACTTTATCCTTCTGGCGCCCAACGTTCGTCATTAAAAGCGAAATTGCAATGTTTTGGTCCACCAAGCACGTGTTCTGCGTACTTATTGTTAGCAAGCAAAACATTCGTCTTACATAATCTTTCGACACAAAAAACCTTTGGGGGAAGCAACCGACGTAAGAATTATGACCACGAAGTATATCCAATATCCATACTCTTGTATTCCCCGTCGTCGTACATTCATTACTCAATGGCCAGAGAATGTACAACAATTTGGTCAAAGTGTGAAGAAGTTAGCGTCAATGGTTTAGGAGTTTGGAAATCAACTGAAAACAGATTTAACATTTTTGGTTTAGTCGTGCAGCAAAACAATATCCCCTCTTCCCCTCCTGATTTTTGCTAAAGGCGAAAGGTTTTATTTATACTTGAAGATTTGAGTTATGGAAATCAGATCAGTTTCACAGCTCGATGATTTTTTCAACTTGAAAACCTACCATGAAGAACGACAAGAGGTCGAGGGAAGTATGTATGTTAAAGAGGCACGCAATTCCGGATTTCTTGCGAAATATCCTGACAGAGATTCAACCTGCTGGATATATTTCAAGATGAACACACTTTCCCATGAGCCTTTTGTTCGGGGCACTCCTCGGACCCTGCCTTCAGTTGTCTGATGAAATATGAACGCAAGTCCTATTTGGTGTTAATTTACACCATCAGACATTAAAATCCATTGAACCACGCCGCGCTTTTATTTCACACCTGATTAAAAATCACCTTTAAATATAATTATGGTCACGTTTGCGCCATCGAGCCATATCTGACTGGGATGAAGGTGGCTAGAAGTTTGTACCCTTGCTCATCATGAGCCGCGCCACTTGGAAACGTTAAGGCGCCCTCAAACTCCGGTTTCTGTTAATGTCTTATCAGCACAAAAGCAATTCTGCCAAATAACATGTTACTTCTACCCTCACGACTTCAGCACAGTTTAAAGGAAGATCCCCGGAAGATTACAGAAATAGGAACTCTAGTACGATTTGATTTACATCCGCTGTCAATTCCATATTTTTTCTTCTACTTGTTTAGCGCATCCCTTAAAATCTGCTAAAAATAAATTCCATTTAAATAATCTGATTTTCTGTAAAACTGTTGGACTGCATTATTTTACAAATTGATCTTAAAAATGGAGGTTGGTTTTTAATTTCCGTACATTAACTTACAACAGGGATCCAGTTGGAGATGTATAGATGCGTAATAAATCCTTGTAAAGAACAAATGGATTTATATATTCAAAAAATTAATAGACAATTCAAATTTAAAGTTGAAAATGTAAACATAAACTCTGTTACTCCATTTATTGTCATTAGAACTGCGAAAAATAAATCAGACCTTTTTATGGAAATAAAAAAATTATACTATTTTTGTATAGTTTTGTTATTTTTAAGACACTTTGTAACATAGGCCAGTACCGTTATTATCAACGAAAATCACGCAATTCAGAAATAATTCCTACAAAAGGTTTTTTGCTTTAATACCTAAAAAACCCTAAGTTTGCCCCCTCGGCGAGGAAGAGGAAAAGTGGTGGGGGTAAAAATGTGATCCGAAAAGGTTGTTTATAATTAAAATTTAGAAAAAGTGTCGTATCTCAATTATAAAAATAAATCTGAATTGTTAAATTGTACGTAAAATAAACCTGTCAAAAAGAAAATAATAATATTATTGAAAGGCAAAAGGGGCTGAGCGACAAAATACAAATTTTACAGGAGAGCGACTTAATGTTTCAAATTTCGGTAAAAAAAAACATTAAAAATCGTAGTATAATCAGATTTCTAAAATTTGTGCCTCTATGACGCCTGAAATTCTATCTCTAACTGATAGTATTGACGTTTTCTTGAAATGTTATTTATTAACAGAATTAATGTCGCTTATGCTATTTGATCACGAAAATAGAGCAAAGAAAAATGTTCTAAGTAAATAATTGTTTTAAATGTTTATGAAAGTAAAGAACCGCCATAATTGTGGTTCAGTAACTCAAGGAAAAAGGTTCACCCTGATTTATCAGTTCTTTAAACAACAAGCCAACTAGCTTAAGTGACTTAATTAAGTTACATCAAGTTCAAAAACAATCGGCATAATCTACACACTGGACAGTTGCAGAGATTGAATAAAACGAAAAAATTATTATCAAATCTCATTATCTTATATATATAATAGGCGTAAGGAAAAGTTTGCAGTACCATTTTCTCTTCTATTTTATGAACCGATTTTCATAATTTGTTTTTAAACTAAAGGTACGTACTTATAAGGAGGAGTGCACCGAAACCTTTTTGTGTTTATACTTAATCTGTTAAATCAGGCAACAGGCATAATAAGGCAGAGTGTATTTCACCATGTAAAATACATGTGAAGAAAAGAGAAAAAAGAAGTAAAATTCAGGCAATTATTGACGGCTGCCTCAATCATTGAGGGCGACACTGAATGTTATTTAGATAATCATTACATCATTAGATTTATTTAATCTTGGTACTTTTATACTATGGTCGTTTAGTCAAAAAACAACACCCTATTGTCTTCAAATCAACATCGGATAAGCGACACAAAAGTCTTATGTACAGAAATCAAACCTAGACCATTTGACGCAGAAAAATCAGGCGATTCCATCGGTGGATATAACTCAATTACTCGAAAGTTGTCGCTTAGCCCCTTTTGCCTTTCAAGCATCGATTTATCATATTGTATTTCAGTATTTTTCCAATTTTGAAAATTGTTTTTTCTTTATTCAAATGTGATACAAATTTGTAAATACAAAAATTTTGTAGCAATAACAGCGGTATTTAATATTCATCAAGGATAATGGGTTCTGTTTCAATAATTAATGGTTTTTTTTCTCCTTGTTTCGGGACTGTTAGCTTTGTGCAACTCTCGAATAATTGCTTTTTCTTGTCGTCAGTTATAATCAAGTAAAATTTTTTTTCAATTTGCGCAAGCCTAGGATCTTCTTCTTTATTTTTAAAACAAACCGTCAATTTCGGAGATTGATTTGGTTCTTTATTTACCGCTGGCACTGTAATGAACAAAATCTGTGAAGATTCTTTCCAAATTTTTGGCCATTACCGTTTGATTTTACCTTACCGCAAGCTTTCGAGTATTCTATTTTCGGCTCTTCAGGAACTTTCAGGCAAGTGTTGCGATGGCCTACCGTAAAAATCGCGTGCATTAAAATACAGAAAATTATCGCTAGAATTATTCCTCCCACGATTAATCGTGTCGTTCTAAAAAGAGGAAATATTTACAAATTGGAAAATTAATCTAGTTTTGAATATTTCCACCTGTTGGCGCGAATAATGCATAAAAGTCCACAAATGGCATAATTGGCAAGCTTAATCCAAAAGTTACAGATGTAAAAGAGGAGCAAACTGCAAGAGTGGAAAAATTTGAAAATAGTTTTTAAGGAAAAGTAAGAAACCCTACAAAATGACTGCGATGATTTCGACTGCCAAAGATCCTTCACTACAATTCCCCGGCAGCATTTCCGCCGCGGGCGGGCAGGCTTCTTCATGATCGCAGTCCTCATCATTCACTGGCACCATTCTAACAGGGCAATTGCACATTGCACACTTAACATTATCCATTATTAGAAAATTATTCTACAAATTTTTATAAATTCCACTTAGAATTTTGTTTATTTTTTAATATTTTTAAAATTCTGACAGTCAGAAAAACATTCGTTATTCTGATTGTTTTTCAAATCGTTTACATGCTATGTCGAAAAATTAATTTATGTTGTAAAGTAATTTCGAGTTGTTGTGTTCAATTAGCAATTTACCATCCATCGAAACAAACTTTGCCCAAATGTCTTACATGAAACGGAAACACCACCAAAGACCTCCTCTAATTTTGCAGCGTCGTGCCCAATCGCTTATGACCCCAACAATTAATCACATTGTTAACTTTCTTCAGTGGATTGGCATCGCGCCAACCGTCATAAAATAGTTGTTCACGAATTCCACTTTTGAGCAAGTAACTGCCTTGTTACAGACGTAGACTTCCTGCTGGAAACTTCGGTCGTATTTTAGCGCCCGAGCAAGAACTTCCAAGTCCGGAGGCGAGCAATTTTCCGAGCCCCACTGGTCACATCCGTTGGTAGCGGGTGAGATGTGGAGATACATGGACACGTTTGGTCTATCAATTGCTAGATGACTAGCGAAGGCTGCCGCGTGGCCGGCACTTGGCTCATTCATAGAGCGCGAATTATCTGAATTTTGCTAGAAATTAAGCGTTTCGCAAGACGACAGCCTTGTCGACTTAACGAAGCTACCATCAGTGGATTGGCACCTGTAGAGGCCACCCTGGAGAAGGGAATACACTAGCGTCACAGCAATTAAGTTATTGTTATTAAAACTGAGCTCAAATGAGGTTTCGACACACGCTTTCCACTGTAACGAATTAGCAATGATTCAAATGACTGATAAGAACCATTTAGTAACCATTTAAGAATGCCCTACAATTACTCAATTTTTATTGAATGAAGCACCAGTGATTTTTATCTGAAGTCCTTTCGAAACTGACCAGGATTTGCTCACGAAGGGAGGAGACGATGTCTGTAATTGTAATGATATAATTGATGATACCATGGTGTATGATGATACCACCCTCTTGCAAGTATTTGTCAATTGGATTGAACGAATATCATTTATGAAATTTTCTTAAAAAAATAATAAATTGAATGTGAATGAAATTGGATTGCATTTATCTTGCACACGAACATTATGTAATGTTTTATTATTCTAGAAAAAATTAATATCTGTGAAGATAATTAATTAACAATATAAAATATTACTGATTTCGTCGTTCGTATGAGTACTTTAGCATTTGACCTCGAAGGACATAAATGTTTTAGACATTCTTTTAAGCCGCACATAGAAATATTGTACGACAAATCTCTGTAATTTGCATTTTTATACTAATAATAATTAATTACCTATTTTTAAATATCATATAAATATAATATTAATAATAAATAAATATGAGAGGATTTAATTATATAATTTGTATTACTTATATATCAAGAATATGCAATGTACTGATATTTAACGGTCACACTGATAAAACCTTGGGGTAGGCAATACATACAATTTCTGTTTCTAACAAGTAACAACAAAACAAAAATGAAAAAGGTAATCACGAGAAAAGCATAACAATAGGAGCTCAGAAGATGGATTCTCTATCTTCTCCAAGTTATTTGAAGAAAGCGAACACTTTATTCAAGAAAAGTCAATGCGGTTCGAAGGAGAAAGAAAAAAGGAAATCACAAAAAAAAAATGCAAATTGGTCTTATTTATATTTCATATCCACTTCTATTACACAAATAAAATTTAAATGAACAGAAATAATAGAGAAAGTAAAGAAGAGAGATGAAAGTTAATGAATCGGGAACGACCGTGTTATTTATTTTTAACGACCGGTAATTGCTATAATAAGTAATGAAATAATGTTTCAACTAATTTTTATGTCACGTAAATTTGCTTCGTCTGAATTGTTATCGGTGTTAAAAAACAAAATTTTCCAGCTTTCACATATACCTATCAAATGTATTATAACAAGAAAATACGAGTTTTTCCATTCCTAGAATCAATCAATTGGTGATAAACCAATGAATATCCAACCACCAACCAGACGCTTGCAGTTGGTTATAATACTTTAAAGCAGTTTCTATGTCAAGTCTACTTTCTCCAGGAATTTTGAAACCATGAAGTTTACATTATATTTGGTGCCTTTAGGACTTAGGTATGTTCAATCTTAAGATATAAGCTTTTCATTACTCCCAGGTGTTTGAAGTCCACAGAAATTGAAGTCGTAATTACCCACCTATACACTATCAAAAAGCAAAAGAAACTTTATAAAAAAAAATCACATGTATATTATATTAAAACAATATAAAAACAGCGGTTTTACAATTCGACGATAATATCTTTGTAAAAATAATTATACGACTAAACTACGCATGAGATTCATCCTCACTAGATTTTAGTAAGACAACAAATAAAAATAGCAATTGTCAAAAATATAAACTGATATATGGTTAAATAAATATTAAAATTAATGAGCATTATTATGCGTTCATGTCCGGTGGCGGATCCGCCACTCCGAAAGCGGATATGAAGACATTGACCACGGTGACGATGAAAATACCAACAACGGTCAAATTATTGATTCTGTTCGCTTTGCAAATTTCTTTTTGATCTTTTACATTGTATCTGCTGTTGAGTATTAGACCCACCCCTACAGCCACCTGGGGACAGAAATTCGTTATTGCTAATTAAGTTCAAGTTTTATAAAAAAAAAATGGAAGCTTACTTGAAAGATTAAGCTGACCGAAATAAATACCAAACTGACGTAGTAGTAGGGATGCCGTCTGTAGGACTCCAGAACATACCTCAGTTGGTTGGCATTGGCCGATAACAGGGCCAAGTCCATCATTCCTTGAGCCAAGGTTTTTTTATGCTGGTAAACATTTACATCTGGCACTGGCGTTTGGACTCCATTGATGTTTACCATAGTAGGACCGAAATCGGGGGCGTAGGGGAAATTTCTCATTGGGGGTTCATTTCTTCTGTCTGGCACAAATCCGTTGGGAAGCCCATTCCCACGATCATCATTCGGATTATTGGAAGGTTTTGCATCTGGCCTGGAAGGAAAAAATCCATCGTCCACTCCTGGCCTTGCTTCAGGTGTGAATGGAATGTTTGTATCTATGTCATCATCAATGTCTCCTTCCGGCTCTAAACAATGAGGTAAATTAAAACTTTTCCCAAACATATAAGATAAGGGATCTTATACCAGCTGTTGGTGGACCAGCTCTGGTCGTCAGTTGAGTTTCAAACAGCGGTTCGGCGTCTTCAGTCGCCAAGTCTATATTCCGACCGGTTCTTCTTGAAGGCTGTTAAAAAAATAATTAAACACAATTATTAATTAGCTATTAATTATTGTTATTATTATATACAATTATTAATTATGGTTTAGCTTGTATTAAGATTGGTAATAAATTAAAATTTTCCTTGCGTCGAAATAAATATGTATTTTAAATAACTAACAATATAAGTATCACTTAAACACTCTTAATACAGAATATATCAATAAAATACATGAAACCTTTTGCTGACTTTATTAATTAACAAACATCAAGAGGTTCCAGTATGTAAAATCGTTGTTTGGGTTTGTAATCAACAAACCGAGTTCAGCTCTAAAAAACGCAAACTTCGAAGTTAGATCGCTCAGAATTCTCTAGAATTCAATATAATTTAATAGCAAAATTCGCTAATGAAATTTATAAAAAAGTCAAATAAATTCCACCTGGGAAAGGAAACTAATGTTTATTTTAAATGTGGATTATTATATTTGCTAAAGAGTGAATAGAAAATAACCAATTATTGTCAAGTGCAATAACCAGTGACTCTGACATTGAAACTATAAACAAAAATTTAAAACTAAACAATTAAAAAACCAGGTACAGTTATTTCTCAGTTAAAATTGTAATTGGTTTGGGCCAATTATGAAGTATCCTAGATGTAAAACACACACTTTTAAACAGAAACAAGTTTGTAAGAAATCATATAAAAAATCATGAAAAAACAGTTTTCACATCGTATAAAGAGAAATTCGTTCTAAATTCAAATTGAAAAAGCATATAAAAAAGCAAAGTTTTTGGTGTCTCTAAAGTTTCAAGATCGTGCAAAAAGACCGTGTAAAAAAGTTCTTTCGAAATAATTAATTGCACTGCTTATATTAATAACAATATTCAACGAAATAAAAAAATATGTAAATAATCAGTAAACAAAATCAGCATTTTTGTATAAAAATAATTCAACCTCATATGACACCACTAAGATGAAGTTGCCCCGCGAGTTATCATCTGGACAGACAACAGACAAACAGACGGACATCTATAAAACGATTTCTTTTATCTTCCCAAAAATGAATATATTATGTTATTTTTTTTCTGTCACCATTGGCGTTGCAAACGCTCGTTCAAAACTGATATCTAGGTATATACTATATATAGTATATACCCTACATCTATAAGGTATAAAACCTAACGAAAATTGCAAATTCTCATTATAGTATGTATTTATAAAAAAAAACTTTCGCACCAGTTTAATATACTTTTACAAATTTAATAATAAAAATTGCAACAATTCGGACAACATTTGTGTAATGATTAAGAATTAAATTTCAATTTAACTGCGATGAAAAGAGGAATTGAAAACTGTTATAAATTATTATTTACAGTTTTTGTCGCAATAAAAATAAGCCTAATCCGGTTAAATCGAGTTGAGTGAATTGGTTTAAAATAGAAAAAGGGGTGGGACCAGAACTTACTGCTTACAAGTACTACAGAAAATGGTAAATCCATTTTGCACATGGTTTTTGTTTTATATCTACTTAATTGAATCGGTAATAAAACATTCAGTGTAACATAAATTTTGCTATACGTTGTTTGATTCCGGAATAAAATCTTTTTAATGGGAAACATGTAATTGTGAATTGCCCTCTACAGTCTACATACTGCGATAGCGCAATCGCAATGCCGAATAACAACTTTTAGTTTGTAAATTGCAAGATGTATTAATTAATGCTGCACGGCAAATTAAAAACCTGAAAATATTAGTGAACTACACTTCTATTGATTCCATATTCCAACTTTCCACAAGATGATTTATTTCCCATTAAAGTACATTTAACAATTCTAGATTCGTATTTTGATGTCGTCGCGTGTGACTTAATGTGAAATTTATGTAAGTTTGCCAAGCAAAAAGTTTTGAGGTAAAATAGTTAGACTATTAAAAATTTCAATGTCCTTGAACGCATCAAGGGCGCTTCTAATAAAAGTCGCTAACTCCAAGGAAGTTTCAGATAGTGGAAAATAAACTGATTTCCTGTGCAACTGCAACAAGAGGAGCATAATGGGTTGAAGTAAAGTTCACAGTTCTTGATAAATATTCTAAAAATAAAAGTTCTACGTCCGCCACACAAACAAAAACTTTCAGTCATAGTGATAAATCGGACAGAAGCGGACTGCGTTTTCTGTTTAATTCTATATATAAAACAGACAAAAGCATATAAATTTAATTCCTAGAATCTAGTGATTCTAGTGAAATTGTCAACTATCATCATCGGATTCCCTGAAGAAGCCTTCGCGTTTCGGAGATGAAAGCTTCATCAAGGTTGCCATTGCATACAACATATCCATCGGAACAAAGAAATTCGAAAATAATTGTCGCACTTAAGCAAGTTGAACCGAATCAACTGGATTAATTACTAGACATTAATTCTTTTCGTGGGGCAATTAAGGAACTATACTTACACTGACTCCTCGGGAATGAGTCGCCTCCAATTCCACGGCCACATGATTTCGGTTCGCCATTTGATTCTTGATCATTTGAATTTTGATTGTCACTGGAACCTGGAATTGCGATTTTACCGGCACTTTCCAACTAGTATCACACAGGTAGTAGCACAATGCAAGGAACGCCCAAACTAGCTGCGATCGTCGCCGAAGTACTCGCGAGATATTTTCGAAAGCGTCGTACGCGATCGCTGGTGGATCAACTACTGAAAGGCTGCCTGGCTACGTCTAGTGATCTGATGCGGATCGTTAATCTTTGATTCTATACACTATACGCGAGCTATAGACGCGAAAGTGAACTCACTCATTCCACTTGGAATAGCCCAACCAAAACTCTTCAGAATTCTGAATCACGCAGGACAGATTCGAAGATAATCGCTGTAGCGTGGAAACTCTTTGTTTATTTATACTTTTCAGTAAAACGATTGTTTTATTTGACCCGTGATCAAAATGCTGAGCATCAACAACAAATGCACTTGTTTAAGCAAAGTTTGCGAGACACTGGAATTGATTTTGGTTCGCGCCAAGTTATTGTTTTTATTAACACTTTTTTTATACAAATCAATGACCGAAAATCACTTTTTGTAGCCACACTGACTGTGAGCTGTGAGTGGGTTGAGCGAGTGACAGTGAGTCGAACCGCGTCAGCAGAAGCCTTTTAGTAAACTTATGAAGCTTTCCAACAGCAGAAATAAAAGAAATGTTAACCGGTTCCAAAGGTGCTTTGATGTCATGAGCCAGTCTATAAGTTCTCTGACTTCTGCAGCAAGAGGAATGCAAGCCGTTTGTTTGTTGTAATGGTAATCCAAATGCAAGCCGAATCCCATTCTGATGTCACGCGCTGCATTGGCGTAGTAGAAGGATTGCAGCAATCGAAACTTTTGAACAGATTCTCCAACTCTGTTAGATATTCTCCCCATTTGTGGTTGTAGCAAGAAAAGAAACATGTTTTTATGGAAAATCAAGTCGACGTCCATTTGTTTTTCTAATTTTAGATTGAAAATCTCAAGAACTTTTTCTTAACATGGAAATTGAAGTTACTTTTTAATGAGTTCATTGCGAGGTTCATTAACCATCACATGCCTTAATTTTAGTTTTGCATAAATTTCAATAGGAATTTCCATTAATTATGAAATATATCAATGTATGAATTTACTCTCGGGGCAATATCTCAAACTTAGGAACTGTTCATACTTGGGTATTCCCCGAATGCATTAACATACTTGACTTGTATCTCTATCTGCTAATTCTTCCGTAGCAGCTATTAGCAGTTAGCACATTTCTCCTTGTGTATAAAATATTCTGTTTACAAATGCTATATTTAATGTAGAAATTTTTCTCGCGATTTTTCAATCTCAGGATAAACAAACATTTTTTTGTTTGTATGTAAATTCTCATAACAGAAATAATATATTCCTGTTGGAGAAATTAATTTGAAATATTGGCACTGAGAATCGCTTCAATTACATTTCCGTATGAATAATTAGAAATGAGATAAAACAACGTAAAAATATTTTCGTGAGCTCCTTTCGACAGGTGTATAACACCTACACAGTGACCAAAAAAAATCGGGGAATCTATGGCATGGGGCATTGAAAGCACCGCACGTCGCTGTCACTGGGTCCCGTCGCCTCAGCACGACAATCGCAACATAATCGGTGAATCGGTGGATGATGGGTTTTCCCAGTTTTCCTTTTCGCAACATGCAAGTCTCTACACCATCGGCGCCTACTTTTTGTTTATCAATGAAGTCGAGATGTCGTCGGTTGATGAACTTATAAATGCATTTGCAAGAAGTGCGTAACTGCATCTGCATAAGATGTTTGCTGCTACTCGTGGAAAGCATGCAGTGACGGGGACCTTGAAACAAAACGCGTTCTTAAAGTTACTTGACAAGGGGATTTCCCAGATCACTAACTGCTTCACAATAAAAGGCAAGCTCAGTTAAAAATTTTAGTGTCTAGTAATCACAATTGAAGAGCTGTAAGACACTAAGCCTACGCAATAACTCATACCAGAAATAGCACAAGTTTACGAATTGAATTAGTTCAACGGTTGGGGAAGTACGGATATCTCTGACTCAACCTTGCGCCGACTAAGTGGAAGTAATTAAGCTCGTAATAAAGCTTGGGAAACTCATTTGAAATAATATGGGAAATTTGTTCGGAAAGAATGACTTCAATTGGAGAAATCAAATTTTGTGGACTGTACACTGCAAATTGCATTATTGTATGTACTAACGAAAACTAGAATAAAGTGTATCTATTGCAAAATTTCGTATGCATAAATGGTATCGTATAGAATTTAAAAGATAATTTTTATACCAAAAAAAAGTAATTACGAAAACGAAAAAATAATTAATCAGTATAAATTCTGAAAAAAAAACAACTGTGAAATTGTAAAAAATAATTGACTTATTAAACTTTGCTCCACTTCGAATTTTGTTTTTTAAAGTTCCACATTAAGAACTTTCGAAATTTAATTGTCGTAGAAGGTTAATGATTGGATCGAATTATTTATAGAAAATAAAACAATACTACGAACGTGAAAAACATAAATGTATTCAGTATTATTACATTACTCAAAACATTATGTAAAAGTTTTTCATGCCTCCAGAACACTAGGAGCAGATCCCTTTACATTTCCTTCGCAGCGTCCTCTGTGCTTTAGTGTGACATCTAGATGAAAAAAAAAAATATTAATAAATGTTGAAAAATCCAAAAAAGAATTGAATTATTTTACCGTGGCCGCAATTTTGCCGGCATAAAAGTTCACTCAGATTTTCGTAAGTCACACCATCGGTACCACAATGCGGGTTAATGTCCATTGTTATAGCACATTTTTCTACACAATCTTTTCTTAATTCCGTGGACTCAATTCCAATCAGGAAGAAAGCTGAAAGCAAACGATATTTTCAATAATAAATTCCATGAACACAAACAATTATTTGTATTTTGAGGAAAACTGTGTCACTTTTTAACATTTTTGTTTGTAGATATTTACACTTTTATAATGATAATAATTTATTTGCTCTCCAACTTCTGGTAGTAATGAAAATCTTATATCTTGAGGTTCAACATACCTAAAAACACCAAAAATAATGTAAACTTCATGGTTTCACAGTTCCTGAAGAAAGTAGACTTGACACTGATACTGATTTAAAGTATTATGACCAACTGGAAGTGTCTGGTGGTTATATACTTATATATTCATTCGTTTATCACCAAATGATTAATTCTAGGAACGGAAAAAATTCTATTTTGTTGTTACATTTAGTATGCGATCGCTAAAACGTTTTGGTTTTTTAGTTCAGTTTGCTGATAACAGTCCGCAGAAGTCAAATTCTTGTGACATAACAAAGTTGAAAGATTATTTGATGAATTTCCGCTAAATGTTATTAGGATAACTATTTCAGATTAAGTTGGGCTTGGAAGAAATTTTACAACACAATTCTTGGAAGTGAATTAATGTAAAGCGATTCAATTTGCTTTGATTGATTCTTTTCTGCGTATGCGAGTAAAACTTTTCAAATTTTATCATCGGTTCCGAAAACTTGAAGTAATAGAGCGACTATATTCAGCCAGTGATTAGTAGAGATTCACTATTCCACTTCCCTAAAAGCCTAAAATTATGCAACAAAAGAAAGGGATATTTGGTTTCGTGTCGGACCCTATCGAACCAAATGTTATAATCCCACGGATTTCGCATTTCTGCCTTTCGTAAATACCTTTGTCCAATTTTTTAAGTCTGAAATCTTCCTCCATTTGCTGCAGTCTTACTTCCAGTTCATTTTCTACGTTTCAATGTCTAAAATGGAATTATCAAACGAGAAATTCAGTGAAAAACTACTAGATCGGCTCCAATTTGTTTCCTACTGGCTAGTACAAAATATTTTGCCAACGTTGAACGAAGTAATGGAGTGAAAGTTCGTGAGAAACAGTACTAAACTGCGTTTCTTAACTCCAAGATTGAATGATCCCAGGTTCGATTCCAAACGAGGTCATGATTTTTGTTTCAACTAAATTAAGTATTTTAAAGTTGTTTTTTGAAAATTCTTTCGACGAAACGTGCATTCTAATCTAAAAATCAATCAATCTAATCAAAAAATGCGAAAAAGTCGGTACCGCCGGAGCCACGAATTGAACCCGTAGTAGTTCAAAGCAAATAAATTAATTTGCATGACGTATGCAAGAGATAATAATCTCTTATCGTTTAAACTTTAAAGTATTAATCACATCATAATAATATAGTAGTTTTAGAACAGATTATTTTTTTTTAAAACGCTTTACTGTGCATACTATATTTCTAATTATTTTCATTCTAAAATTATGATGAACACATCGACAAAATCGAAACCATTAAATGTGCTAATAAAAGTTCCAGGCTGTTTTATTATTATTTATTAGGAGAATAAAAAGATACCGTCATGTACTGCCCATTCATTTTCGGTATCAATCTCTCGGTGATAAAAGGTAGTACATTTGAATTATTCAACTCAGAGTTGTTCTGACAAATGGTCTGTTAGTTTGCATCAAAAAATTGTACAATAAAATATTTATTACCAAAATATGTTTTTATTATACTTCGAACCGGCCGGATCCCACAGCCCACAGCAAAAATTAATTGTCCCCTGGGTATTAGTGCTGATAAAGTAAATCCTCTTTTGAACCTTGGCGAATAATTCCTTTAATATTAATGCACAAAACAAAAAAAAATAGATTACCAACCTTTTTTGTCCAAACACAAAACATCACAACAGCTTTTTAAAACCTTACTATCGAGCTTCTCAATGAACTCAAATTTCTTCTTAATCACTGGAATCTAGTTCGAATTCAAAGCCTACATCCTTAAATATTTCGTTAAATTTTCCTGGGGCATCAAAACAGATCTAAAAATTCAAATTCGAACTGTATACCAGCAAAAAAAATTAAGTTTTAAATTATGTTTTCATGGATATTAAAGATTTTTCCTGACATTAGATTTGATCGGTTCGTTGTTAGTTTTGTCTTCTCCCTCTTAACAATTAGAACAGTGGCACCGACTTCATAGGGGTTTGAGGGTGTTCGATCCCTGTCAATCTCAACTTAGTAAAAAATTTGTTTATATTTAAATTAAAAACTGACGCTCATCACCGTTTATTTACTGGAAGATTTTTTTTCCGTAAGCAAATGTTTAGCCAAATTTGTTGTACCCACACCCTTACTTTTGATCTATGTAATAATATGCTATTGTAGAAATTTGCAATCAATGAAACTTTCTGATCTTATAAAAAAATAATTTATTTTATATGAGAATATGTACATTGAAATTAAGTTAGTGGAACGGTAGTGAATACTGCGCAGTGTAAGAAGAGGAAAGGGTAGAATTGGCTAGAGTTGAGGATTTTCATTTTCGGCAAAAGAAGTCCATTCGGCACTTGTTGACACAGCAATACGGCATATGGATGTATGGATCGGTGTTTTCCCTCTTACCACGACCTCCCTCTTGAGTGAGTGCATTTTGCTCCAATAATCTCTTCTGATAGGATTTCAGTGGCATTATCCTGTATTCGGGCTCATGCCGCATTCGGTGCAATACTTTAGCGTGATTGTTGTTGATCAGTAAGTAACCGCCTTTGGGGAAGTCCCGGCGATGAATTCGAACTTTAGTGTGTTGGTGATACTCCGCATCGAAATCTGCAATATATAAAAAGTAACATTAGAAAATGTCGTCTATTTGCAAAGAAATAATTCATTTGTACATAAGTATTTTTATATAAAATAAATAACTTTTAGAAACCAATTTATTTTTAAACGAAATTTTATTTTTTTGACCTTCCCTTATTATGGATAAAATGGTTTTGAAAAGTAAACCAAAACGAATTACAGTGTCACTTTATAAACATGATTATCTCAAAATTAATATTTTTCACAACTGAAAGCCATGAACAAAGTGAGTCAAATGCACGCACGAAAGTCACTTAATATATGACACTCGAATCTCAACCAATCCCATTGTTTCCAAGGCAGCGTTTCGACGTACAAACATTATTTAAATGTAAACTTTCTACCTGATCTCAAAAGTTATTTTCCCTGAGAATTGCATCAGATCTTAAAATTCATAACAGATGACAATACATCCTTGAAATTGCATAACCGGAAAACGATTAGTATATTGCATGATAAGTTGCAACCTCTAATTGACACAATCGAAATTCACTCGGAAATATACCGGGGTAAATGACTGTCCCCGAAAAACGCAATATCGATGCTCGCACTCATAAAAATTCAGATTCCATTTAGCATTGAACCGGAGCGTCATCACGCATCAGCCGAGTTGTTTTCGTATGATACATTTTTCGCGGAATTACGCAAAATTATGCATACAAATGCGATCGTTTTGCATGATCGTTGTGTAAATAGAAGGGTGATAAGGTGCAAGGCACTTGACTGCTCAGATCACTTGACTACTCCGCGAGGGTAAGCAAATGCACGACCCACGTTGTTCGGCGATCTGCATTTCTCGCGCGATCACAAATTCGCACAAGCGACAAGCGCGAATGCCACATAGAATTCGAACAGGCCAGACACTTCCCTCGACCTCAGACAATGCCAACCGCAGTAACTTTCAATGATCGTCTTGAAAGCTCCCAGCCCCGGTGAGGTGACAGGTGATCCAAGTTTGATAGTGTACTCACGATTGTGCGCGTGCTTGTTGGGGATATCATTGGAGACATCGCGTTTCTGCTGGGAATGTCCGACGTCATTTTGGAATAGATGCTCGCAAGCCTCAGCTGCCAGAAGCTTCATGTCGTCAAGCGTGCAAACTCGGTGTGTGGTGGAGGGTTCAATGGCGATCGCCACGAGTAAGGTGACCACAATACCAAAGTCCCACTGAAAAACATAAGCAATTTGAAAATTTCATTATCAATCTATTTCTAGTGAAGGCTATTCAGAAAAAACTAGACAGACTAATTCACAGCCAATCCTACAACTTCGACTTCCGAGAGCTGTTTCCGAAAAACAAAACAGCTGACAAACCTGATCTTGCATAATTTGCCAAATTCGAGACTATTTACGGTATTAACTATTTTTGAGCGGTTCTTTTTTAAAATTTAATATTCGAACATGTTTTGTGTTTTTTTTTAATTAAATAAGCATGATTATGAAAATTTTATTTTGAGGTGAAATCAAGTTTCGCAAATCTAAAATAACTAAATAAATAAACAAACAAGAAACAACTTTTTATTTTGTCAACTTTGAAGTTGTTTCTTATTTGTAATTTTAATCTACATATTTTCGTCTGTTAGCCGTTTTTCCGTTATGACAGCAAATAATAACAGTTTTTTTTATGTTTACAATTTAAATTAAATTTAAGAACTCTTATTATTTCGTTTATTATTTGATATTTTTGTCAACGTTTATTGAAAACTTAGAGTATATACTCTAAGATTGAAAAACAACAATTCCTTTGAAGTGTGAAAATTAGATCTTAAAAAATTTATTTTTAATGAAAGCGGCTCTTACAAAAACTTGTTAAAATCACCAAAGAAAATTCTTGGATTTTCCTCGAACCTGTATCAGTGATGGCAATAATAATAAGGAAGCTTTTTTCTAAAACAACAATAGGCACAATAGCTGCAACGAAAGCAGGAAGAAATACTCGTCATGGAATCTGGTTTCACAAGCGAACGGGAACTAAGGTCTGGCTATTTATTTTACAAGTTTAGGCAAGAAGATGCCATTGCAGACTGTTCCCATTACAAAATTAATAATTCACATTTTTCTTGTGTTCAAATGCAAAAATTTTTAATCGATTTTAAACAGTTTCAAAAATCCAATCTGCGTTCCTCGACAATAGCTCAAAATTCAACGGGATCGGGATTTCTCCGGTGAAATCCGATCTCTTTTTTATCGACGAATTGGGAATATCACCTTACCGTAGAAGAACGCATGCTCTACCTAAAACGCCATTTAAGATGGCAATAGAATGCCGAAGTGAGTCATGTCGACGCTCAGACTTCCAGGGGTCCAGCGTTCACCTGCGCGAATTTCTACTTTTGCTTTATTTACATATTTTGGGCTCGTTAGTTTGATCGGTCTTTGAGCCGGCGGCGGCTGATGACCTCTTTTCGTAATTCCTTTTGGCCGAGTTCAATGGTTTCAAAGGCTATCGTCCAGACGGACATATCTGTCTGAATTCCTGCCGTTGGGATTCCGTTAAGGGTAAGAGCCTGATTTTAGGAGTTCCAAATTTGCAAGAAAACAAGTTTCAACATGAAGTTTCCCGATGGACGAAGTTATATTTTTAGTTCAAAGGATATCTGGTTACATGGAGTTTAGTGGCCAGACGGCTAATCACCCCGAAAGAACCCTTTTAAGCATCCAAAGTCATATTTGAACCAAGTCGTCATCTTCACCATGTATATTTTGGATTTACTGAATTAATTTTCTAATCGGTTTTGATGATCTAATCTGCCTAATATTATTTAATTGTGCTCAGTACAATTAGGTCCTAATTTAATAAATAACTGTTTTATGCTTATGAATAATTTTCGCTTCCCTTACATGACTCAGATAAATCTGTCTAGACTTAAAAATTCAAAAAAGCTTTCCGGATCTTTCTGTGCAACAATTTTCTTTCTCTATTAAAATGTTATGCAAATTGCAGAAAAAAACCTGTAATAACGCCTAAATTTTAGACGAATGACAACAAATAAAAAAACACTACACTAATTCACTATTGTATAATAAAAGTTGCTTGGAAATAAAATCGAAACTTGTAAAGTGAGTTGGTTTGAAATTGATTGTTTTTCCGAATTTCTAAAAAAAATTATGCTGTTTTTGTCAGGATTCTTGATTAGAAACTTTTGCAAAGGCGGAATTGCCAACGTGAAGGATTTATATTTGGTTGGTGATGCAATGCAATTATTGCATCATATCCAAATAAATGACATCAGGACTAAAATTTATGTAATGAATACCTATTTTTTAGACCGAATTCTGATTTGTAGTTTGTATAGATATTACTAGGAAATTTTTATGAAAGAACACTCCTCCGGAAATTTAATCTAGGAAATAATGTAATGTCAATGGTTATCTAAAAAATGTATTTAGATAAAAAAAAACGTAAAAACATTTTTTTGAAAGTCCTGTTATCAAATTGCTGACGTCATTGTGCGTACGCCTGCATAGGAACAAACGAAATTTTTTGCCCTAAAAGATAAGACGGAAAAATGTTTTCTCACCCATCAATAAGTCAATTAGTTAGTCATAAACAAAAGACATACAATTAATTAATCAGTGTGCACTGTGCACTGTACATGAATAAGTCTTCATAAAAAATGAACAATATGCCTACAAATAATAAATATTTTTGCGTTTCCCTTTGCAACTGCAATATGTACAATCAGCACAATTTATTGATACCAATTCTACTAATTCGGACAGAATAAACATTTTATAAAAAAATGCATTTTGAGTAAAATTAGCCGCACTTTGTTATCAGGCTGCTGATTAGCGATAAGGAAGTCAATAAACAAATTTCACTTTCAAATGTTTTAATGTGACTGTAGAACGACAGCAAGGCCCGGATATAATTAAAATTCGAAGATTATCTATAGGTATACAAATGTTGATAAAATTTACGAATAACAAATAAAACATATTTTACGCCAGTCTTTAAACAAACAATCGGGAATTTATTCTACGTCTCTGTAAGGCACCGTAAATAAAGTAATAAATCACAAGCGGCAGGTTTTCCATTCTATAGTGATCATAACGTTATTTAAATTACTATTACATTGTTTTTTTTTTAACAAAGAAGTCAAGGCTAAAAATCAGTATTAACCAAAATAAGAGTCATGTGTGAATATGATTTTTGAATATTCAAAATTAGGTCCTCCAGATTTCCGAAGAGTCCGATGTTTTTGCATCCAGTTTGATGCAAATAAATGCTACAAACGGAAAAGAGCCATTCATTCAAAAGTAGAATGACATTGATAATGTAAAGCTTTTTTCAAATATTTTGCTCGAAAAAGCAATTAATTGTGATTTCAGAGCCAAGAGATAACAATCAAAGGGGTGCGAATGACGTCAGCGGCAAAGTGGGTGGACCACGGATCCAAATGAAACTGGATTACTGTGGAAAATTTTTATCAGCGATCAAATCAAAAAACCATTGACCAAAGCATAAAGGTCCTTATGAACAAGGAATACGTCTCTTCAATTACACTCAACAAATTTGATTAGAGCATATTTAATCTCATTTCACTTCTTTTGTAGTTGCTTGATGTGCGTAAAAATAAACAAAACATTCAAAATAATTACGAGTAAATAGGTTATCATTTTACAAGGAAATAATAACAACGATAAAAGATCACTCATCCCGCCGAAGTTTATATGAATTTCTTTCTTTTGGAAATAAGCCAAGGATTTGGGAATCCCTGCGTGACGAAAAAAAATGATAAAACACAATCATCAATGTCATGCAAAACACTTTGAAATTTTATGTTTGAAACGGAAAGTATTTATGTCTCAAGAACTTATAAATTTTTTAACTTCTGTGGAAAAGTGATCTCTTTCCAATTACATCGTTTCATGTTTTGCTTCCAGCAGTTTTAAAGCCTTCATGAAAGGTCCTCAATTTATGAGGTAGTCTTAATCCACTGCCTGTACTAAATAACAAGAAACATTAACTTCCAGAGTATGCAAAAATACGTTTTATTACAAAATGATTTCACAAATGAAATTCATGTTGCACAGCTTTATTGAGCATATCTCAAACATAAATCCATTCCCAGTTGCTTACAACCAAATTCTTTTCTGATCTTCGATGGAAGACATTTTCACCAAATATTCACCACCACCGATATTAAAACTATGAATTTCAGTTAAAATTCATCGAAAAGCACTCACCTTAAAAAACATTGCAATTATAATTATATTAAAAAAACCGTTAGATTAGAGATTGACTAGGAATAAGTACACTTCCGACGTCCGACGTTCAACGATTACTTTCAACCGTACGATCAAAATTCAATTAAAAATGCTAAACCAAATCTTTCACAGTTGGACCACGGAAATGGGTCATTTAGAAGGAAGTGAAAACTATACAGCAATTATCCAATTCCAACCGTCTCATAATTGCAAAACTGCGAAAGTGATTCGGACAGTTCGATCGCTTCCCTTTTATATTTTTTGCGGGTCCCACTCTTTCGAGTTATAACGGTTGGCGGCAAGATCACGGAGCTTTGATCGAAAGCTTCTCTTCGCCTGGAAGTTTGGCGAAAAGGTGGTGGAGTATTGATGAAATCAATATAAAGCCGGCGCGGCGGCGCCGTTCGATCGTGTTTAATGCACATACCCCCGCCGCGACTGATGACGAAATGTTTCACCGAAATTTGCAATTATCATTTTGCAATGGATGATGCGTGAGAGTCGAGAGAGCACCCGGTTGGGGTTGGGGTGCGGGGTTAGTGGCTCAAAGAAGCAGGTGTATGAGTTTCCGAGAAAAAAATTGAACTATATTTGCCCCAAATGGATCATTATTCATGGTAGAAGAATGGCTCCGTCAGATTTTTATTTCAGCAATATTGTGATTATTATTTTATTATTGTTATTTTAAATGTCTGTAGGCGTGTCCACGTCGGACATTAGACAACTGCAATTTTTCAACATGTCCAGAATTTTTATCGTAATTAGAGATGCAGTCACTAGCCAGAAATTTATGACACGAAATTTTTTACTTTGATATTAAATAGTAATTTATGACGAAATTGGCTGAATGCGTTATTTATATAATATAACTATTAATACAAAAACCTATATTTGAAATTAATCTACTATTGAAAATAGTATAAAAAACATTTCATTTTTATATTTAAAAAAAATATAAGAGTGATATCAAGAGAATATTTGCGAACACCTTGCAAAGAATTTGTCATTCTAAAACTCCAAACAATTGTTCATATTATTTTGCATTCAATTTAGATAATGAATTACGTTTAGAAAATAAAAGACAAATACAATTTCAAGAATAAATCTTAAAGAATAGTTAATATTTTTATTTTAGTAAACGTAGAAATAATTATTAAATTATATTAAATAAGTTATTAATTTTTGAAAGAGTTAATTCCATTGCAAAATTATTTCAAAATGTCTGGAATATTTTCAAATAGTATATTAAATTTTGCAAGCAATATTTACATTTAAGAGTTTATGCTTTGCGCTCTTAAATGTATTAGTATATATGTCTAATATTCGGTAAGCTGGTCCGTTATCAACGCAAGCGCGAAATATTACACATCGATTCACATGCTTCCCAAAAACGAGTACAAAAACAGTCGAGTTAATGCAATGCAGTGCAGATAGATGTTTGGAATGTATTCCAACTTGTATAGAATGTTTTTAGCACCTGCGAAACGTAGTAATCAATAAAATTATCAGAGAAATCATAACAAACGTGACATTGAACTATTTGTTTACTTCCTGCGTCTCGATTAATGTTTTATTTACACTTTATGCCTCTCGAATTTTACAAACTAAAATTGTGGTTATTTCATATTCAATTTGTACTACACTTTTTTCCACAAATTTTTTCACGTGCTTTTTGGGAATATTGCGAAACATAGGAAAAAAGCAGGTGTTTTTAGTTTGAGTCTACTGAAGATTGTAGGTATAAAAATTGCATTTCATTCTTTTCTAGCTATTTTTATGATTAAAAATAAACTTTACACATAACCGGAGAAACGTGCCGTTAAAACTTTGTGCTCATTTCTCAAACTATTAGAATTAACTCGCTCGAATGATCTTGGCTTATTCTTATGAGTTCATGGACTTCTAGGAATCACATGACTGTCGAATGTTTTGAGGTCAATAATTAAGATAATTTAAAACTTTTGAAAAATGCAACCACAATAATTAATGTAAATGCACCCTCCAGAAATGATTTCTTCTCTTCTTCTCTAACAATAGTTTTCGCCGAACTTTAAAACATTCATCTTAAATTATGAGAAGAGGTGGAAATTTATTGCGAGACCTGTTCAGGTGCAGCCGCAAGTTTCCTGAAGAAGTTCCTTGGAAATTCGGTTCCAAAACAATTTACCAGGAACTCCATCCCGTTTTCAATAAAATAATCGAAATTAATTGCCGGTCTGTTCTTGACAGAGTTTTACTGCAAAGGAATGCTTTTCAGAGGACATTGGACTTTACCTTTCGGACTCTACAGGTGTTCGTATGGATAATCAATCAGGATCCAGAATCAATCCTGAGAATCAACTGATTTCTTAAGAAAATCATCATTGTTTTTTAAATTTGTAAAGTATTTCCGTTGAGCATTTTTCATTCACAAGAGTGACTCATTCCTGGTATTTTTGACAAACATTTAGTATTTATAATGTCCATGCAAACCCAAAATTCATTCCTGGTGACACGATTGGAACACGTCCAAATGAATACCAGGAACTTGTAGAAGAGTTTTTTAGGCGGAGTTTTTAACAGATTCATTGAAAAAAATCAAACCAATTTGGGTCACGCATCACGCAAATGCTCAATTATTTATATCTGTGGTGAGATGAAAGGAATTAATGAATGAGCGTAAGCGGGTAGAAGTCAGGGATTGGTGAATCTATTTTCAATTCAGATATTCTGCTAACAAGAATATTTTAGTTTCCACAGTCAATGTCGGGATTAGATTTATAATCTTTTCACATAATACAAATTTCAGTTTAAAAAACGGCAAACTTTAAAAAAAGGTAATAGAAGTAATCATTTTATCTTTGTAAATTAATTAGATTTTGATTTGAACTGCTTTGGTTCTGAGTGACTCATAAAGTCGACGTCACAGCCTCTGCCCGTTGCAGTAGTTCCTAGTTCTATGATTCCTGAATTTGGCAAAATCCTCAAATACCGGGTATTGTTTTTTCTGTAGTAGATCCATACACATGAAGCATTTTTCGATAGTGGTTCTGCACCTAATTCATATTACAAAGAATGATGTACTAAAATCTTCAAATTGAAATTATAGACTGGTAGCACTTTTCGTAAATTGCACTTAAATGGTCTAAATTAGTGTACCGTAACGTTTTGTAATGAGAAATATCAAATTTTTTCGATTGTACCAAAATGGCAAGAAGAAGCAAATACATTGTAGACGGTAAGAAGAAGCATTTCAAACTTTTGTTCGACCCGGCGTCAAACTGCCATGGTAATTTTTCCACGTCTGTTTTCACGTTAATATCTAACATATTATGCCTGCCATTTTCTGTGTTGTTAAATATTCATAAAGAAAAACTGTTTATGTTCAAGGCGAACAGTATAGAGAAAGGAAAAACGATCCTTATCAAGGAAGGAAGTGGAGCTTCGAATTGTTTTGTTGCCCGAAGTACTTCAAAATATTCTACCAAAATCCTGCTATTAGATCTTTTCCGTATACTATAATGTAGTCCCAAAATTGAACATCTGTGGCACCTTCAAAAGCAGTGTACAATGTTTTTGCGTGCAGCATATTTAGAGGATGTAGAACATTTTTCTGTTTCTCTAGACAAACTCTCTAGACAACTCTCGAAATCTAAGGAGAGTAAAATTTAAATTGATTGTTTATTAGAAAATAAATCCTAGTCCTACTGGAAACAGAAGCCAAGTCTTTTATTTTGTCAAGCTGCATTTTGGTGAACTGAACAATATCATAATATTTCTCTCTATGCTGTTTTGTTATTTCCGTTGCGCAGGTTCCACATTTCTCATTTTCAATATTCACAAGTTGATCGCAATTTTGGTTAGGCCAAGCAACAGCCATTGATTCCTTTGTGCGCAACTTCATTTTAAAATGCGAAATTAAATAAGAATGCAACATTCCATTCTATCGTCTCAATTTTTCAGTATACGTTTTCAATAGTTTGAACCTATATTTCCCCAATAGTCACTTTAATTAGTACAACTACAAAGATATAAACGATTTTATTGTTTAACATTATTGTTTACATTTGTTTTTTGCAGGTGATCACTGATCCCCTCTTCCCATGAATCAATCAAAACGAATTTAAAGACGTTTCCGGTTTCACATCAAAACGAAGTTGGCGCACCCCTACACCACCAATTTCGTAATGTGTATTTTGTAAATATGCTACAAGTATTTTAAAAATAATTACCTTAATGGAATTTTGAAGTTTCTGTTTGACGAGTCCTATCCTTTTTTAATAAAAGCCATGCATATTGAATTACTCTTTAAGATCAAAGAAGTTTATAATTAAAAAAGTGTAAGAACTTCCCTCTTGAAAATATCGAAAAATGGACATGAACAATAAACGATTTTTCTATATAATTTCTTAATTCGAATGAAATCAGGTTTGTTAAAATTGCACGTAACAAAAAATTAAGTGTAAATAAAGGTTTAGCAACACAAATCTGATAAATAGTTCAACATTTATTCTAACAGGGAATGAAACAGGTTGAAATTTACAAAAAACACAACTCAATTTATTGTATTTTATTGAAAGCAGTGTTTTTCTATGATTCTGTAGGTATTGAAAAATGCAGCCATAGATTACCTTTATGTAGGCTATGCTCGACGCTATGCGCTACTTTCAATATTTTTTGAGCTTTAGTCATGTTTTTGACGTCCTGTGGCCTGAAGCCAAATGTCGTGTTCCTGTAGCTTCCAATAATAACCGGCAGGCCGCTGCATTCCATACGTTAATATAATTTACTTGCACTGAATCGAGCCCCAACTGTCGGGATAGTCGGTTCGGGCGTTCGCCGATAGAGGCGCTGTTTCACGTGTTTCAGCAGCTGAAAATACGTTTGCCTATACATATGCAATAATCAATTTATTCTATGCATATTGCGAATTTGGGGTAATGCTTCTTATCTTTGGCACTGTGAATGTGGTGTAATTCGTGATGTCATTTTAAGATCAGCTGCTGAGCTGACGACAAATGTCAATCACAAAACAAGTAAAAATTGTGTGCTGAGAAGTTTTGAGTTTTTTAAATCTCTGAAGAATAAACACGTGTTTACCGAGAGATTTAAGAATACGATTGCATGCTGGCTAATGATGCTAGTGTTTGATGCATGGCTTCAAACTCATTTGTTGGGAAGATTATTTTGGCTATCGCCACAGCTGTTTTTACATACTATACGTTTTGGGTATCAATTCTGCCATTCTTAAAAGTGGAAGAAAGTAATATAGTGCCGGTTTTATACGTACATTGTTATGTAATTTAAGTCAATTTCAGATAATTTCATACATTCCCTTTTCCCGCCTTTGAGTTATGCATTTGCTGTCCCAGCGGCCTTTGGAGTGCTTTTCATCGGAGGACTCTCAATATTTACTTTGTATAAAACCAAAAAATATATAAATTGGTTTTGAAATGAATTCTATTCAGTGTATTTACTGTACGTCAGCAGTTAGTTAGCCGTTATCAAGAGATGGTATTTACTGAGAATCTGGCATGCAGGCTTAGTGGGAGATTACATAAAGTGATTAGTCTTATACTTAAAGTAAGCGAGTCTAGAGATGTGGTTAATAATCGGAATTTCTGGTGTTACTTGTAGTGGAAAATCGAGCCTGGCTAATTCCTTACGCAGTATTTTTTTAAGCAAAAAGGACTGTAAACTTTGTGGCACCTCCGTTGTGATTGGCGAAACATTCCTTATAAATCAAGACACTTACTTCCTTCCAATTGATGATCCAAGACACGAGAGAATCGAGGAGTTGAACCACAGCAATTGGGAAATTCTCACAGCACTCGACATGGATCGAATGATTGCAGATTGCAAGAAATTACTTACGGACGATTTCATACCCTACAAGAAGACTCCGATCGACACATCAGAACCAACAGAATGCCCTGCTCTTTACAGAGTTAACATTCTAATCGTGGAAGGATTTTTGATATTCTATCATTCCAAATTGTTGGAGCTCCTTCAACTGAAGTTCCATTTGCACATTCCCTACGAGAAATGCTACGAGCGACGAATAGCGCGTACTTACGACCCCCCCGATCCACCCGGCTACTTTGAAATGGTTGTATGGCCAATGTACGAACGACACTTGCGAGAGTTCCATGACAGGGAAGACGTGTTCATGCTGAATGGAGAACTGCCCAAGGAGAGGATACTAAACCATGTTCTGGGATGCATCAACAACTTTTTCTAAGAGCTAATTCTAAAGATATTTTTGTAAAATTTTATACAATTTGGTCTATTATAATAAATGAATTGCTTGAAAATTGCAATTATTTTTTCCTCTATCGTATTTTCCAGAAACTAAGTTACGAATTCCATTTTAAGTATCAGAACTTTTTCCTATTAAACAAAAAATTGCAAAAAGAGAAATCTTTGTTTAAAAACGAATCTCAAGGACAGTTACAATAAGAAAGTTAGATCAAAATACCATTTATTGAACCTAAACAATTGGAAAGGATAAAGGCTTAACAAAAATTGAATATCCTTATAAATCTTTTGGTTACAGAAAATAATTTTAGCTGAAATGCCACGTATTGAACGTTATAAATAAATAAATATTCGTGCTGTGCATTTAATGCCAAATTTTGGCCATTTAAAAAAAAGTAATCAGTCGGCTTTGCACTTATTAAATGTACCTAAGATAAGACAAATTAAAGAATTAAAACTAAGCGTGATGAACTCATTCCGCAGAATCATCAGCAGCGTCCCCAACAACAATTAGCTGCTCAGTATTTTCCGAAGACTCTTTAACTTCTTCACTTGTTCTCAAATTGTTGTCAACTTTATCATCCACTGGATTATTGGGCGTAATTGTTGCTGTCGGTTTAGCTGGTTGCTGTGTTGAAGTTGAACCTATTTCATTTCGATTTCCTGTGAAGAATCCTTGAACGTTTGAAAGGACTTGTTGCAGTGGACCTGCTGGTGGGGGATTGGCAATTGGTTCACCTGGTGGTCGGAAGACATTGTTTACTGCATTTTGAATATTGCTTTGTAAACTTTCCAGGATATTAGGGGGGCGCGGTGAGGAGGATCCCGCGATGGGTGGAATAAATGCACTAGTAATTTGGTTTCCGAGATTTTGTACACTGGCTTGGAATTGCTGCAGTAAATTGGGACTAGTAGACGATTCCGCAGAGACCACAGAAACTTCTCCCGGTGCACGGGTTGATGTAAGCGGTCTTCTAATGGAATCAATAAATTGCCCCAAAGGATTATTGCTTAGGACTTGTTGAGCCTGCTGAAAGATCGTCGGTCTAACAGTGGTGTCTGAATTTTGCTTCAGAGATGGTGCACCATTTTCTTCATTTGTGCCTTCTTCATTCACGCTGACTTCTTTGACTGATTCTTGGATTGGTTCAGGGTCGATTTTTTGCGATTTCAAGCTAATCTCATCTATTGGTTTTACTTCATTTGCATCCGGTGAATTCTCAGGAATAATTTCTTTTTGAATTGTATTAATTGAAACTGGTTCTTCACTTTCAACATTGGCTTCAGCATTGTCCTCCAAGCTTCTTACAGTGTCTACTGGCACAAGAACTTCCTCCTTGACTACCACCATCGGTTCGATAATCTCCACCTCCACTGGTCCCACCTCTTTCCGTAGCTCTTCAACGACTTCGCGCACTTCTTCATTAGCTTGGACATTTTCGCTTGGTACTGCAAGCTCCCTGTATTTCCTGTACATAACACTAGACTGGACGCCGGTTGACACCACTAACAGCAGCAAGCACCAAGTCAGTAACTCACGCATTTTGGCAATATTTTTCAAAATTCAATATTTTCCAGCAGACTAAATTAATTGCACAGGCTACTTCCACTAACAGATCACTCCAGATCTAACCAGGTAACGAAGCTAAACTGAATGGCTACCGCTGCGGAGGCCTGCTTATATGGTCTTCGCTGGAGATGCAGAAGACATGCCAACGACCCGTTATTCTCTCTTCATTTAACCAACGACGATTATACCTGCGATGTTGTCTTCTTACTCTTTGTGGCTTGTTCGAATAATTTTGCTACGATCTTTTTATAGTTACAGACAAATTCCCTTTGGCGTTATATTCGGTTAACATGGGGTTCAGGTTTTCTCCAGATTGCACTGCGTAGTCATGTAAATGCATATTGATTAGTGCAGCGATCTGAACATCTTATAGGACATTACTTCGTGAATAGATAATGGTCAAGGCAAGAAACCAGTCTAAAAATATCACAGAAGAATCCCAGACAAACTTGAAAGTGGTGTAAATATTTAGTCACATTTAGCTACATCGGATTCTTAGTCGACCAAGACATGTGGAATGCTGCATTATGGCCGACAAGTGAATCTGTTCAATCCAAACCTTTTCTCAGTCTTTATTAGGTACTTGTTAATTGGATGTTTGAGAAGGTTCTTGCGAACTTACATGGCTTGAAAAACGTCTTTGTTTTATTTAATTGCCACTTGTTGCTTTAAGAAAAACAGTTTGCAGAAGAAGAATAACGTTTTTGAAAGAAATATATACTTAGCATTATTTGTCCTCTTGTAATTAATTATGAACATTGGCAGAGAACAATTTAACTTCCAAGTTATTATAAGTTTTCCCTGATGTTTATTTTCTTCAACAACAACTTCATATAATCCAAAAAGTTTGTGCATTCAATATTCAAATATTCAATAGGAACATGAACCAACGACCATTCATTTTTGAAAAAAAACTAGGAAACTGTGACATTCAATCAGTTGATGATTGAGCAGGTGTAACAACTTAAAATTAAACAAAGAGATTTGAAATAATAATAAACATTCTTTTGTGAACATTGAAATAACAGTAAAATTTGATGCTACACTTTGACTTCCTATTCCACTCTAGTGGCAGTTTACAATTAAGATTTTATATGGTTTCATAACATCTTCACACAGAAAAATTCTCAAGTTTCTTGCTTTTTAATGGAATTTGTATTTATGCAATGCTGCTGGTATCACATCCACAGAGTGGTCAACTTTTCAGATGCGTTCGTCTAAAGAAGAGTTATTTTTATCTGGATACCTTTTCAGAAACGATGCAAGATGACCATTAACAATGTCAAGTTCAAGATAAAGTCTTGGCCGCTAAGAGCAGCTTGTTCGGTCAGTGACAGCATCTCCGATTTCATGGAGTGAAAGACTCTGAAAGTTGACTTTAATTCCATTATTGAATTACACAACGATTCCTTCTCAACTGCGGTGCGTATGTGTGCATGAGCGCCATGATGTTAAAGTCCCTTTAAAGGGACAGGAAAAACTTGTTCAGTGCACCGATGGACTTCACATTTTATTTTTATGGAATTTATTATCAGTTGATCGGTTCTGCATCACTTTGTTGAGTTTGCCACATTTTCTTTTCAACAAAACCAAATCAAATAATTTTTTAAAGAAGATTCGTGTTCAAAATCATATTTTCAACGGTTTTTTTTTCTATAACAGAGCTTCTGACTAAGATGTACCTATATTACACTTGCAAACATTTTCTAAATTATGTCTAAATGTTTTTTTTTTTTGTTAGCCCCAGCCCAGTTATTATGCATTCTTCAAAGTAAAGAAAGTGCCCGGGCTTTTTTGTATTCCACGCAAAAAACGAGGTAAGCTTTCTTAATTTTAAGATCACGATTTGCATTGCGAAAAAGTGGCGCTGGACCAATAAGCAGGTGAAGAGATCTTCCATTCCAAAGGTAAGCTAATTGAAATCGTTGTAGTAAAGGAAGAAAATCAGCTCAAGTTGGTTACCATTCAATGGCCTCATTCTAGATGGCGACAATTAAAATGGTGCTTCATATCTTCCGATGCGAAAAGCCGCTCATTCACTTAAACTACTTGGCTTACATTTTGGCGGAAAGTGGGATTTTTGCTACTGGTGTGCGATGCAAGAGTAGCGGCGTTTAATGCTTCTGGTTGCTATTCTTCTGTTTTTTCAGATGCATTCTTATGTCACTAAACTGCCAAGTACGCATAAATTAATAACTGTGCCGTCCGCCGACCTCACGGGTCCCAGATAAACACCAATGTTTGTTTAGCTCAATGCGGGTTTTCATTAACCGAGCAGTTAACAATTTCCGCATATTGCCTTATTTTCGATAAAATAAAACTGGTGATAAATAGATTTGCGGTCAAGTAATTGCAAATTGTCGTTAAAACGTTAAACGCCTTCTGGCTGCCACAAGCACATGCAATTTCCCTCATTTGAAGAGAAAAATTCAGCACTGGCTGTTATTTAATTACTAATATGTTACATTTAAACACCTTTTGAAGAATTTTAAGTACAATAAATTTCACTCAAGTGCACCTATATTGAAATATAATTAATTCAACGCGTGACTAAAATTTGAATGCAACATTGATGTTGATCATGCAATGGCGATGATTTTCTATGAAATACTAATTATGGAAAAAAATGAGGTACTTACATGTATTAAAGCGGGGAAATTAACTGAGTCTCATATGTTGCAATGCTGTACGTTTCTGAAAGTGAATTTTTCTATTTACATTTATATGGTTGATTTTACTTAATTTGCGTACTTAAAATTTCCGTCCGTGTTTCCGGTCGCGAGCACCCAATGAACCATAGAAGGAAAGAGTTCACTGGTGGTATGTCAGGGTGTACCTTCTCTAATGCTCTTTGAAATTCAAAGAGTAGTCCTGAATTAGCACGTGAATAATGTTGGAAGCACAGTTGCGACTTTATTCAGATCAAAGTATTGAATAATGAATCAGTTGGAAGCGCAGGCTAGAGAACCAACCGTTCAGGCATCATCTAAAAAACAAGCAAGTTCAAGGCTAACATGCAAAACACTACTTAACGAGAAAGTTATTGGCGACTGAATCCTTTTACATTTGAATATTTGCTTGTTTCTCTGCAATTGCTTCGATATTTAAGCCATTTGTGAAAGGTAAATTTCCATTTTTTAATTTCCTTATTTTTGTTTGCTTATCCGTAGAATTTGTTCACTTCTAGTTCTTCTCGCAATTAAACAGAATATAAAATTATGTTAACATCTGAAAATAATGGTGTATAGAAGAACAAAAACAAATTACAGTTGAAACACATTTATTTAACTCCCCGACATCAATAGTAACTTTTAAAACGAAATCCTATTCAAAGGAATGTGTTAAAACAAGCGAGCGCAAAATAAGTCTTTTCTGACAAAAAATGTCTCGTCAATTTGTATATGAATAAAAAATATATTATGCAGATATATTATATCATTTTTCCACAGCTAACACATTTTTAATAAAATGTGATAGCGGTACATTATTCAATTCAATTTAGCAATATAGAGGAAAATTTGTTTATTTAATTCAAAATAAATAAATTTTATAATGAAATGAAAAAAAATAAACTTCTCGCATTTGAATATATTTGTACAATCAAAGTTTTTTTTTTTGCATAAATCAAAATCAATTTCAGTCATTGACCAGTGTGCGATTCTGAATATTATGTCCTTATACATTTAGGTGGGGAAGAGTACGTGCTTAACATGGCTGAGGCATTTTGTCTGAATATCCTAATCCAAGCTGACTTGACTAAAGAACAGCAGCTGAAATAATATAAATTCGGTTTTAAATGTAAAAGAAGCTTTAACTCAACATTTTTACAACTGTTGCTTCGCTTTTAATTGCAGAACTTTGCACCATAATTAAATAATTCGTAACGGTTTCAATAAACAATGTGCGAAGTTTTAAATGCATTTACTAGCGTTATTATGAAGACAGTATGCTACTGGTTTTCTGGGGAATTATTAATAGTATTCTGTATTTAAATGTTTAAACAATTTGCTTGGACTGTAAAGCTCTAAACAAATATTATTATTTTGTGGAGAAATTACCAAATTTTATGTTGCATTGTGGTAAAAACTAAACAATTACAATCACTAAATTTTATAAATGTAACAAAGTATGTTATGAATACTGAATATGAAGTCAATCGGTCAATTGGTTTGGTGGCTGTGATGACGCCTCACGCCCAAGAATTTTATAATTTACATTATATGTGAAAGAAAACAGTTTAAACGGTCTAAAAACCCGTTGAATATTGTACAATTTTGAGCATAAAGAAATTGTTTTTCTAATTATTGCTAAGAGACTTTAATTAATTCCACCGAGAAAAACCAGTAAAAAGATTCACTTAAGAAATAATCGGTCCTTAATATTACTAACAATATCTTCAAAAATGCTGATGACAAATATACATCGGATATATTAAATGTAAAAAATTATTTTCCATTCCTTTTATTTATTTCTTACTAAAATATATTTCGCTTTTAATGCTATTTTATGGATATATAGCGGATATAAACATGTTTGTGTGATATTTTTCATTGAATTATTACTTTAAGTATTTTGCGTTTTATTTAAATTGTTTATATTTAAAGATAGCTTAGAAAGCTCTGTAGGGTGGGGCTTTCAAATAAACCATTTTCGCAACTAACTAGAATTTTGTAATAAATGCTTAATGTTAACTCTGTTTATTATTTTTTTATGTTGACTGCATAAATGTTCTTTTTTCACATATGTTATACTCTCATAGGAACGAACGTGTATAGTGATGAACTTTCAAACTAAGAAAAAATGATTCTTTCATAGATTTATCAGTTCTTATTTGAGTGTGATATGTAAATTATAATGTGATATAATGAAAAGGCTGTAAGTCTGCGATATTCAACTAAATCCTCCGGTGGGTGTACATATAGTATTATGATTATAAACAGTACTCTATGGCGAATTCTATAACTTTTGCTGATTTAATAGTAGGTAAACAATCTGATTTATTTCACTAGTTATGTAGATCAATATTAAATAATTTCAACGACAAATGTTCAATCTGCATCAAGCGCTGTAACTTGAATGAACAGCGTTATTTATATTCTACTATATAAAGAGTTAAATAAATGAAAAACACAGTACAGTAAAAACCGAATATAACAACATTGTTTAATATTCCAGTCAAACTAAGAAAAAATTCCCCTTCAACCAGGAAAAAATTGCTTCACGAACAATTGAAGTAGTATTCAACTCAACAAACCTTGCCTTATGACAAATACAAAATCTGACCACGGGCAAAGTGGTTGAGTGGGTAAAATTGTGGTATAAGGTTTTTCCTTATATTTCCTAAAATATCAAACTTTGCAAAAAATGCTTCAAATTCTGCGTTGAATGACACCAAAATTGATTTTTTTGACCCACCCACTTCCAAAGTGCAGTAGGCAAAAATTGGACCAATTTTCCGTATTTTCGAAACATTTCCATTGAGTTGTATCTGTATTTCTACTGATTTATGATTTTACTCGTAATTACCGCTTCAAGCATTGGTTATGTTCCAAATTATTTATTATTTATCAATTTTGCACAAGATATTTTGTAAAACCTAAGTTGAAACTAATACCACCCAATTTTGACTTGCTGTAGTTTCGAGGTTTGCTTATGAAAGTTCAGCTAGATTGTTAAAGTGGCATAAGGCAAAGATCTGAATCGTTTAAGAACGGGTACGCTTAAATTTGTTTCGGAAAATCGGGATTTCTTGGAAAGAAGTACATTATGTATAATAAAATATAAAACAAACTTATTCATTTATTTGAATAGAACCGCGGATCGGCAGTTGGACCATTGATTGTCGTTATAAACGGTTTCTACTGTATTGTATATCAAAAACGTAAGCACAATTTTCTCAAGATTGGTAAAACAACAGTGATATGATACTTTACGTTTACGTGTATGTGTATTTTAGAGGGGTATATTGCGGCAAAGCCAAAAAAGGGTAATATTATTTAGTTATGTTAGGGTAAGAGGTACGAATTATAATGGAAACACATTGAACACAAATTATTAAATTCCTATATTTAGCCCCACTCCGCCAAATACGCGGGAAAGCTTACGATTGATACAATATAAAATATAAGTCGCATTTCTATAAAATGAGTTAATTGTTTATTTTTTTTTTTTTGAATACGTAGTCGTTAAAGGGTAGGGCGAAAGTATTCGGGCGAGGTCTTCTCCTCTGTAAATAAGGAGAAGAAAAGCGTACTAGAATTTCATATATGATTTCATCCTAAATAAATAGGGAATTGTCTCGATTAAATATTTAGAGATTTGTTTCAGTTCTACGAGGATGGCTCTTAACGGCAGCAGATTCATAATTATTGGAATTACATTTGTTCACTAAAATTGAATTTTGCCCATTTGTAATTAAGGACGAATTTGTGGATTTATTTTTAGTACACCACTCGTTCTGCTTAAGCAAAAATTGCTTTACATTATATTCCATTTGTGCCAAATTACATTCATTCCCGCTATTTAATTGTTTATGTTTTTGCATTTTGTGCATTGGTGTGTTTTGAGCGAATTCATTGAAATAATACTTGGAGTTAACTAAACTATTTTGAGCAATGCAATCATTAGTACAGAAATTGTTATCTGCATTGAATTTTGCTTGGCAATGAACTGGATTTGTTGATGTACTGTTGATGTACGTTGTATTAGATGTATTGTTGCAAGCTCCATTCTGAATTAATTTTGTAGTTTTATAACCTGAATCGATTGATAACTTTTCTATAGAACTATCATTAAACGACAGAGATGAGGGAATATTTTCGGTGTTTCTATTGACGCTACAATTATTGCTAAAGTTACTACAACTGACGTTGTTATTATAATTTGAGGTTTTTTGCCTATTTGCAACAATTTCGATATGGGAATTGTTTTGTACCCACTCAGCTACCCGAGTTAATTGTTGTTGTCGTAAGATAGCATTTTCTTGTATGTCAATATCAGCATCATTACTGGAAATTGAACTGGATTGTGTACATGATTTCGTATCATCAAAATTTTCACAAGAATCCAGATCATCAAAACATTTCTGTTGTTCCAATTTCGAATCATTAATAATACCCAATTCCTTCAATCTATCGCAATGTAATTCTAAGAAATTATTCGACGAATTTATTTGACTATTACTGTTTGTTAAATTCCTTCCACTATTACCATCAATTTGAATGAGTTTCTGGTTGCTTAATGCATTAGTTGGACTTACATTGCTATTATCCAAATTAATATTATCTAATATTAATTCTACCTTGCTATCACTCTCATTGGAATGTGTGGCATCACATATTGGCTCAATATCTTCTCTATTAATATCGTAAACGTTTCCTTCACCTGCTGATATTTGTCCTAAACTAACTGAATTTTTTCCATCTTCCATTGTTGGGCAATTTGGATTTGGGATGCTCGCTTGATTGCTCATTACCATTGATATCTTGGATGTTATAATGTCCTTTGTATCATCAAGCTCTTCATCCAAGAATCTTTGTCGCCTGGTGTAAACAATTGGTGTTATCTCCGACTCAATATTATCTAAAAGAATGTTATTGGATCCATTTTGAATGCGCAGAGCACACAATCTTGGCCCACGATATTTTGGATTTTCAGCCTGAAAAACATACAAATTTAAATTTTGTATACCAAAGAGAAATAAGTGATATAAAGTGATCAGTTTTACATTTGCAATTGTTCAAATATTAAACTCATTCACTTTATATGAATTTATAACAGTAACGAGTAAATGATTTCTGAAAAACAAAAACAAAAATGTATACATTCATTGCCTGATGATTTGTTCGGTTTGTGTCGCGATGTCCTTTTAGAATATTTACAACACTTCAAATTTTTGTAAAGCAGCGATGTCCATGATAGAATGAAGTGTCGAGATGAAAAGTATTTATATCTAAAGAAACAAAACCCTTTTGTATTTATGTACCTTGATAGTTTTTATCAAATTCCTATTAAAACTCTCAAATATCTTAGCACCTTCACTGCTACTCGTTTTACTCCACAAACTGTTAGTGCTTCCTGTGATTGTGGTTTGAAGATTGCGTTTCTCTGCACTGGAATAACCACTGCTCCCGCTTTCAAGATGGCCTTTCGAATCATTCTTTCTATCTTCCACACTAATATCACCTTTTCCCTGTATTAAATTGCTATCATTTTTCTCGGCCTCTGCATTCAGTAACAGTGTGCTACAATCATTTTTGCGACTAGCATCATTTAACATTGTATCACTGGTTAGACTTCGATTGCACGTGCTATAATTATCATTGTTAATAGCCATTTTTGGCGATTTATTGTGCTTCCTAAAGTCAATTAAATCACAATCCAATTTTCGATTTTCAACAAAATATTTGGCAGTGTCACATAATTGCTGATTTTGTTTGCCTGAAGTACGATCACAGAGTCTGTGATGTCCCAATATTGGATTAACCATGAGGTCGTCCTTTTTCGGTTGTGTAAATAATTTATCTGTATCATTCATATCTGAGACAGTGCTCTTAGTTTCTGATATAACTGAATCACTGGACTTCACTAATTTCATTATGTATGGACTGTTTGTGCGGGATGGCGAATTGAGGTTGCTGTTGCATCTGAGACAAAGTGAATTGCCTTCACCTTGCAAAACAGTTTGGGTACCTATACTATATGATCTTGGCTCATCAGCCAGAACAGTCAAATCTTTGGTTGAACATTTACATGTATCACAGTGTTTTATTTCACTTGCTTTAAGCTCATCTTCGAGATATTTCACCATAATCGATGGTGAGATCATTTGCTCGCTGCCATTCAGACTATCCGAAATTTGTGCATCTGTTAAAATAAAAAATTATGAAAAGATATTAAAATTTATTCAAGTAATTTTCGAATTCGCTATTCCACAAAAATCTTACTTTATTTAAAAAATTATAGATAAATATTTGATTGTTAGCTATTTTATTTTACAAAGCAATTTTTTGTGGTATAGCAGTTTAGTGTACTTCTTTCGAAAATAATTACATAAACTAGTTAAAACAAAAGTACACAGTGATTATTATCGAAGAAAAATAAAATTTATTATGACATGCATTAAATATTAAAGCAAAGTTTTCATAAAAAAAAGTAAAATTAACAAATTAATTTTGAATGCTTACAAAATCTCTCACCTGCCGAGTATGCTTAATTTTCATGCAAAATAAATCCACACCTTAAAAATAAATCTCTAAAGCTTTAATTTGAGTGTAAAACACATAAAACGTTGTTTTTGCATTGTGATTTTGTTTTGCGGTGCATTAAGCGTGAGTGTTTTTATTTATCAAATTAAATTGTGCTAAATAAAAAGTACCTAGTTAAAAATAGAAAGAAAAGCGAAAGGCAAAAAGCTACTAACACTTACCAAGTCCCCGCATCGAATATACCATTGCTGTAGGAGGGAATGGGCATACTGGAGGCGGTGAATCAGAAGCTGGAAGGACCTTGTAGGAACCTGATGTTGATACACCAACACCATTTGTGCTCCCTTCGGAATCGGAATGTGAGTTGGTCTCCAATCGCATGTACGACGACACTTTTGACTGGATATCCATTGGAAGCTATTTAAATAACTTTTTAGAATTGATTCCATTGTTTTTTTGTTATACGAACCGATGATATTTTCTGAGGTAAAAAACTGTCTGGTTTACATTGCAATAATTGGATGGCAAGATTAATATCGGTCTTGTAGCGCTCCTGAAAAGAATTCATCAATTTTGTTTTAATCATTTGATATTTTCAATTTCTATAACTTTCTTCAATAAAATTAATAAATGTTCTCTCAATTTATCTTATACAATCAATTAGCACATGTTTAGTGTAATATGGTCACGATTATGTGAAGTTCATCGGCAGGCTAATTTACGATTTCAATAAGTCCACGTAACGCAAAACAGTACATGTCCCAAGAGGATACGTTTTCAATTATTAATCAACCGCAATCAGTAAAGTGGATTTTCAAAATTGTAACAATAGATTCGAGAGCAGCAAATCCTTATTCAGACTCTGTCTGATCAGTTCAACAATGGATACATATTGTCGCAAGATATTTTTCTCTACAATACTGATTCAATACCATTTAAGTCGAATGTTGTTGCTGCCGGTTTGTACATTCAACATTAAAACATTAAGTGCACAAGTAACTAAAACATCTGTAATGCTTTCAATCGCTGCGGGAACTATTGTATTTTTCACTGGCATCTACTGCATAATCTATGTGCACATAGAATTTGAAAAAATCAATTATGATTATGTGATGAGATTGGTGTCCTTCATAAATGTGTCCTCAGCTTATTTTGCTGCTGTTCTGGCGTTAATTGCGGGAGTTTGGAAATACTCGAAACAAATAAAATTAGTGCACGGATTCATATCAATATTTAAATATTTTAAAAATAAAAATTCAAGTTTATTTTTTAATAAAAAATTCTTAATTTTAATGGTTCTGAGATTGTTAAGTGTATGCTTAGAATACTACAATTTTTGGTACATGTTCTTCTATGGAATTCAAACAGCTTCTGTTTCTTATGCGTGTACTTGGATTGTTTGGCTTTATAGCCATCTAATTGTTACAACAGTTGTTAATCTGGTGTTTCTTGGACAACTGGTTTTGTGCAGCAGTTTTTCAATATTAAATAGAAAAATGGACAATATACTTGAACAATTGGCAAACCGCAGAATCGCTAGAAGTAGCACAAACAATAAATTATTTATAAAATTGTGTGGTCTACCAAAGAGATACTCGGAACTAACACGATTGGCCAAGGACCTTATTAATTTATACGGTGTTCACTTATTGTTATCTGCGTTCAATACATTCATCCAATTAACGAGTCAAATATATTTTGCGTACAACCTTATAATGAACACATCGGACAAAGTGTTTTTCCTTCAGTTTGTTTTAATAGCAGCATTCTCCGTTGAATTGTACTTATTGCTGTATGTTTCAAGTTGGCTTAATGGAACTTCTGAAGATGCCCAAACAATTCTAATTAAGCACTTTGGAAACTGCAAATTAAGCAATTATGTTCGCCAAAAGGTTGATTGTATTATTGAAAAAGAAATAATTTACTATTGCAATATATATTTTCAGATTGAGGCTCTCTACTTTCAACTTCTCCTAGCGAACGTTGAAGTGACTGTTTGCGGATTTTTTAAGATTGAGGTAAAACAGGGATTTACATTATTTGCTTCCAGTCTAAGTTATTTAATTATATTGATCCAATTCGATAAAGAAGATAATTAATAGTTGTTTGATACTGCTAAAATATTACAACAAACAAAATGAATAATTTCAGAAATTTTTCATAATAAATGTATTTGGAATGAGTTATTGAAAAAAATAGTTAATTGTTGTTTTTGTCCATGATCCTTTATCTACTTGTGTGTGGCTATGTCGAACTGTATGAGGAGCACTAAGTACATGACTGCTGTAGAACAAACCGAGAAGAAAAACTCTTTATGAAGTTCGTGCATTCCACAAATATTGACTGTAAAATATTCACTGCACAATTCCAGCTGAAGTAGAGCAACCTAGAATGTAATTGTTTTGTTTTTACAATTTAATTTGAATTTAATTTCAAATTACTGTTTTGTCCAGTCGAACACTTGTTACAGTCAGCGAAAAGAATGATCCAAGAATGTCACGCAATTCATCTTGTTGCTGGCTTAAAATATTCGATGTCCAAATGAGGCAATACATTTGAACCACATATGATATTGAATAAAAAAGGACTCCTTGATCAGGAATGTCTGGAACGTGTGCTTTTATATAGTAAAAGAAAAAGCATTGTGAAACTGTTTCTATGAATGCATAAAAAAGCCACAGTAACATTTGCAGCTGAATCAAGTCGTTCAGATCCCGTAAGATGTGGAACAATTTGCTGTATACGATTCTCAGATTTTCTAGTTTCACAATATATTTGTAACAATTCTGCATTAAATCCGGTCTGCTTTTAACGGACAATATTTCAAGCAAAAGACATTGCAGATCAGAATTAGTTATTTTGAAGAACCCGGCTACAACGAGCATTCCAATTGAGAATGAGTTCAGGAGAATTGCGTAAGTGAAATACATCGTCATCCAGAACACTTGCAGCGACATTGCATCAAAGGTGCAAGATGTTATTCGTGCTGATACAGCTATAGCATAGTACAGGAGCTGATACAGAGAGGATGTTATCCTGCAAATCAACACGGACGTCATTGTTTTATCGAAAATATTTGCTGTTCGCCATCCCGAAGTTTCGTTGAATAGGGATATGTAGGACTTCACTAACTTCGTCCACAATTCTCGGTTTTTGCACTGTGCTGTTAAAGTTAAAACTACATTTACGTACAAAATAATGAACCGATAAAAAGCGAATTGTTTCGCAAAAAATTTTATATTGAATGCAGCAATTGTATTGGCGGCACTTCTGATCACAAACGGAAATAAACAAATCATGGTGATGAGGAAAACAATACAAAGTACAGTCGCCTTTTTAGAAAGGGTGACACAGAATGAATTTTGTCTACGTTTTAAATTAAACGGAAATACAAGAATTAATTTGCCGAAATAATAGTTAAAAAGCACTATGAAAAAGAGTATTCTATTCGACATCCTTATTCCTTAATTCCATAACTGAAACAGTTTTCGATGACTGAGAAACTAACAGCCAGTTGCCGTGTTATAGTGAGCTGTAGAATGTAGATGCCCATCAAAGGGAGGTTCTCATACATAATAAAAGGATTAAGGAAACGTGTACGTCTTGATTGATATAAAAAAAAAAAAAAAAAACTAATTCCTTAAAGGAATGAAATATGACAAAAAAAATACGTTAGCAAAATATAATAATTATGAAATTGAATTTAATTATACCTATTCTAAAAATTTTGAGATCTTAATTTATGATCGAATTAAATATTTTTTTTAGCACAACTTTTATTATGAGAATTTAATATAAATAAAAGTTGGTATTTAAGATTTAATTTCCTCAGTCTTCCAATAAAACTGATTTCCCTAACGTCCTTTTAATCCATTTCGGAAGCATTCACTAGAACGACATTGCAGAATTAACTTTACATATTCATGAGATTTCGATTCTGCAACGTCTTGAATTTTGAATCCTTTCCGTTTCACCCTGCATTTTGCGTTTAGTGCAAAATCTACAGCTTAAAAGGAAAACAAAATGTTCAACAAAGTCGTATTCACGTTAATCGCTGTTAATTATTATATGGGAAAACTTTTCGGTGTGATTGATTTTAAAATTATTAGAACTGAAAATTCCAATAGTGCAATATTTTCAACAGGATCCTCTTTCTACGGCTTACTAATTAATTGTGCAGCACTATTTGGAATACCACTTTTCGCGAAAACGTCAATTGAATACGTGAACACTTTGCAAATTAATTACGTAATGAAAAGCGCTTACATTTACGCTATCATTATCGTGAATGCAAATTTCATTCTTGTTATTTGTCTTCAATGGAGATACAGGAAACAGTGCTTAAGTCTTGTGAATTGTTATTTGCAATTATTTACGCAGAAGATTCCCATCCGTGGACCGATCAAAAGGAAGATATTTTCAAATATAATATTTCTACCGCTTGTGGGAAGGACAATTGTATCTTTGTACCAACTGGCAACAACAACGTGGAAATTTTATCATGAATTCATGGTTTCGCCCACCATGAACACTCTGACGGTAGTTTTTTGGATAGTGATTTATTTCTTTTACAATATCCAGCTAAGTTTATTCTCAACTGCACTTCTTATATTAGCTGCATTTGTTAAAGCCGCCAATAATCAGCTCGAGGATTTAATTGCCTCAACAATTAAAGCGAAACCCAAACGCAATTATGCGCAAAGATGCAGCGACCTCAATGATCAAATAGACACCTTAGGGCGTTTTTACACACGCCTGTTTGGCATTGCAGTGAAACTAAATGAAATTGTACAATTTCAAATATTGCTCTGGATTATTTACGCAGTCATTGAAGCAACGTTACAAAGTTTTAAATACTACTATCACAACGAACATATCGGAAAATCCACGAGCAAAACTTTCATATATGCAATGAGTTTTGTTTTTCAAATTTACTGGTTATCGTGGTCAGCAGAAATAGTTAAAGCATCCCACGAGGAATCTTTCAAAATCTTGAACACCTATTTGCTGACGAAAATCGACGACTGCAGAGTAGAAAGAGCGGTATTGTTGTAGTATACTTATTGTAAGAATGAATTGTTTATTTGAGTGAATTTCAGATTGAAGAACTTGCAATGCACCTTAGTTTACTGGAAGCCAAGATGAGTATTTGTGGTCTGTGCACGTTGAGTAAAACATATTTTACTTCAGTGTGTTCATCAACAGTATTGTGTGTCCTGCTCCTGATTCAAATTGATCTTATATTTTGAGAAAGGCATTTAGGGAACACCAGACAAGAGGATAAAGCGCAAAATGAAATAAATATTTTCACATTATTCCGCGTGTTCACGATAACCTCCTTACATTCATATTTAAATAAGTTAAAGTATCTATATTTAATTAAAAAGTTATCACAGTTTGTGCTTCAATAATGATCTATTTTTATCATTTATTTGTACGTCTTATCATGATCTTAATAGAATTTCGCAACCATTGTCCTAAATGAATGACTTCTTTGTTGAAAAGAATTTAATTTTGTTATTTACTTTCTGGATAAGATAACATATTTTGTGAGGTGTTTGCCAAGAATTCGATGCAGAGAATAATGTGTAAAATTAATGAACCATTCATAATAATTTATCTAAATAGAAGATTTTGAACAGTCATTTACCGAGATTGCAATTAATTAGAAGAAAGTGATTGGCATCAGTGAGCAGATAGAATCTAACCACAATTACATCGTTTGACTGTCACAGTCAATTGAACTGTGCGATTAACAAAAGTCTTCAATTAGTTCCTAATAAAACGAACCAATGGCATGACAATGCACTACTTTTGGTATGAAATTTCAGTTCGAAATAATCCACAATATCATGATAATCGCACAAGTCAGGTAGGTAAATCAATGCAGCAGTAGTTACCGCAGCTCACGAAGGTGAGATCGCGTGCAGTACACTCAGTTCATTGCACAAAAAAATCGAATCCCGAGGGGTCAATGACTGGACTAATTCTAACAGAGGAAATCCCTATTTATGTCGACTCGAGACCTCGATTACTTACAGTCTTAAAGCACTCAAATAAACTACTAGTTACTAGATACTTACGATTTCTCGTTGGAGTTTCGCAATGTTGTAGTTAGCCTGAGCCAGACGAACACTTAATGTAGCAACGTCACTAGTTAACTGTGCACGTTCACCGGAGTTTCTATCCACTAACTTCAGGAGCTTATCCTCGAGACTCTGATTGACTTTCTGCACTCTTTTGTGGGACTCATACAAGCGGTCGTACTTGTCTTGCCATGCAATTATACTGTCCTCGAGCTCCGCCTGTCGGTCTGACTCCCGCAAACAAGCGGTCTCCATGGCAATCAATTGGTTTTGTTTCTCCACCAGCGCCTGCTTCAACACTTCGATTTCCGCATGCAAATGCACATCGCAATTCTACCAGAAAAAAATAAATAAAATTACTTACTTAAACCCGTAAACGTATTTCAATGTTCCAGTATTGGAATACAATTTATTATAAACAGTGAAATTTTGCTACCGCACTGTTCTTAAGTGGAATTACAACTGATAAAAACGAAAACCAATAGAATTAAATGATCTGCGTCTTGAGCATACGATAAGAAAAGTTGACCGTGCACAAGCGTCAATGTAATTCAAATTGTTTACAGACGTTAAGCCCAAGTTACACGAAAATAGGCAAGAGTTAAGATGAGCTGGGAATAAATTAAGTAGCTGATAACAAATGAGGAAGTCACTACATTTCGTCCAAGCAGCTCCATTATCAGTGAATTGCAAAACCGCTCTGCCAAAAAGTTATCAGTCTCCTCTCCCTCGAATTTGAATTAATCTATTGAACATAAACAACTGTTTGGGCGAGAAATAATGCCTCAGGCATGACGCTTTTTGTTCGTTTTGCTGTCGTGTCTCAACTCTCAAGGTTCAATGACAGATGCCATCTTTTGTGTTCTGTTTATTGCCAAATGCAAATTTTTGCAATATGATTTTTCCAACGAATAGCGACTTCTCTTACCTGTTCACTCGCCACAGACATGTTGTTTTTGGATTCTTATTTACTGCATACGGTGTTAGACAATCATTTAATTCACTAATTTCAGATCAAAAACTTCTGCGGCGATAAAACTTTTGCACATTTTTGACAGTTCCAAAACGAAATGTGAAGATAGGAGAGATTCGAAAGACGGCCTGTACCAACTTGTATTTCAATTCAAGTTTATTATTGATTATTTAAATATTATTTAAATTATTTAAATGTTAGTACCTAAACAACAAATCTCAGTAAAAGTTAATACAAATAATTGGATAGATTTCATTTTAATTGCAAATGCTTACATTGAGTTTGAAATTAAATAAAAATGTATTGCACATCGAGAGGAGCGACACCTCGCGGCATCTAGGACATTTCTTCGGTTAGGTTGGCCGGAGTCGGGAGGCGGAGGACACTGAAAACTGTGGTTTGAACCTTCGATTTGCGCCATCTATCGCATTGTCGCGTAATATTTCTCGTGCCCTCTCGAACCCTGGAAAAATCTAAAAAATGTGAATAAAGAAAAAACGAATTATGTAAAATTTTGGTATTTTGTTTTATTTATTTAGAATTGCAAAATACTTTTTGAACACTTTCTAAGTTTGAATCAATCATTTGGTTGCTTTTATAAATCCATAAGTTTAGAAATGAACTCAAATGAAATTCTATGCTAAAGATGATACATTGTTAATTACTTTCAACTAGAGCTTATTTATTTGAGATAAGAATAAGGAATTATTTTATTTTATTTTATTATGTATTAATTACAATTATCCTTTGAATCCGGAGTTTGCATCTTTGTTTTGTTCTCAATACTACCGTAAATCATCCTTTTGGCTTTCTCAACCAAGATCTTGGTAAAATCCAGACAAAACAAAATTCAAAAACAATGCTGCATCCCTGGAATTCATTTTGTGCAAATTGAATTATTATTATTACGTTAAATAAAGCCCGATTTCGTCTTCTTTTAACTGCTTTTTGCTTCATCCACTATTCCACTTATTTAATGTCTGAACCAAAGTTTCAAAGAGATCGAAAAAAGTAGAAAAAACATTTAAATTTCGAATGATATTTAATAATTATTTATTACCTTTAACATTTTTTGTTTTATTACATTCCTTTTGACGTATGCGAATTTGGATTTGGCTCTAAGTTTAAAATCGTGAATTTTTACACCTCGGCTGACTATATCGATTGGCTTCTTCATTTTGTTGTATGTATGTATTAGTGAATAAGGAAAAATAACTCGACTTTTTCAGAATTTTTTTTTTTGTAAAAAACGGTTAAATGAATTTTAATGAAAGCTTTTTTTTTATTTTCGAATACAAATGTTGAAATCTTTAAAAAAACTTGTTATTTAAAAAAACCAACGTTGACATCTCTATCTGAAAGACCTTGCAATCGGTACCACTAGGTAGTAAGTATATGTACTCTACAAAGTACAACGATTTAAATTTGCAATAATATTTAACGTAATATTATACGTTTCAAATGCAGACATTTTCTTTGTTTTGTTGTTTTCCTGTGATGCTTCGATCTCGGCCAATCCTGAATCTAGTACTAAAAATAAAGGAATCCTCAAACTTTTTGTTCTGAAACAAACCTTCAAAATTGTTAACTAAACTTCTAGAGATTAGCAATTAAACGAAGGAATTACCTTCAAACTAGTTTTTCTACAATTATACTTATTTTCATATTTTAACCCTTTGCAATTTGCATGCAGTTGCCCATTCAGTTTTTACACTACGAAATCCTTCGGAATCAACATTCGCAATCTCAATTTAATTAACTCTGGATCAGATCGATGTAAGCAAAGCCGGAGAAAATTGGAGTTTATGCAAAACCTTTGGATACTCAAATGTAGTTGATTTGCTCTGGTAAAAAGTTAATTACTTTGAAACTGAAGTTGCTTGACAGTTATGGATTAAGGAGGATGCTCCAGTTGATGGGGGTTGAGTGACCAGGAAAAGGAAGTGGTCGAGGCTCAGTAATTAAGTGCGGTGTAATTTGAGCACATATCCCTGGTAGATGTCCGTCTAGTACCTAGAAACAGTTTCATGTGTTCGATATGTGCTCGGGGGTGCAACGAGATTGCCAGAGAACTGCAAAAGCTCCTACTCAGCCGAACTTAATTAAACCATTAAAATCAATGGGAACTCATTTCTTCCAATGTGATGTCATTTGAATGTCTCGCTCAGGCCTCACCATCAGCAGCTATAAGGGTGCCGAACAGCCGCCTCTCGCAGCCCCCGAGAATAACAACTCAATTGACTGCATCTGGTGCATGTTTAATACTCTGGCAATTCCGATAGGGATGGAGTCCTAAAATTAACTGCCAGAAACTATAAAATCCGGCAATTATGCTGCAGCAATGAGCTTTTTCGTGTTTTTTTTAAATATATATTTTCACATATAGGACGTGAAACTTGTAGTCATTAATTAAAGCGGAAGTTTCGCATTCGTACAAAGGGATGTGAGCCGCGCTGGGAACATATCCTCCGACGATATATGCAGGAAATGTAACAAATAAAACGCACGAGGAAGTGTAAAATCAATTTCCGCTTTATTGCCCTTTACAGTCCAGTTTGGTTGCTACAGCTTTCCGTCAATAGCTTTGTAATTGTTGTAATTTGTCCGAACGATTCCATGGTCCACCCCTTAAAGAACTTACACCGCAACCTGATATTTGTCTATGATCGGTCCTGCATGCATGCTCCTCGGTAGTCAATGTCAATGACTGTAATAAATACATAAATGCGATTAGTGCTTGCTTAAAGTAAATTTGAATTGTTTTAAGTTTGTTTTGTCAAAGCTTATTGTGTTTCGATGTTTACAATTTATCTGTAAAAATTAATTTACTTCAAAAATTTTTTTGGAATTCATTTTGTGAATCTTAAATTCTTAAAAAAAACAAAATAAGTTTAACTTTCCAATACTCCTCTGCTGCATTGTAAATTGCAGTATATTCAAGTGCACTTACCCGTGTTTGTGCAGGACACAATGCAAAGGAGCTGGGCCTCGTTTTGGTACGTCAACTTGTCCGTTCCGCAGAGCAAATCAACGTTGTTTTCGGATTTGCTGCCTGAGCATTTTTTATGACAGAAATTATTTAAATTGTAACCAGACGCTCTAATAATTTCGTTAGACGTTTTCCCATTATCGTTGTCGTCAATTTCTGGCATCCTTTTGATCTGTGGCTCCTTGACAACCCCCTCGAATAGAAAATCTGCAGGAACTCTAGTTTCGTGTTCTTTCTTGCGGCCAAAGATAGATTTCGATGGAAATCTGGCTCTGATGTCAATTTGTGAGTCCCTTGCAGGATTCCCATTATGTTGCGAACGTATTGCATCCTGTTCGGTGAATTCAATCTTTTCAGGACTCCGATTCACAGATAACTCTTGCATTCCTTGATTGAGAGGAATGTAGCGTTGTGTCGGATTTTCTGAAGAATATTTTGGCTGACTGACGTAGTAGTTCTGCAGGTCTGTTGGTGCCTTGTGATAGTCTGGCTGCACCTTTGGCAAGAAATATTCCCCACTAGCCATAAACTCTATATACCGCCTGGCGTCTTCCGATAAATGTGGCTGATGGTGGGGGTGTTTCGGATGGTTCGTCTGAGGACGAAGATGATGGTGGTAGATGCCCTCATCATTCAGATCATGAACGGGAATACTTTGGGGGTTGTTTTCACTCAGTTTAAGAAAATTGCTTTGATGTTTTCCGAGAAACTCATCCTCATTACTGTATATATCCCTTAGCGGTTGCAAGTAATCCGGTTGTGGACCATTAAGTGGAAGATATCCTTTTAGGTTGGTCGGCCGTATTATTGAGTTGTCACTTAACTGATTTGATTCCAGCTCATTTGTCGAAGTAAAATGTAATTGAACAGGATATTGGAGGCCACCACGGAACTGCGATGAAGGACTAACTGAACCAACAGAGCCTCGTAGGGGCCTTTGTAATTTGTGAACTACTGGACTGTAGCTCTTGATGATCGGGAATTTCGGTTTTGTATAGTAGAATGGTTGGGAATTTATCGATTGGGTGTAAACTTTTCTACGTATCATCGGACTTGATTTCGGACCTATAATAAACGAACTTAGATTTTCTAAAAACTTACACATGCGCATAAACATAGTACCATGATAAATCCGAGCCATAATTTTAGGGATTGGTTGGCCATTTCCAATGATTTTCGCAGTTACTTTCTGGGGTTTCTTATCCTTTTCAACAATTTGTATTCGAAAAACTGGCGGTTGCATAGATTTCACCTTCCACAGTTTTGTTCTGTTAGGAAGGGCACTGATCATTTGCACGCAAAACACTAAAAAAATCAAAACCATTAGCATCACTAAAACACTGTTACATTAATTTCATACACATCACAAGGACTGCAAGACAACCGAAGGCTCTCGATCGCATTTCCATTTTCTGATCAGTTCAATTCAACCAACCGATCCTGGGCACCTGTATAGTAAGTTTGCTTCCGTGTGTGGTGCAATTGGCGCACTTCATCCGCCGCGGCTGAGATAAGACTGTGGTACTTGATCACAACGAATTCTCTCTTCCACTTTCTTTCTTTCTGGTGATTAGCATTAACGGTAGAATTGTTCATGATTTCCTTTTAATGCGAATAAATTTCGAGCTGTGGTCTTTCAGTTGAATCCACTAATTTGCGCTAGGTTTAACACGATCGGCTGGGAAAGTTCATTTATAATGAATTAAGCTTACTTGGCGCCTGTTTGCGCGATCTGCGGAATCTTGTACTTTAGTTTTGTCTAAAAACCGTCAATGTCGTACTTCGCACTTGAACCAAAAGTGAGCTCATGTCCAATTTAATATGAATTAACCTATTCTCCGATTGTGCTTGAAGTCTCAGCGATTACGCATTGTTTCTGGATCGGAAAACGAGCCCAAACTCTATTGCTGGATTTTCTCCCTGCACTTCCTGCTATTATCGCACTTTTTACTGAAATATTTGTTGAGAAATTGAGGTATCTACTCTGAAAAGATCTCCATTTTGTTCTTATTCCCTTTTGAGTCTGAAAAGATATTTAACCATTTTGTTTTTTCTTTTTTTCTTTTGGTTTTACTCTCACTTTCTGATTTGTTTTAGATTGAGTTGCTATTTTTCTGGCTGGTTTCGGAATGAAAGCAAGAAAGTGTACAATTTTCAAAGTCTATAGAGTATTTCGACATTGGAATTTAGTAATTGGAATCGGAAGGAATTGAGCTTGTAGTTGTAAGAAATTTGGGGAAAATTTCTTGATTTCATTGAAGAAAGAACGTGTTTAGGAATCTTTTCTCACAGTTCAAGATTTTTCAAAAGTTCACAGTGACAAAAATAATGGAAAAAGGCTTGCAAATTGCTCGTAATCACATAAAATTTTAGTGTTTATTGTACAAGTAAGAATTCATTTTTTGTTTTGAAAAGCTTGGTGAGCTCGAGCTTGTTTGCAATACCGCAATTTTGAAACCAACAAAAGATGTTTAAAAAACTTTTGCAATTGTGTTTCTTTGTAAAAAGTCAATATTATTACATTTAGAAACTTTAACTAGCGTATTTCAAAGGAAGAAACAATGCAACAATTATATGAATACTGTTTATGTTCTTCTATTTGTTAGAAGTGGTTTTAAAACCCACTTACAACCTTGTGAATTATATTTTTTTAAATTACCGTTAGTAATTGCATATTAAAAGTATTTTTCATTTATTTTACAGCGAATTACGAAATTAGTTATTAACTAACTAGTGGCCATCTCATTGCAGTGATTTGCATTTTGTTGCATGTTCAGATGGTTAAGTCTTTCGATATAAGAAATATCAACGTTCGAATGTTAATTGAGGCGAACTGGGAAAATAGTTAAGTGCCGTGGACAGTAACATTTATGAAGATTACCTTGTTTAACAGAGCTGCATGAAATGCGATGTCATACGATGCTAAATTAAGCAGTGTAGAAGGGTAATTACACATAATTTAGTTGGTGTGATGCTGCAGATCACCTTCCGCACGTGCTCTTAACACCAAGTTTGTTATTTGTTAACAAGCAAAAACAAATTTCGAATTTATTAGTCAAAGAGAACATGGTTAAGGATCTAATTTAAATAATTTACGATATTCAGAGACTTGTAAAATACACCAACATCTTCTATTACGTATTTATGTACAATTATTTTGCGATGTTCTAGTCGCTTTTGGATTGGTTTCCTGAACATTCATTTTTCTTGGCAGAGATCTGCAGATGTTCCGGATCGAATCTATCCATGCATAACCCTTCGTTTAAGTGCTTTTATGTCTCCTATATACTTTTCTCAAAATCATGTCATCGTTTTTCCTGCTTCAAAAACCATAAAAGATGCCGGAAATTTTAGGGTCTGTCCCTCAAATTGGTTTCATGCGTCATGCTGAACCCACGCAAGACCTTCAGTTGATGCTTTTAGCGTACTCTAGTTTTTCATTGTAGTTACTAATCTGTATCTGGAAGAATATGGAAGAAAAGCTAGAGAAATACTTATCAAAAATTGTTATTACTTCGTCCGTGACCTGCAAGTGGAGTAAGTGCCAAGTGTGGCACACAGATTTATTTCATCGGATGGCTGATCGCGACTTCTTGGAGTACATTCAACCGGAGGAAGCAATCGGAATCTCCTAACCTGAATTTTCGTTCCAGTCAGGTTTAATTATTCATACCCAAGAGGTGGATTCCCGACCCCAATACACTTGCTTCATTATTTCGAATTTCGCGCTCGTTTAACGGAATCTTGCTGCAAGTTATTGGAAAAAGGAGCATTCAGTCTGATTTTAAAGCGGCCTCCACACTCGAGTTCATTGCATTTTGAAACTGATTAAAGTGATGCTGGAAGTTGGCTTGAAATAGACTATTTCTATTACATAATATTTATTGTTTTCCTTCTTCTTGTAACAGTCAAATTGAAATATGTCTCAGTGCTCTAGAAAATGTGTCCTCGAATTTCCGGTTTAATGAAAATTCGATTTAGGAAATCGCGATTGAACAAAAGTTGTTTTACAACTAAAAAAACAAAAAAAAAAATATTTGAAACATTACAACAAAGTACTAGAATTTATTTGTTTACTGAATTCTATCATTGAAACTGTCTTGTACAACATTTAACAACAATTCAAAATATCGTTCAAAAAGTAGACTAATTTTCGTGCGGTACAAAGCCAAGTACTTTGGTGTTAAATGGACTTGAAATAATCGTATATGAATTAAACCTTAATTGTTGAAGATTTTTGTTTATTTGCCTGAAATTGAATCTACCAAAGAAATGAATTTCCTTAAGAGAGATATTTTCAAAAATGTGGTGGTCACCCAAGTGAAGAATAATTACCTGTGCACAATATTGGCTGCGTGTAGAAATTCAGGCCAACAAATAATAATTAAGTTTTTTGTTTTGTTTTCTGTTTAATAGGTCACATTTTTAAATTAAACTTTTTTGAAGATGTTCCATTGAGCTCAATTGTAAATATACGTTTCTTCAACAATATTGTTTTTAGTAATCTAAAATAAGTTTCAAACTTAGGTAAGAAAATATTTTGCTGCTGCTTGAAATTTACAATATAGTGAAGTGGAGTCTGAGAATGAAAACACAAATTTGTTTATAATATTCATTGATAAAGAAACCTAATCCATGGTGTTGAAAGTTTTTCTATTTTCACGGTTAATGCGGAAGACCGCGGCTTTTTTACATATTTTCCAACGACCATTCTCGTTGACATAGTAATCACTGTAGCGCATAAAAGAACTGAATTGAGATGAACTTGGGCTGCCCAGAATATTCATTACGTGCTTGGGGAAATCACAGATCGGTTACGGGTTAAAAAGTTGCTCGAGGAGATTTCTGCACCAACGGAATGTTCGCCTAATCCGACGTGCAGATCACTGGAAGCTTTGTGGTTGTTTTGTTTTCCTGTTAAGTTCCCGGTCACCAACAAGTTTTTTGCCAGGCTTTAAAACAGAGACAAGATCTTTGCGAAGATCAGTTCGAATCGTTGACCGCATCGAGTGACATCGAAAGTACTTATTTCGCCGCTGCTGCATAATGAATTGTTTATTTAACTTGTTGGTGGTTGTTGGTAAGTAAAGTGACAATTGTGAAGTGAATACAAAATAATATCACAGGGTCAAGCCTCGCAGATGATAACTGGTGATTGCAAAATACATGAACTGAAAACCAAATGTTTAAATTGTCGGCCGTGTTGTGGTTTTTGAAAAGTTTTCGTTTATAAAGAAACTAGTGCTTCTCTCTGAAAATTAACAACAATTGCTTTTTAGTTGGACTCTTTTGCATGTTTGAAAAGCGGCAAAGATATGTAATAAACTATTGAACAACACTCATTGTGCTGGGTAAACATTAGAAAACAGTTTACTAATTATGACCACCATTCATTTTATTGTTATAAATGAGAAAGGGTTGTTGAAATTTCTACTTCATTGTTTACTATGAATACAAATTTTGTTCCTTGTGTTACAACTCAAAGTTTTGTCTTCGCATTATAATTTGTCGCATTTTCCTACATTTTGATTTGGTTTCAAATTTTTAGATAAATTGATTTCTGAAAAACAAATATATCCGCAATTGAGATTTGTTATACGCAATTATGTAATTATAACTATCTAATTACAGCCCCACTGATCTCTTCACTCGCTGCCACCCCCAGGGGGCGATTCAGCCGGCAAATTATATTTCCCGATGATCCATCACTTCAAGGTCTAGGTCAAGGTCCAGATCAATTTGGTAATAAGGTTCGTGATCCTACATTGGTGCGGGGAGTTTTCACAGGATTTGGTGAATTTCAGCCAGGACAGGATTTTGTTGGTACAGGAAATGGAGGAATAACAATTCCAGGAAATGGAGGTACACAAGTTTTTAGACCAGCAAATCCATCACCCCCAATTGGAGTTGGACAACCCGGCAACGGGTTAAATGTCGCCGGCAATGGCGGTCTTGTAAATGGCGTTCTTAATTCAGGGCTTGGACAAAATTCAAGTAAAACATAACACTAATCACTTTGTATATAATGAAAAATGTTTGATAAAATGTTTGCATTCAGATTTGGCAACGATGGGATCGACTCCGGCTCCTCCTCCTACCACCCGATCACCCGCTTACTACAATTGCATGTCCCGGTGTCCCGCTACGAATGAATACAATCCCGTGTGCGGCTCCGACGGGATCAATTATCATAACTCCCAGAGGTTGTCATGCGCCCAAAACTGTGGAATAAGTAAATAATTAATTAATTAACAAAAGTCATAAATATTAATTAATGGTTTTTACAATTTCAGATGTTTCCGCGGTCAGGATGGGCACATGTTTGCCACTTTAAAAACACTTAAAATAAATGTTCCTTTGTACTTTATTCTGTCAATTAAATTTACAATAAATACTTGTAAGATCTATTTGATAAAAATTTAAAATTTAACTATTGTTTTTGTTTGGCCAAATTATTCCGGAAACTTTCATTAGTAAACAACATCCAAAGTAAAAACAAAACCTTGTTGAAATATTCATTTGTTAAGCTAAAAAAAATACATTACTGAATAATGAGCATTCAAACTCGTCCAGAATTCTATAGTGATTATCTGCAGGAATGTGTGAATGTGTTTGTAATTGTTGTATCTCTACAGTGCCGGTTTTTACTTTCATTTAAAAACAAATTTGAGTTACTTCCAGCTTTTGAGAATTAAAAACAATTTTTCAATCACAAAACCTCAGCAAGAGAGACAATTTGGGGGAAGAACTTAAGCTCTGCGAAATGAAGAAGCCGCGTTCTTTAGTCGTTAGTGAAGAGCGAACGAACGAAGTTTGCATAAATCTTTTTCCAACGAAGCAATTATCACATACTTTTGCTGATTACGTTCGATATTATGCAAAACGCAGTGTATTTCGCAATTTTGTGTGAGTTTCCGAACAATCTGTTGTTTGTGTTTTTGTTTCTCAGTGTTAAAGTTCACCAACGAATCTATTTTGGACGATGAAACATTTCCGGTTGATATTTCTTATACTAGCCAATCGACATATATTTTTTTTTTTTAAATGAAATAACATGAATTTACGAAGTGATTTCTCCAATTGACGTCGGTTTTGTAAAATTTATATATTGCGTTGAGAAAAAATGGAGAACCAATTAAACAGATTTTTTGATCAATTTTAATTAAAACTAATAAACCTGAAACTAATAAAATTACTTTTGTAGGTTTCGCGATCAGTGTTAAGGCACAAGGTCAATATGGAAATTACGGAAATTCGCCAAATCAGTACAATTATAACCAAACACAATACGGAGGAGCTCATAATCCTGGATATGGTACCTATCAACCATTAAATCCGGGATATCAAGGACCATCTTCGAATCAATACAATCAAAGTCAATATGGAAGACCTTCTGTTCCTACATACGGAAATACCCCACAATCAAATCCGGGATACCCGGGGTATTCAGGATACTACAACAATAGTCGTTCTACTTTTGATCCATATAATCAAACTAGACCCGGAACTCAAGGAGGTTTCGGTAGTCCCAATTACTGGAATCAAACATCAGGATCAGCACCGTACAATCCAAACCAACCGATTTCTTCAGGACAATATCCGAACGCATATCCTGGAGGTATTAAAACGCCGAACAGAACTACTCCACCATTTAATCCACCTTGGAATCCGAACAATCAAACAAGACCTGGACTATCTAATTATCCTGGATATAATACAAGTTTCCCATCGAATTCTGGAAACAATTATGGCGGCCGATTAAACTACACGCAACCAGGCTATTCAGGTTATCCGCAACAGCAAAATTATACTTATCCTGGAAGGCCTACTAATCCAGGGTATCCAGGAAGTTCTATCCCTGGTGTAGGCAGACCTCAGGGTGGTTATCCTTCACCATCTGGACAACCGTTCACTCCTGGTGGATCTTACAATCCTTACAATAGCAGTTATCCTGGAGGAGCAGGTGGTATTCCGTACTCTCCATACAACAATAACCAGAATGGTGCTCCTTACAACAATCCGGGAGCTGGGCAACCCTACAATACACCAACTGGTGGTAGTGGTGGAAACTATCCATCATCTAGTGGAATCAATACCCCATTGACCCCATTTCCTTCCAATTCTAATCCAAATCATCCGAACTACGGTGGTGCCTCAAATTATGGACCACAAAATGGATACGCAACCCCCACTCCCTATGACATTTCTTACTCAAACCAAGGACCAGGATACAACACTCCCGCTGGTCAACAAACCCAACAGTTTTTAGACTGCTTGGCAAAATGTCAGAGACACCCCAGCAGTAGTCCAGTTTGCGGCAGCAACCAAAAGACTTACCCCAACCTGAGCGCCCTCCAGTGTGAGCAATCCTGTGGCGCCGGTAAGAATCCCACTTATATTATTCATAGGAATTAATAAATAATAACATATTCAACTTTAAGGTGTCCAATACAATCACGGTGGATCCTGTTGATGGAGCTGTCGCACTTATTGTTAGTTACTCATGCTACTGAATAATAAAACAGTTTTTGAAAATTACCACTATTTTTTTCATTTAGCGATTTTGAAATTCATTTTAATTGTTCTGACTTTTTCTAAAACAATCCATTTTTAGGATATTGACAAATAAACAAAATGATATTTTATAGAAACAAAATAATTAATTCCTGGATCTAGGGACAATAATACGAGTACCTACAAAACAAAAAGGTTAAAAACAATTTTCAGTGTGTTGGTGAATGTAAAATGATTAAATGTTATCAGTTGACTCGAACAAATCTGCTGATCTTAATAAATGCTCTTAATCTTATTTAAACTAATCCAGAGGTCACATTCTCAATGTTTTTGAATGAATATTTCATCGCTAACAAATTTTCTTCTTCTTATAGAAAATCACTTTTAATAAAATTTTTGAGTACAAAATTATGGTTATCAAACTTTCTACTGTAAAATATAAACTGATCATATTTATATGCTGTAGATACAATTTTTAACTTACTATTTAGTTGATTGATTTTATTATTGTAATTTTCATTTTTTAGTCACTGTTTTAATCAATTTAATACAAACCGATTTTAATTCCAATTTAATTTAATCCAATTTAATTCTTGATCCAATTGTATAAGCAATTGCAGTGAAGCCAAGGAGTTGATTGTTATCTATTACAGAGTATACAAACAAAACCGTTGCTTGAGAGAGAACATACGCAAAAAAAACAATAATAAAATTAAACTTACTGATCTATAAATACAGGACGAATGAAGCTTTTGTCAGATAATAAAAGTTGAGCGAGGTCGCTGGATTAAATTCGTGTTTCCTTTCAATATCACTTTGTAAGAAACAATGCAGTTTACTTTAATCTTCACACTTTTTGGTAAGTTTAAGATATTAACTAATATGCTTGTCGAGTGTTAGTGTTAGTGTTACTTAATACTTTGGTGTACCTACGTGAACTTGAATACAACAATTTCTGATCTGCTTACGAAATTTAAAAAACGAGTGTTATTCTGTATATTTTTTGTAAATTTGCGATTGAGAAATATCAAAGTTTGAAGCATAAAAATATTGTTAACTAAAACTACCAACATTCCATAGTTGCATTTGGAATGATTTTGTTTGCATCGGCCAATGAGAGCTTTGATGAATGCCGATCAAAATGTCACATCGACCGCGAACTCGGAGAAATTTGCGGCAGCGATGGAATCACTTACAGCAACCAGCGAGAATTCGAGTGCGCCAAGAAATGTGGAAAAGGTAATTGTTTTTCAATTTGTTATTGATTAATTAGTAATATTGTGTTTTACACAGATATTACCGTTGAAAATCGTGGAGCGTGTTGAAAAATAGGCAAATAATGACATGAACATGTAATGCTATGAATTTGAGATTATGTTAAATATACAAAATATTTTTCAACTCATTGTTTTATATTTTCAATCAACAATATTCAAACAATCTTAATTTAGTTTACACCTCTATAACAATGTGATTTAATAACATCAGTTACTGGTGCCATCTGATAATATAGTGTAAATTGCCAACAATAACAATGTTGGTTTAAATTTGAACAGATCACCAAAAAAATAGTCGTATGGCTATTTCATCATTTAAAATTTAAATACATCATTTTATTTTACAACAAAAGAAACATTATTTAGTCAATTAATCATTAAAACAATTCTAATCTCGTTTTATCATGAAATACATGACAGCAAAAATATCATTTTTAACAACAAATTCTTGTAATAATTACTTTCAGAAATGGTTAAGTGAATTTGCAAATATAGAAAGTATAACATAAGTATTAAGTACCTATGTAAACAAATAAAACACGGTCATCTTCCAGAATTGCCAACCTACTAATAAAAATTTGATCGAATACGAATTATGAAATGTGAAAAATGTAAAATAAATTTTAATTGTATTATAATATTATTAATTTAATAGTACTACACTTTAATACTCTAGATGTAGAGATGTAGAAATAATAGTGACAGAAAAAAATAACTAATATGATTGGGAAGTAAAAAGAAACTGTTTTATGGATGTCCGTCTGTCTCTCTGTCATCTGTCCACTGTCCAGGCGATAATTCGAAAACGCTTTTCGCTAGATTTATTGAAATTTCGTACAATAATACGAAATACTTCGCTAAAATTGTAAGTTCGAAAATTATCATAATCGGCTAACTCCTTCTTAGTGTTGCCATATAAGGCTAAATTATTTTTATACAAAAATACTTATTTTATTTGCTGAATATTTACATATTATCTTTCACTCATTAAATATTGTTTTAAATTTGTATTACAAGTACTAATGAATTTGAACAGACCTGTTTTAACACTACTATTACTAACGCCAAAAAGTTTCCTTTTTTACATTCCTTTTCAATGATTTAAAACGCTCTCTTTTTACGATGAGAGAACTGTGTTTGCACTTTTTTTATACGATCTCTTAACAAATGTTGCTTCGGTGTCAAAACTGTGATATTCTACATCTAAGGTATTTCATAATTGACCTAAATCCATTATACTTCCATACTAGACTACTAGTGTCATTTTAAACTTGCTTTTCAAATTGAATTAAAAAGATTTCGTAGCTCAAAACTGTTGCCAAGAAAGTCATTATAAATTTCCGTTCAACTGTGAACAAGCCCCAAATACTCCAAGGATTTGTGTTCAAAATACTTTGAAAAATGGAAGTGTCCAGCTGCAAATTGGAAACGTTAAAAAATATGTATTAAGTATTATTTTAAAAAACATGGACTCACCAAAGGACACGAACAAATCGTTGACAATAACAAAACCTTAGTATTTTGCAACTGGAGTGATTCCTTCAATATTTCCTCCACAACTGTAGCAATAAGAAAAAAATCCAACAGCAAGGATGCCAAATAAACGATAATTACGTAGTTGGCTAAATCTAATCCTTTCTCCGAAGAGTTCACAAAATACAGAAAAAATGCTTGTGAAAGAATTTCAACAAATGTATAAAATATAAAAATTATAAATTGAAATTGGAACAAATCAGTAACTTCCTTTTTCATGTTTCGTAAATGGAGAAATATTTTCAAATGTTTTTGTTTTTCATCACAAATATGCAAAATCTCAACACTTTTCATGTTGTTAGCATTGTTAGAAATGTGTAGTAATTTGTTGACTCTTGATTGGTTGTGGTTTGACACCAGTTTTTCATAAGCAGCATGTAAAAACTGATTTAGAAAAAGCAAAGTTGTGTAAAAAAAATTAATGTTAGTCCAAATAACAATTTGAGTGCAGTACAGGAAGGACCACGCGAAGAATGAGTCAACTTCCTTATAAACATTGTGTAACATTAATGACAAAATGAAACAGAAAAAGTGAGCAATGGAGTTCATCAGTTTTAGAATTAGCCAAAATGAAAAATTAAAATGTTCGTTTTTCAACACACGACAAATCACTAGCAATTGGCTGGATATACTTAAAATCCTTTTTCTATTTATTAAATGCAAGAGGATTAAGAACACAGCTCCAAAGACCAAGAGGATTAAGCGAATAATTTCAATCACTTTCACCAAAGGTTTTTGAAATACAAAATCAACTTTTCTGAGTACAACTATCGAAGAAAAACCTCCTCCCACCGATAGAATTAACATCATCAACACAGAATATAGTGTTCCCCATTTCGATAAGGATACACGCGTTTGATGGTGACTTAAGATCACGCTGGAATATCCACAAACTTTGACCATCACATGCACTAAATAAATTAATAAGAAAACAATTTCGTTCATTGATTTGCGTAACCAAAGAGTTTTTCTCTTGAGAAAGTCTTTTGCCACAATATGGCTCATGAGTCTTTAGTAAAAATATCAAGGAGCAAACACTACACATGTAACTATACCGACTGCTCCGTGCCGAACTGATCTGCCAGGACGAGACCAATAAGAATTGACCGAATCAAAGGCACTCTCGATAATAGCAGATGACACGTGAAAGAATAGATTGCAGATAAGCCCAATGGATATTCGAATATCGTCCTGTCAAGGACTATTGGCTGCAATGGATGTGACTATACTCGCCCATAAGTGAATACACTTTTTCAAATCGTTGAATCTCTGTTGTTCGAGAAATTTCAGTATTCAATATGATTCCCTCTTATCCTGCCGGAGTTGAGGTGAAAGCTTGGCATGTCAATTACATTCCATTCTTGATCCTTGAGGCAATTTGAACCGAACCTTCCAATAATCCAATCCATTGTACGATTTTCACTTTCATGTTTTCTATTTGCTTTAATGAAAGCCTTCAGGATATTCGAAAGCACTTGGAGTAATTAATTCCCATATCTCGTTCATCGCCGGGAATATCCGTCATCATCATCGTCATCATTATTAACAAGCAAATTTGATAAACAGAAAATTGATTAGACATCGAACTTCGAGTGTGTTGAGTTCTGTAGTGCTTGAATCAAGTGTTTAGTTAATAATGATTTGTGCATAGAAGTGATTATTTATGCTAAAATATCTTAGCGGTCTTTCTCTTTCTACTTAAAATATACAGAAAACATAATTATACTTATAGAGTTCCTATAGCAACAACAGGTAAACAATACAAACAAACTGTTCAATTGCATTTATACAATAAAACATTTGTTCATATATTTTCAATGATTTTCATTAAACCTTGTTGAAATAAACCCTTTTCTGGTGTTTATGTAGAAACAATTCATTTTGGAGCAGTATGTGATGTCAATCTTATTTGTAAATATTTACCAAGTAAACATTTAAAAAAAAAAAAATTTAAATGAAATTGAAATTTAACCTTCGTTAAATTATTTGTTTTATTTTTTACGATTAGATTTCATATTCCTTTTGCATTTCGTTGAATTGCAGTTTTTAACAATATTTTCTCGTTTTTTTTCTTTAAATTAATTATTAAACTTTTGCATAACAGAAAAGTAATGTTATTATTTCCGTTTACTATTATATCCATTAATAATGTTTGATCAAACTAAAGAGAGACAACAATTATCCAGCCAATCTAATATTTTAAGTATATTTTTTAGCTTTACTCTATTCGGTAGCTTCCATTAAAATTCTGCATTAAAAATTCAATTACTTCAATCAATAATAATTATTCAGAAGTTGCTGGTGACTAATCAACTCTTCGCAACTACGAGCCAACTGACTTTGTACATTTTTCCAGGTAACAGTCTCAGTCATTCAAAGCAAATTAGCAACGGCGACGGGTCAATCTTACAAGATGTTTATCGCAACAGGTTGACATAAATAATATTAGTTCGTTTTTTAATTCCCCGAGTATTAAGCCATTGAATGTTTGTCAGAGGATGCTTCAGTGGTATTTGCATGCGTTGAATAACGAAGTCGTCCGACGTGTGAATTTGCTGCTCTTTTAACCTCGGATGACGAGTTCGATGGGTAGAACTGGAACCGGGGGAAAACTTTTAGTAATGTTGAGAGTTCGAGCGCCAGCGCAGTGAGTTTATTCATCTTGATTGGAGATCAATGGCAATTGGATTAGATTTTTTTACATAAGTCACAATTCGCGGCAGCCGGTTTTTATTCAGTTGTTGTCTGTCAATCTAGTCGGTTACATTTTCATTGTGATTAATCGTTTTGACGAAGATCAACGACAAACTCTTGTGATGGCTTACAGTTGGCGTCATTGTGTGATTTTAGGTTTGTTATTATTTTTATTTGTTTGAAAAAAAGAACGTTACAAATTGATGTTATTGTTGTGGTTTTTGGTAGTGCTGTGTTATTTTGCTCTGGCTGATTCAGCTTTAATGAGGAAAAAACGACAAGATTTTGTTTTTCCTGATGACAGTCAACCAGATGGTATTCCACCATGGATCTTGCAAGGAAACCACTTAAATCCTCAACCACCATCATCACCAGAAAATCCTCCTCAAGAAGGATCATGGAATCCTCCCATATTCGTTACAGTCAGTCGTCCAAATCCAACTCGATCCACATACACTACAAGATCCTCCATCAGGCCCGTCCGAACAACTCAGTCACCCGAATTCTTTGAGTGTATGGGACGATGTCCTGCAACAAATGAATACAATCCAATATGCGGAACTAATCTGCAACTCTACTTCAACGAGCAAAAGTTCAAGTGTGCTCAAAGGTGTGGAGCAGGTAAACAAAAATAAATCAAGTCACTCATAATAATTTCTTTTGTAATATCTAAAATTGTTTTGAAGAATTGCATTCTCTTTTCTTATACGCGTCTACAAAAATCTTAATGTTGAAATTTAGCAACTATTCTGTCGCGTTTCTACTAATTAATTACTCGCAGTAGACAGATCTATTACATGGAAATTTGTGAAAGTTACCCGGAAGTGATTAAAAGACTGTGGGAATTCTCAAGATTTTCAAAATCATAAATATGAATCATTAGTTTTTCCATGATACGATTTGTTTTTATTGATGTGGATTTAATTAATGTGGATTTTGTTGGTGTATTAATATTAAGAACACAATTCTGTCGATTCTTAATTTTGTATTGAAAAAACCCACAGTACACACACACACACATGGATTCATGCACATTTAATAGGCTGATAAAGGGAATATGTTGTTTTTATTAACCTTTAAAAAGCAAATTATTCAATAGTTTTACATGCACCAACATTTGTTTTTAGGTATAAAATTGTTGAATAATTGAACTGGTTTTTTATGATATTTCAGAAGTCGAAATTGCTCGAAGGGGAAATTGCAGAGGACTTCTGTGAAATGAAAATCTAGTTACGATGACGTTTGACACTCATAAAACCGTATTTGTTGTATAAAATAAATTAATATATAACGATAGAAATATGTATGTATGTATAAATAGTTTTCGTGTTTTTAAAATTTGTTTTTTTCATGACTGTAAAAATTGTTACCTAATAAATTCGTATATTATAAATAAAAACGCAGGAATAGTTCTTGCATCATTGTAGGATAATTTTGCGATAGGGAAAACATAAATAAATGGTGTAGACCTATTGAATATTGTTTTAATAAATTACTTACCATTTTAAAATGTATAAGTGAAGAAAGAAAATAATCCCATTTCAGAAATAAAATAACTGTACATTACATTTTTTGTAGCCATTTCTTTTATTTCTTACTTTCCTTTTTTATAGTACCTATTATTTATCCAAAAATTGGCTTTGATCACGTTTTAGAGGAATTAACTTTCTGCCTTCTAAAAGCATTGTGGATGGGATCAAAGGATTTCCTAAAAAAATGATATTATATTCTATGTTTAAAACAGGGTTCTTGGTTTATGTTTTATCAAAATGTTAAGTGTCTTTCAAAAAATGTAATTATAAAAAACTCACATCAAACCAAACCTTACGTTAAATTGTAAAAATTCCTGAATAAGGCTTGTTATGTTTCATATTTAAAATATTTCAACCAAAGTGTTGCACTTAATATGAAAAACGTGCAAAAAAGTTTTTCATAATATGCGACAATATCTTTCAATTGCAATAGAAAAAACTATTTCATCAACTATAAAAGCAAAAATTGTTTTATTCCATTAAGTTTTGTTGAATAATTTTTAAATATCAAAGAACTACCCAATTTGCACATTTTACGAACACGATGCCTTCCCTTTTGACTACCCTCAAATTAATGCTTGCATATTTTCAAGTGCCGAACAGAAAATTTTCTATGAGTTTTTCTACCCTTGTTTTTTTTTTGTACAGGATCGCACCTTTTGCTTTGCAGTCAGGTTGGTTAGTTTTTTTTACTACTTCTACTTACGTGTTTTCTCAAACAAAATCCCAAAAGTTCACATTCCCAGAGAAAGTATTACAGGTAAGATAAAATGGCATTACGTGAGCTTCGTGCACTTGCTATTCCTAAAAGGGTAAAAGGACTAAAATTTATACGATTGTAGCACGAGGATAAAAATGTTAAAGAGAAGGGCATGTACTTTGTGCAGTGTGGCAGTTGAAGGAGTTCCAACTGTTGTCACCATAAATTACGACCTTAAATCATTTATTACCATTTTCCACTGCTTATGAATTTCATTTACTTATTTGGCGACCATTTTAGGGGTGATATATATTCAACGTAAAATTGGTGGTACACCATGGATTTGCAAATTAAATAAAAACGAGAAATGTTGCTGCTGAAAGAGTTGGTGCCGTTTTAATCAAATTTGTGGAATAAGTTATATGCCCAAAAGTAAAAACTTTTACTAAAACGTAATACAGAAAAAATAGTATCTATTAAAAGGTATTTATAAATTCATAAATCATTGAGAAGTTTATTAATTCTGAATATTGTCGAATATTCCTTCCCATCCGCCATCCTCCAACAAGAAGTCCTTTTTCCCTGTACCAAATCTTTAGCCAATAAAGATGTTGTTGTAAGGTCGCTCAGTGATCTTGTATCCTGGCATCGTGCACACTGGCGATATATACCGTGTAGATTTTTCCCACTGGATGAAGCGGTTTGGGGGCCATCCAATCATTCCTGTAAAACAAACACAAATTCTGTAAAATGTCGGATTGCTTTGCAAAATATAATTCGGGCAACTAATGGAGCAGGCGTCCTGTGAGCACAAGCAATAACAACATAAATCAAAATGCGCTCAACTTGGAAGTTTTGAACGAGCAAAGTTACGTGTCTCAGTCTCAGGGCCTGCACGAAGGAGATTCATCTAAACTCCTTGAACAATCCAGGCACCTAGACACCATTCATGATGAAGTAATAGACGTCCAGGCAGCTGAAAATGCAAACTTTCCCAGACTCGGTTGCAGACCGCGAGGTATTTGCCAGGACGGCATCCAGATTTACACCCGTTCATCAGAGTGTGCAAACAAAATCCGGGCAAAAGCCAGAAATTAATTACCGCTCGACGTCTCGGGAACTTTTCCGATGAAAAATGGCTTTTCAGTGCGAAAACCATTTCCGTCGCTGGCATTGGCATCGTTGTTGCCATAATCACTGATGGTATCCTGTGTACCATTTCTTCCTTCATCGGCGCTCTCGTCTTGATCCAAATATTTGTTTTTCACCTTCTGCAGACATTTAATTATGTGCCCTTCAGATTTCGGTCGACCACAGCGACATGTTGCCACTAATGAATTATACATATCCTTCGAGACGAAATATGAATCCCCACATCCTGTGTACTGATAACAGTAGTGCTCTGCAATGATGAATACATTGTCATAACAACATGAATTTGTAGAAATGGAAATACACTTCAATAAGTGGTAGATATTAGATTTGGAATTTTCCAAAGGACTCTTAGGCAATCTAATTGCCTTGCAAGTCAAACATTGTTGCTAACGTAGCTCGAAAACGTAGATTGAAAACGGTTTTGTAACACACTTTGTTTACCTTTGTCATTAGTTTTACGAATTTCATTGTTTATAAAATTTGGATTGTAGAATCGATTTAAATCGGGTTTAGCCAAATCTTTCCATATTTTGGCAAATTTTCGTCTGGCCTTATCTTCCTTTTGCACCTGTTCTCGACTGAAAGTGGTTAAAAAAATATTACAACAAATAATTTGCACAAAAAAAGAGAAACAAGTAATTAACAATCTTTTCATTATTATTCCTTATTTTGCATTATTATTCATTCTTATTCTTTTGTAAATTAAACTAGTACGGAAAGTCGATATACCTACATAATTTATTTAGGCTAATTATAAAATATCATATAGATGTAAAACGGATCAGTTTTAACACTACAGAAACAGCGTTTGTTAAGAAGTCGTGTAAAAAACAGTGTACAAAAATTTTTCCAACCGAAAAAGGAAATGGGCTCCAAATTCCTAAGAAGGCATGTAAACTTGCAACAAAAGGAAGATGTGTTGTATATAAAGTTTCAAAGTCGTGAAAAAAAAGAATTGTGTAAAAAAAGTACCATTCAGAAAATTAATTATTGTAATACATTGTAATACAGTTAATATGTACCTTTAAATATTGAGAAAACAAAATCAACATTTTTGTGTAAAAATGACTCAGGCTTATATGGCAACACTCGGAAGGTGTTGCAAGATTGTGTTCATTTTCGAAGTTGACCTTACAATTTCAACCAAAACAAATTTCAATCCTCCAGCTACAAGCGTTCTTATGGGTAATCGGCTGGACACATAGACAGATAGCGGACAACAGATAGACAGGCATGCATAAAAAGTTATCTTTTCACTTTCCAACAATAAATATACATAATATATATAGTACATCCAGCCTCCAGGGTATAAAAATAGTTACACAAACTTTCTAATATGGATTATACTCGTATGTTTTGAACACCCCAAAGTCATTCCAAAGTATTTATGCTTCCTAGACGCCTGCAGTTTTGAATAACAAACTAAACGAATGAAAAACTAAAATCATCCAAAAAACAAAAGGATTTTTACGTGACATTATTCAGCCAGCAAAAAGGATTAGTTGTTCCAAAGTAAACATTCGTACTCGTGGCATTTCGAATCATATATTTCACCATAGATCGAGGGCAAGGATTAAAACCTCCGAGCTACAGGAACGAGCTGGCAGAATTTACGTCTGCATATTAGGTTAGCGGCCCTCCATTCGCAAATAGCTTAGTCCAGGATCTCCTCCATGTACTGAGTGTGTGTGTGTGTGTGTGTGTGTGTGCAACGAGCTAGGGAAGGGCATATATCATGGGCTAATCCGCATTCCACGAAGTGAGAAAACTTTGTTAATTTATCACTTCACTTAGCCATCGTCCCGCAGGCACTATATTTTCCATATTTAGTTCCAGTGGAGTCCTTTCGGCAGCGAAATCTCCGCTTCAGCACTGAGATAAGGCGCACATTTCTTGCAGCCTGAGCAGATGATTGCAAACGAATTTGGTCCACGGAACATAACGGCGCAATTGTAAACAAACAAACAAAAAACATAGAAAAAGAAACGGTTGTGCACTTTTTAATCTTATTCCGAATGAATACGACAAAAGGGTGGTGCAGTCTGATGCAAAAGAAGAATGAATAATTGGGTGATGTTGGATATGGTGGGGGATAGTAGAGCATCCGGATCCACCATCCCTGGGAGCAGACAGGGAAGGTATGATATAACCACTTCGAACTGGAAAGGAATTCGAGCAGTTAAAAATTGCACTTTTCACATTGTGCACACACGGCCGGGCAGTTTCCCGTAAACTGAAAACAATAAACAAACCGCTGGCGTAGTCCTGGAACGAGAAAAAAATACTGCTCTTGCAATGTCACGATTTCGAAATAAACGGTCGCGGGGAATTGTCTTTGCTATTTTCCTCCACTCCTTGTCCCTTGAGTACAATATATCCTTCGCCGCAGACAAGGGGTGAAAATTGTTAAAAGATAAATCGTAGGACACGTGACTTGTAAGAAGTGCACGGTCGCGTAATTACTGAAGTTTGAATCCACACGGATATTGCACATTTCATAATGGCGGCTGAAAATCCTTTCAGGACCATGTCTCGAAACTGCAACTCATTTTTCAAAGAACAACACATGTTTTTTCTTCTTCTTTTGAAACATTTAAATTTTGTAAAGAGTTTACCAGAGTTTCAAAAGTAAATTATTTTTGAATGGGAATAAAAGCTCAAGTTTTTACATTTCCCCCATTTATCACCCTTTCAGACAGACAACAATCGGGGGATAAACTTCGAGGCTATAAATTGGATGACGAAATTTCAAGGTGCTCATAGATATTTTAATGCAATAACGGTATATCTTACTTAGATAATCACATCCAAACAACCTCTTTAAAGTTTGGCGATTCTATAAATTTTGCAATTTTGTTGGAAAAAAATTAATCAGAAGAAAGAATAAAAAAAAACAGAAAACGCAACAACAAACAAAAAAACGCCCCATAAAAAGTAAAAATCTGTAGAAACTCAATTTCCGAACGAAGAAAGTTTTATGAAAACTTCTTCACAGTCTTTCTTTTTCTACAGGCGGAAGGATGCATGCACACCAACAAATAAAAGTACACAAACGAGAAAAACAATTGGACAAACTTCTTTGGTTGTTTAAGTATACTAAAGGAAAAGCTTCCTGGTTAGTTTCAAATAAAGTTAACTAAGAAGAGTTAGTCGGACATTGCTGGCTTGTGCCAGAAGCCAACTGATTTTTTTATTTATTTTATTTTTTGAACTCGCAAAAGGACTCTGCGCTAGAAGAACTTAGACGAACGGGAAACTTTTTTGGTTATTTACTTTATTTTTTGTGTTATAGCATTTTATGTGTTCTTGTTCCTCTTCTTTCTCAAACTAGGAACATTTTTCAAAAAGAAACCGTTCAAAGTGTGTAAGTTTCAATTGTTTACGAAGTTCAGCCGAACACTCATGACAAACTTAGCAGAGTTTCAGGCGCAATTTATGAAGTTGTAGCTGTTCTGTGGAGGTAAATTAAGTAAAAGATGAACTGTATTATCTGAAATTGTTTTTTAAGTGTTTAGTTTCAAAACGGATCAAACCAAATTTGATGTAAGAATCGGAAATGTAATTCTTTCAAACAAAACATACAATTTTTTTTTTTGGAAAATAAATGAATATGAAAAGTTGTCTTCATATTTCATGCAATTATAGCTAAAGTGGTTTGGGGAAGGTACTTCCCGAAAAATTCAAAAACTTTCCTACTGAACGGGATAAGTTAATTGGGTTTTCTCATAACTGTGCATGTGATGTGAAGATAACCACAAAAAGTCAAGCATATGTATTCAGAACAAACATAAAATGCTGGAAGCAAAACAAATTTTTATCTGAATTGAGTCATGGTTTTTGTTTGGGTTCCGAAGAATTCAAAAAGTACGAATCACATTTTGCTGACAGACGAAAGAATCAAATTTAATTGACTGGCGTTACACTTTGGTTAATTAAAACGCAACCGTTGGTGTGCACTACGTCGAAACTCGCTTGTCAACAGATCTGCCTTTTTTTCAATTAACACCCCACCGAGACTTTCCTGGCTGGTGAACAAACCCCACATGGACACAATATAGAACTCCATGAAAGTCAACTTAAATAACCAGCAGACCGGATAAATCGGAATCCTTCAAAATATCAAACTTGCTCAAAGTGAATTTGTTGTTTGTTTTTTTTTATTTTTGGCACATATATTCCTACAACTGTCTAAGTCCTTGTGTAGCAAGTTCTTGCAACAGATCCAATTGAATTTTCATCAGAGCCACCCTTTTCGGTGATGTTCCACTTCCACTCGATATCGCCGCAGCAGGATACTTGTACTATGTGTGGAACTATTCAGGGGATGGGGTTGCATTGATTTCTCAACAAGACTCCTGATTCAGTTTTAATTCGCTTTGTACGAATTCCAGTTTTTAGTTCTCTCGCCGTCACTTTAGTGAACTGAAATGGTTGGGGAGGGGGGATAGGAGAATGAAATCTTCATTTCTAAAAAAAAACAGTCAAACTGTTTTTGATTTGCTAGTGGTGGATTGTTTTTAATTAGTTCAATCTAGATCGTACAAACCCCGCATTTTTGTAAAGTACTCAGAAAGGTGTTATTCTTTGGATCGTACAACATGAAATGATAATACAAGAAAAATATATTATATGTAGTCTACTTACATTTTTCCAGTCTTCTTCGTAGGATCCATTTAAATTACTCTGAGGGAATTGAACACTTGAATTCGATGATTTGCCTGAAAACTCCTGAGAATATGTGTTTCCGAAGAGGACATTTAATAAGACCAAGGTTGTTTATCGATTCAACAAGGAAAGGTCGTGTTTAGTGGTAGTGAGGCAGTTGGTTTTGGGTTGCCGGGCAATATCAGTACATTCTGCACCCGATACTGGAAAAGTATGGATGATTTTTTCTTTCGAGTTGCTCTAAGCACGCATGTGAACACCCGAACACCGCGCAACATTCTTCTTTAAACACCATCAAATTGTGGAAGTTCAGATCACAATATAGCACAATACATACTATATTTGCAAGGAGCTGTTTTCATCCATATATAATTTGTTCCTCAACTTTCAAAAATGTCAAAAATATAATGTTATCGAAATCTCAATCATGTTCAAAACTTTCCCACATCTTAATTAGAGAAATGATAAAAGTAATTTCTTCACAAAAGGATACAGACAACCCTCTCGCCAGATCCTCGTTTAAGCTAATCCTTAACCCAAATATGGGCGGAAATAAAATACAGAATTTCCACAAATGCTTCTTATTAACATGTCTCTTGCCCGTGCTCAAAACTTCTTGGATGGGATCCATCTTTTTAGTGGCGTATTCACAGCTTCAAGGGATGGAAGTGACAGTGGTAAAAGCGCCAAGTCATCCCCACTAGTGCCAGAGACAAGAAAAATGTCGACATGCAAATGCCGGGTTGAATTTTATTAGACATAAACCGAAATCCCAAAATCCCTTAGACTGGGGTTCTTGTTAAATTCAATTTTTTTTCTGTCTCAACAGCATTACATAAGGGCAAAGGAGAAGGGGGTGGGGGTGGGGGTTCTGCTCCCGAATGCCAAACACATTGCACATTGTGCATACCAGCGATAGGGCCAGTAAGTCCTCCACATCTCATGGTATGGACCAGAGTCCTGCATATATCGCCCCCCGAATCCTGGGGATGCATGGTGATGGTACACACAACGACAGCAAACCACGAAATTTTGAGATTCTTTTCCATTTGTAGGATGCAGCTGCACAGTCTACGTTCAGCAGCCATGCATCCTGAGTGGGAGCCAGAATTTGAATTAACTATAAAGCCTTACAACACTACATTGCTTGAGAATTAAACTTTACTGGTTGAATAGTTTCTACAGGGCCGTGTCGGTCAGGACACCGACTGCCGGCGAGTAGCTCAACTCGTCCGGACTGACCAAAATTTATGGGGAACGGGCATGTATGAAATTTCCACAAAAGGACAAGAATTCACAGTCTGGCTGTGTTTTTATTCGTTACCAAATTGTGCAGTTCGGCTGTAGGTTCTGGTTGTATTCTATTGTAGTAATTGAATTTTATGCCATAATTGACAGACTTATGGCGCTTTCATCCTAATGCCTCTGTCAAAATCCTCCGTAATTTGATTAATCGGTTAAGGACATTACACAGTATTCAGTTCTATTGAATTATGTTGGATTTTGATCAAAAGACCAATGAAAAAGATTTACCTTATATAAAAAATATTATTTTTGTTATTGCAATTCTTTGATATACTTAGAACCAATATTGGTCAATTGAAAAACCCACAATAAAAATTGACGGTATTAAAGGAAAATAAATATTTATCATAACTAAAGAAAATACTATAGAATTTCTTGAATTCAACAAACCTTAAAACGCGTTCAACATTAAATTTTGTTAAGGAGACGATTTTAAACATTTATTTTCTGGCAATTCATTTTCAACGGAGGGGAATATTTTTGTCGAAATATATTCCACGGAGGTTAAGTCATCTTCTTATTTAATAAATTTTTTGCAGTTGCTATCGCCATTTCATGTTTGTACTGTAGATGACATTGTGAAGTGCGAATCTCTGCTGAAGTAGACACTTTTTCGACTGAGTGATTTACAAAGGATAAAAATTTGTGACGAATTTACGAACGAAGTGTCTTAAAATCCTAGCAACGAATCACCGCCCTGAGTCACTCAATCCTCTTTCGAAGTCGCCCACCGCGAAGAGCTCTTCTACTCGTTACACTTACCATTTATTTCTTTTTTTTCTTTTTAATAAAAAAAGAAATACATATAACAAATAATAAAACGAATGAAAGATAGAAAAAAACATCAAGTCGAAGTGCATGTTGGACATAGGCAAGGACTATCACGTACGGCAACACTGTGATAATATTAAGTCCTGGCGACGTGTCAGGTGTATGGTATATGGCTCATTTCTTTTTTTCTACTTTTTTGTTCTTTTTTTATAGTCTTTGCTTTTATTTACCCTTTTGTTATTCGAAAAAGTAAAAGTAGATAGAAAGGCGACGTTGAAGAACTTCTAGAAATCAGAATACAAGAGTCAAAAGGAAATTTCACTGAAATTTTTTCTTCGTATCAAATGCTTTCGCGACTGAGCTGAGCCTTCTTCCTTTATTCCTTACCCAACGGTTGATGATGCACTTGTCGTCTGGCTACAAGTGTTCTGGCAAACCCTCTCAGACGTCGACGTATTTTTTCTTCTATCATTTTTGATTCTTTATATTTTAATCCTGACACGAGTGCACGGAATAAAACTGCATAAGATGATTTTTTTTTTTGGTATATTTTGATTTTGTGGCTCGACAGCGAAAATAAATCCAATAAGAAAGGATCAAATTAGGAGTTCTTGAATTAAAGTCCGGATGTTTTTAAGCAAGGAAATGTATGTTTTGTTCTCTACGATAACGGGGTAAATAAAATAAAATCCCCATAATAGATAATCGATTCACACATTACCGTGTGACGTGTACCATGATAGCACCGTGCCGTGACTTTGTTCCCACATACTGGTGCATGGCACGGTATAATAATATTGTACATTGACTTTACTTAATCTAGACGGTGTTGCAATAAAACTGGGTAAAAACATAATTGGTTGTATATACTTATATATATACCTATATCTACTAAATAAAATGAGAATTCATCCAAACTGGTTAAGTTGTTGTGTTGTGCCGTCACGTTTCACAGGTACAAGTAAATATACAAAAATTTGTGAGGCCACCTCAAAACAAAAAACAAGAGAGAAGTATTTCCACTTCTCTCTTCTCAAAACCAAATTCGTTTTAATAATTGACAAATATTTTCAAGGAAAATATAAATAATAGGTTCTTGGTCAATTTTCCTTTATTATTTATTCAGTAGTGCTATCAAGCCATTCTTGCAAGGAATTCTTTAAATTCAGCCACAAATGTCCTTATTTTGAGCGTTTCCTGTACAAAATAAACCGCCGAAATGTTTAAAATTTTATGATGAAAAATGTCGGGTGTAGCTGCCCAATAACTTAGTCTAGACAGGATCTCAGCACGAAACATTAATTACTCTAAGTTTATCTGAACGCAGGAGACAATAACTCTGTCGGAGCTTAACCGAGCATGCACATCTTATCCAAACTTTGAAAACTTCCATACGCTCCACAAAATACCTTCAAATAGCCTTGCAAAATATTTGGCTGGTTCTTTCCTAGTGCGGTATAAATCCTTTGAAGGACACCCAACTAAATCGTGGTGCATTCTAATCCGAGCACGTGCACCACAATATTTTGATCCAGACTGCCAGAGACAAAAACTCATTTCACATTTGTATACGCATCAACGAAGAATAAATGCGGGTCCTGTGACGTTCATGATTGCTCATCCCCGGTAAGGTTCCCTACAAAATGCCAGACGAAAAGGATGGCACGAAGAGGATTTCTACATTTGTACACTTCTAAGGACACGTGAGAGGATTAAATGAAATCCTTCATACCCTCACTCTGATGTAATAGCCAAAGCTGCCTGGAGATTAGAATGTTGTTCGATAAACATGACCTGACTCCTTTCGGAGGTCTGAGTACTTGTTACCATATAGTGGAATCCTTCTTTGTGTTCGCTTATCCATCCAAATAGCAAAGGATTTTAACTGGGTCGTCGAATGAACATTATTTTTGGCAAGGAAATGTTCATCTCATGCGGGTACCACTGACGCTGGCAGATCACATCCACATGACTTTTGGGGCAAACATGCATGAGCTTGACAGAGCGGAAAAGCAAACATCCAAATTTATTCAGGCAGTTAAGCTTTTGTAAATGGCGTGCGCTTTAATCGAGTTTCACTTGTTCCACTTCGTTCCCTTCCGAGTTAATTCTCGTTCCACCAATGGAAACAAATGTAATAACATTTTTACCCCCGAGCTGAAGGGTCTGCATCGATATTTGGGAAAGCGAGAATTAAGGTACTTTATTTCAATTAAGTGTAAACAATATCTGAACTTGAACTTTGAACATTAACGGAACGTCGGAACATGCTCCTACCATTTATAATTCGATTTGTGTTTAAACGGTAACTTCAGTGATTCAATTTTATATGACAACACTATGAAGGATTTGCCCAATTTCGGTTAGCATCCTTATTAATCTGACAATTTGTAATTACAGAGCATATTTGAATCAAATTTCAAACAAACAATTTTTTTCATGTCACCCAACATAAAGAATATACTCGTACTAATACCTACTTATCCTTTTTAGTCGCCACTTCTTCAAAGCGTTCCAAACAATCGAAAAATCTTAATGAACATATACTTCCACCTAGGACTAAAAAACATTGCTGTCATGTTGGACGAATATCATTCCATCCAATTTTATTTGAGTTATGCAATATCCTTAAATAAATAATAGCAATTTTTGATACCTTTATAACGCAAATCCAACTTTAAGGTATTAAAGTTACCGGCACAACATCAGGTTTCGATAGCGGTACACCCCTTTTGTGTTCCATAGAAGAAAAGCAATTGCGCCATTCACGAAAGGAGTTTTCTCAACCCCTATAACATCAGTCTCCACACACTGAAAGGTAATCTGAATTCTTTGAGTTCTTTGTGGCCTTAGACTTTAACAATATCAGTTACAACATTAAACAATTGTTTTTGAAGGTGTATAGCAACCGTAACTTTTTGAAAAATAATATGTATCTTAGAAAAGAAAACAATAACACAACAGAACAAACATCATATCATAAAGAAAAAATTCCTACTCTTTGGCAGTGTTCTAATTTAAACGAAGGATGTTACCTAAGTTCATTAAACCCCCTCTTTGTTGTTGTTATTGTGACATCTGATCTCAACCCCGGACGTTTACGTTGTACTCCTTTCATATCTGAAATGGCTGCAGTGACATGTCTATTTACAATTAGATCCGTATAGCCAAGAGTAGCTCCTTGACAGTATTTAGAAAATAACTTTGCTGTTGGAAGAATTTTCCTGGAGTCTTTAAAAGATGGAGCAGAGCCCCTGGAAAATTCTGAGAGCTCTACAATTCTATGGACACACTATTAGGATGGAAAGCTGTAAACCCGCATCCTCTTCCACCTCCCCCGCAATTTTACTCATTAAAATTAACAATGTTTGCGCAACCTACTTGCAACAATGGCCCTTCTAAACATGTGTAAGATGCAATCAAAGTTGCGCAAGACTTGTTGCCACACAATTCCTCCTTAAGAAAAAAACACAGTAAATAAATAACCAGAAATAGAGTGACACCCCTGAAAAATTGTGCATTGAATAGCGAAGTATTTTTTTTTTTTTGGCACACAATTCATATTGTTCAAAAAAGATTCAGAATTTGGGGGAGAAACAGGAACCGGATCCAATGGCATTCAATGTAAACAAAAATTGTTTCGGCTTAGGGAAGTTCGTCGAATACAGCATCCTGTTGGATACAATATAATTGAATCGAACAAAATTTTAGGAAGAAGCTTACCAATGTATGGAGCATATGTATTTGCAAAAAAGTTGATATTCCTTCGTTTTATTTCTGTTTCATGTCTATCGAATTAAACCTCCTGGAATTGGTTACAAAATAAAACCGGAAGAGAGAAACAAAAATTCCTTGAACTTTCACCAGGAAGAAAGGATCTGTTGTTTGTCTTTCCGGTATGCGACTTTCCAATGCAATAACTTTGTTGCTTCTTTATTGTGCACTGTTTTACGTTAGCGAAAGAGTTTTCATTTTTACTATATTTTTATGATGTTGTTTCACTAGACAATCAATTTTACAACAAAATTCAAACCAGAAAATTGCTTTATAGAATGTGAATATTCAATTAAGATCCAATTTGTTGCTAAGCGTGAAAAGCGTTTCCATTGGCAGATTAAGCAACAAAACCATTCTAAAAACTGTTAACTTGGAATATTCTCAAGAAATGTTGTCTTCATCTCCGTTTACCGTAATTTCTGAATTTTGGCCATTTTGGGTTGAATAAAATTACCATATTCCGGAGTCCTTACAGCAAGTTAAGGCGTGATAATTTTATTTACTCAGAAAATTTACATGATTTCGCAGCTACTTAGAAGTTAGTAGTAATACTAACGTTATTTACCGTTATAAAAGTCAAACGATAATTGACTGGTACACTGTTATGCTAAGTTTACTGTTCCTTTCATGGAAGTCGATTTTGAACGGTTGGAAATGTTCATGTAATTAAACTTTCGTCACAGTTGAAGGCGGAGGAAATGAAATGTTGGAAATTCGGAAAATCAGAAGATGGGCAACAAAGTTTCTCGAATTGAATTAGGGTGACTCAACTTTTTGGGGGGTGTTGCAACTTCAAATTCAACTTGAATTGAATCAAGTAACCACAGCTTGCCGAATAGCAAGGATGCAGCACTATTGGCATTCAGTTGGAGGTGGTCGGTAATTGACTTTGCAACAACAATACAACGCTGTTATGTAATTTGCAAGCATTTTACACTTCAACTGGAATTACGAAACGCCCAACTTAATTTATTTCCTTTACAGACAAAATTGATGAAAAACATCATCTGAATGAATTCAAAGTCATGATTTATCTCAAATGCTCAAGCAACATAAAATCATTATATTCCGATGATATCCTTTCCACCCCAGCAACAAGTAAGCATAGGGAATGAAACGGAAAATTGTGTTTAACTTTTATTGTTTTTACTGTAAATAAATTCACACCAAGCAAAAGAATTATTTTGGTGAACTGCATCAGTTACGAAATTGCAGAACATAATCCTTACCTCTTACGTTCCACCTAAGTCCACCACAAGCAAGAGTTTCGACGTTGTCGGAGATGACGGCGACGTCGTCTCCTCTGTCGTCGTAATCATCATCGTTTGTCGCTGCTGTCTAGCCGTCTGCAATCGATCCGAAGGGCTGCTCTCTTTCTGTCCCTTCAGGCCCACACCTACGAAAATATATATTCCTGGCAAAAGGAAGGCACTTTTAAACACGTACCAGTAATAGTCGTCTACTGGTGCACCATGATAGAGTCCTTCAGGTAGGAGCAGCACGATAGAGATTCTGTTGTTGTGTGCTCAAGCTACTTTTAAATGCGTGTTGCACACTTCACCCAAAATATGCGTATTAAAAAATGATTATTCTCTTGAAGAATTTAACAACATCCTGGCAAAGGATAACCGCAGCCCGTTTACAGCAACGTACAGGAGAGACGACTGACGAGATTATAGTACCTGCATGAAAATGGACATTTAGCGGAAGTATGAAATAATGATGTTATATAATCCTGAATAGGAGCAAAATCATATCCTTAATCCAGGTCTTTGAGCAACGAGTACCTTTTCCAAAGGATGGAATTGAAACACATGGAACACCTTAATTATTCGTTACTTGTAATTCGACTTCACAGTACAACTGTTCATCGTCTTTCAAATTCACCAGAAGGCACATCCTGCAGACGAAAGACATCGGAATGATCCTTGCTGCAAGAAAAATCAATTTGACTTTTTAACTTTGGTTACATTTCGCCAGACGTTCGTGCAGGGTTTCAATTCTTGACCAACTCGGCACATGCCCATATGTGACTGCTGGAGTGCTGGCTTCGGCAGGACGAGGAGCATGTGGCGAACTGCTCAATAGGTAGTCCCACTACAGTTATGGCCCTTAAACTGGTGCCAAGATACATCTTATCTGCTCTATGCTGTCTGCATAGAAGTTTTAATTAAATTTCACTGTCGTTCCGTTGTCATTAGGAAACGCCGGCAGTGGTGCAAGGATGCGAGATGAGAAATCCTGTAAGAGCTCCTAATGGGGCTCCATGTAGTACTGTTTCGTTAAGCAGTCTTTATTAGCGCATAAAGATAAGATGAGATACACAAGAGGAACTTCAAAAAATTCTCATGGTATCTGGACAGATTCTAAATTCGCCTTTTCGGTACTTTTAATATTTGAATCAATTCAAAATGGCAGGACAATGCTGAGGTTGGACACTAAACTGTTGATAAGTGCTCCTTTTGGGGGCAACTGCTGAAGCTGTGTACCATAAAATTGACGAGACGAAATTGTACGCTTTCATTGTCTCTCAAATTAAATAGGGGAATTTGTGTTTTATAGTTTGGTCGAATCCTTTATTGAGTATGGTGATTATATTGTAAATGGTTCCACGTCCATATAACAAGGGAGGAATAAAAATATACACATACCTACATATAAATTCGAAATTTTGAAAAAAATATATCTCGGTCCTTATGGAATTTAGAGAGAAATTTTGTCAGCATAAATTATAGTACTCCATATGAAGTTTAATACGGTGACACCATACAATTCAGGGGCTATGAGTGGTGAGGGTGAAAATTCGAAATTTTTAAAACCACGTTTTGTGGGGTATCGTTGAAAAGCTCTTCATGAGTACTCTACATATCAAGAACTAGTTTCTCGATTTTGAAATAAATTACTCCAATAAATAAATCAAAAACACTTCGAAACCTACCTCAGCTTGTAGGCCTGTCGAAAGGAATTTTTTAATGTTAATTTTGTTTACTTTGAAGTAAAAATATCCACATTAGTCAGTTGTCCTTGCACAATTTCAGACAAACCTCGACATCAACAGGCTTTCCCCTGAATCCTTTACAAATATAGACATTGAATGATAAATCCATTCCTTGTAGTTGAACTGAAAAATTAATTGATTTCTTTGAAGGTAATAATGAAACCCAACCGAACGGACATATTTATCTCTCGATAGATATTTACGTTTCGAATCCCTTCGACCCTTTACTCACGAGAATAAAACTCCGAAATGTCCGACATGAAAATGTAGCCCGACTCAGTGGATGGGATTGAATGAGTCCTGATCAATTTAAAATTTAATCCGAAACCTAATTGGGTTCACACTAAGACTTCAGCGAATCCTTTGTACCCCCACTTGTTGTTGTTGATAACGAGGGATGAGCAAATTGAACTTAAATTGCACAGAAATTCAAAACCATGCAATAAAATACCGCAACTCCACTCAATCTGTAATTGCTTTTTTATTGAATTTGCGTAGGTACCCAATCGATTTAGTCATCAACTAAAAAGACAAAACTGTAATCTAGTGACGAGAAGTTGACATAATTTTTGAAGGATAATGAATGGGGAAATGAATGAAAACAAATATTTGTATATTTAATTTATGTCCCAATTTATTTACTCAGCATTTTCTTTTGTGTCTTCCACATAGTCATGTCGTTTCACTCGTTACGTTCGCTTCATTACTGATCAATGATCGATCATCTCTAGTTCTTGAATTGCATTTCATTTTTGTCGCATTCTATCAAACTTGCCTGCTACTCGTACTTTCCCTGGCTATCAACTTTCGCTCATTCAATATAATCTCTTTTACTGTATCGAAAAATCTATTTAAATTAAATTAACAACAATATTTCCCTTTTATCTTTAAAAAAATTTCTCTAAATTTGTGAGTGTATGTGTGTTTGTTCGTCCTCATCCACTAATTCGCTTATATATTTGTTTTTTTCCATATACTTATTTATGTTAAGTTTGATTTTACTTTACTCGCATTTATTCAATAATAATTTTTTTACATGCTTTTGTTTTCTTAAAAAAGTTCAATTGTTTTGTTTTTACATATCTACTCTTATTAATACTTTTGCGCAGCACTTGCTTCAGCGTTTTCAGTCCAGCTCCTTTCGACCGTTGTCTGAGCAACTCTGCTTCACTCGAATCCACTGCGGACTGCATCGGAATTACTATAATCAGTCGACGGTATTTTGTTTTTGAATTTTTGGTTGAGTTTAAAACAATATTTTTGTGTCTTTTGTTTTCTTTTTTGGTTTTTTTTTCGTTATTTAATTTTTGATTCATAATTATTATTTGTTTTTCGTTTTTTTAATCATATTATTTTCGTTTACCTATGAAATCTGAATTCACAATTTGTAGTGCTTAATACGAGAATTATTTTTGAAGATAATGTTCTAAATGAGCTAATTTTTTTATCCAACCAAAAAGGGTCTAAAAACAACGTAAAATTTTAAATTGGTTTTTTTTTCTTACAAATTTATTCCCAATGATAATAAACTAAAGTACAACAAGTAGGTGAGCCGAGATATTAACGTAGTACACCCATTTTCATTTTAAATATTCAATATAAACATTTAATGTTGCTATTTCGGATATACATAAATTACATGTATAATAGATATAATCATCTCAATTTGTTTAAAATCCCAGTTATTTTATTGTGTAAAAAATTAACATTTTAAATAATTTACTTAGTTGTTCTTCAGGCTCCGAACTTTTTCGATCCACCTAATTTAATTTAAATAAATGTCTCTATTCATTTATATATATATACTCCCTTTTTCTCTTATTTTATTTATTTATTTATTAAATTTCATTTAAATTTCATGCCATCGGATGCATCTCGAACTGTCTTTAATCATTTAATATATATCATGTTTTCTTCTTCTATTGTTAATCGGCTGAAATCGGTTACTTTTGTTTTTATTTTTCATTTTTTTTTTTTTTTTTATTGTATAGTTTTGGAACACGATAAGCAAGATATGGTGCAAATGAGTGGTTTTTTAAACTATTTTTAATGTTTTTTTTATTTTTATTTTTTATGCATTGTAGTTGGTTGATTTCAAGAATTTACATACATTGAAGTTTCTGAGGAATGTTTCAAGGATCGAATTTTCACAAGGAAATTGGTTGGCAATAAAAATGTGTTCAGATTAAATTAAAAACGTGTTTATAAATTTGTAATTTGTTATTCGAATATAATAACAAATGTCATTGTTCAAAAATCGTGAATCATTAATTTCGATAGAGGAAGAAATTTATCAACTACAAATTTATTTATAAAAAAATACAAGGAATGAGAATAATTGTAATATGTTTGTAATGTAACGTCTTATCTCTGTCAAAATAACATAAATCGTGTCAGTTTTCCGCATCGGCATTGTGGAGTGTTTTGGCTCCATTTTTCTTTCATTGAACCCAGTTCATACGTTAAATTGTTGCTTGCCAAATTGTTTACGGCCAAAGTTACTCACCACTGCTACATTTTCATACGAAATAAATAAATACTATACGGGAAGTAAGGAATTTTTAACAACTGGTACAAAATATCGTTGTCCTACTCATTTAATATCCTCGATTTAATGATCTACCACACTGGGGCCGATTTCCCAATGGCGACCCATGAATTACTTCATCATCATCATCATCATCATCAATTTGTACATTTAACTAAAAGCATTTTCTAACTATGACCAGTTCTAGTTTAAACAAAAAAAAAGATGACCTTTTTCAATTTCAATAAATTTTATAAACCCTCACCAATTAAGAAACGTAAAAACCACACCAAAACACAGAAGACAATATCTTGTTCCTAATCCTTAACATCAAACGATTTCAGCTATATACAAAGCGCATTACGAATTTATTTAGATTGCTGAATGTTGATTCTGTATTATCACTGTTCAAAAAAATTAGTTCTACTTGTTCTATGCCAAAAACATTATTGACAATTGTAAAAATCTGATAAATCAATCGAAATTTTATTGAATTTTTCGGTTTTTGACCCTGACGTGAATCAAGTCCGGTGAATCAGGCTCGGTCAACGTTGAATTGCATTATGAAATATTCTGTTGAAAGTTTTGGACAAAGAAATAAAGAACCACTTGGAAAATAAGTCGATCCTTAAAACAGTTACAAATAGATAGTTTACATTAATAGGACCATTACTTGTTTTATTTATGAATTATTGTAAAAATAATATAATTAAACTGATAAAAGTGAGCTGATGATACATGAAATTTGTCTTTATGATTTACATAAACATTGATCATCTTAACAAAAAATTTGTTTATATCATTTCAGCTAAATATCACTACATTTGTATGTTGTCAAACATGATCACGTTGTTGTAATTGTTGATTGTTATTACTGGCACCATCAGTTGGCATTGTTGAATTGGATGATGAAATATTCACAGTGATTGGTGTACGGGATCGAACACTTGTTGCTTGAGTATAACAGCAATCCGTCGTTGATGGTGACGATAATGAGCACATCGATGATGAAGAAGAAGATGAAGATAATGAAGCTGAACTGCTTCCAACAACTTGAAGTGCTGCTGTTGATGATGAATATAAACTATGATTTGTACTACCAACTAACTGGTTCTGATGGAAATGATGATTGATGCTGCTAGCGCCAGATGTTGTTACAGTGTGATTTGATGGTATTGTAACACCAACAGGTGATATTGTGCAGCCTGTCGATGCTATTGTTGGTGATATCCCTGATAATGTTGATAATGATGGTCCTATACTCGTTCCTAAATTACAATTAGTTGTAGTTAAAGCTGATGCCGTAGAAATTGGAAGTGCAGGCGACGAACAGAGGGAAGATGATGATGAGGAGCTGGATGCTGTCGTTGTGGACGATGATGACACCGATGACGGTGATTTTGGACTACTCTTTCTAGAGAAAAATTTTGTAATTACATTCGGTTTTGATTTTTGCTGTTGCGGATGGTGGTGCTGCTGTTGTGGATGATGATGTTCTTTAGAATGATGACTAATATTATTAGGTCCTAAATTGCACGAAGTTGCTGCCGAGGCTACTGACGACGAAAACGACGATGAAGAAAATAAATTATATGATTGTTCTGGAACGTCTAAAACAGTTTTGTTTGGAGGTGGCTTAATGTAGGTTCGGGTGATCTCTGCTTGCTGGAAATCAATGAATATTATTAAATAAATTATCATTAAATTGCATTATTAGGACACTCACCTGGTATCGGGTCCTTATTTGTAAATCTCTATCTTGCCCCCATTCACTATCTGGCAATGGAACATGATGCGGACACCGAACAACTCCTGTATGGCCGCCTACACAACTATCAATTCCCCGATTATTACCACAGCCACCCCGATGATAATGACTACTCCTAACTTGTCTATCACTAAGTATAGTTGGATCTCGTACTAAAATATCACGAGCCTGGATTGCGTCGACACGCATTCTTCGACTAATATGACCTCTGCAAATGTGGACAACTAATTATCTACCAGAGTTTCGAGACTTGGTCTGTTGATTGGTAATTACCTGTCGTCTGGCGGCGAACTAAGAGATGTGCGGGCCGGAACGCCGAGCCGCTCCATTCCCGCGCAGCCGGCAGACTGTACCGATAGCATCTGTAACGAAAAGAGAATGCAGTTTTAGTATTGCAACACAATGCACCTTCAAATTTTACTGATTCATTGGACTTTTGTGAGCGGACAAATACTAACATTGGTTAAAGCTTTTCTACCAAAGACTGTTAACAGCTGAACGAACGTCTCGTCAAACTGTCGACACTTTTTATCACTATTCTTGTTTGCGCGTGGCACACGAAAGTTTTTTTTTTACAGATTCTAGTTGAATATCCGACGATGATGGTTATGATGATGTTGTAGATATAGATGATGATGATTCGTTTAGCGAAAAGTTTTAATATTGAGCAAGTCACGTATGAGTTTTGGCTGCTTGTGAATTAAGCCACTTGAGAATCCGATAACGACTGAACTCGAAAGCGTCTGGCTTTTTTCAGTTTAGTCCACTTTCGCACGCATCAAGGGCATAAGCCAGACGATAAAGCACCATAAGCGGAAGCAGAAATCGATAGCCAGACAATGTCTGCTCAGCGAATATCGCGGATAGACCGAACCAAATCAGATTGACGAGAAAGCGGTCCGATAAGTTTTCCAAGAAGTAAATGCTGGAGCCGTGTTCACCATCGTCGAAGTCATCGTCGTCGCCGTACTTGGACTGCGCTGTTCGATCGCTAGTAAGCTAAGCTCTCTGCCGCCACCGATAATTACGGCTCGTGTGAGTGACCAAAGCTAGTGATAACGGCCGCTGTCTGCACTGCATTACCCCGCACTGCTGTATGGCTTTGGATTTTAATTAGGTCTTTTAATTAGTGGGATTCCCCTCGTCATGCTGCGCTCGCCTTGGTGTCGCGCAATCACACCTTGGCCTGAGCTTCAGCTGAAGGAAGTGAGTGGACATCAAAATGCGGACCTGCTGGGAATTTACGAAATCCCCGATACCAGCAAAAAGTACTCCGGTTTCAAGAGGTTTGGAAAACGGTTTTTGTTTTTTCAGAATGGGTGGAAAACGATTCTCACGACCGCACCTCGGAGTTATGAGTCATTACAATGGAAGTTTAATAGCGAACTTTGATCAGTTACTTAACGCAGAAAAAAAGGCGCGACAACATCATTAAACCCATGGAAAATTATAAAAACAAAATTACAGCAGGAAGATAACAATATTTACGAAGTGCTAATTATATAAACTTTGGAAAAGAATACATATAATCAATTGCAAGAACGATCACCAATTTTGTGTTTTTATAATCCTATTATTTCCATTTACATTAATATGTTTGGCACAATCAGTCGTAAAGAAACTAATTTAGAAGCAATTACTGCGGTAGCAATTGGCATATGAATAAGACGAACAGAGAAAAAAGCCATTGTCCAACCATAATTAAATTAAAATTTCCTCCACTTTGTTGACCTAAAATAAAAACCCGTCATTACATGAAGCGGTTTTGGAACGTGTCTGGATTGCTGAATAGATTCAGCAGTCTGAATGGATTCAGCAGTTATTGTTTGAGAATGATCCATTCAAATCGTTAGAATTTATTACAACTATTTTTAGTAATGTTTTTCGTCGTGTGTCGTTAGTGTTTGAGTCAGTCGTATTAAATGCTGTGCAAAGTCACAAGAAGGGTTAATTTAAAGTGAGTTCGTCACACAAAACGGCCACTACAGACCAATAAATGATATCAATGATCATTTTGAAAAACATTCACAATTGTATTGAAACTGTAAAAATATGATAAATACTCAATACAAGTGAATTGTCCGGCTCCAATGACCGTAAAATTGTGACAAACTGACAAGGGAGTTTCAGCGGTATTTTCCGTGCTCCCCTCCGAATTTCAAAGTAATTTATTAATGATGGTTGGTAATACAATAAAAGTAACCATAAACATGCCAACATTGAGTCTTTGCGTAGACGATATTATATTCAAATTGGTCTTTTGTGCTTCCAGCCAAAGTTATTGTGGCCATTTGAGACGAGGTTGCGAGCCCCGTTTTGATCTTCAACAGTGGAACATCCAGGATATGATGGAGGCCAGAAACCGCATTGCGAATAAAATGTTCACTGAATTGCGAAGTATATTTACCATGAGGTATTCAGACTTTATTGCTCCATTCATAATCCACTTCCCTCCCCCTCTCGAACGAAACAACTTCGTTTACACTTTTCAACTTATTGTTTTTTGTTTACTGTGTTTCATTCTTTCCAGGTTGAGTTTTGAATACTAATCAATTGATAAATTTTAATAATTTTGCAAGTAAACATTTGCACCTGCACTTTCTGGATGAAAAAAAAAAAAAAAAACTCGAATGGAATTCTCCCAAATCCAAAAATAGTAGCAACTCTGGCAATTTGGAGTTTCCTTGATCATCCAATATGAATAATAAGTTTTATAGAACCGCTATACAATATATAATATACAATACACATGTATATACACATACATATTTTTTTTAAATTATAAAAAGATTGGCGTCTTATTTATTTTTTTTTAAATCATCATCCAAGAATTGTCATTAACTAATTAATTCGTTCAATAAGAATTTTTCATGACAAACATTTTACAAAAATATTGAAGTTGAAATGTCCCTCAAATTCCTTCAATTTGTTCGGGGCCAATTGAATAATTTTTTCCAATGTCCTTGACCACATTGTCGCGCTGTGTTCTGTTTAAAATAGATTATTCATAATTCATTTTTTACATAATCCAGTCGCCACATCCTTCAGAATTAATTGATTTTGACCGACAGTCTGCACTTTAAACAAGGCCAGTGGAGAGCACAGCACAAGGTCCTTAATGTAGTCAATATAAAAGAAACCGCACGAACGCATTAATCCAAGGAAACCCTTTTTAGTGGACCCTGCGAAATTAATAACTCTCCATTTTGCCATTTGGCGCGCCAGAGACTCCTAAGAAATTAAGAGGAGCGCTCTTGGGTCATTAAGGCTCCATCCACTTGTGGCCCCTCGGCTGCTACCGCTTTCATAATTGACGAGCCCCAGAAAGAAAATGGTTTCGAATAAATGTGCCCGGAGTCTTCCTCTTGACAGTTTCTCTGTTTGCGACACTGACAAATCTACTGCAATGGCAGCGGCAGCACGCAGCGAGGAACGCTTGAGCCGCCGCGTGATGGGGTCGAAGTACTTTAACCTGATTTAGTTGGAGTCGGCCGGCGGGCGCCCAGACCCCGTTCAAGAGTGCCGGGTTCGTCGACCCCGGAGGTATTAATTCCTCATAGATATGTCAGTCGGCGGCATCCCCCAAACGTTCTCTTCCAGTGCAGCGCTGGTGGAGCACCCAGTCTATCATATCGAAAGCAGGAGAGTGCGGCAAATATTTACCTTCTTCGGGATTGTTCGAGGAGAGCTCCTTGCGCGGAACAATGTCGATGCCGCTTGCCGCTATCCAGGAGGAGAATCTAGAGTCTAGACAGTCGGGTAATCAAAGTGTGATTGCTCGAGAAGATGGCAGCACATACCTGAACCCCCGCCGGAAGAGGTCTCATTGCACTGGGGGTCGACTCGGGCTTCCGGTCTTCCAGGAATGCTGGCCCTGTTCGGTGAATTTGACACCGGTCTCACCAACAAAAGTGGCTCCTCGAAAGATTTCACGGATTCTCCTCCGCCAAATGCAATTGAGGTGCGCGCTTCGTGGCGGCCGTACGTAACTCGTATATCACTTACCCCCTTCAATTCGTGAGCCATCACGTTCCGATACTGTGGCACAGTGGCAGACAGGATGTAGATTAGATTACGCGCTCGATGGATCGATTTTACGAAAATTATTGCCTGCCGATGCTGATAAATTTCGCTAATGTCAGCGTTTCGTGGAACTTTGACCTGAATTGGTCTCTGGCGAAGATAAATTAAGCGGTTTGGCACGGATGACTGCTCAGCCCACAATTCTGATATGCATTCCCTGTTCGGCAACCCCACATGCAAACCCCCAAACCACGTGACCGAGTCTCTAGGGAAAATTATAGACAACCAGAAACACTTCTAATCGCACCAATGACTTCATTTTATTATTTTATAAAATGAACGGAATTTGTATTGAAATCGAAATCGATTAGATTTTGAAATGTTTAGCTTTATCGTTCAAAGAGTGGTTTTTATCCTGGTAGTGGTGATGCACATGTACGGTATCCTTCCTTGTGTTGCACACTGTATGCACTTCCATTCTTATGATGTAATGTAGTTTTATTTTTCTTCTGAAAAAGGTTTGTGAGGAGAAGATTGCATTTTGAGTTTGTTCCTTCATAAGGAAGTTCGTCCTTTGTCGAAAAAGAAAGTGTTGTGGAGCCGCTGCAACTTCAATTTGAGGCCACAACAATATCAGAATGTTTAAGCTGTTGCAGGGCTGCAGTTTTTCATTAGTTGCACATAGATACAATGCGGATATGTTCCCTGCACTAATGCTGTCTGATTTAGGGATGTGCGGGGTCAATGGAGGATGATTCAACTCCTTGCAGTTTCTGCTGCCAAGGATTTGCTGCTGAACTTCTTTAACATCCACAAGCATATGAGTGTTGACAAGCAAGGAAAAACGCATTCATCATGCAGTGAATAATTCATTTAAAAAAAAAAACTGAAAAAAAGAAATGAAAAAAGTCTTAAAGGTTGTGAAATAGGAGCAAAAAGCGTCCACATTCGCCCTTTTGTGCGTGCACCAAACGCATATCAAACGCATTTTCGCTCTCCTTAGCTTACTGCATTGGGGGCTTTGTGTGATTACATAGCTGCAGTAAATGGCGAGTTGAAGGAGGGTAGGAATATGAGATCTGCAAATAGCAACGTCTTTTTTGTTTGTGCCATATCCTCTTCAGATGAAAGTGCATGTACTCTGGTGGTGCTGCTGCAACTGCTGCCACTGCTGATACTTCTGCTGCACGCAACGCACCATATATCCTTCTTGGCATTTTATTATTCATCGTCGCCTTCAATAATAATGAAACCCAAGGGGAGCTCTACATACGTGAATATGTTTGCATTTATGTAAGTCGATTCGTAATCATCCAAGTGTACGCCTGCACTCTGGATAAAAAGCGACGGGCTACCCCCTTTTTTCTTGTTTTTTTTTCAATTTTTTTTTTTTTTTATTTAAAGTCGTTTAGTGTGCCCCTTGCCGAGCGTAGCCGAGCACGAATATAACCTCTAAATGACATTCAATAAGTGCTGCACTCTCCGGAGGACTGACTAGCAACTAGATCCGGGACCCTTTGAAGTCTTGGCACAATCTTTCTGCTTTTTAATCAAAAAAATTCCTGAATGCAGTTAGCAGCGACTGGGAAGCTCTTTTAATCAAAAGTGTCGAACTGTAAGGTTAACTAGTGCCGTGACGCTCCAGTTCCGCAGGGAGTGGAGTCCTTTGTGGCCGGGGGCGAAACGAGGACTGTTGATGTTTGAAAGGACTCGTAGTGAATTTAAAGTTTAGGCAATTACCGAGATCAATATGCCATTCGCGGTTGAGTCTGTGTGGGGATGGAATGATAAGGGCTTATTTTCGAGCGGGCTTTCATAGTATACCATTTCATCGACATCCTCATCACCGGCCGAGACATCCCCAGGAAAGGAAATAGTGGTATTCAGAGTGTGATAAAAGTTAATTCCCATTCCATGCCATTCTCCTCCTGACCGCAATGACTCGTGGGGCGCTGCGAACGGGTGGAAATACTCTGCTCAGGACAAGGAATTCCTTGACAAGCTTTCTGTATTGCGCAATTCACTGGGATGAGTGTCAGAGCTTTTTTCACCTACTAACACATTTGCGAACAGAAATCTCATCATCATGGGGAGAGGCTTGGGGTTGGGCTGCCTCTTACTAAAAAATGTTGGAATGGGAAAATGCCAGCATGTATTGATGTCTTCACCAGCATCAAGTGCTATTATATTTGTGTACTGTAAATAAGGACCGGAAGACACAAGATACAGGGTGGCGAGCATCCCTCGCTTCTTTTATTCCGCTTATCTTGCTGACGTATGTTTGACCTAGTCTGCTTTCATGTAGCCACTTACAACCCAGTTCGGAAACTGTTACTTCCTTGCAGCCATTAAGGACGCTGACATGTCCTGGTCTTTCTACCACTGCATGTACACTGTACAGCATGCAAAGTAGTTTCAAAATTTTTCTGCTTTGCTTGTGCAGTAGTGGATACCTCACACCATTATCCATCGTCCTAGATCCACCATCCACTTGAGGCCGTTATATCCATTCACCCGACAAGGGAAATGAGTTTCCAATTCAATGACTTTCTTTGCCATTTTAAATTAGTAAAAAGGAGGAATGTTACACCAATCTACTCGAATGAATTTCCTGTGCCAACAACAGCCCCCTCGTTGTCATTCTGCTCCTTAATCCACAAATAGTTGACTTCAATAGTATAATCCGGGCATTTTTGTTGCTAGCAATTCTAAAGTTTTTGCAACTATTTTTTTTCTGGTCCCATGATACGCAACAGGCACAATTTCTCGAGGAAATTTTTATCATGGCCAGCCAGAAAATCCTTTTTTGGGTTATTTCTCATGGTGCTGTTTTACGATTATTGCACATGAAGAAACAAATAAAACTGTGGCACTTGTTGAGAAGTCATTGGTGAGTGCTAGACTGTGACCAATTTGATCTCCATCTTCTTCACGAAAATAGTACAACAAATGAAAATGAATTTCTTTGACTGCCGAAGAAAAATTTCTTAGATGTCCATCGTCTTCAGTAAACATGTGTTTTTTATAATGCTTCTGTCATGCAAAATATGAAAAATTAGATTGTTGTGCTTGTTTCAGCAAACTGACGGACAGTTTGATGAAGTAAACTGTTCCATATGATCGTGTACTTCTTTTTTTCTATCTAAAACAAAATTTTGTACTTGAAAATTGTCATTCGCCTCTAATTAAGAGTCCAGTTATCTTGACATCAAACACTCGTTTGAGACAAAAACGGCAATATTAAATTTCTTGACCTTTGGACGTGACCATCAATTTCGATGTTTGGCATTTAACGGTCTACTATCGATTGAACCCACAAATTTGGGGTTTAATCTCAATTTCAGTATTTATTTTATGGCAGCTTTTTGAGTGCAAATAGATTGATTATAACAATCCACTGGCGAATCGTTTGGTTAGTTCTCAAGGAGTGCCAAAAGGTTCATTATAATTGAAATCATTTACAAACAAAACAAAATATAAAACCACACCTTTAGAAATTTTCATTTGTCTTTCAAAATACATAATTTCCAAATTCTAGTCATACAACCACCACAAAAAAAATACCAAATTGCATTTGCTAAAAATAGCAACAGAAAATGGTTGAAAGCGGATTCGAATTCCCTCAACAATTCCATATTGACCTAATTTTTCTGTGATATCGCAAAAGTCGCGAAAATTGAGACCGATTGGTCGGCACGACAAATTCGCGACAGTCGAATTGCATTCGAAGAGTCCATTTACCGAAATTGAGCAGAGCGCGGAAACACGTTTTTGACAACGCCATCGAACAGAAAAAAATTGCCGCCGCGAGAATTTTTTGTTTTGTTTTTTGTTAGTCTTAAATCATAGATTTTTTTCTTCCTAATTTTTTTTTATTTTTTGTGTTTTGTTTCAACTTTTAAAATTGGCAAATTTGGATGTGGCCAGAGTCCCGCGCATTGTTGTCTTAATGGTCTCTGACTTTTAAGCTGGCCGCGCAGGCCGCGGATCTCCTGCGCGGCTTGACATTGACCCCGCCAAACTGAAGGCGAATTAATCATGGCTACACGTGCCAAAATGGCAATCGACGGCGGGCGCAGCCGGCACTCGGTGTAAATATTTGAGCTGTGCACAAAATTTTGCGTGCAAATTCTCAATCTATTCGGGGTTACAACCTAATCAAAACGTTTAATTTTAGGTCGGGATGGGGTGACGCGGTGCGCCATTGGTTCGGCCGATTACGGACAGTGTGGGGCGGGCCTTAGTCTTAGCAAGAGAATGCAATTAATTTGGCGAAAATTCCTGGCTGCCATGTGTTTTTTGGGGGAGCTTCCATGTCATGCCACTTTTTACTGCAACATAGTTTTTTTCATTTGGTTCTTTTTTTTTTTAATTATATATCACATGTGAACAGTGCAGATTTCATATTTGCTTGGCGTCAGGAGTGAAGAGATAAGAATATAGACGGCAGTGCTAAATTGATTGGAAGGGGATGAAAAGTATCTGTTTACGTGACAAATGGAAATACCGGCAAAAGAAAGACAGAAACCTACAAATTAGGATGAAAATAGTGCGTGCATATGAAAAGGGTGAATTGATTCCAATCCCCAAAAACAACATTAACAGGGTTCAGAGCGTGTAATCGAATTATAGCGAAATGTTTCAAGTTCGTTTCATGCTTTGTTTTGGTGAAAAGAAAAAAAACATTTTCCAGATCAAGGTGTTGAGGGCAATTGTTGATTAGATATAATTAATCAGCGGGATAATTCCATTCAGGTAGCTCACCCCGACGAAGTGAGATTTCTCGGTTGCGTGGAATAACAAAATAACCCTGAGACAATTAAACAAATACACGATAAAAAAATGTGATTTTTATTTGTTTGTAAAACAAACAAATTTTCGTGTGATTCTTAATTATGTCACGACATTTTATATGATTTTCTGCTTTCTTCGCAAATTTCGTATCAAGCAAGGATTGCAAAGACTGAACATTTTCTACTCCTGAAACGCTCAGGATTTATTACGAAACGAACTCAGTGACGTAACAGGGCATTTTTCGCTGACGCATACGTATCCAGAATCCAGAGACTTCAGTTGATGAAACCACCGAGGGGGGTTCAGATGAAAACCGAAGAAGAAATTCCCTGGAAAGGGAAGTGAAACGTAATGACAAAAGGTTACGCACTTTCAAGAGTAAATCTTGAGATGGAATAGACTTTAAGTTCGACGTGAAATATCATTGTTGAAGGGAAAAGAAACACAACCCATGCATGCGCCGAAGGGTGTTAGGGCGGCATTTCCTTATTCAAGTGTTGGTGTGCAATTTTCCTTTCGGTTCTGGCAAAAATTCTATGAACTTACCAGGGTTAAGCACGATTCAGGAACAAAGTATTCTACTCATATATGAGCGATTGGAACACACAGGATTGTCCTGGCATTCTCAGTGTTCGGGATGGAAAAAAAAAACGAATGGTGACTCAGGACAGGGTGGTGTGATGCAAGAACACTTTTATGGCGAGGCTTGTTCGACTATACATTTATAAATTTACACGCAAGGAGGGTATTTTGTTCCAAAGGGAAAGTTCTCAAGTCCTTGTCTGAATATGGCACTTTAGGTTATTTATAGTATATAAGAACTGGGTCCCAGAAACAATTGAGCTTAATTTCCGGCACCCACAACTGTCAGGAAGGTTTTCAATTGCTGACCTATTTTTCTTCAACTTTTTACGGTTGACCCAAATTTTTGGGGATGGAATAGTAAAAAAATTATCAATATTCGTACATAATTTATGAGAGTTACCAAAAATATTCCAATTTAAAAAACGATTTTTGGTACAAAATTGCCTAATTTTTTTTTTTTTTTAAATTAATTTTGTTAAGTAACTATTGATAATATCATATCGAAATTTCATCAACTCTTGTTGTTGTTTAAATGAATACTTACGGGTACAGGGTGTTCCGGCTCCGCGTTTAAAGGTGTACGATCTTCTGGCAGGAGTGGTATTGGTAATGCCAGAGCCCCTACGGCTCGCCGTGTTGCTCTCAAGCAACGTAACACTACGACCAAAGTAATTGTAACTGCTCCGGTGAGCGATATAGCAGCAGCTAATAGTAGGCTTCCTGAAAATAAACAACAAACAATCATTAAAAAAAGTATTCAAATAAAATAAATTTAAAATATGTAATTCAGGTCAATGAAAGACAGAAATACCGGAAAAAGGTTTCAATTTAGAATATTTCAAAATTACTTCCATTATATGCTGCAGTTCAATACCATGAAATTAGTGCACTTATTATGCATTCAAACGTATTCACTGAAATTACTTGCATTCAATTCATTGAGCATCTAGGACTATGAAAAAACACGGCTGGTTCCACGCGGATGTGCTTGACGCTGAGTGTGCGTCATGGCGGCGGCCGCCTTCACCTGAATGATCTAAAACAATTTATCTATGCCGAAAGACTATCATTTACGCACCAGAAAGAATTAGAAATGGTTCTTATTATAGCAACATTTCCTCCCACACATTATGTTGTGTATTTCTCCAGTTGTTTTTGTTGGTTTTTTTTTCAAACAATTTTTGAAATAGCTTCACATGCGTTTTATAATATGTAGTCACAAGAAAAGGTGTCATCTATTAAAATTCCAACATAGAAAGACCTTGAAGACATTCCACAAATCTTGCTGTCGCACTCAAAGAAAGAAAACATTGAGTCAACAATTCGCTGGCAACCGCTGTTGGTACTTCTGAATTATTGCGGCAATCTGAATATTTTTGCAGAGTCCCTCACCTTCCTCCCCCCCATTCAATAAAGTGGGTTCTATGGTAGCATTCAGAGGAGTATCTTCGTGTCCAGTCAAGGCTGATTATATAAATCATGGATTCCGCTGGATGTTTGAATGCGCGTTTACACGTTGAGAGAGTTCATTGTCACCCGGCGGTAGCAGATTTATCATGACTGAATCAAAAGTGCGGATAACGCGATTGCAATCCCGACAGTGTTACAACAACAGTCCAGATGCGCTGTGGCGATGGCGTCTTCTGCCGTACTTAATTCAGCACTGATTTGACTTAATCAAGACTCGGATCCGAGCTGGACGCGATCTTTTAGTGGTCACGTTCATGGTGAATATTTTATTTATAAAGCGTGGAATATAACATCCTTTTTTTTTATACATACATAATTACATACTTATATATTTATTTTGTTTTAGTTAATCGAAAAAGGCCTGCGCATTTGTAATAATCTTTTGCAACACGGCAATGTTTCGTGCTCACATGCAATTCACCGGACGAGAGCGTTAATTAGGAGCAACTACTCGACAATTACACGCCACGAAATTTTGTGTCGTCATGTTGAAAATTATATTAAAAAAAAAACAAAAACAAAAAAAACCTGAGGGAAATGAACACTGCAAGGCGACCCATGAGTGGTGGGCATTTCAACAGTTTCTGGACATACACCGATGATGTGTAGTTTTCATGCTCAACAGAACATTTAATGTCCACCCCAATCTATCTCAGATTCTAATTAAAGCCATGGATTAGAACATGTCGTTTGACATCTGTCTCTCGGATGTGGAAATGGGTGAACGTGTGTCAAATTCAGTTTTGGGTATAGTGACACATTTTATTAGCAAGAGGGGTTGACAAATCTCTGCACTTGCGTATCGTAAAGTTCGTTTCGTGATGACAACATTCATGGCCGGATCCTCCCTTGGGCGACTTCAAAACATTCAAAACATATGGCGGTTGGCGAACTAGCATAAAACAAACTCTTGAAGGTTTTTCTTGTTTTTAATTATGTCCCATCGTAATTTATCTCTGTCGAGAATGGTTGACCGCGCTTCGAATTATAAATTCCTTTGGAATTTACTTCTTTTTTTTTGTGCACGCACGCACAAAAAATGTTCGTCTGTTGAAACAAAACGAAAATAGTTTAGTAGCACATTAAAAAAATTACATTATTTAATTTTATGTACAGTGAAGAAAATGAATCATCAACCCTTTTAGATAATGTACCTTGAACTTTCTCTGCAGAAACATGGTGATATGAACAAACACTTTTCAATCAGTAACTAAACTTTACCAAAACCGTTCTTCAATTACATCGTTGATGGGGATTGTCAAACATGAGGAAGACAATTTATTGGAGCAATTGTGAATGTTGTGAAAAAGAGGTTTGCTTCCGATGATCAAAACGTCATTCAGTGAATGTTGGAAAATTTTGCAATTATGTATGTTTTCTTATTGGTTTATAAAAAATTAAGGATTTTGTCGCAATTCCAGTAACTAGTTCCAGTCCTTGGCATTGACCAGAGTCGCTGAACTGTTCGTGCCAATTTGACCTGGTACATATTGTGAATGATCAAACCTTGTGAGATCAAATGAGATATAACACCCCAACATACATCATTTCGTGTTTGTGTTAGTATTCGTGATTGAAACTACCCTTGATCATTTAATGTATCCGTAAAGTGGTTTTTTAGTGATAATGCTGGAATAGTGTCAACAACCAGCACCGAATCTGTATTGTGATCCCGTGCATTCCATTTGTGTAATGCACCGAACAGCAATTTTCAACCACTTATTCACTTGTGATGACGCCTTTATTGTTTTGAGTGGGTGGTTATAGTCCTCTCTTCTCCCGACTCATCAACTTTGGTTGTTGTTTATTTGTATGATGGCTCATTAAGTGATGGCCCCAAGTCCAGAGGGTGATCGTGCTTGCGACCAGCTGATGATTGTTGCTTCATCGGTGTCAAACTTGACGAAAGAACTTTGTTGTTGCTGGCTTGCTGCTAAGATGGTGCTGCTGTTGTTATTTTCTTTCTTTTTTTGGTGTGTGTGTGTGAGATATTCAATTTAGATTCGATTTTTTTTTTTTTTGATTAGTTTTCATTCACGCGAACTGATTAACCCGTTGGGGTCAGCAGGACACTTTCAAATAATTAGAACGGATATTGTTGATTGTTCAAAAACTGCAGTAAATTTCCATTAATCGATTGAAATGCTCATAGTAATTGATTGACTTCAGAAGAATTAGAACGGATGTTTAGCTGACTGTTTTCAAAATAATTTATTTATATCCGAAGTACGGAAATTGTTTAAACTGATTCGATTATTTATTGTTAATTGTTTGATATTTTAAGCGGAAAACCACGCGGTTGAAGTAAACTACAGCGAAAAATTGGGGAAAACTATTTCGACTTGTGCAGCGAATGAAAACGAACAGTGAAATAGTTTTGATTCAATTTCGTCCAAAAATAAAAAAAAAAAAAAAAATGTCCGACAACAGCAGTTTTCATTTCGCAATGTTGGCTGTAGTGTACGTTGGTGTGTGTTTGCTCTCCAATTACTGAGGTCTGAGAATCAAAATCGGATTTTGGACTCCTCGCAAGTGCATATCCCTGAAAGCTGAATGCAATGCAACATCGCCCACCAGAAGACCATTCATTTGGTCGAAGGAAATGGACTAGGTCAGGAACGGAGCGATCTTGAGGTGGGGTTTTGCTTCCCAAACAAAATATCGTGAGACCCGGAGAACGTGACTCGCGCATTGGTTGTGGCGTAGCCTAAACATTTGAAAAATGACCCGCAATCCCGCAGTGGTATTAGGTCAGCAGCGACTGGAACAGCATACAGTGACCAGTGCATGGCTGCAGTTCCGGTAGATTTTCGACGCCGAAACCGACGACCAGACGTCGCAATTAACATTGCACAGCAGCGACCTGAATTCGGGCTCCGTCCTCGCCGAGGAGGCGGCTTCAATACGCACCTTTTTTGCTATGGCGGACAGCGAATGTTGCTCACATAATCATCCTCGGACGCAGAATATTGCATCGAATTTGCAACGGTGCATGCATGCACAAAATGGCATCGACATTGATTCGAAATGAAATTATGCAACACAACCGTCTGACCTGAGCCGTCCGCGCTGAGACGTGGCCGCTGTTGGCCTCCAGTGATTGCTTCAATCAGCGAGCTTCCATCAGATAAATTAGTTCCATGCCAGGGAGTTACTTTGTCGCAACTAGCTGCCGTGCAGTGGTGCGACATTGTTGCACTTTGTTGCACTGTCCCGGTGGTTGGCGGGATGCATTCAGGGGGCGAATTATTAGAAATTTTTGTTTAGAAGTGGCACATATGAGCCCGACTGGATGCGAAATGCCGTCAATTAATTGGAAATATTGTGAATGAACAGCGAAATGCACTTTGACGCAACTTGATTGAACACTTTAGTGTAAGTTCAGATCTAACCCACCCAAAACGTCCTTCGCCCCCTGCCATTAAATGCGCACTTGAAATTTAAGTGCACTCATACTTACTCGGAATGCAATTTGATTTTCGTGCACTTTTTACATACTTTTTGATATTTAGCATTTTAAACAAATATCCATTTTCTCAACAGGACGCCGACGAACCTGTACTAATGATTTTTGCATCTCGGCGACGGACTCATAAGTGCGACAAAGCGTTACGTGATTTATGCTAATTCAATCGTCTGGCGGTTGCTGTTGCCGTCTGATGAAAGACCTTCAGACTTTTTCATAATTTTTCATTTTTTCGTATTTCATAAATTGACTTTTGAGAGATGCTTTGACTACAAAACTTTGAAATAAGTGTTTTTTTTTTTCGTAAATTTATTTATCTCTTTTGGTTTTGATCATGCAGTGAGAAAAACAGGACCGAAACGATATTCACACCTCGACCAAATAATGACATCTTTATAACATTGTTGACAGCTAAAGTGATGCAGAGCGACTTATAATAATTTGTTGTTGTTGTTTGCATATGTATTTATTTAAGTAAATCTTACTAAAAAGTTGTTTATATTTTGGGGAAGTCAGACAATAAGAATTCACATGTTTCGGATATTTTCATTACGATTTACAAGAATTTATGGAATTTAATTTTAATTTTATACTTTTTAAACAAAAAATACTTTTCCAGTATTTTGTTTTATTTTTTTCAAATCAACTGAATTACAAGAAATAAAATTTAAAAAAAGAAATAACATAAAATTTGTACCTTTGAATTCAGTAATAAAAACCAAATGAAAGTACATTGCTGCATAGGTGGGTTTTGAACACAATGTCTTGAAATTATTTTAATTAAAAAAAATTCGTTTGCTACAAAGTTGCTAAAAAAAACCCTCCAGCTTTAATATTGCTGCTTTTAAGAGAAGATTTATTGCATAAATAAATACTAACAAAAACTGAACAGCAGCAGTAGACATGCATTTTAGGGATTAAGTTCCAAGAAGTGTAATTTGCATAAAAACATAAATCAGAGTCGACATTTAAAAAAAGACGCGACACAAATAACTGATGCTGTCGAAAATTTTAAAATGTAATAACTTACAATGTTGTTTTAATTACGGATGCTAAAAGCCAATTAAAATGCGTAAAGCCGAGAATTTAATGGTTGTTGTACAATGTACAGTTCAAAAGAAACGTATAGTTCGTTTTTTGCATTATTTTGTACAATAAAATTTTGGATTTTTACTACCGCTATTAGAGAATTTAAAAGTCAGAAACAATTTGGATGTAATAATGGATGGGTTTTTGGTATTGTTATTGGGGCCGGGATTATGAGAAACGTATAAGGTCCTTGCGAATGTATTTGAAATCATATCAACAGCGGTTTTGATGCTTGCAATAGATCAAATGCATTTACCAGACATTTGTATGTCAGGGACCGGAATTGTTAAAGGATTTGTTGGCAGTCATTTTACAGTAATAGTTTCATATAAAATTTAATTGGCTGTCGTTAAACCATTATTTTATGACTTTATTTTTTATTAGTCATAAAATAAGCAGCTCATAAAAAGTAAATGTTAAATTTCATTTATACAATCCATTGTTGATGCTTTTTATATATTTTGCTACCGAAAATCTTCATATGTTATGAATTTCGGTTATTGATGACTTAAAAATAAGGATCAAACCGAATAAAATGTATCCGTGTCATATTGCATATCTTGTTGTATTTGATGCGTTGTATGTCATGGTTTCAACTTTTCAAGCAATGTTGCACCATGATGTCACATGACCTGTCATGTTGATGTAACTGACAGGATTTTAGAATATGGAAAGCACTTTATAGTCGGAAAGGATCATGAAAATTTATATCCCGGAAACTGTTGTAGGTGCTCTGAACAAAGCTAAAGTCTCATCATTCTGGCAGAAACCCACCGACGTTGAATTGGAAGCGGTAAAATTTATAATAAATTGTTTTGAAAAAAAAAAATGTATTTTGATTTATGTGATCCTCTTGTCTGGCTTGGTCCTCTTCTCCTCGTCTCATCCTATTCATCCAACGTTCATAGTTAATAGTTATACAGTCAAAAGAATACAGTTTTAGAGCCAAACGTAATAAAATTACAAATAATATGAATTGAATGATTCGAATAATTGTCACAAATTAGTAGAATAAAAAATGCTTCTAGTCAACAATTGTTATCAATTGAAATTCCAGATGAAGACAATTATGAAATATTCTGCAAACAAGGTCAGAAATTAATGATTTTAGTATACAAAGGTTCCAAGCAAATATATTCACAGTGTGTGAAATGTGATTTCAGAAAACACCTTTATTTTTAATTACGTCAAAAAAGAGAAACAAGATGATGCAATTCTAGCAAAAGTTGGGCATGACTGTGAAATCCGTTTGCTGTCAAATCAAATACATACATGTATATAGTGTCGTGCAAATATTTGTCCAGACATTTCGTCAATTAGTTTGTAAAGTGTAGGTGGAATTTTCCAAGCAACAGTTTTATCAAGTGGAGACAAAATTCTACGAAAAAAACAGCAAAGTCCACTTGAGTTGAGAAATTAGAAATGGATTTCTTTCCGAATTTCTTCATCAATTCATTTATATTTAAGAATCTGCAAAATTTGTTAAGTTTGTACGAAATTAATTGGAAGTGATTTTTTTTTTTTTTTTTGGTACGGAATAATTATTGTAAAACATTATTATTTAAATACGAAAAATATGAAAAAAAATTATCTGGCTATCAAAAAGAGAACTTAACATTTTAAAATTGCACAATTTCAATTGTAAAATCTTTAAATCAATAAATAAAATACGTTCTTTTGAACATGTTTAAAATCGAAGAAAATGCAGTAAAGGGTTATGTTGACTTAAAACCGAAAATAAAACAACACAAAAGAATTCAGTCAAAAGAAAAGTAATCTTAAGGAGAAAAGGCAAAAAGTACTTTTGATGCCATTCGTATGCATGATTTCTTCCATAAATGTACAGAGATGGTGGTGTGAATTCGTCGCCCTCAACCACCCCTCCACGATGCATTTCTGCATGTAGATAGGTGCAACTTAAAAATATTGATTTATTCTCTGCAATAGAAGAAAAACGCACACACACATCATTTGCTTCAGGATCACCAGATACGGTAGAGAACTCATTATTGTTGATTGAAGAACGTGACTTCGTAGTTGGCGTCAGATTGTTGTTGTTGCTGGTGCAAAGGGTTGAATTATGCGCTTAAATAATTTGATTGCCAACTAGGATAATGACACTCAAATGGGAATAGAAAATAGAGATCTCTCCGAATGGTGACTTAAATAAGGGATTTGTTTACGGAAATATTTCGTTTTTTATATTGTTTTTCTTCGAAAACTTATTTTTCTTCTTTCCTCGAGATCTCTCTAAAATTATTTTGTTTTTCAGTCCTTGATTTTGGGTCTTTCACTTTCCACCACCGTATTTTTAGAGTTATCAAAAAACCCACGTTTATTTGTTTGTTGTTTTCGTTTTTAATATCAACGAAGAAAGATTTTCCGGCTATCCTTGCTCAAAATTTTCCCGTCCTGAAAACACGTGCTGAAACGAAATTTTTAGCATTCCATTTGCAGAGGACCAGAAAAAGGACGAACGGGTGTAGGAAACGGATAAGTTATGTTCTTGAACTTCTCCAACTAGGAGCAGAGAGAGATGAACCAAAGAACACGTAAGAAATGGCATGCCACACAACTAACAAATTGTGAAAATTATTTTTATTGTGCGAGGACATAATTGCAGCAGCAGCAGCAACCACTGCAAGTACCTTTGAATGGAATCGCGAATAATTCAAACGTCTTCGTAGTCTGGCTGTAACGGAAGTGGATCTCCCTCGCACCCCAACCCTAATGTTACAAGTGCAATTGTGAGTGAAAAAATGCAGAGAGTTTCCCTCTTCACCATCTGAGACCATTTTCCGCAACCAATCTGTTCCTGTTACCATCGCCCTCACATTCCTTCCAAGTATCCACCCTTTTCAACCATTTCTCACCCCCGCCCACGTATCTGAACAAATCCTGCATCTTATAGCAAAGCAACATTCAGCAGCACACACAGAGACAGTAGGGCTGATTACAAAATTTCTGCTGAAAAAGGAAAACCGCGTCCATGCATTTCCCACGTTCCATTTATCGATTTCCCATAGTAGTACTGCTGTATAGCACCATGTGCCGGTGTGGCGCTGGAAGAGTTGGCAAATGAGTGTGGAAAATTCACAACACCACCACATCCCGAAGTGACCCCTTTTTGTAGTTGTCGTGGTTGAATTTTCATCATCGGGAAAGTGTCGTCGAGTGCGAGTGGGTTCTTTGGTAAGTAACGGCCACAGCCACTGGTAGCAGCAGCAAAAATTCGCATAACATCGCATCGCGCCGTCAAGTTACCAGCTTTCCTCGAAACGTTTTCAAGTGAACCTTGAGGGGGTAAACCATCGGCGGGGGAGGGAGGCTTCGTACCAATGTAATTGTGTGCAGAATAGTGCACACTGGAAGCTGTAGATATCTTTATTTGATACGCTTGGAGCGTTCGAAGACAGAAAAGTTTTTCTTTGGCTAAGCCAAAGTGTCGTCGTTGTCGTTGTGGACGTCTCTGTGTGCATGAGAGGCACGCCAGTGCAGAAAGAAGGAAAATGTAGAGGTCTTTATGTATTCATCTGGGAAATTCAACCCGATGAACGGGGCGGAAAGCGGGCAAGAACAACACAGCAAAAAAAGTTGAGAAAAAGAAAACTACATAACTCAACTTTTCTGCCCAGCAACTTTGGGTACATTTTTCTAATGATGACGGAGCACAGCCCAATGGATGGGGTTTTTGCTTGAGCGGGCGCAGGGGAGCCCCAGGGAAGTGAATTTTTCAACGTTTTTATCACATCAATTTCGCCAGTGTCGGCTCTCTTTCATACAAATTCCACAATATCTTCTTCTTTCGTTTTTAATGTTTGATTGAAGGATAAGAAGAACGAAGAGAAGAACTGGAAGAATTGGGATTGGGGACATAAGAATAAAGAAAATAAGAAAATTTTATTGGGTTCGAGTAGTTATATAAATTAACAGTGGAGAGAGTGACGAAGCGCCACAGAAAGTTACGTAAATTGATAAGAATTATGACGGTCTTCTCGACAGATGGGTAAAGTGATTTAAAGACCTCCGCCCCACCCTCCCGAAAATAGAGGAGATTAACTTTTAATCGGGTATAATCTGAAGCTTGCATCAAACATTAGACTTCCGGGTTTGATATCACAAAATTATTGTAGGTGCATGTTGTGCACTTTGACGACATTGGATTTTGATACAATTAGACGATCACTGAAGTTTGATATTAGCTAAGCTGGGTTTTTTTTAATACCTTTTGGATTAAATATCACTGTAAATAATATTAAAAAAAACTTTACTGCAATATGTAAAAGAAAATTGACCTTTATGATCGAAAAAATATGACTCAACATTTTTATGATATCTTCATCTAAAGCATAAAAAACTTCCTCAAACCCGAACCTTTTCGAACTGCTAATGCGAAAACTGCCTCATTCTATCAAACTTGTGTAAATAAACTGAAAAAAAAACAATCTTTCTGGCCTTTTTAAACTGTTACAAAAACTTCTAAAAACCGTTAGGTGCCCTTTAATAAAAGAAAAAGAGAATATTTAGGACTAAAAGGGTTAACTGCTACATTCTTCTTATTTTATCAGTTAAAAGTGATCATTTAAAACTTTTGCATTAGGATCAAGTAACTCCGGGATACAAGCATGATAAATAAAATATCTTGATCAGATCAGCTCCAAAACTAAGTACAATTATAAAGTTTAATTATAACAATTAGAACGCGATATACTGGAACAAAAAAAATTGCTACGCAGCGGCTTGAATGAGCGACTTTTAAGCCACCGTGTGACCTTAATAGACATTGTTTATGTAAATCGATGTCACCGTGTTGTTAATTGTCCATAGACTAGATCGTAACACGAAAACACACGTCTCACACGTCTTGATGACTTCAATAAATCTTCGAGCCAGGGTAGTTTTCTTTTTCAAAACGATATTATTGTCTGCTGTTTATTAGAATGTTGAAATGAAGTAACACAACGTTAAACATTAAACTCTAATAAATTAATCTCAATTTGCTTTTAATGTCTTACGTAAGAAATAAAAAAACACATATAATTGGCAAAACGTGAGAATATGCAAAAAATACAAAATTTATCACGAATAGTGGAAGGAAATTCGTCTCTTACGTAACCATCTAGAATTACATGAAGGAACTATTAACATTGGTCACGCAACAGAAAGGCGAAAGCAGAGCACGTGTTCAGCCTAATTAGGATGATGTGAATAAAAAATATTATAAATGTAAAACCAATCAACAGACGAAATGTTTAAACATAAACACTCCCGAAGGAGACACGCACACAAACAAACATTAAATAAGCTCAAAATTATTTAGTTTTAAGTTACTTAAATTACCGAAACATCATGAACAAGTGAAGTCACCATTGAAATATTTTCAAAATAATTTTCGAAATGAGCTCGTCGTCCCTTCACGAACTGCCCTTGTTGGTTGCATCACTATTTCAAAGTGTCACGAAACAATTTTCAACTGAATAGAATAAAAAAGAAAAAATTTGAGAAAGAAAAGGAAAACCGAAAAAAATACTCGCCACAATTACCAGAAGAAAATTCTGATACCAGGGAACATAAAAATACACACTTTAATTATTTGTAATTTCTGTGGAGTACTTTGCTAGAGCTGATGACGATCACTTGCGATGCACAATGAAAATATAAAAAACCTTAATTATAATATGTAATTAAAATGAATTCTGCGCACTTGACAGAATCTTAACTTCAAAAGATCGTGCAGAGTTTAGTTGCAAGATCACATCTGTACAGAAATCAACACACGAGCATAGTTCAAAGGCAAAAACATCCAATCCCGAGATTATAAACATCACATTCCAAAAATTCTTCTCATAGTAATTCTGGGACTACCCGCCGTTGTCCCCCATCTCAGACATATCCCAACGAATTGGATGATCATCCACGATCGTCGTCAACCAGGCGCAAGCGTCTTCGTCCGACCAGCAAGCTGATCGGAGCTCTGTTTATGTACAGCTCGGTCTTATTAGCTTTGGTCTATCGTTTTGTGGATGGTGCCCAACACAGCGCAGGGCGACTATAAAGACGTAGGGATTTTGTTTACATCCCAGAGATCGCTCATGGACCGATCGTGATCGCCACATAGCTGACATATATATAAAAACCCCCCAAATGTAAAATTACTCACGGGGGCTGCTGAGTTGTTTTCACATTCGGGGTGCGGTGTGTTGGTATTTTGTACGTAGCTAAAAATATGTTTTATGTTTTGTATACCAAAATAGAAATTTGTTTTAATTTAAATTTGTGCTAAAGATACGCATTCATTCGGTACCCGCAGCGGCGGGTCTGCCGAGACGGGAGGCAAGTCTGGGAAGAATCTTTGTGATGATGATCATCGTTTGGGAGCCGCAAGACTTTGGGGGAGAAGTATTGTCGCCATCCGTGCTGTGATCGTCGTCGTTTTCGTCATTTGAAATTGCAATCCATTGTTGCTGTTAATGCTAAAGAAAATACTTAAAATACTTGGAGACTGATTTTTGGATGCAGAGAATTTATGATGAGTGTAAAACGAAATTGAAATCATTATTGGGTGACTAAATTTTGTTCCTCTTTATGCTATAATAAATTAAGTGGTACCTAATAATTTTGAAATAACAAATATAAAAACAAACAAAAAACAAAATATGACAGAAAAAGCAAAATGAAATAACTGCTACTTGGCAAATTCCTGTGTTTGTAGCAATCTTGGCAGCGGGGATTAGGAGATCTCATTCACCAGATAAACAAGTATCGCGATAGCTTTGGCCTACTTGTGAGAGAATCCATCTCTGAACTGACGAGTCGCGGAGATCGAAACGAGAGATCTTAGATCACACGCGAATTAAATGTGGCCAATTCGGGTGTGTTGAAGGTCCAATAATAATCGATCGATTCCAGCCAATTATCGAAATCATGATAGGCTCGGAACCGACAATTTCGCGGTGCGTAGTGGACAAGATGATGAATTCGAAGTTAGGGGAGAAAAAAAGGTGATTACCTCCACCAATTGATTCCGGGACCCCATCGAAGATATGGGAGTGATTTACGACCTCATGCCTCTGCAAAGAGCGACGAACAATCAAAAACCCTCAGGGTCATAATGACCATCGTCGAAACACCCCGGCTGGGCGAGCCTCTTTGGGTTCTCCCGTTCTCCGTGACGTTAGGATAGAGTTCTTAGAACACGCGGCCAAAGAATTTGTTATTTTTTCTTATTTAAAAAACAAAAAAACTCGCTTGATATCGTTACGTAATGAGTAAAGGATTCACAGATGGAGGATCTTTTGTAATACACCCGTGGCATCTGTCCGCTTGAGTTTCAACGAACCGTGGGGGTTGAAAATGAGGTCGAAAAGTCATTGACCGACTGCAACTGGGGGGCGGCACCAATTTACCTCTGTTTTTTTTTTAGCAGTCGGCCTTTGCTGTTGTTCACATGCCATGGTTGTCGAGGCGGCTTTGAATAGATAATTATTCCTATTATTCTTGACCAACCGCACGTACACTACATATCCCTCCACCACCCCTCTCTAGACAACCGAATGTCATTTACTTACGGAAATGGAAATCGCATGGGGTGTTCGGCTATTGAACTTGGAGACTTACGCCTCTCCACTACCCTCATTTCTAAACACTTCGTGACAGGGGCGAAATTCCTTTGCTATTTGAAAAAAAAATACAATCATTTCGGAAGTGTTATTCAGGTATATTCTTCACTTTTGTTTTTCTTTGCGGTGTGGTTTTTTTCACGATGATATAATCAATTCAAAGAAACAGAGAGAGGTAAAAAGTATAAAATTGAATTAGCATTTAAAGCTTGGCTTAGAAAACTTTCAGGGGGCACTGTTCTTGAATTTTTTTTTTGGTAGGTAGCTAAAAACTAAGCTAAGATTTACATTTTTTTCATAAAATTTACTTTATTTTCACAAAAAAATAAACCGCATTAAATTAAACACGTGAAGTTCGTTGAGCAGATCCACCCACATTTGGCTGTAGAAATACGTAAAAACTAATTTTATTTTACATTTTAATTAGACTTTAGCTTCCACTTAAGTGTAAAATGATAGCTGCAATTTCCATGACACATTGACCTCAAAAATTATTCAAGGATGAAATCAGTAAAAACCAGGGCAAAAGTGACTCGAGTTCATATGAACGATGATGGAAAAACAAATCCTAACTATATATAAAAGAAAAATTAGGGTTCGCAAACCTCTAAAATGCCGTTGCTTACTTTGATCTAGATCAGTCCGTTTGAGCTTCAAAGAAGACACCGCCACTCCTACTTCCTCCTTTGGACGTCACTTGTCAAATATGTTTAAAATCACAGCATCCCTCCATCGAGGGGAGGCAACAGCACTAGCAACCTCCTGCCAAAAATAAATACGGCCAAACGATCACCAGGAACTTGACAGTCATCACCACAGCTGGACTTTGCTCCTGGCGAACGTCTTTTATGGCCACTTTACATCAATGCAAAACAGATAAGATTTTTGATAGCAGTGAAGTGCACACACTTGACCCCTTGTTCAATTGCACCGTTCAGCTCTCTCAATTAAATGTTCCCCCGAGTAGGTGAAAATCAGTTTCCCCTTATCACGAATATGACGCATTTTTTTATGATTCGAGCGAACTCGATCGATTTATCGCATTACTTTTACAAAATTGATTAAAATAAAATACGTTTTTTGTCGTTTCCTGCTAAATTAGTGAGAAAGAATTTATTTTTACGTCGCTGTGTAGACTGCAACATGACGTCGTCGTTCCCTGTTTACTCTGCCTGTAATTAAATTTTTCAACCACCCTCAAGCCACTCATCCCGACCGCTTTATTTTGTCTAGTCCGGTCTGAGGTGGACAGCCAAGTCTCGCACTATCGCATAACAAAAAAAAAAAAAAAAAAAAAAAGAAAAGAAAAGAAAAACTGGCGCGATTATTTAAATATATCAACTCAACGGGAATCTTTGATTTTTCTGTGGTTGAAGTCACCAGGGAAAAACTATATGCAAAAAAAACGTTTAATAAGATTGAAAATACTTAAGACGTTTTACCAACACCTCTAGTGGCCGGAGTGCATGTGTACTTGTGTCGCACGTAATCTCATCAAACGTTATCAAAGGAGTGGAGTTAATTAGCTTGCGACACTGATAAGAGTGTTTTGCTGGAATGGAGAATCGCGACTTCGCCTAGACAGAAATCAGTAAAAAAATGAGCGATCATTTTCGATTTGCGACTCATAACGGCCTTGAGAAAGGAGTAGACGCCTCTGAACACGAATTCCATAAAAACTTCGCTAGACAAAATAGAAAACAAGTCGACAGCTTTTTTAGAGGACAGTTTCAGTTCTGTTTCAATTATTAATAATTTGGAAAATTTATCTTAACTAAAAGAAAGCAGTTTTGGGAGCCACAAGAAAATAAGTTTTTGAGATTGCAATTTATTTTACAGTATCTAATGTTTTTCTGCAAAAGCTGTTGAAAAAATGGCGATTAAAACATTATTTATGATGCACTTAACGTTTTAAATTTTGAAACAAAATCCGCTAATTTAAGAGGTTGACAGTCTTATGTAGTTTGAACTTTTAAAGAGCAGCAAAAAAGGGTGACAATTTAGCGCCTTTTAGACATTAAATTAATTTTTTAGGTTTCTTTTTCAAATTTCATACAAATAATCGTGAAGTCACGGAAAAGTTTAATGACTTACATCTTTTATAAACCATTTAAATATCTATACAAAAAACATTGAAAGTAATCCTAAAACAGTTTGGGAGAAGGGGGCGTGGGGGAAGTGGGGGAACAAGGAAACTTTAGTTTAGATTGTGTGCTAAAATTTAATGAAATTTCATTTACTTTTATTAAGTAATTATTTAGGTAAAATTTATTAAACTTTTGCTCTGAATATTGAAGAATTTTCGTTGCTATTTACTTCCTAAATCAATGATTATTAATACACAATAACAAAATTGAAACGTACAAAAATAAAAGAAGTTAAGCTGTCTATTTTACTTTAAATAAAGTTTCTATCAGTCCTTTCATTGGTTTGTTATCGTTTAAAATTGTCTAATCAAACACTTTTCATTAATTCTTGCGGGTGAATTTGTGAAACGTAAATTTGAATTGAAAATCCAAAAAAATTGTAATCTCTTAACAAAAATTTTTACAGTAGAAATTCTCGAATGAAACACACGACTTCTAAAAATAGGCTAATGACATTCGGCCAGTATCGGGGAGGAAATAATTCCGCGCAAACGATGGTAAACAAGTTCCTCTCAATATAGGCAGAGGAAAACCGCACCAACAGGCGCAGGGAAGTGGACGAAGCGGAGAGTATTCATTACCGATAAGGGTTGGTGGTGATTGAGATTATCGCCTTAACCCCGCTGTATTTTGATTAAAGTCGCTCACCCGTGCGAGACAAACTGACATGGGCTATCACTGCAAAAGTGGATAAATTAAAATCAATTGACAGGCTTAGTTTGATGTACCGCCGAGAGGGAGGGAGCAAGGGGGACAATATACTGAATTGGTTGATTGGGAGAGATCCCGCCGAAGACTTTCTCCAAGTTCAAAATCCATCGCTCATCCGAGCACGTGTGAATGACACTCTACCGCAAAATAAAAATAATATCCCGACCACCCAAGCCGCTGTAGAGCCAGGGCAGGGTTGGGGTGGCCCAAGAAGCTGATAACGCAGATTCTGCGGCGTCGGGGGAAAATTACTGGAAACTGAGAAATTGTCACTGGAGCCATTGACGCTGTCTCCTGTTCATCGTTGCTCCAGTGGAGCGGCACTATCATCAACGCGATTTGATTCTCATGTTTTTTAAGGAAGCCCGCAGTACGATGACGAAGTCACAGGCCTATTGGGGCACGGGGTGGTGGGGTGACACGAAGGCTCCAAAAGACCCAGCATCTCCATCGCACAATATTCGAAGAGGAAATTCAAAACCCGGGAGCTGCTAATTCATCAATATTTTCCCACTGGCAGGGGTGATGGGAAGGGAGACGGGAGTACATCACTAGATCTTCTCAAATAGCTGCTGATTCAGGAGAAACACGGTCCACAGAAGTGGGAGTTCGGGTCGAGGGACTCGTCTTATTTTGGTTGTTTGTTTACCGACTCCTTCGATTTAATTATCCCTCAAGCGATGGAGGAATGGGGATGGGGAGCCTGAAAAGGCAACGACTTCAACTGGGCATGGAAAACTGGTCACGTGCTCTAGCGCCGTTTAAGATCCAAGTTTGCTGGAGTCCAGCCGGAATTGTTTGTCGATTTTCAAAGATTTAAGGTCATCAAATATGCAAGTCATGTCGGACGAAGAGCGAGTGACACTTGAATGTCGTCCTCGCGGACACTTGTCTTGCGGCCAGCCCCATCTTGGCACCGCACGGACGACATGGACATATAGCACAACTGTATGCTCTGGAAAGCCGCTCAGGTTAGCCGTCAGCAAGAAAAGGGATTCATTACAAAAGACATGAAAAGTCCACTTAAAAGTAATTATAAGTTGAGTGTTTGTAAATAACTTTAATATTTGATATCATTTAGGTCCAATTGTCCAGTGAACATTCCGTGTCACGTCACCTAAATATGTACGACGCTTCTCTTGTCACTGAACGGGGGTAAGAAAATAATAAAAAAAAATCATGCAAAAAAAAACGTGAATTTTTTCAACATTCTTCATAAAATTAACATAAAGTCATTAATGAATAAAATTACAATTATCAGGTTGTATTCATTCCATTGTTTGAAACGGCTTTCATAATATTGTAAGCAGTTAATTGATTTAAATAGCCATTTTTATTCTAAATGAAAATAAGAAGAATATTAAGTTTTTTTGAGCATTTTACAGTTATTTAAATTAAAGAATTTCGATGTGAAATTTAAGATTTTGAATTTTAATTAAAAAACTCTTTAAAGCTACTTTAACTAAAGTAAGCCCATTTAAAAATATCTATTTTTGTGTAAAATTAAAATAAAAAAATCTCAAAAAATGAAGAAAAAGTTATTAAAAATTATTATTTATACAACAAATTAGAAAAAGCTGTAACTTTGAATAGTACTGGCAAATTACAGTGCTCAGCCCTTTAAAACTCCGTCCAGCAGGAGGGAAGGGATGAAAGGAGCTCTGGCAAAATAGTTGGACACCGTTCAAAGGCGGAAATTCTTAACCCAGTTCGAGTGGTATATATTTTTTTTAAAAAAAACATAAAGAAATTGTTAGTAATTTTTGTCATAAAAATATTTTTTCAACTTACAAGGTGCGGGCGATGAAATGTTTCTTCTTCAGCTGTCCTCGGTAAAAAAGTAGAAAAAAAAACCGAAAATTTCTGGCGTAGCTATATTTTTGCAACACTATATTCCACTAAAAATTTCTTTTATTATAAGATTATACAAAAATCGCGTTTTGTTTAGATGAAACCAATTTCATGAATGATATCTTTTTTTTTTATTATTTATATATTTCTTTTCACTATTAAATATATATATTTATATAGATTTTATAATTTAATTTGCTAATTACAAATTATCACTAGTAGAAAAGTTGAAAATAGAAGAAACAATAATTATGAATTATATTTCGAATATTTATAATTGCTAAATAATTTTCTTCTTTTTTTGTATTTTTTCTTTTCTTTTTGTTGAATAATTAAAAGAAATAATATGGGAAAAATAAATCACTAATCGCGATGTCACATTTTTCTTCTAACACGCTTTATCTCTTTCTGGTGCACACGATTGCGGGCCTGTGACGAACGAAACGGAAAAAATCACCAAGCCGAGAAGATAATATAAATAATTTTTTCTTTGCAGTAGGACGAAAAAATAATTATATATATATATATATATATATAACAACAAAAAAATGAGTACGGCTTTCTTATTTCAATGCCATAACCACATTAGTGAACAATTTCATGCGGCCTCAGTTTTGTTCGTTTTGCATTGTTTTTCTCGGGCTGTGCTCCTCGGGCAGTGTTTTCCCAACACACGAGCGTGCACTAGCTGTCGTTCCGACCTGGGGCCAACTTCACAGCAAACGGAGGCGAAACTTTTTTTATTTTTCTTCGAAAAATTGACAAGAACCGAACGAACGGATCACAAATTATTTATTTACTTATTTCTTGGGCCGATTTATCTATTTAGCACTAGACACTGAGTTATTCTGTCACTGTTTGAAGGCGACGTGCACAGATTGAACTGTTGTAATTGCAATGTTCTTGTATTTGTATTATTAGAACTTAAGTTCTTTTAAGGTTAGCTTTCTTTTGATTTGTAGATAAGTGAGAATATTTTTTTTACGATACCCAGCCACACGCACAGACACACATATATAAATAATGTAGAAAAATAAAATTAAATGTACATTTGAGTAAAGAATATTTTCTGTAGGAATGATCTTTTTTTACTTTATTTTTATTTTTTAAATTTATCTAATTCTATGTAGGATTTTTGACGGATTCTCCACGAAGCGAGAGCGTTTAAAAACTTTGCTTGATGCTCGGTCCGATGTCCGCCGAGCGACTGAACACCGAGTACACTACTGAAAAACTTCAAGCGTTTGCTGCGATTAGCAAAATCTCAGTACGAGAGAAAAACCAACCAACCTGCCGCCATTTCCGTATATATGTGTAGAATTTACTCTGAATTCTCAGTTATCAAAACGTCATCGATGTAGTACTAGAGACAGGGGCAATGAAAAAGAATGCAACGCAGCGCCGCGGTGCTTTTGCGAAACGACAAATGACAGAGGATACCTAGCCACCTAGGGCTAGATTACGTAGTAGTTAGTCCCTTTTGGGTCAATTTGAGCGCATTCCACATCGCATTCGCTCTTCACGTCGATTCGATGCACAAAGTCGCGAGAGAAACGAACTCTAGACCGAGAGAGCAGGAAAAGAAATGGAATTGCGGCGAAGTACACTGCATCGAAATGGTGTGCGTGAAGCTCACGGCATCCGTCATGAAATGTATATTGCTTTTGCAAGTATTCCATCGCCACCCAACGCGAGAGTTGAGGGCACTGCCACAGTTTAAATAGCTGAATACTCTCGCCGGTTTTGCATTCAATAGCTGAATAATGAAAGAGAGTGAGCCAAGGACAGTGATGCGAACTGCTTTGCTATTTGCTGGACTTAACCTGAGCCAATGAGGATTTTTTTTACAATAATTACCGATAAACTGTAAAATTTCCCATATGAGTCATTATGCAATTTTTATAAGAGAAAACCTATTAAAAATTTACACTCTCACGGCAAAACTTTTAAATAAAGGAAACTATTAATTATTAATATTATTTAAAAAGAACGGATTTTAAATTTAATTGTTATTATTTAGTAAAACTTCTTTCTATAAAAAAATAGTAGGTAACGATATTCATATTTGGCTAAGTATTTGATTATTGTTGTACGTATAAAGTTTTATCTCTCCTTAAATATATATTTTTAAATTAATATAATTATTAAAATAGAATTTATTTACAGAAATGAATGAAAAAATCCCAAGGAATGGTACATTTTTCTAGGGGAAGAGCACTGAAATCGTATGCCATGTCGCCATGAATGTGTTCGCATGCACGGGTGCATGTGCACGGCTATTTGCGACATCTGCAGCCCGAAGGACGACCACACGTGCCAGTAAGTTGTTTTTGTATTTGACTGCAATTAATAAATATTCTATAAATTGGCTTTTATTTTCGCAAAATATATTCGTTATGCAAAAATCCAGAAACCAGCAACAAACTTGTAAATTGGTCATGACGGACGAAATCATTCCGCGGTCTGCGCGAAAAAATCGCACAGCGCAACTCATGTGCAAGCACAGCACACCTGAGTTTCTAGACGCATTCGAGAATGCAACATCTTTCGATGAATCACAATTCGATTAAAAAAAATATATTTTTAAATGGTTCTAAAAATTGAAGAGCCGTTAGAAGTTATTGTTCACACAAACTTGCAGAACATGTTATGCAAATTCAAGTGAAAGAATTCTATTTCTCAAAACTATTTGCATGACAAATTCTTGTGATAAAGATTAAAAATATTATTATAAATAATATATATATGCAAACGAATGAAAAAGTTTCCCGATATTTTTCTTCACAAAAAATTTTTTTTTTTAATTTCACTGCAAGGATTATATTATGCAGGTATGAATAGTTTTTTACAGCACGGACTGACAAGGAATAATGTAGGATGTACTAACCAAAACTACAATCAAGAATGCTCTTAAAAAGTTCCCAAATTGGATTAAAAGGATGACATCTGATTCAATCAGGACCATCCAAAATGTGGGACAAATGAGGTTTTCTGCTTTAAATTCTTGACCAGCAGAATAACTCTTGTGCCTCAGGATAAATTTTATTCGGAAACAGGCACAATGAATCCCACCCCCACAAAGGCAACAGGTTGACGCGGAAAGGGGTCAACGAAGCGGAAATGAAAGCGGTGCCCAAGCAGCATCCGATCACTTTCAAAAATTAGGAGACAACATCAATTTAGAAAATTTGCTTCTTTAAAATAGTTCCCGTCAAGCACCAAGGAATGATGGTGGGAGGAAGGAAACAGCATAGACTCGGACTCGCACGGCCCCAGGTTCCATATCGTTGGAGGCAGCCGAGCAAATCTGATAAGGAGAGCAATTTTGAGAAAGTGCCGACTCCGCGGAGTGTCCGTGTGCCTAAAATGGAAGAAATTGCCGCGAGCCGCAGTAATCATCAGCGCAATTGATGTTCATGGCAGCCACTTAATTTTACCCCCGGCTATGAGTGCAGCGGTCCCTTTGTGACATTTTGCTGGGCAAGATCTAAACTCAATCATCGTCAAGCAATTACGGTGTATGAGAGCATGAAGTATGGAGGAAGAACATCAAGCACGGACAATGGAAGGACTTGCACACCGCCGGGTAGCAACAATAACTTTGATGCTGAGCCGTCGAGGAGCAGGCTCATTGAGCACGGGAAACAGCCGCAGACCTACGGGTGCAATTTTTGGTCCCTTCAATTCGCCTCCGGAAAAACATTTGCAAATTTACCACATATGTCGGTCTGGTGCACATCAGTCGCACTCTAGCTGGAGTTCCCCGAAACCACTGCACAAAGTCGAATGATGGCTTCCTTGAGTTATGCAGAAACCGCGAAACGAATTTGTCAAGTGATGGAACTTCTGGGAATCACGGGAGACCGTGAAATGTCCGATTCGTCTGGCTGGGACGCACCCAAAGGCCAGAAACGCAGCACATTCCTGGAATAGCGATAATTTGCCATTTGCACAGTGGCAATGGCACCTGCTTGAATCCAGCAAATCATCCCTTTGTTCCCCTAATTCCTTAATCACTTCGGGCTCGTATGCGCCAGGGCCATGTGACTTGCTTGCAATTATTTCGTCATTATCCTTCGATATAATTTCTCTGTGCGACCTTGGGCTGGTGTCTGGGCTCCTTTCGTGATTATCCGCCGCTTAATGCGAAGCCACTTGCCGTGCATCCCACTTGTGATGGTCTCGTGCAGATTAAAATTAGAAACCCCTGTCCAGACAAGAATGTTCGATCAAAAATGGAAAAAGTCGACGGGCGCGGAAGGCTGAGAGAAGGAGGCCAGGAAGGAACAGACGCAGGCGAGATCGGCTGTTCGACCCGCTGGAGGACTTGAGGAGCAGCAAAAAAGGCCCGAATGCACCCGAAGGAAACAAAAGCAAATCACACCGCCAGAGCTCAAACTTGACTTAAGCCAGACCAGACAAGAGACGCAAGTTGGCCAGACAGTGTAACATTACACCCCAAACGCTTGCTCCCCTCCGCGTATTCTGCTTGCTGCACTCCCTGGACTCGTCCGCGCGGGTGACTCCTCCTGCTCCAACTCTTGGTCGATGTTGTTTCTGTCCGAGGCTGCTGGTCCGAATCATACCTCTGGCCTGGCCCCATCTGCCGTTGCCCCGCAAAAAGCCTTTGTATCTCACTTTGTGTCAGACTTTCCGGATCAGGGATGAACAAGGGTTCGCCGTTCACCCATTGGGATCCGTCCCGTCGAGGGTGTGGCGCCCCCAAGGGTCTCTGTTACATGCGGGAGCAGAGAACCATTCTTAAAAATCCTCTCTGGCTTCGGTAATTAAATTCCATCTGGGCTGCAAGTGAAAGTCTCCTTTCTTAATTTCATTCACGTCTGGAAGCCAGATGAAGAAAAGTGAGTGTCCGGATGATGGTGGATGGGACGGGGAGGGGATTCCTGCACCTGATTGAAACTCTGAAAATGTTTGTGAATAGAAAGGTCCTTTGTCTGGAGCTGGAACGGTCAAAAGGACCAAAGGTCCAAAGCATACATGAATGCCGTTTAATTAAGGATACGATTGCGTCGCTAATTAACATGGTCGTGATGTTTTCAAAATTCACTCGTCTTTTTTTCGAATTTACAAAAAGGGTTCCTTTAGAAATGATGAAAAATATTTTGTCAAATTTTTTTGATAAGGTGCTATCGTTTTTTGCAGATACACTTTCCAAAAGATTCGCATGCGAAAGTTAGTGAGTTGAGACTTGAAGACAAAAGTCACACAGATCCAAGGAATCAGTATCCTTCATCTTTCGCCCAAGGGTAAGAATTGAATTGCACCAACAATTTTGGTTCTCGGCAGTCGACTTATTGGCCTCGCAAGTGAAGGAAGGACGAATCAGATGTGAGCCAAAGGATGAAATGGGGGAAATGTGATTAGCTCTTTTAGCTGGAGGCTCCTTGCAACATTTCAATAAAGCCTGTCTTAGTTCCTAATTTATCAACTAAATATATAAAAAAAAAAGAAGGCATTGGTAAAAAGAATTGCGAAAAAAATAGTCACGCACTTGTTTACACCCTCCGACGCACGCCGACGACTGGGAAAGCTCCATTGGGGATGTCTCTCGCCGCGCAAATGAGTCCTTCCCGCTGGTGCCGCTGCCTCCAGTGAAGTAAGACAACAGACGCTTTCGCGACAGATCGCCGCGGGACTCAGGTTATTACGTCTCAGTGCAAACGACAATTGCACTCCCGCTGGATCCCAATTAAAACCCCCCCGCGAACAATGGATGCTTTTTGCTTACAGCCACTGAAGTTTTTTAAGTCAGACAATTTTTTAGAATGTCTGCGATGCATATTCCGAAAAAATCGACTTTTCTGAAGAATAAGGAAATGATTATTATTCGATATTTATGTTTTAAAAATTGCTGTGGACGCATCCTTTTTGTAGTGCAGACTTAAGGAGGGAAGGATTCATCAGTTACAACTATTGCGAACTTCAAGTGTTGATGATATTCACTTCGTTTTCAATGATTCCAGTTTAGTGAAACAGATTCTCACATTTAATTTTTTATTAAGTACTTACCTTGTGGGTGATAAATAAATAAAGTTAACAAAAGAAGTTCAAACATGTCTCAACAACAGACAAAACATTTAGCGAATCCTCCAAATTTAAAACTGTAAAGTGTAAGCCAAACACAAAAAAATGTAGGAAACAAAATATAACTCAAAAGTGTGAAACATCAGTAATAATAGTGTGAATATCAAATATAAACAAATAAAACCTTTGAATTAATTCTTCTGATCAGACTTTACTCAGTTAATTTGTGTAAAATCACACCTTTGAAAATTATTGTGTTCTGTTTGGTTTTGTTTCGGCCTTGAGAATTTTTCATTTTTAAATGCATTAAAATTAAGTGTGTTTCCGAATTGTGCAAACAATTCCCATAAATGTACGTTAGCATTGGTAAAAGTCTGTTTTGATTTCGAAACAACATTAACAAAAGATAAATTGATATCAAATCATCCTTGAGATTATTTTGTTGCAGTCTGCGATGTGGAAATTGGCATCCATGTGCCAGTTAGACATGTTCTGATTTTCTGATTTACAGTGAATGCTGACCTCATCCTTGGCCTTCTAACTGTGGAGATCGTACTAAATCCGTTTCCATAAATCCTAATTCTGTGCTGCTCTAGACGAATAATGCCCGGGGGATGCTGGTCGCTGGTCCTGGTCCATTGTCGCCGTCAGCATCATCTGCTGGTCTCCTATGGAGCGTGCTTAAGTGCGCGATTTTTACGGTTTTTTTTTTCGTTGTTCGTTTATTTATTTATAATCTTCATTTATTTCATTGCGGCTTGAAGCCGTACTTGCAACGAATTTTAACTGTCACGTATTCGTCACATACCCTGAAATGTGAAACCCCTTTCCGAATAATTTAACTCTCGGAACTTGTACACTAGTCCGAGCATCCATCCATTAAGTGTAGCTGTGCGGCTTATAAATGGATTCCGACTGGACCAGGAGGACGGACACCGCCAGTAGCCCCGCAAATAAGACCAAAACTTTGATGACCAAAGCATGTAAAATGCAGTCCACCACGGCTACTGTACTTCGAGGACGTTTTAACCATAAACAAAAATTTTCTTCTTCTTGTTCCCCCCACCCCCCCCCCCCCCCACCATTTTGTTATTTTGTTTTAGTTATTTCGTTGTTGTCTTTCCCCAGTGGGATTTGGTCTCTTTTTACGACGGTGTGTGTGTGTGTGGGGGGGGGGGGGGCAGAGACCAGTCCCGTCCCGACCTGGTATCGTCTGCTGAAGCCAAAATCCTCGTATACCTCTTACATCTCCAAGTGTTATCAGAAAATGAAACAAAAACGGAGGCCATCAAGAATTGTCCGGCGAAGGAAGACCAACCGATTGGCACATTCAGCTGCAGCTATAATAATATCGTGGCCGATGCTGGTACAGCATCCAGCATCCCAGGCATCATCGAGCAACAGCTCTGGAGACCGATCCCCATACGTGAGAACAACAGGGCAGAGCACCACATCAGATGGACATGCCAGACAGATATACCGTAGCGTGAAGCCATCTCATATAATTGCAAAGTTTATATAAATAAAACATAACCTCGCTTCATGTCGTTAGTAATAATACTGGACAGTGCAGAAAGTTGCCGAGGATTTGTGCACAACGACCACATTGAATCCGGACGGTTCCAGCATAAAAACGCCCGACGAGAGATAACGCTCATGTAAATTACAGAGTTGCACAGACCTTCCAAGTCAATTATTTGAAAAGCGGTTAGGGTTGCAGCTGCATTCCCACAGGGGGCAGGGGAGTGCAGCGGAGACGTCGATGATGTCCAATGGTGTTTTCTTAGCTAAAGCGCAATAGAGGAGCGTTTGACTGCATCTCCCACTTGGAATTGTTTTTTTTATTTTCGTCTAGGATCTGAAGGAACACTTGGAATCGCTTTATGATTGCTGTTTCAACTTGATTTCCTCTGATTTTTTTTAATGTTATTGTTTTCTTGTAGTCTAGAAATAGCGAGTTATTTTTAAATTTGCAAAATTATTCGTTTTGCTGATAGCAGCAACTGAACAATTCTAAATCTATTTTGCCAATGAAATTGCAGTGCACTTGCATTGCAAAGTTTTGCAATCCAAACATCGAAGGGGTTTCCAGCTGCACAAGTGATGCGTGGGAAGTGGTTGAGGTCTTGACATCAATCTGAAAGTCCTCATTAGTTTCAGACGCGTGTAAATGCTTCTGGATGCCAAGTAATCTTGCCATTGTTGGTCCCCTGGGGATACACGCCATTCACCTGCACAATACCTGATGAGACCCGGAAAGAAATGCGAATGTAACGCAAAATGCCAGGGCAAGTTGAGCCTGGATTTGCACAACGACAAAAGTCGCTTCGCTTCGCCTACGGGCAATTCATCTGCGAAGCAATAGATGCATTGTGGTGGCGACACATTCATTACCTGAACCCCATCTTTGGGATCCCACGTCGTTTCTCAGAGTCGGAAAAATTGGATGAATTTGAAATCGCCTGTGGTAAATTTATTGCTGCACTTCTTCGGATTGCTTGAGTGACGGCCAAAATGGCTGCAGGACTATCGTGAGTCATTTTGCCGTCGGCCATTAGAAAGCGGCGACCTTGCGAGTAAATGCAACGTGCCATTAATATAATATATTAGGCAAGAAGAACAATATAAAAATACAACAATATACAAATATTCTGTGGCTGATTTCCGAGTTGATTGCAGGTGAATGCTGGCGTCTAGTCTGTGCAAATTTTTGTGAAACGCGACTTAATTAAATTTTGCATAAAAATTTATTGCTTAATAGAGTTGGAACGATTTCAGTGAGCAGTTAACGTCGTAAAGTGCAATTTTACTGCTTATGAGCAACTGCACAATGGCGTTGCATAACCGCAGGCTAATTGCATAACTGCAACGTCGTCATCGAACAAGTTTTGTACCAAGTATCCGTCGATAAATGGAGATCAGTCGTGCCGAGTGATCGATACGTCCTTGGGGAAGCTGCACTTGCCCAGGGAGCGGAGAACGTTGCGGGGTGCAGAACTAGCTTTCACCTTGACATTACGTGGAGCCACAACTGTTTCCAGGGCGATATAGCTAATGCACATGCGCGCGAGATTAGAACAGGAAAAGGTGCGCCATTTGCGACGCCAGTGAGAACCGCGCCTTATCATCTTCCCAAAGCGTTGTCGTGTCTAGTAATGGCCACCGTCACTCGTCAGTCGTTCTATTTAATTGCGAACGTAGATACTAGATCGCTTCCACATATGGCTGCACTTTTTTATCGAGTGCATCATGATGCACTGATGCTGGTTTACATTACGCACGCGTGGATGGCCATTTGGGCTATCAGTCAATCAAGCCGAGGTCGTTAACACGAAAGCGTTTGGAATCGATGCCCATTGAGGGCCGCCAAAGAACACACCTCACGGGGCTTCACACGAGTTTGGAGACGTTAAACAACAGGTTGGAAAACTGATTTCCCTCCATCTTGACAAGTTGTACTCTCCACGATGCAGACGGTGTGTGTATTCAGACAGAAAATGTTTAGTGCATTGCCGCGGGCTCCACTGCTGCCTGCTGTCTTGTTATGACTCTCTTGTGTTTATACTTTCTGAGTACCCTGTCGCGCCCTAAATTGACTCCTTCGACATCGCGGGTTCAACGTATCTTCGCGGCGACGGCAAACAACCAAATAAAAAACCGGTAGCAGTCGGCATCAACTGCACCAGCAGCAGCACAAACAAACAAATTGCCAACAAAAGGTGGAAGGAAAAAGATGTCATCACGAGCTCGTTTAAGAGACAGTAGTTAACATTTTCGCGAATCTTACTTCTAGACTTCGTCAGAATCGCATCGCTTCTGGGTGGAAAGTTCGTATGCACCACAAGACACAAGCCGAATCCATCCCCCTTGCAATCGGCAGCCCAGATTTTCACAAAAACGCCCTTCAACACTTTGATGAACACCATTTTTACGTGAAGATGTACCAAGACGCTTCCGCAGTTTTCATCCAAGTGCAAATGGCACCAGGTGTCGAGACAGTGGGCGGATGCGGGGAAAGATGAAAGGCGAAGTCCTGTTACCATGCGACGACTGTTAATTGGAATCGTCGTATATAAAGGCTTATATGTGCCGAACAATGTGGAGATGCATTCGATATTCGAGATGAACGTGCAGAAAAGCAATCTTAGTTTCCAGACGAGATGAGAAAGAATCAAGCAGGATTGGAAATCAATCAATAACTTATGTTCGGTTGCACATACATCATTTAGAAGGAGCAAATTAAGACATTTAATTAGTTTTTTTAATTTGTCTGAAATAAAATACCTTAGAAAGTTCTACAAAACTCCTTCTCCGTTAGAATGAGTCAAAACGAATTCAATTTATTAATTCACAATCTTAAAATATTATAAATTTCCTAGAAAACTTTTAGGAACTGTAACAAAACCAACATTCACTTATTTTCTGTTCGTTAAGCTTCTGTTGCATCTGATTTGGAAAACAACTACATAAATTTTTAGTGTTTTTTCTAGCAATTGTTAATTCGCGAAAACAAATTAACCCTTTTGGTCAATGTAGTGAAATCTAATTGGACGATCGCAGGTCTTATAAACAACCTTTTTAAAATAGCATATATTTTGTTTACGTACGTTAAAAAAAACCATTATTGACAAAAATTTTCCTGTTAAACGAAAAACATTTTATCAATATTACTTAGATGAATGTCAATTTAAATTTAATGTTTATCATTACAATAAATTAATAAAGTACAAATTTCCATGCAATTGTCAAATTGAAAAATAAATATCCAAATTAATAACATTTGATACTTTAAAAAACAACAAACCTTAGAGTTTTTAAAAATGTGAAAATCTATTTTGAAATCTGTTCATTTGGAACGATGAAATTGATCTGGCTTTAATATAGTTGGAATTAATGATGAAAATTTCGGGATTACATTTGTAATGAGGCAAACAAACTCATGTGTAAATTTTCGAGTTTCGAAAAATCCTCATTTCGAACTCTTTTTTGCGAGTTTTGAAGCAACTCCTTTTTGAACTTTGAACACTATTTTTTCAGTTACCATCGATAATCCACTCCGCTGAACAGATTGCCAGGTGCTGCTGAACATTTTATTTTACTTCATACGATTCCCGGACGCTATGTGAAGAAAACGTATAAGAGCGCGGTAGTGTTCAACCTGGTGAAGTTGCGTGTTGCGTCCCGGCCTGAGTAGAATAGCAAATTAACACAGGCTTTTCACGAATCCGGCTTTAAGCAAGTGGTTTCTAAGTCATATAAGAACAGGTCCTAGGTCCCCCCGCAAGAAGCATGACTGAACCATCCGTTCATATCGGAAGAGTACGCGTACTGAGCTGAAACCTAACACGCGTCCGCACATGGCCAGAATAGTAGAAGCATTCTATTCCAGAATTGTACGAACGATCAAATTATAATTAGTTATTAGATAATAGTTGGTAAGAAAGTAGGGTGGCAGGAAAATAAAGCACACCTCCTGTTTTATCTCACTGAACCTACCCCGGCTCGGCAGGTTTGCTTTTTAATATTTATTTTGTAACCCGTTACACACTTCGAAGCCGGTATGAAGTGAAATATTTCAGCCTGCAGTTGCCCTTCTCGCATCCATCCTGTGAAGGGCACGAGTGACTGCAATTAGCTGTGTCAAGCGAAAAGTAGTGCAAGGGTGAACATTACTTCCGCGGACATGAGCGAATGCCGAAAAAAAAAGCAAGGATACTGTGGAAGTTGTCGAATGTCGAGGAAGAAACTCGAATTCATTTTGCAAAATAAATCGTCCAAGGACTTGATTTTCTTGCGACGTGCTCCAAAGCCGCCACCTGGCCCCCATTCGGTGAGGAGGCGACTACCACGGGCCCATTGATTTGCTGCCGCTGCTTTTTGCACAGTGCACAAATCTCGTTTCCACACGCTGCACATACACTGCACTCGCCCCATTTCCTTGCGGCACTAGGGTCCTCTACTGCTGCTCCCAAGTTTCTCACAGAAGCACGTCGTCGAGGTGCCTTCAAAAGTGATTGTACCACGGCAACCTCCGCTGACAGCGATTCGAAGTGGTTATTTTCCAAGCGTTGACCTTTCGCCGAGACCATCGCTGCCCGGCGAAAGAAGGGGGCGAACCCGGTGGAAGTGTAGCAACTGGAAACACCTTTCACCGTTTTCACCTTGACTTTTCGCTGCACTGTCTGTCTGCAATCAAGATATCACCACCCGAGCTCCCCTTCCCCACCATCCGACGAAATTTCATTTTGCAATGCAACTTTCGCATTTCTTTGGAGACAACTGACATCCGCGACAATGAAATCCGCGGGCGGGCGGCGAAGATTTCTGAGTCGTGGCCACAAAAAAACCACCACGGAACGATTACTTTGCCTTTACCCCGCGATTCCTTGAAATCATGGTTGTGGGGCCACCAACCACCACGGCCTTTTATCTGTAAATTGCAGCAGGAGTCGAAAAACTCCGCGCGAGCATGGCAAGTCTGCAGCTCTGATAACGCGATGTGGTTTTGTCACGGCGACTTATCATGCAGAGGGCACCCGGGGCTCCCCATTATGCGCGAATGACCGCGTCATAGCGCTGCTAAGTGCAAGCACAGCGGCGGGGTTGTGTGAAAAGTGCACATAAACAACTCAGAACCAATAAAGACGGCGGCCAGGGCTGCTTGCGATGCAACGGTTCCAACTAGCTCTAATTTAGCCCTCGTCCTCCGTCCTCCACACCGCTCCATCAGCCATTCCTTCCCGCAGATCCGGAGCATCGCGCTTTCTGTTTTTATGGACGATTCATTGAAATTGACGTCCTGCTGACAGGGACGATGGAGATATGCACCGTCTTGAGGAGTTCGACCTGTGGCTTCGTCGCCTTCGGTATATCTGTTATGCAGTCCCCATGCCCGAGAAAGAGTGCTCCTGCCTGAGACACTCTCCCTCCCTCCCACCCATGTAATCCTTGGCATTCACGTGATGACTGCAAGACGGCTCTAGTCTTTTGAATATTCATAAGCCCGCAACTTTTGAATGACATTACAACAGCAGCCAGCCAGGATAAATTAATCCAGGGACATTGGTGAGGGCCGCCGGGTGTATAGGATTCGCGTCCTGGCTGCAATAAGCTACCCCAAAGGTGGACTAATTGAGGTAAGTGATTTCAGTGCAGGAAGCCTGGCACTTATGGTCACAGTTGTACACGTTGCAAAACTCATACAATTTCAATGCGTTCCCAGAAAAATAGGAGTTTTCCAGCGCTGTCAGAAGTCCTTCTGTGAAAGGATTTGTGCATGTTTTATTTTACACTGCTAAAGTAACATGCAAGCTTTTATTTCTCTATCCCGTCAATCACAGTTATTATTTAAAATTCTTTTTGAGAAGAAAATCATGTAACCCTTTAATGCGTTTGCACAAATGTATTTCTGCAAGTACAAAAAGGATATGCCATTTTTAAACATTTGATTTATTAGGAAGGGTAATTAGTATTTGAGGATAATTATGGTTAAAGTTCTAATCATGGGGGAAGGATATTTTTAGTTCTCTTTCATTTACATCCTTAGAAAAAGTCTTATTGGACTGTTTTATTCCTATTGGTCGAACATTGGTAACTAACGGGAAACATTTGTGTCTCATAAAATTACCCTTTCGGAAAAAATGACCCCAATAACCATTGATCCTACTCGAGTAAACTTCTCGTAAATTTCCTCTTATTCCATTTGAGAAATATTTAAGTGCACTCGCAAAATTTCCATAAATCCGCGGATGATTTCGTTCCACGCGATCTGCTTTCTGTGCAAAAGAAGCGCAGGTAATTGCTCAAGCTGGAAAAGTATTGCAAGTATTGCTAAACACTTCAGACTGGCGGTGACCTTGCATGCGGGACACTAATCCATAGAAGCAGACTGCAAGGTGCTTGGAAACAATGCAAAAATGGCCTGCTGCGAGCACAGCTATTCTGTTGAGTAATTTGAGCCGACATGCATAGAGATTACCGGCGAATAGTTCCGTCACGGCCCACTCAGTCCGCTCCATTGTTCGCGCAATATAAGCTGTCTGCGCCGATCGATACGGGCGGATAGGAAACCGCCCCGCGCACGGCCCGTTACATAGTTATCGAGAGGCACACACACGGTAATTGCTGCAATCATGCCATCGCGTCTGGGAGCACTGGGGCGACATCCATGGAGAAGTGGTGCAAGAAAAAGGTGGCGGCGATGCATTTCTTTCCTGATTTGTTAATTAGACGCTGTGAATTTATTAAGTCCCGCATAAATCGCATTTGTTTAATTTATTTATTTATGCACAGACAATGTCTAGTAGTAAAATATATCTGCAATTGCTAGGTCGCCCGCTCAAAGTCATTAACATGTGACGGGCGCGACAAGACGCGGAAGATGCGATGCTAACCCGATTGCTGGTTTGGGGGACAAGAAGCTGCGCGCGCCACCGCGAGGAGAAATTTCTTGCGGTTCCGTTGAGAGCATGATCAGCCCCTCACATGCCACCCCCCCCCCCCCCCCCCCCCCCCGTTTCAAAACCCGCTGCTTTCTCACTGCAGCTGAAGCGGCCCATTGTTTGATTACAAAGTGCATAGGCCTTAATTTTTCACTTATCTCCTATTATACGAGCATTTGCACGGCACAAAGGACCTCGTCGCCGTAGTTGCAGCTCTACGGGCATGTGGCCTCGATATTTTATTCCGGGGCCCGTCTGCGGCAATGCATTGTGTGCATTTTGTGCGTTGCAACGTATGCGTTTGTATATGGCCATCAAATGCAGTTAACTGCATCAAGGTTAGACAGCCGCGTCTGCGCGCGATACTGGTGCAAGCTGAGACAGTGCGTCTACGATGAAGGGAATATGGCGGCGCTTGGGACAGATGTTTAGGAGAGTCCTTCAAAGGTGCGCCCTTGAAAACTTCGAATATCTTCAGGGCAGGGGTGTTCCCGAACCGGACCAACGGTCGTTCATGGAATTTTCTCACGGGATCTGACACCGAAAGGTTCACAACGTTTCGTTATAAGGCACCATTATCTCGCTTCTGGCTCTTTGAGGGGGAAATCACTTTTAAAATTTGTCAGTGCTTTTAAAATGTCACTAATTAAGCCCAATTAAAGTGGTGCCATCATCTGAGGCCAGTCTTCACACATTTGTCTCCAGCTGCAGGGACTCGAACCGAGAATCGCTGATGTATTTAGCACAATTGCAAAAGGCTGACCTGACCTCAGGCATTATTTCAAGGTTATCGTTTGCACCATCACGCGATCCTTGCCTAAATTTCTTCAAATTCAATGAATTGCCGGAATAATCAAAAATTTCAATATAAATTTAAACTATTTTTGGACCTGTTTATTAAAACATTCGCATTAAAGATAAATGTAAAATTGATATTTATTAAGCATTTTGATCGGCAGGAATTCTTTTTTGTTTTTAAATTAATAGCATTTAAATTGGCGAATAATGTTTAGTACTTTGGAAGTAGATTTAGTGCTACTATAAAAAAGTCTGGACATCTTAATGTTGAGCGTATTGATTTCGATTCAAGGATATTTTGTTATTGATATTATCAATAAATTGTGATCAAGAAGCACTTCATTAAATTACTGTAAACTGTAGTTTTATGAATAATTTGGTAAATACATTTCGAAAACAGAACGACCTTGTAATTTTAACCTTTTTAATAAAAAACCTCCATTGATTGGAACTGGAAGTGGATTACAAGAAAATGCAACCCTTTCAGATGCAATTCTGTCAGATGAAGTCCAACTGGTTCGAGGAATGCATTCATGTGCAATTTCTGAGAATTAGATCTACTTACGCGATAATATCAAAAGGCTGTTGAATTCTGGAATGCAAAAGTGCACTTGCAACCCCTTTAGATCCACATTACGCCACTCAAGGGCTCCATCATAGCTTTGGCTGATTCTAACTGCCAATTTCAGCATGGCTAACTCGGCACGCAACGCACAACGCCGCTGTCCGGCTCAGCTGGCAGCCGCGCAGATAATAACGGCAATAAAATAGCCGCAATCAAAGCGGTGCGATCCGGCGTGCACTTCCAACGCGGAGCGCCGTCTAGACTCCTTAATTACCTGGAATAATTACCGCCTACCGGAGACAGCGAAATAAAAATGTAAAAGTGTCTCACCTTCCACAAGGGCAGTCAGCGTCACATCGAGCCCGTCAATAGAAGGGGGGAAAGGGGGTTGCATTTCGAACATAATTGGCGGGGGAAATGAGGGGTGGCGATGCACGTGTTCCTTGTGGTCGATTCAGCTCGCCCCCGTGTGACAATTTCCCAATACTTTGTCCTGCGTCATCCGGGGCTTCCTCCCCCGCTGCCGCCGATAAAGGATTATTTTCATCCCGTAGAAAGTGAGAGTTGGACGCAGACGAAACCCTTCTCCAAATCTTTTACCGATTTGGTACGGCTGTGTGCGAGTTTATGTGCCCGAAATCGTCGTCAGTGTAAGCAGCAAGAATTCGTCGTAATGATTTTCAGTGCCGATGTCTGCCGCCGATGTCGTGGGTGGCTTTATGTTGCTGTTCCGAATTGAGCTCCCCTTGCAGAGCCACCCCAAATGCCACCCACTTGCACCGAACGTATGCAGACGATCAATTACGCACACCCCGAGGCCGAGCCGTTAGCCACAACTTGTAAATAGTACTTCGGTTACTTTAGCGAATTTGTGCCTGTCCGCCCTCGAGTTTCCCTCCCCGGGCGATGTACCAATGCTGACGCATTGTTGTACTATAAACGACCTTGAAATATTTCAAAAGTTGCTGCTGGTCTGATGGAAGTCTGGTTTCGTTTGATGCGGGTGGAGTGGGGTTGTGTGGGAGTGCGCTGAAGCCGACACGGGGCGGGGGATGGGATGCACGGAGTCTATTTTGATTGTGCACAGCCTCTTCGTTTGGGGTGTCAAGTGCACTCGGCCTGTGCTCGAAGAGTGGCATGGCAACATGGGAAGGATTTGCTCAGTGCTGTGCATGTGCCGACGTGAAAGGCGTGAAATCATCGCAGACTTTTCGCTCAGGACCATTTTGCTGGACGGCCACTCGCTGGACCACACCAACCTGGAATCCACCACTTCCTCGAATTTATTCCCCGCTGACCTGTACAACGGTTCAGAATTTCCGCTAGGGACAAAGCATGTAACATGTCCAAAACACAGGACCCTGAAAACACCCCAAAGAAAAACACAAGAAACTTTTTCAACTCTGCCAGCCAGTGGACAAGTGTTGGTGGTTGCTGCGCCTTCTCTCCGAACTCCCCCAAACCTAACTTTCAGTTTATGTTTGACTTCAATGTAAAACATCCCCGTAACTTGGGACCACTCCTGGGGACACGCGTCTTTCCCTTGTTCCATAGTCAGTCTGTGGCTGCTTTCAAGGTTAACTGTACAGTATACACAAGGGGGTGTGTGAGCGGAAGACTGTTGCGTGGAGAAATGTCGACCAGCAGTAAAAGAGGGGTTGGGACGATTTTTTCATTTTTGGAGGTCATGTGGCGCAAGTATCCAAGTTCCGTTTCACCGATTTGGTCCGCTGTTTTGGAGTTCTAGTGCACGAAATGAAGGACTTTAATTGAAGGTCGACATTTGCTCAGTTTTTCGTTTGAAAAATAAAACAATTCAAACTGACATAAATATTAGATAATTTGATTGAGAAAAGTGTGGAAGTGTTCCATGTTTGGAATACCCCTCATAATTCCCGTAGCACAATATTGTATATTATATTTGTCTGTTTACTTTACTTCTACTATATCAAAAGGTCAATGAAATCAAAATAATTTTCGTGTACAATTTACGTTATATTCGTTTGTTTGGATTTCCCAAATGCCCCGAAATAAATAATATTTCTTAGTGCAGTCTCGTTGAGGCATTCATGTATTTTTATCCGTACTGAGAGCGAATTCAAAATAAAATTTATAACAAAAACAAAAATGCATGCAGACGTGTATATCACGGGGTAATGAATGCGCGGTCTTAAATTTTGCAGTTATCGACTGAATTTCAAACAGGCGGATTTTTTTTTAAATTTTTATTTTTTTGCGCCGGCTCACCGACAATGGCGGATATATCTGGTCGACTGATTTGTCTCTTGTCTCGGCCTGTCCAGTTAATGAGCAGGAGAGCCATTCGCTGACCACCCGCAGTAAAATAATTCACAATAACTGTCGGTGTGATCAATGTTAACGACTTTTTCCAGGTTTCTGATATAATTTTTGCTACACCGAGCTTCAGAAAAACAAACTGAATCCTTTTTGTCAGGAAATTTACGAGAAAACAAAGATTATGAGCCACAGTTTGGTGCAGTCGTTGATAAGTGATGGATGAAGACAAGATTCGAGACGATTGGATTGGCAGAGGTGAACTTTGGAGTCAAGGATTTATTTGTAAGGATAAATCTTCAGTTATGAAGAAACTGAAGGCAAATAAATTGTTTTAGTTACAAAAGTTTTTTTTTCTATTTACAGACAATTCGTCACTCTTTAATTATATTTGTAATGTAAATTTAAACTACTTAATGGATTTTTTTTATTCTAAGACACTATAAAAGAGAATTTTAAAAAGTATTTACCTCTAATTTTTTCGAAATTCTCCTTCGCCATTAATAACGAAACAATTAGGAAGAGATATCCCATGACACTTGAAATGTTACTTCCTCTCTGATTTATCCACTCAACTAAATGTTTGGTTTTATGTTTTATCACTTTTTTAATTGATCTTAAATATATTTCATCATATATCTATGCAAATTTTTATTACTACATCGATTAATGATCGTGCACTGCTTTACATTCACTTGGCTGTCGGGTTTGCGTGCCGTCGATACAGTGCAGAGGCGATATGCAGTAAATTAGTGAAAGTGCAAAATTTCCTGTGAATTATTGTTGCTTCGTAAACCTATTTTTGGGCTCCCGTGCAATGCCGTGTCTTGGCGCTAACTAGATCAAAACCAAAACAAATGCCGCTAATGATCGCCAGTGATCGAGACGGCTAGACACAACACCCCAGCTAATATGGCTACTTTGCATACACATATCCACGATCTCGATAAAAGTGCAAAGGGCTTCTTTTGTTGCCGGGGGGAGGAACGGAGCCACTCAGCTCCATCAATTTCGACGGTTGAAGCAACAAAAAACCCAAACAGAAAAACCAAAAAGAAGACGTCCCGTCTCGATCTATAGTCTCGGGCATGTTATGTCTGGGATCGAGTTTGGCCGATCAGTCTGAGTTACATTGGGATCATGAGTCCATTGTTTGTGGAATACGCACACGCATCATAATTGCGGGACCAGAAAAAGTTGCAACACAAAAAAGCAAGAACCGACGATGCAGTCCGATTGAGTGCACTTTTGTGCACTGCACATCACATATTCTGCAGCTGGAAAAACAAGATCAAGCACTTGTGTGTTGGTGATTGTCGTTGATTGCGTTGCCCTTCTTTAAGATGAACCAAGTTGACGACGCATGTCTGTCTGTCTCTTGACGTCAGTTAAAGATAACCTTTGGATGACCTTGCTTTTGCATCTTCTCTCTCTTGATGGGCTAGTTCCAGACATCCATGCCCACAATCGCATTCGCTTCACTGCAGGCCTATTCCACCAAATGCAGCAGACTTTTTTAATCGAAATTCCTTCAGTGGAATGATGTTTACTTCCTTTCGTTGTTGTGCAGTGCGCAATGGCCTGGCAGCTTTATCAAGAGCAGTCGACCGATTTTATCGAATAAAATACTGAAGAGACACAACAAGTAAATTTTATCCGATTACGAAAACAAGACAGTGCACACATGGCGGGAGACTTCTAAATAAACATGGAGTCCTGGTACGAATCGTCATCAGCGGTTTATTGAGAAAATCGAAATCTCGATGCAATGGTTTTTATCGCAATGTGTATTCGAATGTTGCGAAAAGCTTGTATTTTCGGAAAGGTTTTATTTTTTTAATGTTATTCGAGTTGCAATTCAACAGAGATAAACATTTATCCTTATCAGTCCGGTTGTTCCTGCCTCCTGGTACGAAGCAATTCTATTTAGCTGCCTTCGAACTGTATTCACTCAATTTTGTTGTTGCATCCAGGACAAAACAGACTCGTGAGTCAATGCAAAACTACTATACAACAAATATCTTAGAATGTAAATAAGCTAACAAATTCTTACTGAAGTAGTAAGGAAGTACAATAGGTTTCGGTCATTTAGAAATATCCTAGATGTCGTGCGGCACAGTTTTAAAACATCGTTCAAAATTGTTTCCCATCGTAAAGAGAAAAATTCGTTCTAAATTATGGAAAACGCATGTAAAATCGGAACGTTTTTGGTATCTTTAAAATATCAAGATCGTATAAAACAAGATTGGGTAGATGCACAGCAACCGTATAAAACAATATAACAATATTTAACTGAAGAAAGTTAATTTGTTAATATTCAGTAAGCAAAATCAACATTTTTGTATAAAAACGAATCAGGCAATAGTCAGAAAGAGTTGCCCGATTGTGCTCATCTTCAAACTTGGCTTTACAATTTTAGCTAAGTATTACTGTACGAAATTTCAATAAGTCTAACTACAAGCGTACTGAACTTATTATCTGGACATACAGACGGACAGTCAGACAAACAGACGGACATGCATAAAACGGTTTTTTTTCAATGAATATATAATTCTGTCCCCTAATTTCTTGGCGTTGCAAACATTCGCTCAAAACTTTAGAGTACCATACCTAAAAAAATCACTTAGAAGTTTAGAATTATTAAAAGCATTTAACCTTAAAATTCTTTTTATGTTCTTCTCTAAGCGAAAATGTTCGTTAATCTTCCAGAATATTTTTATAATTTTTCCTTGATGTATTTAACACTGAAAGTCGCTGATCTTTCGAACTCAGACCTTTTGTTTTGATTAAACCCCTTCGCACGGTAACAAGAATCCACTAGAAAAGTGATAAGCAAACTGTTTTTCAAACCGTCTAAAATATTTTATTGAACTTTATTGCAGAAAAAAGCATACAGAAATGTTTGACCAACTTTCAGATTAGCCGAAAACATTCATTGGCCACTAAAACTATGTTTTCAAAGGAAGAACTTTTAGGATAAGAATTGTTAGACAAATAATAAGAACGCCTTATAATATATAGCATCCTTGTCCTTCACAAAGGCTTTCTATATTTTGTGAAAGTGAATGAAAAATTACTTACTTTCAGCAAAAGTTGCTACATAATTAAGAGAATGGCATATCATTCAAGTTTAAGTATCCTTGAAAACGGATTAAAGTAAGGCAAGTATTCAACTTGTAAACTTTCGAATCTGACTCTAGACTTCTTCAGAAAATTTCGTGGCCTTTTACAAAAGCGGATGTGGTCCGCGAAACCTGAATTGTAAAACAATACCGGCACAGGACGCGTTATCTGCGTTTGGAAATAAATTCCACAAAGTTTGATTGGGGAAACTGGCGGAAGGGGGCCGCTGCTCCCGATCCGATAAGGCGGGACCCAGACTGCCTGCTTCTGCAATCCACACTTTATCGCAAAATTGTCTGAGTTGCGGTATCGTTAAACGGCGGAGTCATGAACATTGAACACTGAACAAGTGAACAGATTCTCCGTAGCCAGACCCCGCGTGATCCGGTTGCGCTGCTTTGTAATCGGACAAAAATTCCCTTATCAGTCGTTATTGGCTCAAAAGAAACCCATCCCACCCCGTCGCATTGTATCCCCCTCCCCGCCCCGAACAAGTCGCGACGCTAATTAAAGGACAAATCCAATAAGTACCGGCAATTTCACTGATTGTAGACAGCATAATGATAATTACTGCGCCATGATTCACTGCGGCCATCCGTGAATCATTGACTTCGCGACAATCGTCATGTGCTGTTTTCATTGCAGTGAGTTTAGGCCTGGACCTTATGATTCACTGCAGTGCTCTTGTGGACCCTTGTCAGACGCAATGGGAACAAGCTAGAATTATCAGTCTCAAAGTTTGCTTCGTGCTCCGATCGGAATGTGGAAGCAAAATGGGGATCCTCTTCTGTTCATGGTTTAGAGCTTTATCGTCAATGTTGTAACTATCAAACATAATTTTCCGCAAATTTTTTCAAACAACTGAAACGAATCAACTTCATTAATTTTAATTTACGTAGTCGTAGACATGTTGAAAAGAGTTTTCAAAATTGATTTTCAAAGTTTCTTTTAATTGTAATTTTCCACAGAAATTTCTTTGCATTTGCATGAAATAAAAATAATGCTAAACTCGAGCGGAAAATCATCACCCTAAATGATGTGATGTTTTTGCGAGACCTATCTCGAACTTCGAAGATAATAAATTAATCTAAAATAAAATTTCCCTAATATAGATTCACGCAACACGATACGAAGGAATTTCATTAATTCAAAAATATCGTCCAAATTATGCAAATCAAAAATAAATATCACTCCAAGTAAGCGTGTCCCTTTTTCTTCGTCTCTCTCAATTTTTTTAAACTATAGCCAGGGCCCAGGTACGGTAATACAGACGTTGTTGTTGCCTGTATGCAAATTACTTGAAAACAGCAAAAACAAAGAAGCAGCCAGGCAAAATGCTGGAACAGAGTTTCGAGATGGAGCTGAAAAAATTTCTCATTCCGGAAAATTGGTTTTTTATTTGATTTTCCTTCCAAAATGCACGAAGAAACATTTTTTCGGCTGCATAAGGTAAGGGAGGCCCCGCTGTAGAAGTGCCACGTGTCTGTTGTCTGTCTGGTTGCCTGCATGGCTGAATCTCACACCTTCCAGACTTTAAAGGCGATCAGCTCCGGGGTATCCTTAATTGTTAATGTATTACCTCAGATGCGTACCTTTGTTCGAGTACTCAAAATTTTGTAGCACGAAAACAATGCCTGAAGACATTATTTCTTATTCAGGAATGATGAGAAAAGGATGCCGCACGAAAACCAAACTTTGATTAAACTTTTCGTTCCTCTGTGCGTCTCCATCCATCGAGGATATCAGATGAATTTTAAATAAGATAGACGCATTGAAGGCGGTCAAGGTGAGTGCATAATTTATTAATAATACATATTTCAGAACGAAAAGTTCAAGGTTTTTATGCTAATGTTATGATGAATTCTCGTTAAAATGAATTTTCAATGCATCCTCGTTGTTCACAGGATCAAATTTCCTGTTGTTTTCTTCTCAAACTAGTTAAGTAAACATAATTAGATCAATACAATTAAAAAGCAGAATTACAAATAAACCTAAATTAGGTTATTTGATGATGCTCGACGTGAACCAAATTCAGATGATATTCAGTAAAAACGTACGTGCCTTTTCACCTTTTTTAAAGGCAACAACAAACCTTTTGGGGTCAAATTGGCAATTATTAAGCCTGTTTGGATTTAGTCTGATATTCACAGTCGAAAAGTCACGATGTCCTAGAATGGGTACGTGATTTTGGTACCAAAGTGGCAGGCTGTCGTGACTTTTTCTATCAACTTGAGACTAGTAACAAAACAAAACTCTATCGCGATGCAAGCATCTGAAGTAAGCAAAGCTCCAAATTTAGTGCTCCAAAAAAACAAACAAAAAACCATATAATAAAAATGGTCTGGGCGGAGACGGAGAAGCAAAAAACTTCGACTGAAAGTCACGTTTGAAAAGTCTAAATGTGAGACTTTCTTCAATTGTAATTTTAGAAACTTCGTAAGCCGAATTTGTTTCAATTGTTGCCCGAAAGAAACTGCATGAAATTGACTGCACTTTGAAGTGCATAATTAATAAAACGGAGATCTGTGCCTCCTGGCACTTTGGAGTAGTTCTCTGTGACGTTACATCAATGTCGAGTCTGCCAGAATACGGTATTACATTGTACACAAAGTGTACAATGTACATTGAGAAATGACGGTAACCTAGCCTGGCACGGCGCCTTTCAAAGGACATGCAATCGTCGGCCGATCAAATTTCGGTTCGATTTCGATGTCTACTCTTTGGTGATGCCAGCTCGAGGGGTTCCTGATATGGCATGCATTTCAAAACTAGAGGTACTTTTTGTTGCAATCGTTAGCCGCTCAACCCCACAGCATGACCCCGGTTCACGACATCGGCGTCGGAAGAATTATATCGAACCCTTCCCACAAGTATATTGCGAAAAATTTCGCCCTTGCGTTTTTGTAGCCGATGTGGTCGAGCTGGCTCTGCACAGTTTTCACGGCTGACTCGTCGTAACTCTTACATGTGACGGAGCCGATTCAGGTAGGCCTCCATGCATCCATTCGGCGAAGGGCTACTGCCTCCAGGACAACTGGGGCGCACAGGTAAACGAGACCGACAAATATGGGAATGCACTCAAGAGAAACCGGTAACTTCCCGTACACGTTGACATTCGCACTCAATTCCCATTTGGAAATATTTTCCCTCGATAGTGCTGTTGTTTTTTTATGTTTTTGTGTTAGCATAATTTTTATGCACTTTCGGACTTTTTTCCCTCATTTTTCAGACCAAAACGCATTCGGTTCGATTATTCGCTAATCGCCTGCAAGCAGGAAGCAGGAAGTCGGCTAGACCGAGGGTAGTCAGCTGTCATCATCGTCTCCAACATGCACAGCTATTTATAACTAATCAGAAAATTGCATTTTTTGTATTTATTTGTGGTGTTTTTTTACCCGACATTCTCAAGTTGTAATGGCTTGTGAAAAACCCATAAAATGCACGCGAAGTGATACTTAATCATAAAACAGAGCAACGTCCATTGAAAAATATCTGCAGCCAATCCAGGTTTTGCTTTCCCAACTTTTAATGTTTTTCAAATGTATACTTGTAAATAAATTTGTAGTAACATATATGTAGACAAAGTAACAATTATTCAAAGATACCGATCGTGCTACAATCCATCCCCTGTAGTCACGGTCGCACATCATTTTGACGGATCCTTAAGTCTTTTCGGTAGCCAATTTATATATTACAATAGTTATTATTTAACTAGAAATGAAGCTGCAAACGGTTCAAAATTATAACGGTATACCAAAACGGAACGATGAAAAAATACACAAATTTCAAAGTATTTTTTAATGCATGAAAAATAACCACCCGACATTCACAGTCTTGTAGCCGTAGGAAATCAACAGATGGCACTGCTCAGCAAGAGATCAACATGCACACGATTTGCAAGAAGAATATCGTCTCTTCCATCATATCCTTATGCAATCACTTCAACTGAATCTACTGTAATTGCTTGAAATAGAAATCTCCTGGTCCTTGTTGTGAAAATAAATAGCCCTTAACTTTAGACACCCGTTTCGACAGTGGAATTTATTCAGAAAAATGTTTAAAAAAAATGTTTGCAATTGGAATGACGATGATAAATATTTAAACGGGCAACAGTCGGTTCTAAGACGATACCAAAAGTTATTGTCTACAAGATGACGATAAATGAAAAAAAGGACGAAAGGAGAATCTCTTTAGAGATGAAACAATAAAGTGAAGCCACTATTCCAGTCACAAAAGAAACAAGAAATTAAAAAATGTGAAATAATTAAAACTTTGCCGGTTTCTGGGAGCAGACTTTTATGAGTTTTGATTCTAAAAGACCGGCAATCGTTCACATAAAAGGATGCTTCCTTAATATTTTTTAGGGAAATGTTTACTTTGATGTAAGTTCGGTGGTATTTTCGTTTCTAATAATATTCCTCTTGGCTTTTCTACGGAGTTGTTGTGGTAAAATGTTTGATGCGAAAAATAATAAAAAAGAACTAAAAAAACAATAAAGCCTGGTATAGACAAAAATCAATTAGCATGCAAAGTAAAAATGGAAAATGATGAAAATCAGAAAATAGAAAAAGAAATTATCCACTCACCCGAAAAATACTTTCAATAATGAAAATTAATGAGATCATAATGGCCACCTGAAAAAACAAAAATTTACTAATTAGTAAAGAAAATAAAGAAAACTTACGTATTTAAATAATACTGAAAATTACTTTTAGAAGGAAACTTCTGAAGAGGATTTTTCCCATCAAATAACGATAATAAATAAAGGATCTATGAGAAAAACCGAACCAAGTTACAGGGCAACAGTGGTACCAACTTGCACAAAAATGAAATTCCATAGAACGGAAGTTACTATAGATAAATTTCCTTGTACTAAATTAAAACCGCAAAGTTGGCAATCAAACGGAATTTATATTATTTTAGTTAATAATCACAAAATATTACTTGTGAGTTGGTAGTGCTGCTAACATGCGGCAAGTTTTGGAACTATTGCCAACTTTTGAATTTTGTTTTAAAGAATTTCGAAAAAATATACCCAGATATATTATATTTCAATAAAATGCAGAAGTTCCCTCCAAAAGCAAATTTCGTATAATTTTCGTAAGTAAAATTTCATTTATTTTCTTGTACTGATTAATAATTTTTGTTTTTTTTTTTTTTTTTTTTGTGTTTTGGAATATTTTATAATTTTTTCTAAAGCCAAAAGGATGACGAAATTTGATTTGGTTACGAAATCAAGCCGTTACAACACTGTTGCCTTGTAATACTTATGCTAGAAATAAATACAATTTATAAAATATAGTAAAATTGATTTGTTTTAAATATTCGACAGTCTTAAACAGAGTAAAGTTATAAAAATAAAATTGATGACCTTTGTTTTAAAAAAAACTTGAGTTAAATATTTTGCTATCTTTGGTTTTGTTGCACAATTTTAATTAATTAATTTTAATTTAATTGCCTTTAAATTGATCGTCTGGAAATTGCATCGTTAAACATCCTGATAAAAGCTTCCACAATGGCGACTGGAAATTTTTGTGGGAAAATTTTAGGATTGTGTAAGCATAGAAAATACAAAATATTAGCGAAAACAGCAAATGCACCTTGGATCAGCATGGGGCAGCTGATAAAGCAGTAAGTAAAAAGCCAGTTTCACTTAATGACTGTCGTTATCGCGCTATTAATAGTCAGATGAACAAGTGACACTTTGACATCTGGGTGCGAACGCTAGCGGATCGGACACCTTGTGTCTAGTGTCTAGGTCTCTCTAGGGGACGTACAGTCATACAATCGCATGTGATCGCATTGCGAGTCGTGATTTCATCGTCACAAACAAATCAGTCTGATCGCAAAGCTTCCGCCGTCCTCTCTTAAGGTTACACACCAAAAGGGGATCTTTGATCGGCACGTGCTGCTGCATCATCTCCAGCCAGACTCTGATGTCACTGAGAAGCACTTTCATGTGATCGCGCTTTATTTTATTTAGTTTTTTATAATTTTTTCTCCAGACAACAGAAAATTTCCGCGCAATGATCTCGAGTCACATCAATTTTACAGCAGTAAAAATTTAATTGGACGGGGAGAGTAATTGGAGCGTTGATTCGATATGCTTGATTGTTCTATGCTTATCAGCCCGACAATGATATCATTTGGGTCGGATGATTATAGATTGTGCAACCTAGTTGAACTCTATTGCAAAATGCAGTTTCGTATTATTTTCATCTCCTATTAGGTACTTACTACTTACCTGACATAACAACAGTAGATTTCATCTGCCAATTTTTATATCACGTGTGGGTTTTGAAAACCAAATTTAAAATTGGGAAGTTAACACAATTTTTAGTCCCAAACAAAAAATATATTACATTAATATGTGATGTCGTTTTCAGTTATAATATGTAAGTTGCGATTGCTCTCCATTAATAATACGTAATTAATGTTATATGACTTTAGAAAGTATTCTTGTGATGATCTTTATAATAACACGTAGAGAAGGATGGGATGCTAACCCTTTTAACTATAAGGCAAACAAAACACGACTTCCTGTAACCCTCCAACTAACCTTTTCGACTGAAAAGCTAACGTTGACTTACAGTCATGTACTGAATCTAATTACAATGAAATATTACCTCAACCTACATTTTCAACTCAGTCAACTTGAAATAAAAAGCAATTAAAGTTTTTAAATGCATCTTACATGCAAATTGTTTATTGACTGTAAGCTCGTTTTAATTTGAAAAAAAATAAGTTTACAAATAAAATTAAAGTAGGGAGGTACGTAAATGTTACAGAACTGTTTGAATGTATTTATTCACTTTGCTTCACTTATTCATTTATTTTATTTATAAAAATAAATTGTTACATAAGTTGGAATTGTGTATTAAGTAGATTTCGAAGAAAAGTTTACCTCTTGTAATCTCCCTCGACCCTCATGGCGAAAATTCCGGAAAATCTTCACATATAGATATAGTTTCTCCGATCATGGCCCCTGAACCCCAAAAATGACCTCCGTTCGAATGTTTAAATATTTTACATAGGTGTATTAATAGGTATACATACTATACCTAACGTATTTTTTGAAACACCATGCCACTTGAAATTTTCAACTAATCTGGATGAACTTTCAATTTGTTATTAAGAATTAAAAAAGTGAAGGTTAAGCTAGTTTGTGGTGAAAATCGCACGAAGAATTGCCGATTTGCAGAGTCCCTGCAGATATATAAATTTCAGCTCTCCCAACTATCCTATTTAGTTGACAACCCTGCAAGTGGACTATGCAAATTGGATGCAAAATTGGAACGTCAGCAGCCACCTTTAGAGTTGGAGTTTTAGGGTCCAAAGTGGGGATGATTTTCAGTGATTCAAGATTTTGATGGTTTGATACTATTTATTGATAGTAGGCACTAATAAAAGGGAGTAGAATAATGCTCATATTGTATAGTACGAAAGTTGACAGTTTCAGAGCTATAAGGCACATTAAAAATCAGTGCAGTAGACATGGTATGGTCGTATTACTACAAATTTCTCTGTTCGACAAATATCAATAATAACGACGAATTATCCCTAAACCTGTCCAATTAAAACACTGTGAAATCTGCCTCAGTATGTGGTTTGTCAAAGGGATTTTTTTAAATTCATTTCCTCACTTTGGAATGCATCATTTCAAATTTATCTAATCGAACTCTAAACTCTCTGAATGCGCCTTCCTCAAAAACTGTAACAAGCATTACACATAAGTAAACAAAGTCATTATTATGTCTGCAATTGAACTTTCAACCCTTCGAGGAATGGTATTTAAAGTGATTCGCAGGAAAACTGCTGCCCTCGAAACTGCAGAATTCCACAGCATCAGCAGCGATTTCACGTAATTATCAGCGCTTGATACGAGGGCAGCATTAAGAACACTTAACGTAGGAGGTGCGCTGATAAATGGTGTTCATAATTAATCGTTCATTCTTCAGGAGCCTGTACAGTAGCAATTGTTCGTTGTTTTTTTCGTACTTCTGCTTTGCTGCCGGGTCGTAAAACATCCACTACGGAGAGTGCAGACCGTAAAATCGCAGCAGCAGTTTTTGCGGTAGTGCGGAGCACGGAAGCGGGGGCACAATACTAATGGCTTCGTAAATCTTTCCAGTTCTACACCTATTAATCATCGCATCAGAATTAACAAACCCAAACACGGAAGCTGCAGTGGCATCCGTGGCCCGTAAACTTTTGTTGCTGTTATTGTTGTTGCAGCACTAGATTCATTTTCCAATCCGGTGAGCAATCTGAAATGATGGTGCCTACGGACGATTGAAAATGTCCCGCTGGTTATTGGAAAAGATGGAGGATGGCATTCCCGTTATTGCCATCGAAATGGAGCCTCATCGTCAGACTGTTCGCCTTTAATTACATATTGCGTTATTTGTTTATTCGAAAGATGCAAAATCTCGTTCAGAGCATGAGAGTTTTTAATCCGCCCACTGATGACAGATCCCGAACACAAGTCACTGATCATCATCCACCACGTAATGATGTTGCACTATCAAAGGAGCCTTGATCGAAACAACAAAATGCCAGTCGCCAATTTGTTTATAATAACAAGTCGCGGCCAATGTCACATTTGAGCGTGAATGCAATAAATTCGCGACGACAGCACCGAGGAGTCACCTCTGGAGCCGGTGAACCTAAACCGTGTTCGTGTACTCTGTTCATGGATTTCTCTTTCTCTCGCCTTGCATTGTTTCAAGTTGGGGCAAGTTGTAAGACCAATAAAACTGTCCTGATGAGCTGTCACTGTTTGAATGCCGTCATCCACTCGAATGAGTATTTCCCAGTGGCCTGGAAAAATTCTAAATGAACCTGACTATCTACGAATTCCATTTACATCCGCTGCAGTAGATTGCATTTCTCTTCATCGAAAGTTTCGTGGCGCTTTCAACTTAACCTCGTCCCTAGCCTCTGTTTGCTATTCCAAGCAATTTAATAAACATTCTCTTTACTCTTACCGCCCCCAAAAAACCCCTTTCTGTTACTCCGAGGTCTGGTGAATTCCTGTGCAGTTCAAGTTGTTATTGTTACGTTGATTGCTGCTGTCAGTACAGACTTCTAATGAGTTCGCAACTTCATCATCGTCGTCGTGAAATTGTTGTATGTATATTGTATATATCCTTGTGGGAGGTAAGTAACTCAAGGTTGTATCAACCTGTGAATTACGGTGAACATTTTTAGTCTACTGATCTCTCCTTTCCCTTCGTCGCGGCTCTACGAAACGGATGTCAAGTAAACAAAGACGAACTTTTGCAATTAGTTTCGTAAAATGAAATTTTCGGCAAATTCCGCGAAAATTGAAGATGATGATAACCTAGACGAAAGATAGATTTTCTTTCAACAGATTCATCCGGATCCTTGAAATTAAATTGAAATACAAGAATGCACTTTACAAGCTACAACTAAAATTCAAACAAATATAAATATGAAGCTTTTTATCAGCATTAAATACAGTTGAATGAAATTGAATCGTATTGTATTTTAGATAGAACAATGATACCTGTCTTTTGAATATTAATGTAATCGCAATGTTGTTATAAATTAGCAACTAATATATTTTTATGGATTTGCTTAAACAATATAAGAAATATTTTTAGCTATTCGCAGTTCTAGACTTTAAATGTTTAAACGAAATTTCGAACGGAAACTCTTTCAACCGGTGCTGTCAACACAAATCAATCCAATGGCCACACACGATTCAACTTGAGTGACACAAAAGTTAACAGGAAAGGAGTTTACCGAAGATAAAATGATCTCGAATCTTGGATGCATTGAAAGCACATTTTCGTTCAATGTGACATGGTCGATTTGCACAAGACGAAAATAGCCACACTTGGCACACCTTGACTACATTTTCTTAGTGCAAGTCGCATGACGCAAGTCGAAAAGGAAGAAAAAAAAAAACTAAAAAGTTGGTGGATTGTTTTTTTTTTTTTGCGATCGCGTACGCAAACGAACTCATTTCGAAGTTATGCAACCCTCTCCCCAGTGGATACACAGTATTTGTAGGTGACAAGTGTATGCTGCCTAGTTCTGAAATCATCTTCCCGTTAGCCAGATGTTGCTTCCGAGCATCTTCAGGCAAAATTCACCTTTTAATATCTGCGACTGCAAGCTTCTCACACTAGACAAACAGCAGACTAAATTGGCGGCATCTTAACGGTCCCGATCCAACCAGACTCGGAGTCGTATTTTTGCAATGTTTACAATCAGTGACTAAGTGACTAGTTCGACACGGCTAAAATTAGCTCAAGTAGCAGCACTCCTGAAATTGTTTGTTTACTGAATCACAGGGACACGAACGACAGATTCTGGCAAACATTGTATTCTTCTATTTCTCACGATTCTTATGCACGTTTTCGAAATTGTTTTTGAACAAAGATCGAATTGCAAAAGGACATTGCTGCTAAATTTAGTTCTGGCACAGAAATCAGTACAAATTTACGAAATTTCTTTTCTAAATTAAGTAAATAAATTTAACATTGCCACAAAGTCTGTTTGTTTCAATTCAAAAAATTCCGTTAAATTATATGGTTCCTGTGGGCGTTGAAAGGATTACAACTTCTCATCTAGCTCTTGCCTCTAGATTTATTACCGTGAAATGTTTTACAGTTATTTAGGATTTTACAACTGATCCGTGCGTGCACTGAACCCTCTCCTCAGTCATTTGACCTGTGCAAACAATTGTACACTTGTTAATTTCTTGCCATCGCTGATCTCACGAGTGTGTCTTTTATTCCAAGAAGTTGTGCAACTTGCAGGCAACACGACTTTTCAAATTTCCACCGTGCAACAAAACAGTGTTGTGTGCGCTGCTGAAATCATTTCAGGTCAGCAAACCGGTGTACGACGAAGACACACTGCAAATTAAATTTAATTACTTGCATGTGGATGACAGTGGCTGGCAGGCATTTTACGTTCTTCCGCCGCCCCTCCTACTCCTCGAGTGTTGCCCTCCCTCAGGTGACTAATGTTAATTAAACGTTAATCCTCGCAACTTGTGCGATGGTTCTTTTAATTAGAGGATTCCTTCATTACTGGGGAACGCACTGATAATCTGCAGCACAACCGTAAATAGTCAAGACGAAAGGGGAAAAGGGGATAATTTGGTTTTCATCAAGTCTAGACATTGCGACATTTTTTTTACAGTCATTCGGCGTAAACTGGCTGCAGCGACGGTTATGCAATTGCCGGCCTTCAGCGTTGAAAGTTTGTAGGTCATTAACGAGACAACCGACTGTCAAGAGGGCGGTTGGGGGGATGGGAAAGGCAGTGGCGATTAACAGTTAATTAATCGTGAGGGACAACAGAGTCCTTCGGCTAAAATGTTCGTCCTCGGGAGATTTAGAAAGAAGCTGACATCTCCTGATAACTCGACCAGTCGGATGCAATATGGGTGCAGTCAGATGCAGAATGGGTGCAGCCGCAGGCATTCGTGAGTGGCTATAATTCAAGAGCTTTTGGGGTTCTTGCAACAATTTGTATTTTTTATTTATTTTTGCAACACTTTCAAGCTGTTTGCCTTAAACGCAAATCGTGCAGCCAAGTGGAACGATAAAAGCCGAGTGGAGAAGTGCTTGTGAAATAGTTTCGCTTTTTAAGGCCGAAACTGTTTCGACCGTAACTAGGCAAAGAATTTGTTGGAGATTGGGTTTGGAAGTGAATTGATGCTAGGACAGCTGGAGGAGCCCAATTCGAGAGCAGAGAAGTTTCCCAAGTGTCCGCATTCTTTCGCCTGGAAGAATGCAAGGAATTTGTCGAGAGCAATTTCAGTTTTGCTGAGAGTGGAAGTTAAGAGGGCACTTTACAATGCGGCGGAATGCCAGAAATCGCTTTCCATCCAGACTAAATTAGTTTTATGCTATGAAATTATTACAGATATTTGAACAAAATCATTTTTAGTTCACTTTTGTTCAGATATCTGGAAATCCTTACAGTGATCTTGTAAGTAAAAAAATGCCCAATAGAATTTTTACTATCCCTAATAATCTCTTTGTGGAAATTTATAATTAATTTATACTACCAAATTGAATTCGTGGCATATCCTGCGGTAATTCATATGTAATTGCACTTAATTAAATAAAATACATAATATCCTTTGTCTACCAAAATTACAACTGAAAAAATGATGCAGTGGAGGTCCTGTTTGGAAATCTTCTCAATCTAGCTGCAGGCAAATATTAGTCGTGCTTTGAGAGGACAAATTTGATTTAACGCGCACGGACTGCAGTCATATTACAGTCTACATTGTTGCTGGAATACGCGAACGAATTTTTTTGAAGTTTTTCATTTTCCATGGCGTTGTAGCCTCATTGCATTTTATTGTCCAGCAATTACCATTTTAGTTGTATAAACAGCCGGCTGGCGAACATTCGCTGTCGTGTCAACTGCAGCCGGTCGATTCCAGTCAGGGAGGCGGGGGATTTTAATTATGCACATACGAAGACACCTCGGACATGGACTGGCGAGCGATCCAGCACTGGATAGCACCTGGGTGCATCTATGGCCCTGGACAGTGGCGGCGGGGTGCAGCCAAACGAGCAACTGGGGCTTATTTTGCAGCACCAGAATGTGGGGAAGAACAATGCCGGACCGACACCCATTCACGCGGTGGAACAAAGCCAGAAGGAGGAACGGACGAGGACGGTGCAAGGATTGGAACGCACTTTAATCAACGGCCGACGAAGCGTTAGAGACCAGAGATGCTGCGGTGTCTAACCTCCATTTGTAAAATAGAAGCGGAAAAAATGAAATTTCACTCGTTCGTAAGCCGATTAAGCTGATTGCAACGTGATTGCCGTCGTCAGTGGTCCTCGTCCTTTGCTTCCCAAGTGGGCAGGCATTGACGGTGCTATCTGTGATGTCTATCAACCTCCGTCTTCATGGTGCTCCCTCCCCAGAACCATTAGCCACACTCGGGCTCCCCTGGACACAGGATGAAATTAACTTTTGGTGTCGCTGCAGCAAAGTCAGCCGCGATTACTTTGAGTATTTGCAATTGCCAACCGGTTCTGTAGTCATTACTGGATGCTGTTGGTCTCCTCCTTGTCCATCGTCAGGTTCGTTCAAGTATTCACCACTGCAGCTTCTCATCAACAACTCAAGTTGGCTCCAAATTGTCCTTATGCATCGCCAACCTGGACGAAGGTTGAATGTTGTGGCGAGGAGTGATTGACAAGGATTCGATGCCAGCATATCATAAAGGATGTGAACGTCGGGAGAATGGGAACACAGACTGGAATTAGCGCTTCTGTCAGTTAATCGTCGACTTATTTTCAACACCGCCAAACGCAAGGAACACTCAGTTGCTCTTCCCCGCGATGGCTCTACGGAAGGATGCTGCTCCATGCTCCATACAGTAGTTAAATAAATATGCTGACGCTGAACTGGGTTCCTTAGGCACTAAACTCAGATAATTCAGACTGTCGTCTATAATAAGATAATCCTTAATTGAGACTAGTTATGGAAGGAATATTTCAAAGTTTCAAAACTTTAATTGAGTAAAAGCGTTGGTCGCCATCTTTGATGGCTGAACGAAAATCATGAAATACTTTTCCGGTGCTCAGTTGAAAAACCGATCTAATTGCGTCCTCAGCGTCGTCCAGAGATGTTCGGTGCATCCCTCCATAATCCATTTCTGTCTGAGTTGCATTTTGATTTAAGTCGCTTTGGAAAATGTCCTCCGTCGTGAATGAAAACGTATTTGCGGACGTGGAAGTGAATAAATATGTATGTGGCCCCATTGTCTACCATTTTAACTATCCATGTCATATGGAGGCCACAAACATTTTGCGGGAACGGGGGACGGATTGGAGGAATAGATTCAGTTGCATAGACCGAACAGCATTTGGATGTAAGGTGAAATAATATGAAAATCGGGGGCCTTCGCAATTGTTTATATGCACCTCGTAGATACGTGTCTCGGCTTCTGGCAACGTAGGTGCCCTCCCAATGTGGATCAGCAAAATTGTTGATATATTACACAAGTGCCTTCCCCGGGTATCCTTCTCATTGTTTGTGTGTCTTAAGAGCACTGCACTGAATTTTCCATCGTCTAGACTGGGGGCAAACAAGGAGGAAAGTGCATTGGCACAAGATATACACCAAGGAGTACCATGGAAGAATGGAAACCATTGTGAGCTTCGTCGCGCCATTCTCGAAGTCGTCTCCCTTTGAGCACAACAGACTGGAACTCGAACGTAATTTTTTCGAATTTTCATGAAAATCACGGGCTTTGATACCCGTTCTCTATGGGATCATTAGCTTCTGGTTGGATGATAATTTAAGTGGAAGCAATAAGCTGATTAAGATCGTTCCCACTTTGTGCCCAGAACGTCGTGCACTTGCATTCGGCATTTTCGAAATGGTTGAGTTGTGGAAGGGGGACCGAAGGACCACAAGAAGGCTCCATATGTTTGGTGGAGAATTGGGATGGGGATATTATGGTGGCAGGATGGAACTTATACACAGAAAACGCTTGAACTCCTTTTTCGTCGAGTGGGTTGTTCTACTTTATCGGAGGCTCTTTACCTCCGCTTAGCCGCTTCACCTCAGCTTCCTCTCACACTTATTCAGGGTTTTTGTGTGTTTTCGAGGTGTCATTAAGGAATGGAGAGCTTTGTCAATATTGCAATTTCACACCCTCATGATCAATTTCGTCAACGAACGCATTTCGTGATTCCGGACTTCATTTCTATTTTTTTTTTTTTTCGTAGACATCCTCCACTTGATACGTAAAAGCTTTTAGACGATTGCAAGATTGATTGGAGGACACGTGTTGAAATCCCGCGTTTCATAAGTACTTCCCCACATGTACAATGTACATACTTCATTATTGGAAAATCATCGTCAATTGCAATTTGCAATCGGGGGGATTTTGCAAATGGTGAAATTATGTGGGAAGATATCCTTTCACCGATGTGAATCTCGCACTAATTCTTAAGCAAAATATGATATAATTATAATTACCATTGTTTGCTTAAAATCCCGATAAAGTTATACCCCGGACAGACCAAAGCACTTAATCTAGACATCTAGTCGGGTTTGTCGTCTGCCGCCTAACAAACAGTTGTTGACATATCTGCTAACATTTGACGTTAAGTACACATAAAATGGATTCGCGACAGTGATAGGTTTATTTTCTTACAAGAAAGCAAGTTATCTTGCATTAAATTTGCTGTAAAGAATTATTTCTATGTCATTAAGATGTCATTAACTCGATTAAGTGCTTTCGTCTGTGCGGGGTATTAAAATGATTCAAATCAATGGAAATTTCCATAAAAAAAAAAAAAATAAAATAAATAAATAAATAAATAAAAAAAATAAATAAATAAATAAATTTTATATATCCTTCATTGATATAATCTTGCAGGGTAGAACTCCTTCCGCTTAAACAATTATACTTTATATAGTTAAACAAAATTTGTTGGAAATTCTGATGTCTGTTTTCAGTTGAAAACTCGCCAAAAACTCGGTTTGTGTGCAAATTTCATAGGAAATAAGTAGTTACGTACTTGGAAATGTTTACGGAAATACTGCAATGTTTTTTTTCTCTCATATTTTTAACAGGACTCTCGGTCGCAAGACTTTCCATGATCAAATTTTTGCATACTTGTTTTCATTGTGAACAACAAAATTGCAAAATATTTCTACGAGATGATTGATTTTTGTGCTACAGTTTGTTCGTGTTTTCGGACGTTTCCCCTATTTTTGCAACCTCCCATCAATTTATTCCTTGCCCCTGACGGACGGCCCGTGGGCCTCGATCGCTCGTAATTGGGTAGTGAAACATAAGAACTTGTGGGTGTGGTTCATTGGAGATCCATGAACTGAAGTAATTCCTAATTTCGTGGAGGAGTAGACGACACCCAATTACAGTGTTTAATTTTAGCCACTTGTACCGCTGCGTGGGGGCATCATGCATCATGAAATGCATTCAACTTTTGCCTCAGAAATCCAGAAGATTTCCGTGAACATTGTTGGACCTTCACAATTATGTAAGCGCCTTCCTCGGAGCTTAGCCGATGTCACCGCATCATTTGTCATCCGCAGCACATTAATATGTTCAACATAGGTGCTGCAATGGGTGCCATAATTTAGCGGACGAGCAACATGCCGGACGGAACACTGAGACAGTCACACGGCACCTCGCTGCCAGGGAAATTCAAGTGACAGCCGCACGTTTGTACAACGATGTCCATAACTCCAAGGAGCCTATAATTCCTTAGACAGTCGTACTCCACAAATCCCAACGTAGAACAGCGCTGTGGGCTAATTCGACGGACCAAGGTAAATCAGCTTAACGACTTTCGTGTCATGTACTGCAATAAAATTTCCTCCCCTCTTCTGAAATCCCCTTTAAATATCCAACCGCTTCTGGAAAAGCAAATTACGATGAGGTGCAATGATTTGCCCCCGGCGAAAATAGACTCACTGAATCTTTGTTATTTATGAAAAGTGTCTCAAGTTTTTCCAAAAATGAAAAATGTCCACCATTGACGTCTTGTATGAGTTTTTCGTGCAAACGAGGTGCTAATGAGAACAATAAATTTTATCAACGGACGCGGGAACTCGGTCGTGAAGCGATTTCATGCCGCGACATGACTTGCATTTAGTGCACTTAGCTTTGGTAACAACGATATGCACATAAAGAAAAAACTTTAAAGTATTCTAAGATATAACATTGCTCACGATGTATTTTAGTATAGTGGTTACTTTTAAGGTATTGCAAAATGTAATTAAAAGCAATTTATGGCCCAGTGCGGAGTATAAATGCGCATTATCCGTTGGGGTTTGATTTTGTTCAAATAGTGGAGTAACTAAAACGTGTCATAAGGAAACTGAGCTCTTATAAGCCAAATTGATATAGATCGACATCGTTGCTCATTTTTAAACATTTCATTTAATAAAGGTATTTAAAATTTACCCAGCAAAATGTGAACACAGCTTTCAGATTCTTATACCATGAACAGACGAGAGCACTTAATAATAACATCATAATGACATAGCCCATGTTTTCCTATATGAACTCGACTTACAAATCAAGCTGATATAACTCGATTATACTCAATATTCAGCGCCGAAATTGCTACATAGTGGTAAATATTTGTACTAAAAAGTAATCAGCCGCGAAATATCATTTTGGTAATGTTTTTTGTATTTTCGTATAATTTTTTACAGCAAATTTAATGCACGATAACCACGATACTGTCAAGAATCCATTTTATGTTTACTTTATGCCAAATATCAACAGATACATATTATGTCAACCACTTATTCCGTTTGGCGACAGACGACAAACCCGACTAGATTACGTGACGTCATTAACTCGATTAAGTGCATTAAGTGTATTATACCTAGGAATCTAGATATAGGCCAAAGTATAGATTTGATGCATCGTTTACCACAACTTGAAGGAGTTGTGATAAAAAACTAACTGTACATTTATTGCTGTTGTGTTTTCTGGATGTTAATGAATGGTTCTCTGTCCAGATTGACTGATAACTCAAAAACTATTTTAGTTAAAAGATTGAAATTTGGTTGAATTATAGGTCCGAAAGTGAAGAAAAAAACATTTCTTATGCATTGTAAAACTGCGTAGGTGAGTTCTAGATTACATATATGTACCTGGTTCATTCCTCTATATTTTCGCATTGTATGCAGTATGCACTTTTCATTCAAAAATGGTTCTTTAAAAAAAAGAAGCTGGTTTCAATGATATTCCAGACTGACTAATCCTCCAGAATAGACCATTTTTTATCTGTCTTCCGGGAACCTTGGCGGTTGTATTGGAGCCGGCAGCTGATGCTCGTAAATGGCGATTTGATTATTTTTACTCGCTGTTCGGCCAATTTGCGATTAATTAATTTTTGACGATGCAAATTACCCAATTTAAAGTGCCGTCTCTCTGCCACTTCGCCAGCTGTGATCCAAAATGGAATGGATTGTCCATTGATACCACCACCTTCACCACCACCGTCATCATCATCATCTCGTCGGGCTGAGGGGGTAGGCCCTAGAATGGGAGATTGGGAGGCGTTTGGGTGAAACACCAACAGCAGCGACAAAGTGGCGCAGCGCGATGGCTAACGCAATAACAACAAAAACACGAAATTTAATGACCAGACGACACCATTGGCCTCAATTGGTCCAGAGATCGCTATGCCATTTATTTGAATTTATTTATCGCGCCACTCTTTGATTTAATGGTATGGCTCCGGCCGACCTGCACCCGGGCGGGATGCGCCCGATGCCTGCCATATAGGATGCAGGAGTATTGTCGGGAGTGCTGCGCTGCATGTGCATTTTTAACGTGAGCGCCCCTGAAATGGGCTCATCTGGTGCATTACGCGAACCGCATAACACGTCGTTCCCATAGTGTCCCCAAACCAGCTAATTGAATAAAATTTGCTGCAGTTCATCATGCCCGATGAAAGCGTATCAGCCACGCCAGTGCGTCGGCGATTATGGGATTTCTTCCTTGCTCTGTCCATGCTCCCCTCGGTTCCATCGTACGCCGCTGGCCGCTGCACAACTCACGGTTGATCCCCATATATGGGGATATGTCCACTCTTGGGGCTCCCTTGTAATTTCAACAGTATTCCTTTCGCTGGACCAATTTAATTCGAATAAAACTGGGTCAACAGACAATGAATGAGTGAAGGAAGAGGCAGAGTAAGGGAGGGGGATTGTCATAGCATAAATTTATTGACGTTGGCAATCTTTTCTCCCCCCGACCTTATTTCTCCCCAGTCACGGAGCCAAGTAGGTTAGACATGCAATTTTTATGGCTGAAGAAATTCTTTGATGCAATTATAATTTTCTGCTCCTCTCCGCTCTGCTCCGCCTTTGTCTCATATTGGAAGGAAAATGACATTATCTTGCCTTCGGGGCTAGACACTGCTGCTTTGCGATGCACCCCCAGCTTACGGCAATGGAGAGATACATGTTTTTTCTGTATATAATAAGCATCCATTTTCTCAATGGTTCTAAGCGACTCAAAAAGGACACACACAACAATCTCCCCATTCTGATGCTAGAAGAATGAAAAGTGCTCGTCCTTACAGTGCTCATTGCCAAGTAATGTCGACGAATTGTTCTTCTACATAGCACACGTGGTATATTAACGGAATAAACACAAAACCTTGAGAGTGCAGGATGAATTCATGTTGCATCGCAGTTGCGTTCGGAAGTGCTATACTATTTTTCAACGAGATGTATGTCATTAGATAGTGACGTCTTTTGAATGTTAGAGCTCTGAGTTGTTTTTTTTTTTCAACTACTGAGAAATGTGAGAAGATATTGAGTATTAAAATAAGAATAATATTGAATGGAATGTGAAATGATGAAGGATTAAAATTGAACAGTGAAGGGATTTTCCTAGGGATTCAAAGCGCATCCCAATCTTGGTTGTACTTGATAGGCCAACGTTTCCATTGCATTAAGATTGAATATTACACGCTTCAAATCGCCAACTCGTCCCAATGTTGAGGTTGAGGTTGAACTTGAAGTCAACACTATATCATAATAAAATGAGTAGAAAACATCTGTCAAATTAACAATAGGTCGAGATTAAATGACCTCTGCTTTGCTTGTTTCAATTTTTGCAAAAAAACATATAAAAAACTTTATGAGAAGTTTTGATGCTCTTTAAGACGTGCATTCCAACCCAAGTAACAGTGAAAGAGAGTTTTTTTCAGTTTTCTAGTTCCTTCAACTTCAATGGAAGTGCCGAATAGAATATAGACACGAACGCAGACGAACAAAAATGAATGGAGACGAAGGAGTTTGACAAATTTCGAATCTTGAACAAACGAAACGAAAGGCATAACTTCATAACCTGACTTTCTGTCTGTCACAACAAATGTATGGTCGGACTTGGAGGTAGTTGGTTCAAGATTTAATTTTATTAATAAAAAAGCGCTTCAATTGAATTCGCTGATCCTCACTGAGTATCTCCAGTGCTATTAAGTTGTAAAAAATGAATGAGAGAAGTGTCAAAAGTCCGGAAGACGAAAGAAAGGGAACGGATGCTATATGGTGGTGTCAAAATAACGAATAGAAACGAAAGAAAAAGAATGAACGAATGAAAGGAAGCGGAACTATCTTGAGGGGCCTTATGTAACTACAGTCAAATCCTTACTACTATTCTATTATACCTATAATAGCTAGATAATCGAAAGTTTTTTGTTATCTTTCAAAACGAATATGAGTGTCTATATTCAATGTACTAAAAGTAACCCGACTTTATTTGAACGAATTTGAAGATAACGGATTACTAACGCAACTGTAGGAACGACTGGAAGTTGAACATAATGCGCACAGGGACAACTGATTTGACTTTTAGAGTTTTACCAAACAATATCTACTCGATTGAGTTTTACTAAATGTATTGTTTATAAGTGTACCTTAAGCTCGATCCTTCCGATTATTCCAAGGCAATTAATCAATGATATCATCTGTCAATATTCATGCGATTTTCTCTCCACCAACAGAAATAATCCATTTCCCATCACACCGTTTCGATTTTAACTAATTCGAATAATCGTTCGGCGGTCTTCGATGGTTAGACCTGCCCATGCAGCAAACCGACGCAGTTACTCTGATTTATCTCGGCTCAATTTACATTTTAAGTACAAGGTACGTTACTGAAAAGTAATTCCAAGTTTGCGCGAACTGGCCAAAGTGGCTTCACGGCTGGATGCACTCACCTGGAGGAGATCGGTGCATCATCCCATGATATGCAGTAGCGTAGGCTCATATCTCTTATTGCCATCAGCCAACAGATAAAACTTGCTCGGCGGCGCACAGACATTGGCAAAGCCTACAATGGAGGAAGTTATTAATTTAGCACCCAATAGGGAAAATAGCAGCGAGCACCTGCTGCAATTTTATATGCATACATATATTAAAATATATATGTATACCAACAGATAATGTTATTTATTTATTATTTTTTTCTTGTTCATTTTAAAATCATCTTCAGATTTTCCATTCTCCGCTCTTCGATTTTCCTTGCGGACATTTTCTTGCACCAAGTGCTCCTCATCCGTGCCCAAGAGTACTTTTAGTTATTCTGGTGCGCATGAAACAAGTAAAAAAGTTATGTGTCCAGACAGATAAAAGGAGTAAAACGATCTCTTTGGATCTAGTTTTACAGCAAAATCGATTCCAGTTTATGTAAAGGTTTTTGCGCAAGTCTCAAACTCTGCTTTGTAGTTGCTTCTTTACAAAGTGACCGGACGCAAGGTGCAATTGTAGCAATTTTGTAACAACGCCATCTTTTTTTTTTTTGTATGCAATTTTTTTTTTTTATCTTGATCGTACAGACATTTGGCGGGAACGTACGAACAAAGTCATTAACCCAACAGGAAAAGGTTCGATATCCGTCGAGAGAGTTCTATAGAATAACTGGTCCAACTGGTTCTACCTCCGTATCGACTTGCAGTTGCGTTCTACGTTGATGCAATGCACTTGCTCAATTTATTTTTGTCTGGACGTGATAATGTCGCGTCGAGATTTATTCGAGGATCACTGTTTTCGTAATGCATGACTGCAATGTTTCACTCTGCCAATTATTTGTAAACGAACATAAAGTCGTTTGTTATTGTTGAATTAATGTTGCCTCAAATATTTGGGAATATTATTCCCTCCATTATTACGTTCATTCATTGAAAAAAGGATATTTGAAATATCCGACAATGCACTTGTTTCGATTGCATATTATTGGCGTTATTCCTGCTTTGTTGGCTTCCTCTGAAATATCTATAGTCAAACGGAAGCAGCAGTCATCCTTATTCTAGGATTTTATGACAAATTGCTCTCCAACCGGAGAAAGATAATTTATTGTTCGTTTTCCTGCAATATTTTAGTTCCTTTTCCTTGAGCTCTAAAAGTCTGTTAATGTGTCTGCACATTTTCGTTGCTGGTATATTTTTTTAATATTTTTTTTTTTCGGATTTCCAGGGCTGTTTGGGTTTTTGGGCAGTCGAGCAATCCACCATGCACCAATTTCTTTAGCCCGTTATCCAGCTCAGTATGGAGTTACACGCTTGAATGCAAACAGGAGACGAAGATTTAGAACCGAAGGTTTCAAAAATAAAATAAAATTCCTGGAGCGAGTCAAGAATACGGAAGTTAAAGAATTTTTTTGGATAGATTTTGTGGCTTTGCTTCCTTCTCTTTGTTTTCAGAAGAACCAAAGAAAAAATAATAATAATAATAAACAACTTTCGAAAAGATATTGTTTAGCTTTAAATGAAATTCAATTGTTTTAAAATTGTTTATGACAGTGAAAAATATTTTCTTGTCGCCAGAAAAAGTTTTTCTTGTTTTGGAAACAAATAAATCTGGAATGGTCGCCAAAAATGTATTTTCTGTAAAAATGTTTAAAAATAAATCTGATGATTTGGAGAATATGAATAGTGTTCATTTATTGTGGGAAAAGAATTTAACGTATTTTTAAAAATAGGTATACAAATCCCTGAAACTGAAATAAATATGTATTAATAATAGATTAATTGTTATGTAATTATATATTCAGTTCATTCAATAGAATTTTATATATTGCTACATTATTTGTAGTATTTTTATTATCGTTTCTATTTCACATTATTATTAAATCATAAATTTTAGCTGAAAATTTAATTTGCATTCCAATGAAATTAATTCAGTTATTTTTTCTCAAGCAATCACCATAAAATTAATGTGCTCCAAATTTCGGATGTTATAAATAAAATAGGGCAATCGGAAAAAATGTTTTCGTTAATATATTTTCATTTTCTGTAAACAATTTTTCTATGACTTATTGATAAGAACATCCGATTTGTTGCTAAGAACATCACATTCTTCATGTTTCTTAATACTAAGAAAAATTATTGTTTATTAGTTGTCATTACAAATGAGAGATTTTGAAAATAAGTTTTGATAAACGATTTCAAAAAAACTGGGATGAATTATAACTTTAAGGCAGGGCGGAAACTATTTTCTATATATTTTTAGATGACCAAGTTTTTTTTTTTTTTTGTTAAAAAATAATGTTTTAAGGAATTCATAGTTATTTTAACTTCAGGGCTAACATTTTTCAAATTTTTTTTCACTTTTCAACCGAATTAAAAATCAAAAATATGAAAAACAATTTTTTTCACGACAAGAATTTTAGCCACGTCAAGAATTTAAATATTTTATTTATTAGAAACAGTTCATAAATAATTTTAGTTGGATGAGTTTTTTGTATAAGCTTAACTTAATGAGATGTGTTTTGTTTATTGCTGATGCTTGCTTATACATACGCTAGATGTAGAGCATATAATATCAAGTTTGAGCGAACGTTTGCAATACTTTAAAAGAGTGGTGATAAAAAAGTAGTTGGATGTACCAGATACCTACTTCCGTTGATGCAAGGTGCAAGGAAACCGTTTTATGGATGTGCGTCTGCCTTCTCTTTTAGATAGAGATTGATATTTGCCATTTGGTGCAATGATACTTCGTTAAAATTGTAGGTTCAAGTTCAACAATGAGCAGCATCAGGCAATACCCTTTAATACCTTTTCGTGTTGCTATATACTTAAGACTAAACTATTTTTAAACCCTAGATATAGTATAGAGAATACATTAGTTTAGAGCAAACGTTTGCAACGCCAAGAAATAATAATGGAAAAGGAAAAAAAGAATTATACTCACATATTCAAGATTGGGAAGTGAAAACAAACTATTTTATGGATGTCCGTCTGTCTGTCTGTCCAGACGAAAACTCAAGAACGCTTGTAGCTAGAGGACTGACATTTGGATAATAATATTGCGTTAAAATTTTAAGGTTCTTAGTATTGTCATGTATTATATATTTTAATAAATATAACAATTGCATACACATTACGCATTATGCATTTGGAAGTTACCTAGTTAATACACAGAAAAGTACATAATGTTTAATGCGGAGTTATTCGTGCAGTTTTATTGCATTCAAGTGATTGAAGTATTCAACATCAACTCATATAAGATTTCTCTTGGTGGTGAGTTTTGTAATATTATAGAAAATCTCACGCCCCACAAGAATCCACTGCAGACGGCAATAAAAGAGTTGAAGCTCACACAGTGTGCACTTCAAAGGGTGCTCGGAACCATGCGATAAATTTACTTCCTTTATGCTCGCCAGACATAAATTATTCAGTAGTCAAAATCTCTTAAGCCATTTAGCTTCCCACATTCTCAACCCCGCATTGCACTCCTTCGGCGAGGAAAGTCACCCTCCGAAATTTAAATCGAATTTAGTTAGTGGCTTCCATTTGACTTCAGCACCACGTAAAAAACCAGGCAGAGTGGGCCGCGACGGCCTCTGCGAAAATACAATCTCCAGGAGCTGCTGGGACAATTCCAGAAGCAGTATAAACCAGCATCACCATCAGAAGCTGGGGCAGACATTTATTTTTATTCCTCTCCAGACTCCTGGAAAACCCAAAACTAAAAGCCGCCAGCCAGAAGAATCTAAGAACATAGCAATTTTCCTGAATTTCGATGACTGTAGAATGGGGCTCGGTTCTGTATGCATTGTGGGGGGATGGACCCACACGGAACTGTGGTTACTGGCTGCTGGAGAATACTTTTCGACGCCTGCTGGATAAAAGCTCCTAAAGAGCTTCCAATATAGATAATCAGATACCTTGAAATATTGTTCCACAATTTCCTGAAAGAAAAACCTAACAAAAAAAAAATATATGTATACCACAAAAGCACAGTGACGGCAATAAAAAATGTCGACTGTGAAAAGACCACAAATCCCAGCACCCAGCAGCACAAGGACGAGCAGGTCTCGACCATTCTTTGTGCAGTGCCTGGACTTGTTTTTGTTACTAATCGTGGAGACAGGAGAATATTTATATTCATCCTTGATCGTCGGCAAGAGATTGCGGCTAAATTTGTGGTTAAGCTATGTCTGCGTGAGGCTCCTGTATTTTCCACCATTCAATTTCAGAGGGTTGCTCCCTCATTATTTCGTGTTTCCATGGGGAGACCAGCCGCTTGGATTCTGAATCAATGTTTTTCTTCATCCCATACATTTTGAACAAGAACTTCAAAGAAATAAAATAAAGAAAAGTGCTAACAAAACGAATACGCCTGTTAACACAATATACAAACTTTATTTATAGGATTCTTCTGCTTAAGAAAGTACCTGGAATTCAGTTTCAAGGAATCTAAGGATAATAACGGCGATGCTTGTGCCTGAATTTATTGTTTTTAATTAACTTGATTGATTTGGACATTGGGGAATGCAAATAAAAATTGATTATCATACCAAATGGCAGTCCAGAAAAAAAAATTATTGTTGAATTAACTTTTTTATATTTTCCTGTATTTTTGATTGTTTGAATTTGGATCTTCACAAAATCAATTTCAATTTGAGCAATCATTAAATGAATTATTTAATGACCCCTGAAACTGTGGACTTTGATGATAGTTTAACAATTAATAAATTCTAGTTCAGTAAAGATTGATAATTTATTTCAACAATTCTTCTAACATCCAATTATTTTTTGAATGAACTAAAACAAATTTCTTGGAGTTGTCCAAAAGGATTTCCTCACGTACAAAAATAATAAAAAATTCTCGAGCACAGAAAAACACCTGAACGTGGTTAATTAGGCGAACGTGTTCCGCACACGGTAGACAGTGATAAGACTTAGCTAGAGCGGAGAAAAAAAAACCCCACACACCAACCCACCCCCTGTACTCGAGGTTATGATTAGCGTGCGGCTGAAATCACCTGTGCCGCGATTTCGTGCTAGACTAATTTATCTGTAAAGGAGCGTGTGAAAAAATTCCGTTCCGGCAAAATTTGCATTTGACCCACATTCCAGTAGCAATACAATTTTTATTTGTTATTTTTTCAACGTAACCCTCAACAGGTTTGCAGCAGCACCAGCACCCTCCCCCTCCCATCCTGTTCCATTGGAGTCCGACGATTTTGGCCCACCTCCAGCGTCTAGACGAAATCGCGTCGGTACCGAAACACTGTTTTTTGTTTTTATTTATTAACTTTTTCTTTAGCGTTTCTCTGTGTACCTGTTACGTGCTGCTTTCTGTCTAGATCACGGAAGTTTCCGTGAAGTTTCACGGCACACGGCTTATTAATTTTTAATTTTTTGGAGAATTGAAATACTTCAGCCTCATTTCACCCCTCGAGGACGACCAGACACCAGACTGTATTTGCTCAGACATTTGTAAACAGTGACAGACAGAAACAAGGCTTTTGTTGGGTAATTTTAAAAGGTGTTTAGAATGTTTATGGTGGTTAGATGAGGTAAATTGAAGTCGATGATTTTGCTACAAAAATAAATCATATTTGCAAAGAGGATTTTATTTAAGACTCAAAATTCTTAGTCAAATATCTGCAGTAAATAGATAAAAAAATGTTAACAGAAAATTTCACTAAATACGGAGGAAAGATGTAACAATTATATAATACCAGGTGGTAAAAGGACTGGTGGGAAAAAGTGCTGCAGTATCCTGGTATTATGATGTTTAAAAGACAATATATTTGTCAGACCTAAAAGTTTTTTCTTAAGACATAAAGTAAAACAATTTATTTTTTTTCCTGAATCCTTCACTACTAAGTTTCCCCACTAAAAGGATGAGGTAGGACGATTCCCACGTCCCACGTCGATACAACAAAATCCATTTTTAGAATTATTAATTAGAGCAGCTTCACTGATCGGATTAGCAGTCGACATTTCGTCGTCGCATAAAGGCTAATTTTTTTCTGAAATCCAATTAGCGTGGAATACTCCACGCAGTCTCCCATTTCGAATCGAATTTTGTCTATGCCATTGGCACATCTGATTAGCACGGCAAAGGCAATCCTGTGAAATGAGATGGATCTACCGGAATTGTGGGAAAGATCGGAGGAGGGGGGATACCGATGGTACATCAGTTCGCACTCTATCATTATCCATAAATTAAACATTGCAAATCTGATGTGCTTCGACTTCCTTCTGAATTACATTCACGTGCAGTGTGCGGGACGAATGAGGACGACGAGTACTGGTCGGTGGGGATCCATTGATCCAATCACAAAATTATATAATCGGATAGCAGTCATATTCTGGGAGGTGATTAATCCAATCTTTTGATTCCACCCCTCCTCCATTTTAGTCAAAAATTAGGTCTATGATGCGACTCAAATTAGATGTAATTACTCATCCTCGAACAGAGTCCTCCGTGGAAAGTGACAGCCCAAGTAATGGCGGCCGGGCTTCCTGCGGCGGTAGAACGGAATGCACCGCGAACTGGAACTTGCTAGGGCGATATGTGGGTGCGCGCTTCTCCCCAAGAAGCACATTTACAAGAATGGAGCTTTTGATGTTACACCTTAATTACATGGTTGTCAAGGGAATACACTTTTCCAGGCCAAATGTGGCTGGGTGCTATGAATAGACTTCCTGCAAGTGTGCCCGCATTGGAGTGCACTCAACTATTAGAATCTGGGTCAGTACCCTCTCCACGAAGTGCTCAGACTGCAACCTAGAGGATTTTTTTTTTATATAATTTTTTTTGTTGTGTTTGAGCGGGAGGCACGTTTTAGATGCAGCAGCCATCACGGATATCTTCAGAGTCGCGTTAATTCGAGGCAGTATAGCAATCTGCTGCCAATTCTAAAGCTCCTGCTGTTGTTTGGGTTTGTGCTGCACCAGTAGACTAAACAGGAGCGCAACCTTTTTACAACTCTCCGAATTGTTTGGACAAGTGCACCCGGCACATTGCAGTTAAACGTGATTTAAGAGCTTTTTACACCCATAACACTCTTCAACTGGTGTCGTTCAAGCGAATAATTATTTTTACGCGCTTTACTACAAAACAGACAGAAAATTTTTCGAGTCATGCTCAGTTTTGAGCACAGATTCCAGTGCCTCATTATCACGTTCTGAAAAATTTCTTAGTCGAGGACTTCGTGGATTGCTCAACGCGATTGGGTTCAACGCTGAAGGGTTGTTGCATAAGATGCTTTGTTTGACTGCAAAGCGTAATGCAGAAGGCGGATTAATGCATTCAATGCATTTATAAATGTGGTTTAATTTTAGATTGCACCTTTTTAATTGTGGCAATCGTTCAATGATATTAAAACTTGACGTTGTGCAAAAATTCAGACGGTTTTGTTTTCCTTCTCGTTGTTTGTTCATGTTTTTTACAGACCATTTTGTTTTTATTATGCCATAAATTTCGGCACTGCTTGTGCAAGTATCGGAAGAAAAATTCATTATAGAATGAAATATTTTAAATATTTATTATACAATTAAATGCATTTACGATAATACGTAATCTAATATAGGTACTTTTCGATTGCTTTTATTTAAAAACTCTGGCATATGTTGTTTGGAAAAATTGGATAATGTATTACAAAATAAATTCAAAAACAAATTTAAATTCTAAACAAGTCGAACCATTATTCTAATTCGAAAATCGAAACAAAAACGAAACACCGATTTTCACCAAAAACCGATACCAATAAACTTTTGAAATAAGTTTAACAAAAAAAAACCTCATGAATATGCAGACTTCTCGCCAAAAGTTCATGGGGTCTGCTTTCACAAAACTCCAACTGTTCTGGGATCTCCCAAGGAATCCAACCAGACTGCGGAGCCCCAATAGCTTCCTCCGCAGAATCAGACTGGAACAAAAATAAAAGCCGAGCAAGTCGTCGTTCAATTCATGACGCTGAGACAGATATCGTCTTTTTGCCGTCTGCAGATATGTCCTGAAGACTCACCTTTGAGTTCCAAAGTCGTGTCCGTCTCCGTTTGCCCGGCACAGTTGTTGCCGTTGGTTAGTTTTTGTTGCCGTTTGCAGATCTTACACGAGGGACTAGAAGACCGTAAAGTAAAATGACTTGCTTCAAGTATTTGAAGGGTGATCATCAATCTTTGTGAAGAAAAAAAAGGAGGAGTGCCAATTTCTTGGTTTTTTTGTTTTGTCGTTCAAGGATAGTCTTCTCTCTTTGGACGGATTGAATGCACTTTTGAGGATTTTTTTCTTTTCACTTGACCATCATCCGAGCATTTAGTGAAACTCATTTCATTGCTTTTAGTGTTACACCGGAGAAAATTTCAATTCATTTAAAATTTTAAAATCCGCTATTCGTTCATTGAAATCATACACAATGAACATTCCAAAATTTCAAAGGACATTGTCATAGTACAAGCTTTTCAATTGCAAAGAAAAATACAAGTCTTCTGAATAAAACAATATGATAATTTGATGGCAACACACACATATACAAAAAACTTACTTTACTTCAATAAAATAAAAACTAAACCGACGAAAACTCCTCTAATTTTTACCCTTTCAAATTCAACCCTATGTTCAGATTATCATTAGTAGCTTTACGTTAATAAGGAAACCCAGACATAAATAGAGAACAAACGACGGACTTTCATCTGAATCTCAAAACCGCGAAACAACCCTCTGCAGGTTCCTTTGTATGAAGTCCTTTTAGTGGAAGGTGGAAGCACGTGCCAATGCTGGACTGGTGGTTCGGTAAGTAAACATGAGAAATTCGAGTATATTTACTTTTTCACCGTTCCAAATTGAAGCTTTTAGCTGTACTCATTACGAACCTTCCTGAGGAGTCCTTATCAATTGTATTCGCAAATATTTGAAGACGAAAGTGGCAGGCTTTTTAGAAAAAAATACAAGCAGTTGTTACGTTTGCGTACAATATTTATTCGCTGGATTCGTACGGATTTCGTCAAATACCCAAATTGTTTGGAAAATTGTCAGATCAATCTGAAAAGAGTCTCTTCCGAAAATAAATGTGGGGTGAAGTATTTTTTTGTAGACTTTGTAACACAAAAGCAAAAGTTTATGTAAGATTCTGTAATAGACGTGCTACAATAGCTTTGATGACGTTAAGTTGAACTGTTATGTTAATTCAAACGGTTATTGAAGAAAGAAAAAAATAGAACAAATCGATAAATCACATGTCTGATGAATTGTCTTTTGGTTCCAACCTGGAGGAAAGGACTGCCAAGACAAAGCTCTCATGCTTTCCATCATCAATTATTGAACAACACGTACCAAAGGATCTACATCCATTTCGCAACGTTTTATGTTTGGGGTGGCGCCTAATACGTCAAAGGCAGTGTGCCGTACTGCTTCATTATTCATCAGGACTTCACTGAAGGTAATGGCTGTCTGCTTAAAAATTAAATTGGGCGTCAGTTCAGCTTTTTCTTTCTGCCCTTTAGAGGATTAAGGTTAGAGCAACCTCGACAGATTCACATTGTCTGAACGAAAGTGTATTTTCACTAGTAGAAGCCACTCATCCCCTCCACTTGGAATTTTCCCCCACCATCTTATTCTAAGCCAATAAATTTTCACTGGCAACAGATTGAATACCGCGGGCAATTTTTAACTTTCAACCATGCGACCTGAATGTCGCCGTGAAGTTCTTGATATGCAAAAAGTACAAGTGAAGTTTCTTACGTCTAATCAGCCGACAATCGAAGGATACCCTACCATCCACCATCTTCCAGTGGAGAGGTGCACTTAGTCCTTGCTCCTCCAAGCACAAAGTAAACCGCAGGCAAAATCGCTGCTCCCGTTTACGTGTCTGCACGCGAAGTAAAAACGTATGCGAGACCCCGATCGGATTCCAAAAAAAAAAAAAAACACATACACACAGAATGACGCCGCAATTTTGGAATAAACGTACAAGGCAATCGCTCCTGCCCGAGACGGACGCATTATTGATGAGCAGATGGCAGCACGTGTCAAGGTCAGACGATGGGATATGACTGCGCTACATATACCTGGAGGACTTGTCGTAAAGTTTTTTTTTTGTTTTGTTATGCTGTTTTTTGTGTGCAGATGATAACAGTCTGGTGGTGGGTGGTGGGTTAAGAGCCAACTGGAGAACGTCATCAGTGAAGCTGACTGTTTTCTTATTGGTAAAGCTTTCGGGCTACTTACAAAGTGGCCAGACTGAGTCGTTTATTTATGGCCCGGGAGGGTTGGAGGAGTACACATAAAATAAACTTAAACCCGCAAGAGGGCAGCCGAACAGGTGCCGTTTAAGTGAAAGTAGAATTGATAGTCACTGAATATAAAACGAAAGCAGAAATCCTTTCTCTTTATTGTGGCAAAAAGCAATAAGACACAAATCGAATGAAGATTGCTGACCAGAAACTTTTGATACACAAGAAAAGGACGAAGGTAGATTTTGGTAAACATAAACTACACATATTCAATTAAGGATTAAGTAAGTTTTTTGTGGTAACAGAGACAAGACGTCAAGACCCTTATAAAAAAAAACACAATGGAGAGTATGATTTGAATTTTTAGAAATCCCCACCTCATCAATATTCATTTGTTTGATTTGATTCAAAAGTTCACAACTATCAATATATATTAAAAGAAGAAGGAAACATGATGAAATTACAAATTATCCTCTTCACAGTAACTCACCAGGGACGAAATGTACTCAAATCAGTTTGAAGGTTATGACTGTATGAAAGCTATAAGGTTACATTTCTACAATAACGGCAAATTTTCCAAAATGTCTTCAATCATCCTCTCTTGAAGAACTTGTACGTGCATGAAGTAAATCTTAAGCGACATATACAGGATGATTTGAGTGAAGGATTCTGCAGATACTAATAACACACTGTTGCAGTCCTTGAGACACTAATAGGGCTTTCAAAAGGGGTAATATTCGAGTCCCATTATCTGGTACAGATACGTGAGCTCGAACATCCAACTGACAGCATCAGCAAACGTTCTCTTGAGTGCAATTCGAAGCTACTTCCGTAATTCCCCTAGTTTTTTTCGCGTTCTTTTTTTAGTATTTGCCATTCTTTTGCAGAGCTCTTTTCCACGTTTCCCTTGACACGACAGATAAAATTTGTTAAGTACACATCCGTCGTCGTAAGATTTCCCTAGTCTAGTTCCCTGGTGCTTTTGTGTTTGTGCAGTTATGTCAACCTCTTCTTATCTCCGTTTACAATTTCAAAAGTACGTCTGAATGGCTTATTTACAAAAGTCTGTGTTTGAAGAGCTTGTTGTGTGCTATTTTTCCGTCTCACCTTGTGATTAGTCTGAAACGTAAATATTGCGCAATATTACAGCAGGCGGGGCGTGTGTATTCCAGATGGTGTACAATCGTTCCCTGATTAACAAGCTTTCATAGGCATCTATTTGCTATTTCTTCCGGTATGTTACACGGGGAAGGTATACGGTATACGGAATACCATTGAGTGGTTCACCTTTTGCCAGTGAACAGATCCGGGTGGGGAATCCTTAATTTTAAGAATAACTGATGGATGATGAATTAATTGGGGTGCACTGTCAGGATGACCTTTTAGTTGTCAAGGAATATGAACATGAGTTTTATAGTGCTAATTAGATTTTACGCCAGTGCAATATGAATTGCTTACGCAGTACAAATACACATAGATTTCAGGATCTGTAACTGCAAATGGTATACTTACTTGAAACTCTGTTCCTCTTCAAATGAATAACGTTTCCTTTTGCAGTAGATACCTAACTGCACTGAAGAAATTTCGTGCATGAATAATTCAAAGTGACAGCACATCACCGTTATATAGCAGCCATAAGTTTAATTTTTTTAACAATTGTTTTACCAATTTAAAACGTGATAGGGATATCTGTTTTAACTATGTAGGGAAGAGTGTTGTACCTTGGGAGTTGGAACAGTCGTACCTTGCGACGAACAGCACAACTCTGCCATTTTTTGGCGAAATACAAAACTAACCTCATATAGTTTTCCCTTAAGTAGGAAGCACACTACAAGGCCCTTGGGCCAAGACCATGATAGTCCCTTCGACCATGGCCTAATGGCTTTCTCGAAAAAGCAAATCATGGTCGAAGGGCCCCGCATGGTCGATGATGAATCATCATTTTTTACTGCGAAACATAGCAATAAAGCACTAAGCCACCAATTTCAGTGAAAAAAAAGAAAACAACTGTGGAGAAAAATGCTTTCGGATGGTCTTGTAGTGTGCGACAGAGAACTTGGGTCATGGTCGACGTGGTCGAAGGAACCGAGCGAGGGTCCAAAGGCCTTGTAGTGTGGGTTCCTGCTTTAGCCACCAGGAGTTAGTGTAGACTGACTGGGACTGCCTATTTTGAAGTAAATTTTGTGGGAGGTACAAAATAAAAGGAAAAATTCTCATCGTCAAGAAAGTTTTAGTTGTGTCATTGTTCTTTTTTTTTATTATTTCCTAATTAATTTGTGTAGAGCATCAAGAGATGCATTGGATCGAACTTTAAAATGTGCTCCACATATAATGATATGGTTTGTTAACCTGTACAACTAACTTCGAACACTTTTAGAGACCATGTTTTCGTTTGTTGCTATGTGTGGTACCTTGGGACTAAATTACGGTTGTACAATAAAGGATAAAGGTACAACACATATAGATTTTTTCTATTAACTACATTGAAAAGCTTTGCTATATGGAATTGCTGATTTGTATGCTGCTGTACTTTTATTATTCTCAGTGAATTTAGAGTGCTTGATTTACCATAGAACTACTTTATACTTAAGTAGGAAGAAGTAATATGTATTTCACCCGCAAGCTCAACTACAGAATCTTCGGAGCGTCTGAAGCCAAGTCCCACGTTCCCTGTGAATTTCAGTGCATATGGACTAATATTTTACTTAGTACCAAGGTACAACACCCTGCGTCCTGCAAGGGTGTAAAATATAATTTAATACTCCCTTGTTAAATAGTATATTGTTAACTCAAAAGTGTTGATAGATTCTTGGTAAGCTGTAATATAATATAATTCATATTACTGTTATAATCTTTACCCAATTAAAAATAAAAATATTTGTTTTAAAATTGTACCAAGGTTCAACGCTTTCCCTTATCTGTAAGTTGCATTAATTCGAGGTTACGAAAACGAATGAAATTGTTCACCTGAATTTTAATATTGAATTTATTTTCCATTACAATTGGAAAAATGGAGAAAAATATGTCAAAAAGTACAAACACTAAATATCTTTTTATTAGCCACAAAAATGATATTATAAAAAAAAAAAACAATTACCTAAACATATTTCTGACAACAATGTGGGTTAATTAATCTTTGATAAAAGCAGATCGTCCAAGAACCGGTTTAGATTTATGTTTTATTGTTATTAAATTTTAATGGTGTTATAAATGATTCGTTTTTATCTACTGTCAAAAGGATTTACTCGATGTTGAGCACCTTTAGCGTGTTTGCAAAAACAAAAAAAAAAAATATTTGTACAAAAAGGCAAAGGAAAAATATATTTGGTTTGTAAAATGAACTTGTTCCTTGCCAAAAATCACTACCCTTTTAGTCACCTTTTAGGCCACAATACCACCGGTTGGTAAATATCATAATTTTGCTGGGAAAAGCTGGAGCTGTTTGCTCGGACAAAGTAAACGTCGCCATTGACCAGCGTCCTCCGCGTCGCCATCCGCCGGCGAGGGTCTTTCTGCTTTCTTGTCTGTGGCGGCCAGACGCTATCCTCGTCGTCTTATTTCCGCTATTAATAACCAGTCGATTGTCACTTTTTGCTGTCAGAGTTGTGTTAAGGTATTTGCATAGCAGACATCTCTCCGAATATCGAATTTGTCCAAAAAATTCTGTCCCGCCGCCGAAACGAATTCATCAAGCTCAGACACCATGCAGCAGGGAGTCGCGGACGGGGTGACACCGTTGTAGTTGATACGGAAGAAAGGCACAAAGATTCCATTTGGGGTTGTGACCGTCGAAATAATTGGAAAATATTTACCATAAAATTAACAATCATACACCGCTATTTGTGCATCTCCAGCCGACAATCTATTGAGCGGAACGGGCCATGTGATCCAGTTTGGGAGCCGCCAATGCTTCGGTCTCCAGTCGCTGACCCAGCCTCAAATTGAGAGATTTACAGCGGCCAAATTGCAGCGGCGATGTCACGATGACCCAACGCTTGATCCAGCTATAAATAAATTCGCACAAGATAAATCGTTTTCACAGATTTCGTGTTAAGCCCGTGTGACATGCCCTTCCCCAGTGGCGGCAGCGGCGGTGCTGCTTGACCCCGGCCATTGTGTTCAGCACTGGAATCTGGCGGGATTCACATGCGCGCCGTCTCCGATTGCGGAATCGCGGGATTTCGACCAATGGCGGACACGAGAACCAAGACGCAAACGCAGCTCGTTTAATTTCTGTTCGCTAATATTAAGTCATGAGACGCATAATGGAAAACGTTCGTAGCCCTCGAATTGCAATTGAGGGGAAAAAAATTGAGCATGAAATTGGATTTTTGATTATTCTGACTTTGATAAATGATCACAACAGATCCCAGAAGAAGACACTTTTCGGAGGTGGGTGTCCAAATTTTTCCAACAATGCAATAATGCTTAATGTTTTTTTTCCGTATGTCTCGAGGATACCATAAGGTCACTAGTCAGTTTTCAAGGTTCATGCACCTGCAATAAATTTGAATTGAGACACGAATGCACACGAAAGTTATAAACAAAAACAGAATTCCATCAAGCTCAAATATAAACAAAAAGGATATTTATGCGGTATTGTAAAGTAATTTCTGATGTAGACATAAATCTAATCATTTTTAATGGGGAAATTTTTCATTTGTAACTTTTACGGATGATTTAAGAATATTTTCTTAATGTATATTTTTAAAAACCGGTAAAACTAACTGCTTGGGTGGTCGTGGATGCTAATTACCTTACAACTGCACAAAATTTCGGTAACTTTATCCTCACGGGAATCGATTTCAGTACCTACCAATAATTTGAAAGCAGAAGAGGAGAAAATCGAAGGGAGTAATCAATGAGAAGTCTTGACGTAATGCAAGGATGCCATGAAATAAACACCGGCAAGGTAAGGGGAACTGATTGCAATAATCCTCTAATATTATGCTCAGAATTTAAAATTAACGAAAGCCCAAAGCTGTTTTTTATTATTATTATTTCAGTTGAGCAAAGACGAATAAAATTGTTCCCGATGTGCAGAGTGCACATCCCCGTATCTGGAGCCCTGTGGTCCTGAATCGCGGTGCATTGTGCAGCATCTTTTCCAGTGCAATTCTCGAAACCCGTTTTACGATGCACTGACTGGGAGGAAAGCTGCCCAGACCGGATTCGGTGTGGAAAATGAAGGTATGCTGTATTGTAATGCATCGTCTCCATGGATCCCTCCGGTGCAAGACACGGGAGCCGATGCACCGAATTTACATTCGCATCTGTAATGCCCTAAAAGGGAATTTGAAAATATATTGACTGGGTTTTTGGGAGGAAAGGGCGGGGCATGGTGGAGCATACTTCGACAAAGTTGATGCAAACAAAAAAAAAAAAAAAACTCGAAACACGGCACAGCAAAATCTCGTCCATCGTCTGCCCCCGAGCGATCCCCGTCTCGACAGGCCAACAAACCACGTTTCGGCAGCAATAGTAACTTTTTTTTAGTGTTGGCAGATGTGGCCCTTTCTGCATAAATGCATAAACAAAATCCGCTGCGCCCCTGTCAAAGGCATCTCTTCATTTATTTCGTCATTTGTCTTGCTTGACATCCTTTTAAAGCTTCCAACTAGAACTAGGATATGCGGGCGTAAGTCACCGGAGACAGGACAGTATTGAAATCGGTTTTTATTATCCTCGAAATTCACATAAAAAAATAGTAGCAACAATTCATAACTCATGCCATCATGTATTTTAAATCGAACTGAATCAGCTCCATTGTCGCTTTGTTTTATGAACACGAAACAATTTGATTTATTGTCGTTGACACTGGACAATGTTAGTATTTAGAGTAATCTTTATTTGACTCGTGTCAAGAAGTGATTTGCATAAAAAATAAAATATTTACTTTGTTTATTTGTTTACAAAATTCAGATTCAATTATCTTAAATTTTGTTAATATTTACGAAAGCTTTTATTGTCTTTTTTTATGAATGCAATAAGTTTGCTTTTACAGTTATTGAACTGAAAATCTTTTGTTTTCAACAACAAAAAAGTTCAGCAAACATTTTTTTTTTTTCAGAAATGAATTGTGTTTGTGTGGACAAAAGTTTTGTAAATAATTTTAATCAACTGCAAACAATATTTTGAATCGAAATTATTCTAAGTCATTTTGTTTAATTTAAGAAAGCTTGTTTGAATACGTTTTTATGAAAATAAAAACAAAACAAGAACAATCACACGGTAATAAATCTTACTTACAATAAAACAGCAAAAATTTATGACACTTTCCAGTTGTTTATAACTTTATAAGTTTGCACTATGATAAGAGCTTCTGTTTTGAATTTACTTCCGCCGTTCATTGCACTGTGAATGGCAGTTTAATTGTTGTAAATATCGTGACCTGTCTCCATTTTGAATTTAAAAAGGAACAACAACAATACGTTTGAAGAAGAATAAATTTAATTTAGCATAGTTTTTTAGATATTTTTAAGGTGTACCAATTTTTATTATAATTCATTGTAGACCATTGAATTATTGTGACACAAATATCTAATATAAAATCATTGCTTTTCGGGCATTTCAGAAAACAAAAATTCCAATCTCGATGCTCAAAATTTGACTAAATTTTGATTCACGGAAGAACAACGCCAAACGAAATTTGTTACTTTGAAAATAATAAATTCGCAACATGCAGGAAAATAAATTTCGCCAAAGTCAAGTATTGCAGTTTCTTGCAATTTCACTGAATTCACTTAAATTGTAACTTTTTGTTGGAGATGTGCCATGATAAGAGCGCAATTCCGAGTCAGCGTGTGATCAATTTATAGCTGTTGGACGCGCTCGCAATACCAAAAGTTTCTTATCATTAAGAGACATTTTAAGATTCACGACCACGAACATCATCTATTATAAAGTTGTCACCTTAAAAGGGACACAGCCATCAACATCGTACATTATTGTTTTTACACGATGTGGCTATCGCTGTTTTCGGCCCACAGTCCGAAAATTGAAATTTTTACGATTACGCGAGACACGCCTTTTGGGCCATGCCCCTAAAGTTGGAATTGGGTGTAATTCCACTCATCAATAAAATTTCGCAAAAGTAACAAAAACATATACAAAAGTATAATATCACGATTCACCGTGATCAGGATGTGTTATGTCAGGGAGATTCAGGGGAACATAAAATGCATTCTTCATGCGACACTTTCGCAATAAAAGTTTTTTTTAGTGTTTTTGCCTTTAGTACGCCCTCTTCCTTAAGTGGACCTCGAGCAGTCAGCAGAATGACGGTCAGTTTTCGGGACGTCCAGTCATTTTGAAAAATTCCACTTGTTAGGCTCTGCACGTTAATAGTACTATCAAATCACGCTGATATGCAAAGTGGATTTTCGGATTTTATTGTTCTGCCTACTTTTATGGTTGCAATTATTTCTGGCGGTTTTAATAGCCGTCGCGGCACGATTACCACGGCCCACCAGGACCAGACCGAACATTGCTCGCGGGGATTCATCCCAAAGATGGACATTCGTTATTGGGGTAAGTCTGCAGTAAATAAACATTTTTTTTGTTGACTTTAAACATTCTGAGGATTAGTGCAGTCTGGAAGTCTGGTGCTGTCTGAAGGCTAGGCAGAGGTGTGCGACTGAATACCATTTTTCAAATCGATGTTTCAGTCACTTAAAACTACCATAATCCGATTAAAGATGTACTTCAGCTAATCCAACCGAATCCGACTTGTTTTGCTTAGGCGAGAAAACAGCAGCTGACACAAGCTAGATTTATTTCTTTATTATAATTACAAAATGCCGCTAATCGGTTTTTTATGAATGTGTCTTGATGTTTTATTTTGTTGTACTTCTCTCGATTTATGAACAATTAAATTCGTTCATTCGGAAAGGTGTGGCAATATATCACCCATAACAATATTTTATGAGCTCTATTTTAAGATACTTGAAATAAAATAAGTGAACTTAAATACTTGTTTATAACCGGTAATTACTTTTCAATTGGTAGATACTTATTTAAAAAAAAAAATGTGTTGAGTTAAAATGATATGCGCTTACCATACTTTTGAAGAAATGGTGTTTGGGATTCCTGTTTCTCCTCCGGAGGGCTTGTGGGTGAAGTTGTAGTACTAGTGACAATGGAAGAAATCGTAAAATTATTTTCTACATTTGTTGCGTTCCACTCATTAATTCCGAATTCACGAACATCACTCGAACTGCGCTTATCAAACTTTACCTTCTTGGGTTTGGCATCCTCAAGAGATCTACTTTCACCGGTAACTTTACTTAATGCACTAATTTCACTTCTCTTAACTTTAAATCTAGCACTAAAATTAAACTTTTGTAACAAAACTTCACTGGACTTCGTGTTAAACAACGTCAAATTGACACTTTTACCATTTAAATTCTTACAATTTATACATAAACTATTACTAACTATGTTTTTAGTTTCGTTTGGTTGTTTCTTACCCGTTAAAAAATCATTTGAAATTGTTGCATTTTCATTCAATTGATCTACAACACAGGGTGATCCGTTTGAAGAATTTTCGTTCAAATATTTTTTGTCCACGTGTCCGTCGTCTACGTTTTCGATTCGCTTTGAAATACTTGCGCCGTTTGACGACGGAATATTTTCGATTTTGTACCATGGTATAAAAAATTGTGGACGGATGTACTTTTTATTATCTGAAGTTGAAATTTTTGATCTAAACCATTTGAAAACTGATGGAATTGATGTTGATTTTCTTATAACACTTTCATATTTTGATATTGAATGTGAAATAAACTGATTTTTAAGTTTATTATTTTGTTTATCGAAATGTTCAGGATGTGTTGATTGTATATCGATTTGCGATGGCACCGCGAGGGAGTTAACCAATATGAAGGGGGTTAAGAGTGTAAATACAAGCGCATAAAAGGCGCAGGCCCCCGCGGCGCCTTGAATTGCACACGAGGGGGCCACTTCGTCCCAATTATTTTAGGAGCACACACAACACTTTGTTACATATATAAAACACTATTTCTAGAGCGGAGGTGAATCACTTTCGTAAAATTATGCTAAACGTGTTAATAGAACAAGTGCGAAAGGACAACCGCAACTTATTTGTACAGTTAGGGATACACAATAGCATCAATTAACTTTTGCACTGAGCCATTTCTTCAGCCATGTATTCAGCCGCATTTTTCCAGAAACGTCAAAACAATGACGCCATCTAGTTTCCAAAGACATCAAATAACTGAAATTAGAAAAATTACCGTTAACAAAAGTCAACAAGCAATTATCACTTTCATACAATTGTTTAGTAAATTCTTAACTATTATTTACCAATATATTTAACGTTCAAAATTCCAGAACTACCTCCAAATCAAGTATTTTGCTCTATTGGAAAACTTATTCCTGCGCAATGCGCTTCCAGATAAACACAAAAGTATCCTGCTCGATGCATTTCTACAATGTGTACATGGAGAAAACATCCAAAAATAGGAAGCAAAATCTCTGCCAAGTGTGATGTTTTTGGCTGTTTCTATCTACTTCGAGCTTGTTTTGACTGGATGTATAGAGGCCCTGCTCGGTACTGCACCTTTTTGCCCTTGTTTTGTAACTTTAATTAGAATGCCCTAAGTGAATGCATTCAAGGGCCGCGACGCTTTCTTCAACGACACTATATGTTGTTGTGTATTCGACAATGTTTTTGGTACTACAGATGCAGATATTCACAATTTTTGCACATTCGGTTAAAATTAGATCACATCACAAAATTTTATGTACATTCATAGCTCTGGAATTTAATTGTTTTGCATCTAAACATTTGAGCAGGAAGTATTTTTAGGGATGCAGGAACATTTTATCGGCTTTATGTATATATCAAGCGTATAATATGCAGAATTTATTTTTCTTTTTTCAAAAACATAAAAGTAATATTTGGAGAATCATTCAAAAATTCTTCATTTACACTTTCAATTTTTGTTTCAGAATTTTGAAAATAATTTCGATTTATTTTGTATATTTTCATCGATTTATTTATACGAATCTGATATCGACATGTTAGACGAGTATGTAGGACTACAATATAACACCGGTTATTTGTTTTATTTTGTATTTTGACAAAAAGAACACTTTCAAATGTTGCAAAGCAAAAAAAAAAAAAAAACACATGCTTACAATTTTTCATGAAAACCCAAAATATAATCAGGAATTAATCAAGTAAAATTTCCTTTTCCGTAATTAGTGTTATCTGATCTATTGACAGTATGAAAAAAAAACAACAACAGCACAATTTAATCATGGATTAAAATCAAAGACTACAACAACAATGACTTTATGAGATATTTTTAGAACAACTTAGCTGAGAAATAGTTTATTGAATAACAACATTTGTATCATTCAAATGTAATATCACTCACAAAAGAAATACGCACTTATGTTACTAGTCTATTAAATTTTTCGAAACATGTTTCAAAATGGCTTAAATTCCACACATTTTTATGATGCGCGTGGTGCTGACTTACGCAAGTCCAAAACTCGCCGATCCAACTAAATTTTGTGAGCAAAATTATTTTCACCGGCACCGCTCAGTTCAAATTGTGCTCATAACAAAAAAAATTCTTTCTTTTTTCTATAAAACAAAAATATCTACACACACAGGCGCAGTAAGAAAATCTTCTTTTTTTTTTTGTGCTTTTGGTTTTGAGGTGGAAAATAATGCAAAGCACGCCCAGAAAACATCGAGGAAAGCGTGAAAATTAAGAAGAAATCGGACAAAACAAACATCGCAGACGAAGGAGTTGACTGAATTCATGGAAATAGACTATTTTAGAATATCCAGATTAGCAATGTTAACAGGGAAGAGTTGGATGATGAAAATCTTGATTAAAGTACGTAAAGATTTTAACAGTTTATAACAAACAATCTATTTTAACTCTGTAATTGTGTGAGATAAATAAAACAAAAAATCATATTGTATCACAGAACAATTGCTGCAATTAGGTGGCTATTCAGAGCAGAGGACCCTGCAGGACTTGTATCAAATATCCTTGTGAATTTATTGCTACAAGACCAGTTATATTCTTAATGGGAGGTATTTTACTAACTGCCCCTTATCTTCTCCGAATGAAAGGACCACGCCTCATTAGCAACTCAGTGGCCAGTAACTGCTGAACTCAATGCTCTATTCGAAGTCTATTCATTTGTACATCTGACACTGTAACCTTAAAGACACGATATGTTGTTCACATAATGGCTAATCATGCAGATCATTGAGCTATGTGTACAAGTTCGCATTTCCATAAGTATCGGATGAATGTGGCTCTCTGAATTGGTTCACCATTGAATCATTCTCAAAGGACCTCCCCGACCCGATAAAGCAATCTCCGATTTATAGCTAATCGATAAAAAAAATTTCTCGACCAATATGGACCCCCTATTTTATGTTTTATGATTGCAATCCCCTTTGCGGTTCCCCTGAGTGAACGTCCGTTTATTGGATTTCGAATAAATGTGAAAGGCTTAAGCCAATGTTTGATGTCATAAGTAAAGTAATATACGAGTATTTCAAACATCAAAGAATGTCTCATGAGTGGCTCTTTTCCTGACGTTGCTCTGTCGTATACAATCATTCTGTACGAAAAACCATTTTGTAAAATAGTTGGGATTATTGCTGCACTCAAATTAGAGTGACATATTAACATTCCTATTGTACAACTGAAACATTTTCACGCGATGACGATGACTGCTAAGTTTGTGTCGTTTTGCAAAATTACTTCACTGTTTTCTGAAGAGCAAGAGTACGTTTAATTTATATCACAAATTTCTGCCTGGATGAATTTATAGTTGCTCAGATGTGCAGAGAATTAGGGTGGATACTATGGATTTAGTTTCCCATTCCATCTGTTTACGCCGTTTACGTCGTTTACGTTCTCCAGTCGGTCGATTCGTTATTTTCTTCCTTCACAGGAGGCAACTGTCTGCAAGTTGTTCATGCTATTCAGTTTCAATTTGCTGTCTTCAATGCTGCACAGGATGCTATGGCAGAACTTAAAACGCCATAATAAAACAATTCCGATGAGTTTCTTTGTAACTGACGTTCACATTGATGCAGCATTTTAGAGCTTCTGCTGATGACTGAACCAATTTATTGCTAAATTGAAAATAAAATGTCAGGAAATGTCAGAAATTTTTACCGTGCAAAGAATCCCAGTCGAACATATATTAAAATGTCATAAAGTTTGTTGTTCTCTATATTACAGAAGATGTCAATAGCTTAAACACCTTGTGAAAGAAAAATCCTTCAAGCAGATTCAACTCTTTTCAACTCATGCCATTTGCATAAAAACATCTTGAAACAAATCTGTTTCTCCTTAATCCCATCCAGGAGCAGGATGTCCTTGTGGCAATTATATGTATATATAAGAATAAAAATGGTATTCTGAAAAGGTTAAACAGAATTTATGAAAAACATAATTCTTATGAAATGTGCTAAAAAGAATAAACTCACATAAATCTTGTCCTCTACCGTTTATGTCGAGGTTTATCCTTTCATATATAAGATTAACTTTTTTACGACTATCTATCTTTGTGCCAAGAAAACCAGTTCATGCCAAGGAACGTGAACTTCTGTAAATCCTGATCACATTTAGAGCAAGTAAATTCTAATTAAGTCTCCGAAGAATTGTGTTGTTAAATAGAATTGTTAATCGCATAATTTTTTTTTTCAATATCTGGTTTTCATCCTTGTCAAAATGGCTTTGAACTGACACAAAACCTAATAACTGAAGTTGAAAGGACGAATCAAAGTCAGATTCGTGCATGGAACCACTTTTAATCTACGAACCTCACTAATAAGTGCATTCAACAAAAGTACTTCGTCCTTCAGGAATCATGGAAGGACGATGGTATATTCTCACACCGTTCAAAAGGGGTGAACCAACTTATGCTGCATACAATCTATGGTGCAATACTCAACCCATTCCAAATGTCAGCCAGTACAGAAAAGATGGTGTGATGGAAGAGGAGGAGGAGGAGGACGGGGAGGGGGAGGTTTGTGCTGCACATTTAGCTTAACTTCAGTTCACTTATCAAGTGAACGCAAGAATTGCTTCTAAAGTGCTCATGACCGGCAAATGACCGTATAAGAAAAGACAGACAGGGTGAGTTCAAGAAATGCATTTCCCTTGATTAGAAAAATCGTTCGAACGTTCACAGTTTGGAAAAATGCACTTACATTTGCTGGTTGGAAAAGCAAGTACCTATTAAGAGCACGAAGTCCTTTCACTGGTTGGGCATCCACCGACGATGAAGTCAGGCGAAATGTAACAAAATGTCACATGAATGTCATCGAATAGTTTTCGGTGCATCCACTTCGCACCACAACTAAGTAGTGTAAAAGATGTGACGTTGACTTCTCTGGCTTTAAACTGGACCGCTCCGCCCCTTGAGTGCATTTACACCCTGGTGAACTGCAAAAAGTTAAAAAAAAATACACACACACACATAAACTCTCCACAAAACGTGAGAAGTTTATGCTGCAAAGGAGGAGACCGACGGGAGGTGGGCGGTAGATGAATTCAAGCTTTAAAGGAATCGCATCGCGCGAGCAAAGCCCCTGAAGGTCGTTCAAAGGACACTTCAAAGAAACCTGCATTTTAGTGTGGAGCAATGATAGAGTTTAAGACGTAGATCCAGCCCCAGTGAAATTTATTAAGTTGAAATGCACTTTGGCGGCACATTGGCATACCCCCATGTCGGATAAAGCGTAGTAATGGCGCTACCCCATGTGGGAAATGCAAAATTTACTGCATTCTAAGTGCAGGAGCATCCACCGCTACTGCTGTGTGATCAAACTTTTCTCTTTTAATATTTAATAATGGCATTGCTCGCCAAAGCGATTGTTTATGGCTGCTGGCGAAAGTGCAGTGCAACTGGCAGGTGTGCAGCACATCAACTTTGCAGGATTTTACGAGAATGCTGCACAGTGCACACTCCGATTATATCACGAGTAAAACTTTAAAATGTCTAACATTTGTCTAATTAGTGGGAGTTACAGAGAAGATCTCGACCACCTGTGCTCGGAGTCTCCTTGTGTTTATTAGACATTTGAAAGGAAATTGCATCAAGTCCGGGAGTTCATTAATACGAACAATTAAAGTCTTCATGTAGTAAAGTTTGGAATCTGTACAATGTCATGTTTAATGTAATGCATTATTTCAGAATTCATTGTAAACATAGTAATGGACAGTTACATTTTAAATTAAATATAATGTTTGTAGAATTGTCTATCATAATTCATTTAACAATTTCGAAAATGGCAGCATTTAAGAGTGAAACTTTTGAAATAATTTTCCAAAATTGTGCTCCTTTATTCCGCACAAAACCCTTTGTCTTATCTTTTAAAAAAAGTTTTATATAGATTCAACAAATAATAACGGAGAAAATCTGTCGCCTCTTTTTCACACTGCCTGACTGCACGAACATGAGATATAATATAAAAAACACAATAACGGTAAAAATAATTTATTTGACATTCCAATTGGAATTGCAGTTCGAAATAATAATAATTATTTTACTGTATTTGATAAGAACAGAACAACTAAAACCCTTTGTTTAAGATTTAGGAAAATAAAATCCAATAAGAAACACATTTTTTTTGTCAAATACAGTCATGATCGCTGATTATATTTTTTATGCTTGTTGCAAATATATAACTAAATTAATAACTAATTCCGTATGTCTAAAAGGAAATTATTCGATAATTTTTTTTAATTATTTCAGTGCTTTCTTGTCAGTATTCGGTAAAAAGCAGGACAATATGCTGGAAACTAAGAAAAAAAAGTCAAATATAGAGTTATGTTTATAAAACCAATAAGCGATTTACATACTTAGCATAATACTGCCAATCATCAGAAAGGGTGGGAGGCAACCCATTGATATGAAGTAGGGGAAAAGAACATTTCCAATTAGAGCTCCAAATCTTCCGAACATCATCGATATGGAAACGATCATCGTCCTAGATTGCAATTGGGTATAGTTATGAGCTGTAGATTGGACACTGATTAATTAAAATGTACAAACCTGAGTTGGGTGGGGAACAGGGCCACAACAATCCCAAGGATCGCCGTTGAACTAATGCTTCCTACATTCACAAAAGTGGCGGAAATCATGAGGGTGACGAGGGAGCTGTTAGCCCAGTACATCCCTATTCCACATAATCCAGAAATGCCGAGTCCTAAGACTAGATGAATACAGAATGTTTAGTACATGGCAAGAAAATGTCAATGTTCAAGACCTACTTACCTAGGATCCCTCTGTTTCCAAGTGCGTTTATTATTGAGCCTGCGAAAAAGTAGCCAACCAAACCAACTACACTAACCAGCAGCGTATTGATGTACATATCCTCCGATATATTCTGTAAAATTACTAAAAGTTATAACATATGTCTTAAAAATCTTGCAAAAGGAACCCTTAAACTTACAACTTCACAATTCAGTGTGAGAGTGGGGGTGGTATGAATGTTTGACTTGTTCACACTGTAAGACAGAATGGAGCACAAATTTATGGAATCTGTGCTATTTGCTTGGAACTGGCTCTGTTCATACTCCGCAAATGATGAGAAAAGCTGTGGCAACCAGAGCCTCATTGTGTTTACTCTGTGTTAAGTAGAAATGGTTGGAGATTCCATTGTCGCAAAAACAGTTTTAGAGCCTACCCTAATAAAGTACAGAACTGAATTGTGTACACGTGAATGGAGTTTCCTAAATGGGGCTTAGAAAGCATTGGCTTCAGTTGTTTTAGTCCAGCACTGAGCGATTTCAGTGCACTTTGTGTGACCTCCTCCTTGGTGGGTTGAGTGTTGTCTAACGACAATTTCGGTTTGAATTGCTGTTCAGTTTCTTCTATTAGTTGTGCCACCTGAGCAAATAAAAACATTTGTTTAATTCTGATTAATTTAGATGTATAATAATGTTTTACTTACTGGATAAGTATTTTCTGGTTTACCTGTATTTACAGTGTAAATCTTTTGGAATACTCGAAGTGCTTCATCATTTCGGCCGCTACTCATTAAAAATTTCGGACTCTCGGGCATGAACAACATCGCAGTTCCACTAATCAAACTTGGAATCGCACAACAAGCCAGAAATATTTGCCATGAATGAATAACTGAAATTGTTTAATTTTAAATAAACTTAAATACCTATATTATAAAAAAAATTTAGTTGTTTTACCTATAGCATTATTAAAAAATCCCAGTTCCACATCAAGGGGAAGCACAGCCCACGCCATTAATGTCAAAATAAGTGATCCAACGGTGAAGAACATTCCGACAATCATCATAATCCTAGCACGATACTTGTTTCCATGAAATTCGGTAATGTAGGACATTAAAACAGCAAAAGGACCGCACATTCTACATTATGAAACTATTATATAGGATCGTTGGATTCAAATCAAATCTAGTAAAATTTTACAAAAATCCCCCCAAATATTTGAATGTCATTAACATGTAGACATTCTGGCTCAGCGCCTCGAATATAACACACAAGCCATCTAATAAGTATCCAAAAACCAGAAGTTTCCTGCGACCTCTTGTGTCGGCCAAATAGCCCCAAATAATGGCCGATGTCATCATGCCTTTGGATAGAGGAACACTCTTAGTTATTTTGAAAAAAAACAGTGCACATTAACACAACCGACCTGCATAGGTAATTGCATTTAGGACGCCCTTGTCCATTAAAGTAAGACTCAAGTCACATTCCGCGCTTGGCAGGACATAGGACATAGTCGAAGTTTCGAATATAGATGCTAAGCATGATGGTAGGGCTATTAGCAAAAGGATATAGTTGTACTTTCCGAATCCTGTGGCTGAAATTGCCTTTTCAAAATCAGCTGGTCCTTCGATATTCACCACGTTATCTTAAGAAAAATGATCGTTGGTATTTGTTAAAAAAAATATTAATTTTATAATGGATATTGTTTGTAGAATACATACCATCCTTCTTATTCGGTTTTTCCATTTTCTAAATTAAGTAAGAACAGTTTCTTACGCTCAACAATCAACGTCTTACTAGATCGTGTGGGGCCAGCAGAGAAGCTCCTGTTTGTTCCGAGGGTCGTTGCAATATGAACTGATAGTAGCAGATTTGCTATTAGCTAAATTTGCCTATCACGATTCACGATAAATCTCATAAAACTTAAGCTAGTAGCAACTAAATAACAACGAATACCAATACACATAGCAACTCTTAAATATTTAAATAAGGAAGTTGTCGAGTAAGCGTTGATAAGGAGCAACGTAACCCTTCTTAATGAGTGATGATGGCAGCTTTGTAAATTTGATATTTTTTTTGGAAAATAACCCGAATGAAACAGCTGAGATAACACAGTGCTGAAAAATTTGTGCAAATTTTCTAGAGTTCAACCAATGGGGGTGTTGTTTTTATGGCCTCTAAAAATCTCTGCACAGCTGTTTTCATATCAGAGATGCTGTGACATCATAAAAATTCTACTCCACTTCTTTGTTACTACAACCATTTCAAATTGTTTGTGAAATTAGGCGGAAAAATGGGCAATTGACATCACGTGATATTTTCAGGAGGTACATAACAAATTTACACCTGATACAGATTAGAATAATAAAAATGTTAATTAATAAGATTACTTTTGTTAAATTTAAAGGTGATAGGTTTATGCAAATCATTGTAAAAATATCTTCACGTGTAAATTTAAAGCAGAAATTTTCCATAACATCTCAATGACCTTTATGAAGATTTATTATAATTAAAGTAATTAACACTGACTCAGAAGATTCCACTTTTAACATTACTGAAACACTTTCTCAATGACGAAATTCCAAAAAAAGTTTCTTTAAGTTTGCCTTTATTACGTCAAATATTATTATCAGATAAACAAATTATATCAGCAACATTTAAATTACCGTAAACAACCAGGAGTGAAATATTTTTGTTGTGTTTATTAGAGGTAAATGGAAATTTAGATAAACAATTAGTGACTAAAAAATTTATTTACTTATATTTCTCAAAATATATGAAATGTTAAATATAAACAAGGATTAATATTTATTGTATTTATATCCATAATATTGTAAAATAAATAAATTTGTTTTTATGTAAGTACAGAGAAAATGTAAGTAACATTTTTAGCTAAATATACACATTTTAAAAATTAAATATAAATTGAAATTTGCGAAAAATAAAATATTTGCAATAAAAATAAACAATTACATCATATTATTTTTTTTGCCCTGTTTCTAATGGTTTTTGTTTTGAATTTGTTAACATTTCAGTGAGTTGTTTGTTGTTTAATGAAGGCAAAGATTTGGTGCAACTGTGGTTTTTTGGGAAACCAAGTAGAAAAAAGTTTACGGATTAAATGGATTCAGCCGTTGTCCAATTTTGCTTGCAACAGTACACGAAACGAGACTTTTATGAACACAGACGCCTTAGGCCTCTTAAAGGATTAAGTGCATCACAGTTCCGCTCCCTCTCCATGTGGATGCCACTTCAGCATTTGTCTATAATGCTGTCATGGTTTTAGCAGCAGCATAAACTGCTAAAAGCTTGTCTCCTCAGGTGATTATAGCCGTAATGGTTAAGGGGTTCTGTATCGCAACATTTTGCCTTTGGCACTGATGCTCTTATATTGTTCTGGAAGCAGGGCAGATGCCAAAATTTATTACGAAGAGTCGTCCTTAGGTGAAATCCTGCTGGACGACACTAAACAGCCATTCGAAAAGGAGGGCGGCTATAAGCTTAAGTCTTAATTACGGGTGATATGAAAACGAAATTCCATTCCATTCAGGGGGTAGCAGAGAGGAAGAGATGGGGTATTAGGGACACAAGTGAGCAACTCTACCTGAAATGTATTATATACAACATAACTGAATAAACAATACTGTGATAAGAAGGAGTTAATTAGGGATTATGCATCATGTCATGCAGAGTAAACCCGGATGTTTTCAAACTTGTTTCACGTCCTCGATAATCTAATACATACATTCCTACTTCCTAAATCAATTACCATAAAAATTTAAAATTCATATTTGATGTCAATCTGGACCTGATTTCCCTCAATGAACTGTGTGCAACCAGATTCATTAACAATAACTATATTTTTTCTATATTCTGCACTGAGTATTTGTTTTTAATTAAGACACATTTTTAATTAACCACTGAAAGGATGCTGTGCGCTGATTGCTTGGCATTATTCCGAGACTTGTCATATCGCCTCCGCACTTTTTTCATTCATTCCAGATTTCCAGAACAAAAGAAAACCCAAGAAATACAAATTGCACACTCTTTTTTTTTTAAAAAAAAAGAAACTACTGATAAATTTATTGTAGACATAAAAATTAGCAAGAAATGAAGTTTTTTTTACTGAATATATAAACTTCGTTTATGGAAGGGAACTTGATCGAATAAAAATCATTAAAATCATTAAAATTATTAAATGAATTTAAAAATGCATTTGAATCGTAATCAATTTGAAAAAAAAATCAATGGATTTTAATACAATATTAAATAAATATAGGTATTCTATATTGTTATTAACAGTTGACGATTGTACCTATTGTAATATTCCAAGCATAAAGAGTTTCACCAACGGCAAAAAATTTGTATTCCATAACAATAGCATTTAATTAAATAAATCCGTACATAAAATTGTAAAGGAAAATTCCTCATCCTTTATCTTATTTTTCTTTTTACTATGTTTCCTTTTCAATCTAACTTTCTAGTAAACACTGCAGGCGGCGCTCTTCACAGATTCACTTAAATCTGCTATTTATCAGGCTTTACACCCCTCCCCCCGAGAATTGTGATAATTCACCTATTAGAGTCAAATAAGGAGAAATCTAGCTTCCGACGAACTGCTCCTTTCTGCTGATGAAATCTGGAATCACTCCCACACAAAGTCGACATCAAGTGTCGTCTGCCATGAGCCGCACTTGTCGTAGTTGCGTACAAAGCAAAATTCCGAATCCCCGCATGCACCAAAGTAGAGCTGAGTGAGTGGTAGACATGACTAAAACTCGAGCGTTTTAAAAGTGCAAAAGGATTGGCACGAAATATCCTGACTAGACAAGAGGGACATCTACTTCAGTCATCCGAAGCATCTTTTCTGACACATACAAAACTGAACAATTTTCCCCTGACATTGCACCCCATGGTTAATCCAAGAATTGGTGCAATTCACATCCTCCGAAGCGCAATAGTACTTTCTAAACTTCCCACACATTCAGCAAAAATATTATACACAAAATTTTTGGCTTAAATTGCCGACAATCGACTATAGTATACAGGAGACTGTGTGCAGTGGTTTGCAGCGTCTAGCCATAGTCTAGACAGTACAGCCCACCACCTCCATTGACTGGCTGCAAAATCCTTTCGTTCATATCTTCCACTAGTCACGGGGAGTCCTTTGGGGAATGGTGGGCCCATTTACTCTCGTCCCCTGTTGTTCTATGAGCCACGTTTCGGTTTGGCTCTCCCTTGCATTTATGTTGCCTGCCATCAATTGATGGTGGTGCTGCTGGGTATAGTCACTACCACGGACACAATTTGAGGATTCTCTGGGATCCTCAAACTCTTCCTCCAGCAACTGCCATCGAAACGTTGCGCACTGTTGCGCTTTGTTTCAACATTATATTGTTTGTGCTCCTGCTTCCGATACACAACTATGTGAAATCAGCGTGGCAGAGTGAGACTTCCACGTGAATCCTGGGTTTCAAAAAAAACAATTCGCTTGCAGACCATAAACAATTTTTGCAGTACAAAACAAAACGGACAAATAAATAAATTGTGTTGGGGAGGGGCACTCAAATAATGTTGCATTCTACTTGATATTATGTAATTTTGTTTCAACGGTGTTTCCCTTTTTTATACAGATTTACAAAATTCAGAAAATGATGTGCAAAAGATTTTCAACAATATTGCAAAATTACCTCAACTTTTTGTTAGATTAAATTCAGTTGGAAATTGTCAACTGCAATATTTAAATGATTTATTTCGATTTCCATTGAATGTTTCCTCTTAGATATTTTATAGATTGCTTGCATGATCTCGAGTGTATTATTTGAATTGTGTTACATTTGTATTAGATCTCTCATTTAGTGCAAAATTTATGATCATATAATTTATTACGCAAACAGCACGAAATCGCTGTCTTAGGAAATGCTTCCTCGCCTTGAATTGAACGGACACCATAAATAGTGGAGAGGAATTTCGACTTGACGCACACAGACACACCAGAGCAGTCTTGCAAACTCCCCGCTGCAGATCGCGAGATGGTGCAATCTAAATTAGATTTGGGGTCTTGCATTCGTCGCGGTCCGCTCCTCCCTGCCAAAATGCAAACGCATGCTGCAGCGTCAAGCTGTCTACGCAAAAATAAATCTCGTCGTTGCATCTATTCGAGCAGTCTGCAACAGAATTCAGCTTTCAGTTGATTTTTTCTTTTTATCCTGTTTAAGTTCTTTATGTTTTTTGTATAGAACTAAAGAGCTCTATTGATTGGGAGAATACTTCGAACGATGATTCATTCCATTTGTTGCATTGGGAAAAGTGTTTGAAGTAGTTACGAAAAGTGCAATCCTAATTGTGCACAACTTATGACTTGCATGTGTTCAATTTACAGAGTTCACTTTGCTCAGACGTGATTCAATCAGACGGAAATTAATTGTTGTTAAAGCTAAGAAAAACATTGGGGAAAATCAACAGATTTGTTGAATTTGCTTTGATGTTCTGCAAATTAAAAATAATATTCTTTTTAAAATAAAAATAATTTCAACAGGAAAATATAATTATATTCATAATCATAATCTTCTTTAATATATAAAAGAGGATGTGGTTTTTTTGTTCCCTATAGACTCCTAAACCACTTAACCGAATTTAATGGAATTTTTAGGGATAATGTATGATAGCAGAGTCTCGGGATGAATCGTGTGAAGTTTGGTTTAGATCGATACCTCCAAGAGGGTAAAAAAAGGGATGGAAGTTTCTATGAAAAACCGCTATTTTTGAAGTAAAACAATAAAAAAAAATTGGTATTTGGCCTTTTGTTAGAAATAAAGGAACACGTGTATCAGGATTTTTGAAAATTCGACCCTTAATGGGGTAATACAGGGGATGAAATGCTATCCCTACTTTTTTTTAGCATCTAGGAGTTTTTCTAAAAGTGACCATTATTACACCTTCAGATAAAGCACAATGAGAAATAGCAACACTATCCTGATGCGACCTCTCAGGACCACCCTTAACTGAAAACGAACTTACACACTGTTATTGTAACCCAATCTACGGGAAACGGTACTATGTAACCTACGTCGTGTTTGCCGGTAGTTTTTTTCAGTCAAGGATTGTGCTTTGCAAACTATACAACATAGAATAATTGCAAACGGCTATTTTGAGATGCAACACTAAGTAAATACCAAGGATAATATAATTTCATATAGAAAGCGTAGCAACGCACGCCGCCACGCCGCGCCGCGCCGCGTCCCGCTAGTAATATTGTAAATGCGAAAATTTGGATGTTTGCTACTCAATCACGCCTAAACCCTTGGCTCGATATTTTTCATTTTTGTCCAAAGGTATTACATAATCCAACTTAGGACATATCTATAAGCTACTTATTTTCGGTTTCAAAATGACGGACCCAAAATGGCGGTCGAAAATTTTAAATTTGAAGGGAGTTCTATGAAAATTGGTACTGAACTTCAAATCTGCTGTCCGAATTTAGAAATCAAAGAATTTCTCAAAAAGAGATTGTTTCATAATTAAAATTAGTACAAAACATATATTCAGACCTCTGATTTCGAATCAATTGTATAAATTCATAAGCTCATGATGGGTGAATTAAAAATAAGAATAAGTAGTTACAAAACTGGGTAACTCAAATACAATTTCCATATTGGATCCAATTTTGGATTTTTTATTTCCAACTAAATTAAAAAAAAAAACAATAATTTTGTATTGTATACGAGCGGAGCCGAGGTCAAATTTGTATATAAATGTTTTCTTGAAATTAATTAATAAACGTAGAAAAAATTATATTTTAATAAACGTAATAAAAGTATTCAGATTTGTTGATGGTTTCCTAATTTGGAATTGTTGATTCGCTGGTGCCTGGTGGAGAGGATAGATTACAAACAATTTGTATACAAACATAGAATAATTTTAAAATAGATACTCTCCCCAAAATTGTCTGTGCAGCGACTGGTGGTTGTTTACTGCATGACACCCCAAGCGAGTTATTAGCCAATGAGGCAACAAATGAAATTAAAAACGAAAGTGCGGCAAGGACGGTAACCAAACCACCTCCGACCATGCATTAAGGCCCGAAGTCATGTCTAGCTCATTCGCTACGATTACGGCTGGAGCGTTTTAACGCCATTTTCCCTCACCTAATTGAATTTCCGTTTGTTGTAGATTCACGAAACGGACGAGTGATAACAGAATTAACCATCAATCCGGTCCAGATTTCGTCCTGTGCACGTCGAGCACTCAGAGTCACAATCATGGGCCATGGCCCACCCTTCGAAGGTAATGAATAAAGGATTTGGGGAACGGTGGATCTAGCACCAAGTTTGTCAGCAATCCTTCCAGAGTTTGGTCAGCTTGGTTTAATAGTTTTGGGGGCGAGTCGAGTTTCCAGTTTCCATTAACTAAAAACTCCACTAACTGCACACATCGGGCCATGCACGAATTTTAACCGAACACTATCGAAGTTCAATGGGCTGGAGATAATGCAACAACTGAGCCTGTGTGCTTGCGGTGTCAGTTATTTAGATATTGGTCCTGTCTAGACGTTACGTCATCGTCAATGGCCCCCTGTCCGCTACAGGGGTTGATAAAAAAAATGAAAATAAATGAAAAGAGAGGCCCACCCCGTTTGCCACCTGCCGTCTGTGAACGTTTTATCAGGATTTCGTGTGCATTCAAAATATGAGTTTGCATGTTGCACATCCTGCTACTCTTGGGACTTTTCGACTCCACCTTCCCCACTGTCACCCTTGCGTGAAGGAAAAAGTTTACCTGAAATTTTTCCTGCACAATTCATCTGCAGAAAGGAAAACAAACACATCTTCCCGATGTTGTGCATGTCTGCAGTCCTTGCAAAGGCAGCAGTCATCGCTGTTATTGAGACTTGACATCCATCTTAAGTAACTGAAGACAACCCATTTAAGGACTCCTAAAGCACTGCACGTTTCAGCAGGATCCCCTACAGCAGTAGGCACAGGCATTGTCAAATGGCACAGTTAGTTGATGTGTCTTTCAGTGTCTAGCCAGCATTAACAATTTGAAATCCTTTGAAGAGCTCCACTTCGTTCTGTCACGTTCTCAAGTTTATCCTTACACCTTTAGATAAGCAGTCGAAGTACTCAACTGAATGGATTTTTAAATCCGGACAAAAATTAAAAACAACCAAAACACGAAAGAAAATATAGAGATAAAAATAAAAACGAAATAACAAGAGAAGCTCTGAGATTCTGAAAAAATTTTCTACAACGAAAAATGTTCTTCTTTGTTGCTTGTTTTTTAAGTACTGACATAACTCCAAAGAATCCTCTTCGGATTGTAACAATTGGATGTGATGGATACTGGGATTTCGTCTCTTTATCCTCAGCAATTGCCTGATTTTTTTCAATTGCCCGAGGACCCAGCGAAACTGCCGGAGAGGGTCGATATGGTCCCCATGCCTATTATTATTATTGGATGGTATGTCAGTGCAAGACTTGGAGTCTGGGATCCAGAGCAGGTCATCGAGCATGTGATGTCTACAGTTTTCGGTAAATTCCTCAGTTTTACGGACCCTATGTCAAGCATTCGTTTCCACATTTTGTTATACATATATAGAACACTACGGACTATCCTCACGCATTCCTTCAGAAGTCTGCCTGACATCCGTAGTCCAAGTGTTCGAAGGACTTTAACTATAAAAAGTATTGTTTTTGAAGGACAACATTTCCACAATAAAACTACTAAAAAACAAACTCTCACTTCCAGTGCAATATCCTTCTTAAACTTTTTGCATTATGTAATTTAATTGACCCCAAACCAAATAGCAAACAATGCTGGTAGCAGCGCATCATATCAAATGGTGTGCCCAAAACCCAAATAGAAGAAACTTCTGCTATCAAACATTTAAAAAAAACTGCAGAAGAAGAGAAGTGAATCGTTTCCTTAGTAGAGCGTACATCATTGTAAACAAGTATCTATGGTGGGGTGCTTTAAAAATCTCTGGTGAGGCCAACTTTTTCATAAAAAAGTTTTATAACAAGAAGCCCAGACCAGAAATGAAAAAAAATGGAAAAATGCAGGGAGGAAAAACTGAAAGAAAGCTATTGACACACTTTGTCACAAATGTAATGTTGTTTTGTAACCGAGATGGTAGCTTAGGGATTCAGAAGATTAAATTTGTTTGAACATTCACACAATTGAGTAATCTTCAGTAACAAATTAAACATTGGAAAAAAATCAGTTCTGAACGTTGAGGTTTTTCTTATAATAGCACTTCGTGTTCCTTGAAGGGTTAAGAACGTTAAATTAATACAAATTATCTAATAGATAAGAAACTCAAGTTCAAAATGTTGTTGCATCAATAAATTTTCAGTTTATTGGACATTTAATGAAGATTTAACAACTGAACGTATTCATCCTGTTTGAATGATGTCTTCCGTGAAATTTCATTGTTGCAAATTCATCTGAAAAACCGCAACAATAAATTTCAAGTATTGCAATTTTTGTGCTTATTGACAACCATTGGTCGTAAATTGTGTTGAAATCAATAAACATTGAAGAATACGTAATTACTGCTTTGGATGCTGCCAGGATTCAGGGGAGAAATTTACCACCTCGTAAAGGAATAACTAGCTCCAGTGACAGCTGCAAATCAACTCGATTTACGATCTCCTAAGCTTAACAAAGTCGATGTAATAAAACTACAAAGAATTATATACATATAATATAATGCTATATATAAGAACTATGTATTATATAATATAAAGCTACTCCACTGGATAGGTGCGTCACTGTCAAATTTGCCAGAGGACTGGACTGAGGAAGACTCTAGGGACAATAGCAGTCTGCAGTCGTGTGAAGACGACAATAGAAAAAATGTACAGAAGATTTATGCCTCAATCAGAGATTTATCTCTGTCGCTTCTTATATTGATTCGTGTTGCTTTTATTGTCGGATTGCATTGGCAATTGCTAGACAACTTGAGCTTCTTCGTTTATGTCCTTAAGTCCTGCAATAGGATCTCGACTTGCATTGGCTGAAGTATATAGTAAAATAAAAGGAATCAAGTGAATTGAAAATTTGAAATAAATTCTCTTCAATCGAGCTTGTTCTGGAATAAATTCACCTGAACTTTGTACTGGACAAATTTGCACCAATTTTGCATAAAATTAGAATTGAAACAAAAAAGGGATCTAAATTGTAATTATTCCGTGAAGATGTGCATAGTTTAATATTATATTAAGTTCGTGTTCATTTTTACTTTTTCCCATTTCCAAGGCACACATTTTTCAAGGAAAAAATTCCTCTCAAAGTTTTTCCTTCTTCACTTTAATAAGCCAAAACAACAACAACCACATTTTCCTTTCATCGACTCATTTGTGTTAATAGTCAATTTGCAGATTCTGCCATAATTGCGAATTTAAATCCAACATAATGTTCATAAATTAGTGAGCACAATTACGGCATTTTTCTAAAGAAAAAAAGAAAAAGAGGATGAAACGAAAATTTGTAATAGAATCTGGCATCTTTATTTTCCATTCATTAAGTTAAAGTATCGTTGGTGAAATTTATATCCTGCAAAATACCCGCTCGTCCCCTTCACCCTTCTAGTCATTCAGCTCTGTAAGCCCAGGATATATCACGTTTACTTGTAACATCAACTTCACTTAACTTCTTGGAAATGAGAGGAAAGCCTCAGGGTTACAGTCCCGCTTACATCCTTGAGGATCTGGATGCACTCAGTCGACTTTTGTTCGGATAATTATGTCTCTACGACTAGCAAAAGTTTCCCACTCTCTATCATTATCATCATCATCTTTGCTACGTTGTGCACTTCCCTTTTTTGGCGGTTAAATCAAAGGACTTTTTTATGAAATTACTGAGATGGTACAAGTTAATAGACGTCCAGACTGGAGTGTTCTGGCAACTTTCTGCTCTTCATGTGTATTTCATGTAAGTTCATTGTTTGTGTAGGCAAACTCATCCTTGATCAAAGGTTAACGGGAGATAGGATATTATACAGGCAGGAAGGGAGGAAATGGGTGTGCATTCGGATTCATGAACGCACAAAAGTGAACTCTGTCTGGCGTGAAAACTGTTCGAATCTTCATTTAAATGAAAAGTACTCACTTTCTGTTCGACAATGTGTGCCGAAAGTCCTTCCTCGCAAGCTTTTGTTTTTGCTCATGAACAAAAAGTTTGAAAACCATTTGCCAAAATCCCTCCTCTTGCTGAATACTTTTCGCAAAGGACTAGTCTGAGAGTGGCCACAAAGGGAGACAACCGAGCAGTAGTTGGTCCAATGAATTTTGTTCTTCACAGGGCAGAAAAATGTCGTGAACTGTTCCAACCATGTTCAAGGGTGGATAATTCTACAAAGAATAACCTTACGGAAAAATTAATTAAAAACTATTTATCATAAAATAAGTTTTATTTCCAGTACGTTTGGAGATACTACATTACACCGAACTTCTTCTGCCACAGTGCTCCAGGCAACTGTTCGATGAGGGACACTGGATTCACACCAACTACCACAACTTCATTTTCAGACAGCCACGCAAGATGAACACAGTGCTGGAAATAGTAGAAAAGAATTACTAAATGGAAGTAATTACCTTCAACTGGACCAATTACCTCATAACTTCTCTCAAACTTTAACTTAAGGCCAGGAACAGTTTCTTCGTCCTCATAACGTCCCAATTTTGTGTCCGATTTACTTTTCTTGTTGGTCTTCTCTAGCACGAAAAGTCTACTATCATTATGCAGAACAATTACGTTTTCGTTTCTTGGATCAAGGACTACGTTGTTCACGCAATGAGAGTGTGAATTGTCTACGAATTTCTGGTTAGCAGAGCACGTGAACCGCATCTCGTCCAAATCGTATTCAAAAATTTTGCCATCAGTGAAGGTAGCAACTACTTTTGGGACGTGCTGATGAATCGCTATAGCAGTGGTGGGTACGACATATGTTGGTAAATTTAGGTAATGTTTCCAATGCTTCTTGTTTCGCATCCAAACGCCGATCTTTCGACAAGTTCCGGCAGCAACAAAGTACCGTCCACAACTTGAAATTTCGGCCAAATGAATTAAATCCTTTATAACTTTTGTGGTATCAATGGTTTCGACATAATCGATTTCTGTGTTCGATATTATGTTAAAGATATCAATTTGATTTGTAAGTTTTACCAGAAATACAGTTCTCGAATCTGATGAAAATAAAATTTTATGGCTAGATTGAAATTGCTTGGGCACGTCTTTTATTCTAGAAATTTTAATCTGCATTGTGTTCTGGTCTTGCCCGAGAAAGAAGAGTCTGATTGTGCTCCGTGTGGAATAAGCCAACCACTGTCCATCGGGTGAGATGACTGCGGATACTATGCTTTCGTCATTTTTGCTTCGCATTTCCAGTAACTTTTCTGGGCAACTTTCAAGTGCGAGTAGTTTTCGGGTGTCCTTTTTATCGTCTCCAAGTTGAACATTTTTGTCAGCAGTGCCTAATTTCCATAGTTCTAAATAATTGCTGTACCGCAAGAGGATTAGCCTGGCACTAGTCGCTAGCGAGGCACATGGAGGCTGCAAAAATGGACCGTATTTGCAAATACCTTTGTTATCCCGTGGAAAGGAAGAAACTCCCAAATATCCGTCGACGCCGCCAGATATGATCCTCGATTTGGCACAAATTAGAGCCTTAACATCATGATCATGCACATTTCTTTGAAAGAATTTGACCCATTTCTTCGTCACTCGATTATCTTTTTTTATGTCTGTTAGAGCATAAATTCTGATTACTGGATCGATTCCCGCACACAGTAAAATGTTTTCGTCCTCGTTAACAGCCACCGCAAGCACATCAGCCTTCAGGGCTTGATGTGATTCAATTTGAACACCCAATTTACCATCAAACACTGTAACCTGTCCTCTAGAGTCCCCAGAGATAATTGTTAAGTCCGCAAGAACTTGAAGAGACCACACAATCGTTTCCCTCTTTGCTTCCGTCCGCCCAAGAGTTATCTTTCGAATTGCAAGACCGCTCTTCGTACTCCAAATACGAATCGCATCCACAGATCCACTGACTAAAAATTCACCTGTCTTGTCGTATTTACAGCACAGGATTCTTCCCTCTTGTTTGTCGCAAACATTTTTGTAACTGAGATCGTCATCTTCAATATCGAATATGTTTAAGAACCCCTCCTCAGTACCAAGTGCAATATTTGTGTGGGTGGCATTCACATCGATGCACCAAATAGCGCTTCCAGTAACCAATTGCGATCGCTTTTTGGTCAGATTCGACAAATTCCATTCACATACTTCACCTGTAAGTCCCACAGAGAAAAGTCGCTCTCCAGACCAAACCATATCTTCCACCGATGAATTTGCATCTCCAGGAATTGTTTTCTCCAAGAATGGTGCCTGACAAAAGTCCCAAATTTCAATTGAACTATCATTCCTAGAAAAATGTTTGATATTTGAAGAACGGTTGAGAGCGAAGTTGAAATTCAAACCTCGAAAGTGCTAATTTACATAGTTGATTGTTGTATGAGAAGCAATTAATGGATCTTGGGGACATGTTATAGAAACGAACATTATGAATTTTTGTTATTCCTTTAGTACTTTTCTCCATTTTCATCGTTTTTTCAAACTGCAATACGGTAAACACGAAAGATGAAAACAAATCACACGTGAGGGTTGACAGTTCTTTGACAGATTTTAACTATGGCTGCAGTAATGGATTTGGCACACGTGAACTAAAAAAGCAGTTATCTTCTCAGCAGTCATTCGGCTTAAATTTAAAAACCACATTATTTTTAAAATCATAGTAGTGAACATAATAATAACAAAATTATTGGAAATTCATTCGGCTGAAAGTGCTATTGTTCACTAACATAATTTAAAATTGTGTCTGCTATTCTGTTTTGACTGAATCAATCAAGACGACAACCTGAGAGACAAAAAGATTTTTACTTATCCCGGTCTGTCACTGTCAGTAGCAAGTTGGAATACAATTAGTTTGTTGTTATAATTATTATAAATACTATTTAATGCAATGGATGAAGAATTGGAAGGAATTAGACGACAGAGAATGGCTCAACTGCAATCACAATATGTAGGTTTAACGATTCTAAAATTTCTCCTTAACCTATTCATCGATACTTCTAAAATTAGTCACCCACACACGGGGAAGAAATTTTAACTTTAAATTCCTTTTTTTCTATTTGACTATTTTTAAACAATCTTTTGTCGTTATTTCTTTCCCGTCCCATTCTCTGTTAAGTGAATGGTAGTTTGCAAGATATTTTCAAATTTTATACAGTAGTTTTGCTTTTCAGGGATCCGGAGGTAATAATCCAGAACAGCAAAAGGCTCAGGAGGAGCAAAGACGTGTGCAAGAAGAGACAAAACATTCAATTCTTTCACAAATCTTGAATCAGGAAGCAAGAGGAAGACGTAAGTTCTATCCGTTATCCGTGTACTATTTCAAATCACTTGTTTTTGCTCTGCTCTCAAATACTGATTTTGTAAAACATTCAATTTGCAGTGAACACCCTTAAATTAAGTAAACCAGAAAAAGGAGCAATGCTAGAGAACATGATTATACAAATGGCCCAAATGGGACAAATCGGTGGCAAGCTGGACGATGCTCAGTTAGTGTCGCTGCTGGAACGGGTGAATGCCCAGATGCCACAACAGGCCTCCAAGGTGAAATATGATAGGAGGAGAGCAGCGATTGACTCCGATGAAGAGGACTTTGATTTCTGATGATTCTCGAAGATGAAGATTCGTAACTCCCCAATTTACTCAGCACCACTGCTTTTGTCCATTAAGTTCTCGCAAAATCATTTTCTAATAAATCGTGTTTATGAGAACTTTAAGATATTAAAATATTAATTTGTACACTAAAAAAATTTCCAACTGGATTTTAGAAATATTTGAAAATAACAAAATTTGATTTAAAATTGATAAATTATTATAATTTAATGTTATACAATAATTTGTTAAAAACAATACAAACAAATCAAATGACAAACATGACTAGATCAGCTTCGGACATACACAAATTAAATATTGCACTAGTTTTCGCACAATAAGTACGATTTAATAATTTACAGGGATCCTGCGGGAATCAGAGAAGCCTCTGGTTACTCCTGGCCATCCCAGGAGTTCCTTGCCTACACCTAGGAGATCGCGTTAACCTTTTGTACCAATTTCTAAGACTAGATCAACGTATGAAACCTAACATTAATGGAATAAATATTCGCGCTAGAAATGAATAAAAGTGGGATTAAAAATCTAGAACTTTTACTCGTTTTTCTCATGTGGCTCTTCCTCTTCTTCTTCAGATGCGTCCAGGCAATCAGCGCAAAATATTGAGTACAAAATTAATGATAGGAAGCCCAGAGGAAGACCAAAGAGAACCGTTGTGAGGACTGGATTTCCTCGCCACATGTCTTTCAGAGACGTCTTTGCCTCGAAGTAGAACCGATAGGCACGAATCATGTAAGTATCGCCGCCATATGCGGCCGCACTGTGGTTGTGAATGCTCTCCAGGAACATGTGAACCGCTTGAGGAGTCATTTGAAGTGGATCGTCTTCGGGAATGTGATGATGTTTGGTGGTAGTGTTTAATACCAACAAGTGAGGAGTGGGCAGGAAGTCCATCACAATTGAATGGGCTAGCTCCGGCTCTCCAACCTAAAATAGAAAGACCATTCGAAAAAGGATTTAGTTGGATTGAAAAAGGAAGCGTACCCAGCCGAATTGGAAATGGTCGTGGTACTTCTGACGATGTTTCCGAATTATCTCCTCAATCATGTCCCGAAACTCCAACTCGTGAGTAGCAATTTGATTTAATTTATTTTCCGCTACGACGGCTATAACGAGCCATTTGTTAGTGCTCAATAGCTGATAAATATTGTAGCGATTGATCTTGGGAAATGTGGAAAACCTCTCGACGTTCACCCAGTTGTACATGGTGTCGTTCACATCGAGCGGATCCATTTCGTGTGCCACATGCGCATGGGGGAAGAAGTAATAATTCTCGTCCTTGTGAACGATTACAGATGGTTCCTTTTCAATATCAAAATGTAGTCCAGCAATTTCCGCCGATGTAGCATAGAAGAATCCATGCGCCTGGTAGCTCCCCGCAGCCGCGTAGAACGTATCCCAAACAATTCCCTCCTGGGGACCGATGTAGATGAAAAATATCGTGTGAAGACCTTTAAGCATGTCGATGCTTTCTGCCCTAGTAACTAGTTGTACTGGGGGCCCTGACATGCGAAGTGCATAGTTGATTAAGTCATCCTTGGTGCGGTCCCCATTGTAAACATACTCCTGATTACCTTTGATGAACATTATTGTCGGGTACCCATTAATATTAAAGGTACTAGCTACTGAAGAGAACCTGGAGGCGTCCACACGTGCCACTCGTATGTTTGTGTTGTGTAAATTTTGAGCTACGAGGCCCCAAATCGGATCCATACGCTTACAGTAGGCACACCACGGAGCGTAAAACAACACCAGCCATTGTCCGTCTTGTCGCACCTCTAGAAATTTATCACTTAACTCAATAACCCTAGAAGCGTATGTTGAATTGCAAGAAGCTGTGGAAATCCAGAAATAATGGAAAGTTTCTCATTTGAAAGTGAATTGTTTACCTATGCACGACAAAACGCACATTGTAATCCATTTGTAATGCGACACCTTCATCTTCTCTTCGGCTAATTTGGATTATTTAAAATTAAGATAACATAGATGTTCTGTAATTGCTATAAGCGTTCTTTGGTACTAATTAGATTATCTAAGCTTAATACTTTTCGCCAATTAATCGAAAGTGTTTGCATAAAATCGAAGAAACGTCATTATGGCAAATGTCACTCTTTGCTGCGTTTACAGTGAGAAATTTTCTATATGATTATCTTAGGAAATATATAAATGTTTGATATGAAATTGGAATTTTTTATAATTTATAAATAGCGAAAAAGTGTCGTTCATCTACTATTTTATTAATTGCAAACAAAACCTTGTACGTGTAAATAATTTCATTCCACCGAAATGCACAAAACTGCTATACCTACACACATAAAATTTATAACCGTTACAAAATGTACAACATTAATTTTTTATGGAATTTTTAAACTATAAAACATTAAATTAATGGTTTTGGTATATCTGCTTGTGTTATTTTATCGAAAACAAGCGAAAAGGTAAAATATTATTATTTCAAAGAAAACTAGAAACAAACACTTGTTTTTAAATCTGTATTTTATTGCAAGTTGCAACACAAAATAATGGCTTTTTTTTATAGTAGCTTAAACGAAACGTTAAAAAATTAGTATTGCGAATAAAATGCAGTTATTGTATATCCAAAAAGCTGTTATCGTCGAAGTATTTCAGGAAAAACTTAAGCGTACTTTGCATCCGTGGAGTTGTGAACATTTTATTGCGGTTCCTGTAAACTTCGTTAACTTTTTCACTTGGATCTTTACCGCTTTTTCTTATTTCAGAAAAATCTGCAGATAACATTGGTAAAGTTTCCACTATAGTTGCAAGTGCTAAAAGTTTCTTTTTTAGGATTTCTTTTCGTACTTCGGACCACGTTGGAATAGCTGAAAAGTTCAGCTTCTCAAGGGTTTCCTTCAATGAATCGTAGTAAATTCGCCATAATAATTCCTCTTTTGTTTTAATGACTTCTATTTGAACACTTGAAGCAATGAAGAAATTTATATCCAATCCTAAACTGCCATAGTACGAAAACTGGTAGTCCACCTGAAATTACCTCCTTAAAATAGCAAAAGTGCGGATTGAAATGTTTTACTCACAAATTGCGCATCAGTCACGGTGTTGGTGCTGTCGTATTTGAATAGCATATTCTTGACTGAAAAATCTCCATGGTTAATAACATTTAAGTCGTCTGCTTTGAACTTTACACATTCTAGAGTTAAGTCATAAATGTTGCTTGCCATGTTCCTTAATTTGGTCGCAATCGACTCATATCCCGGCCACGAGCTGACTAAATTTGCCATGCAACCCAAATTCGGGATCATGACAAAGGTTTCTATGGTGGAATTCTTGAGAAATTCATTGTAAAATCCCTTATCGAATTGTCCGGCTAATTGTGGATCCTGGAGCATTAGAAATGCGGTTATCTCATGTACAACTGATAACATTAGTTATTTGCCTTACAGATTTTGCTATAACCATTGAAGCAGCATGGAATTTGCCAAGTTTCTTCAATACAATTACGGAATGTTTTTCATCCAATCCAACTGAGCGATTCCCTGGCCCGTATCCCAAGGTCTTCAAATCTTCCATTATAAAAGCTTGATGTTGTGGGGATGGGTGAAAGCATCTAAACGTGACACATATATTAAAGAAATTATCATTCTATTTTAGAACTAGGAGGAGTCAGAAGCTACCTGGGACCAAAAGTTTCTCCAAGAAGAGTGTGCATTTTTGGAATGACTTGGTAAAACATTCTCCTTTCAGTTTCAAAAACATTAATTTCAAATATTATTCTGATAAGGTTTTGTGGACTTTTATCCACTGACATCATCAATGCCTTTGATATTAAATGCAGCTCTCCACTTTTGCCCGTCGTCGTCTTGTAGGTTAATTGAACGCGGTAAATTTCGCTGGTGAAGCTCTCCCAATTTTCAATGCTGGGTGCAAAAGTAAGATCAAATAATTTCACATTTTTGCATCCTAAAGCATTTTCCACTGCTTTTGTTAAATTTTCCTTGGATAAATAAGGAGGAGTTTGGTGAGGGCTCATCATGGAAACAAAATTTGATTTTTAGCACTTCAGTCAACATGAAAACTAATCGTACACTTAAAGTTTCGTTTTACAACATATAAAGTTCAAAACATAAACCAAAGATTCTTCTTAAACTTTAAAATTACGATGTAAATCAATTTACTAAACAAATGGCTTTTTATTGATTTAAACTTTACACTGTTATGATAAAGAAGCTTCGAGTAATTCGGTGTTCAAACTCATTTGTAACTTCTTTTATAATGAATTCAATGACCTTGCGCAAAAACAATTTTTATGATAGTTCAAGATAAGAAAATACATTTATATTTCATTATCTTCTGGTTCTCTTTAAAATTACGATGAAAAGGTAATAATTAAATATATTGCGAATGTTCCCCTCGGCAATTTTATATTGCAATTATGTTAATAGTACAAGTAAAATAAAATTAAACTTCATATTTGCTTTGTTTTGTTACAGAGTTATAAAGGTTAGTGAGTTAAATTTACTTTTGAAATGTACTTAATATTGATAAATATTTTCAAATATTCCACATCTGAGCAGGGGAGGCAACTTTAAGAAAAGAAATGTTGGACAGCTAGCGGCCTGAGATTTGTTATGACAGTTCAATGGCATTTCGCAAAAATCTGCTCTGATAAGTGTTTTTGAATTTCAAGTAGAAGTTTTGGTGATGTACCCTAAATTTTAGATATTTTAAATTGCAGTAGATTAAGGTGTAATATATATTTTTCTTAATCACCTATGGAGTCCTCAGCTTGTGAAGGTAAATCATAATATAATGGTTTATATTGTTTTATTATTGCATTTTTCTGACACAGATCTAAAAGCGTTTGAGCGAAGATTAACCGAGGTTGTAGCTTCTTATCATCCCTCAACATTGCGGTGGAGAAGTATGCATATAGAAACCATAATAACATTCAGTTAATTTTATTCAATTATTATTTATATAATATTAAGACCTTAAGTTTGCATGTGGTTTGAATTAAAATAATTATTGCCCAGTCACTGACAATTTTTCATTGGAAGTTGTTTTAGCAGCAATATCAATTTGCACAGCAATTGGAGCTTGGTACTGGTTACGGGATCCAAAAACTTCAATAGTCCCACTGACAGAGTCCTTGCTAAATCATCCTGTTTTCTTTGTTGCTACGTTGACTTTAAGTAAGTTGAAAATACACGGGAAATTGTTTACCCACTTTTGTCAAGTTTATAATGCTCAAATCTCTCCATCAGTATTACTTTTTATAATGGGAATCCACAAGCTAGTGATAGCCCCTCAAATAATAACATCTAGAATGCGATTAGTATTAGCTGATTTCAACATGAGTTGCGATGATACAGGGAAGCTCATACTAAAGCCGCGACCCAACAACAACTGAGAGATGGGGAAAAAGCGGCGACGGAGAACTAGTCTATAGTCGATCGGCAATCATAGGTGCTAACACCAATGAAATTCATTTCAAGTACAAAAGAACGCAATTTTAAATTGGAATTTACAATATTGGTTAAATAAGATTTGCCTCATTATTTATTTGATTCTAAATTTTTAAGTGCTATAAAATCTATTAGAAAAAATATATTAATGATTAACTTTAGACCAACTCAATACAATTAATGATATATTTCAATTAGATTTGTTGATAGCGTAGGTGCAGAAGTTCTTGAAATTGCAAAAAAATGTAAGCAATGTAACATTTTAATGTGCTTGTCTATGACTTTAATACAAAAGTGTAAAACAATTGATTTAAATAAAGTATTTTTATTGATAGATATAATGTAATGCGCAAGCTTTAATTGAACAAATTTGATTTATTTTTTTTGAAAATTCGTTTTCAGGACGGTCAAAGATATTATTACTGAAAATAATACAACTGAAAATTCAACTCAAAAACAAATTCAGATATGTAAATTATCTTTATTTTCTTTTTGAAAAGGTTTTTGATTACAATCGCCAATTGTGTTTGAATATATCACTTTATTTAATTCTTTAAATTAACATAATATTCTTTTACTAAAGAATCAACATACATAATGCTCATTCAGAATTTTTAATTTTTTTTTTTATCAATTATTATGTAATTAAAAATATTTTTACTAATTATTGGTAACAGTAAATGCAGTATTTAATAACATTTTAAACTTATACGAAATTCAGGCAAAATTTCGTAAATTACACTACTTAAAGATGGTAAAATTTTTAGAACACGTTTTGGTGTACGTTTGTCGAAATTCTTACTAAATTTAAATGCAAGTTTTTTGAAACAAAAACAAATAAACAAGAATATAAATATTAAGAAAAATCTTGTGCTTTTTATAAAATTTTAATACTACGGAAATTAGTTCAATATAGAGAATGATGATTGTAAAAAGCTTGCCATTTTATTCTTATTCAATTTTTATGTACCTTTTAAAAATGTATAGATCTTGTAAACTCTGGAAAAAGCAGTGTAAAAAATGTTACTTATTGTGTAGTAGGATTTTATTTTTTTCTTACATTCATCACAAACTGTTCATTTATTCCATTTTGTTCCAGAGAATTTCTGTACCAGAAAAAACATTAACCCTTTCCTTTTTACAGGCGCTGCCAAAACAATATTTTTTTGATGCTACTGTAGTGCGACAAATATTTTTTTTTAGAATTTATTATATAAATGTTTAATTTTCCTTACTCACGTTTAGTTAACAAAAACAGAAGTTTTACACATGCAACAATTTGCGCTAGGGCTACTGAATCAATAAATGCCGTTATTATGGAAAGCTGAAAGCTGGTTATCCTTCTCCAGATTTCAAAAATATTTCAATTTGCGTCTATATGTAAAAATCAAAGAATCTCAAAAAAAGAAATGGATATCTATGTGTGGAAATTCTCCTTAAACGGTTTTTATGTAACTTATCACAAGAGGCAGAATTGCGATAAGCAGCGATAAAATAAGATAGTGTTATCTATTCTGCTATACGAAGATATGAAGGTTGTCTTTGTATGAAAAGAGTTCTTCATTCATTTTGCAAATAAATTCACATCTGATTATTTTGATCCATATTTTCAGTTTTGTTCTAATTTACACTTAAAAAATCCTTTTACACCTAGTTTATTTATAAATATAAAAACAACTTTTCCATAAAGATAATGTTCTTAAAAATTACACTAGAAATCTTTGTATTTTATCTTTAGTTTCATTTATCTTTTTTTTAAGCCTATGCTTACGCTGATATCTTTATTAGCTAATTTTCTAAAGTCCCATAAAATTTTTCATATATTATTTATAAAAAATGAAAACAAACTTAAAGAGGAATTTATGGATTGGATAAGAATGAAACAATATGTAAATGCATTTTGTAAAAACAAATGATCAAGAGTAACGTAGTAAGACGGAAGTGAATTGATGGAGTAAAGTAAAGCAGTGCGGGGTGGAGGGTTGCAATTATTATGCAGCAAGTAGATTTCTGATGTTTTTAGGTGTGTTCTCTTCGTTTAAGTGTTTTGTTGTATATCGCAGCGCATTCAAAAGTGGTTCGGCTTTAATGGCAGGCTGTGCTTGTAGTAACCGCACGCAGCCCTTGACATCGACATGAGCTCCACGTGCGAAGGCCCCAATAGGATGGACATGGTCGTAGAGAATCACCAATCCCACCATAACACGAAGGACAAGTAAATGTGTTTCCTCACGCTCAATTTGTGATAGAAGCTTGCTGAAAATAATCCACAAATAAAGATAATCTAAATACATACATTCTTTTTTTAAAAGTAAATTTATACTTACGGATTTTCCAGCATTCGCAAGCAAACCTTTGCCATTGTTCCCAGGGTTTCGGTGGTGTTTTCTACATCGTCTGCATTGTCGTGTACAAATTTCGATGTTGCCTCGCTTAGAACTTTAAGCATTGGTGTTGCGTGAGCATAGAAAAGCGACATCCGATTTGCCAATTCAGTGGTAACAAGCATTTGATTGGAGTTATCGATTCGCTGTCGACTCACAATGCGGCGATAGTAACTAAAGTCGTTTTGTATGGCTGGCGTTTTCATCTGTTTGTAAAAAGATCAGTACAATAAAACGATAGGAAAAGTTCTGGATTAATTTATAGTATTGGGAATTGATAGTAAACATGAAGGAGTTGTTGCACCGTAACGGAATTACTAGCACAGCGATACCAATTGCGATAAGAGTTTGTAGAACAGTTTGACCTAAATTTACATGAAATTCTGATTGGTTTATCGCAAACATTTGCAATTTGAATGTATATTTAATTGCCTAAAAAATATTGTAATAGCAGATTACAATAACAAGCTTTCTGGAGCAACATAACAAAATGTGTAGATTCAGATACACTGGATGAATTCCAGTAATTGGAGTCCATTACAGTTGATTTAGTTGAAGAGATCTCCACAAGATGCCTTCATCGTTCTGCATGGAATGCTCAGCACGCTCACGTGCACGGTGGAAAGTGTGGACTGAGTGTTTACAAGACACCACAAAGACGACCGGAGCGAAACATTTGAATCACGTTGCTCATCATATTCAACCATTCAAGTCTCGGTGAGTCTATGAATGGAATGCATATCCAATTTGACATCACATCAAACGATGGACACATCGGTTCGTGCGCATAATACGCTTCCCTCTTCCGTTTCAGTTCGATTGCGTGACACGATCCAACTTGGATAATATATGCTTTCAGCATAAATTAAGATACTTAATGCACTCGACTGAATGGAGTGCAGGAAAGTGTGATACGTCTGCGCGCATTTGATGTAATCGTCATTGTTTGTAGTTTCAATGCAATGGAATTTTCTTAAACAACAAAATCGGTACAGAGAAAGGCAAAAGGTTCCGATTGAAAATTCCGCCCACCTTGTACTCATCGAATTTCAGCACGAATTCAAGTATTTCCGCGAGCTGTTTGACTAGCGCTTGTTGAGTTTCTAGATGTTGGGTTGGATTCAATCGACCCCCCACCAATTGACCCAGTAGTTTTGGTACGATTTTTTCCAATTCTAACGAGTGTTCGTAGCATCGTTTTAGTTTAATAACTAATGGCAGGACTGCATTCCACGCTTTCTCCTGACATTGGGGGGAGGGATCTGCAATCGCTTCTCGAATCTCTTTTCCAGCACCCTGAAATGAAAATAAAGTAAATTTCAATTATTGATAATGCGCAATATTAATTAATTTTAAATTGACATCTTTAATAAAACCTGCAAAAAAAATTAATTGGAACATACGAAATTCGTTTGCAGATGGAAACTGTAAAATTGAAAGCACTTTTTCCCATCAAGTTTCCGTTTGACCTAAAAACCAGAAGGAAAAATCAAAAGGATTCACGTTTAACTATTTTTTTTAAGAGATTTCTCCTTGTGACGAAGAAAAAAATTCAAACTTCAGGATATACAAAGATATAAGCACCAAAAAAAAAAAACGCGTACTTCAAGGTAAACTGCAGAAATTGTGCATTTTAATTACGAAAGATTCTTCCGCTTTGTTTGTTTGCAATACGAAGAGGAAGGGGATTAATTTTCGTTTGCTGGAAATAGGACGAATCTGGGGCTGCATTGTTCGACACACAATATTGATGGTCAGAGCCTTTGCAAATTATAGTAGCCTCGGTAGAGGAATAACGAGAGCAATCAGCCTATTTCGGGAGTCCTGGTGTAGCAACTCTTTGACATTCCATTCACTCCTTGTATGCTGGAGTAGTGGGTACTTCCCCTCCCCCCGGCACCACAGATCGCCCTCATCTTGTATAGACATGCCCTAGAAACAATCCTCGAAGAGGGTACAGGAACTTGGATTTGCGAGGCAAGGGGAAATCACATTGTTTTGTAGCAGCCTAAGAGCTTTTTACCTCAAAAGTAGACACTTGTACGCCCTCGGGGGGAAAATGGAAAACATATTTATGTTGTGAGGGGAATCACGGCCTGCAATGAACTCTTCACTTGCACGTTTCGTCATAATATTTCCCCAGGATTTTAAGTAATTTTTCATGGATATCCTGCAGACACTCGACGACTCAATTTACCAGAGAAGTTTCTGCAAAGATTTAAATTCCTCAAACGTTATTTTAGCGAATTAATTCCTGCAAAAAAACAGTTCCTTAGTTGGCTCCAAGAGTTCTGTTGCAGTTTATAGATTTTCCAGGACTTGCAGAAAAAAAAACAGCTCTTGCATGATGCATGAATCCTTTCAGTTGGCAGGAATATACAAAAAAAAAAAAAGAGAAAATAATCAAATACCAGGGTATTTGAACTCATGAAAGGATGCATCCAAGGGTAAACATACAAGGAGCCCTTTTAACTTCCTTTCATGCCTTCTGGTATCCTGGGCATGACATCATCTTTCAGACACCTTCTTGAATTCATCCGGCTTCGGATGGATGTTGAGACTCCAGCCGACGATGCCAAGTGTCTGCCATTCGGTTGTGGTGTTCCCAAGTCAAGTGAACTCATTATGACACATCATCATCAACATTGCTGTCGCGTGAGACAAAGTCGACAGCACTTCCCCTTTCACCTTTCCTTCGTCGAGCAAGTGACCGGACTGTGAATAATCTTTTTAGAGCATGTTAATTGCGTTAATGAAGTTAATTGCGCGCCGACAACTTCCATTTGGGGGTTTATAATTTGAAATGGTTATCAAAACAACAGCTGTTAGGATGAATGTTTTACAATGGTAAGCTTTTTTGTTTGTTCTTTGTTGTAATTTGCATCGTTAATTAGCTAATTAGTTTACTAATTTCTCAGGTGAATTTGCAAGAGATACAATTAGAGTAGGATTTTTTTTTTTAAACAAATAGAGGTATATTTAGTAATTTATACAACATAGAAGTAATAATAATTAAATGAATAAATTTGTGCAAAAAAGTAGCAAATTGTTTGGGTGTTACCAACGGATGATGGCAACTCGCCGAGTTGGGAAGAATCAATTTTGATATGAACGATTCTATTTGGAGTCATAAATTTCAAAAGATTGGGTGCCAACCCCAATAATGCTGTCACCCTGTGTGGACTGCATCATCCTCGAAACCTCCAGAGACTCCATTAGGACTTATCTTCATCCACACAACATTTGAAAATTATTGGTTTTGTTTGTTTAGCAAATACCTCGAATAAACTGGAGCTATGAGTTTCCAGCTTCCTGAACACAACGAGATTCATTGAGGGAAAAATTCTTAGCCCTGTGTAAATCATGGTATGAGTTTAACCCTTTGGAAACTTCCGTTCTTCGTAAATTTATCTCAGTTAATTGGAAAAACATTTTTTCTAGCAATACAATCCACAAAGAAAAATTTAGAAAAATCACTGATATTTTTCGCAAAGAAATCTGTTGAACTCAAAGGGTTAAATTAATATTTAGTTGCAATTATTGTTGGATTTGCTATATTGTAAATTGTAATGATTTGATTAGACTTTTTTTATGGTTGTACAGACTGATAGTTACGGCAATAATTCTGTCACCTTATCTACTAAGTGCTTTTAAAAATAAAATCAAAAAAATTTAACAGTGTCGTAAGAGGAAGATAAAGACAACAATAATTGATAAATTCATCTAAAAAACAAGTCCTTGCCCAAGTCGTTTTCAAGGTTATAAACTTTTAGTACTTAAAACCCAGAGAACTGAAAACCATCATTCGAAAGGGCGTCCCTTATCGCTCAGAGCGGAAGTGCCAGAAATCTAGTGAAATCAGTGAGTTAATTAAATTTTATGTTGCTCCGGTTTTATTACCGTGGATTCTGGGATGAGCGCCTGCAGCCGTGGCTCCTCGTGGGAGCCGCTTTGCAGGGATTTTAAATTGAAAGTGGCACAACAGGGAAACAGAACGCAAATGGATCAACTTAAACAAGCGATTATGAAGGATCGTTGGAGGAAGAGGGGAAAGTACAGAAAAACGTTCCAGACCGACCGGAAGTAGCGCATTACTGGCTTGTCGACGGGCAGAGAATGACTTTATCTTCTTGCAGTGGGGTGCAAATCGCAAATCAGTTAGCGCGATAAGGAATGTTATTTGCCCCACCCTCTTCTTTTGGGGTGATTCCTAAAAAGGTGCGATACAAGCCCCGGCAAACATTCATTGCACTCTACAATAGAAACGTTTAAAGCAACTCATGGGAATACATTTTTGGTGAAACATACTTGAAGTACTTTTTCTAGTTGCACTTTCTGCCGCGTGACTTCCATTGCCCCGGAATCTGTTCAGCATTTAGTACTAGCGATTCTCCGCACGTCCCCATAACCCGCTCAACAGATGAATTTTATGACATACTAAAACAAGTATCGACCAGCTTCTCCGAAAGCATTTAAAACTTTTAGTTTAGTTGGGAACGTGTGAAAATTTCCGATTCCAAAATTGTTCCTGCTGAAATGATTGAAGACATCCACTGCGGGGGTGGCGACGATAATAATGACAGCCGCGTGTACAATGTACATGTCGCACTTGAAATCGCACAAAGGTCATTTAGATCAACAAATGCCAAAGCGGAGTTCGTTATTTATTAAACTGGATTAAATAATAACAGGGAGTTGAAATTGCGTGTTTCACTTTGATAGCTCAGTAATTTTGTGATAAGTGAAACTGAAAGAAACAACAAACACTTTCCTTGACTCAATGTTGCGGAAATAAAACAAAAGACAACAAATGACTCCGGAATTTTACTCGATGCTGGATTAGTGGAAACAACATTTAAATAAAAGCATTTAAAAATAGGTTCAAGTATAATTTAGCATACATTTTTTTCTGAATATTTCCCTCGCTCCATAGCTTTTCATTTTCAATTAGTTTCTTACAAAATAAAAAAAAAAGAGTTAAATGGTGCTAAAATAATTATTGTTTGAAAATATTCTTTAACTTGCAAATTTTGCTCTCTTAAATCTGTTTAGAATAAAAGTGCTAAAACTTCTTAATGTGTAGGTTTCCAATTATATGATTTTGAAGTGAACAAAGTTCAACGACTTTAACGAAGAAGAAGCAATAGCAAAAGTGGGCGGATTTTGAGCACATTTAAGAGCAGCTGCATTTATTGAAATCGAGGGAAACGAATTAATTATATTTTTAAAAACTTATTACTGTGAACTCTAGCAATTTTAGAGGAAAACATGGAATAACAAGAAAAAAATATGTAGAGTTGGAATGAGGAATATGTTGCAAATTAAATAGACCAGAGGATCTCAGCACTCATGTGACGTTATTTCCATCGGAACCTCTTTGATATCACCCTCAGGATATCTTCATGCATTGAAGAACACATTTTTTTTATAATTTCAAAGATTATATCGTTGCTGCGAAGGCGAACAGAAAAGACTCCCACTCGACTGTTGTAAAAGTTGTCCCAACAGATTCTTGAACGTCATTGTTACCAGTACATTTCCTCCCCCGCCTGATATATGCACCTCCCCAGTTCCCTCGTGAAAGGGGTTGACAAGATGTGAAAAATCGTTTGTTAATTTTCAGAGACCAAACTGTAATCCTGATTACACCACCTACGTACGGGCGGATCCCTGTGCGGTGAATTGTCTTACATCGTCCATTGTTCACGATTGCCGTCGTGCAGTGGCTGTCTTCATATTTGAGATTAATGAAAACTGTCGGGAATGTATTGAAGCTATTCATGTTATTCCCACGCGACGTCCCTGTCCTCCATATTCCAACCCCACGGAAAAGTCCTGTTCTGCGAGAATGCGACATTTTCTTTGGTGAAGTGGTGTTGCATGTCGCAACATGATGCAACATATAAAACCCACAGAATTATAACCGAGACGTTTTCACCTGAATGTGGCAGCATTTAAAAACATGTTTTTCTTCACCCCTCTATCTCTGCAATCGTCTCTCGATTCTAGTTAAAGCGCAGCGGGGGTGGAGAGGGCGATAAAGGTAAATGGCCGCTGAATTTAAATTTCCTGAATGCAAAAAACATTTCATGCAGAATGATGGTATCATGAACATGCAATTTGCCAAATTAAAGCGGTTACTGCAAACAATTTTCGTACCTTGTCCTGCAGGTGGACTGCAATTATTATCCCTCGGATGGTGAACAACAACAAAAATATTACCGGAAATACTTTCAGTCAGTGGTTTGAATCTAAACTGGGTTCATGCCAACGACTTCAGTTCGCAACTGGGAAAGCCCCACCAAATGCGGCAGGACAACGCAGTTCGTCCACAGTGGAAAAGAGCCTGGATAATTACTACATCCAGGTGAGCTAAGGGTAGTATTCTCGACCCTTCAAGGGAGGAAGATAAGTTGTGAAGAAGCTAATCTTATCATATCAATACTTCAGACTCAGGTGTGCAAATTCAGCAGAAGTCGTTAAGCAAGACACTCGATGACGTCACAATGCACACGAGTTTTGTTAATTAAGTGGTACTGCATAATTAATTACCAATTGCGGTGCATAATTAATGGTACGTTGACTGCTGATGAAAACCTGCAAAATTTTACATGCACATTAAATAAGCGACTGAAAAGAAATAAATAAAAAACTGCAACATTTTGATAATGACTAACCGCCGGGAAATGTTGTTCCAAACATTTTATTTTATATTTTTTAAAAAACCATCATGAAGAGCATTTAAAAATCGTCAACCACTTTTGATGAGGATCGAGGATTTATCTTAATTCGTTTTTTTAAAAACTCGTCCTGTTAAAAGAGAACAGAAAACTTTAAGAAGAAAAATAAAGATAAAACCTTTTGACTAATTTAATTTGTGGTATCTTTTATGATTCACGAGGTCAAGTGTGTCAAAGCATCACACTTAGTTCGATATCATCGTCTTCTGGCAATTGAGACTCCAGAGCGCTTCATCTCAAGGAGATAATCTTGGGCAGAGGGTTTTCTATTCCCATCCACTTGTATTTGTTTTCTGTCTTTATTGTTATTAATGAACATTGAGGAACAGTGAAAGTCAAAAATCAGACATGGGTACAGCGAGTATTAAATGCACAAGATACAGAGACTGTGCACAAAAGAAAACAGCTCCAACACCTCAACATAAAAAGCAGCACTCATTTGGACAAGTACAGGAAAATGCCTGACGAGATTCAGTTTGCCTTGTTGAATTTTTTATGGTTCTAACTCTTTCCCCGTCCCGTATGCCTGGCGCCGGTGGTATGTTATTAAAGTGAAAAATATCCTCGGGGGTCTTTTGGTATACACCGTTCATTTTCCAGGGACGATGACTTTTCAGAACCAGAAAATTTTTACTATTAACTTTAGAGGAAACGAATTTGCATGAAATGTTATGTAAATCGCTTCTATTGGGGGCACGTCTTTGATTTTTTACTGGTTTTTGGATTATGGAAAGAAAACTGGCGTCGAATAAATTTGAATTACAGTAGAAAGTTATATAATTCCATGTGCATGACGAAAAGTCCACATGCAAGCACACGGAGACGAAAAATTTTATGAAATTAAATTCTTGAAATAAAAGCGCCATTTTGAAAATAGTTTAAACAGTTCAATTGAAATGTCCTTAAAAAATTTCCTGTAGTCTTTGTATAATTTATTTTTCCACAACTAATACTGCAAATGATTTCAGCTTCATGTCCGTTCAGAACTTTTCAATAACTACAAACTAATCCTGAATGGATAAAGTTTACTTCAGTAAAAAAAACTGTCGAGATTTATCTTTTATTTAAAGTTGGTTGGACTCAACAGAAAACTCTTCAATTGTGCCAGTGAAGAGATGAGCAAAATCACTACTGGACCAGATAAACTTTTACTGCACTTGCAACTTTTGTCCTTGCCGTTGTCCTTTATTTACAGTGTGACCGAATTGAACGGCATAAAGAGCGAAAAACCGGGAAATTTTAGAGGACATCTGGTTGGAATAAAAAATGAATGGCGTCCAAAAAGAGATTTTCACTTATTTTTAAATTCACCGAAAATGAAAACATTCGAATTTTCTGGAAAAACTTTTTAATCAAAACGTCATCGAATCGATAATGGGGAGGACTGGGAGAAGGGTGCAGCAACTCTGTATTTGTTGGTTCTCGGATTTCACCGGCGCGGGCGGCGTCAAGTTGTCTGAGACGACTTTGTGATTTTATTGCAAAATGTCGCGCGTTTGTGAACAAACTCCAACTTCAGCAGGGACGAAAAGTCCAAAAGGAAGAATTGGGGTCAGCAAATTCCTTGAATTGCATGAGTTCTGTGCACTTAGAACGACGGACCGCAGCTGGCCATCGCTTTTATATTTAGATGCAAATTTCGCGAGTTAAGTGCAGTGCACGGAAACAAATGTTGTTTTTTTTGTTAGGGTTTTGGTTGGCTGTGGATAAATCTAGGTAAATTCCTATCGTGCTTCAGGATATATGTAAATTTGGAAGACATGCAGCATACTTATAAATAACCCTTTTTTCGTTTTTCGTTCTCTTTGAGGCCGTTCATTCACATGCAACACACGTAAGGGTTATTTTTTTAAAAACAAAAAAAATAATCATCTTTAATGCTCAAGTTAGCGTTACAAAATAGTGTAAATTTCCAACTAATATTTTTGTTAAAAAAAATAATTCGAATAATCAGATACCTACTCGAATCTCATTAAATAATTTTCGTTTTAATAATTTTTGTTCGAGCAAAACATTAAAAAAAAATCAATGAAATTAAACAAGAAATAAATAAAAATTCCGAGCTTAATTGAAATTCGTTGAGTAATTCTTTTTTGGTTATTATTTTCCGTATACTTTGAGGTAATAATGAGCTGAATTTCGTGAGAATGAGAATGCTTAATGCAACTGACCGTAAAAGAGGATTACCATCGAAATGTGAAATATGTTGCCGGGGGGTAGAGAGGGCGCAAAAAGCATGAACAACAAACGCGTATGTGTGAAATGCCGGCAGAAAATCGCTGGGGCGATTTATTAACTGGAAATAGGAGAGAGTTTCGATGTAATTTTTGAATAATCGTGTAAAATTGAATTGTTTGTTACTTTGAAAGGGATTTAAAATAATTTGTTTGGTTTTTGTAAAACAACGAATGGAAGTACTTCATAAATTTGACTGTGGGGATGCCAAAGAAAGCAACAATTAAGCCGGTACAAAATAATCAATTAATTAATTAAATGATTAATCAAGTGCTAATCGATCTTTGCAAAGATTTTTGCATTGAGATGTCTTGAGTGAAACTCTACACTTCCAGTTTCATTTTCCTTGAGGGAACTTTTGGTCTTAGAGATTGGAATAATAATTGCAGTCTCTACAGTGGGAAAGTTTTAAAAAAGTTATTAGAGATCGAAACTACAAAAATTAATTAAATTAAATTAAATTTCATGAAATATTTATACGGAAAATTCAAAGAAATTGAGAAATATTCGTGTTATCGCAAAATTGAGGTTGTAGTTATCGCGATTCAATTGAGTTGGCTGATTTTTAGAGCGGAAGTAATATTTTTACACTTTGGACAAATATCCTGACCAATTTTTCCACATGAATGCCACAAATATTGATTGGAAAAGGGTGTAAAATATAAAATATAAACAAAACTTTTCTGTGTCGCAAAAGAAATGTGACTAATACTATATCCAATTATCCACAAATATGAGAACACACTAACACTATTGCAATGTCTACAGGAAGCAGATAAATAAACGTCTGCTTAGCAGAACTGCAAAACATCTGTGAAATTACTATAATTATGTAAACAAATTGCTTCAGATGCCCACAAAAAAACTCTTGTGAATACGTAAAAAGGTGTCGAAAATGTTGAATAAAATTATGGAATTCCAATTTGTTGAATTCGTATTTTGTTTTCATAACAATGCATATATTTTCTTTTCGTTTACGAAATTGGAAAAATTAACATAGGAAATTACTTTTGCATTCCCTGAAAAACATTTTAAGCTTTCCTATTTAACAAAAAGAATGGATATAAAACATATATTGGATGTCTGTCACGTAAACAACCGAATATATTATTTTTGTTTGCTTGATTTACTCAGATGATTGTTGCTCAAAGCTAATCCATGACTGTGACGCAAAAATACTGGAAAACTACATCCAAAGAGCACCAAAGAGAGGCAAGTTCACCTGCCGATCATGTTGTAAAATCGCTCGCAGAAGCCAGAGTCAACAGTCGCCCTGTTTTTAATAGTTTTCGCGAGTTATGCAATTTGGTGTGAGCACCTTTAACTGAGCTTCAAGTGGCGGAGTAAGTTGTTTTGTTTTTTAATTTTCATTCCTTTTGTATGCTGAAAAACTATTTGTCGTGTTGTTGTACATAAACAGATTTTTATCGCATTGTTTTCTGATGAAAGCATTCCATTTGCTTCGCATTACTCACAGCTTCGCATGGAACTCATATCGAACAATTAATCCTCAGCTGCGAAGGATTTGTGTTCACATTTCTAGAGCAGATCTCAGAGGGGTGGAGGAAGATCTGTGGAATGCCATTAAAGGATGTTAACTTCCTCTAGGAATTTTAGTGTGGCGATTATATCCTTAAACTGTGGGTGATTTGGACTTCTATTTCCGCAATTTCAATGAGTATGCTAATTATGAAGGACTGAAAGGGGATGCTGTGCTGAGAATTGTTACGAATTAGCATTACATTTATTATTATTTCATCCCTAAAATAATTTTGAAAATTATCAAAAATTTTAAATTATATTAACATTTCGTTCGTATTGCATTTCTGCTCTTGAATTACTGCCCATGAATTATTATTGCTGAAATTGCGGTGCCACCCCGGGACGAGCCCGAAAACTTAATTGTTGTCGCCTGCTCCCACTCGACTGTATTTTAAAAAACTGAAAACCACTAACCAGTAAGACCTAGTGTTGTAGAAGCGTTCCAGAATCATCAAAATCCCCCCAAAAACTGTGTCCAGCCTTCCGTCTTCCGCTTTGTGTATTGGGTAATCGGACAATTGGTGTGAGGGTCGCGGGGAGTAAACTGCTGGCGCACAATGCAACCGGAAGTTGTGTTTGCGCTCGTTTCGTATTTCACTTGGGCTTGTGACACCAATTCTGCAGTCAGACTTAATTGATTTGCTTTAGGTTGTGCGACACTCTGAAATAACATAACATGCGTTCTGCCCACGTGGAAAGGTGCTGCAGGTCGACCGAGGGCGAATGGGAGCCGGGGGGAACAAAGCAAATGCCTGGCTTCGTGGAGAAATGATGGTAATTATCTCTTGCTCATGTCATTGGAGCGCGCCTTTGTGCAATTCTAGCCCTCGGGACTTAATCCATTTGGCCGGGGTCTATCTCTTTTCGCGCAGTTGCTGCACGGTCAGCCGTGTGCAGTCATAATTGAGTTTAACGAGAGCAGGACAACGTTGCGGAGTTTTTATTTGGGTCGCGATTTGATTTCCATTTAGCTCGCGCTGAGCGAAGGGGTTTCACAACTGAGCCCCGGGATTTGGAGCATTTACAGGATTACATGCCATCATCGACTATGCGGACGTTATTTATCCACACTGCTTCTGAGATCATTTCCACTGTCAAAGAACCGTTAAAGAAAATTACTCGTTCGCTAAACTGGAAATCAATTTGCAAAATAATCATGTAGAATTTGCCGATATCGATTATGTCATTTTTGTAAATTTTCAGATATATTTATGACTTAACATTTGGGGGAATTACCTGGAAATACAATGACTTAAAAATCCGAATATTTGACAAGTAAAAGGAGGCAGGGGAAGTAGGCGCAAACAGAAGTAAAATGAACACATTTGAGGGTGATGAAAACTTTTGAAATGTATAGTGAGTCCTTCATTAAAAAAGCATGTCAAGATCGCTGACTTTGGCCTGGTATTTCGTCACTTCATCCTACTTCGTACAATTTTGCAAGGGCTTTTGACGTCCTTGGAGCACTCCTTGCAATCCCCCCGCCCCGTTGTTGGGATGAATCTTGCGTGCTACTGTTGTGTAAATGACCTTACAGCACGAGAAATCGACCAGTGTTATCCTTGTCCTGCACTACCGACATCATCTGTCACACTCCTGATAGCGTTCATCAACGATAAAAGGTGCTCCGCGGGGTGCTCCGACGCCGTCTCTCCTGCTTTCGTTTCGACTCGGCATTGATGCAAATTAAGTCGCGTATGAGTCATTAGCACTTGGTTATTTGCGTCTGCAAGGGGCCACGGAATCTGACGGGGTCATATTTACACTGACCTCTCGGGGTGGCTTGCGTCCTTACCTTATAGCACTGGATCTCGTCCAACACAGCATCAGACTCCTTCAGCACTCGTTCCACCTCGTCGTACACTTCGCGCTCCGTTTCAGTGGGGGCGGCATTCTCGAAATCCAAAAATACGTCGTACGTCTTCGGCGTGCAACAGTTTGAGTCATCCCTGGCTAAAAGACTGAGCAACTTCCCCATATTCTGCACTGCACTTCGCACCACACGGTGCAACAATACTCAATCACAGTTCACAAGCGCGGAAGAACCGCTCCTAATCCTATACTTTGCTGTCGTTATCGGTCGAAGTCTCCCGCATAGCAAGCACTTCTGGACACTCAGAACCGCCAGGTCATTGCGTCCTTGTTGAGGCTCCCGGATGGAGCGCAGCGAACTTGTAAACAACCGACGACGACGACGATATAAAACACAGCAGCTGGCAGTTTGCACAACAGCAGAAACAATGAAGCACTCGCGAGTTCAAGATGACACAATCAGAAAACACCTCCAGGAATACCGCGCAGCAAAAAGCAACTGCCCAACAAAATTCACATTCACGATCTATTACAGTACAAGTTCCATTAGTTCCACACTGTGGATGTGCTGACAACGATCTAGTTCATTTACATTAAAAATTTCCCAATCACTTGGGGGAATATATCATAATAGTCTGCCAATGCTGTAAAGAAGCATTTTTAATTATATTTCTACAAATCGTTGTAAACTAATAATTTCCCAATTTAGCCAAAGTTATGTCTTCAGTCGCAGTGGGGAAACAATTCACGATGAGCCATTTGTATTTGTGAAGAATAAATTTCTCCCTTGATTTGCTGAACTTGGCGGAATCCGATTTTTGTTTGTATTTGTGAAGAATTTGTTGGCAAGATTTAATTTAGATTATTACTAGTGCTGTCAAGTTGCTGCTGCTGTGTTCCTAGTGCTCCAGTAAAATGTGATTTAATATTCGCTCCTGCTAAAAAAATACTACAAAGTTTACAACTTAATTCCCTAATTAAAGACCAATTGTTTGAGCACGCCATTCTTGAGGCGTTTTTGCACGCATTTCAATAGCTGAATATCCCTTGCCTATGAGATAGTTAGTTCACACGTGGTAAAGTTAGAAATTTCGCGATATTCAAAAATAATATATGATAAAATGAAGGGGATGGAAATGGTTAAAACGTTATTTTAAATTTGCGCATTCACCACATTTACAACTGGCCATGGGATAATAAGGGTAATCAACCACATCAGATTAATTTTGTAACAAATAAATTCCTGGTACTCAGCCGTAACGGCGATGTTGAAGCGCTTCCAGACGATAAAAAACTAAACTAACGCTACATGTGCGTATTCATGCCAAAAATCTTATCAGAGTTATTTAAGAAATTCAAGATATCCAAAAGTATTTCAAAAAATTATTTCTAACTAAGGTTTAATAAGTAGCTAGGATATAGACAAAAATGCGACATCTTGCGGGAATTGTCGCATTTAACACATTTCAGCATCTTTCTTCTTGCTTTTAAATGAGGAAGTGACCTTGAATATGTGCGGCATTGCAAACGCAACAAACATTGTCTATCCAATTGTGATGTTCTTATATTAGGTAATTGCTTTTCCTACAGCTACTGTAACTGCAATTTTCACATGTAGTTATAATTCGGTTTTGTTATTTTAGAACAATCGATTACGCTGTGAAGAACAATTAATTTAAATTTTATTAAAAAACCTAGAGAACTCACAAATCGTGCAAATGCTAATTATAATTAATTACATTTTTAAAATTTATTCCACAGTTTGTTGCTACAACTTCCTTTGATTGCGTTTTCGTGGTTTCATGTATAATTTAATTTCCTTTTCCGGTATCAAAGCGAATGTGGACTTTTTTAGTCTCATTGGAATTAGTGTTTCTTCTGCAGCCGTTATCTCAAAATTCAGTAACAACTGGAAAAACAACGCTTTTATTTCCATCATAGCGAATCTCAAGCCTGCAATAAAACACGATTTCAACAAAGCAATAAAATACTCAAAATAATTACTAATACCAATGCAATTTCGTGGTCCAACACCGAAAGGCAAATAAGCATTCATGTTCATATTTGCTCTAATTTCGTCATGGTTAAATCGTTCTGGATCGAATTTTTCAGGATTCGGGAAGTGTTTTGGGTCCATGTGCAAAGCGTAGATTGGAAACCAGAGCATATTTCCCTTTTCGACAGTGAATTTAAGTCCGGAGTCATCCTCGTAATTGTAGGTGCTGACGCACTCCCTATCTACCGCAACGGCTGGTGGCCATTTTCGAAGGACCTCACAGATGACCATGTCCATGTACTTCATTTTGTGCAGAGCCTCATAGTGTAGTTCACCATCCGGAAGAGCTTCAAATGTCTCACGCACTTCCTCGGCCAAACGTTCTTGTATATCAGGATCGATCGCCAGTTCGTACGCCATGAAATTCATCACAGTTGAACTTGTGTCGAATCCAGCCAGGAAGAACAGGAAACACTGCGCTATCAACTCCATGTCGCTCCACGAACTCTTTTCTTCGCTATTTAACAATGTACTTTCATCATCACACTCCTTTTTGTCCTGCTCAGATATTTGTCCGTCCCTCAGCTTCATCAGCAACTGAATCATGTCCGGACGAACGATTCCGTTCTTCTTCCTCACATCCATTGTGTTTATGATCAAATCGAAGAAGCGTTCATTGGTTTTCCGATCGATAAATGTAATTTTTAAGGCTCTGGCCACAGCAGGAAATAATCTCATAAAAAAAAATAAAATCAACCTCGTGGGTTTCTGAAAATCCATCATTTTCTGTCCAATTAGAAATATTTCATTTTTGGGATTTCTTAGGGAGTCGCACTCAACACCGAAGGCACATGTTGCAATCACGTCGTTGGTGTACTTTGAAAACAAGTCCTTTGTGTTGTACGAAATCATCCCGTTTTTCTGATCTCCGTCGTTTATAAACTCAACCAATTGTTTGGTGCATTTGTTTATTAATTGCAGCATATTTCGCATTTTACTTCCCGTGAAAAGAGGACTCAAGGAAGATCGCATATCGCGCCATTCCTTCCCTTTCATCAGGAACAGAGCCTTGCTGAAGAGGTCATTTGGATTGGGTTCGGTGAATGTTCTATGATCCTGAAAATAGGAAAAGTCCTTGATTCCCAGCTGCTTGATTACTTCTGGACATCGGATGAAAAACAGTGGAGTTTTGAAGTCAAACAATCCGACCACTCTGAAAATACATATTTGCATTAGGCGTGTTGTATAACTTTTTTCCGGGGTTCGACGAAGCTGATGCTTGTAATAGTTATAAATATACAAAATATAATTTTTTTAAATAATTTTTTAACACGATTCCCAGAAATTTTTACGAATCGAATGTCTTCATTTTGTTGCTGGACAAAGTTTCTTGTTTCCAATTGGAACTTTGACTTGTACACAATTAGCATAAACATTTGATGCCGGTCATTAGTATTTTAATCACAACACAATAAACAAAAACACATTGTAAATAAGTTAAAAATGATGACAAATCGTTTTGCTATTCGTGGTTTTTTACATTTTGTTCCAATTGAGTACACATCACAAACTTTTTACATTAATATTGCGTATCATGTCACAAACAATTTAAAATACGTAATTTGTAATACTATAGTGCAAAAATGTTGTATAATTACAACTTAAGTGAGAGTATTTTGCATATAACGACGCCAATTGTGAAGACGGTGTGTTCCGCATTTTAACTTGTAAACAAATCAGAACCAAGCCTACTTTTTTGCACTTCATTTTCATTATACATTATATAAGTTTCTTTAATCGTATTGCTTTTATAAAATATAAGAAAAAAACAACTGAAAAAGTTCTCACTTTTTATCAGGAAATGAATTGTAATCTTCCATGATTTTCTTCAGAATTCCGTCACCCTTCAGTAAGGACGAGTTGTTACCTATGAATACAGTTGGCTTCCTGTAGGGAAGTCCTTGCTTCTTGAAGAAGTCATGATTCCTAGTTGCCCTCTTCCACAGTAGAAATCCGATCAAACCCACGACTATCAACACGAGCACTTCGAAGGTGTACATTTTCGGGGCCGATTTACGCACGACCACGAGCGGTTTTTTACTGGAGTCGTTAGCAAAGAATATGTAGATTCTAGATCTACTCAATTACAGCCGTTGCTGCGCTGAGTTGACGGAGACGCTGACGAAGTTCGAGCAGAAAAGCTTGAATTCTTTGAGGCGATCGAAGCGTCGTTAAACTTGATTGGATCTTGCCATACAAGTATATTTGTTGTTAATTTTGTAGCTCAATTATTTTTTTTATCCGGCAGGTCGAATTTAACTGACCCCAAATTTAACGCATTTTACCAGAAGTTAAACTATTTTATAATTGTAAGGTTGCGATAGTATATGGATTTCAATTAGATTGACCTTTTGGTTATCATGAGTGTTTGCTGATTATATAATATATACTATAGACACAAATGTTTTTGATATGCTTTTGGATTTTTTAATAAAGAATTACATTCTCTAGAAAAATACGATCTTCATGTCCCAGTTTTGATTTTAAATAATATTTAAGAGGCATCCAATGACGCAACGCTAAAATCAGCATGTTTAGCACCCCCCCCCCCTCTCCCCCCTTATACTGGAAAAAGATTACCTGTCCATTTAGACTATAACCTAGTACGTATACAACGCCAACGCTGTCACCCCTCCCCCTCTTCCAAGGCGTTACGCAATTAATTTATGGATGCCACCAATGTGACCGTTAAAATAAGATTAAAAATTTTAATTCAATATTCTTATAATACACGTCATAATCATTAATTAAGCTTTTTTCTATAGATATTTAAAACAAGATAGAGTGCAAAGTATATACACGTGTGACGTGTGTATTATTTGCTAAAATTTATAATGTATTTCTTTTATTCAATAACACAAAAATTTGCACATTATAAATAGTTTTTGTAGGCGAGGTAACGGATAATATTTCACTCTAGAGATTTTACTATAAATTCAAATGACTAATTAACATAATTCAAGATTTCAATTCAGCGAAAGTCTTCAACTTTGCAATAAACATGAAAAATTCTTTTAACTAAAACCAACATTTTATCAAATCACAAAAAAAAAACTTCAAACTGGTTGTCGTAGTTGCGTAATAAAACCAACAACAAATTCTAATGATATTTCTATTATTTAATCTTACATTCTTACCGTTCAGTTGAAAAATCATTGTAATCCTCTGTGATTTTATCTATTAAGCTTTTTTTTCCTAAAAAAAGTCCAAAATCGGTTGTGCCAATTATTAGAACTGGCTTTTTACATTTGATTCCTTGTCTTTCGAAGAAATTTCGATCGATTTTAAGTGTGTGTCGCAAAAGATAAAGGAACAAGATCAGTATCAAGCTAATTAGGATCCACCACAAGTTCTCCATTTTGAAACCAACCACTTTGTTTATAATATGCACTGAACAATCCGAGTTCCGCGAATGACTGGAAATACTTCAAGGAAACCTCCAAAAGTAAAGTGGAAAGCTTAAAGCATCAATGGACCGAACAACAATTTGAGGTTTAATTTTAGCTGGAGTAATTTTGATTATGATGACCTTGATGTCGATGTTTGCTTCAATTACAAAAATAAAAAACTCAAAATCATTTGTTTGTTTCTTGTTTTCTTGCACATCTTTTTAAAATAACGATGATTATGAAAAAAATAAAACCGCGGATATTGTTTTTAGACATTTATAAAACTTGAAGAATAAGAATATTGTAGGAAATTTAATTGTTTAACATTCTAATTTCTATACTAAATTGATTAATTAAGATCTAATTTTATCGTTCGTTGGGCTCGAATTGCACCTTAATCTCCTTCTGGGGGACCAGAGCGAATATTGTATTCTTCAATTTCAGAGGAACCTGGGTGTCTTCGCAAACCTTGATCCTGAAGTTTAGCAACAAATGGAAAAAGAGGGCCTTAATTTCCATCAAAGCAAAACGGAGTCCTGCAAAAAAAATATGTAGAATTAGGAAAACACCATTTTAATGATAAGTTTAGAATTTACCGATACAATTTCTGGGACCAACGCCAAACGGCAAATATGTGTTCATGTTTATTTTAGATTTGTTTTCATCGTAAAATCGATCAGGATCAAATTTTTCTGGATCAGGGAAGTATTTTGGATCCATATGAAACGCGTACACAGGAACAAAAAGAATTTGTCCTTTTTCAACAAAGAATTTCAAGCCGGACTCATCCTCATAAGAGTAGTCCTGCACGCATTCCCTGTCCACTATCACCAACGGCGGCCATTTTCTCAGAGCTTCCGAAAGCACAGCGTCCATATATTTCATCCCCCTAAGGATCTCGTAAGTCAAAGGTTTGCCATCCAAATTCGTATAAGTGAGGTCTATTTCTTCAATCAGTCTTTCCTGAACGTCAGGATGAATGGCGAGTTCGTACGAAGCAAAACTCAGGACAGTTGAGGTTGTGTCAAATCCTGCCAAGAAAAATATAAAACTTTGTGCAATTAACTCGTTGTCAGTCCAATTAGTTTTCACTTCGGCATTTGATATTCGTTCGTCTGCATCGATTTCGTTTTTTTCATAATCCTGCAAATTGGCAAATTGTCCTTCTTTCAACTTCATCAACAAATCAATCATATCAGGTCTAAAGATTCCGTTCTTTTTCCTCACTTCCATTGTGTTAATTATAAGATCGTAGAACCTCTGATTTGTTTCATTGTCCATAATTCCTATCCCCAAAAATTTCGAGAAACGGGGAAAAACTCGAATGAATATAAATTTTATCATCATCGAAGGTTTCTGAAATTGCAGTGCTTTTTTGGCGATGTGATAAATTGCGTTTTGCGGATTCCGAAGAGAATCACATTCAACACCAAATGCACATGTTGCAATTACATCATTGGTGTATTTCGAATAGAGATCCTTTAGGCTGAATGATACAAGTCCTTTGGATTGGTATTCCTCTTGAAGATATAAGGACATCTGCTTGGCGCAGGCGTCAACGAATTGAAGCATAGTCCTCATTTTGCTTCCAGTGAACAGTGGACTCAACGTTGATCTCATGTCACGCCACTGTTTCCCCTTTAACATGATCAGGACATTTGAGAAGAGATCATCTTCTTTGGTGGTCGTAAATCCTCTGTGATCTTGGAAATGCGAAAAATCTTTTACAGTCAGTTGTTTTACGAGATCAGGATCTCTAAGAAGGTATGCTGGGGTTAGCAAGTCGAAGAGACCAATTACCCTTTTAAGTTTAAATTGAGAAAATTTCGGTTAATTAATTTATGTTGGTTTTCATATAAAGTATTTTGAATGATTTGCATGCTTTTGTATGCCATTTCACAAAAAAATATCGATTCATTCCAAAAACAAATGATGACTAACAATATCACTTATCAGTGAATTTGTTTAATCTTTTGATGCAAATATTTAAACACTTTTTTTAAAAATGAATACTTATTCATTGTTTGTTTTTTTATATAAAACGATGAAATTGTTTTCGCACTTACTTCTCATTGGGAAAGGAATTGTAATCTTCTAATGCTTTCTCGGATATAGCTTGTCTTCCGGTGATAAACTTGATCCCGATGGTGCCAATCAGTGGATAAGGCTTCCGGTATTTCAATCCTTGTTTCTCAAACACATCGAAATCTTTACCGAAATGTTTTAACACCAAATAAACAATTAACGCCACTATTACAGAAATGAAGATCAACGTCAAGGCTTCCATTATCAATAAAACTGCATTCGATGCCAGCTTTTGAACAACTGACCGCGAACTGCGTGAATGAAAAGTTTCATTCAATCTTCAGTGTATGTATGTATTGCCATATTGGTGTCGTTTGCCGTTTGGCCAATAAAAGATAAACTTGACATAATTTACTTTCTGGAGAATTTAATTGGAAATATTTGTGTATTCTAAATCAGACTTTGGGACTTCATCCCCGTGAAGAAATCTTAGTGAAGGCGCTTGATTGCGTAATGGATGTGGAAAAGCTTTGTTTATACAGCTCATCGACTTAAGATCTTTTTCTTTAATTTTCGATATATAGATATTAGATACGCATTGAATGTGAGAAAACATTTGACGATGACTTCATCGAATTAAGTAAAGCGTATGATGAATGAGAGCATGCAAGTTATTGAAGAATTGTGGGAGGAGTTCGTTAGGAATTTTATAAAAAATGTTGTTCTTGCAATTTCGTAACTAACACCGATTTTATGGATCAGATTAATTTGATTTGCTACCATTGCGATAATTGTTCTATAATCTTCACACACAAATGAAAAAAGCTTCAAAGCACTACCGGAAAATTCAAGCAAGTGTTGCTTACTTTCTAGAGTTAATGGCATTTATTTATGGCTCATTATCTAAAAGATAATTATTTGAAAACAATTTAACTCTCTTTGTGCAGTTCCAAGTTATCATTTTTAATAATAATACTCTTATCTTCTTCAAACATCCGATTAAATTGAACATAATTTGTAACTCAAGCAGACCTTAAACAACATTTCGTATATAGGTACTATACACATTACACATACTTTCAATATAATTTATTGATTAATCATTTACATTTTTACAATATCTACAGAAAAAAATGTATTACGATTTTGATCGTGGCTCGAAATCCACAAGAATTTCCTTTTCCGGCACCAATCCAAAGAAATTGTTTTTTAATTTTAATGGAATTTGTGTTTCATCATTTGCTTTAAGTTTGAACTTCAACAGCAAATAAAAAAATATAATTTTTATTTCCATTAAAGCAAATCTGAAACCTGAAAGAATATAATATAATAATATATTATATAATACATGATTTTAATTTAGCAATAATTAAGAAATTTACCTATGCAGTTCCTCGGTCCAACTCCGAATGGCATAAAGCCGTTAATGTTGCTAATGATCTTATTGTCATCAATAAATCGTTGTGGATCAAATTTCTCGGGATTCGGGAAGTACTTAGGATCCATGTGCATTGGATACACAGGAATCCATAGAAGCTCGCCTTCTTTTACGGTAAATTTCAAGCCGTTCTCATCTTCGTAAGTGTAGTCTTTTACACATTTTCGGTCTAAGAAAATTCCGGGTGGCCATTTTCTTAACGTTTCCGATATAACCATGTCCATGTACTTGAGTTGTTTCAACGTATCATAAGTCAGACTACCTCCTTCTAGGCTACCATTAACTCTATCGATTTCCTCAATTAGTTTCTCTTGAATATCTGGATTTGCAACAAGTTCGTATGCCATAAAAGCCATTGCAGTCGAAGTTGTGTCGAACCCTGCCAAGAAGAATATAAAAGACTGCGCCATCAGCTCAGCATTGGTCCAATTCTGTTTGATTTCTCCATCAATCATTTCATTTTCCTTATCGATGTCGCCACGTTCAGATGCATTGGCCAATTGTCCGTCCTGCAGTTTCATCAGCAGCTGCAACATGTCCGGCCTGAAAATATTCTCCCGTCTTCTTGTCTCCATTGTGTTTATAATTATATTGTAAAAAGTTTGTTTCGTTTTGTCATCGAGAATTTTTATACCCAATAATTTTGTAAACTTGGGGAAAAATCTTGTCAGCAAAAATTTAATTAATTGACTTGGTTTTTGGAACTCAAGCAATTTTTGTCCAACTAAATATATTTCGTTATTTGGATATTTCATGGAGTCGCATTCAACACCGAAAGCACACGAAGCAATTATATCGTTAGTATATTGCGAGAAGAATTTTTTCATGCTGTACGTCTGAAGTCCTTTTTGTTCATATTCTTCTTTCAGAAAATTTCCAATTTGTTTATTACAATTTACAATAAGATTCATCATTGTTCTCATCTGCCTTCCAGTGAACATTGGACTAAGGGATGATCTCATGTCTCGCCATTGTTTCCCTCTCATTGCAAATAACATATTGCCAAATAATTCATCAGATGAACTTTCAACAACCATTGAGTGATCTTGAAAATGTTGGAAATCCTTTATTGTAAGTTGCTTTATTAATTCAGGACATCGCAAAAAATACACTGGCTGTGCGAACTCGAAGATTCCCACCACTCTAGAATATAAATGTTAATAAAAAGGAATAGTAATTCTATAATTTTCACAGATCACACTAACAATTAATTCATTTATTATATACTATTATTATTATTAAATAAGTTAACTCACTTTTCTTCCGGGAAATCGTTGTAGTGTGAAAAGATTTTACCGATTAATTTGCTCGTGAAAACATATGTGCTATTTCCGATAATAGGAAGAGGCTTGACATACTTGAGTCCTTGCTTCCGAAACGTATCGTGGTTTCTAGTTCCCCATTTAAGGATCAAGTACGCAGCCAATCCAAGTGCAACTGCACTCAGAATTAAAACTATCATTTCTAGAGCTTCACTTTTCAATCACTTGCTTCTGCTGCGACGTTTCACTTTGCACTGAGCTTGATCGGGTTGCGCCGTTTGCGATTGCGTACAATAGAGCGGTTCTGCCAAAGCTTGAAGTTATACAAATTGGCTTTCAGTGATGACGTTGAGAGTACATGCAAGAATCCTATTAACTAATGTTTTAATAATTGTCATGGGGAATAGCCCATTTTTGTTTATGTAGAAACTATACACACAACACACAAATAAATAGATTGTTTTTTAAATTCATGTGTTGTTTGCATGTAATTAGCATTGCATGGAAATTCTAATACTAATATTGTTTTTTAAATAATCAATTTTGAAGGGTAAGGTGTTCTTTGGTCTTATGTTTTGATTTTCAAGTATTTGTTTTAAAAATTTAATAAATTATTTTCGATAACATACTGTACGACCGACCCCGACGTACCTATACGTTTTCAATTTGTAATAAATATCTTTACCAAGTTTTGCTTATTAATTTACATAATATACTTTCATGCGCATGCTCCAACAAAAACTTAAGTTTAGTAGACATCAACAGTAAGAACGATCATAAATAAGTAAATAACGATAAATGATCTCTTGACAATTCCAATGACATGCCAGGAAAACAATAAATAAATTACCATTGATAAAATTTCCAACAAATGGATGGCAAATTGTATTATACACAATTATATCAACAAGTAAGAGATTAAATTGCTTATCATCAAGCACTTAACAATCAAGAACTCTTCAAAATAGTCAAGAAAAGCCAGAAATAGTGAAAGTTGCGTGGTCATGGCTCAGTGAAATTCGTGGTAAATATTTGAATAACAAACATATTAATTTCAAAATTTATTGACGCATTTTGATTTTATAATTTAATATAATTTATTTTTAGTAAATTTTATTAATTAAAATTTTATCAAATCATTTTTATCGTTTCGTGGTTCAAAACTCAATTTGATTTCTTTTTCTGGTGTTATTGTAAACATTGCTTCCTTTAATTTCAATGGTATTTGAGTCTCATCATTCGGATTGATCTTGAAGTGCAGCAACAGGAAAAAGAATAACGCTTTAATCTCCATCAACGCAAATCGGATTCCTAAAAGGAATTCAAAAATAGTTGTAAAACGAAATGCATAAATTAATATAAATTGTAAATCTCACCAATACAGCTCCTCGGTCCCAGTCCAAATGGCATGTAAGCGTTGGTGATGTTTTCAGTTTTATTTTCATCGCTGAACCGTTCAGGATCAAATTTGTCCGGATTTGGAAAATATTTGGGATCCATATGAATAGAGTGAATGGGAATCCATATTTGACTGTCTTCCTTGATTGTAAAATTCAACCCTTCACCATCATCGCACGTGTACTCCTTCACGCATTGACGATCTGTTAAATTCGCTGGCGGCCATTTTCTCAGGGTTTCCGAAATAACCATATGCATGTATTTCATTTTCTGCAGAGCTTCATAATGCAATGGCTGCCCCGCCAAACTCTCGTTAATTTCGTCCACTTCCTCACGGAGCTTATCTTGGATGTCAGGATTAACTGCGAGTTCATAAGCCATGAAAGCCATCGCAGTGGAGCTGGTGTCGAATCCGGCCACAAAAAACAAGAAACACTGCGCCACCAATTCAATGTCGGTCCAGGTTTTCTTAATTTCACCGTCAATCATTTTGTTTTCATGGTCCATTTCTTCATCTTTCCCAAGTCCCAATTTGCCTTCTTTCAATTTCATCAGCAGCTGCAACATGTCCGGTCTATTGATGTTTTCTCTCTTTCGCACTTCCATTGTATTTATGATCAAGTCAAAGAATTTTCGTCGTATAGTTGGTCCTAGAACTTTCACATTCAGCATTCGAGCAAGTTTTGGATAGACTTGCATAATAATAAACTTCCACATTTGACTTGGTTTCTGGAATTCTAGAAGATTTTGTCCCAATAAGTAAATTTCGTTTTTTGGCTGTTTTAGGGAATCACATTCGACACCGAAAGCACAGGACGCAATAACATCGTTGGTGTATCTCGAGAAGATATCTTTCATGGAATGCGATTGAACTCCTTTCTCCTCATTCTCCTTCCTAATGAAGACTTCCATTTGTTTGTTGCAGTTGGAAATCAGTTGCAACATCGTCCTCATTTTGCTTCCGGTAAACATTGGACTTAGGGACGATCTCATGTCCCTCCAATGCTTTCCTGTCATTGAAAACAACATATTTCCAAAAAAATCGTCAGTTTCGCCATCCACAAATGTGGAGTGATCTTGAAAGTGTTGAAAGTCCTTTACTGTTAGCTGTTTAATCAGTTCAAGGTCTCGCAAAAAGTAAATTGGCGTTGTGAACTCAAAGATCCCAATTACTCTGAAATCATATATTTTTAATTGTATATTTTTATTAATTTTAATATCATGGTATGTCGGAAACATGCTCTTAAAGTTTATTTTTCGAATAATATGTAATTAATGATCATTAAAATGCAATTATCATAATTATGAAAAGTTGTCTTTGTTGACAACTTTTGTTGTTTATTCTTGTTGATAAATGATTTTAATTATTTTCTTTAGTATGACGTCATTGATAGCATTGCTTACTTTTTTAAAACATCATAAACATGAAACACCATCATTAACTGAATTTTCCAAAAGGAAATTACTGAGTCTAATTGACTTTTGACAACTCGTGCTGTATCAAATGATTATAAATGAACTTAATTTCGTTATTTTTTATTAAAGATTTACACTCACTTCTCGGTTGGGAACATTGCATAAGTTCGTGCGAGCTTTTTGTTCAAACTGTTTGTGAAAGCATATTGGCTGTTCCCGATGATGGGAATAGGTTTGATGTACTTGAGTCCTTGATCCTTGAACCTGTCATAGTTCCTGGTTCCTCTTCTCAGAATGTAATACACAAGCAATCCGATCGCGATTAAGCCGAGCAACAAACTGATCATTTTTAACGATTTGCGCACTACGATCGGCACTGGACTGAAACACGCAGCACCCCCAACGAGCTGCTGCCTACACTGGAATTTGGTATTCCACGCGAGTGAGCTTTGGTCAAACTTGATTTTCATTATTAACAGAGCACTTGAGATTGTGACGCATTAATTCAATTTAAATACATACAAACATTGTTGAAACGCTTTTATCCGGACGAGAGGATCGCTACATTTGTTATAGTGTCAGCGTTAATGTAATGCTACGAAGCTTAACAGAGATGATGTAATCTTAAACACCCCACCACCGATTGATGTTGTACCTATCCAAAATAAATTTTTTGAACTTGTCGGAACTTCGTATCAACATCAAAGCAATGAAATTTACATGAGGAAAAGAAACCAATATAATATAATGAAATAAAGAATAAAGAAGTTGATATTTACTAAATCAATTGTTGGATTCAAATAGTATTTAAGTAATGTCCACTACTTCAGGGGTTTCAAAAATATCTCCAAAAATGGCTTTTACTTATGAATATATTATACATATAATTAAAAGCACGTCATACATATTAACAACAAGTATCTATTTAAAAATTATCCGTTCTCGGTTCAATATTTAATTTAATTTCCTTTTCGGGCGTGACACCAAAAATGTTGTCCTTTAATTTCATGGGAATCTGCGTTTCCTCATTCGCCACCAATCTGAAGTTTATCAGCAAGTGATACATTACTGCTTTCAGTTCCATAAGCGCAAATCGGAATCCTAAACAAAAGCATAATTCATAACAATGTCAATGATTTTTGAACCAACCTCAAAATATACCTATGCAATGCCTCGGTCCAATTCCGAAGGGTAGGTAAGCGTCCATGTTGTTGTATTCTTTGTTTTCGTCGCTAAATCGCTCGGGGTCGAATTTTTCGGGATTTGGAAAATTTTTTGGGTCCATTTGTAACGCAAATAACGGAAGCCACAGAATTTCGCCTTCTTTTATGGTGAACTTAAGTCCATCGTCGTCTTCATACGTATAATCCTTGATGCACTTTCTATCCTGAAACGGTGCCGGAGACCATCTTCTCAACACTTCCGAGACCACCATGTGCATGTACTTCATTTTTTGTAAAGCCTCATAAGTCAACGGTCGTCCTGCTAAATTTTCGTTTGTGGCGTCAATTTCTGCAATGAGTTTATCCTGTACATCAGGATTTACGGCCAGTTCGTACGCCAGGAATGACATAACAGTGGACGTTCCATCGAATCCTGCTACGAAAAATATTAAACATTGGGCAATCAATTCCATATCAGTCCAAGTTTTCTTAATTTCTCCATTTATCATTTTATTTTGTTCATCGAATTCCGTGGACTCCTGCTCCTCTGAGGTGGTTAGTTGACCATCCTTCGCCTTCATCAACAAGTGCATCATGTCTGGCCTGACAATGTTCAGTTTCCTCCTCTCCTCCATCGTGTTGGTGATTATCCTACGGAACTTGCTCCTTGTCTCATTGTCAAGCATTTGCAAACCCAGCAACTTTGACAGTCTTGGCAAAGATCCCAATAACATAAACTTTAACATTTGGGTTGGTTTCTGAATTTCTAACATTTTCTGTCCAATTGCATATATTTCATTATTTGGGTGCACGAATGAATTGCACTCAACACCGAATGCACATGAAGCAATTACATCGTTTGCGATTTTAGAGAGAAGCTTTTTCATCCCATATGATTGTGTTCCTTTTTCCTTGTGCTCCTTTTTAAGAAACTCCTCCATATTCTTGTTACAACTACCCATTAATTGCAACATCAATCTCATTTTGCTTCCGGTAAACATTGGACTTAAGGACGATCTCATGTCCCGCCATTGTTTTCCTTTCATAAAAAATAATACATTACCAAATAAATCATCCGTGGATGATTCAATTTGCATTCCATGATCTTGAAAATGTTGAAACTCTTTAACGGTTAATTGTTTTATTACATCAGGACTTCGTAGAAAATACACAGGTGTTGTGAACTCAAACATTCCAACTACTCTGAAAAAAAAAAATCGTATTTAGAAGTTTAAGTGTACAAGAAATTTAGTTAATTCTCTTAATCAAACCAATTGGCATTGACTTTACTTTAAAAAGCTTCTATTATTATAGAAAAATGAAAAGAAAATTCAAAAACTCTTTCGAATAAAGTCAAAAACACAGTTACCGAACAACAAAAACTACTTTATTTTCACAAAAACTTTTATAAATTTCCTGACAATGACCATTTTGAAAGGAGAGCTGTCCAGCTACTGATTAGAATCGTTATCAGGAGTAATTTATTTATGTAATAAGTTGATTTACTACATCTAATTTTGCACTACTTAATATAATCTTAAATGGAGTCATTGTTTGATAATTGAATTTAAAATGTTTAAAATAGAATTCAAGCGCAGCAAATGTTTGCTCTTAGCCTTTTAATGAGTATGAATTAAGACCTTTTAATGAAGCTTTTGTTTACTTACTTTTCGTTGGGAAACATTTTGTAGGTTTCAGTTACCTTTTTCATAATATTGCCCGTAAAAATATATTGAGAACTTCCGATAATTGGAAAGGGCTTTACAAACTTGAGCCCTTGCTCCTTGAATATGTCATAATTTTTTGTACCATATTTCAATATCAAGTGAATTAACAGCACCACTACAACCACGCACAACAACACGCTTATCATATTTGCGTTCTGGACGACTTCAACGAACTTTATTCACTGAAATTTCACAAGTGACTGAATCTGAGTTGATTGAAAAATTGAGATAAAACGCCACATTTAAAATGTTCCAGTAATTGCTGTAGCCTCATGGATTTATATTAATTTGGACTGTTTACTAATACAAAGACAGTTATGCCAACGGAAAAGCTGGAAACAAGTTTCTTTTTTTTGTATGCTTTTTTTGAAACAAACCAATTAATGTTAGCACGCAATGTTAAGCTACGTTCTTCATTTTTTGTATGGATTTCCGATTAATAAACAATAAAGAGCTTTTTTGTAATACTATTCATGGAGCTTTTGAGTTTTCACTCAGTTTTTAAGTTTAAAAGATTTTTAAATTGAGAGTCAAGTTTTAAGTACACTCAAAGAAATTTAACGATCATAATGAAAAATATGAATAAATTGAAAAAGCTCTTGTCAAAGAAAAGTGTTTTTTTTTGCAATAATAAAAAACGTGCGGGTATGTTATATTTTACGTTTTCCAAATTTTTTTTTTAACATAGCAATATAAATTAGTAACAATGTTCTACTATAGAAAGCACTTAAAATAATTAAAAAATATAGGTTTCCTACATATTATGTGTATATTCGCTTCAGTGTTGGTGATAGCATTTTCGGCCTCCGAGGCAACTTATGAACCCTGTGCTGTTTTTACGGATTTTATTATGAGATTTTGAAAAGGGTAACACAAAAAAAAATACAAGAAATACCTACGGGCATTTCATGGGAGCATACAATACATAAGCCTGATAATTAAATTTCTAAACGAAATTATATAGCTGTATGATTTACCAATATCATACACCTCACACATTCTATGTTTTGGTCTTAGGATCTTCAAATCCTCGAACGCGTGGACTCCTAAGCACTCTGGCTCCAGGACATTCGACCCGGTTGTCTTTCCGTCTCATCTGCCTTCTGGGCTCATTGAATTTTTTGGCAAATATTTGAATAATGAGAATTATTATTTTAAAATTTATTAACGCATTTTGAATTCATAATTTAATATAATTTATTTTTAGTAAATTTTATTAATTAAAATGTTATCAAATCATTTTCATCCTTTCGTGATTGAAAGCTCAATTTGATTTCTTTTTCTGGTGCTAATGTGAACATGTTTTCCTTTAATTTCAATGGTATTTGAGTCTCATCATTCGGATTGATCTTGAAGTGCAGCAACAGGAAAAAGAATAACGCTTTAATCTCCATCAACGCAAATCGGATTCCTGAAAGAAATTCAAAAATAGTTGTAAAACGAAATGCATAAATTAATATAAATTGTAAATCTCACCAATACAGCTCCTCGGTCCCAGTCCAAATGGCATGTAAGCGTTGGTGATGTTTTCAGTTTTATTTTCATCGCTGAACCGTTCAGGATCAAATTTGTTCGGATTTGGAAAATTTTTGGGGTCCATATGAATAGAGTGAATGGGAATCCATATTTGACTGTCCTCCTTGATTGTAAAATTCAACCCTTCACCATCATCGCACGTGTACTCCTTCACGCATTGACGACCTGTTACATTCACTGACGGCCATTTTCTCAGGGTTTCCGAAATAACCATATGCATGTATTTCATTTTCTGCAGAGCTTCATAATGCAATGGCTGCCCCGCCAAACTCTCGTTAATTTCGTCCACTTCCTCACGGAGCTTATCTTGGATGTCAGGATTAACTGCGAGTTCATAAGCCATGAAAGCCATCGCAGTGGAGCTGGTGTCGAATCCGGCCACAAAAAACAAGAAACACTGCGCCACCAATTCAATGTCGGTCCAGGTTTTCTTAATTTCACCGTCAATCATTTTGTTTTCATGGTCCATTTCTTCATCTTTCCCAAGTCCCAATTTGCCTTCTTTCAATTTCATCAGCAGCTGCAACATGTCCGGTCTATTGATGTTTTCTCTCTTTCGCACTTCCATTGTATTTATGATCAAGTCAAAGAATTTTTGTCGTATAGCTGGTCCTAGAACTTTCACATTCAGCATTCGAGCAAGTTTTGGAAAGAGTTGCATAGCAAAAAATTTCAACATTTGACTTGGTTTCTGGAATTCTAGAAGATTTTGTCCCAATAAGTAAATTTCGTTTTTTGGCTGTTTTAGGGAATCACATTCGACACCGAAAGCACAGGACGCAATAACATCGTTGGTGTATCTCGAGAAGATATCTTTCATGGAATGCGATTGAACTCCTTTCTCCTCATTCTCTTTCCTGATGAAGACTTCCATTTGTTTGTTGCAGTTGGAAATCAGTTGCAACATCGTCCTCATTTTGCTTCCGGTAAACATTGGACTTAGGGACGATCTCATGTCCCTCCACTGCTTTCCTGTCATTGAAAACAACATATTTCCAACAAAATCATCAGTCTCACTCTGCTTAAATGTGGTGTGATCTTGAAAGTGTTGAAAGTCCTTTACTGTGAGCTGTTTAATCAGTTCAAGGCCTCGCAAAAAATACACTGGCGTGGTGAACTCAAAGATCCCAATTACTCTAAAATCATGTAGGTACTTTATTAATTTAATATTGTTATATCGGAAACATCAATTTAATTAAGGATAATTAATATGCAATTTAATATGAAAAGTTGTCTTTGTTTGTAACTTCAGGTCAATAGAATGCAGTGTATCCTTGTTGATAAATGATTTTAATTATTTTCTTTAGTATGACGTCATTGATAGCATTGCTTACTTTTTTAAAACATCATAACCATAAAACACCATCATTAACTGAATTTTCCAAAAAGAAATTACTGAGTCTAATTGGTTTTTGACAACTCGCTGTATCAAATGATTATAAATGAACTTAATTTCGTTATTTTTTATTAAAGATTTACACTCACTTCTCGGTTGGGAACATTGCATAAGTTCGTGCGAGCTTTTTGTTCAAACTGTTTGTGAAAACATATTGGCTGTTCCCGATGATGGGAATAGGTTTGATGTACTTGAGTCCTTGATCCTTGAACCTGTCATAGTTCCTGGTTCCTCTTTTCAGAATGTAATACACAAGCAATCCGATCGCGATTAAGCCGAGCAACAAACTGATCATTTTTAACGATTTGCGCACTACGATCGGCACTGGACTGAAACACACAGCGCCGCCCACGAGCTGCTGCCTACACTGGAATTTGGTATTCCACGCGAGAGAGCTTTGTTCAACCAAATTTGATTCGCTTTACGAACAATGCAGATAAAATGCCGCATTTAAAATGTTCAAGTAAATGTTGTAGACTGTAAACAGATAAATTTGGATTGTTTATTAATACAAAATCAGACATGCCAACTGAAAATTGAAACAAAGTTTCTTATTTTTGTTCGTCTTGTTTGAAACAAACAATTCATCTTATCGCACAATGTTAAGCAACGTTTTGAATTTCTGCCTGAACTTCCGATTAATTAAGAATAAAGAGCTTTCTTATAATTATTGATCGAGCTTTTGGTCCAGCTTTTGAGTTAACGAGAATTTTGAATTGAGAGTAAAGTTTACCCTATAAGAGAAATTTAACGAACGAAAAAAACATGAATTGGAAAAGCCCTTGCCAATATAAAGTCAAAGAGAAGTGTTTTTTTAGGAGAATTATTTGTTTGAATTTCACAAAAAAAAGTATAGGTCCGTAATAATTTTGTTTTGAAAAATGATTTTTCACCAAGAAAATATAAACTTAAAAAAAAGATGAAGCAAATAATGTTCTGTTACAAAAAGTATTTAGAACTAAATAAAAGTCGTAAGGTTTTCGTACATTTTATCCGCAGTAGTGCTGCTTACATACAGTATACAATAAAATACATGTCTTATAAATTTTGCATAGCGAAATAATAATAAATAATTGCATTTAATAAATCGCGCTCTCAGCAGAAGAAATTAAAACCGATAACCCTCTCGGTACATCCAAATTAAGAATTGTTTCAATATTTCAAGACCCATCTCCACGGATGCGTTTACAAGATTTATATTGTAGTTTGCAGTTCAATTACTTCTTAATCTACTACTAAAGTCATAATAGCCGGGTCTGCGTAAAACCGAGTAACTCAGCTAGTTGTTATACCTGCAATTTTTGGTTTATTATTTTCAATAATAAACCTATGTAATCGAACACGAAAAAAAAAATTATAACCCCCCCTGAAATTTTGTCAGTTTACGTTTTGAGATATGTAGATTTCAAAAAACGAATAAAAAAAAATCCGTCCGTCCGCCGTCCCCCGTCCGCCGTCCGCCGTCCAGGCTTTTTCTCGGAAACTACTGGAGATAAATTAATTAAATTTGGTTCAAAAATCAAGTGACATCTGACAACGGTCCTAACAGCTCGTGGGTCCGATCGACGTATTTTGAGGGGGGGAAATTGAGGAACCAAATATTGAAAAAATCATATTTCCGAAACCGTTCAAGCTTTTTTCATAAAACTCGGAATATACAATGCTCTAATATTACTCAATAGAACACATTTTATTGTATGGATTTATATCAATTGGTTTTTGAGTAATAGAATTTTGAAATTTTTAATCTCCATAAATTATTCCATTTGTTGGTGGATCAAAAAACGTGAAATCATTTCACATGATCACTACTGCCATCTAGCCGTGACTTGAAAAATGTCACATTTTTTGGAAATAATAAACCGTTGTGTAAAATTTGCAGTGTTTTATTACATATCTTTTATGAATATTTTTGATACAAAAAAGTTATTAAAGATTGAGTTCTTTATCATGAAACACTTCAATCTAACAATCAAGAAGTGTTCAAAATTATCAAGGAAATATATTAAACTTGTGTCGTTATGACTTTGTGATAAACAAATTAGCGCAAATGTAAACAAACAAATGAGGTCAAGAACACCTCTGCTTAACAAAGCACATTTCATCTAGCTTGATAGGGTGCACTGACACTTTAAGAAAGTACATAAAAATGTAATCATGCAGTTCCAGGGTAAACTTTTACTCAATGGAACTTCGCGCATAAGCGAGTCGAATTACCCTGTACTTGAGCCCCTTGCGCAAGTGCATCGACCAAGCGAAAAGTGCCGATTAAGGAAATATGTTCGGGAATGTATTAAGCAGAGGTATTTATAATTTTGTATAAATAGGCTAAGCAATTATGAATAAAGCGGGATTTAGAGTTTGACATTCTACTAAGAATCATTTAGGAGCTAGCGCTCCACTCAACCCCTTTTCACTGACCACTGAGTTAAAGCAGAAAAGCTGCTCCACTGGAGTTAAAGCCTTGTGGCTGCTCCTTCCTGTTCCCCAAACTCCAGTTTGAGTAACAGCCTTGTGGCTGCTCTGCTGTGAAGCCCATCTTTTAAAGTTGCACTATGCGAAGGCACTACAACTTGTTGAATTTTGTGCAAACATTTGAATAACAAAAATTATTATTTTAACATTTATTATCGTATTTCGATTGTATCTTTTAGATAATGTTTTTCTAGTTCAGATTTTTAATTACAAGGATCATGTTATCAATTAAAATGTTATAAAATCATTTTATCCTTTCGTGGTTCAAAGAGCAATTTGATTTCTTTTTCTGGTGCTAATGTAAACATTGCTTCCTTTAATTTCAATGGTATTTGAGTCTCATCATTCGGTTTGATCTTGAAGTGCAGCAACAGGAAAAAGAATAACGCTTTAATCTCCATCAACGCAAATCGGATTCCTGAAAGAAATTCAAAAATAGTTGTAAAACGAAATGCATAAATTAATATAAATTGTAAATCTCACCAATACAGCTCCTCGGTCCCAGTCCAAATGGCATGTAAGCGTTGGTGATGTTTTCAGTTTTATTTTCATCGCTGAACCGTTCAGGATCAAATTTGTTCGGATTTGGAAAATATTTGGGGTCCATATGAATAGAGTGAATGGGAATCCATATTTGACTGTCTTCCTTGATTGTAAAATTCAACCCTTCACCATCATCGCACGTGTACTCCTTCACGCATTGACGACCTGTTACATTCACTGACGGCCATTTTCTCAGGGTTTCCGAAATAACCATATGCATGTATTTCATTTTCTGCAGAGCTTCATAATTCAATGGCTGCCCCGCCAAACTCTCGTTAATTTCATCCACTTCCTCACGGAGCTTATCTTGGATGTCAGGATTAACTGCGAGTTCATAAGCCATGAAAGTCATCGCAGTGGAGCTGGTGTCGAATCCGGCCACAAAAAACAAGAAACACTGCGCCACCAATTCAATGTCGGTCCAGGTTTTCTTAATTTCACCGTCAATCATTTTGTTTTCATGGTCCATTTCTTCATCTTTCCCAAGTCCCAATTTGCCTTCTTTCAATTTCATCAGCAGCTGCAACATGTCCGGTCTATTGATGTTCTCTCTCTTTCGCACTTCCATTGTATTTATGATCAAGTCAAAGAATTTTCGTCGTATAGTTGGTCCTAGAACTTTCACATTCAGCATTCGAGCAAGTTTTGGAAAGAGTTGCATAGCGAAAAATTTCAACATTTGACTTGGTTTCTGGAATTCTAGAAGATTTTGTCCCAATAAGTAAATTTCGTTTTTTGGCTGTTTTAGGGAATCACATTCGACTCCGAAAGCACAGGACGCAATAACATCGTTGGTGTATCTCGAGAAGATATCTTTCATGGAATGCGATTGAACTCCTTTCTCCTCATTCTCCTTCCTAATGAAGACTTCCATTTGTTTGTTGCAGTTGGAAATCAGTTGCAACATCGTCCTCATTTTACTTCCGGTAAACATTGGACTTAGGGACGATCTCATGTCCCTCCACTGTTTTCCTGTCATTGAAAACAATATATTTCCAACACAATCATCAGTTTCGCCATCCACAATTGTGCTGTGATCTTGAAAGTGTTGAAAGTCCTTTACTGTTAGCTGTTTAATCAGTTCAAGGTCTCGCAAAAAGTAGATTGGCGTTGTGAACTCAAAGATCCCAATTACTCTGAAATCATGTAGGTACTTTATTAATTTAATATTGTTATTGTGTTATAGTTGAAATATCGGAACCGTCCCTGGAATTAACAGGGCTTGTATAAGAGAATTGTCCCAGGCTAAACCGCCATTTAAGGAACGAGTCTGCCTCTGATCGCTCTCTTTTTCTGTTGGCCGTAGAAGCGTGTACATCGACCGGCGTGAATAAAGGAATTGTAGCAAAAAAAAACTTTGGTGAATCATTTGAAAATCTCGAATATGAAAATACCCGAGGTGGACCACTCTAAGCTGCTGAATCAGTTAAAATTAAGATTTCCTATAGTGTTTAGTAATAAATTAGAAGACCCAATTGTGGGAGTCACTTCGGAAATTAGAGTGAAAGAGTCTTACGTGCCCATTTTTCACAAACCTTATGCGACTCCATTCCACGTGCGCGAATAAGTGGACGAAGAACCTGATAGACACAGAAGCGGCTTGTCCAATTGTCGTCGTGCCAAAGAAAGATAACTCAATTAGAATCTGCGTCGATTTTAAGAAAACAGTAAATATATTTATCCAACTAGAACATTATCCATTGCCAGTTATTGAAGACCTGTTTGCTAGTCTGAGCAACTGTAAATATTATTGCATTATCGATTTGACAGGTGCCTATCAGCAAGTCCCTGTGTCGGAAGAATCAAAAAAATATTTAGTCATAAATACGCATAAGGGATTATTTGTACTTAATCGTTTTCCTTTCGGCATCGCCAGTGCACCGTCATGTTTTCAAAGGATTATTGATAGAGTTTTACACGGTCTTGAAAAGGTACTTGGATACCTAGACGATATAATTATAGGAGGTAGCTCTAATATAGAGTATGAAAATAAGTTATTCGAAGTGCTGACTAGGTTAAATACACACAAAGTGCGGGTCAACCTTAAGAAATGTACGTTTTTTGCAACCGAAGTAGAATACTTGCATCACGTCATTGCATTTAACGAAATTCGTCCAAGTCCTAAGAAAACGGATGCACTTATGAGTGCACCATCTCCACAAGATGTCGGTCAACTACAGTCTTATTTAGGTTTATTAAATTATTATAGCCGATTCCTACCAAATCTGTCTACCGAATTGAAAGATTTGTACGCGTTATTGAGAAAGGATTCTAAATTTAATTGGACAACTAGCTGCGAGAAAGCTTTCCAAAATAGTAAACGCTTGCTTAGTGAAAACGCGCTACTAGAATTATACGATCCTAATAAAGCAATCGTAGTGTCAACAGATGCTTCACCATACGTTGTTGGTGCGGTATTATCACATCTAATTAATGGGTGTGACAAGCCTATAGTGTTCGCGTCTCGTGCATTAACTTCGGCAGAAATGAATTATGCGCAATTACATCGGGAGGCATTAGCCATCGTATTCGCAGTCAAGAAGTTCCACAAGTATCTTTATGGTAAAGAGTTTATAATTAATAGCGATCATCAGCCCTTGCGCGAGATCTTTAACCCAAACATGGCTACACCCTCAGTAGCCGCAGCAAAACTTCAAAGATGGGCAGTTATTCTATCGGCATATAAATATAAAATAATTGATAATTCATAAAAAAAAGTCTCTCATGTGTCATGCAGATGCAATATCACGTTTGCCGATTGACAGTGCAATTGAAGAGGAAGAGTTCCTAATCAATTCGTTCAACTTAACTGATTCTTTAAATTATATTAAAGATTTGTAAATTTTCACTAAGCTTCCATATAAATTATTATTATATTTAGGTACGCGTTTTATTTCTATTTTAAGTCTACTTTCAATAAATTAGTACAAAATTAAGATATACAGTAAGTAATTCATTTAATGAGTGTTTAATTATTACACATAGTAGGTAAGTATTATTAATTGTATATATTAGATATATATAAAAAAAGGTTGTTAAATACAATGTATTAACTAATAACTAATACAAATTATTCATTGTTGATTATATTTTAATGATGTAGGTAGTAACTTTATACAAGGCATAATTCACGGAGATTCACAGGAATTGACCTTGCATTACAGTATGTATGGCTAAACGTTGCGCGCCCTGCGTCTTCTATCTCAAAAATGGTTCATCGCATGAAAAAATGTTTGTAACAAAATTTGTCGCAAATTTTATGCTCTACAATTTTTATAATAGAAGTTAACATCATTGGAGCTATAGAAACCTAGATAATCTCGAAAAACCGATTTTAGTCATCTTTGATCTTGAATAACTTATCACGCAGACACGAGATTTTATGAGACTTTTGAGACAACTTATAGAACACCAAAATGAAGGTGTATACGAGTTTCCAGCTTATTATCTCTCATTCCGAGGTTGACCCCTGTTATTTGGCTGAAGTTCATCTGGTAACAAAGACAAATACGGAAACAATAATTAGGAAATTGAAGATAATATTTGCTACGCTTGCAATATCTACGGAAATATGCAGTGATAAAGTTTTCGTCATCAAAGTTTATAGATAAAAGTGACAAAATCTCTACCATATCATCCACAAAGTAATGGATTAGCCGAAAGATATGTAGGTGAGACAAAGCATGCATTAAAGAAATTTTTAATTGATAAAAAATATTCATCTTTACACATTGAAGAACAAGTGTTACAATTTCTTATAATGTATAGAAATACACCCACTACCACCAACAACCTGTCACCTGCTGAAATAGTTTTTAAGTTAAAACCACGCACAAATTTAGACATATTAAACCCTAAAATAAGAAATGTAAAGGTAAATATGAAAAAGTCAAGTAAATTTGCAGAAACAAAAGATAAAAGAAGTAAGTCAACAATTATACAAAAGTTCCAAAAGGGGAGAAAGTATTGTACGCAAATCACAATTTAAATTATATTAAGTGGATTCCCGCTATTGTCACAAATGTTATTAGCCCTTGCTTGTATGAAATCGTTATTGATAAATTCAATTCCAAAAGTGTAGTTCAGTTCTCTCAGATAAGAAGATCAACCCTAGCAGATAAGTTCCATCCTAGTATGTTGAGATCTACGGTGAATACAGGAAATAGAGGGAAGAATAAGCCACACAAAAGATCATACACCAAAAAGATTTATACCAAGGTCAGAAGTTCCACTAGATTACAGTCTAAGCTAATAAGCTTAAACATAACAAGCAATTAAGAAGAAGTATTAAAGTATGAATTAAATTTAGCAGTTAAGACGAAGTAGTAACGTATGAATTAATATAAGCAATTAAGAAGAAGTAGTACGTATGAATTATTATAATAAGCAGTGAAGAAAAAGTATTAACCAATATGAATTATTGTAAGGCTATCAGAAAATGAGATCAAATGCAAAAAGGGGAGAAATGTGTTATAGTTGAAATATCGGAACCGTCCCTGGAATTAACAGGGCTTGTATAAGAGAATTGTCCCAGGCTAAATCGCCATTTAACGAACGAGTCTGCCTCTGATCGCTCTCTGGCCGTAGAAGCGTGTACATCGACCGGCGTGAATAAAGGAATTGTAGCAAAAAAAAACGTGAGTAAGTTTATTACAGTTATATGGGAAACATGAATTTAATTAAGGATAATTAATATGCAATTTAATATGAAAAGTTGCCTTTGTTTACTTCTTGTCAATAGAATGCAGTGTATCCTTGTTGATAAATGATTTTAATAATTTCGTTTAGTATAACGTCATTGATAGCATTGCTTACTTTTTTAAAACATTACAAACATGAGACACCATCATTAACTGAATTTTCCAAAAGTCAATGATTGAGTCTGATTGGCTTTTGAGAACTAGTGGTGTATCAAATGATTATTAATGAACTTAATTTCGTTATTTTTTATTAAATATTTACACTCACTTCTCGGTTGGGAACATTGCATAAGTTCGTGCGAGCTTTTTGTTCATACCGTTTGTAAAAACATACTGGCTGTTCCCGATGATGGGAACAGGTTTGATGTACTTGAGTCCTTGATCCTTGAACCTGTCATAGTTCCTGGTTCCTCTTCTCAGAATGTAATACACAAGCAATCCGATCGCGATTAAGCCGAGCAACAAACTGATCATTTTTAACGATTTGCGCACTGCGATCGGCACTGGACTGATTGTGAAACAAACAGCACCGCCCACGAGCTGCTGCCTACACTGGAATTTGGTATTCCACGCGAGGGAGCTTTGTTCAACCAAATTTGATTCCCATTACGAACAATTCCCTTGTAAAAGCCCTTGCCAATATAAAGTCAAAGAGAAGTGTTTTTTAGGACAACCAAAAAAATCCCTTTAAGCAGTCCGGCAGGCTGAGGTAGATTTCGAAGTGTTTCGATTGCGTTTATTGGGGTAATTTATTTTACAATCGAGATACTAGTTATGGATTTATAAACTACTCGTCAAGAGCTTTTCGACGATACCCCACAAGACGTGGTTTAGAAAAATTCGAATTTTCACCCCCACCCCCTCGCACCACACCAACCCCTAACTCGGTGGTGTCACCGTTAACCTCATGGAGAGTACTCTAATTTATGCAAAATAGTTTCTCTCTAAGCTTCATAGGGGCCGAGATATTTTTTAAAAATTTCAATCCCCTCCACCGGCCACCCTCTTGGAACGATTTTGCTGATTAACGAACTTAACTGAGCTATTAACCCCAGAAATAACATATTTAAATTTGGTTCCAATATCTTTAAAAATATGGCCGCTAGCGTGTTAATATGTATATATATAAACTTTCGAACGGGGGGTGGTTTCGTACTCAGGGAGGCATGAAACGAAAAACTATGAAAGAATTTTTCGAAAGTCGTGTCATGGTATACATCTGAATAGGTAGCTTTTCTTCGAAATCCGCCTAAAGATGATTATTTTAACATTTATTATCGCATTTCCATTGAATAATTTCAGATAAAGTTTTTCTAGTTCAAATTTTTATTACAAGGATCATGTTATCAATCAAAATTTTATCAAATCATTTTATCCTTTCGTGGTTCAAAGAGCAATTTGATTTCTTTTTCTGGTGCTAATGTAAACATTTTTTCCTTTAATTTCAATGGTATTTGAGTCTCATCATTCGGATTGATCTTGAAGTGCAGCAACAGGAAAAAGAATAACGCTTTAATCTCCATCAACACAAATCGGATTCCTGAAAGGAATTCAAAAATAGTTGTAAAACGAAATGCATAAATTAATATAAATTGTAAATCTCACCAATACAGCTCCTCGGTCCCAGTCCAAATGGCATGTAAGCGTTGGTGATGTTTTCAGTTTTATTTTCATCGCTGAACCGTTCAGGGTCAAATTGGTTCGGGTTTGGAAAATATTTGGGGTCCATATGAATAGAGTGAATGGGAATCCATATTTGACTGTCTTCCTTGATTGTAAAATTCAACCCTTCACCATCATCGCATTTGTACTCCTTCACGCATTGACGATCTGTTAAATTCGCTGGCGGCCATTTTCTCAGGGTTTCCGAAATAACCATATGCATGTATTTCATTTTCTGCAGAGCTTCATAATTCAATGGCTGCCCCGCCAAACTCTCGTTAATTTCGTCCACTTCCTCACGGAGCTTATCTTGGATGTCAGGATTAACTGCGAGTTCATAAGCCATGAAAGCCATCGCAGTGGAGCTGGTGTCGAATCCGGCCACAAAAAACAAGAAACACTGCGCCACCAATTCAATGTCGGTCCAGGTTTTCTTAATTTCACCGTCAATCATTTTGTTTTCATGGTCCATTTCTTCATCTTTCCCAAGTCCCAATTTGCCTTCTTTCAATTTCATCAGCAGCTGCAACATGTCCGGTCTATTGATGTTCTCTCTCTTTCGCACTTCCATTGTATTTATGATCAAGTCAAAGAATTTTCGTCGTATAGTTGGTCCTAGAACTTTCACATTCAGCATTCGAGCAAGTTTTGGAAAGAATTGCATAGCAAAAAATTTCATCATTTGACTTGGTTTCTGGAATTCCAGAAGATTTTGTCCAAGTAAGTAAATTTCGTTTTTTGGCTGTTTTAGGGAATCACATTCGACACCGAAAGCACAGGACGCAATAACATCGTTGGTGTATCTCGAGAAGATATCTTTCATGGAATGCGATTGAACTCCTTTCTCCTCATTCTCTTTCCTGATGAAGACTTCCATTTGTTTGTTGCAGTTGGAAATCAGTTGCAACATCGTCCTCATTTTGCTTCCGGTAAACATTGGACTTAGGGACGATCTCATGTCCCTCCATTGCTTTCCTGTCATTGAAAACAACATATTTCCAACCATATCGTCAGTTTCGACGTCCACAAATGTGGGATGATCTTGAAAGTATTGAAAGTCCTTTATTGTTAGTTTTTTAATCAGTTCAAGGTCTCGCAAAAAATACACTGGCGTGGTGAACTCAAAGATCCCAATTACCCTAAAATCATGTAGGTACTTTATTAATTTAATATTGTTATATCGGAAACATGAATTTAATTAAGGATTATTAATATGCAATTTAATATGAAAAGTTGCTGTTTACTTCAGGTCAATAGAATTCAGTTTATTCTTGTTGATGAATGATTTTAATTATTTTCTTTAGTATTACGTCATTGATAGCATTGCTTACTTTTTTAATACATCATAGACATGAAACACCATCATTATTTGAATTTTCCAAAAGGAAATTACTGAGTCTAATTGGCTTCTGATAACTAGTGCTTTATCAAATTAATTTCGTCATTTATTATTTACTTAGATTAAATATTTTCACTCACTTCTCGGCTGGGAACATTGCATAAGTCCATGCGAGCATTTTGTTCATACTGTTTGTAAAAACATACTGGCTGTTCCCGATGATGGGAATAGGTTTGATGTACTTGAGTCCTTGATCCTTGAACCTGTCATAGTTCCTGGTTCCTCTTTTCAGAATGTAATACACAAGCAATCCGATCGCGATTAAGCCGAGCAACAAACTGATCATTTTTAACGATTTGCGCACTGCGATCGGCACTTGACTGATTGTGAAACACACAGAACCGCCCACGAGCTGCTGCCCACACTGCATTTTGCTATTCCACGCGAGGGAGCTTTGGTCAGTCAAACTTAATTCTAATTACGAATATTAGTACTTGAGATTGTGCATATCAATATTATGGCAGAGTCAGTTTCCTCAAACGCAACCAGTCCCGCTCGAGTCGGGTTGACAAACGTACAACCGAGTTACGCTCGTGTGTAATGTGCTCCGAATATTTAGCGCAATGCACAATGTCTACAAAAACCTAAAGTACGTTTTAATTTTGTGAATGTTAACAAATGTAATGGATTTTATAGGTCAGTTTTACTAGGAGGTCAATAAATGTTAAAGCAGTTGACTGCACAAAAAATGACTTTACAATTGTAAAGAATATAAATAAATTAAAAATTATATTTTGATGCACTTAAATTTCACCAACGCATCATTAAAAAAAATCGCTGTAACTAGAATATAATTCTTGATTATTGAGTTAATTATGTAGTCAACAAAAACATCATCTTTGCGCCACACCTTAACATTACTGTCATAAGTACGACTAGGAAGTGTTCTTTCAAGCACCACTTAACAGTCAGAAGACAATCACACTTTTTAAACCAGAGAAAAAAAAATCGAATTAGCATATTATACTTTGCGGTCGCTTTCAATAGCAATGCAGAACCGTTAGAATCAATCAGTACCGGACACTGAAGAAATTTTGCCTTAGTATAAATAAGAACATCCTCTGCGGTAGGACTCCAGTCAAAGATCACCTGTTCAATGTCCCGGCTTCGGTGCATCGCATTGCATCAGCGGAAGTAGGTACTTTAAAATGTGGAACAGTTTACATTCAATCGTGACGATCTCATCACTGATTCTGGTGGTTTTCCTCTTGCATTATGGCGTTGACGCGATCGATTTTAATTATAAAATTCATCATTTAATGAATGAAAACGAAAGGCGCTTCTATTTCAATGTGAATTCGAGTAAAAGTGAAATACCTGAGTATGAAGTTGTTGAACTTAAAGTGCAACAGAACAAGGCCAACGATACTCGAAGAACAGATCAACTAGGTTTGAAACTTGGATTTCGCGCTTTCGAGAGGTTCGTGGCTTTGTCTGTCCATGTTAGCGTGGTCTCAATTATGATAGAAGCTTCGATTCCATTTAGATCAATTCACCTCAAGCTGCGACCAAACAATCAACTGCTATCACCTGGGTTCGAAGCTTGGCGTGTCAACGATCGCGGTGAACGAGAGAAAGTTGTGAACCAAGAGTCTCGACAAAATTGTTTATTTATCCATGCCGATGCAAACAGTGTGGGCGCAGTAAATAATTGCGACAACGATCACTTCGTAAGGAGTTAGATCTAAATTTCCGATTTGTATTTTATCAGTTTCATTGATAGGCAGGCATTGTTGTTTTTGGTAATCATGTTGTAGAGTTTCAGCCGATCAATGATCGATTGAGAAATATTTTGATTTCTAATTTTGGATATGACAGAAATAAATCAACGTATCTTGTTAAGAAATTTAAAGTGGAGGAGAGTGAGTTGGAGGTTTTGAATAAACAGAGGAATCGCAGGTAAACATATCACTATTTACTAAATAGTCTGTACATATAACAAAACAATATAAAGAGCGAAATTTCGATTTTTAATAACAAAAGTATGTGACAAACATTTAAAACATTTTCTAGAGCTGTTATTCTAAATGAAACTCGCACATATTTAAACGGTGTATCTTATGAGCCAGTATTAAACAATGGTACAGAGAGTCGTATCTTAAAAAAGGAAGCCAAACTTACTGTAGAGGTTGGACTATTTTTTGACGAGGCTGCATATAAAATTTTTGCTCCGATATTCGATCATAATGAGAAAAAACTATCAGAAATGTTACTAGTGTACATGAATGCTGTACAAGCCCTCTATCATCATTCATCGCTGGGAATCCCAATTGACATAGCAATTGTTCATATGGAAATAATGCACAAGCAACCAAAATCGCTTCCGACATTCAACGGAGAGCGAGATCAACTTTTAGATGCATTTTGTGCATATCAGAAAAGAATCAATCCACCGGAGGATAGCCATTTAAATCATTGGGATATGGCCCTGTATATTTCAGGATTAGATTTTTATGGCTACGACAAAGGATTCAATTCGGGAGCGACAATGGGCTTAGCTGCAGTTCGTGGAGTTTGCTCAAGCGAATACGCATGCGTGATTGCTGAATTCGGAACAACAAATGCTTTCGGCAGACCCTATCCATCCGCTGGTTTCACATCCGTTTACATCCTGGCACATGAAATGGGCCACAAGTGAGTAGCAAGATTACGCAACAGTAATTTGTTTGTTGCAATAATTATTGTTGTTTCCTATTCATTGTATGCAAATTAAGTTCTGTTTTCAATATTTACTCATCTGGTAAAAGCAAAATTTTATGCAAAGGCAAACATTTTTTGTGTACTTTGATACAATGCAATTAATGAAAAATACAATGGATCATGATTTTCGAATTGAGAAAGTCCTTCATTTTTGTAGCGAATTACTGTTAGTAATTTAATATTTGGCTTAGCTTAGGTATGACTCACGATTCGTCTGGTAACAGTTGTTCAAAAGAAGGATACATAATGTCTCCTTCAAGAGGAACCCAGGGAGAGACTACATGGTCACCATGCAGTGCGGATGTAGCAAGGAATCTGTTCAGGTTTGTCTTCATCGAAAACAAAAGTAAGATTTTGAAAAAAAACATTTCATCCAGTTGGGCAGATTGCTTAAAGGATCGACCATTAGCAACTCCCGACGAGTACAATGCGTGGAGGTACTTGGGATATCCTGGCCAGATATGGTCTGCAAAGCGTCAATGTGAACTCCTGCTGACGTAACAAATTAATTTGGTTGTCATTGTTTAAAGCATTTGAATATTTTTTAGTGATAATGATTCTACGACTTCTGCTTTTACAAATCTTCCAAACATCTGTCAAAACTTGCAGTGCAGATCGCCGCACAGGAGTGGATTTTTCTTCGCCGGTCCTGCATTGGAAGGAACAGATTGTGGAGGTAATAATTGGTGTGAGGGTGGGTACTGCGTTCCAAAGAAACCGATTACACCACCGGAAAAAGCGGTAATAGGCGGCTGGAGCTCATGGAAATATGAAAAATGCAATTCCAGTTGCATAGAACATTCCCAGGGATTTCAGGAGCGTAGAAGACTTTGCGACAATCCGCCACCGAAAAACACAAACGCCGGTTGCGATGGACCATCTTATGATGTGATCATTTGCAATGATAGCTCTGTAAAATAGTAAAATATTCTAATTTCCCAGTTAAAAAAATGTATTTTCAGATATGCAAAGCACAGTTGCGTATATCATCTGAGTCCTACGCTTCTACAAAGTGCAAAGAATTCAGCCGATTAGTGACTGATCTTGATCCTGAAGGGAAAGGACTACAAGCACCTCATGAGGCCACCCGCCTTTGGATGGGCTGTGCAATATTTTGTAAACGAAGAAGTACACAAACGTTCTACACACCGCGATTGGAGCTAAATGATTTTCGAGTAAACCCGTACTTCCCCGATGGAACCTTGTGTCACGCTGAGAAGAAGCTAAAATATTATTGCCTTCAGCATCACTGTCTACCAGAAGGATTCCAATTCAACAGGATTAGTCCGTTTGCAATAAACGAAGATGTTCCGATTTCGGGAAATGCTAATCTAAAGCCCATTAACTTTAATAATTCGAAATTGATTGATTACTTGTCTTTAGATAAAGATGGAAAACCAATTCTTCGGCACATAACTCCGGCTGATGTTGCTGAATTTGGGGAAAATGAAAATGGAGTAGATGATATCGATTTCAAAATCATACCCAATTTGTAGTTTGATCAGTAACAACATTTGAAAAATATTATACAATAAAGACATTTATTTGTAGTAGATTCTGCTGAGATTAATTTTTTGATCTTACAAAATTACAGACTAAAATTAATTCTTTGTTGCCAGAAATCGTAAATTTTTGAGATATTTCCGATAAAATAATGAGCGCATTAAATAATTATTATTTTCCAATTAGATTTTGGACTTCCTGTTGTCTTCAAACCGAATTTATTCCTTCGGGCATATTTCAATTTATTAAATGACAGTTTAATTGCAATCCTTACATTTCTCTATTGGTTTTTACTTCTTGGAAGTTTATATAACTTTTTTTTCGTACAAAGTGATAATCCAATTATAATATTCAAGATATTGTATTGAATTGTTTGAAATAAACAAAAAAAATTCCTCATATCACAAATTATCACTATTTTCGTTTGCATGATACTTGTTTAGCAATGATTTGTCAGGAATAATTCACAAGTTCTTCATAATTACTTTTTCAACTTTATTTACCCTCTTGGAATATTTTTTCTTCACCTTTGTAAATGTTTCTAAGCAAATTTGAACAAACAAAAAATTGATTCAAACTAACTCATTGTTTTCTAAACATTTACTTGAATTTTCTTAATTGCCAGCAATCTGTTCTAATCAAATAATATCTAATTGTCTCTCGGCAAATGCAATTAAACTGCTACTTTTTTTTAACTAGAGTTTGAACAGTATCATTACCCTTTCAGTTAGAACAAGTTTTATTTTCGATTAATTCCAAATAATTTACCTTTCGTGTTAAGAAATGTTTAGATCAAGATGTCTATTTAACGGTGTCACTCGCCGTATTCTTAATTGAATAATTAAGAGTTTGTTTAAATTCTTTTTACCAGTATTTCTCAAAATACAGTGAAATTGTTGCATGCAACTTTATTTGCCATAATTAAAGTGACGTCAAAAACTGGTTCTTTACGAAATTGAGATGGAACAAACTTCACCTGATAAATGGAGAGTTATTAAAATCATGTGACTGGATGATTACGTTAAAACCACGGATGACATCGTTTATTTGTTTTATTGAGCCCTCCCCTTATATAAATTACATGGTTTCTTTTTATGTTAGTCTCAGATTCTATGGAGCATTGATGTTTTTAAGGTGTCATTATCAGTGCCATTAATTTAACAATAGAAAAGGTATATTGTTGAAATTCACAATCACAGTTCATAATTCCCAACGAACGATTGAACGATTTGTAAAAAAACGTTGTATTACGAAATAGAAACAATGATTCTCTTACTGTTTTGTTATTTACTCAGAACTACAACAGCATTTATTATTATGTATATTTTGCCAGTATAAAATATACATCACGTAGAGAATTGCGAGTGGTTTCGATATAAAAGAGCTGCAACTGCCGATGAGTCACAAAAAATGGATTTGTTTAAGAAAACTTGAGCACTTTAAAACAATAATTACGTTCTCAGCTGATTCTGATTCAACAAATGAGCAAAATTATATTCTTGCACGGAGAAATTAAATGAGAAAAACTGAATAAATAAATGGAAGTCAAAGTCCAGAAATTTAGTTGCGCCAATCCAACTTCTGGTGCTCAACTGACATGCGCGAATTTCCGTGGGCTCACCATAAAAGGACGGAGGACCTTATCAGGAAGGTTGATATCCACATAATATTTTCGCATACATTTTTTTGGTTATTAGATGAGTAATTTAAAAAAAAAAAAACTAGAACAAAACTGGAAGACATCTGAATCCAAAATTGAGTTCATGCGCTCTACGGCTGCTCTAGACTTCTAGACTTAGAGACACTGATAGATCATTTGGAGCAGTGGAAAGGAGACGTCTTAAGTCGTCAGTAAAGCAGCAAGAGGAAAAGCGGCACACAGACGCGGTGAACCACTTTCCGCCTTCGCTAACACCTCTGAGCTGGGTGTCGCGCATGGAGCTTTGCCCATCAATACTCGCGTTTCTGTTCGCGGTTGGAGCCTCATTCGGTGTTTATCAGTCGGCGCGAAAGAATCGTTCGAGTTCAACGTCTCAAGCAAGAATATTGTTTGAATAGAGCGCAGCCAACACTCCTGTTAATCACGCTGGAGCCCAGTGGAGCCCGGCCGCCCGTGTAATCCGCTACCCCACCGTTGTACCCTTTTAGCGTTAACCGGTTTCGCGTAATAGAATTTACAAGTGCATCGCATCGCTGATAATAAGTGACCACTATTTACCGCAAGACAGTCAGTTTGTAATAATTATAGTATTTGTTCTGATTTTCGTACTGTGTAAACAATGAGTGCGAATTGGGGCTACTCCGAACAAAATGGTAAGAAATTTGTGTTTTTCGGCGCCGGCGTAAGTGTTTTAGAATTCGCAGTAGTGACTGTCGTGTAAATATACGAATGATATTTTATCTTAATTTATTCCTGCCACAAGGTGGTTAAATGTTATTGCCCAATTGGCCCCAACCCGATCTCACTACATTTGTTGGGTTTCTTTAAAAACATTATTCCACAAAATGGACTTCAACTCGGGGCTTTCCCAGCAAAAAACCCATATTTAATTTACTAATTAGCATAATTAATTGTGCCTGAACTTGTTCATAATTTTTGTAATTCGTGGAAATTGCAAGTTTGGTTATTTCAGCTGTAATACTTTCAGAAAAACTTGCGGAAATTCGTGTTAAGTGCTCAAAATATTTAAAATTTTCAAAACAAAGTCATCAAAAAGTTACTATAAACATATATAAATATACGAAATTACAATTTTGATTGTAACAACTTAAGGACAGTTTAATTTTGTATTTCTAACTGAACAAATTACGGCCATATAATATAAATTTTATGAAGTAATTTTCCGTGCTCTACGTCATAAAAATTGGAGAATTTTGTTTTACTAATAAATAAATATGTTTTGTTACCTGGAAATTTAAATTAAATGCGTTATTTTAGTGGTAATCACTTATGAACTATTTTATTTCGTCACAGTTGTTCTTTTTAGAGATTTATGTTTTTAAAGTGAATGGTAAATTGTGTTTTCTTTTTTTAAATGTTCTCAAAATTAAATAAGATTTGTAAAACCAGTTAAAGTAGCAAATCCAAAAGTGCATGGTAATTTTGATTTATACAAAAGACATGCGCAAATTTATAAAAATATTGGAATGAGCAATGAAATATGTGATCTTAAATTAGTAGCATATTTAAAACACCGTTCTTTTTCAGTTATTTAAAAATCAAATCAAAGCAAGTTGCTGTTCTGAAATGCGTAATTTTCTGTCCTGTTATCATGCACTTTGTTCAAGGACTTAAGTAATTTGCAAATATGGAGATCAGTATCAACAAAATAAAAATTTGCTGCGGCTTTATGTTTCCTTATCGTTATTTGACAGGTGTCATTTTGCTGCATTCGTTTGATAACGGTTCAATTGCCCTCTGCCTTATTTGCATACGACTTTTCATTGTGATAAGAACAAATAGTTTTTTTCAAATGAATCATTGTTTTAATAACACTTAATGCATTTATAGAGTTAAATTCTACACAATCTCAAAATACATTTTTTTTTCGATGTTACACTATTTTTGAACCTTCTTTAAAGCTGTTGTTCGTTCAAACCAAAACATGTGATCCCACTAAACGATAATTTGTAATAAATAGAAGAACTTCCATGAAAATTTTAGTCACGTGTGTTTTTATGTTAATGGAATTAATTTGATAGTTTATGTTCATTATCTTCGTCATAATGTTTAAATTCAAAACCAATAACTGCTTCTAAACGCTTTTTTAAATGTAGTTTTCTTCTCGTATTTATCATTTTAAACAATCAGTTGCTGCAAATTAATGTTCATTTGTAAAAATAGAATTTAAGTGAAAGTTTTACGTAATCAAATCAATTATCATTTTGTTCTACATTATTGTTTACTGTCTTGATGAAGCCTCAATTATTCTTTGTTGGTTTTCAAGTTAAATGCGATTGCGCATTCAGGTCTTGTGATTCAATCACAATCGCTTTTCTTTAAAAACCACATGTGATATGTTGAAACTCTGTATTGTGTTTAATTCTTAAAAAATGAAATTGACCAAATAAATTGCGGAACTCGATCTCAAAAACAACTGAGTGATAAAAAACCATCATCCGTTTGTCACCACAAAGCGTTTCAATTACTTCACTTTTACTGAAATAAAAAACGAAGAACAAGGCTAGTTAAATAAAAGCTTTTAAAAAACAAACCTGAGCCTGAGCTTCTCACATGAAACGATATTTGCTGAGTCCGAGAAAACCGTATGTAGGTGAGTCCCATTTTTTATCTTTACATTGAACATATGCAGCAATGTCAATGACACCATGTGATTGCTCTTCGTCGAACCGGTTGAGCTTGAATTCAAGCCTTGATTAATTTACACAATCATTACTCACTAATACCAATAAACACTGAAATAAATTCAAAGTTTACATACACATAGGTTTTTTGTCAAAAGAATTTATCTCATGTAACAGCGTGATATTCAATTATGCACAGTTTGAAAATGGCAACATTGTTATAATTATTAAATAGCAGTTAAAGTTAATTATGGCAAGTTCAATCATGTAAGTAATGGTTTATTGTATTTTCAATGTAAAGTTCCCAAGAAATTTTACACAATATTGAGTCATTGACAGTTTCCAGTGATGAATGGAATAGTAAAACTCATTAAGCTTAAATCTTTTAATTAGTTTTTTTTATGATTTGCTAATGCGTTTATCGCTTAAAAATTCGAAACACCAATTAGACATCATAATTATTAGTTCCCGTCAGTTGCCGCTACTTAAAAAATCTTAATTAAGAACAATAATCACTTAAGAATACAAACTAGTGGCTTTCTATTTATTTTTACTTAACATTTTTGTCCCAAGTAAATAACGTTTTCTCATTGGAAAAGCTTTTTTTACATTAGAAAATCACATGACTGATTCAAAATCAACACAAGTATAGATAAAAAATATCGGTTTCTTTAGCGTTATAAATTTTTATATACGTAAAGTGAATAAATTTTGCATAACAAATCGAAGGCAGTAAAATAAATATAAATAAAAATGCATATTTATAGAATTTTGTAAAACTTTAACTTCAAAAGGATTTGAATTAATTTTTCATCTCATTTGATTGCAATAAATTTAACGCTTGATTAATTACACTTTATTGAAATATTAATATTTATGTGAATACAAATTTAAAAGTTTTCAAATGGAGCATCGAAAAGTTTATTTTTAGACAAAAAAATGGTCTACAAATTTATTCATGCAATATTTTTGTTTTGTTTATTTTACTACAGTTAATAAATTAAATTGCGCAAGTAAATTCGAAAATTGTTCCTTATTATAATTTACAAAAGGGACAGACGAATGTTTTGTTTTTTTTTGAAAAATATACGAAGACTCAACAAACTCGGAAGAAAATATCTTGAAAATCTTCTGTTGATATTTAACAAAAATAAAATTTTCTGTTGATAAGCAAACCCTGTTAATTGAAGCTTATTTCCACGTACAATAATTTTCATGTTTTCTCTGCTATAGTTAAATTTCTGACATTTTTCAGTGCTGATGAAATGAAACACTTTGTTCGTTTCGAAATCAATTGTTTTTTTGTAAAATTTCAATTGGAGTCTGATCGGCAATAAATTGTGAAATTTATACAATACGATCGGGCTAGAAGTTTGCGGTGGAGGAATTGAATTCTGTCAGTAATTGGAACGAATGTTTTATTTTTATTTGAAAACACTTGAACATGTGGATGCATAAATTCAAAATTGAATGCCGCCTCCGATCGGGCGGTTCGGTTATTGTTAAGGTCATCCGGAGCAAGCAAGTCTGCATCGAAAAGTATTTTCGTGATTTCATAGATCACCAGAGAACGGCACTGAAATTTTCCACTTTACGTTTTTCTAATATTTGCATTAAGCGTGAAACAAGTTCACAATATATCTAATTATAGAAAATGAATTTTCACTATTTATTTTTCACGTATTTGTAAAAGTTCTAATTGATTTTATTTATGTTGAGTACAAGTCGCATTCTGGAGGGAAAAACTGAAAACTATTTTTACACAGTTTCATTATTTCGTTGTTGATTTTTGCAGCATATATTTTTATTGAAAGTTTTGGTTGTTTCATTAGATAGAGGAGATGATTAATGCGTATTCAATTGAAAAGTAATTGTTTGATATTACTGAAATCAATGTGAATATTCAAATTTACTGACAACGAATGAAGTTCGAAGGGATTGTCCATCATTACTCCTGTACAAATCAAATTACAGACCATATCCGTCGTTTGGAAAGTTTTTCCATATTATTATCACAGTACATTGATGAATATTTGATTGATTAGTATTGAAATTGTTTTTGTTATTGAAACTATTTTGCATTTCTATTTTGGGAAAAATTCATTGTTCGTAAATATTTTCCTGCTTTGGTTTGCTATTAACATTCAGAACGTTTCAAAGATACTGAAGAATGTGTTTGTTTATTTTGCTGAATATCAAAAACAATTTATAAGGATTTATAGATGGATGGAATGGCAACAACTCCATCTAACTATTTAAAATGCATAATGTGATCTTTTGCATTGTGCGTTACCGGATGAATAAAAATTCACTATAAAACGTTTGCTGTTTTTCTGCTACTATATTTGTTCCAAAAATATTCAAAGTAGCAAAATCGGCTTTCCGGTATTTGCGCAGCAACATTCTTTGCGTTTCATGACCGTAAAATAATTTAAATTAAATAATTTTTTAGCATAACAATTAGAGGTTGACGCTTGACGGACAACGCAAAATGAGTCCGCACTTAACTTACTCAACTGATTCACCAAACCATTGACATTTTCACCTGATGAAATTGAATATGTATCTGCAATCCCAAGTGTTTTAGTGGAAATAATTGCGGTGTATAAAATTGATTCATACTTCTCAATGCACATTTCTCTAACTTTTGTGCTTTACCTATATTTCTTGTTGTTTGCATTGCGTTGCCCTTGAATGCCTCCAATTCAAAATATGTCGACTCGACATTTTCGAAAAGAACGCGTATATCCTTTCCAAATTGTCACTGTCTTTGCATAAATGAAGTGCACTTGAAATATATTGACGAGGCGGTGCTTGAGTAATGAAGCTTTGTCTTTTGTTCAATACACGAACGTGGCTCCGTTTGCATTTTTTCAGTGGATTACTTCACATAAGTGCGGCTTCTTTAAGTTATGCAACGATTTCGATTCTAAGTCAGTTTTTACGTAGAAATTCAATTGACACTGGAGATCGAATTTATTGAATATTATTAAAAGTCAATTCACCATTTTCGATTTTTATTTTCAACAGACTAATTTATAGTTTAGTGGAAAAGTTTTAATTAGTGAAAATAAATATAGAAGCAGTTTTATGGACCTTTATTATTTTTCAATGGTTGTGCTTCCAAGCCAAGCAGTTCTTTTCTTTCTGTAGACATTACGTACCTACGTTTCGTAATTTCGATTATATAGCAAGCTTTTGTTTTCATGAAGAGACATCAATAATAAGGCAGATACAAAACATGGTAATGAAATTAGTTACGGAAATTTAACCATTAAAATATGAAATAAGTAGGTATAAATTTGTTTAATAGTTTATTTCTTTGAATGCTTTTCGAACGAGAAAAATTAAAATAAAAAACTTTATACAGTATTATCAAATATTTATCATGGACGTTTTTTTTTGTCATTACAATAAATTACAATAAATTACAATAAAATAGTAATAGCAGTAGCAGGAAATACTGAGGTTAAGTGGAAAACATTTTTTCCTGGGGTTTTGTTTATTGTAGTAAGCCGCAAATAATTTAAAACTTGTAAAACAATACTGTGGAAAAGTGGCTAAAAATCGACAATCAAAAATTTGGTTTTTCGAAATTTCGAATGCAGCTATTAAATGAAGTTATTTTTGAATAAAATTATAATAAATTCAAACGCTGTGCCTATATATAAATAAATTCACTTTTATTATGTTTACTAAAATAACTTAACAACGCAGTAATTCATCATTGTTTACTTCTGTCAAATACTGAATTAGCTTAATAACAATACATGTGGTGTGGGGTTGATAAAACTATTATTAAATGGCTCCAAACCAAATCAACTGGAATGCCATGACTCACTGCTCTCGTCCCTCTTCATTAATTGATGCAGACAGTATAAATCTGCATCCGCATTATATAACATAAAGCATCTCTACTCATGGACTCATGGTGCAATGTGATATAAAATCCACGGAATACTCGACTCGGCTCCATGTCAAAATTGCTCAGACTTAATGCATCAATTTCCTCAGTCTGCGAGCAGTTTGTTGTAATTTTCCTTCAATTGAAGGGTAACAGCGATCATTACTCGACGGCCATTGCCCATTTCCTTTCATCTCGAGCTTAGATGACGAGCATTACGCTTGTTTTTTTCGTTGTCACAAATAACAGAGTACCAATGAACTAAAAGTTAATACACTCAATTGTTTAATGGAGTTTGGATTCTTCTGATCAATTATTTTGGTTTCAGGTCCAGAAAAGTGGCCAAAATTATTCCCACAAGCATCTGGACATAGACAGTCGCCTGTGAACATCAAAACTTCGATTACTAAACGGGGAAGAGATCTGAAGTCACAACCATTGAATTGGAAATACGTACCTGAAAACACAAAGAGTTTAGTAAACACAGGTGAGTGCCTTTGTTTTTGGTATTTATGGTTATCAGGAAAACAAAAGTTCAATTAGCGGAAACAATAAATCTAAAACGATGCCCACTTTTATCAGATTCTTTATTTATTTTTTATGAAGAAAAATCACATTAGAGAATATTTGAAATCACTGTTTTTATAAAAAAAACATCAGCTATAAATTAATGTGCCTTGTTTCCTGCGATAGCTTGTATCAAAACATGGCAAATCCGTTTGTAGATTACGTTAAAGATGTGTCTTCATAATGACCTCGACATAAATGAGTTATTAAAAATAAACAATAAAAAAATAATACTTTGAGTATAATTATAACAATGAAGTGGTTTTGAAAAAGATTTATTGGTCTGAAAAATCAATTTTGTTGTCGTAAAATGTCTACTAACAAATAGATTTATTTGTTTACAAAAAGCACCAAAATAAACAATGATATTTGCTTTATAAAACATTTCGAAACTGCACTTCACCACAATTACGTGTTTTTCTCCACTATTTGCAACATATTTATGCAGAACAACTCTGATAAAGTTTGTGTACTTTTCATTTAAGGATATTGCTGGAGAGTGGATGAAAATGGCAAAGGATCTGAATTGACCGGTGGACCACTGGGAGATAACATCTACAGATTAGAACAATTTCATTGCCACTGGGGATGTTCAAATGAGAAGGGCTCGGAACACACAGTCGATGAGAAGGCTTACTCCGGGGAACTCCATTTAGTACACTGGAACACCACCAAGTACGATACGTTTGGTGAAGCAGCCCTTCACCCAGATGGATTGGCCGTTTTGGGTGTATTTTTGGAGGTAAATCCAACACATTTTTAATTACTAACCTAAAGCAAGCACTAATAATATTATTTGGTCATTTCGCAGCTGGGAAACCATCATGAGGAACTTAATAAAGTAGCGAATTTGTTAAGATTCATTTTACACAAAGGTGATCGAGTGAGTGATAATTCATGGATAATTAAAATAACTCACTCTTACATATATGTGTTTTTTTAAGATTACAGTACCAGAACCTTGTGATCCTGGAAAATTATTACCGGAAAATACTGCCTACTGGACGTATGAAGGATCACTAACAACACCGCCATGTTCCGAATCGGTAATATGGATTGTTTTCAAGAATCCCATTCAAGTATCACAAGAACAGTTAGATTTAATGCGAAATCTTAATTGCTACGATGTAAAAGATGAATGTCCAGTCGATGAATTGAATGGTAAAGTTATAAACAATTATCGGCCTCCATTACCGCTAGGCAATCGGGAACTTCGGGAATACGGTGAACACTAACTAAGGGTCTGGAATCTGGATTGAACATCATTTCACCTTCGACATTGATATTGGCAATTGATAAATTCTCTTCTTCGATATTTTATGTTCTAATATTTTCTGTTATTTTCGTTTCTAAAAATTTTGCACGTTGAATTGTTATGTAGATGTAATGAAATAAATGTTAGAAAAAAGCAAATGAGATTTTCATATTAACAAAATGGAAGTTGAAAATTTGAGAGGAAAAGTGGTAAATTCACCTCACCCTTTATAAGGTTTAAGTAAAACAAATCTTACTATATATACAGCTTTCGGTTAAAGCTTTTCCATTTGTTTGAAGATTTAGTATAAAAAAGCTTTGTGTTATTTAACATTCATTATCATTGGTCGAATATATTCTTCTAAGGTTCGGAAAATTTAAGCTTGTTTTTCTATCCGTAGCACTAGAAGCTTTCTAAGTTTATTTATCTTAAAATACAAAAGCTTAATGTAGGGTATATTACTTTTGAGCGAACGTTTGCAACTGCAACGCGAAGAAATAATGGTGACAGAAAAAAATAACTATATATTTATGATTGGGAAGTGGAAAGAAACCGTCCGTCTGTCTGACTGTCTAAATGATAATTCCAGAACGCTTCAGGATTGAAATTTAGTACATACAATAATACTTACAATTAGTTAAAATTGTAAGGTCAAGTCTGAAGATGAGTAAAATCGGGCAATACCTTATTAGGGCTCATAAAATCTCTATAATATAAATGTGAAATGGTAATGGGACTATATTTTGTTTAAAAAATCGAATTAATAGGTTGGGGCTACTGTAAGGCGAGCTGGGGCGACCATTTGAACGATGTCATATTCCATGTTGAACCGGAAGATTCAAGCTTCAGAATAAAATCAAAATTCGAAAAAAATCTTACCCTTTTGTTTTAATGGCCCACCCATTAGGTATGTAGTATTTAAATTTTTTTAAAGTGAATAATGAAATGACTGAATAAAAACAAGTTGATTTTAATTATGTGTAATTTTCATAAGCTCTTAAAAAAACAGTTTTGACTCACAGAAAAGAAAATTTTGCTTCATTAATTGAATTTTGAAAACATATACGTCCTAATAATATAATAAAAAAAAATGGTAAGTTCTAACTTTCTACGTAATTAACACAGTTTTCGCACAACTACTGTAATTAAAGTTTACTAAAATGAAGTGAATTCTTTAACTATTAGTCCTTTATCCAATTTTTTCTCTGGACTCAAAACAAAGAAGGACATTTCCTTTTGGTACTAATCCGATAATTGAACTGTTCACTTTAATTGGAATTTGAGTACTTGGACATGTGGTAATTTTGAAGTTCAGCAACAAATGATAAAACAAAGCCTTCACTTCCATGAAAGCAAATCTGTAGCCTGCAATATTTTAATACATATAAAATTTTCTTTCAATCCTTTATTACAATCCTACCAATGCAGCTTCTCGGTCCTATTCCAAATGGCATGTATGCATTCATGTTGATATTTGCTCTATTGTTCTCATTAAATCTATCAGGATCAAATGTCTCAGGATTTGGGAAGTACTTCGGATCCATTTGGAAAGCATAAATGGGCAACCAGATCATGTCGCCTTCCTTCAGTGTAAAACTTAATCCATCTCCATCACTGTATTTGTACGGTTTAACACATAATCTGTCCGATACGGCAATCGGCGGCCATTTTCTCAATGTCTCCATTATTACTAGTTGCAAGTACTTCATTTTTTGTAGAGTATCATAATCTATGGTATTTCCTGATAAATCACGATGTGTTTCGCTAATTTCCTCAAAAAGTTTCGACTGTATGTGCGAATTCATCGCGAGTTCATACGCCAAAAAAGTCATAAGAGTGGAACTTGTATCGAATCCGGCTAAAAAGAACATGAAGCATTGAGCAATCAATTCAGTGTTCGTCCAGTTGCTCCTAACACTTCCACCTGTTATTTCTGCTTCTTGCTGTGTTTGAAGATCGATGTCTTCTTGATCTAGAGTCTTGTTCATTTGGCCATCTTTCAATTTCATCATTAGTTGAATGATGTCTGGTCGTTGAAAGTTTTCCCGTGTTCTTGTCTCCATTGTGTTTGTAATTAAATCTTTGAATACTTCTCGTGTTTTACTATCAAGCATTTGCAAGCCGAAATATTTTGAGATCGTTGGTAAATTAATGATTATTAAAAGCTTGAGTAAATTAATTAGTTTTTGTACTTGAAGAATTTTTTGGCCTACTGTATAAACGTCATTATTGGGATTCTTAAATGAATCACATTCAACCCCAAAAGCACAAGTCGCAATAACATCATTTGTATATCGGGAAAATACTTCTTTCAAGTTGAGTGGCTCCCCTGGATGTACTGTACTAGTTTTTTGAATATGGCTTACAAGTTGATTGCAACAATGCAGAATTAGTTGAAACATCATTCTCATCTTACTCCCTGTAAACATGGGACTCAAGGAAGACCTCATGTCCCTCCATTGCTTCCCTTTTAAGGATAGTAGAACATTGCCGAACAAGTCATCCATGTGGCTATCAACAAATGTTCTATGATCCTGAAAATGCGAAAAATCCTTAACTGTGATCTGTTTCAATAATTCCGGACATTTTATAACGTAAATAGGTTTCGTGAAGTCGAAATTTCCAAACAATCTGCAAATGTAAAACGAGATTTAACCATTGGTGTTACTAATTTTTAGTTTCCATTAATAAATGTTTATGATAATTTGTTTTTACAAATGATCGTTACATAAAATTATCCGACAAAAAATATAGCATGTTAAAAAAAACTCAAGGTCAAAGTAATTAGAACAAATTTCACTGAACCGAAACAAACAATTCGTTGTTATATCACGCAATGAAAATGACGCAATTCATACATAATATACGAATAACATAAATTCATAATATAAAAACTCTGTTTAAAAAAAAATTGATCCGACTTAAAAAAAACTTACACTTAAAAAGTATGAAATAAAATTTATTTTTTTATATAAAACTCAACTTTTTGAAGTCGGCGCCAATTTATCAGCAATTTTATAAAAACTTATTTATTTATTTATCCATTACAATAAACCTACAAATTATACATAATATATATCTGCATATTTTTGCCAAACGGTAAAGGTAAAATTGTGAGCTAAGTCAATTAGGTCCCTACCACAACTTTGAGCTACTGTAGTTATAAGTGTTATCTCTTGATTTAGCACAGGTCAGCTGCTTTTAGTTTGAATTGTAAATATTAGGTTGTGTATATATGTATATGGTGGACTACTTATAGGCGCCGACTTCAAAAATTTGGGTTTTATATAAAAAATAAATATTATTTCATACTTTTTAAGTGTAAGTTTTTTTGAAGACGGTTCAATTTTTTTTAAAAAGAGTTTTATTTTTTCTCTTTTCAACGTATAAACGTACAAGTGACCGAAGCATAACTGCGACCAAACAGGAGTTCTTCGGAATGATATAAAAAAAACTGTAAAAATCAATTAAGGTCTTTATAAACTTTAAAGTACAATGGACCCGCAGAAGTGAACTAAATTTCCAATTTAGGGCAGCATGCAATGTCGCACAGTGGTTCCAAATCCCAAAAAGCTGGCCAAAAGTGGTTTTAAAAATTTTCAAAAACTTAAATTTTTTTTATTGAAATACATTCTTTATCTCCTTAGGTATTTAAAAATGCAAAACTTTATAAAAAAAAAATTGTTTTTAATCGTCGCCTTCGTCTGGTCTTTTCGTATTATGCGTATCATAGTTCTTTAATCTTCATTATATGTATAAATAAAAAAATACCCGTTGCTAAAGATTTTTGTAGTTTTTCTGCAGAATCGGTGGTCGAAGTATGACTTTTGATAGAATGGGCCATGAGTCGAATAAAACAAGAATTATGCAAATCGGTTAAGCTGTTTGGAAGTTAGGTATGCTACAACAAGAAAAAAACAAAAAAAAAACTTTGCACTTAGTAGTAACACGGCACCACCGCGAAGCTTTCTTAAATCAAATAAAAAAAGAATTATGAAAATCGGGTAAACGGTTTGAAAGTTATGCTGGAACAAACATTAAAAAACAAAAATTGCCGTCGAACTTATAACCTCCTCCTTTTTGAAGTCGGTTAAAAATATAACACAAATCTCTCACTTTTCATTAGGAAATTGATTATAATCCGCAATTAACTTCTCAATAAGTTTCTGATTAAAAGCGTATGAACTGTTTCCGATAATTGGAAAAGGCTTTAGATACTTCAAGCCCTGTTTCTTGAACACATCTTTATTTCTCGTAATCCACTTTATAAACAGTTGTGAAAATATAATAATCACTAGTAAAATTAGTGTAAACAAAAACATTGTCACGTTTTCTTTTTAATTCAGAACATTCTTCTTTCGGGGAACATTGTAAACTGACTGGTCAAAAAATAGATTTGCACTCAAGGTTGGAGGTTCATCATGAAAGCTTGTTTAAATGTTCATTAAAATTTGCCGCATGGTGTAAAAAAACAATTTCGTCATATCTTGTTTATATACTCCTCTATTTTTTTTCTGTTAGATTTGAATTTGTTTTTAAGTAGTACAAATCAATGCTTTGCGGAAGGTTTTTGAAAATTTTTATTATAGAAAGTGTTGATAAAATTTATCTTTAAACTATTAATATCTATAAAATTGTTTTTAAGTTGATAAATTAACAATTTCATGCTGCTGATTTTTGTGCCATATTTGTTTAAAGCCAGTCGCTCTTTTGTGAAGTGAAGAGCCCAATGAAATCTGTCGTTATCATCCAAAGAAGTTGTTCTGGCATTCTCTGCCATTCTCTGTTATTTTTTTAAGTCTTATTCTTTACCTACACAAGAAGAATAATAATTAAAAGTAAGAATACGAAGGAAAGAGAGAACACTCTCACCAAAGTCGTCGTACAAAAGCCGGTTGAAGAACCTTGATGATTTTGAAGAGTAATCTCTGATTTAGTTGACCCTGCCAAGGAATGAGATTAAGATCTCAGTCAACTGTGAGAAATTGCACACCGAAAAATGATTTACTTAATTGTTGTGTTAGTTGTTTTTGGTATTAGTTTGTTTTTGTTGGAGAAATTATGGTTTTACAAGAATAAATTCTTAAAACGACAAGGTGTAAATTGTGTTCAGTCAATCAGTTTGATAAGTCGCTTCGCAGATCTCTTCAAAGGCGTATCTGTCACTGATCGATTGCTGAACACGTATACAATCTTCACCAACGAAAAGTAATAAGCAAATAATATGATCTTTGTTAATGAGTAATGCATTTTTTCAAGTGGAATGTGGACAAGTTAAAGGATATCATATTTCACAAAAATATCAGATTATCAGAAAACGACTTTATGTCATTTTAGTGCATTTTGTAGTGTGCATAATTCAACATTTAGTGGTTTAGAACTGTTCCCAGCTTCTTCTCACTCATTCAAATCATTCAAAAGTTTTTAACGACATATATTTAATAATTTCAGGACTATAGGATTTTTGGACTATAAGGAACAAATTATCTTCTTGAGATGTCCAGAAGTTGTACAAAAACTATTGAAGACTGATTCGCATTTTGAAATGTTTACATCTAGTTCTACAAAATATAATTCGATGTTGTGTGCAATTTTCTCTGAAGAAAATATAAAACCGATGACACTTTTGATAACAAATTGCGCTCAGCAAATAGTGGAGTTCATCATAGACGATTATGTTGTTAATGGAGTAAAGCCATACAAAGTCGACGATGTTTTCACAAGATACATCAACGATGTCACTGCAACATGTGCTCTAGGCATTGAGTGCAATTCGCTGAAGCAACCTTCCAATGAAATTTACGAAATTATACAAGAATTTTTGAATTTTCAAAATTCTTCTCAACTAAGTCAACTTATAAAAATTAAAATTTGGCCGAAATTTTCAAAATTAATGAGATTGAAACCTGTTGATAATGGTTTAAAGGAAAAATTAGTCCAACGGGTTCTGAATACTGTCGAAATGAGATCAAAGAAAGGAATTTGTAGAACTGACTTGCTGCAAGTTTTAATGGAAATAGAAGAGAAATGTTATGGTAACAAGCCCGATATCGTGAACAATGAAATTTCTCATCCCAAGGTGACAAGTGAGCTAATCGCACAATTTCTGGAATTGATTTTGGTGGACTTCGAGACCACTTGCAGACTCATGGTATTCATGGCATACGAATTAGCAATTCATCCTGACGTACAGGAAAAACTGTACAAGGAGGTTGAGCGGACAAATGAATCACTGAAAGGACAACCGTTGACTTTTGAAACGATTCAAAATATGGAATATTTGAATATGGTTGTTTCAGAAGTTATGAGAAAATGGCCACCAGCCGTAATTTCCGAAGGAAAATGCATTAAGGAATATACTATTGATTTCGAAGGTCTGAAACTCACATTTGAAAAAAACGACGCACTTTGGATTCCAATTTACGGCTTCCACTTAGATCCACAATATTTTCCAGATCCAGAAAATTTCGATCCTGAAAGATTCAGCAATCAAAATAAGGATAGAGTAAATTTATCAGCATACCTCCCGCTCGGAATCGGATTAGGTAAAATTATTTAATGTAATTACAATTGAATAACTTCATTTTTTTACAGGATCTCATCTAACTTTATTAGAAATTAAGGTTTTATTCTTTAATTTGATGATTCATTTTAAAATAAAAGTTTGTAAGAAAACAGAAGTTCCTCTTAAGCTTAAGAAGTCGTTTCAAAGTTTATTGCCAAAAAGACAAATCGAATTGTTAATTGATATAAGAGATAGAAAGCGATGGTAAATTATATCACATGCACTTAAGTTCTTAGTTGTTAAATTCATTATTCGAAGTATAAATAAAACTTCAATATAATTGTAGAATATTGTATACTTATCTAATACAGAGATCATTTAGGTCATATCCACAAATACATACTATCTATATTGAATATTGTATAATAATAATTAAAATATGTAAGATCTTTTTATATAATTTTCCTAATCAAATGTATATTGTATTTGCATTAATTTTAAAATAAAAAAATTGTCTCCCGAGGCTGTTAACTTTTTGGTCAGCGAATGACCGAAATTAATACTTCAATTTGAAACTGCTTTAAAAATTATATTATTTGTTTTTTCTTGCTCAGAAATTCATAACGATAATAATTTTTACATAAAATAAATTAGATTATGAATGTGAAGAACCCGGAAGTTTGCTCTTTACTTTCTCCATTTTCGGTTCTTGTTGATCTGTTTTTATCTGGCAACGATCAGATGAAATGGTTCTTGTATGAAATTATTTGAAGTTATCACCGAAAAAAAACAAAAAAATTAAAAAAAAAAAGTTGAAATTGTAATGCTTATCCAGCTGTTCTTAGATGTATTAAACAGATTTGATTTTTATTCAAGCTTCCCTAAACTTTGTAAAAATAAAATTTCCTTAAATTTGCGAGCGTCAGTGATGCATTACGAATATGTTTAATAAGGATCTTATAAGGTTCATGACCTTATTCCTGACTTACCATTTCTTTCTTTACTTAATATTTCATCACTCATGAAATTTCAAGAATAATATTTGAAATTTCGATCGGTGACTCACTGACTGGATCCATGATCCAGATTCGCTCAACTCGAGCCTTTAAAGTGCCTGTAAAAGCTTTCGGCGGTCAGTCTTGAAAGAGCTGAGCTTGGAAGCAAGTCTGTCAAAATGATCGGGTTGATCTTCACACTTTGTGCGATCGGATTTATAGTGTATCTTCTGTTAAAATTGTTAACACCAGATGATGGGGTGTTTAAAAATCAAGGATTGGTTTGTCTTAGGCCTCTTCCCGGCTTGGGAAACAGTGACTACTTTTTTCGGCAAGGCGGCTTAGTGCAAAGGATTTTGAGTATATACAAAACGTATCCGGACAAGGAGTGAGTTCGATTCATATAAAATTTAATAATCCGAATATAAAATGCAATATATTTTGTTACACATTTACATTCTAGAACAAATTGTGAAAATACTCATTAGTTTTTGTAATATGATTATTGTATATTACAAGTATCTAATAAATCATTCAAAAATGTGTAAAAATTAATTGATAATGTTATCAATTATGAATCTTATCGATGATTAGCATTGTTTGGTTTGCATTTCCTGTGATATATGAATATTGCTCACATATCAGATCTTATACTGAAATTGTTGATTTTGAGTTTTTTTTTTTCAGAATTATCGGTTTTTATGAGTTCTTCACCCCAATGTATTTCATTCGAAATCCTGAAATCGTCAAACAGCTCGCCGTTAAGGACTTTCATCACTTTCAAGATCACAGGCCATTCATTGATTCAAGTATTGATGAATTTTTTGGCAGTATGTTATTTAACATGAAAGGAAAACAATGGCGAGAAATGCGATCAGCCTTAAGTCCAATGTTCACTGGAAGCAAAATGCGAATAATGATGGAATTAATTTTAAATTGTTCCAATCAAATGGTTAAATACATTGAAGATAATCACAAAGAAAAAGGATTACAACCATATGGTATAAAAAATCTCTTCTCGCGATACACAACCGATGTAATTGCCACCTGCGCCTTTGGAGTTGCCTGTGATTCCCTCAAGTATCCCAATAACGACATTTATATGATCGGCCAAGAATTGTTAAATTTCCAAAAACCCTCACTAATTTTGAAATTACTTCTTGTAAGATTCTTACCGAAGCTATGTAAATTTTTGGGTATTAGGCCGATGAATGAGAAAGTGAGAAATAAATTTGAACAGATGATATTAACAACAATGGAGGAAAGGAAGAAGCAGAATATTGTTAGGCCAGACATGTTGCAATTGTTGATGAAATTAAAGGAGGGACAACAGTTGTCCAATGCTCATGATGACGAAAACGATGGTAACCGGGAAGAGGAGACTTTCCGTGGTGAAGTGAAGCATAGTTGGACGGACGTTGAGCTCGTTGCACAGTGCTTTTTATTCTTTTTGGGGGGCTTCGACACGAGCTCCACTGTAATGATTTTCATCGCGTATGAATTGGCACTTAATCCCGACATCCAGTCGAAATTAATCGAAGTGATTGACGAAGTACACGAAAAACTCGGGGGAAAACCGATCACATACGAAGAACTGCTTAAGATAAAATATCTAGATATGGTGATTTCCGAAGTGCTTAGAAAATGGCCACCTGCCCCCGCAGTAGACCGGTATTGTGTTAAAGACTACACGTACGAAGGCGAAGATGGACTTAAGTTTAAAGTAAAAGAAGGAAGTGCATTATTGATTCCAATTTATGGATATCATATGGACCCAAAATACTTTCCTGATCCAGAAAAATTCGATCCCGAGAGATTTAGTGATGAAAATCAAGCGAACATTGACATGAATGTGTATTTGCCATTTGGGATTGGACCCAGAAATTGTATTGGTGAGTTTGTTTGACATTTTAATCAATTTGCAATTTATTATTGTTGTTTTATATTTAGGACTCAGATTTGCACTTATGGAAATAAAAGTTTTATTCTATAACATTTTACTAAACTTCAATATTAAAGTGTGTAAAGAAACACAAATTCCGCTGACATTTAGAAGATCGCCATTTGGCTTCATACCGGACAAAGACGTTCAGTTATGTTTTGAACCAAGAAACAAGTGAAATTTATATGTATTTAAATAAATTAAATTAATATGAAATAGTTAAAGTTTGTATTCTTATTGGGGGCTATTTGCAAGGCTCAAGAAATTCAAACATTAAGAACATAAGAACCGGTGGGCATCTGAAAAAGTGTGTACTTTTGGTCCGTGGTCGCAATTGATTACATCATTGGTCTTCATCACATCAAACTGGTTGTAAAAAACATTAATAATCGGAATAAATTTGACCTTGAACTTAGCCTTAGTCATTTTTTTAATGTTTTCAGTGATGCGTGATCAAATAAAAGAAATTGAAAGGAAGAATGAAAAGCTTTTGAACTCACACGCTGTCGTTTCATAACATTAACCATTTCAATAATATGTGATTACTCCAAATTAATGCATGTATGTGTGTGTGTATGTGTACCATATTAAAAGATAACACTGCAAATTGAGAACATGAAGCTTTTATAGACATAAAAAGTGAGAGTAGAAATTCTATACAAAACGTTTTCTTTTAACTTAATAAGTTTAGTTACAACTGCGCTGCAGATCAAAGTAAATCATATTTTAAGAAGTTGTGAATTGTTGTCGTTGTTGTGGTCAAAATGATCAGCATTTTGTTGTGTTTTATTGTTTTTATACTCAGTGGTTATTTATTTTACAAGTGGTTTTGTGGTAATTATGATTATTTTGAGAAAAAAGGAGTCAAGTATTTGAAGCCGTGGCCATTTATCGGAAGTGCTTTAGATAATTTCATTGGGATTGGAGTGGCAGATCGCGTTCGTCTTATGTACAACGCTTTTCCCCAAGAAAAGTTAGTTATATTTCTTTACAACTATTGGTTTTTTACAATGTGATATTAAAAAAATAATTACAATTGTTCGATCATCGTAATTAAACAAATCTCTCTATTCCCTCAGAATTACGGGGTTTTTTGAACTCAACATCCCAGTGTGGGTTATTCGAAGTCCTGATGTCCTAAAACAAATGATGATAAAGGATTTCTCGCATTTCCAGGATCACAGTCCTTTGGTCGATCCGTCGGTAGACGAGTACATGGGGAACATGTTGTTTTCAATGGGTGGTGAAGAATGGCGCGATATGAGGGCAACTCTTAGCACAATGTTCACAGGATATAAGATGAGACTGATGCTGCCATTTATAACAAAATGTGCAAATCAAGTAGTGGACCATATCCAAAAGAATTTCGTGGCTAATCAGCCGTGGAAAGTTAAGGATATGGTGTCACGATATACCAACGATGTGATCGCATCTTGTGCCTTCGGAATCGAATGTGACTCCCTTGGACAACCAAACAATGAGATTTATGAAGTTGGTCAAGAAATTTTAAAGGCCCAAAAATCAATTGGCATTTTTAAATTCTTATTTATAAGATGGTTTCCATCTATTGCTAAATTACTTGGCATGAAATTTATCAACAACAAAATATCAAAGAAGTTCTCGAGTATAATATTGAATACAATGGAGGTGCGAAAGCGCGAAGGAATTGTGAGGCAGGATATGCTGCAAATATTAATGAAGTTGAGAGATGGACAAGTAGCAAAACTTCAGGACGATGAGAAGGCTGAATTGGAAGTCGAACAAAAACTGATTAAGGGCAAAGTGAAGCACTCGTGGACCGATGTTCAACTCCTCGCCCAGTCATTTGTGTTCTTCTTAGCCGGCTTCGACACTTCTTCAACTGCTATAACATTTATTCTATACGAATTAGCGGTGAATCAAGATGTTCAAGATAAACTGCGAGATGAAGTTGACCGAACATACAAGAGTCTCGATGGCGAACCACTTACATACGAGGTCCTTCTTAAAATGAAATACATGGATATGGTAGTGTATGAAGGGTTAAGAAAATGGCCACCGAATGTAGCAACCGATAGAAAATGCGTTAAGAAGTATTTGTATGATATGGATGGCAAAAAGTTTATTATTGAGGAAGGCAATCTGATTGTTATTCCCACGTACGCCTTTCACATGGATCCCAAATATTTTCCAAATCCAGACAAATTTGATCCAGACAGATTTAGCGATGAAAACAAAAGTAACGTGGAGTTATATACGTCTATGCCATTTGGAATTGGACCACGAATTTGCATTGGTAAGAATATAATATAATATGATACCTAGACCATTACACTTCTACTTCTATTTTAGCTTCCAGGCTGGCGTTGATGGAGATCAAAATATTACTATTCCATTTGTTATTGAACTTTAAAATAAATGTCTGTGCAGACACGGATGTTCCGCTAAAACTGAAGAAATCAACGTTCGGATTTCTTCCTCAAAAAGAAATTAAACTACTTTTTCAGATAAGAGATAAGTAAAAGCAACATTGTATGTATTAAATTGCTTATTATTAGCGCAGTAAAAATGTATTTAAACGAATTTAGAAATATTACGAATTGAATATCTGGTCAATGAAATTTCTTGACACGCGCCGTAACAAAATGATCACGATCACTTAAAAAATGGAGTGGAAATGAATGTGTTCCTTGAATCGATATTAATTACGAAAAACAATTTTAATAAGAGAAGTGGGTACTTACCTTCTTAAATTGGTTCGCAAATTCCAGTTCGGAAAGGGGAAACTGAAAAGTATAATAGAAAAGTAGGTATACTGTAAATACTGGCTGAGGTTGAGGACTAATTGAAAATTGTTTCAACATTAGTCTGAATATTGAAAAATGGAATAAAGTTACGGTTTTAATCTTACCTTATTTAAGTGATTATTTGTGCCTGATATCATTCCTTCTGGTCGCTGCCTAATGTTAGTTCTTTAACTAAACAACACACATTTCTTTATTACGTCGAACACAATAAAAATAGCATATTATATTGCAATTGTTGCATTCTTCACGTCTTGTTCTTATAAGTTTATTTATATGTTTAGCCTAGTATGGAGTTCACACGGAATCCCCTTCAGAGTTCTTGCTATTTATTTCTACACGGAAAAATTTTGTGTAGAATAGTGAGGAGAAGAAGTAAACTCTTGATTATGTATTACAAAATTACAAATAATATGCAAATGAAGTCACTTTACACCATTTTTATTTGGTCCTGTCAAAATTACTGATAAGCACAACAGGACTGGGCAGTAAAAGCTTACAAATTGACCGCTAGAGGCCGAAAGCCGAACTACAGTCCTACCAACCCAAATATGTCAAACAAGCGAAATGACGTTTTTAAAAACATTTAAAGGTTTACATTTATTTATTGCTATGCATTTGATAGGGCTATGTGTCAAATTCAGTATTTATTTCAGAAGTAATTTGAGGTTATGTAATAGTAAATAAACTCAATTTTGAAGACTTTTTTTTTGTCTTCAATTTAATATTTTTTTATATTACAAAATTTTGAATTTTTAAAATGGTGGTTGCGATTGGATTTGAAGGCAGTGCCAATAAACTTGGCATTGGTATTATGAGAGATGGCAAAGTACTTGCGAATGTCCGGCGGACATATATTACGCCTCCGGGCCAAGGTGATGCATGAAGAAATTCGTTAATTTATTCCTAATACTAAATTCAACAGGTTTTCTTCCAAAGGAAACAGCCCAACACCACAGATCCAAGATTTTGGAACTGTTAAAAGAAGCTTTGGCAGTTTCTGAAATTACTCCCACTGAAATCGATGTTGTTTGTTACACGAAAGGTCCAGGAATGGCCCCACCACTATTGACGGTGGCTATTGTTGCAAGGACAGTGGCCCAACTTTGGAATAAGCCAATATTGGGAGTCAATCATTGCATTGGGCATATTGAAATGGGGCGCTTTATAACTGGTGCAAAAAATCCAATTGTTTTATATGTAAGTGGCGGCAACACACAAATCATTGCTTATTCTAATGGAAAGTACAGGATTTTTGGAGAAACTATAGACATTGCTGTTGGAAACTGTTTGGATAGATTTGCACGAATTATAAAGTTGTCTAACGATCCTAGTCCAGGATACAACATCGAGCAGATGGCTAAAAAGGGAAAGAAGTTGTTAAAGTTGCCGTACACCGTGAAAGGTGATAAAGTTGCTTTGGCTATTTTCTCCTTAAAAATTAGTTTTTCCTCAGGCATGGATGTCAGTTTCTCAGGACTCTTATCCTTCATAGAAAAAGAAGCAAATCCTGCCAAATATAAGAAACTTCCTAAAACTGCTTGTGATGAAACTTACACAGATGAAGATCTCTGTTTCTCGCTACAAGAGACGATTTTCGCGATGCTTGTCGAAACAACGGAGCGGGCAATGGCCCATTGCGAGTCACAGGAAGTGAGATAACTACAACTTGCCCCAATGTAAAACTAAGTGTTTGCTTTCAGGTGTTAATTGTCGGTGGAGTTGGGTGCAATGAGAGGCTACAGGAAATGATGGGAATCATGTGCGAAGAAAGAGGCGCCAAGGTTTTTGCGACAGATGAACGATTTTGCATAGACAATGGCCTGATGATTGCCCATGCCGGGGCAGAAATGTATCGCTCCGGTACCAGGATGAAGTGGGAGGATGCTACAATCACACAACGATTTCGCACCGATGATGTTTTGGTGACATGGAGAGATGATTGAATAAAATTAATTAACTTTATTGTTTGTTTTATATCATTAGACTACTGTTGAATGTTCTCATACAATTGTGGACTGGCAGGCTTAACTAATTTCATTGACAGGTTGACTGTAGGTGCTTCGCCCTCCTCTGCCAACCTTGCAAGCTTGTCTCTATTAGGTTTGAAGTGCACTTTAATTTTGGGGTCTTTTGCTCCCGTTGCATCGGTCACGAATTCTCGTAACAGGGGTGGAAGTTCCATGGTGCGAGGTAGAATTGTCATCGGTCTTACAGGAGTGACTGCACAGTAATCTGCTTCTTCGTCTTTCGGAATTAGACGGTAGTCCGCTTTATAGGAAGTGCTACAAATTGTTACTGGCTTTGGATACTTTCGTCCTCTGAATGTCTTTTCCGCTGTAACTCGAACCTTACGAATCTCCTGTAATATAAGAATCTTTTCAATGCAATTGTCACCATTTAAACAAACCAACTGAGTACCTCATTTGGCATGGCTTCCACCTTAAGAATCTTCAGGAAAGAAGGTTCTGGATATCTTTCAAACATACTGCGCACCACGATTCGACCAACGCCGAAATTCTTCAGGTTTCCGAGAATTTCCCATAATGGTTTTCCTTTGAAATCAGTTTTTCTGCCAATGTATTTTATTACTGACATTTTCAGTTTTCACCGAGAGGGAGAGGTTATGTTTTGACAATTTCGAGTTCCAATTTTCATTGTTCCGTCTCGTATTTGACATTCAAAGTTGGGTCTTTTACCACCAGAAGTCGCATTGACGTGAATGCATTTAAAATTTAAATTTTGAATTTAATTTTATATGAAGAAGACTTAATAAAGCTATATGTAAAATTCATAAGTAAATTACATTACACTTACGATTATGTGAACAATATTGAAGTTTTAAAATCAATGATAGATTTTTCTGGGATTTTGCATCTGAAAAATATTTGTCCTAAAATATATGATTGTAATTGTAAGTAATTAACAATGATTCTCTTTTGTAACCCCAAAACAAAAAATTACACCGAAAAAGTCTTAAAATCTGTTGGAATTTAACAATAAACTTACAACAACATTAATTGTTATTTACATTCGATTTCACGGTTCTAATACCAAGAAAATAATAATTTTCTTTCAACCAAATATATCTACCTCAGGTTTAACTTTCGCTTTCGTTCACTTGTGGTCAATGGAAGAAACTCACAGCTCACTTCGGTAAAACCCAACCGGTATTACATAAAGTCTTAAGGGCTTTTACTTGCCAAGCACAGCTTGGTTAATCGCCGCACAATTGTTGCATTTAGCAAAGCCGAACAGTTTGTGCAAAAGCCTTGGGAATTCCCCGAACTATGATATAATGCGAAAAATACCAGGTGCTGGAATGTTACTCAATAGAGTCAGTTGCAGGAAGGCCTATCGATGAGGTATCGGCTGTTCACCTCCGGAATCTCCGTCTGCGGCGATCAGCAGAAGAACACTGTAAACAGTTGATGAATAATAATTAATCAATCTTTCTGGGAATTCTTTCTAGGTCAAGGCAACATCAACTGCTTCTTGTAAAGGTTTCCAAAGCCTGTGATTAGGAATTTTGGTGATTAATGGTTGAAACGCAACATCAACATTAATATTTGCAATATTACTTTACGCAGGGTAAATTTCCTCTATCGATATTTTTTTTGTCCATTTCAAAAACGAAAACCAAACAAAAACACTTTTGCTTAACTAAAAGCACTGAACTTGAAACTCAAAGAAGATCAACGCCACTTTCACTTTTCGTCTTTGGTTGGGTTCCTTCCTGCAGTGAGTCCGGTCTGACTTTCTTGGGACTCCTACGGTCACTTAGTCACGATTACTTGGTGACGATGATTGATGACGTCAGAACAGCAAGTTTATAATGTCTACGTTTAAAATATGAAAAACAAAAAAACGGTTTGCTTCTATTGCTGCACACTTTTTTACATGCTGTGAAGAAACAGAGTGTGGTAATAAGGAAACACGACATTCGTTACAACGACGATCGTCAATGACTCACCAGTAGCGAAAAACTTTCTTCGGCCTTCCTTGGCGCTCGACACTCGGCATAGTGTTAATTTTGAATACAGATTAAGTCGCTAATGGCATAAGAGCTGGATGGAAATGAACGAGCCGACAGCGCGCCTTCTTTTAATTATTACTTAATCGCCGCTGAATAATTTAACAAGTGCAACAACTGAAGTTAGGAATTGATAAATGCAGTGGAGAAATGAGAGCAAACATGCCCAAAATAATATAAACAAACGTTTTTGAGCGCAGATAATGGTTGAATGTTCTACCACTTACTTATTTATGACCAAAACTGAAAAGCACGATCGCCAAAAAAACAACTGTTTATTGTCAACTATGTCCGCGTTTTAGTAGGCTTCAAAGGGTTCATAAGGCTTGTGGTAGTGTGGCTGAATCAACAAATCACCCATTAGGAAAACGAGGCATCTAAGATTAAAGCTGGATGTTTCCTAAAAGAGATTTGATACCTCCTTTTTGCATGATCTTTACATTAGCATGTCATTGGCAGGCGAGCACTCATCCTATACTCACGAAAAAGTCGAAGGGGAGGTCTCTCTTTCAAATTTTCGGGAACAAAAGTGGAGATCTCGTTTTTCCTCCCATTGAATGCTCAAGAGAGACCTCTTAAGAAAACTGCATAATTCACATCAAATCAAATCATTGAAATCAAAAAAATTACTTTTGTAATTTCCGGTACCGTGCTTTTGGCTGTTTGATAGCTTATTTCATGGCATTTTCGTATTGGCCGCAAAATTCCTCATTTTTCACGACATCTATTTGAATTTAAAATAAAACTAAGTTTGTATCAATAAATATGAAATTATATGTATCGATCATAGTCATAATATTACCGAACAAATATGTGTTAAAAAAACCGAAGTTTTTTAAAGCAATTTCCTTTTTTTCTCCTCCCCAGTTGTATTTTAAGATAACATTCTCCGAAAACATCCTCCCCAAAATTTCTGTTAGTTAGTTAGATATACGTTTTATCTTCACAAATTAGGTATAATTGCAACTGCACTCCAACTTCTAACAGCCTCCAACGACTTAAAGAACCAGAATGATTTGAACAAAGAGCGAGACTTAAACTCCCAGTGTCCTGATTTTCTCTTCCCTGAAGATTTTAGTCTTTCGATCGCATAACTCCCTTATACCTCTTAGAGGGAAGCATCGCAATTTTTTCTACTGGGCAAGGAATCAAAACATTTTAAGGGATAACTACCACTACCAAGATAGTGGTTTAATTATACGGTGACAGAAAATATAAGCTGTGCGCCAACTGACCCCGGTCTCTCTTGCCCTTATACTCGTAGGTCCTTTTTTTCTATGAACATTTTCTTGGCGTTGTAAACATGTATAATAACATCTTTTATTAAAAGTGTAATAATAAATAATTGGGAACTAACAATGAAATATATTTTAAATAACATTTTGTACGTCATTAATCTGTCTGAATAGTGAATTTCTTATTAAACACATTTACTTAATTTTGCAATGATTATGATTATGATTTAAAAAAAAAAAAAAAAAAAACAATATATTATGATGACTGATCGAGAGTGAGTTTCACAGAAATAAAGAAGGCCTGAGTGTCGATAATTCGATCGCGTCGCCGATCGCTGAGATTGCATAACAGAAACACGTATCCGGCATAATGTCACTTGCGGGGGTGTTCCAATCCATCCAGGGCTCGAAGTTGCGGAATCATAAAGTGCAAGATATTCCCAAACTCCAAAGACGATTTTTGATAGCTAATTCCCCAAACAGGGTGTAATTTGCAACGTAATATTCCCAATTTGTCGTCCACGAATCCGGCGCCTGGCTGCACTCCTCTGCGCACTGAAATCGTCGTCATCTGCGTCTGCGCGATCTTAAGTTCCTCGGAAGTTGGAGAAAGTGCTTTTTCCGTCTGTGTTTTATGTTTTCCTAGTCGAATCCAACCGATCAGTTCCAAAATTTCTGCTGTGGCAATTCGGGGTCTTAAGAAGGCTAAAAATAAGAAAAACAATGTTTTGGTTCACAATCACAACTGTGACCATCGGTTGGGACCCGGAGAGGGTAAGGTAATATTCGTTACAAATTTTTTGGGGGGATCTTATAAATTGTCCAGCCTACGAGCGAAGACTTCAGTTTCTCAAAGACTTTGCTTTCGGAGTTTGATTCATCTTATTAAGTTGCAAAAAGACAGCAGCGCTCGGCGGTGCTTACGCTAAGAAAACCTGTGGATTAATTTTTCAGCACGCTCGTTAGTAACTTAAGGTAAGACCTCAGACGAAAGTGAAATTTGTTGTACTCATTGCAACTGTTGCAGTTTGGATGTTTTAACGTGCAGCTTAAAAAGTTTTTTCTTGTGCTGTGAGTTCATCAGTGAAATTAAGAAAGTGCATTTGACGTAATGCTTTCACTTATTTTTATTAATATTGTGGGAATTATTAGCGGATTACGTTTTGCAATGAAACGGTCGTTTAAATTGGGGGTATTTAGCAAACTTTATGCACACTATTCTGGATTCATATATGCATAATTAATTTAATCTCTGATCATCACTAGTTTACGTCCTGTAACTAATTTACCTAGTGACTAGAAGAGAATCCCACTATTTAATAACGGTTCTTTAAAAATGTTGTACTAGAATTTTTTTTCAGCTGTGCAAGAAGAAGAAATTTTCTGTAGTAACATTCTTAGAAAGAAGAAAGATCTCATTTTTATTCAAAATTATCTTTCTGTGATTAATAAGTTGACTTCATTAAATTTAAAATTTGTGTTTTGTTGAAATTTAATTCAATGATTATGTTTATCCTGTATTATATTTGAAAATCCATAATGAAAATTTTTTCACCAACTCATGTTTACCTAATTTAAATCTTTACAATTAAAATGTCGTTGAATCCTGCATACGGCACTTTTAATCAGTGCCTCAAAAATCAAAATATACAAAAAATCTTACGTTTAGGATTTGTTTTTTATGTAAACTGAAAAATTTTTTTACAAACAAGAGACTTCGAAAATCCCAACTGAAAAACCTCTTTTCTAAGGCATATGAAAATACTTTTTGAAGAGTTCATTCAAGAAAACCACTCACTCGAATGGGAAAGGAATTAATGCGAAGGAAATAAGGAGTGTACTGTGTGGGCGTATAAAGGAAATTAACATATTTCGCACCGAGAGAAAGTTCATTAATAAAATTTAAATTTACCAATTGTCTCGAATGAAGACGCATTTTCCACTCTGCGGCGCGCAACGTTCCATGTCACAAAATCGGTTAACAAAGGAACTTGTAAAATGCCATAATTAGCGCCATTCTCGTCAGTGGTTCCATAACATTAAATAACCCGACGGCCAAGATTAATGGCGGTTATCTCCTCGCCAAAACAAGTTTAAGAAAGTGGTTGCTGCAACGACTCAAGCGTAAGAAAGTAAAAGTTGCCGGTTCTTTTTCGGCGATTTTCAGTTGGGTTGAAACACTTCTTTCACTCTCGTTGGGAACTGGTTTTGACCGTTATTTTGTGTATGCAAGATGACACCATCGACGCCCACTTCGGGTCATTTCTATTCGCGACTTGTCGCACTCTCGGTTTGCATATTACGTGCATTTGTGCAAAATGGGAACGATGAACTCCGCCCAGTGGCCATATTTATATAATAACGCGAATGCGAAGCTAATTTGTTATGGAGATGTTTACTTATCGTTTTCTTTTTAGGTAACATGAAGATTCAACTGTTGGCTGTCTTGGCAGCCATATTAATTTCGGCCGTTTGTGCGGATAACGATTCCTGGTCCTGGGGGGGCAAAAAGGAAGAGCCACCGCAAGTGTCCGACCGCAGATCGGATACAGAAAGTAATCAAAATGAAACTGTGGAATCTGATAGACAAGGAAGAAATCTGCACAGTGATCAGGAAATCCTCAGCACTGAGGGAACTTTGGATGAAATCATTGACACCATTCTTCATAGAAGCCGAGAGGGCAGAAGTTTGGACGAGTATGGTGAAATTTGTGCAGATCCAAGTGTGCAAGAAGCTTTAGAAAAAGGAGACGATGTTCAAGCTAGAAATTTGATAAGAGAGAAACTTTGCAGTTTGGGCTTAATGCAATGTGATGTTGAAGGCAAACGTCCGTTTCGTCCGCCAGGTGCTGCTATTTATGGCCAAGGTGGTTTGAGGCCACCGTACGGTCCCCCACGTCCAATGCATCCTCGGCCACCACTTCCAAATCTGGGACCCCCAAGAAAAGTTGGTTACGAGGGTCCAATAATTTCTAAGCCTTTCTTTGGCGGTGCGCCTGGACCAGTTTATAACGGTCCATATGTTGACTCACCGCCGCCGCCATCCTTTGGCGCGACAACGACGTTTTCGAAACCACCACCAGGAGCAATTATTTACGAATCCAAACCCCCAGGACCAGTATTTGAAGGTGTTGATGCTCCTTATGAGTTCGAACATTTGGTTGGACAAAAAATACAAGTCGATCACAGTCACACTTCCTTTGGTGAGCATCATCACCTGTCTGGAAGTCAAAGTGGTTTCCATGGAAAACCAACGATAGTGGTTAATGCTCAAGGAGGAGCCGCATCAACTGCAGCTGGAGCAGGGGCATCGGCGGGAGGTGCAGGAGGTATTTCACCTCTACAGCAACATGTTCATCACCATTTCCACCATATTGATTCCGCAGGTGGTAAAGGACATGCATTGCCTGAAGTACCCTCACATGGTCCTTTGCCAATTGGAAATGGGATCAGTGGTGAAATTGCCGCAGTGTCCTCAACTGGCGGATTCAGTCCAGCACTGAGCGGTGGATACGAATACAAAAATGAAATCGGTCATGGTTCATCCTTCAGTGGAGGCTATGGGGGTGCTTCCGGTATCACTTCAGGATCCATTGGTCTTTCAAATGGACTATCCGCTAGTTTTGGAACGATATCTGATCTACAGAGTTTACAGCATGCAGGACTTCTTTCCCACAACGCTGTTAATGGTTTGAATGGGGTCAATGGGGCTGTGCGACCAGTCAGTAACTTATATGAAAACGTGAAACCAGTTACGGAGCCAGGACTCGGTGCTTATGGACCTGCTTTCGCAAACACTTATGGATCAGGATCAAGTTCATTCGGCAGTGGCGGTCTAAGTTCCTCTCTATCAGGAGGACTTTATAACGGAAATTCTGGCAGTTTCCATACTCAAAGTCCTGACTACTTTAAAAAGGAGTTGCATATCAAGGGTGCAGATCAGTTCAACAGTCTATCAGGATATGGTCAACAAAATAAATATGTTTCCCAACAATATGGCGGTCAGTTTGGTGGGCAGTTTGGTGGACAATTCGGCGCAGCCGCAGATCTAAACGCTTTCGAAACTTCCAGACAACATAATATTGATTGCGTTTGTGTTCCCTACAACCAGTGTCCAGCTGCTGACAGGATTGGTCGCAAGGAAGATCTTATTTTACCAATAGATCCTCGAAATTTGGGCAGCGACATCGAGGCTCTGACTGACAATTCTAACAGTACGGTTTTGTCGGGAGAGAAGGATGCAGAAGATAAGACAGTGGTCAAACGGGAGGCTGCCGAGGAAAAAGTTTCTGACGAAGGAGATGGAAACGCTGCAGACGTTGAACCGGTAAGATTAAATCTTCTTTTTAAATTCATTTGAACCTAAGTCCTAGTGCTAGATTGAAACCATTTCTAATCACATTATTAATCAAATGACTAGAAGCGGTAAAAAAATTCTTTCAATATCAGCGTCTTTTAGCACTTTCGGTTCATAATACGTTTTCCAAATTTAATTCGATGTTCTGGTTTCGATTTGAACATCTAAATAAATTAAATTCGTATTGAACTGGAAGTGTATAAACTCGCCTTCGATCCTGTTGCACAGCTAGTATCCTTCTTGCGTAAACTTTGCACTAAAACAAATTTCACGAACTGACGAAACTGAGTAACAAGGTCTTGAAACCCACAAACTACCTGTCACGTTGTTAGTGTGGTTTATGTGTGGCACGTGGACTAACATAACCAGACTAACAGCACGACGGGCTCTCAGGGTATTTCTATAAGATCTTGAATATTGGAAACTGCATTCGAAACACAAAACATTGTCCTTTTAGCGGCTCACCGTCAGCAACAATTTTCCACAGACAACAATTGATTTTCAGCGAAAGAAAGTTGTACCAACAATTGGTCTGTCATTCGGTTTGCCATATCCTTCCGGTATATATCCTCCAAATGCATTCGGTAATTATCCAGCACAGAATCCATACTTTGGCGCTATCAGTCCGAATGGACTGAATTTGGGTTTGATTAACGTCAATCCACTGTTCTCTCTGCAATGGACTAAAGATGAGGATGGAGAGAAAGTTGTCAAGCCATTGGTCAATCTTCATGTTACACCTAACGAGCATATAATCCACAAGGTTGGTAGTTTGTTCAAGGCTAAGAAGGACTACATTTTCAATAATCACGAGCACTTTCATCACCACTCGCACTACCGACCACACCCAGAAGTGCATTTTCCACCACCACCAATTTACCATGGACCCATTCACGATTTTCATCACGAACCCTTTCATCATCATGGACCAGATCATGACATCTACCCTCCAACCAGTATTGGGGGCACATATGGATTCGGTCATTCGCCGGCTCCTTTCCATGCATCAAGTGGTCCTGGAACTGGACCTGACTATGATTATCCACCACATGCATTTATCCCTGACAGTCCTTATGAAAGAAGTTACAATATTAGCAATCCTCCGACAGGATATGCTGAAAATTATGAGTATTCCCAGAAATACAGAAAGGATAAGAAAATTCGTTTTGGCGACTCTTTCAATATGTTGCAATCAGTTCCAACACAAGTTCCAGGAAAGGAGCCTGGCAGTGAGCGAATTTCATTTCCCAACAGTCGTCGGCGAAGGAGTGCAAACGCAAACGAAGGTCCTGTGCAACAGATTGGTAAAATTAGTGAAAATAGAAGGGAGAAGGTAACCAATGCAGTCTATCGATTTCTTTTAAAACTATTGCTCTTTCAAGTCGTATGCAAATAATAACAAAAATTTTTATTTAGCGCCAAGGAATCTACGGCGGACGTCCTCAACAGTGTAGTCCTGGATTGGTATGCTGCCGTCGTCCTTACCAACCACAACAGCAACAACAGCAGCAGCAATTCGGACGTTGTGGTACACGAAATGCTCATGGAATCACCGGTCGTATCAAGAATCCTGTCTACGTTGATGGAGACAGTGAGTTCGGCGAATATCCTTGGCAAGCGGCTATTTTGAAGAAGGACCCTAAGGAATCGGTTTACGTTTGCGGGGGAACTATTATCGATCAGCTCCACGTGATAACAGCCGCCCATTGCGTTAAGACGTAAGAAAATTTCGGAAACGTAAAAAGGATGTTTGCTTAATCAAGTGGTTTATTTTAGGTTTGGTGGGTTTGATTTACGAATTCGATTAGGCGAGTGGGATGTCAATCACGATGTGGAGTTCTTCCCCTACATCGAGCGCGATATAGTTTCCGTTCATGTACATCCTGAATATTACGCAGGAACCTTAGACAATGACTTGGCTATTTTGAAACTGGACCATCCAATTGACTTTGCTAAAAATCCACACATCAGTGCCGCATGTCTGCCCGACAAGTTCTCAGATTTCACAGGAGCCCGTTGTTGGACCACCGGATGGGGAAAGGATGCTTTTGGCGATTATGGAAAATACCAAAATATCCTGAAAGAAGTTGATGTTCCTGTTATTGGTCAACAACAGTGTCAACAACAGCTTCGTAACACTCGACTCGGCTACAATTTCCGACTTCATCCCGGTTTCATTTGTGCTGGAGGAGAGGAGGGCAAGGACGCATGCAAAGGGGACGGAGGCGGTCCAATGGTTTGCGAAAGAAACGGCATTTGGCAACTTATTGGGGTCGTGTCGTGGGGCATTGGCTGTGGTCAGGTGAACGTACCTGGCGTCTATGTCCGTGTCTCTCACTACCTCGACTGGATTCACCAAATCACACGTAATTACTGAATGTCCTTCAACGGTAAAACATTCGTCAAATATCACAACACCACTTATTTATTGTAGTATGTAATATAGTTTAAAATTATACCCTTCTGCTGCGATGATGCACGGAAGGGTTCCGATTGTATTTATTTATTAAGTTCAATGTTTAGTTTTTTATCACCAATCACAGTCAGTGATGAAGTCGTCCTTCAGGCCGAATCGGACCCGGAGATAAGTGTAATGCGTTTGCATGATGAAAGGTTCATATTTCATTCCCATAATCCTGTCATTTTATTTATGCAAAATAAATTTAGTGTCAAATACAATTTCGCAATTTTTTATCAACAATCTTTCAATAATCGTATTTGGAAGGATGCGCAAAGTTCGGCAATTTTTAAAGTTCCCTATTTTCTGCTTTGGTGATCTGTATATTATAATGCAAAACGGGAAGACTATTAGTACTGGATGAACTGAAAACAATATTTAAATGAGGATTTCAAACGCACCTTCCAAAATTGCCTCATTTCTTGAACATCGTCCTGTTTCCTTACCAAATATCCTCGGAAGTAAGCCTGGATCAACGTAGCAGCTAAATTTTGAGGCAGAATCCATGAAACCGGATAAATTGGTCTTTTGCAGAAACATAATTTCTCACGGTATACAAAATAAGCTGGCTTCCAGGGATCCTTTTGTCTTTGGGAATAACGAGGATTTGTGTTCCAGAGTGTTTCCGCGAGAAAATCTATACCATTAAAAATCTGTTTGGGATTCTCTATGGCGTTCTTTTTAATGGCACGATTCACCATGTGCTCAAAGGCAGGGATTAAGAAAGGATATATTTTGTGTTTTATGTAATCCGAGTGATGGCTTGCTTGTGCTTCAGAACTCTTTTCAAGCTCAATTTTGTTCTCATAGTCTTTCCTAAGTTGTCGATCCTCTTCCAATTGATCCCTACAGTTGACCTTGTCTCCTCGAGTTCTTGTCCTTTTTATTGCCCCTTTTTCCATGTCAAATGAAATTGTATTTTAATTAATATAGGTAATTGACAATAATTCTTGACAACGTTTTTCACAGCAAACTGCTTATTTGATTTTTATTGTCCTGGAGTGTTTATTGCAGATTGTGATCCAAGAATTACTGGTACTAATAAGGAGATTCCTTATTGATTTCATTTAAAGAGAATAACTTCTTCGCGGTATTCAGTCAAATCAAAAGGACGCCGCCAAAGTATTGCTGAATATTTTTTTTTCTGATTCATATTTTCCTCCTCATACTGTAGTTGCTAGGGTATAAACATATCTGTTATCCCAGCTGGAGCACTAATTTTCAGAATGGAATAGATAACGACATAATAATAAGGAGCATCAGTAAATTATATTAATTATGCGATTAGAGATTTGAATCATGATGATTGACAATATTACGGAGATTAATTGCCCTACATTTGACTTTCTTTCACAACTGGAAGCAATGAATTTTTTCTTTACGGAGTATTGATTTTTTGTGTTTACTAATTCCGAAGCAATTTTGTTCAAGGTCACTAAGGGATATTGCGCTCATTCCAAGAAAAATTACTGAATATTGTATTATATCCTTGGGAATATAGTCAAGCTATTTCCGGTAATAACTACTTGATGTGCACTAACTGTGCACAGAATTTCCAGAAAATTTATCTGCTATTTCTAAGCCATTATGAATGTTTGCCGGAAATTAATTAAAATCTCAGTGAAATTGTTGTGATATTTTTAATTTAATAGAAAATAAATCCTTTAATTAATACTAGTACTACTATTTTACATTACATCTAAATCAATTGCTCTTGCCTAAAGTGGACAATATTATTTTGTATGAAGATACATAAGTATTATTAAGATTGCACAGAGGGATTTTAATATAATTTAGCTTTAAAACTTGGAAACTTGAGATTCCATTGATTGAAAATAATCATGACCCGTAACCGTTAAGTAGCTTATAGATGGGAACAGTAGAGATGGCAACTTGCTGTCTGCCAGTAAAATCAAACATGTTTGAGTTTTTTTGCCGCCAGCAAAATCTTACCGCTGGCAGGTAAAGTATGCAGAAAGTACAACTAGCAGCCAGTAACTTGCCCCGTCTATAAGCTACTTTACGCTGATCAAGCAGAGTTCCAAACCAACTTTCACCGCTAACGAACCTGCAAATTACTCCACCAGGTGTATTCAGCTATTCAAACCAATGGAACAGCGCCTCTAGTTAATGCAAAATGGATCAAAACCTGACGATCGAGATGAATGCTTCGGATGGAATTCACCATTTCGTAAAAATTGACAGTTTATTTTGAAAGTGGTAAGTTTGTTTTTGAATTCAAATATTTTTAAAACATGGAAGCCTAGTCTTGAGAAGATTTATTTGAATTTATTAACATCTGATTGTCTAGTGAAATTATTAATAGTTTCTGAACTAGAATAGCGAAAGAGCTCACATTAACTATTTACAAGTAATTTAAAATGTTAACAATCATTGATATATTCATTGATTAATTATTATGATTTCAATGCAATTAAATGCACAATTTTTTGTAGCAATTGACGTAAATATAAATGTAAACTAAAATCATGAACAGTAAACGCGTTTAAGTACCGGTTGGGAATCAAGAAGTGTCCTTGCAAAGTTTCCTCAACCCTTCGTTAATAAGGCTTCTACAGCTTCTACAGAAATGAATGCCTCTTCATCAGTTTACAAACTGGAATGTCGTAAATTTAAAAAGCAGAAGCAAAACGGCTACTATTTGTCATAAATTACGCCTGGAAAGTCGGCTAGTGCCCGCGGCGGTGCTTTATTGGCTCTAGAATTACAAGATCAGAGCACCTTGCGCCACAAACAAGGTGCAATCTTGACGAAGCGGAATCGAAACGCACATCGGAACTTTTGAGGCAAACAAAAACGAAGCTTCTTGTGGAATCAAAACTCGATTTTATTTGACTGGTCATGACCTTCAAGAGGTAACAAGAAATGCAGTGATTATTTTGTGGTGTCAGATACTCGAGGTGCAATGAAATCTGATTTTGCGCAAGTTTAATATGGATTTCTACACATGCACAGATCGGTGCAATTCGTTTGTTGGGGATCAACCAGTTTTGGGTGAAATAAACGCTGATTAGGGACAACGATTTTGCGGAATGCACAACTGGCGGCAAGAACACTTCCTGCTCCGTGTATGGTTGCTAATAGCCCACGATTGCAATATATGAAAATTAGTGTTTTTACAATGAGAGAACTGATTTCCTTCTTTGGAAAATAAAAATACCATTTCGAGAATACAGTGGGCGAGATAAATTAATCTTATGTATATTGGTTTAATTACAAGAAAACATTGCATTTCAGGTATAATTAGCAAATATTAATAAACATGGGAAATTATTTACTTTCTGATAATAATAATATTATAATTTATTAAAAACCAACATTTATTTGCATAATGACTTCATTTCCATGTTGCATTCGCAGTTATAACCTCCCACAAACTGCGAATTAAATTTTCAATAAAAGGTGTAACAAACAGTGTAATTGTATTTATTAATCATAATATTATATTATTTGGGTCAACGATTGCAGTTAACGGCTTTCAAAAAAATACCTATATATAAGGAAAAAGATTTACAGCAAATATGCTTTATATTAAAATAATAACATATTTAAAAAATTATGTCGCCTAGTGCTGATGTTCTATAAAGCATGAGGTGCATACAAATGATGATAAACTCTCTGTTTCTTTACTCTATATGTCTATAATAAGATAGAATAAAGAGTTTAGATTGGCTTGAAGTAATCCTATTAGCAATCTCCCTCTCCTGCCGCCTGCCGGCAGATTTTTCCATCTAAAATAATCTTCAAGAAATTATTTTCAAAAATTTTGCAACTTCTCCCACAAATACCCCGCTCAAGTGAAATTATCTCAACCTAATTGATTTAATTATATTGGGTTATATAGGGTAAATTTTTTCATAAACAAATGCAAACTACTATTTTTTAAATTTCAAAATTTTTCTTCTGTTAATTAGAAACGATTCGCTATAACATAAAATCTGCATATGTTTGATCCATGCTGACTAAATCTGATCAAAGCTCCAAACAACTGAAATGTAATCAAATTTTTCTATAATATGTTGAGCAAAAACCGGTTTTTGTTCAAGCAAATTTAAAAGATACTTTTAGACAGCAAAAAAGTAACTCATTTAATCCCGTTGACAAATAGGAAGTACACCTACAATGTTTGTCAATAATTTGTCAATAAGTCCGCATTTTTTCGTGTTACATTGGTTACAATTCAGTTCGTGGCAGCACAATTAAGAAATTGTATAAGAGTACTTGATCAGTATACATGTTGAGCACCTTTCACCAGTCGATTGAAGTAATTTTCTTATCACATTGCGACAGGAAAATCGTCCGAGAACTCTTGGTTAAATAAATTGGGATATTACAAATTCTAAACAATTGAAGTTGTAATCAGGAAGTAATCCTTGATCATGGCATCATGCCCAAAGGAACAGTTTTCTTTTAAACAATTTTACTTGATTAAATGTTTTTTTTTTTTGTTAATTAAATTTATTAGTTACGTTGCATCTTCTTCTTCCATACCTACGCTCTATAAAATGATATTAAAAAACAGAAATGGGTGCACATCAAAAAGCAATTCTATAGAAAACTTGTTTGCGGTTTCTATAGTGGCTTCAGTCCACTGCAAGTTTATCAAGATGACGTGAAGACGAAGCAATGGTCTCTCGTCCCTGGAGGAATGCCCGTCGATCGCGGGCTCAGCGAAGAATTTCAAGATCACCACTTCCAAGTTTAACGTTTCGTCTTGCTCCATTTAAGGTGGGCTTCAGCTCGTATGTAATCTCTGACGTTGCAGCCACAAACGAACCTTGTTTACGATGCGATCACAATCTACTGAAGCAATTCCAGCTTCGTTTCAACATAAAAGTAATGCTTCTCGAAGTTGCGACGATTACGTCGTAAATGACACAGCGATCTGCAAAGGTATCATAATTTATGCACATTGACTGGATCGGTTGCAGCATGACTCAATCGACATAGATCCCGTTGTGATCGTTTGTACTTCACTCGATCTCACCTCGAAGGATCGGCAATTAAAAAGTGTGTGGTAAACATTTTATGATCCAAAAACTCCGCATCCATGTTAAATGGTGGCTCATAAACTCCATATAGATTCCAATAGTTATTAGGAATTTTGTGAATAATTGTTGGGCAATTTATGGTCGCAATTTATGCATTACAGTTGTTCTATTGAAACAAAGTTACAGAAACACTGTTGAAATGTCTATGAATTTTAAAAATCAATAAAATTGAACGCCATTTTGGTCTGACCAGTTATTGAAGTTTCACAAAAGTTCTTTTGCGTTCTTTATAATGAAAACGTTTAAAAAATTAAGTGAACGATAAATTTCATACGAAAAACACAGAAAATATAAAAATTACTTATTTTATAAGTTTGTTTTTAGAACTGATTCATTTCAGAATACTGAAAACATATAAAGAACAATCACTGTATGTATCAACCTTTCACAAAAATCATGAGCAATCAGATCTTTATTCGAAAACAATCATTTAATATTTTCATATAATTTATTTCTTTTATTGAATTTTCGAAAATAATTGGGTATAAAAAGGGTTAGAATTGTTGACCATAGCACAGTTCGATTTTTAAAGTTTCGCATTCAGTTCATTCTTAACTCAGATCAGAAAAAATGTTCAAACTCGTAAGTTTAGTGTACAAATTATAAAAACTAAATTAAACTTTTCGTAAATTTTTCGTGGAATTTTAGGCAATCCTTGTTGTCCTTGTAGCGGCAGTAGCAGCTGTTCCAGTTGCTGTACCAGGACTAATTGGAGGTGGGATTCTTCCAATTCATTCCCCCTATCTGGGAGGAGGACTCATTGGCAGTCCAGCCTTGGCGCACAGTCCTCTGCTCGGATATCCTGTGCCTATCTCTAAAACAATCATTACAAGCCCACTTATTGGGAAAGCAGGACTCGGATTTTAGCTTTTCGTAATTCCATCCAAAGAAATAAAATCTCGACTCCTTTGACGACAACAACAAATGAATACGACAATCGTGAATAAAAGTTTTGTAATATAATAATATAATTTGTGAATATTAAATAATTAAAAAAAAATCTTTTTGCGCAATTCCATCTGTTTTAATTTAAATTTTTTCAATTCATTGTCAGACCGAATTTTAATAGCTTCACGAATGGCTTTAGGGCAAGAGGAAAACTAATTGTTGTTTGGTTTCAATTCATTGATAGTGCACAAGTACTTGTTTCTCTAAGTACAACAACTTGAAGAACAGGAATCATTTGGGAAGTCTAGTAATAGTTTTGTTTTGATCGGTGTTTCAATAGATAATGCAAAACTTATTAAAAAAATAAATATAAAAAGGCATTCCGAAAAGAGAACTGCATCAGTGTGATTTCGTCTTCCCACCACAACAGCTCAATTTTTCCAATTTCAAAATGTTCAAAGTTGTGCGTATTTGAAAAACTCTAAAATCGAATTTTCCGTTAATTAAAGGTTTTCGTTTTTAAGATTGCATTTGCTGCTCTCCTTGCTGTTGCTGCCGCGGCACCAGGATTCTTCAAAGGATCAGTGGCTTACACAGCTCCAGTTCTAACAAAAACGGTTCTACCAACCATCGTGAAGACTGCTGTTGTTGCTGAGCCAAGTCATGTCGAGATCCAGCATCCTTTCTTTGGGAGAGTCGGATACGCCCAGACCATCCCAGCTGCAGTTTCCCACCAAACAATTCTTCACCACGACAAACTCATCACACCTCTTCTCACTCCCTCAATTGTAAGGACATACAACGCTCCCCTATTGAAAACAGTTCTGATCTAAATTCTCAAAAATATTATCCCAATCACGCTTAAAAATCAATCCTTCATTTTCCCTAATTTCCCTGTAATCTTTGATGTTTTAGTTTCTGTTTTACTGTTATAAAATAAAATGTTTTTTAAACAATATTTTTGGATTAATTTATTACTTATGAAGAGCAGTTGGTTATTGGAGATTCTGTCATTAACAAATGATTTGTTGTTAGTACATATCGAGGGTTTTCAAATTTAACTAAATTTTCATTTTTGACTTCTTTGAAATGATTTATGAATTTTAATAAATGATTTTTTCGACCATGAAAACTTTCAAAATTTGTCTTATTTTTTTATGTTTGCAAATTTTTTTGAATTAGGTAATACATACTAACTGAATTATAATACGATTCCGTAAACCATAAGTATTCCATTGAATTTGCTGGAATTAATTGGTTTTTATAAAAGAATCCTTTCTGCTGAAATTTACAATATAAAAGAAATTTCTGTTAACATTCTATTAAAAGAATTACTGAAGTTTCGCTTCAAAATTAAGACAGATTCTACGAAAACAATTATAAGAAAAGTAATATTTATAACAAAGAGATTGAAAGATGCAGAAAAATTGCCACGAGGAAGTCTGGAGGTTGTTGCCCTGAAGAAGAGAGAAGCTGCACATTTTAATTAAACAATAGACTGACGAGGGTTTAACCTTTTCCGAGGAAAAATGTTCCACGCGAGTTTCAAAAAGTTCTGAAACTCTGAAGTTTGTTTGAAATTTTGGGGAAATGGATCCCGTAAGCAGATTAAAATTTGTTTTAACAGAAACAAATATTTGATTGAATGGATGAAGTAAAGAAACGTTCATTTTGAATATCTGTCGATTGAGGCGACTGTGGCATAGGAAAAATATTAAAATCATATACAATTTGCATTTTATATTATGAATTATTTTTGACTATAATATGTAGTTTCTATATTCATAATACTTCAGTTAAGGTCAAGGAAGTACAATACTTTTAGATATATCGTTTCAATTCAGGAAATTTGATTCAATTTTTTTTTTTTTTTTGTATTTTTTTAATATTGCTGCAGTACGGAACAAGCTTGATTTCTTGGTAAGATCAAAGGATTAATCGTCATCCTTTCGAATTATAATTTTACTTCAGATTTCTACACATTCCATGTGCGAAATTACAATAAACAATGATGGAATGTTTTGACAAAGAGCTAAAAGTATGATATATGTTTTACATTTTACATTTTATTTACCATCAGCAATTATTTAATTACAAAGCAAGTCACAAATAATACAACATCTTTTCCATATTCGTGGCATCTCTTTTAAAGTTTAAACAAATTTCAGTCTATTCCTTGGAAGGCAAATAATTGTTATCGGGTTGAGTGGGAGCGTCGTATGTGTATCCTTCCTCAGGATATGCAGGTGGCTCCGTGCTGTCGGCGTCCTTCGGCAATTCCGTGGAAAGTTCGTTGTTGTACTCAGTTTTCTCACTCGGCCCCTCGTAGGAAGCACTCTCACTGGAATGATCGTAATTGTACTCAATCTCCGGCTTCAGATCATATGCCTTGTAAATTTCAGGAAGAGGAGGAACAACGGTCCTTAGAATCGGAGCAGCGTAAGTGTGGACAGCAGGTGCTAGAAGAGGAGTCAAAACTTTATCGTGATGAACAATGGTTTGACTTTGACGGGAAAATGCTGTGGGCACGTGTTCGATGTAATCTCCAACTTTGGCCACAAAGGGTTCGTGAATGGCAACATGTCCTGGCTCAGCTACGAAGGACGTTTTGGTGATTACAGGACCCTCGTAACGGTATCCATCGGGAGAATAGAGAACAGGAGTTTCATCGGTTTTCACAACATGAGTTTGGACAAATGGAGCAGTGTAGGTCTTTATGCCTGAAGCAAGAATCGGGGATACAACTGGTTCGTGCTTGTGAATAACACTTGAACTGTGGCTGGTTACTCCCGTAGGAATATTTTGCACAACATCACCAACTTTTGCAATCACTGGGTGACTGATTTCCACGTGCGATGGTTCCGGGAATACTGCCAGAGGTTGAACAAATCCGGTGTAAGCTGGCGCTGCAGTTGCAATGCTCAGGAGAGCTACAAGAGGGATCTGGAAAAATAAAGAATTTTTCAGAATAACTGTATTTAGAATATTGCTGTAGTCTTACAAATGCAAACATTCTGCAATTGTTAATGAATCTTGGCTTGGCTTAACTACAGCTACGAACTGATGGTTTTGGTAAGACACTCTAACAATTTATACTCATTCAGTTAATTGTATTTTTAGACTAGGTCCCGGATTTCGGATATGTACCTAAACTTCATTTCATTTGACCTAATTAATAGAATTCGGTTACGCTATCACCAAATCTCTTATGTACCTACTGTACAATACCAGTTCCTCAAGCCAGGCTGTTTAAAGAAGACCAATTAATTTTTTTACAGCAAGTAAATAAGTCCCGTGGGCTGTCTTCGGAAATTTTTGATAACAAATCAAGTCATTGAAATTAAATGAAACAACTCAGCAGTTGAGGTACATAAAACTACCAAAAGAATGTGCCCAAAGCCAATTACTTGCGCCCAGTTGATTTTCTATAATCGTCAACTGGAAGAACAGGAACTAGAAATCAATTCACTGACACGTTACATACCTCTACACTGCGATCGAGGTTACCAACATAACGAAAGTTCCTAATTTTACATCTGCATTATACTAGAATTTATTGAAAACAAATAGTGTAAGTACTTATAAACAATAGAATATAGCCATAGCAAAATAGACAGAGTTGTAAGTTTATTTCAACTAATTAAAAAAAGTGTTTAAATATTCCTCATTTACTAATTCCATTATTCTCATCAATCATTCTTATAAATTTCACGCAATCGCTTCAAAAATTCATGTTTCTCTAATTGTAAGTATAATAAATCAAACTTCTTCGCATTGATTTAATAAAATCTAATTACAAGTGGCACGTACTAAAAAAAAATGTTAATACCAAATAAGAATTACAAATGTGAACGTTTTGTGCACGCAATCATAAAAAAATGTTTATTGCATGTTTGAGGGACATTTGTATAGACATTTGCGGTCTCATTACAAAATAGTGTTAATGTTTTTATGGATTAGACAATTGAAATGCAATGTTTACAGTTGGCACAAGAATTGAATTGTGAACATTAAATAAATATTGACATCAATTGCACTTAATTGGACATCGAAGTGAGAAAATAAAGTTTTATAGTCATCACTGCGAAATTTATCAGCAGTTTATAACAATTTCAATGTTCTTCATTGCTTTGTGTATTAAATATAGTAATTCTGCTAACATTACTTAGTATTTTAATAGCTTTAATGAATAATGAATTAATCTTAGACTGTTTTCACTACATGCACTTTACTGTCTAGTCACTAGTCAGTCTATTTCAGCATTCTGCATGACATCATTAAATCTAATCCTGTTGACAAAATCATGTGCAATTTGTTTATATAAATCTTTCCACGAAATCCTTAAAGTCCATTGTCTTCGTCTGCCTCCAAAAAAAGAACATATTGTGAAATTTATTTGGCGTGTTTTTCGTCCCGGACAAGTTCTCCATTGATCCGATAAAATAGTCGCGCCTTCGGTGATTTCCCTGCTACAAAGAACCGCTGTGTTTCTAACTCAAGCATGGCCGCCTCGAATGATTCTTTGGTTGAGAAATAAATTGCCGGGATGCCAAAATAGGCGACAAAGATCGAACAATTTATCGAAATGCTAAATCTTCAGCACCGAACAGTTCTTCTAGTCTAAGATTCAATGTTAATCTTGGCAGGCTCCACGAAGCTGTGGGCCAATCGGGCTCGAGAAATGTATTGGTTGCCTTAAGTGGATTGCGTGGGCGCAATTGCGGCTATGCGTATGGACAGATTATCTCGATACAATTTCGTTTTCAATGTCAGTTGGGAGTTGGGACCAGAGTGGACATCCTACTCTGGCGTCGTAATCGCATTCTCGAAGGAGCATGCTCCCCCGGCGATCTTGAGACTTGAGGGGGAACTTGTTCTTGCTCGGGCACATGACCAGCGGCCGTTAATGGAGGAAATGCGGATTAGAGCAAGCAAAACGCCTGCGGCTTCGGCGTCTGCGGTAATTTCATTGAGTGTAATTGTGGGGTGATCGCTTTCTGTGCGACATCACTTTGAAAACGAGAGCAGAAAATAAGCGAAAGTAAACTCCATTTCATGGTCATCCACGTAATATTAACCAGGCTGGACCTGTGCTCTCGGCAAAGTGGACGAACCCGGTAACATATTGTAGGTATGCAAGAATTTAGCGGATTGCGGCATTCGAAGGAAGGGGTATAAAAGCGATGTCATGGACCATGAATGGCATCAGTCAAACAAGTAAGTTCTTTCACTTCAGTGTCACAGCACAGACCTTCTCTAAAAATATTCAAAATGTTCAAGTTGGTAAGAGCATTAAGGATTTTTAGTCGGTTAGTTGGTATTTACAATCCTTTAATTAATAGGTGGTGTTGTCCGCTCTTCTCGCCGTTGCCGCTGCCGCTCCAAGTGGTCTCCTTACCGAATCAGTAGCGCTTGGCACTCCCATTCTGTCCAAGACCATCATTTCACCTCAACCAACTTTACTGAAAACCATCATTTCGGAGCCATCCCATGTTGAAATCAGCCAACCCGTGGTGGCCAAGGTCGGAGATATTGTCCAAAATGTTCCAACAGCGGTGTCCCACCAGAGTTCAACTGTTGTTCACAATCGTGCCAATATCATCACCCCAGTTGTTGCCCCGGCCGTGAAAACCATCTCTGCTCCAGTTTTGAGGACGATTTCTGCTCCAGTTGTCAGTGCTCCACTCATCCAATCTCCACTTGCCTGGTCCAGCCCAGCATTGACCTACGCCGCTGGTGCTCCCGTCCTGAAGACCTACCATACTCCTTTGGCCTACTCTGGTTATGCAGCTGCTTCTCCCTATGCCCACGTCCCTCTGGCCCACAGCAGCTGGTAAATGGCAGAGATTTTGGTTTGACTGATGACGTTATCCAGGTCTATTGTTCCTTTGCAAGGAAAGATTAGAACTGTAATAAATTTTTCTTAAATATTGAAAATTTCTATGTGTTTTCGTTATGTGTTTAACCTATATTGGGAAACATTAATAGGTACTTTCTAAGCATTAGTTTCAACATATTATCTACAAGAAAAAAAATATTTAGTTGAATACAAATTGCTCAAATCATTACGAACATTCACATCGATTAAATAAATCAAATTCTCTTCGTCCTCTTTAATTTGATCCGAAATATTGCAATTATATGTATGAAGTTGTAAATCCCAAGGCGAATATTTTTCCAAACAATCTTATCGGCGCATATTTGTCATTCTTAATTGGTTAAAACAAAGCAAAAAACTACATAACATAAATCATTTGCCATCAGTGGCCTCTCCGCAGGTTCCGTGCCTAATATTAGTACAAAATTAATTAAAATCCCATTAAATTTGTTCCATTGATTCAATGGTCCAATTGCTTGCAGCCTTGGAATTGTAGTAGATTTTAATGACTTGCAATAAAACGTCAGCGCGAAAAATTGTTAGGAACAAGTGTGATCATGAATTTCAAAACATTTTATATTCGTGCCTCCGAAATTTGACATGATTATTATCCTTGCATTCACGTGTTAGAGATAAAAGTGATCAATGGCGATAATGACTCCCTGCTGACGTTGATTATATCTAAACTCTGAAGCGTGAAAATCACTTGATTGTAACGAGTCGTATTCTCGTCTAGAGTTGTGGATCACTTGACATGAGGACATTACTACAAGGACTAGAATTCCCCAACTGCAACAAATAGCAATAATGTTTCGGTTGATTGGAACCTCTTTAACTTGCTCATTATCAATGGTTCATCGCTGCGATCAGTCATCTGGAAAAGAAAATTCGACGCCAGCCATTGCATAATAAATTACAGATAATTTCTTACGATAAATTAATGAGATCGTGGTTTCGTTTTTGTACAATTTTTATTTATTTCATTTAATAACAATTTAAGAATTCTGGTTGTTATTTTTTCGACGAAACATTTTGTCTTGTTTTTTGATTACATTTCTCACGATGATCACTGCAATCATATTATTTCAACAAATGTGTATTTCTCTCTTTTAAATCAAAACAAGGATTTGTTCTACAATGAATCCATCGCCAATATTTTATTTAAACATTTCACAGAATTTACGTTAAATTTTAAACACACCAATTATATTATATTTTTCGGACATGTAATTCAATGTTTGCCAATTGAAAATGATAATTATTAATGGTTTCTCTTAACAATTTATTGGTACATAAACTTGGAATTCGGTGATTGAGCAGAGGCCGACATAAAAAAAATGTGAATATTTTAATTGATGGTCGCTGAAGGTGTTTAGTTACGAAGTACTTTGACGACAGGAGCTGCTGAAGCGTAGACCAGTGGCGTCGAATATGCTTTCAGGATATGCGAAGTGTAGGTTCTCACAGCCGGGGCAACAATTGGTGTACGAACATCGGCATGTTCATGAACTACAGTCTGACTCTGATGGGACACTGAGGTTGGAATTTTTTGGACAAGATCACCAACTTTAGTTATTGTTGGCTCATGAATTTGGATTGTCTCTGGTGCTAGAACAGTTTTCACTCCGGCGATTATTGGTGTTGCAGCAATTGTCGCAACAGCCGCTTCGTTCTCATGGAAAATTGTGGGGAAAGCAAAGCCGAAGGCCAACAACGTTGAGAAAATAATCTAGAAGAAACATTTACAACAAATTAAATTGCAATTAATAGTCTATTCTAACAAATAAATTCTTACCAGCTGAATCATTTTGCTAAAGATCTGAGAGATTCTTCGTGTGTCTTTGATTTAAGATGGTATTTTACTGATGCATTACTGTTGCTGAGACAAACTTTTTATATGATTCCTCATCTTCACCCCCAAAGAGCTAATGTGATCCTAGTCACTTGCATATTATTATGTAACAGTTGCGTTATAATATCCAGTAACAAGCACCAGTCAGTAAGTAAGAAAGATAGTGGCTACAATCTAACGATCTTGATCAATCACCACTGGATTTTTATGATGAAAAGGGATCACTTTCATCTGGAACATTGCACTGTTCCAGCGACTTGATACCGTGGCAATGATTGGGTGTGAACTTTACCTGTTTGCAAATTGCAAATAAAAATGTTGTCTGCAAAATGTTGGCCCACTTGTGGTTAACAATGCTTATTTGAATTTCAGAGACCTGCGGCAAATCTATCAATGGGGTGAAGATAATCCAATTTCATTCTAGTATTATAAAATAATTCATTGACGCATGGTGAATCCGAGCTTCAAGTTCTTATCATTGATATTTAAAAAACAATATTTATTTCCAAAGAGTTATTGTTGCAATAATTTTCCAGTACCATAGCAAAAGTATTTTTTTTAAATAAACTTAATTTATTTAACCACTTTCGTATATTGATATACAAAGCTGCAGTTTTTTCAAATTACTGAGCCTGTCCTTGTTGTTGTAGAAATATTAAATAACGAAAAACTAAACTACTTGCTAAATTTTTCATGTTTCATTTAAAATAATTCAAGCGTAGCGGAAATGTATGTTTCCAATGCAACAATATTAACAAGTAATTTGATCGAATATGTTCAATAATAATTAATTGGTATTTTATATACCTTGAACCGGTAATTTAATAAAAACAAAATATACAAGGACATTATTAAATAATTGTATACAAATTAAAGAATTTAAGAGTTTTCGTAATAGAAAATGTTTACTAGTCTGTAATTCATAACAATTACTTCCCAAAATAATATTGAAATTAATTTTTAGAGGCTATTTCCAAATTTTTGGCCTAAAATAAATGTTTCCAGGACCGAACATTTTGCAATTTTCGTGCATAACCAATTTTGCCAATTCACCTTAATATTTTCCAATCAGAAAACATTATGCAATATTTTGCGGATAATAACAACATACAAATTAAAATGGGGCCAAAATTAGAGTCTCTTAATTGAAAATTACCCTCCCATATTTTTATTACTCCTAAAGATTTCAATTTCATTTGCAATACCTCAAAATATTTCGCTGCTCTTGATTTATGACGGAATGTTTTTAATTACCAATTGCAAAATTATTCCAAGTGGGTGTTTTAGAATGTATTGTATACAATATACAAAGTGCTTTCTCTTCCACATATGAATATCATAAAAGTTTAGTATACAGGAAAATCTGAGAGCAATAATTTCCAGATGTATTGTAAAAAACTATCACGATATTTAAGACCACTGGAAACTTGAAGTTGCTGTGCATGAACCACAAACTGGACTCATGCTAAAATGAGCTGCAATCAAGGCTGTTGCAAAGTGTATAATGCAGTCGTAATTTACTATTTGCAAAACAAAACATTGCCGGGTTGAGATATTTCCAGTTTCTATGAAAAGAAACTGTGAAATTTCCAAAGACTCCTGTCTCTGAAAATGTCCTTTTTTTAGACAGCGCGGAGTTCATGCACTGGAAGCGCCCACCCGGTATTTCTTGAGTCGCATACTGAAAACCACTGTGGGTGTTATTGCTACATCCACCCGCTTACCCCTTTCATGGCATCACTTCATCAGCTTCTGATGGGCATAAACAAGCCACAGTGACGTCGATTTTGCAGAATTATATGATTTTACGGAAAATTACGTCGGACGTTCTAATGCTGAGGGTTGTTTACGTTTTCCACCAATCTGGAGCGTAATCACGCACCAATAGAACTTGATCACAAACGGTGAGCAAATTACACGACTATTTGAGGATAAAAAAAAAACTTCAACGCACAGCCGCAAGATTTGAAGGTCACCGGCTCGCGATCGAACCAATTCAGGCGGACATGCAGCAATTCCATGGAAAAGAGAGCAGTTCACCGCAGATCAATGGGATCTAGACGCGGAACTGCGGCAAAGTGTGCAAGTACCCGGCTAAGTCCGCGATCATTCTATATAAGACGCGGAGCCATTGTCTCCGGACCAAACACCTCAAGTCTCTAGTTCAAGTAACACAGACCTCCAAGAAGTTTTCATTTTCGATATGTTCAAGTTGGTAAGTTTGCACCACGAAGCGTTATCGCTGAGAGATGATTAATTGGGGTTCCATATTTCAGGTGGTGTTATCTGCGCTGTTTGCGATTGCTGCTGCCCGTCCAGGACTCCTCCATGGACACCTAGCCGCCCCTCTGGTATACGAAGCTGATCACGGTGTGGCCAGTGGATACGAGTATTCGGCCAGCGTCCATGCTCCCGATTACGTTAATCATGTCTCTGTGAGTGCTCCTCTTGTGGGATCCGCACATGTAATCAAAGCCTTCCCAGAGGCCGTTTCACACCAAAGCCAACACATCGTCCATGGAAAGACTCTGCTCACATCCCACTTGGCGCCCGCCGTCCTCTCGTACCACGCTCCCATTGTCCATGACGTCCATCATTGGTAGTTAGAAATTCGCTAGTGCAATTGAACTGAATAAATATTTTGGTCCGAATCAAGTTGTTTCAACATTTTGTAGCTTTTGTTTATCTTAATCTAATTGCACTTCAGGTCCGCTAATTAACGCACCTCATTCAACATTATCGTGAGACATTTGAATACAAAATCATGGAAATTATGTCAAGCATACGCAAAGTGACTACAAAAGTGCAGATAATTGGGACAAAAGGTTTTTTTTTAGCACACATGAGTCTTTTGTCTGCCAATTCAAGTGACTTAGAAAAGGTAGCGAAAATTTCGAACGTTTGCATTTATTCTTATTTGATTGCATAACATTGGCATTTTTTAATTAGATGAATTTTTTATAAAATATACACTTGCAGTTATTGCATAAACTCGAATCAAAAAATTAGAAAATCCCGTTACAAATTTTTAAAGCCGAAAAGCGGGAAAGCCGCTTTAAAAAAAAGTTATTATAATTTGGATTTCAATATTATTTGGAAAATATAAAGATTCAGCATGAATTTTTTGTGAAGGTACCTGGCTATAGACCTTATATGAGTTTACTTCCTGTATAAAGTTGAGGTTTAAAAGTTCCATCCTCCGTTTTTTATAAGCCTTCGAGGATCCAAGCAGGTAGAGCACATTTTTTAAAAAATTTTTGGGTCAATTTCGAAAATTCGAACGGATTTAGGAAGCTCTAATATCTTATCCGATCGAATGCAAATTTTGCACTAGTGCGTTTTTGATTTCGAAAAAAAAACGTTTTTCGCTTTGAACCTAATTTACATAGATTGAAATCATCGTAAGGACTCCTTTTTTTTGTTAACAATGAACCCATTATCATCCATGCTATATAGTTAACTACTTGCTGTTAATTGCTAGATAATTTATAACAGTAAATTTATGGAATTATTTTGATAATTTTAAATAATGTAGTTTTTGAAAAAAATATAATTAAAAAATTTTATTTGTATTTGGACAATTTTTTTTGATTAGTACCCATGTTATGTTGTATATTACTGAAAAGAGCATAAAAAATACTACAAAATGACACCTTTCCTAGATCTATAGATCAATACGGACAGCTCTTAGAGCGATTTCAGAAAAATTCGTTTGAGTTTTTTCTGGATACGTTTTGAAAACTCTCATAGCTCTGAGATAAATATTTAAAATTTGGTATTTTTTTAGAATTAGTACCCACTATTAGTATACCATATTTTAGCAAAATCTGAGATGGTGACTTGGTGAAGTAAATTTCACATGGAATTACTCTCATATCATCTGATAGTCAGATTAAAGAAATTCCAAAAATTATATATTTAAAACAAAATGAAATATTGAGAGAAGAGACACTGCACTGTAAATTTCCATTTTTTAGTGCAATATGCCTTTAGTTTCAATGATGATTTAGAGTCGCTGCATGAATTGCAATTTCATTAGTAATATTAATTTCAGAAAACGTTCCCAAAACAACGACTTCGTTTCATTGTTGTGTTCCACAGTTCAGTCACTGACCACTCCAAAAGACTAGTGAGCACTGAAAAATCATTCATTTTAAAATCTAGCCGCACTAACAATACAATAAACTTTCAATTGCTGCACTCAAATACAAGAAAAATATTGAATAGGGGAATTACCTATTGTCCCCCGCGCTGCGGAACCAAAAACATTCGAGAAGTCCTGATCTCGGATCACCATTGCAAAGTGACATATTACGTGCCACCGATCGTGAGTGGAGACAGTTTATTTTTTATTGTGACCAGCGAAATTGTCCGGGTAAAATAAACGGCCATGCAAGGAATGTGGGCTAAGTACATAACACTTGAAGAAATACCGTTTTACTCCCATGAACTTTTCCAGCAATTTTATACATTAAGTTGTCGACAGTTGACAATTGCGCCTTTATTTATTTCATAGCCGTAATTCGGTTGAGCTGATTTGCAACTGCAACTGAATTATATAATAATATAATTATTAGGTTTGTTTGTTGGTCTTTGTTGTTTTTAACTGAAAAATAAGTTATTCTCATTAAATTCATTTGAGTCTAGTTTGTTTATGTAAGAAATAATTTTTACAACATTTACAACATCGTTTTCTTTCATCTGCAAGGTACATTATTAAATAACACATTTAGTTACATCAAAATACTTTTATTCATTAATTCAAAATTTTGTAATATGTACAAAAATGTGTTGCATTTTATTAACTAACTTTTGTTTTTAAATAAATTTATTTATTTTTAATTCAATTATTTTTAGTCGAAAAATTTTTTTTTTTGTTTGAACAAATAAATATTAAATTAACATTTCAAGTTCATGTTAAATCACCACCGAAAATTTTATATGAAATTTAAAAATTTCCTAAATACTCTGATCTAAAATATTCATCCCTTGGGGGTAAATTAAATACTTTCTACAATCAAAACAAAACGAAAGAAGTTAATTTGAGACAGAGAAAATGGTATTCCCGCTGGAACCCAATCCGAGAGCATTTTGCATAATACAGTTGCAAAAGCCGATTTAAAGAAATTCATCCTCGAGCCATTCGAGAACGAAACCGCCGGCGGATTTCAAAATCAATATCACACCACCTGACGGACGTTGTCGTACAATGGCGATAAAAATCTTGCAATTATGCCGGCGCTGCATTTAATTTGATATTACCGTAATTAGTCCAGTGCGGAACTTGCGCGATTTGGTGGCGGTGAAGGGTATTCACCGTCGCATTGCGTCTATTTGCTTCCATGCGTCGAACATAATGCACCAGAGCTCGACCTTCGAGGCCAAATTTCCACCAAAGCGGAGCTAGTCGGGCGCACCGAAAGACCGCCGTTGTGCAATAGAAGCGATCGAGATCCACTCCCGAGGAAGCCGAGATCTAGTTCTTGTATAAAAGCGTTCGTAGCATGAGGGAAGGTATCAGTTCACTTTTTGAGTCTCGATAAGTCAGCACAGACCTCTGAACCGTTATTTTTCAAAATGTTCAAATTGGTAAGTTCCTCAGGAGTCATCTGAGGTTGCGAGTTATTCTAATCCTTGCATCCTTGTAGGTGGTGTTGTTCGCTCTACTTGCCATTGTCGCAGCCCGCCCAGGATACTTGAGTCACCTGGATAGTCATTTAGCATACTCAGCCCCGATTCTGCACCAGGACTATGTCCACTTGCACGAGCCAGTAGTTACCAAAGTTGGTGCTATTGTTGAGAGCATTCCGACTGCAGTTTCCCACCAGAGTTCAACAGTGGTGCACAACAAAGGACACATCATCACTCCAGTTCTTGCACCTGCCCTCAACACGTATGTGGCACCTGTTCTGAATACCTACAGTGCCCCAATTTTGAAATCCTATGCCAGCCCACTTCTGTATGGATACCACCATCATTAGAAGTCCTTAAAACTTGTGATGATTTATTTTAAGGAAACATTTTTACCGTACTTTTGGGTTATTTATTATTTTAAAAATTAACCAGAAAAGTCTGGTTACACAAAATGCACTTTGAATTGTTTTATCATTTTAAAAAATCATACAATATAAAAAACGTCATGAAATCATAAACAAACTTTGTTGTTTTATATCGAAATAAAAAGAACAGGGGAAGGAGACTTGCATGTAAAAAATCCAGAAAACTAAAAAGAGTTGGAAGGACCAAATTCTATGCAATTGATCCCATGTTTTTGGTGTCAATACCGAAGCCATAATTTTTGATATCCTTAGGAAGAAATCATAAAGATTTAATATTTACAATACTTTTCGATCCCAAAGTATGGAAATTACTTGAAGAACAAATCATGCTGGTAGGCTCAAAAAACATATTTCAAATATCCATTCTACGTTGGGAAAGGATTAATATTTCGAGGAAGATTTTTTTTTCTATTTAAAATAAGTAATGTTGTTCTTGTCATGACACAAGGAATGATTCATGATGTATCATGGTTCGCATGATGGAAATAAGAAAAGGAAAAGTTCAACATCCTGTTAATGCGTACAAAATTTTCCAAATTCTATTTTTGTAATTACAAACTCTCAAAAGCTCATTTGGTTTGCAAAAAATAACTTGTTTTCAATTTTCATTCTTAACATCCTTTTGTTCGGTTTACATAATATGCAATTCTGTTTATTTGAAACGTAGTAAAAAGCGTCCGCAATTCAGAGTTCAAAAGGACATTCGTCGGAACATTCCTCCTGACGTAATTTGTGCTTACAAAATCTTAATTTAAAACGATAGAAAACCTATTTTCCAAAAAGGGCAAAAATTCGTTGTTGTTGTGTCGGTTCTGAATAAATTTCCACTCCTTTCAGAATCGTAAACAAAAATCGTTTCAATTAATATTTGCGTAGAGTCAATTCAGGCTTTGCATGGCATTGTCCTGGACGCGAACTGATTGAGGAGGAAGCCTTAAATTAATTTTTTTTCCATAATTTTCACTCTGTTTACAAACACTGCGGCAACTGGAGGTGAACGGACGCGACAATCTTGCAGGAAATGGAATTTCGTCCCTCTTGAAATCCAAGGTATGTTTGCAGACGATGAATTAAACTTCGGGACTGAATAAATTGAAAACATTTCGACATATTACAATGTAAGACTCTCATTTTGAAAAATTGTATTGCATTATGCAACTGTTGGGCAATATGCTTAGTTCAAAGGGTTTTCTGGTCATTGCGGGTTAATTTGCCTCATGCAATGGCGCATAAAGTGCACCAACGCCCCCACACTGCATCGCTAAGTGTCTGATGTGAGCTCAGATTGCCTGCGGCTTGAATTTAGTACTCACTCGGGTTTTCCTGCTGAAATATCTCGTTATATTTAATTCTCTTAATCAGCAGATTTGACCGATTGATTTCGACGACGTGATTTCCGACTTGAACACTGTCTGGTCGAAAGCTTAAAAAAACAACAACAACAAAATGGTAAAAACAAAAGTAAACACACCTGAATTGTGGCAAAAAGTTTACACGGTAGTTGCGCGGACTTCAATCACCGCAGACTAATTTTCAGGGCCGCGTGGCTCGTGCGATAGTGTTCGGTAATGACGCCGCAAAAAGCGGAATAGCACCGCAAGAGGGACTCTCGAGATGTGTATAAAAAGGTTATGCAGCCCGGGAGTAGTATCAGTCCAGTTTTGGGAGTTTCAAACATTGTCAGCACAGACCTTCCGAGAAATCGTCAAAATGTTCAAGTTGGTGGGTGAACTACGCTCACAGGACATCCAGATCGGAGTGATTATAATTTGTTGATTTCAGGTGGTGTTGTCTGCTCTCCTTGCCGTTGCTGCTGCTCGTCCAGGATATTTGAGCCATGTGGAGACTCCTCTGGTATATTCTGCTCCTCTTGTCCATCAATCGTACGTGAATGTCGCAGAGCCCGTCGTAGCTAAGGTTGGAGCGATCGTTGAAAGTGTTCCCTCAGCTGTATCCCACCAAAGCCAAACTATTGTTCATAGTAAAGGACACATCGTGACTCCAGTTCTTGCTCCTGCAGTAAAAACGTACATTACTCCAGTTGTAAAAAGCTACGCCGCCCCCCTTTCCTACTACAATCACTATGGTCATCATTGGTAAACGATAATAATCTGTGAAGTCGAACATGTACCATAATAGACAATTCAGTTTTGCAATATTTATTACAAGTCAAAGTTAATTGGTGTTTTATTTTATTAGTTTGTCGTCCTGTTTTACCATGAGGTCGGTATTGTTCTTCTTGATATTTTCAATATGGTCTTCTCTACCGGAATATAATATTATATCCCGTTTTTGGATTTGACGAAAACAACAATTTTTAAAAATATTCCGGAATCGTTTAACACCTTCAGTTGAGATTTTCCAAAAGCTCTGGAGTTGTTATTATACAAAACGTTGCGAGGATATAAGTAATGATGATGAGGAACTATAGAACTCATGTGCATGCGAACAGAACTCACTTTTATTTTTGATCTGCTGCAAAATGATCTGCTAAGTTCCCGGACATCAAAGAGACCCAATCGGACAATACTTACCACGCTGATTACGTTCATTTGTCGATCGCGGTCTTATTTCATGTGGTCTAAATTCCGTTCACCGTGTTAGGTACGTAATAATAAAAGTGCACAAATTTTACAACCATAGGTATAAATCAAATATCCGAAATATCACTTCAAACTTTAATTTAAGAAAAATAACGGTTTTATGATTTTTCACATACCACGCACCGTTATTGGATCACTAGTCTGAAGAAATATTTAAATAAATAGAGTTTTTTCGCGAACAAACCAAATTTCTGAGCATTTGGAGTGTAGCAAAAAACACAAAGATCTAAAATTTGACAAGTTTCCGAAAATCAAAAACTTTAGCTATGTAAGGACACTGTTTATTTATGATTACACATGAGAATCAGTGAGTTTATAAATTAATTAATATTTGTTTAGAACTTTACACAATTGATTAAATACTATCGCCGACTTTACCAGCTCTTCCATGCGCCATACCCACCATAACCTCCGTACCCGTATCCCCCATACCCTCCATAAAGATCATGAGAATCATACAGTCCATGATAAGGATAATGCGACACTGACAGAGGAGCAACGTAGCTCTTGACTACCGGAGTCACAATGGGTTTAGTGTGGTATAAAGTTGAGCTTTGGTAGGACACAGCCGGAGCATGATGATGGTGGGAATATCCGAGATCGTAGTCACCGCCATAAAACTGGGATCCGTAGGGATAACCATATGAGCCGTAGGAGTAGGTCGGCGTGGCTAAATATCCCGGTCTAGCTGCGGCCACGGCTAGCATTGCCGACAGGATTAACTGAAAATGTTAATCGTTACTAATTGTGTTCTTTCAGAAAAACTAAAAAACAATTCTTTACAATTCTCAGAGCCATTCTAATAATTCACTTTGATTCACAAGAGTTGACTACTTCTCTACAGAAATCTATTGTTGCTTTTATACTGCTAGAAAATCCGTATTTCCTGTGACTCAATCCACACTCAAAACTGGACAATCATTGTTAGATGCTCATTTTTGCGTGCTTAACTAAAAATCTAACAACCTTGTATTGGCTTCCAAATTACTGGAAAATTAACAAACAAGCCATTAAACCGAAACCGACAAATAAACAGTGCGCGAAAAATTTCCTCAACTGCGGGAAAATCTTCCAACCGTCAATTGAGTCTCCGAATCCCTGACCTTAAGACGATGGACAAAATTTTTATAGTTTTGCCCTTTTCTCTTATTTTCGTGTACCTAATTATTGAGGAAATTATAATTAAGTTACACCTTAAGTGCCGCCATAATTTGGGTGAACGACTCTCGTTACAATTGAAACAAAAACCAAAACAAAAAAAAATCCATCACTTGAAAGTCGAATTTTGGAAGCGGTAAAGAAGCGAATGGATTGCTTGAGAGTAAAAAGTTTCTTACCATTGTTTTTAAGTTTGATAATTCTTTGATTGGCTGCGGCACATTGACCGAATGACTGACCACAGAGGTACTTCGTGCTCATTTCAGTGGCAATGGCGGATTTCAGTGGCAAGAAATGACCTTGTCCGACTGAAATTATCGAAGCAAAAACCAAAACTTCCTTCTGAGGAATGCAATGTTATATAAGAGACGGTTAGACACCTGTGAATTTGATTGATACGAAAATCGTTGCTGGTTGATGATTGACATCCGAATAGTTGGCAAGCATTAACAGGTTGTAGAGAGGAGGATAGAATTGATTGTAGCGGTCTACAATTATTTATATTAAAATAATTCAATTATTATAAAAGTTCTTGTTGACTTCACCTTTAAGAAAAATAAATTTCAAAAGAACAGTTAGTTTTTCAGTCTACAGAATTATTTTGTAAAAACTTATTACCTAATCACGTTTAAGATAACTATCTGAATAATCAGATGCAATTATATCCGCATGTGGTAATGCGGATGTGCTATTAGAATTTCATGAATTCAGTGGTGTTATGCAGTTCGAATTTATTGCAACCCTTTTCGATTGAGTAACAAGAGTTATTATGAAATTAAAGAGATGCCATTCCATGAAAAACAACTCGAGTGTGACAAAAGACCCCCAAACCATAATGATGACCGCATTTCAGCCACTGCGGTTGTTTTTCACATTAATTACAGTCGAAATTGTAAATCTTCGCATAAGTGAAAGACTTGAGGACATCGAATTCAATAATTCACTTGTACTTGGGTCGCCCAATTTACTCTCATTATTACATTTTCATTCACTCGAATGGCTGCAGATTATAATTTTAGGGCTCATTGCAGAAATCAACTTGGACAACTTGGATGCCTTTCAAGCGCATGTGTTAACCTTCTTTGTTGTTGGTTGATTGAGTGCGAAAGTATCGTAAATTCGCACAATTAAGGCAACAAAGTCGATTACAGTGCGTGAATGAATGAATTGTGCTGTTAGTTTAAAGATATTAATTGTCCTGGCCGCACCAGACGACTGCCAATATGCGACACCCAAGGTCCTTTCTCGTAATCAGACCTTACAAAAAGAAACATAAATCCGAATGAAGTGTGGGTCTCGCGTGAAAAAAATAATTCGCGTGCACTATTGATGGACATTTGAAGTTATTTCAATGGAAACCGAATGATCACAATGGATGTGATGCAACGAACACGAACCTGCGTCAAAGTCCTCCCGACAGTGGCGCGTTTTGGATGCCGCACGATGTTTATCAGAAGAAACTCTTTCGTGTAACAATTATGTTGTACCTGAGCGATTACACCTGACCCCAAAGGTACGCTTCATGTGCTGTTTGCATTTTCTCAACAATTAAAATAATGTCAACACATTGAAATTTTCATTGTAGTGGCCAAATTACTTAATATTTATTTCTTTTGTGGTTTCGTAAGCCACAGACGGCGACTGGACAAAGCTGTAGGTCAGATGAACAATACTTGAAAATGTTTTTATTACTCTTGAAAAATGGAAAGTCGTCTACAGTACAATAATATTGGGGGAGGTCAATTTTTGGTGGCAGGTAACTTGATAAATACCCATTCTTGTGTTATACATCGAGTGAAAATCCAGTTACACTGTAATTATAATAACAAGCTGTATAATCGCATAAAGCAAACACCTTTTGAACTTCGTAAATCGTAATAGTGTAAAACAATTTAACAATATGAACGATGAGTACCTAAATTTTACTAAAAGTTATTTAAAAGTCAAAATGCTATTTAAAAGCCTCTATTAGTTCAACAGAACAAGCCAGTAACAAGTCAGTAGTACAGTCCACAAACTGTAAGTAGTTTTCAGCACTGACAACTCTAGGTTCAATTACTATTATATTATGCTGCATACTCTGCGGCGCTTAGGAAAACGAGATAAATGTTGATTAGGATTTTTGAATCGGGGAAATTCGATAACAAATTGCCCCAATTTTCAAATGTTTCCTTCCCGAAACTATTTCAGGAAGGTATTTAAAGTATTTCTCATATCAAAGAAAATGTTTGTCACGTACTTCAACTAATTACAAATGCAACTAATAAAATTCTCATTTTTATATCACTTGGACTTCATTCAAAAATCTAAAACGGTGATATCGTTAGGCTCATTAAAAAAGATTTACTCTTATAATAATATTGTGCAAACGCTTGTCGTTCCCACGTTATCATAATCCTGTTTCTTAAGTCCAATCTCATTGATTGAAAAATTAGCAATTTTAAATGCAAGTAGAAATTTAATTTACTCTCACAAACTTTTCCAGAAGCTAAGGTTGCAAGTAAGCATAACGGTACCTATACTGAATTTATAATTAATTTAAAAATTTTGTAATTATCTTAAACTTTTGGAGTAAAATTCACAGAAATGAATATGGTAATTACATTTGAAAGAATTCATAAACCATACTTTTATGAGTTGTTGTAAAGTTATTACCATATAAATTAGAATTTAGTTCTTTTTAAATGAGCTTTTATATTATCAAAAAAAAAATATAAACATGGCCAACAATCACGAAAGAAACCCATTAAATAAAGGGTCTATTAGCGCAACCCCAAACTGCCATTGTACCTTGGGGTGCAATTTTGAGTACAGTGCAAAAGTTGAATGACCGAAATACAAGAGGCCTTAATAAATCTTAATTTGTAAAACAGCCCAGTAATCATCCTCGTAATGAATTCTAACGAGTCCTGTGCACAAACTTCTTATAAAGTAGTCGCATAACGAGAATCTCATACTTTGTGGAGAAGGACAATTGGGGGCGTACGTAATCGGAATTTTTTGATACGCAAATATTTCATTTGCCTCCGTAATTGCTTCTTTTAATTAGGATGAAATGGTACAGAGACACGCATTCGTCTTAACTAAAAACTTTATTTTATGATTGTTTTCATCGCACCATAGCAGCGATACTATCAGTCTAGTTTATGTGTCTTCCAGTGACGACCTTGAATTTCCTCAACAGGCCATCTAGCTCCGAGCACAGAGTTAATGAACCCGGGACGGAAGAGGAGTGGCAGAGGAGATTGCTTTGCGTAACAGCATCTCGGTGCCTCTGGCGATAGCACCAATTTACAGATATATCAAGGTCGCCCTCTAGCACAGGTGTGGCCGGACCACGGTATTGTTTTTTTCTCTGCTGGGGCTCAATTTTCTCATGACTGGCACAGTCACCGTGATCCCTCCGTGAAAACGGCAGCTTCCGTAATTGCAGCTGCGGCTCAGCTCAGTACCAGTTCGCGCAAGAATTGCGGCTTAGAATTATGTTGAGTCGAGTCACAGTGATCAGCACATTTTGATAAAATAATTAGTCATTGATCGAGCTATTCGATCTGTTCTCGTGCAAATGGCTGAATGAAGGAGAATTGCGGAGGAAATCTAAACGATTTTATGGACCATAAGAATAATGTCCTTGCGGGGCTGTTAAGACGCTCAAATAATTTGGGGCCTGCTCGCGGCTAAGATTCTGACTTGTGAATGAGATTAACAAATCGCAAACTAATGGGGCTAAACGGTTGATTAATAGACACCTGATTTTTTGATAGACTGTCCATGGATTTGCATCGTACCCACGGTCTACGTACGGATTATGTCTTTCCAAGCAATTACAGTCGCAGCACGCACGCTAATTGTAGCCTCGGGTGTATTTAATTTTGTGCCATTCCAAACACGGGCGGATTTGAAATTGGTCCACATCAGTTCAACTTCCAGCTGCCAACTTCCGCTGTGAAACTAGTGAGCAAACAAAAAAGTTCTTGTGCAATGTCTGCAGAAGAGAAAACTTGTAAAGAAGCCCTCCAGAAAAACGATAATACCATATTATTATAGAATGTACTATAACAGACAGGTGCACACCAAGTTACAGAATCTAAAATTCTATATTATATCGATCATATAATAAAATTTATTTAATATTTTCCAATAAAATGCAGCCTGATTTAAGACTTTCTACGGTAACGTTCGGATTTTCTTGGGACCGGTTAATTAAATGCACGAAAATGGATCTGAAACTCATTCGAAAATAATTCATGGTACTTTATGGTAGTGTCGTGGTTTTCACTTGATAGCGGTTCTAACGCGAAAATTCACGTCTTTAAATGTTTCAATAAAATTTTAATTGAGCTTATTAACCATACTTTACTAATTAATTCAATGGCCGGTACCATGTTCAGATTTTAATGGCGAGTTTTAATTAGTTTTGTTGAACATGCCAACTACATCTTAAGTATTTGTTGGACGTGAAATATTGCCCAGAGCCCAGAGGTTTCGAATTTAATTATTTTACATGTAATCAGAACAAACATAAATTTAGGTAAACACAATCATATCAATATTGCATTATCCTGGAATCAGCTCGGAATATCTCATTTGGAACATCTTTAAAAATTTGTTCTAGTACTACATCAAGGCTAATTTTTCAGAAATATCGACTTGGTATTGTTTTTTTTTTGCTACCTACGAAATAATTAGACTCCGAACGTCTGATATAAATTATGAAGTGTATAATCTATATTGACCTTACCAATAAATAATTTGCAGAATGTACCTAATTTAGCCATTAAAAAGATTGCAATAATTCCACTAATGATATTCTGAACTGACACTGAAATCAATTCCTCAACAGCCATCAAGACTCAAGAGCAAAAAACCCATTATTATTCGACGTTGGCGTTTTCCTAATTATGACACCTGATTGATATTATTGTTGTAGGAAAGGAGCTAATTGACGAGTACAGATAAAATTTATTGTGTCCAATAGATTTCGAAAGTGTCACTTGACGCATTAACGCCGTCAATAAATACCGATGATAATGGTAATATCACTTCTTACGCAAGTAACAAATTGCAAAATTGTGCATTTTTTTTTTCGAAATAACAGTTCTTAATAAAGAGAAGTTAACATGATTTTGACACAGCCGTGTGATTTATATAAGCTCAAGACAAATTTCAATGTTTCCCACAAAATTCTGCAATTATATGCACGCATTCGCTGGAAGTCGAAAGCCGTAAAATACTATCGTATCATTCGTATCGCCACAATCACGCAAAAAGCGGTTCAACTGGCTTCGATAGTTGGCGTCTTGCAGACTCCGCGATGTCCGTAAATAATCGAAAGTGCAACACTGAGCTGAGATAGATCTTGACGGCATGGTCCAGTCACTGAGGAGGAGGCTGCCTTTGATCACCGGCAGTGGTCTTCCTGGAGGTGTTGGTGGACCCTCGAATTGATTTAGCATCGAGTTACAGTGTCATTGTCATCGGGTTTTGTCAGCAGAAGTCACACGCCACAGTTGAAGGTCGTAAGTAGGAATTTAATTGTGGTAGCCGATAACCAATTAAAACATTGCAAATGGCCGCTAAATGGACTCAATCCACATCGCCAAGAACTTAGATACCTGAGCTAGAAAAATAATGCAAATTGCAAATCATGGAAATGCTGTAATTGGATGTTTACTAAACTGTTGTATAGTGTAAACACACCTGCCTAGAATACGAGATCTTGGAAAATAATTGCAACAATTAGACAGAAATGCTTGTGGCCCAACTGAACTTCTGTATCTGTTCAACTCAATTCGGTAATTTACCCCTTTGCATGCGTTTACAAGGAAATTTCGATTCTTCAAGGAGCAGCCATATTATCAATCTTTCAGCTTTCAATATCGATCAATAAATCCACGTAGGAGCAATTGGAAGGAGGTTTTGTGGTGCATTGTCGGCAACTCTCATGCATTTCCAACTGCATTTGGTTACTTGCAATATTCAATGCGGTTTTTATCTCATGACACAAATCAGTTTGTTCTGCTCAACGGACACTGACGAAGGCAATGGAGTAAGTGAAGCTAATGTTGCTGCAGAATGGTTTATATAACACCCTGACGGAAGGCAAATTGTTTATCAGAAGTTCTGATCAGAACAGGATTCAATGCAATAAAAACAGCTGGACATTGGCAATTTATTGTTAAAAATGACAGCCAATTAACTCGAAAGTAATACGACATGCCAAATAAGCCTTCAGACGAACACTGACCCTGTCTTATTGCAATATTGATTTACAAATGTAGATATCTCAATCAACACGAAAGTAACGATGAATTTTGTTTAGATTTTTTGATGAGATTGGGCGGAGTACAATGAAAGGAAAATTTTTCAATTAAATTCATTTGATTACATTTCGAAGAATTGTTTGTCCTTGAAAATCATCATTGAAGTAAATAAAAAATTAATTTCGTCTTTCAAGAACGTCTTCTCCGATTAAAAATAAAGAGAAGAGAATCCTTGACTTCGTAGTTAATAACAAGAATCTCGTAGACAACGAAATGGAACATTATCCTTAAATAGTGTAATCACCATCGATGGTTACAGTTAATGTATACGGCAAAATAATTGTTTGGTAAATGGTACATTCATCACCCACCAAAACATTTCATTGAGTGGAAAACAAGTTTCCTTGCCAGGAATAACAGCAAAGCCACACCTAGAGACCAGCAAGACAGAGTTACATAACCAGACAGACGATTGCAGTCGAAAGGGTTAAGACCTGTACGTTCGCGTGTATTCTCGTGCTACATCAAGAGGTGTTTTCCAGAATCATTTCATATGGTCGTTTCCGTGTTTGAAATCTCGCCATTCCCTGGCGCTAAACCTCTGTACTATGTCTGAAGTCTCCTTGAATCCATGTGGAAAACGGTTGTAAGATTTCAGTTGCTGTGGACTTGTGAGTACCGAAAGGTGTCGTCGATAGCCATTCTAATCGGTGCAGATCGCGATAAATAACTCGCAGATTTATAGTCTGCAACAAATAGTAATCCAGTGTCACCAGTGCAAGCGGTGTTTGCACTCTCGTGACAACAATGCCGCTTACCGATATTGTTTCTTCATATTTCTCCCAGAGCCATTGTTCCCCTCATTGTCCCAGGACAGAGTCAATGGGGTTTCGCAAAGCTCTCATTGATGCTGTTTTTTTCCGCCGCAAGTGCAATACAGAGTCACCTCATTTGCAGTGCGTTGCAACGGAAACAGCCTTCGAAAATATGCAAAAACACGCACAGCCACGATGTGCTCTCACAGAATTCGAATAATTTACTTTTGGCTGACAGATTTATTTTTAATTGTGGCAATTTGACGTTCGTTCCCCAAGACATGGACTTGCTAAACTGTCCTTCTTGAATCACATAATAACAACTTTGTGTCACGAAAAATTACACTGCAACCGGAGCCTTAGACAGCGTAGGCTTGACAGTTTATTAAAGAGTTTTGTAGAATCATTTACACTTTTTGGCAATAAATTACAATTAGCCACGATCACCGATCAGCAAATCAAGATAAGGTCCACCTTTTAAACGAGATCAATGCAGACTTCAAAAAATCCATCAATCAAAGCTAACCGTGCTTGATTGGTTTGTAAAACTCTGTAATGAACGCTGCAAGAATTGAGTATAGTATGTAAAATGTGATCCACTGGGAAATTCAAGGCTGAGCATTTTTGCCACAGAAAATCAAGTTTGACATGCAAAGGAGAAGATGTAGAAAAGGGTTGCCCTCATTACCCAAGGTAATGTAAATCAAATATGAGACTTTCATTTCGAAGTATTTTTCTTTTGTTTTCATTCATCACGCTTATTATGCATATACCTACTCGTACATTGTAAGGAAGTTGTTTTGACCAACTGTAACGAAATTATATATTTAAAATATCGGATTTCAATATTCGCTAAATAACCGCCATTTATTTCTGTAACAAAATGGAGGTTCTTATGCAACCGTTCGATTCTTAGTTTTGTAATGGACAATGTGACTTGTTGTTTTAACATAATTCCGATTCGAGATATTTGGATGAAATGTGGAACAACTTGAAGAGATTTGAGCAGGCGTATTTATCAAGATAGAAAAATGACTTTTACTTTTGCAGTCTGGATACACGGATCATGTGCAGAGCGCACCTCCTGAAGAATATTATTTTCATTGGACACCGGTAAAAAGGTTGCGTGTCGCCATTGTGTAATTTCCAAATTTACAAAGCGACTTCTTGAGTTGCTTTCCACAGCAATATGTGCCAGTTGCGGTTCATTAATTTTTCTCCATCGCTGGGGGAATCTAAGCACTTCAATAGCTAAACCGAACGTGCTTATGTTTCCAGTGGTCTTAATATTGCAAATGTGGTTCCAGACCACTGTGACGCATTCCAGTTGCCGCCGCGGATACTTTTACTTGTCCCATGCGGCCGGATCAGAGATTGCACAATTCCACAATGAACGCGTTGACCATTGAACAAAGTGCAAAGCTCGGGGTAATTGGGTTAAAAGCCATGGAAGATCACTTTAGCGTGGATCTATTGTCCCCCGACCGACAAGTATTGCGCGGAGACAAGGTCATCGTGAGTTGCAGGCGATCGATGACAATCGTGATTCGCGTATTCGCTCAATCATGCGGCAGTGCACATAATCGGCTCGCAGGATCACCACTAATTGCTCGAAGTCGATGAGTAATTTATAGGCATTGGCAATATGTCTGCGCGGCAATAAATCTGTACACGATTGTCAACTGTGCAAATGTCGCTGGGATCCAAGTAATGCATTACGTCTTCACGGTGGAAAAATGCTACCGAATGCCCCAAGAATACGAAACTGATGCAGTTTCAATGCATTTTTATGGTATCTTGATCTGTATGATATTTCTGAAATATTTATGGCAGGGCAGGAAGTATTTAATACGGGAAACATAGCATCCGTAATGAGAAGGAACTCGTTTCGACGAGTCTAAAGCCCTCTCTCGTAATAAATATGTAACTGGAAAGCGGGGTGTTATTCAATACCGGAAGCATCTATTCGCCATTTCTAGTCTTGTTGCGGTGTGAAAATATTTTTCTTCTAAAACGCTGATGGACCTATTTTCCAGAAATGTTGCAAGGAATCCATCTTTAACCAGTGACCCAGTGACCATTTCAGCCATTTTGTATTTGCAATGATCATCGCAATTGATAGACCAGTTTTCCGCATTTTGTAATTGAAACGTTTAAGGAAAACTTAATGAAAGAATTCGTTTGCACAAAAATAATGTTTTGCCGACACATATTCCAGATGTTGTTGCACCCTAAAGGATTTGCAGTGTATTCCGTAATTGCAGATATAATTAAGTTGTTATGCAAGCTAATTCCTTTCTTTGGAGTGCAGCATGAGTTTCTGTGACATTTTAAATTGTTTTTACTTTTCGGAAATTTCAGATTGTAATAAGGAAGTCTTTAAATTTGCCTTTAATTTTGTTATGTTTGTATACAAGACATATTTTAATTTTTTTTAGTTGCGTTGGATGAAATTCTGCTTTAAAATTGTTCTGTTATATGTATTTTAATGTGTTAAAAATGTTAAGTGGAGTAATAGAATGAATAATTTTTTAAAAAATTAAATCAGAAAAAATGTGCATCGAAAATTTTATTTTTTTCTTTATAACCAAAATGTCACAACTTCATTCTTCATATATCTATCAAATTGTTGTTATTAAAATTTGTTATTTCTCTGACCCCATTACGGTCATTTTCCGTTCACTAAGGTGCGGTGCCAATTACTCCTTCAGCCAATAAATTAATGAATTTTTCAAATGTTCAAAAAAATTCCATCACACCCTCTAAATATTCAGCACCGCATCCTCAAATGCTTCCTTCCGCTATCGAAGTCCCACACAATGAAATTAAATTGTCGCGGTTCAAAATAAAATATTAACGGCTTTAAAATCGCTGATCACTTGCCGAGTCGGATCACGCTAATCCACCTCAATCGTCGAATCATTGTGACTACGTGATTTTTTTTACGGCAAGCAATTCGGCATAATCCTATTGCCATTCGCCAAATAATTGCTCTTGTAATAGCCATCGTAATAATCGCATATGTGTGTGTTTTTCACCCAAAGAAAAATCCGCAAATAACCGGAGCACCCCTGCACCACATCTAACCCCACAAAGACCAGATCTAACCAAGATCTGACCAGGATTTCGGCCATTTTCTCATGTAACCACGCCAGCGGGAACACAAATCATAATTTTATGATTAAGAATTTTCCTGGACGATTTATTTTGTTTTTTTTTGTCCATAGACATTAGAGAGTGGCACTGACCAGTATACTAGTTAATAACAGTACGCAAAAACAGACGAGGGTGTCCGCCGTGGCTAGGAAAAGAACTTCAGCTGGACGGGAGGGACCGTTACAGCAACAATCCGATCTACCTGCAGAGAATAAGAGCGCAAGCGCGTTGTGCCAACAGTGATAGTGACAGTGGTTCATTGCGGTATGGCTTTGGTTTAGAGGGGCATTCGCTGGAAGTTGTCTTTTTTCACTTCTTGTCAGCACCAAGTTAGGCTGGCTGATTCGCTTTTTTATGCATTTACTGGCTCGGTACGGGTAGTGAGGGAACCCTTCTCGATCGGCTGTTTACTGTATAAATACACATCTGGGGTCAAATCGGAATCATTCAATCTCAAGCAGTAACAAATCTTGTAACTAGTTCAGCAGCAACAAAACTTGCCAAAATGTTCAAATTGGTAAGTACGACCAGGACCTGATGGAGATCATATTATTAATCCTTAACTTCTTCCAGTGCATTCTATCACTGTTCATCGCCGCCGCCTCAGCTGGATATCTTGGCGAACCTTTGGGATACGGGCATGGCCTAGGATATCATGGTTTGGGGTATGCATCATATGGAGGACATGGTTTGGGGTATGCTGGGTATGGAGGACATGGTTTGGGGTATGCAGGATATGGAGGACATGGTTTGGGTTACGGACATGCTATTGCCCCCGCAATTCATGCTCCAATTATCAAAGCAATTGCTCCAGCTCCAGTCATCGCCCATGCGCCAATCATTAAGGCTGTTGCTCCTGTTGCCACGTCATACGCCAACACATACAAAGTTGCTGTGAAAGCTGCTCCAGTGATCGCAGCTGCCCCAATTGCTGCCGTGCATGCTCCAGTCGTTCATGCTGCTCCCTTGGCTTACGGCCATGGATATGGTTTGGGATATGGTCATGGCTTGGGATATCACGGTTTATCATACGGTCATGGGTACGGTCATGGGTACGGTCATGGATATGGATACGGTCACTAAGTTTTTTTTTCATCAAAAATTCGAAGATATAGTTTAAGTGATCGTTGCAGTTAATCAAATCAGTCGAGCAAAATTCAAATTTCCCTGCACCCTCAGTTCAAGGAGAGCGCTGCAAGGAAATTCGAATTTTCATTGTTAAACTCTAGAAAATGTCAAAATTGATATTTATTTGTATTGTGTAAATACGTAAATTTTCTGTATCATAGAGCATCTCCATCTCATCACATTGTGGTCAAACATTCACCCTTGTACATATCCAGTCGGCAGGGACTGGGAAATAAATTATTATACGCAAAATTCTGGCATTTTTTTCTTTCTTGACATGTGGGAAGTTTGGTTCTTTAAACAGATTTTTTATGGGCAAATTTTCTGATCTGGGTTGAACAGAAATAAAAAAGAAATCGAGGATTGTTATTCCAATTTTACGTTGCAAGCTTCCAAAAGGAAAATAATAATAATTTTTTTATATTTATTTTTAAGTGTTTTAGAGTGACTTTCTAAAAGTTTTTTTTACAGATATTTTGATTTTTAGAATCAATTTTTAATGGATATAAATCGGAGAATCGAAAAAAATTGCATTACGAAACGTATCCATTTTTAAAAATTATTACGCCTTTTACAAAAATTGTCTTAATATAGTCTAGACTAAATTTATCTACAGAGGTACCTAAATCCAAAAAAGTGCAGTATCCTAAAACATATGTTTATGAATTTAGTTGCAATAAATAACGAAATTTGTATTCAGACATTCTAATTTATTTCTGTCAGTTACGCGCTAAATGACTAACTCATATATCATACAAGTTTTGTTTTTAAGCATAGAAAACCACATTAGACTGCATAAAAAGCAAAATGTTAAATTGTTAAAGAAAAAGTAGAATATCTCAATTTACATTCTACGTAAACAAAATAAAGTGTATAATTTATGAAGGTAATTGCATAAAAAGGTTTCTGTGGGTAAACAATAACACATTAAATTAGTTTTTTGTTCTTTATCGAACAATAATTCTTCACGGCGCGGCGATACAAAAGCATTCGATATTTCAAATTAGCGTTGAAATTGTTCAAAACAATACCCAACCGAATTGTTAAATACGAGTAACCAAAAACCTTTTACCATTGAAAAATATTGTGATAATTATACATGATTAATAATGTTTCAAATTACGAGTGAAGTCCGTGATTGAAGCGAACTAATAATCCAGAAACCACCTTCGAACAATCGCTGCCAAAGAGCGTTAAAACCGCAGGAGCCGAGCGATAGTCTTGGCGAGCAAAAACTGATCCCAGCGTTTCCGGGTCCACCTGTTCGTTAGCTGAGGGCTGCTGATCTGATGGTCAGTGGTCGTCTTAATTACGCCACGGTTTGTGCCTTCTAAGGCAAGGTCTACTCAGGTGTTGACAACATCCCAAGATAGATTGAGGAAATATCGGCGTCATGGGCTTGACGCCTTGCTGCAAGCACCAGGTTGTCGTCACTTCACGCACTTCAAGCGGCATTATTGCTGTACGTTGCAACAGTCGCGATCTGTCGCTTATGCGTCGTTTGTCTGTTTAAAGTAACGTAAACTTAACCTGGACGGGTCGAGGAATGCTATTGCATCGTTTCTGCATATGATACTCCAACTCCCTTCTCGCCTCCTTCCCGTCGGGTGTCGCCAGAGGCCTCGTAAAATAACACATGTAACGACCGCATTCGATTTATTTGCGATATCGATCCATTGCGGATAGATTTCCTCGCGAATAATAACATTTGTCAAATTTCCAGTCCTGTCCCAACAGCTGAGCGAATTAAAGTGTAACCTTTTGACAAATCTGGTTTTTATGGTAAATTAATTTCGATAGGCCATTGGCGGTGATCGGAGTGTTAAATGGAGTTATGTCGATATTGCCAACGACCCTCGGCCTCACATTACCCCCTCAACGACCCACACAACTTCAACAGTTAATGTGAAGAAAATAACACTCCACATTGTCATTTCATAATCGGGGCTATTTATTTGAGGTGTAAATGGCATTAGCAGCATTCATCATGGCGATATGTTAGATGCCTTTTATTGGTGGACGGAAATTTTTTCTTCTCGATTACAAACAAGAATTCGTGAAGTTTAATCGCAAGAATCTTGTTCCCCCATTTACGGATTGTTAATTGTTTTAGAAATCAGTCTTAAATGAGCGCATTGTTAAACAATTTCAAGGACATTGTGAGAGATTAAATCAGAATTTATTAAAGATTTTGAGCATTAAGTTAATACTTTGATTTTTATAAACAGTTCTATTGTTTCTAACTTTATCATACGTAGGTACAATTGTAATTAAATAAAGTGCCATTTTAAAAGAAATGCCAAAAAACTTTTATTGTGTTCAATTTCACAACATTACTTAAGGGTTTTGTAATAATGGTGTACAAATTTATGTAGTGCAAAAATATTTAAAACAATTTACAAGGCTTTGCGTAAGTATAACTGCTTACGGAGAAAGGAAACGCATTGACAAACGCCGGGAACCGTGCAAACCCTGTCCGTAAAATCGTTAAAGTAAATTTTCCGCAAGTTGCAATCGCACTCCAAAAACGAAGACCCTCTCAGTATTGCGTGGAGGTGCATTTGACGTAATTGAGCACCGCCAATGAATCGCGGCTCTTGTCTTCACCTAATGGACTGCATCGGAAAAAAATTGTAGCACACCTGCGAATGCAGTTGAAATGCATCGACACTGTCCACTGCTGTCAGACCCCCTCCTACTCACCGAGTAGACCACTGTACACTCACGGAGGTACTATCATTACGCAAGGGAAACTGAACTGTATTTTCAGGTGCAGCTAAGAATTCAATAATATACGGAAAATTTTACTCCCGGGAATTCCCTCAAAAACGTAATAGAGATTTGTGGATGTTTTGAATGACACCGAAAGGAAAACACGACAGAGGTGATGTACTCGTAAGGACATTCGCAGAAGTAATTTCTGCTAAAGTATCCTTAGGCAATCATATAGTCCTACACATTATACGCAATAAAACGGACTTGTAGAAGCGCTGTTAAAATAAATATTTAGAATACTTTAACGATTTTAAATGAGTTTTTAAAGTGAACATTTTAATTATTACCTACATAGTGAAATATATATTAATTTTTTTAAATTAATTTATCATTTAAAAAAAAAATTATCGAATTTAAAAAGGATTATAGGGCATCAGCAATAAATTACTATAAATTGATTTTTGTAGAGAAAGCACTCGATTTAATTTCCTCTCAGGCGCTCTTATATCAAAGTTGCTGAGTCTATAAACTGCAAGAGAAGCGAACATCCTTAAATAAAAATTTCATTATCCGATGCAGTGCTACAGGACTAAGAGTTCCATGAAACTCAAGTAGGGCAAGGATACTGGTGGTCGTGGAAGTGCAGATACCTTTCCATAAATAGAAGCAGTTGCCACAGGAGCAGACGGGGAGTCATTAAGACAGGCTTCTTATCTGAACACTGAACATGTTCCCACGAAGTGAATAACAATTGGAGCCCCTCCACCCCCAACTCATAGGGAAGGATTACGCCAGAATCCTCCTAAGAATCATACAACATGGCAACCACCACGCCGCCGGTTGTACGATTTTCACGATTATTCTACAAAATTGGGACAATGCCCACCCAAATATATTTGCAGACACTGGCTAAAATTTCTTTTCACCCATTTCAGTGTAGGTGACTTTGTCCTTTAGAATTTTCCAGACATTCGAATCACCCTCGAATGCAGCAGCAACAGCTATAAGTGCCGCTTATCCTGGCACTCACTGAGAAATCGGGGCTAATTGCAGGAAAAATGTGGAATTTTTGAAATTACTCTGCTCGTTAGACAGATTTTGTTTAATACCGCTGCTGAATGGGTTTATCATAAATTGGTGGAGAGGTTTTTCACTGTAATCCAGACACTGACAATTATGACAGTAATCCTCTAGTAATTTTTTATAATGGTTCTTTTTAGTCGGTGATAAAAATTGAACAGATTTTCTTGCAGTACTGAAAAAGCAGACATTGAGCAACATATTTTATGCAAATATTATACATACATTCTAATGTGAAAATATTTCGTACACAATTGGAAAATTATTTCATTAAAGCCTAAAGGGGTATTCGGTATACCTCGTTATAAGGACGAAAAAAAGTATTTATTAGACATTTTTTTCAAAGAAACTATGCATTCTAAAATTTATATAATATATATTTATATAATTCTATTATTTATATAGTAAAACATAGTGTCTAATACAAATTCTGAAAATTAAAAAAAAAAAAATGCGGCAATGACTTATATTCGCATTAATGAACGTGGGAAATCAAATATTGTTTTTTTCCCATATACAGTAACAACATAATTATTTAATTAATCGTCATTAATGAAATTTACTGAACTACGTTAATTGCGAGCTCGCAACTTTAATTTTATTGCAAAAACTTTAACAACTTTGCTCAAAGTATCAAATGCGGGAATGCACAACGAAAAAAAAATGTAAACATAATTGGAACAAATGTAACTTAAAAAAGTGTTAATAGTTATTAGCAAAATGTTTTGCAAATTAAGCATTTTCCACTATTGGTTAATTTCCGGACATTGAGGCGGAAATTGTGTCACGCATTAAAACAAAAGTGCAAAAAGGACCATTCGCAAAATTAATTATATCAACCTAAATACGGAGATTTATTGCCTCTCGAACGCCCTTAGCGGCTCAAAAATGAAGTTTGGTTTCCTGAGCTCAACTGATTTATGTCGAAGTGGAGCAAAGGCTGCTAGATCCCCAGCACTCACTCCACAGACTGCAGAGCATGGAGCATGAGGCCGAATGATTAGATCTTGGTCGTGAGGCTGGGGTTTTGGACTGGTTCATCGATTAAGTTCGATTAGTCACGGTTGCGGCTGTTTAAGCCGCGAAATGATCTCAAGAACAAATCGTACGCGATCGCGTAGGTCTGGAGTACCTATGTAACAAAATGCAATAAAATGCAGTTATGGATTCAATTATTTACTTAATTAATAATTTTGTTCAATCACTAACAGCTCCTTAAAGTCAATTACACAGTAGTCAGGTTCTGTGTTCACCTTTTCCATCTGGCTCCATGTTGCAAATTCGAATTCTACAATATTTTATGGCTGTTAAATCGATTATGCAAATGTGAAAGAAAAACAAGCAATGCACAACTAAGATGGAATCGTTTAGATTTTTTAGAAGCTGCATTTGAATGCATTTTATGTCGAGTGGAAAGCGATTGTGCAATTGACAACGATTTAAATAGAACCAAGAACTTTCGTTCAACAATTAATTTATTTAAATTGTTTCGTAATTCACACATTAGTTGTACAGATCGGTGTTTGGGAGAATTGGTAAAATCGCAATACAACAATTACTGCTCCTTTAACCGGGAAAATCATGCACTCATGTGCATTCAGGTTCCCATTGCAGTGAAAATGTTCGAAATGCATCGAGCGGCTTTGATTGCAACCGACATGACTTTGACTGCTTGATGGCGAATCACGGCAGTTGCATATCGACATCGCCGACAACATAAAAAATCAATCACACCACTTATCAAGATGCAGACAATATTCTTCGTCCAAATGTAATTAACATAAAAAAATGAAAAAGAAAAAAATAGCACGATTTTCAATGGTTTTTATGTTTCTTTGATCAATAAAAACCAAATGAAAAATTCTCAAGGAAACCGCAAAAACTTTTATTCATTGAAAGTATCCTTCAAGACTGGCAGGTGACTCCTTGAAAGGTTAGGAAAGGTTTGCTCGTGTACATAAACGTTGTCATCACGAGGCACACCTTCGGCGGTCGATGATTTTCCAATAAGCATTTTTAGCCCGTGTATAGATCCTCCCGGAAAAATTGAGGCTGTCTCCTGCAATTGTTTAAAATCCTTGTTTCACTAAGCGCGTGCATGATGCTCTGCCTCGTGTCTGCGAAATTTTAATTCAAGAAAAAATATTACGAATTTCTAGTAACCCCACCACAATTTTGTCATTGTTAAAGGCGCACAAGAAAAACGTGTGGCATTTTAATTTTTCTACACGTTTGCAAATCAATTCGTGGTTAAAATCTCGGTAAATATAAAATTGAGTTAAAGGGATAAATATTGAGACCTTGACATTACAAACAGGGGAAAAATAAAAGGTTTTCGTACGAGCATTCAGAGTAATTGTGTATGAGATCCTTCCAGTAATAACAATGGATTTTATTACAATTAATTTAGTCGTTTAAATAATTTTCAATGCAGTTCTCTTGTGTCGGTTTCAGGTGTAAATGAAAATATCTAATTTTAGATGTACTGATTTATTTCATTACAAATACTTTTATATCAATTGTTTTGTTCCTACGTATGCAGTCGTTGTAGTCTCCATTTAATTTCATCCTCCTTAAATCACGTAATTACTGTATATTCCGGGTGCATGAAGAAGAGGAGCAGAAGGCGCTGCTGCCACGAAAGGTGATGGGTGGGCGGCTACAAGGGGTGCTGCTGCAATAGGAGCCACAGCTGGAAAAGCAACTGCATGATTGATCACGTGAGCATTGTACGAGGATGCATAAGGAGCAACACCCACAATTCCGCAATGCACTTGAGCACAAGCCACGAAGGTGAGGACGGCAATGATCTAGAAATAACAAATGCACTTCATTAAAAAACTTATTTTTACACTGTGAAAATTAACACGTTTACCGTTATTTTAGCCACCATTTTTCTTATGATTCTGGGCTTTTGACTTGAATTGGCGAAGGAACTTTGATTGTTTGATGGTCTGAACGAGCGGGCGGTCGTCTTTTATAATATGCTTCTCTCAAAACTGCGATCATCTTCAGAATATTGATGAACTTTCTAAACAAAACCAAAAGTAATTTCGGGTTGTGTCACCACGACAATCCGATCAGTGTAAATCGTGCACTTTCGATTATTTCAGGTGATTCAAAGCAATTATATGTTCGTGACGTGATGGACAAATACCTGTCTTGGGCAAGTGCAGAGTCCGGCGTTGAATTGTTTATAATAAACATTTCTGCAATTTATTGTTCCTTTTGGATTAGACTTGATTTGAGCTTTGTGGTAATTTTTTGTACAAAATTGCAGACATAAAACAACGAAGCGTGGGTGATATTTATATTTCATTTTGACCTTGTCTTCTTGTTAAGTGAAGCTATTTTATCCTAATCGCGATAAATGTGATTTGAATACAAATTGGTTTTATTCAAATTCAATATTAGCAATATTTGTATAAGATCAAAAAATACTTCCTGAAGAAAATTTAATGACTAAAATTAATTGTAGGCGACTGGCGCACAATATGGAGCTGAGCCTTTTTTTGTGTCACTGCATTTGTAGATAAAATCTGTCCGGTGTCATAGGTGTGTTAGTTAGCAATCAAACTTTGTCTAAGTAACAGGTGCGATCAAGCGTGCATTTAATACATCTCGTGAAACAAAATTAAATAACCCATTTTTCTAATTTTCAGGTCATTTGTTTCATGCCTTCACAACATTTGGTACCTATTTTTAAGATATTTGTGAATACTTTGTATGCAAAGATCTTAAATCAATTTTTCTTAAATCAAGTTATTTTTCAAAATAACAGACAAATTGTAAAGTGCAGCAATAGGTTCGTACAAAGTGGTGCATTTATTCGGTTTGTTCAATGTCAAAAATGTTATCGAGTGATCAATAATGTTACCGAGGAAAAAGCTCTTGAAATGTGCTAATATATCCACTGATTTCTATATTTGTATTCAATGCAATTGCAACTATGATAATTAAGCCAAAAATATTTTTGTAACATTTTTCACATACTTAACATATTATTCTGATAAATTTTTGAAAAGAATCGAATATTTATTGTGTTTGCTTCCTGTTTCCTTACAGCCATTACACTTTTAATAGTGTGTACATGCGCACATCCATGCATCCAATGGGGCGCAAGGAGGACCCTGCAGTTTTGGAGCAATTTGGAAAATATCTGCAACAGAATAATGATTTCTGGAGTGATAACAAAGCTTAGTAAATTTTCATTCGACTTATGTCTTCACTCCTTATCTAAACGTTCTTTAACCATCATTAAGAGCTCTAAAATCAAAAATATAGGCACTTTGTACGCCAGTCCCCTATATTTTACTATACATCTAGGGTATCTCATAATTGGTGCGACCAATTACTTCCTTACTATAGTTTCAGTTATCACTTCTTTATCGCTTTATTTCCATATAAAAATTATTTTTAATCGCTTTGTATGATATCAAAATAATTGACAGAGATTTTTGATAGTGGATAATAAATCCAAAATATATTGCCATTAATAGGCCACGAATTTCGAATCTACTATGTGAATTCGAAAATTCAAGATGGCGGATCCAATATGGCGACCAGAATTTCCCAAATTTAATATATTGTATCAAAATTAAAATTAGTACCAAACATGTACCTATATATTGAAGCCACTGATTTCGAATCAAATACCTAACTTTGAAAGCTCATGACGGTTTCATAAGAAATCAGAGAATCGGGAGAATCAGCTAAAAAGTGCCATGAATCAATCCACGGTCATTAGTAATAATCATTATCCCGGGGTGAAACCGGGTAAACCTTGTATCAAAACAGCGAAACACCAGATCTTTGCTTTTAACAGTTTTATTTTCTATAAAATGCAAAAAAATTGACACAATTTATAATACAGTTTGATAAAATTCGGGATCACTCAATCAGACATACATTTAATTATATTTAGATAATTATAGTAATCACTAATCACATCCTTTGATCCTTTACAGCTACCAAATAGAAGCGTGCGGATATGCGAAAGATCCAGCGTAGCTGGGGAACGCCTTCAATACTGGTGCGGGAGGAAGGACTGCCTTCACATGGAAGGGTTCCAGTGGAGCTGCTTTAATGATGGGAGTTTCATGGTAATCAAAGTGTCCGAAACTCTTGATTACAGGTGCAGGATATCCGAAACTGTACGACTTTATTACTGGCGCAGGATATCCAAAAGCGACTGGAGTTTTAATTACTGGAGCGGGATATCCAAATGATGCGAATGGAGCCGAAGCATACGGTAAAACTCCGTACCCCGGCAAAATGGGGGGTCCTGATGGAAAGGCGACAGGAGCGGGGGCAGACAGTGCGAATGGTGAAATTCCTGCTCCTAAATATCCAGCATCGGCAGTAACAACAGCCACCAGCAAACAAACCTGAAACGCAAATTGTAATTACGACATCTTAATTGCAACAATATTTGGATCCTGAGAAGTAGTACCAATGGGAATTTTTTTACTTCTAATAAAACCGTTAACGTGCTCCGCTAATCAACACTTGCCGTAAATTAGTACAATTAACAGGTGAAATTTATTAGTTTATGCCAATAGTGTCCCGACAAAACATTCGAATTGAAATTGTTGCGAGAAGTGTGTTGATGAAAACTTTGGATTAACTTCACTCATTGCTCATTCCGGTTGGTACTAAATAACTCCGGATAGTGGTTTATTAGTGATTTATCATGTTCCACGCAAATTGTATGCCACAAAATACTTACCAGTTTGAGAGTGAACATTTTGTTTCTCAATTAATTTCAAATATTGCGCAGAATTGTAACTTGAGCTGCACGGACACACCCCAGACACTTGCTGCTAAGAAATCGAACTGAAATTCGTTTGCAAAGTGATGAACTGCTTGCAGATGGCTCCTGGTTATATATGAACTGCCACCGAATGGACACTGTCCATCAAAGGCTCATCATTACCTTTCCAAAAGGTTGCTATTTTCACTCGCTCGAACTTTTGGTTGGTGGCCATATACTATAGTTCGTGATTTGCCCTGAAAAACTTTCGTTGCAACAAAACAATAAGTACAATCACAATGTAAATTATGCGACAATTACAAGACACGAACTCACGAGCTGCATTTTTGGAAGTTTGCGAAATTTGAGTGTGAATCGAGACGAGCGGTTACTCGCTCGGATGTGATTGGTTTAATGGATGAGCTTGAAGCTTCAGCAGAACAAAGAAAATCGCAAAAGAAATTCACATATTATATATTACATAAGTGACAATTTTAATTGCACGATAAAAGTCTTGCGTTGGGTTTACAACTTTTGTAACCAGATTTGAAATTTTTAATGTTTGCATTAAATAGAAAAGAATATTAGATTTCAATAATTTGGGCCGAAAAAAGAAAAAAATTATTGTTTATTGGCAAATTATAATTAGCAAAAATTGTCGTGAAAAACTAATTTAAATTGGCAATAATAATAAAATATTGGTTAAAATATCCATAAAAAATGAAGCAACACTGAAATAACAATTGTCAAGATTGTTTTTTATTGAATTAAGTAATAAACATTTCATTTAATTCGCCTTTCGATTTACCTAAAAAAAATTGGAGAAGCAAAATAGGGCGACGCATATGCAGCGGGGGCTGCAACGCCAGGCACAGTATAGGCCAAAGGTGCAGCGGCAACAAGAGGAGCTGCCAGTCCATTGTAATTCCTGGCAATGACCTGGGAGCTTGTGGCTGTAACAACAGGACTCGCCGCGGCCACTAACGGAGCACTATACGCCACAGGAGCAATCAATCCTGGTTTGGCGGATGTGCAGGCGATTCCAACCGCAAGGATGATGATTATCTATAAGAAAATTGACGAATGACTGAGATGATTTACTATAATGTATATTGTACTTACTGGTTTGAACATTTTGGTGAGAATTTATTGAATAACTTCAGCAACTTGAAACGCAGAAGTAATGATTGCAGTCAATGGAGTTTCCTCTGCTTTTATATTGTTGATAGTCGCTTGCCGCAAATGTTCAATTTATATTCAATTTGGTGACAAATGTTGGACACTTTCTCCCCGCTACCGCAGTTAAAGGTCGCACCTTATTTGCGGCTTCTTCAGCGGACGCTGTCCTTGAAATCCAGCATATTACAATATTTCAAGGTCGGAAAGTTTCTCCATCAACGAAACCACGTACTTTTCCAAATGAGTCCAATTCCCATTTACACTTGACTCTTGAGGCAACCCAATATTGAAAGTAGATCGGATCCTAGTCCCCGCACTGGAGGAAGCAGAGCCCAGAGCAATTCCGCAGATGGGCTTTGAGGAGCCGTCCACCCTCCACCGTGTCTTCGGGCGGGCACTCGCAACTTTGGGCTAGTTACGCACAGTTATTTGCTTTCTTGTCACTGGAGGTTTGTTTAGCGATGAGATTTGAATTTCAATTACCTGATTGCACCTGAGCTAGATTAAGTGCGAATATTTAGAGGCTCTTGGTTGGGTCTTGCGCCACCTCAAGGTCACCTCAATTGGGAATGGTATAAAAAGCTGGCTTTAGAACCATCAACCACAATTCGCCAAAGTCTTGTTAAAGCCAACAATTCCAGTAATCAAAGCAAGATGTTCAAATTCGTAAGTAAAGAAAAAGTAGTTTCGGTTGTTTGTAAAAGTCCTGTTTTTTCAGGTTGTTGTGATTTTTGCTCTCGTTGGAGCTGTTTGGGGAGCACTGGTGACACCTGTTGCATATAGTGCACCACTTGTCGCCCCGGGAGTAGTGACTGCCACCAGCTCCCAATATTTCGCAAGGAATTATAATGGACTGGCAGCTGCTCCTTTGATTGCTGCTCCTGTCGCCGCTCAGTACACTGCTCATTACACGGCTCCTTTAGCGTATTCGGCGCCTCTGGTGTCTGCCTACACCGCTCCCGTTGTGGCTGCTGCAAAACCTCTAAAGTACACTGCTGCAGCTCCAATTTTAATTTAAAAAAAAAAACTTCTTGAAAGGATCATGTTGAGGACATTTTGTGATAATAAATGAAACGGCAACTAAAACTGTGTTTAATTGAAAAGTGCATATATGCGAAAACTGAAAAGTGCAATACCTATTTCGCAATGAAATTAACTATTTTGTAGTGATGATGGGAATGAGTTTTAGCAATTTGTTAGTAACATTCTTAAGAATTAGATCACAAAAACAAATTGACAATAATGGACAATAAACCGCAATCGAATTGAACATGAGATATAAAAACGATTTTTATGTGAACAGAAATGTTTGTGCAACTGTTGAATTTCTGGAGTATGGGAAAATTCATTTTATTCTCTTCGATAATGTTACTGCATCTTATGTGATAATACTGTCCTTCAGATGGACAGTTAGGTGAATGGACTTTGATTGTATAACACGTGTGCTATTCAACACAATACCAACTTTTCTTCGGACTGTTTGTTCACGATTGGGTGTTTGTGCAGGACTTCTTAATATAATCTCTTAAATCATGTCTGCGTACTCCCTTTATTCTAGTTAAAGTTGTTCACGAATAACGAAATTGTTTATTGCCAGGAGGCTTAATGTTATTTTTTTTAACATCTGGATCTGGAATTAGCCAATCGTAAAGTGGCCTCATGAAACAAGTCCAAATGCTAGAAATTAATATCAATTATATTGCATTAAAGCATAATTTCCAGACGGATGCAAACTGGATAGGATCATTAAGTGAAGGAAATTAATTTTTTTCACTAGTAATATCTGATTTAACTGCAAGTAATATTGCAGTAATTTTTAATACAGTTTCAATTAAATTCCTTCTAATTTGAAGTCTACAAATTCACACGTAATTATAGTAAACGGATTTTTAAATCAATCAATATTATAATTGGAGAATAAAATAAAATAAAATTAGAACAAATTATATTTATTACTTTTAGTAATATGGTTGCATTATCTTTTACAAAAGTAGGTATTTAAATTTATTATATGCAACAAATACATATTTTCCGATGGATTACAGGTGAGGGGCGAATACGCGCAGTAGGGTAATTTCACGTGGTGAGGTTTCCCATCTTGGAACTAACAATTTTGACTCTGCTTAATGCTGCTATTAGCCGAAATACCTGTGAAATACAATGCTTACCTATAAAACTATGCAGTTTCTAAGCAAATATTTTATAGAAACTTAACTATTTAGACTTGTAGAGGTTAGTTTTTCCACGTACCCCGTGGGTTATTTGCACGCAATAACCCGGTGCATAAAATATAATAAAGTATATTATTATTGTTAGCATTAAAAAACGCTTGAATACAATTTTGTACATGTGAACTGAATTTAATGTGAGTAATAAACTTACACGCAACAATTAACTTGCGTTTTATTTTTAATTCCCATGCGTAAAATTACTCAAGGGATGGATATTGGCCATTGGGTAATACAAAACAAAAAACAAAACATTTAGTTTAATCAAAACCCAAAAAATTAGTAAAGTAATATTACTAAGCTATTATTTAAATATGTTTCTTACTTATTTTATTATACAAGATGCATTCTAGGAAAAACTTTACTTAAGTGCGTGTATTTACCCTGCTTTTCCATAATATATTTTTGAACCATTTCATGTTTTTCGTTGGTGGAAAATTGGTAATTTGAGCTGGTTGTACATAAATTATTGTTGACAGTGAAGCGGAGCAAAAACAGTTGCGTTTATCAACGTGAGCAAAATTTAAACAGCAGCGAACGCGAAGGCACTTAATAATCGGAACTGTGCGTCAGGAACACAGACAAGAATTGCGCAAGCATTTAGCGAAATCCTCGTTGGGTAAGGTGTGAAAACTGCAGCCAACCTTCGGCAATACTAATTACCATACGATTTTGAAATTGATACTAAAAGTAATAATCCACATGCAATGGAAGAAATTGTTGCGTTTGAGGAATTAATAAAAATTAACAAATGCTTAATTATGTTTGTATATTATTTAAGAAAAAGGAAATTTGTTCAAACATTGTCTGGCAGTCTTGCTGGCGCTAAAATCACACACATTTTAAAAAACTAATCCTGCGGGGGCGGCGGTGTATTTCAGGGGTGCTGCAGCGGGAAATGGTGCTGCTGCATAAGGAGCTGCTGCATAATGAGCTGCTGCATAAGGAGCTGCTGCATAATGAGCTGATGCATATGGAGCTGCGAAAGGTGCAGCAGCGTACCTGGCAAAGGGAGCAGCTATTTGGGCAGCATATGGAGCAGCGAATGGTGTTGCAATCCCGGTAAATGGAGCAGGAACTGCAGCAGTAAGAGGCGCTGCTACTGCAGGAGCTGCGATAGGTGCAGCGTATCTGGCGAACGGTGCTGCTGCTAAAGGTGCTGCGAAAGGAGTTCCGACTGAGGCAGCAAACGGAGCAGCGGCATATCTGGCAATTGGAGCCGAGAAGGCCACAGGAGCGACAGGAGCGGCTACCAAGGGTGCAGCGATCCCGTTATAATTCCGTGCGATTACCTGAGCACTAGAGGCAGTGACCACTGCTGCTGGGGAAGTGTAGGCGAGAGGAGCGGCGGCCAGAGGTGCAACAATTCCTGGTTTTGCTGATGAGACGGCGACAAGGGCTAAAACTGAAACTACCTAAAAAACAAAGAAGAAATGATTATTATCCAGAGAGTCCTTCTTTGCAGATGATGAGGGTCCTTACGTATTTGAACATTTTCTCTAGGCTTGAAATGTGTCTTGTGTTTACAGAAAGAAAGTACTGCTTGAAGTATGCTTTCCTCTGTTGTCTTCTGCGCTTTTATACTACTTAAAGTTGCAAACAAAAACATTGTTGCCACACGGAATCACCTCTCCTCTTGCAATCATCGTTCGTGCAGCAAATCAATCACTGCTTGCCTCATCGGCGTCTGTCGTCTACTTCAACTTCATTAACATGCAAATCAAATTTGGGAAGTGATTTTTCAGCACTACGCCGAATTTCAGAGCAATGCTGATTTTAAACCTACATTTTATTTTATTCTATCTTGGTAAAATTTCGAAATATGCATTTTCAAAAAAAGAAACCAAATTGGAACATGCATTTCGTAGTGGAAAGGAAAATGGAGTAAGAAAGAATTCAATCAGGACAATGTCAATAAAAAGTAAAGAACTTATTTGCAAGTAGAAATAATAAAAAATTCCTTTTTGCATGTTTACAGACTGACTAATGAGATAGATTTCAAATTTTTTTTTTATTGAATTTATTCTAATTTATTTCAAAATCGAGGAACTAACTATTGATTCATCAAGGGCTTTTCAACGGACTTAACCAAGCTTTTAAGTTTTAACCCTAGACATGATATAATAAAATTTGTTTGAAATATCTTCAAAATTACAGCCTCTAGCATGTAAATATAAATATAGTATTCTGAACTTTCGAACGGATGGTGGTTTCGTACAGGCATGAAACGAGAAACTATGAAAGAATTGTCGAAAGTCATGACATGGTACCGATCGCAATAAGTCGATTTTTCTTCGAAATCTACCTCAAAACTAGAACGTTATAGTTTTGAAAATAAACTATGTTTTGTTGTAGCTTAGATTTTAGTTGTGTTACTTCCAATTTCGAGGAAGTTATAAGAGTTGAACAATTTTTTTTGCATTCTATGAATTCTTACTTATCAACTGTTTGAAATTTCTACTTTTGTTTGGCCTCTTTATTGATGTAAAGTTAGTGGAGAGCTTGATTCTTTTTTATAATATTTATAGAAGCGATACTCTGGAAAATGTTTACCCTTTTAAAATTACAAAGATTCCAATTTTGAACTAATTGGTTTTAATTCAGTACAAAATTTTCATTCAAATCTTGCGCATATAAAAATAGTTGCAGTGGAGCAGTGATGATCTCGTTGCAGCAATGCAAATGCAGTTCCTGAAGAGCACATAAACAGCTAAATGACGCGTTGGGTTGGGAATGGGATACGTATGGCCTCTGTTTGGTGTGAACGAGTTGCTGACTGCTGTGTCGCGTTGAGCAGAGGGTCAGAGGAAGAAGGAAACCATCGACGCTCCTCGTCGCCATTATAGTATCGCCATCGCCACACTCGTCCGTATATTTTCCAACAAAAGTATCTCTCAAGCACGCTGCCATGTCTCTTCTAATCTTGTTCATCGCGTGAGTGTGCGATGTTCGCCGTATTCGTGATGGCAAAGGCAAACGATTTACGAGCAGTGACTCTAGTAGTGCAGAGTTCTTTGCCGAGTTGTTTTCGTAGTTTTGTACCAAAAATTTACGCCAAAGTGTCGCTTGAAAGTCTGCTTCGAGCTGAAATGGATGTGGAGAAGTTTATTGGTGCCATCTACATCCGTACATCGTTGTGGGATAAGAAGGACATCAATCATCACAATCGCTACATTCTCGACAAGCTTTGGAAGGAAGTTGGCCGAGAATTCAATATTTCAAGTAAGTCGGCAGACATCTTGCTTTTTTCCGTTTCTCACTGTTTCGCTCTGCGCTCAGCTCATTTGCACGCTTTTTACAACTTCGCGTCTAAACAGTAAACACTGCGCTAAATCTGTTCGCTGCTCTGTTGCAGTAGCAAAAGCTTTACTGGCGATTAGATTTCATGGCACAAAAGCTTGATAGAATTGATTGGTTTGATTGCATAGAAACAATTTATACAACAGCAGTATTCTAAAGCAACATTTCCCTTTTCGAACTGTGGAGATTCAACTATAATTATGGCACATGTAGATGCAGATTAAAAAATTTGGAAATCGGAACTAGTGATCTGTTTGATGCTTGAGATGCCAACAAAATTATAATATAGAATCTCACTTCTTTTACTTTCTTTCTAAATGTTTAATTTGCGAATCTCTTATTCACAATTAAAATTTAATTAATTAAAATTAAATTAATTAATTTAGTTTTGTAACTAAAATATATAAACTCTTCAGGAGACTGTGCTCGAGGCCGTTGGAAAGCCCTGCGAGACAAATACCGCAGTACTTTGGTAAAAATCAGCCAGAGACAATTGTCCGGTGATGGCGATATCAATGATTGTATTGTATCGTGGCCATATTTTCGCAGCCTCTCATTTCTACGAGAACAATTTGCCGGTTCCACAGCCAAAACTAGAGAATCCTCAACATACAGTGACTCCTTGCAGGATGATAATGAAAAAAGTAATGACAACTTCCAGGAAGCAGCTTTAAATGGATTTACGGATCCTGTGGAAAAATTCTTATCACCCACGGCTGAATTTTTAGTACCACAAAATAATTTATCGTCACCAGCAATCCATGACGACAAATCGGAAAAACAATCACAACTGCTGGGGAAACGAACTCACAAAAATGAACATATTGTACGAGATTTGATAAACGTTGAGAATAAGAAGCTGAAATTTTTAAAATCCTTGAACGATAAAGTGGAGAGCACAGATGAAGATGTGAGTTTCTTCAATAGCATAATTCCGCATTTGAAGAACTTGAATTCCATGGAAAAAATGTCGTTTAGGATTCAAGTGCTTCGGTGTGTGCAGGACATCTTGGCACAGAAGAACGGAAATCCAATCGAAACGCCAAACACCTCTGAAAGTATTGTTCAAGTAAATGGACAACCGTACACAATTACAGTGTCAAGTGGATCGACAACTCATTAGTTTTTAATACTATATATTATGTAAAGTTAAAATGCTCTCAACAAAAATATATAATAGTAAATCTAAAAATAAAATACTACATGTAACTAGTACTAAAATAAATTTGGTACGCATAGTTAATATAGAACTTTTCATTACCAACTAATTTGTATTCAAATTATGCAATTTTCTGTGAAAAGATGCTGCGAATCTGTGCACCGGAATTGTTCCAATAATTAGGTAACCACTGTCACTTATTATTACATCACAAACAGTATCACGACGAGTAGTGACGATGAGCCAAGCTCGAAACAATAAATGGACTTTCCTTTGAAACGTTTGTTGCATTCAAAATGATAGAATTTTATTAATTGAATCGTGATATAAATACTAAACAGTTGTTAATGGTCTATTTCTGGACAAAGTAGTTCAATTACGCAATCATATAATTAAATGCAGATAAAATAGATTATGAAAATATTTCAAACGTTATTGTTACCGATGAAGTTCATGCCAACAAATGGATTTAATTAGATTACCACTCCTTTTGTAATTAGCAATTTGAATAGTTATTTAAGAAATATTAAGTATTTTATGTAGTGGAAAAATATTAAATCACTATTTCGTTTGGTATCTGTTTAACTTTATCGAAGATATTTAATTCAATGCAAAACTCGAGTACCCAGTAAAATTTCTGAAACGACATAAACACTGAATAATAATCCTTCATTAATGTCGTTGAATCACCGTAAAAAAAAATTCAAGAAAATGTAAAAGATTATGTTACGTAAAATTATGAAAATCTCTATGGAAAATGCAATTAAATTGAAATCGGGTTTATTCAACCAATGTTTGAATTTGCTTCTTTACATTAAATGGAATTTTGCCAAATGGATTCTGGAATTGCAGTCATAATCATTGTGCAACAATTTCAAAAGTACAGGAGATACAAAACGCAGTTGGAATTTCAGGATCTTTTGGGCTGGCTGATGATTAGATTGTAGATTACATAATAAAGTTATCCAACAGGAAAATCGAATACCAATCAGTTTTAATATTAACACAATTCAATCCGTAAAAATATGATTTGGACTTAACATTAAAACTTTTTTATAAATAATTTTCTTTCGCTGTTTATATTTTCTAGTTTATAATATATTTTATAGGTATTATACGCTGATTAATAATACACATATATTGATGTACAATGTACTACATATTATAATTTGTATTTAGGTACCTTATGAACAAAGATTAGGTATCGAAGTAAAAATAATAGGTACGATGAAAAAAGAAATAATACTGATATCTGTTTGATAATCCGATGGAATTTGAATAGAAAATGATTAAAATATTTTCATGGATCATATTCTATATGCATACCTCCCTATATTATGGAAACAGACATCTGTGGTGTTTTTTATGGGATATTCGCATATTTTCCAATATTTTATAATATAATATCTTGATAGGTAAAATATTTGGTAATAAATAAAATCGAATTAAGTATTTCAGTGAAACCAGAATTATTTCATTGAGATTTTCTCCTGGAAATAGCATAATTAAAAATATTCACAATATTTTTGTGACTTTGTCAAATGTCAATAATTATATGTTTAAATAAAATGCGTTACTTGTAATTATTCTTCTTATTTATTTATAACAGCCAGAAGAAGTCAAATTTATTTAAATTTAGCCGTTTTTTATTTAAAAACGTGGCCTGCATATGCCGGAACTGCGGCAGTTAATGGAGCATATGGAACAGCTGGGACTGCCGCATGTGCGATGTTGTGCGCATTGTAACTGGCCGCATATGGAAGGAATGCCGCATGATAAGCAGCATATGGAGCTGCTAGTGGAGCAGTGTATCCAACGGCGGTATAAGGAGCTGCATATCTTGCTGCGTAAGGAGCTGCGTAAGGAGCTGCATAAGGAGCTGCGTACGGAGCTACGTAATGCGCAATCGGAGCGTATTGAGGTTTCGCAACAACGCAGGACACGGCCAAGAAGCAAACCACGATCTAAATAAAACAAAAATACACAAATTATAATAAAGTTTTGTTTTTTGTTTGTAAATTTACTACTCTTACGAATTTGAACATTTTGATGAGCTGTAAATGTTTCAGTTAGTTGAACACGAAGACGAACTATGATACCGGATGGCTTCCAGTGATGGCTTTTATAGGAATTGAACTTTGGACAAACAAATAAATTTTAGTATTCCAGTCGCGTAGCAGTAAATATTCGAAACAAAGTTTAAACCGACAGCTGAGGTGAGTGTCAAGCCGTTTCCCAATTCGCGAGTGGTTCACTTTATTGATTTGGACCCAAAAATTAACTTTTTGAACTAATTACGAATTTGCAGCAGTTGCAAATTTGTAAAAACTGCACACAACCTTCGTTGCTTGCCAAAACGACCTTGGGATAAGAGGGGGAGTGAGTGGAATCGAGTGGAAGAGACTGGCTTGAAATGAGTTTACCAAAACTATAATATTGATAATTCTGACATGTCCTCAGAAACACAAATTAACTTAACTTGAAACGTTTGAGCACAATTGTATCCAAAATTACGGAAGGATGGAAAAAAAACGAAATTGCAAGATGTTTGTTTCTAACAACATCAAATTGAAGTCTGCAGTTATTGAAAAAGAAAGGTTATACATTTTCAACAAAGTATAAAGATAATTGACCTAGAAATGCTATTTTAATAACTAATGCTTGTTGCATATTGCAAATTGCATACTGATACTATTGATGTGAGTTCAGTGGCGAACTGTACGAAATTCTTCGAAGATCATCAAAGACATTCGTCCCGATACCTCGAGAAATACCTGAACGCTGAACCCGTCTGTTTTTGTGGCCCGGCGGCCGCCCCTCCCACCCAGGTAGAGTTGATAATTATATGTTTAAAAGTAGAGCAACGGAATAACGTAAAATTCTTACAGTTTTCATAAATTAAAATCATCAATCAATATAATCAATGTTCGAGATTTTTAAGAACGACAAAAGTGGCAATTGGCATTCATTAATCCGTATTATACGCTATAGCCCGTTTTCCTTTGCCTATTTTTCCCTAATAGCAACAACACTACTCGATTCTCATAATTCATAATTTGCATATTTCAATTTCTGGGATAAACGACAAATTTTTTTAATTAATTTTTCATCCGTACCCCCGCACTGCCCAAAAAGAAACTAATGAAGTCATCAAAAAAATCGGCCGCAGATGCGTAGGAATTTTAAACTATTTGAACGCTTCACAAAAACTACCCCAACCCTATGAATTCACCAAAACTAAACTTATATCATTTCTCCTAGTTGTTAAAAAAGCTGTCTTGATTTGAACTTTGTTTCTGATGTGGAAACTAAATTTCAATATTTTAAAATTGTGAGGAAATTTGTTTTTAACAAAAACGTACTGTCAAGTTTTAACAATTTTCTCAAACTGCACTAAAACCCTTGGAAGAGCACAACTTGAATAACTCAATTGCATTCGACTCCAGCTTTTATATTATTGATGAATGTTCAAAGTTCATTGTGTTCAAAAATTAATTACAACAACTATAGTGTGAAATTTATATACAAAGAACACTAATTAACGTTTTCCTGTTTGGTGATTGTAAGTGAAAATAGGTACCATTGTCCCTAAAATTGCTATTCAAAACATAAAATACAATTATTTGAAAAAAGTGTAAAATTCCTTTCATAAATGATTTTAAAAGTTAATAAACGTTTTCACGCCAGCATTTATCACCCTAAAATATCTCGTCAAGCGGTGAAAAACAGCCCTCGTTGTGATTGTATATTTTTCAAAACATACATTTCAAAGCATTGGTGAGTGAAAAAAATTGTACGGCAAGCTTGAAACTATTTGAAAAGTGCCATGTTTGGCATAATTGTTGTTAGCCACTTTCAAAAGAAATTTAATGTTTTCTAAGAAAAACCTACAAAATAAATAATAATGCATCTAAGGGTATAAAACCCCAAAAACCAACTAATGAAATTATCAAAAATTTCAAATTGCATATCCCTTCATCCCTTAGACCTTTTCTTCTTTCGACTCTTTGACCTCGTATACCAAGGTCCAAGTTTTCTGCCGCACACTATACGACCCTCCGAAAGCATTTTTCTCCGCATTTGGTTTCTGTTTTCACTGAAAGTCGTTGTTTATTGCTATATCTCTGCAATAAAAAATGATGATTCATCATCGACCATCAAGACCACGATCATGGTTTACTTTTTCGAGAAAACCATCGATCATGGTCGAAGGGTCGAGCATAGTCTTGGTCCATGGGTCGTATAGTGTGCTTCCTGATAAAATTGTTTTAATAGTAGATATGGCGCATTTGAATGCGTTGCTCGTCTTGAACGGAACCGACTCATCGCACAACGCCTGTATAATTTTACAGCGGGTAGGCGAATGAACAGTGAACACCTACTACTCCTCCAAGAGATGGAAAATGATTGCAAATATCCGAAAAATATAATTTTAGAGAGTGGACATGTAGATATTTGGTGATTTGACAATTTCAAAAACAAAAGGATTTTCACAAGAAAAATATTTATCATCGGTAAAAATAATTTTTAAAATGGCACGTGACTGATGTCCTTTCAATTGTTGGATTAAATTAATCTTGGTGTAAAATAAACATTTCAGACAATGTCGACGTCATCCTTTTCATCCAATCTGCCTGTTCTCATAACTGGGAGATGAAATTTTATTAACTTTTTATTGAGGAGGATGATTGTTGCTTATACACGTCAATGTCCTTTTCTGATACAACACTGCCACGTCAATGCTATCATTTACTTAGTTATGAAAACTATAAATTTATCGATAGAAACATAAAGGACACGTTCCAACGTAAGGACCCATTTCTTGATATAATCAAGTGGCAAAAGCGAATTCGAGCAACTTCGACTATTTTTAGTAAACTTTTAAGCACTCTTCAGTAAAATAAAACAAAACACAATTTTTAGATCATATTTGTTTAATTCATATATTTATTGCACAATCAAGACATCACATATTTAAACAGGCTTGAAGTATTGCAGAGAGGCAGTTTTAATTCAAGTTTCTACAAGATGAAGGACGAATTCAATAAGATTCAATTCAGGTGAATGTTGAAGGAAGTATCAACAGTTTTTAAAGTTTAAGGTTTGACGGTTGTTAACTTAATGTCTTCCTTAACATCTGTCTTTGCACTTATAAGGCCAAAATAGCCATGAGGATAATAAAAATCAACCTTTTCATTTCGGCTCCTGAGCAAGAAGATTTCTGCTGATGGAAACAAATTGTGATTATTTTGTTGAAGAGCAAAACTGCATTAACTTCGAACGTAGTCGACTAAAGTTTTTATTATATTATTTATTGTAATTAAAAATTAATGCGGTATGAAATTAATACGCACCGAGCAGTAATTAAATTAAATAAATTATAAATAAAAATCACTTTGAAAATAATTTCTTTATTCAAAACTTAAACTGTAATTATTACTTGTAATGGTCGGAAAATTTTTTTTAGGATAAGAAAAAAATAAATTAAGTAATTTTTAAGCTTTTGTGGTTCTTTGAAGCAGAATTCCAATCTCAACAGCTGACCAAGACGTCGGAAAACAATTTGTTATCTGAAATGAAACTCAAACTGTGTGTTATTGAAATAATCTTAATTACTTTATTTTAAATGAATTGCAATAAAATTCTTAATGAAGTAGGAGACGCCGCCGATTGCCCGAAGGATCTGGAGTATACAACAAATTTCCTACGGAACTTCTGGATGGACATTTTATTTCATCTTCAGGCTCGGATCGACCAAACGAACAACCAGCTCGCCAGCATTTTTCGAGCTAATGTTGCTTTGTTGGATTCATGCTTGCGTACATTTGACGAAGACCAAAAATACATTTTTGACGATTATTTTGCTTGCGTGGGCAGCATGTCTCCACCAAACGTACAAAACACCAAGCAAAATTACTTACTGCAAAATAGTCCTCATACATTGTATTTCATGCGTATTTGGTGTAGCCAAAGGGCAAATCCTTACTCGCAACACGTTTGGTGGATCCGAGCCTTTACGCAGTTCAGTTTTACTAACAAGGAGCTGATTCCAGGTGTCATACTCCTTTTCAAGCTGAATATCTCAAATGAAAGGTTTTGAAAAATAATTCGACACGAAAAAAAGTCATTAAATTGCATTTATGAAGAAAATCCAAGTTTTTTCATAAAGATAATGTATCTTATATGGCAACACTAAGAAGGTGTTTCCCGACCTTGCAATTGTAACGAAGTATTATTGTACTAAATTTCAATAAGCGTTCTCAAGTTATCGTCTGGACGGATAGACAACAGACAGCTATTGTAAGTAAAGCAGGAAAATACACAAGAATTTTTTTTCTTGACCTGATAGCAAATTCAGTGTATGTAGATCAGTTTAAAAAAAAATTTGATGAAATTCCCACAGTGCCTTTTAGGTATATGGACTTTATTGTAAAACATGTTTTCGTGTAAAAAAAGCTCTTCAAATCTTACTAAAATTATTTTTTTTTAACCAAAAAAATGAACATATAGTGCTTACTCATTTTTTTCTGAAAGTAGCATAGTTCACTGTATAATACTGAATTTTTTCATCGAAGCACAGACAATATTGTCTGTGATAGAAGTATCATTAAAAATGGCCAAGACACGAATTTTTTTCATTAACAGTATACGTTCCCCTCGAGTTCCCGGAAATTTCCAAAATGTCTGTTTTGCTCACATTAAGAGCGACTATTACAAAGTTTCATCAAAATCGGAGGTGGTACCTCCGTACCTTTTCTGGATGATTTTATCTGGAATGACCCCCCAATCTTTAGGGAGCAACTCATAACAGTTAACAAAATCAATTGTACACAAAAATTAAGGTCAGAAATCCTGCAGGATTGTTATGACGACAAATTTGGAAGAGATAAACCACAGGAGAAGAGAAAGGTGAAGATGGAATTTGTTTCAGTTAAATACAGATGTTATGGAGAACTTACCAATAAGTGCAACAAAGTGAAACCGTTACATTCAATTTTACCAATATTTTTATTTTTGTACATATTTCTATTTCTAACCGAACAAACTGGGTCCTCCTCTCTTCATTTCCATGGCATGCCCGCTTCTCCGTCGACGTTGCCATCGTCCATTCCGCCTGTGCCCTGCTCCATTCTGCCCATTCTACCGACGTCCCAAAAGCCTCCCATGTCATCGTTTACTCCACCCATGCCATAGTCCATTCCACCCCTGCCATCGTTCATTCCACCCATGCCATAATCCATTCCACCCATGCCGTCGTTCATTCCTCCCATGCCATAGTCCATTCCACCCATGCCACCGTCCATTCTACCCATGCCATAGTCCATTCCACCCATGCCACCGTCCATTCTACCCATGCCATAGTCCATTCCACCCATGCCATAGTCCATTGCACCCATGCCATAGTCCATTCCACCCATGCCATAGTCCATTGCACCCATTCCATAGTTCATTCCACCCATGCCATTGTTCATTCCACCCATGCCATAGTTCATTCCACCCATGCCATTGTCCATTCCACCCATGTCACCAAAAGCCATGCCCCTCATGTCACCATCCATTCCACCTTGGTTTCCCATCAAAATATCCAAATACCCTCCATTGACGATGTGGAAAAGTCCCATCAGAATCAGTGCAATGACTTTATTCATTTCTCCAGTTTACAAAGAGTTGTGTTCGGTGAAATTTGTCTTTGGTTCTGAAATTAATTTTTTTAAATATTTTCTAATCTTACAGAAAATTTGTCTAGTCACCAATTAAAGAAAATCAAAGTTCTTGCGTCCTCTGTCGAACTAGTCCACAGCACCAAACAACAAAAATCTTATTTAGATCTTAATATTTGCATAACAATGCACCAAGATTTATTAAAATTATACACTCGAAAGTTGAACTGCAAAAGTTCTTTTGAGATAAACGCGGTCGATTGTTCGATTTATATACCAAATCGATCATCACGCGTAAATAAATAGTTCTCGTTTCTTAATTACCATTTAATTGCCATTACCATTACAAGGGATCCAGGGAAATGTAACACTGATTCGCATTATTTCTGTATCAAATTTGGAGTGGAGCAAATTTCACAATTAACTCGAAACATTGAAGCTAACGGGATGCAGTTGAAAAATCCCTTTCGGCAGGCCTACCCCTACAGGCTGAGGTAGATTTCGAAGAGTTTTGAATGCGTTTATTGGAGTAATTTATTTCAAAATCGGGAAACTAGTTCTTGATTTATAATGTACTCAACAAGAACTTGTTAACGATACCCCACAAGACGTGGTTTTAAAAATTTCGAATTTCCACCTTCATACCCTCCTACAACCCCTGAATCGTTGGTGTCGCCGTAAACCTCATAGGGAGTAGTCTAATTTATGCAGGTAAAGTTTCTCTCTAAACTCCATAGGAGCCAAGATATAATTTTTTCACCACCTCTTGGGACGATTTTGCTCGTTAATGAACTTAACCGAGCTATTAACCCTATAAAAATAACATAATAAAACTTGGTTATAATATCTTCAAAATTACGGCCGGTAGCGAGTTAATATATATATATATATATATATGTATATATAAACTTTCAAACGCGGGGTAGTTTCGTACTCAGGGAGGCATGAAACGAAAAACTATGAAGGAATTTTTCGAAAGTCATAACATGAACATCGAAATCTACCTAAAATGTGCGACAGAAACATCAAAAATATATTAAAGTAATGGAATATTTCAATTTATAAAAAAAAAAACATTTATTCAAATTTTGGTTTCAAGATACTTTATTAGGCAGAGAGTATTGTAAAAGGATTCACCGTTTCAGTTTCAGCACGTCGTCGGTCGTCGTTATTAATTAAATAAGAGTAGTGTACGCAGCGGCGTACGGCGAAGTGTACGCCAGAGGGGCGGTGTAAGCGGCGGCGGGGAAAGGAGCTGTGTAGGCTGCAGCAACTGGGGCGCTGGTGTAGGCGTTGTAGGCAGTATAGGCACTTCCAGCAACAACGGTTGGAGCAGCTACCAAGGGTGCAGCATAGTGGGCAACCAAGGGCTTCGCTGTGGTGGCGCTAGCGAGGGCAAGAAGAACGAAAATAAACTGCAATGAGAGAGAATTTTTCTGATATTTTGTTGAACTTTCCTTCGCTCAAATAGAATTACCAATTTGACCATTGTGGATATTTACTGAGTAAAGTTTTTCTTTAAACTGTTACTTTCATCGTGGCTCCTACGAATTTTATATATGAATAACAATTCTAGTCTCCCCGGCAAAAGTGCAAGCCTTGAGACAGAATTGTGGCCTGGCGTAAATCTATTTCGATGGCACAAACATTTTGAGTCCGAGCACGAACGAGTCTGACACAATTTCGCCACTACATTTTGGCAACAAGTGCCTGTTGCAGAACGATGACATTCCAAGATATTAAATGACTTACGTAACTGGAGCTGGATCAGACCGTGCCCTACGACAACCTTTTGATAACGGTCCGCTCCCTCCATATAGGAAGACAGTCAGCCTTGGCTGATAACCGCCAGACGGCAGTGCGTGTTCCAAGAGGACGGATATGCACATTGATAAAATATGCATGCAAATCATGTCGCATTGGGTTTTATCATTGTAAACTAAAGGAAATTGCAGACTGAATCGACTGTTGAAATTTTTATTCGTTGTTAATACAGTGCCAATATTTATCGCAATTTTCATAATAAGCCACTGAATTAAGTCAATTTGCTCACACACTGCCTTCACGAACTTGAAATAGGAGTTATATTTTTTTCTGATGCTGGAATACATTTAAATTTAGGCTTATTAAGATCAAATTAAGGGTTCACCAATTTATAAAAGAATTCAAACGGGTGACATGGAAAAGCAAAAACTTAGAAATTACTGCAAACATTTTATAGTAATTTATTTAATTTCTATTTTCAAAATGATTGACAAAGAAAAGTAGAAGAAAACTATACAAAGTTGCATTATAATCCTAGCATAAAAATAGAACATACATATATATATATACTGCTCTTTACATCGCATTTGCACCAAAGCAGTAATATTTTATTGACTAAAAACAATCTCTCCTTTTTCATTAAAAATTAAAACAATTTTGTTTACAATAAAATAAAAAACAGTATCTGTGGAACTAGTCATCCATAGTATTTACGGTGGCCGAGGACCTATAAGCGATACTACGGATCAAAGAATCCTTGTGTGGTGTCACTTCTTTTACTACTTTAAACAAAATATAACAAAATGCGGAGGCGCATAATATGCCTACAAACACTTTCATCAACATCAGGTGAAGAACTAATTGATTCTCATGCAATTTCAATCTGTTAATTATATCCGAAGGCGATTCCAAACTTCCAGATTCCGCGGATGCATTATCTGGGTTCGAATTCACGTTGAAATCCTTATCGCGTCGACAAGCAATACCTCGGATGTGGGTGACACTTTCACCAGGACCCTCCATTTCGATGTGCAGCTTAACGAAAGTGGACAGATACGGTGGAGTGACAATGTGATGCAGATATGAACAATTGAAATTGTTGTTCGATAAACCAAGAGTCGATAGACCAGGAAAAGCATAAGAAAACATTTTTCCTCTAATCTCCGTTAAATTATTTCCATGTAAATAAAATTCCTGCAGTTTGGATAGATATGGCACAAAGATGTCTAAATTCAATTTGTTTATTCCATTGTAAGACAAATCCAAAACTTCGAGATTTGTTTGCTTGGAAAATGTCCCGAAATCGATTCCTTGAATTTTTGTTTTGCGTAAATTCAAAACTTTCAGTCTCTTCAATTTGTCGAATGTTGTTATATTAATTAGTCCAATATTATTATACGAAATATCTAATGTATTTAAATTTGTAAAATTTGTAATGTTACGAATGTCCGTTATGCTGTTGTTCGATAAATATAATTTCTCTAAAAATTGAGGTGACAATGTTGTGATAATGCTGATGTTATTGTTGTTAGCTCGAACAAATTTTGTTGAATTGATTAACAATGATGACAGTAGATTGTTGTCCAATTGAATTAAGTTGATATAATTTTTGGTGTCCAAATGGAATTCCCTCAACATGTTTCCAGAAAGCATTACAGATTCCAAAGTGTATGCGTTTTTAAATATTTTTGGATCAATTACTTTTATTTTATTGTTTGTTAGATCAATATCGCGCAATCGCAGCAAATTATGGAATAACTCAGGATGTACAGTCTCAATGTAATTATTATCCAAAGCAATTGACTCCAGATAAATGTTGTCGGAAAATAAATTTTTATGCAGTTCCGATATATAATTATTCGATAATGCTAAACGATCGAGAATAGGTAAACTCTTAAAGGCGAATTCATTAATATTTGAAATTCTGTTGTGACTCAAATCGATCCTCAACAGCGATGGCGCTCCAATAAAAATAGACGTTGATATTTCCTCAATATCATTGTGACTAACGTTCAAGTACGAAAGATTTTCAGCACCTGTAAATGTATTCCTTGGAATATCGATAACACCAGAATAAGCCACATCCAAATTTTTCAAATTGTTGAACACTTCGAATAACTTATGAGGAATGTACAAAATTTGTGAATCGTAGAACTTCAAAAATTTAATATTGACCGTGTGAAAAGTTTGATATGGTGCAATTTTAATTTGCTGACTGTGTGTTACATGTAGATTAGTCACTGTGCAGTAAATATCGTGATAATCAAAGGATCTTTCCACTTCATCACATTTCAAAGTAACATCCTCGGCCGCCATGACAACACCAATGATGCACAGGAACCAAACATGGCACATCCTATTGAAATTTATAGTTAGATTGATTTAAACAAAAATCACAAAATATGTTTTAACAGACACCTTTTTACTACATGAATATTGGCCTTCATGTCCGCTCGGAAGGACGAACAGTTAGTGAGGCTATTCGAAACACAACTTACACAGAACTGATCAGGAGGATTCTCTGACGGGCAATCTTAAATCTATTCATGGTTTTTCAGAGGAAGTTTAAATATAAGAAATTTATCTTTGGGAATTTTAAAAGCAGAGCTTTGGACAATTTTCCACATGAATGTGATAACGTCCTTCTATCAGCTTCGCTCCATATCATCCTCACAGTCTCTTGTGCGGATTGCACACTTGCATACAAAGTGCAGGTTTAATCTTTTTACGCAGACTCAATGCAACTGATTTGATAAAATTCTAGATGTATGCAATCTTCAAGTATTTTTAATCATGTCAGCTAAAATTAGTCAAAAGTCGATTAATTTCAAACTTCAATTAATTTTAATTTACAGTGACGTAGAAATTATAGAAAAAAAGAACATGTGCATTGCTTTTTAACTTGAGCTGAAATCGTTAAGAAACTGTTACAACAATGCATAATTTTTACGGTTTTCAAAAATTTTCAGTTGTAGTGAAATTAGGTTCATATTTTCTTCTTTTAACATTCGCGGTCATCTTGAATTAATTTATCAGAATATTTTTTATTTCTTGGACTTTAAAATTGTCTCCTTGTTTTACACTTAATAACAAAAATTATGTAAAAAAATTTGTTATTTTGATGACAAGCATTTAATATGTAAAGGAAAACAGTTTTAAATTATGTGCCTTAGTCCTTGGAAAACACCCGCAAATGCGTGGAAAATAGTATATTTTAAACCAGACTCCTTCATTCAGTGCAAAAATGAATTTGTCAATTGAAATCAACAGATATTTCCTTTCAAATCCGTAATAATAACTGAAACAAATTGCTTTCCAAAAAAAATTATCCCTGATGACGTAATAAATTTACTTGAATAATTTTGTACACGAAAATAAATCCTGAATTTCGAATACTGGCATGTGTCGGTGTGATTTACACATGTGTATGTATTTAATTAATTTCAGGACACAGTTGTATTGACGTCTGTGAATTGTGGAATAGGGGTTTAGGTCCACTGTCCTGAGTCGTATAAAGCTCATTGAACTCCGCGGTTAAGGTCATCCCTAACTTTACGAAAAATCGAGGAGTAATTTATTTCAATTAAACTATGCAAATAAAAGAAATTAATTCAGTGAAACATAGGAAGCCTAAGGATTGCACTGATTTCCTCAACCGAAGTAACAGAGAAGGGTTTCAACGTTGGATCCCTCTTGTATCATACTATTCAATTCTAGTGCTGTATACCTCAATTTATCTTATAATGTAAAGCTTTTGGGAATTGGGTATTTGGGTACTTACAAATTCAACTATATTACATTCATTTTCAAAAATTTACATATTTTCGTTCCTCTTTGTAATTTTCAGTGGGTAAACAATAAAATTGGAATATATTTGTCATCATTTAAATAATTTTTAAAATGGCACGTAACAGATGTCCTTTCAATTGTTGGATTAAACTAATCTTAGTATAAAGGAAACAGTTCAGACAATGTCGACGTCATCCTTTTCATCCAATCTGCCTGTTCTCATAACCACTGGGAGATGAAATTTTATTAACTTTTTATTGAGGAGGATGATTGTTGCTTATGTCCTTTTCTGATACAACACTGCCACATCAATGCTATCATTTACTTAGTTATGAAGACTATAAATTTATCGATAGAAACATAAAGGACACGTTCCAACGTAAGGAACCATTTCTTGAGATAATCAAGTGGCAAAAGCGAATTCGAGCAACTTCGACTATTTTTAGTAAACTTTTAAGCACTCTTCAGTAAAATAAAACAAAATACAATTTTTAGATCATATTTGTTTAATTCATATATTTATTGCACAATCAAGACATCAGATATTTAAACAGGCTTGAAATATTGCGGATAAGTTTCTAAAAGATGAAGGGAATTCAATAAGATTCAATTCAGGTGAATGTGAAGTATCAACAGTTTTTAATGTTTAATGTTTGACGGTTGTTAACTTAATGTCTTTTTTATCATAGAGAATGTACAGAAAAACACAAAATCTGAAAAAACTACGAGTATATAGGCGACGTCATTTTTGACGGGTAATAATCACTATTTTGTTAACAATTTCTGTTATTCAAAAGTCAAAACTAAAAACGTAGACTGAGTTGCATTCGTTTAGAGATGAGTGCACTCAAATGCGGTAAATTTTTTCTCAAGGGATCATAAAGGACACTTTTGAACGATCCATTCTTGATGATAATTAATCAATTTCCAAAAACCATTAATGTTGTCCATGCTTTTACGCAGCTTCAACCGTGCACACCGTGAGCTTCTCTTCAGTAAAATAAATCATTATTTTTCAATTCCATTTATTCAATTTCGAAAATTATTGCACAAGTCATATAGAAGTGTGAATAGCAATCATTAAGGCATATATGTTAAAAAGACTGAAGACTAACGTGGAATGTTTCACGTTAAACATAATTAAAGGACAATGGACAATACATATTTATTCAGCGAATGCGCTAAGTGTTTCTCCCGCCTCCTTTACAAATTTCTTCAATACATGTTTTCCGAACATTTCTCCCATCCCTGCACTTGCGATGCTGATGACTAAACTAGCCATGAAGATGGCAAAGACGAATTTATACATTTCTCCTGGTTGTTAGAAAAGTTGTCCTGATTTAAACCTTGTTTCTGATCTGGAAACTAAATTTCAATATTTTAAAATTGTGCGGAAATTGCATATTTGATAAAAGGTACCTACCTACTGCCAAATTAAATGATTTTCGCAAACTGCACTAAAAATCTTCGAAGTACAAAACTTGAGTAATTTCGAATGCATTCAACTCTAGTTTTTATATTGTTGATAAAATAATGTTCATTGTATTCAAATATTATTGTTGATCACAGTGAACGTAGTGTGAAATTCATATGCAAAGAACACTAATTAAAGTTTTCCTGTTTTTAGATTGTAAGTGAAAATACCATTGTCCTTAATGTTGCTATTCGAAACATGAACCACAATTATTATTTGAAAAAAGGGTAAAATTCTTTTCATAAATGATTTCAAAAGTTAATAAGCATTTTCACGCCGACATGTACCATCCTTAAATATCCCGTCAAGCGGCGAATTGCAGCCACCCGAATTTGTTAAATAATAACAAAACATTCAAACAAAGCTCACGAAATTTGTAAAAACATGCATATTGCATATTATTAATGCATTGTTAAATAGCGAATAATGTTGCAAGCTTGAAGCTATTTTAAAAACTGTCATGTTTCTAGAAGCTTGCCGCACACGTCTTCTGCGGTAACCTCACCTGTGCCACGATATCATTTCACGTGCCTTAGGAGCACGCATATCTGTTTACCATCATCGGGCGAGGGGGTAGATAGGTGCACGCAATTACATAAAGCAAGGCCTTGTGAGAAGTCTGGTTCAAGGTCAGGCTGGTGGAGCAAGGAGCTCCGCCAGTGGCTCAGTTTCACGCTCCACCAGTGTGTCATACTTTTCAATATAAACTTTCCGGAAGATTGAAGATGATAGTGAAACGCAAGCCATTCATTTGCAAGGTGCTCAAGTTAATTACAATTGATGTTTTTTTTTTCAATTATATTAATCTGATGCTATCTTTAATTGATTCCTGTTGTGGTTTTGGATCTTAAGCTCTTGTCTGGAGGTTCAGGTTTTGCGGATTAAATAGAATATAAAAGCAGAGACATTGATTGAAGATTTCACAGTTCGATTCTAAAAGTTTTCAAACGTACTCCATCACTAAAAATCTGCCAAAATGTTCAAATACGTAAGGATACTTGGATTTTATTTGTGTTTTTCTTTTTAATTTTAATCAATTATTCCACATTTATTTTAATATATAAAATTGTTGTTTCAGTTGGTGTTCGCTTGCTTCTTGGCCCTCGCTGCCGCCAAGCCTGGTGCTCTTGTCTCGTCTCCTGTTGTGTCCACCTACGCTGGCGGTCCCTTGACCACTTACGCAGCAGCAGCAGCTCCTATTGCTTACTCTGACCTCCACGCTGGACCTCTGACCTATTCCACCTATGGCTTGGTCAAGCCATATCCCTATATCTACTAAATCACTTCCCAGACCAGACATCTTCAACATATCCGATTTTGCTTTAATGTTTAAGTGAATTGTTAATAAAAAAAATTTTTTGCGCAAAATTTGCATTATATATTTGTCGTTGTGGCATATTAAGGAGCAGAAAGGACATAACTCTTTATTATAGAAACATTCTGTCTCCTAATTTTTAGTGAAGATCACAACAAAATGGCGGCTTTACGTTGGCGGTTGAAGCATATGAACACTTCCCGCACATTTAAAATAAAAAATCCAACTTTTCTTGCCATCATTTATTCAATTACTCTTGACAAAAGGACGTTACCGAAACCGAATCATAAGCTCTACATTTTACAAAAATGTTGTTGCATATTGGAACGGCTTATAATCGTTGCGGTACGCGTACGCAGACGCGTAACCATACGGTGATGGGTAACCAAGTGGTGCACTGTAGAAGTACGGTGATGATGCCGTCAGAGGGTTGGCGTATGCAATTGGTCCACCCAAGTAGTAACTAGTCAGCGGCTTTGCAACAGCAAAAGCCAAAATGCACGCAAAGATCACCTTAAACAGTGAAATTAGTTAAATCAAATCAAAAAGTTTTAAATAAATTCTTACGTATTTCAACATGGTGAATTGTTGGTTTGTCTGAAAATGTTTCTTCGATCGCAAAACTTCTTGAAATCTTCCGTTTCTGTGCCATCCTCCGTTCTTTTATACTAAAACTTCTAAAGCAAATAGAATAAAGAGTTTAAAACTTCCAGGGAAACCGGCATAATTGTCCTTGACTATGAGCAAAAGACGCCGTAGCAGATGGCAACTTCTGCAATGGTCCCAAAGGGCGTTGTATTATAATGTCGAACGATTTGCACGGAAAATTCTGATATTCTTATTCTTGCATTGAGTTTTTGTTTTTTATCTTTGTTCAGATTGGCCGTACAACGAGTAGGTATCTTAATTTCATATCCAGCATTTAAACTGACTCCACTGCATCGCTTGGACTCGTTTCAGCATTGGACTACGATTATCAGATTTTTGAGATGTTTTTTGCTCCTCTTGCAATTCGATCAAAGTGAAAAATCTTGTTGTTATTGCAATCGTCTTCAATGAAGGAATAATCAAAGTAAATAGGTACAAATGGAAACTACACGAATACAGCGAGATAAATAAAACGCATATGAATCTTACAATGTTTCAATCCTTTCCACCTTGAACTTCCACAAAAGAATTACAAGAATCATATTTGAGTGTAATTTATTGTGAATATTCAATGGATGATTTTGACTAATAAAGTGTTTTGTAATAGTCCAGGATTGATTGTAATAAAAATTAAACGAATGTGACGCTTAAATCAACCATAATCTGATCGTTAAAGATATAAAACTGGAAATTCCAGATAAATTCACTCGTACTCTAATCAGAAATTAATGCAATTGAAAACGTTGCTTGTTGTAAATATAATGTATGTTTTAGAAATATTCATTAATCATTTAAAAAACAACAAACCAAATTTCAAAATCTGTCTTTGTGTATCTGCAGTTGTATCTTTCAATGCTATATATTGAAATGGGGCAAAACAGCAATTAAGCACTAGAACAAATATCCCTAAGTAACATTACAAAAAAAAAGGCCTCTCCAATTATTTTTTGTATCAAATATTTAAGACACTTGTGAAGTTTGTTGTCATTCAAAATACCACAGGATATGATAAGATCTCTTAATATATTGTGGAACGCAAACAAACAGAACAAAGACCAAAATTGAGACGACCTGGATACCGAAGGGAATTTCAACAATATCCTTGCTAATCTCTTGTTCATGAGAGTTACACAGAAGGCTAATTTTGCGCTACATTAATTCCATCCAAGGATTAATCTGCTTCATAATTATTATGATAGTATCCATGATTCTCGTTACTTGTTCTATCGCTTATGTTTACTCTCCTAGTAACATACGTGCTGCGTATGAAAAAAGCTTGTTTACTAACTGTTAAATTTTGTTAAGAACCGTGTAAATAGAGGTGGGTAAAATAATTGTAATTCCTGCACGAAAAGTGGAATTATTATGCGCAAGCATTAAACAAAGCCACGATTATCGCTCATGCACACAGTGGGAGTGAAAATAGCAACGCGTTTAAGATATTTTTAAAACTCTATAATTATAATTTTTACATTGGTTTTTTTTGGTTTATAGAAATAAATTATAATTTATAATTTACTAATCTATAATTGTGAATTATCCCATGCGGTTTTCATAATTTGATAATTCTTTAATAAGCAATACGCCTAAATATATGTTATCGATTATATTGACCTTTATTTTCTCCGTGTAATTAACAATCTAATTACCTTCATTTCTATGAACTGTTTTAGTTTGTTTTCCCACGATGCAAATACTATTGAAAGGTTTACAATGTACAATATGAAATACATTAAAGCAAAATTGTGCTGCTATATTTTGTGAAGGTACACCTTGGTGAAATTACAAAATCCCAATAACGCCGCGTGATAGCAAAAATTCATCGCCTATAAGATTGCACGCTTCAGGACTACAATAGTCAAAGTCGTAACATTGTGATTTGTTTTCAAAGCAAATAGGTACTCCAGCACAAATCAACTTATTGCAGAGACGTTAGCTCAGAAGACGTCACTGCAATAAATTGCGTTCACACCTAACTGCACCACAGCACGTGATTGCGATTCACCTGCATTGGGTTATCAAGAGTCATCAAGTTAACAATGGCATCCTTGAAGGAACTCATTCAAAAGTACTGTTTCTGATATAATAATCAAAACCTAATAAAGCAAGACTAATTAAACTATTTCGGAATTTTGATATTTTTGTTATAACACAGAAATAATATTATTCAGTTTCTGTTGATATACTTTTGAACAAAAGGAATATCTTCTTACAAATTACCTCCGAGAATCATTTTGGACATCTGACAGAATCTCATAAGCATAACCAATAATAAATTATTAATAGGAAAGAAAAACAGAAAACGTTTCCGTACAGTCTTCAGATTTTAATACATTGGGTTATTCAAGATGTCACGTTTTCCTCAACCTGAGCAATATTGCATTCCAAAAATAATTGCAAACACAATGTGTGATCATCCTACTCAATTTCCTTTCGCCGCCGGTGATATGTTGTCACGATTCCTCTAAAAATATCCTGGATATCGTGGTTAAGTCTCAAACAAAGGGGATCCAATTCATTCCTGACAAGATAGATACGTAGACTGCCAGAAGTCCTCTTAAACGATTTTGTCTAGTCACCACCCACATTAACTATTCCGGGTCACATTTTACTCATGCAAAGGCAAAGGTTACATTAGTTCACAGGATCGACTCCAGGTGAAATAATATATTTTATATTGCAATGCAATCAACAGTTGGGAGTTATTGCACTGCATAGTATTAATATCAAAAAAGGACTTTGATTTTAGAAAGACAAAAACACTTGCTCTAAAATTGTGAAAAAAAATCAAAATGATTTCCATGCCATAATTAATATCAAAATTTTTTACAATTGAATTTGTTGCTACGGCAACATGTACTTTCAGTGAAACAGATTTTTTTTCGTTGAGTAGTCATAAAATTTCCAACCGAAGAGTTTCATCCAATTCAGCTACTTCGGGTGCTAATAAGGATCCACGCGACAGCACCCTATCTCCATCAAAATGCAGATCTTTTGGCCTGTTGCGGTTCAATTTGTCACGTGCACCTTAATATCCACAGCCAGAGAAAAAATTTGAATAATGGTCTAACTCTAAGGTATATGACCTTCACTTGGCCCCCATTTTGATATTCCTTGTTCAAATAAATCCTTCGAAGTGTCAGTCTAAGCAAATTTTGTCAGCACGCGCCACTCATTTTCACAGCACGCAAAGAGGATATCGAAAGCAATTAATATACCAAAGGCAGGTAGGTGTGCACAAGTGCCTCTTTTTAGTCACTTGTTAAAGGACACTTACTGTGTCATCGAACATATGAATCGGATTCATGAACTTGATCCATATCAGTTTGGTGAATGATATGTTGTCACAAATATTCTGAGCTTAATTTTGTATTATGTAAATGCCATGTCGATGTGAATTGGTCAGGAACAACAACTATTTTCGTGCTTTGGCAAAGGACCTAGTCCAGTTATATTTAGGCAGGTGAATTTTATTTTGTTTTGCTAACATTTTGCTGTCTGAAATTAATTAGTAATATGGATCAATGTGGTTCCTATGCCGAAATATTGGAAATTGTCTCTGAGCACGAAAATACTCTTAAGTTGGATGAAATAGGTCAATTTGATTAAAACGTCTTCTTGAATTGATTGCTTTATCAAATAAATCCAATTTTAAACATCAACATTAAATGAGTGACTTTTCACTTTAAAAAATTCATTCAATATTACTTGGAAATATGACTTTTGGAAGAGAGACTTAAATAATTATTTTTAACAACGTATAAATAACCTTAAATATTATTTTAATTCCCTCTGAGGATTTTATAACAATACCATTAACAAGTATTTCGCATTGATTGCGTAATCATCATGTCCAATTAATATTCCAATCCAACCCCCAAAACCAATATCGAAAATGAACAATTAGGCATTTAACAACTGGTCAACAAATATGTTACTTATCATATGATATACGTATATAGATAGGACATAGGTGCATTTTATATGAACATTTGAGTGCATTCAAATGTAGTGATACTCTTTCACGGTCATCGTCTTGTACTTGTTTCAAGGTGAATCCATCTGCAGTGTTGGGCTGTATATTGTATAAATGTATATTGTATACTTAACGCACATTTCCAGTACACACTCTGTAAACATTTGCTTTGAACTAGTTTTTACGTGAAACGTCTTTATTTCCGCTATACAGGATTTATAGAGTACAATAAACAGTAGAATCGTTTATATCTTTGCAACCGCACCACACACATGTAGGTATAAATTTTGATATTGTTGTTTAAATGAAAAAATTGTCTACTAGATGGCGCATGTATCGTAGGCACTGCTGGTTGCATCGCTGTTATGCTAAGCGTTACATTACGAAATTTAACGTAACGTTATATTATGTACAATAATATTTGTTCTATCCCCGAGGCTAGTCAAGGTACAGTACTAAATTTTTTCTGGGTGATTAAATTTACCAAAGAGAAACAGTATTTTTTATAAGCCCAGATGGATTATTATCCACGATGCGTCGCAACGCACGGTGCAAAAATTACGCTAGGAGAAAATTGATTTGGTCGAGTTGTAAATATATGGCATTTTTAAATTTAATAATAAAAAACACTAATTTGTAAGTAAGATCAGATACTGAATTACAGACAATCATACTATTCAGTTTTTTTTCTTAAATTCAATATTTTGAAGCAGGTGCAATTTCACCTGTTCTAACTTAAAATGCCTATTCCAAAATTTGAACAAAATAATAAACAAGATTTAAACAAATTTTGAAAATGTGATTAGAGTTTAGATGAATCTGTCAACCTTAATCCATTCTCACTCTATGAATTTTTAAAAAACATCCACGCAAACTGCGTAAAAATCAAACTTCCTGAAGATTCAACCTAATGAAACTGTTTTTTTTCTAATGCGAAACTCTGAAGGTTATTTCTAACTGTAAAGCAACGTGATAAATGCAAGACATCAAAAAGCACGTTTTGAACACAACAAGTTCTTAGAATTTCGTGGTCGTAAAACTCTAAGGGAAGATTATCCAAGAAATGCACTTCTGTAAAATTTCCGTTCAGTTTGCACCTGATAAAATCGTCACGTTTTTTATTTGTACGGAAACGGTTACAGTCAAGTTTCTGAGAATAACGCTGGAGTTACATTTCTCTACACCAGAATCCGAATGCGCGAGTGCTCAAGCGTATCCTCAAGGATTTCAGCTAGAGTACGTTGAGGCATTTAGTATAAAAGGGACACCATCGAGTGCAGAATTCATTACAATTTCAACATTCAACAAGTTAACTTGTAATAGTGAAGCAACAAGTGTTAGCGATTTTCAAAATCATATAAACTTAATTAAAGTGAACAAAGTGCTTGAAGAAGTTTTTTAAACAAAAACATTTGAAATGGAGAATACAGAAAACGAATTCATCAGTGTTCTAAAAAGCAAAAATTCATCATCACCAAATGGTCAACGTGCCAAGAAATTTTTACACAATCTCAGTCGACGATTGGGTCGTCGCCCTCAAAATGATCTTATCTACAGCAGTGAGGAAGATCTAAGGGCATCATCTTCTGAGTCCTGTTCGTCCACACTCCAGAATAACAAGGATTTTTACAAGTCCACTTTTGATGTGGTCAGTGAATCCAGTGACGACGCGTCTAGCTTTGAATTAGAGACGAAGGTAAATCTACGAAAAAGCCGCTTATCTATATCATCATTTGGTAAGGCTCTCAACATCCTTTCATCATCCTCGAAATCAATTTCCTGCAATTCAACACCTTTGAAGCAATCCAACTCAAACAAGGCAAAGAAGCAACCCCAACGTATATTACGACAACCTGTTAACTACGTTTATTTGAAAGGGATGTCCGGATTGCCAACTAGAAGAGTCCCTTTATCGTCCTTATGTTGTCAACATGGCTCAGCACGATAATCCTCCAATGACACGCACTTAAGTTTTAAGAACTACGAATAATTTATGTAAATTTTGTGATCAAAATTCAGTATGAATACGAGCTTATAAAAATAGAAATTTTTAAAAATTATTGTTAAAAAAAAATCTTGATATATCGAAAATCAAAAAAAACTGATGTTTAGTAGATAATTAATTTAAATTTTTTAGTGCCTTGGAGGAGTTTTTATAAAGTCTAAAAATTTTTGTATGTAAAATAAATAAATATGAAATTTTAATGAAAACTTTGCGTTGTTATTGTCTCTTAATTTCAGAAAAAATTTGAGAAAAAAAAATTTCCACATTGAAAATTGTTGGTAAAAGGACTCATTTGACTTGGAATTCATCAGTCTTCAAAAAATTGTTGAAAGAAAATAAAACATAAATAATACACTTTAATATGTGTAAGGCCCCTTCAAGCAATGCCGAGTTCGTTATCTACTGTCTTTGTCTTCGGAACTTTTACTATAAAAAATAAATTTTCATTGGCAGAAACGATAAGTATTTCAGTTCGAATAAGGTCCATTTCAGATTTTATAATGAAAAACCTGCTTGTTGACTTCAACAACCTATACGTAAAGTATCACAACCAAAATACTCAGTAAGGCTCAAAGGGTCCTTGAAGTGAATCGTATGCTAAAAATAGACAAATTTAAACCAGAACACAACAAGGAAAGAGCCTACAAAGAATTCGATGTCCTTCAGATGTTGTGATATGCGTGAAATTAGAATTCCGAAAAACAAAACGAATTTCTCATTTCCGCATATTGTAAACAGAATATTGTGAAAAGAACGTTTTCTTTTTTTGGAATTTGTAAAAAGCAAAATATTCAAGTTCTCTATTTCCAAATGCTGCTTAAAATTTATAAACAAATGCAAATGAATTCAAAATTAATTTCGGATTTTAAAGAAATACTACTTAATAAAATCAAATATTTATTTTTGTCTATTTTCGATGTTCTTCAACTTACAGGAATAAACTATTAGGTACATTTACTTGGAAGCATTGTTCTACGAATATTAGTGCTCATTGCTCATTGCTCATTGAGCTAATATGCTCATTGTAATATGCAGTATTGAAAATGGCAATCTATTAAACAAACTACTATTTCTTTTTTCCATTTTTACCGTAGAAAACTTTCATTAAAATGGAACTTTCTTATACAAACTATAATTAGATTTTAAACTACGTATTCTCAGAAAAATGGTAAAAGAAAATTATTCATTTTTCAAGTGTAAGAGTAATTAATAAACCCTGAACTTCCGATTCGAAAGAAAGGCTATTATTGTTAATATTTGATTGAGAAAAAACGAAATTCTCTACTCTTATACTGTGCGAAAATGGAGAATTACCCCCGGCATTATTTCTTGTATAAGAGAAATATCTATGCGCATGTTTACAACTAAAAAAACACGTGCTCGCCACAATATGAATAATGTAAATAGAGAGGGTATTGACTCCATACCTTTCTTGAATTGGTGGAATTGTTGATGGATTTTCGTGGCATAATGGTATGCAAGAGTGAAGAAAAAATACGGCTTGAATTACTCGGAATTGGAAAATGAAAAATTCTTCTTAGAAAATTGTAGACATTCTTAAAGAAGTTGATATTTTATGGTAAAAATATAGCAAACGAAAATATTGAAATATAGAAATTGTGTAAACCTACGGTACTACTGTGGATGACTATTAACAATAAAGGCTTAAAAATATATTATTATTATTTCCTCTAATTCATTCAATGGTTCGTAAACTAATTCTAAAGTTCCCGTTTGAATTTTAGTACCAAACAATTGGAATTTCAATCATTTTTCAATATTCACCCATGAAAAAAGTGAATTGAAAATATTTGAGAACTTGCCAATTAAAATATCGCAATCAATAATAGAAAGCTTCCTGTAGTGCTCTATGTAGGCGATAACCTGTTAAATACAGGAAAATACATTAGTAAAGGGTTATATAAAGTTTTGCGGAGTGCATACAAAACCATGACCCTATCTCGTAGCATACAACAAAATGTTTACACTCTCTTTCAGCCGAATGCACCAAAATGCATCTCCCCTTTATACAGAGGAACCGAGCATGCGCCACCCAGTTCAGGTTGATGAACCCCATATACAGAAGTACCCTGCGAGAAGGTATAAAAGGACATACACCTCACGATTTTTCTTATAAACTGTTAAGATCTTGATGTGAACGGTTCATTCGAAAAAAATCCTCATCCGGTATAAATATATTTGAATGTGCTTAGCCCATCTGATTTATTTGAATAATTAAACCAAAAATTAATACACATAATTAAAATTACGAACGTGAAAATATTTGAATTTTATGATGGAAGAAAATAGAGTGTGTTTTATTGAAATACCAAATGGAAAATCCAGAAGTGTTTCTCCGCTTACACCATCTCCGCGTCTTGAACGAAATTTAGGATTCTTTCATCAACTGAGCCGAAGATTTGGGAGAAGATCACATGATGACTTCATATACAATGGTGAGGAGGACTCCAGAAGTTCATCAACAGATTCATGTTCATCAACAACAGGAAACTTACCGCAAATAACTAAGGGATCACATAACTCAAATCTTGAATTATCTTGTGGATCAAGCGATACCGGAAGTTCAGCAGATGAAACCGAAAAGACCAGCATGTCAACCAGTAGACTCCACAGACGTTCAACATCGTCCATCCGACGAGCATTAGAGAATTTTTCGATATCATCACGATCACTGTCCTGCAGCAGTACACCATCGAAGGAATCAAAGGGGAAGAAGAACAACAAGAAACCACCACAAAGGATATTAAGACAGCCAGTCTCTTACACTTATCTAAAAGGTATGTCAGGACTTCCAACACAACGTGTACCGAGATCTTCGGTTTGCTGCCATCACACCTATCGATAAAGGACCGAAATAAACATCACAAAATTTTGATTTTTAATTTAAGCCAACCCCTAAATTAATAGAAATATGCACTCTCAACATATTATCTTTAACTAAGTAATTTTCACTTCCACAGTAGTGATAAAAAGTATTTCAACAGTATACAATAAAATTGCAACACATCAAAATGAAATCCAGAAGCAAATGTTGCCCGAAGTTGGCTGATCTAGATTTTAGGCTATTTAATGGTGATGCATTAACAAAGACTGTTAATATTGTACTGTATACGTACTGAAAGTGTAAGTTAGCTGTACTACTTTTTTTTTGTATTGTGTTCAAAAATAATTTAATTATTTAGTGAGTATGAGTGTAAATATTACAAAATGATGTCATAATGAATTTTAAAAATGAATTATTGGAATTTATGATCCAAATTGTCGTGCCTTTTTATAAGAAATATTTGAAATAAATTGAAAATATCGTAAATAACACAATGTGTTTATATATTTTTGTTTACTTTTCGCATTATTTCAGTTTATTTTGAAATTTGGTTATCAGAGAATGACGAAGGGAAAGCAAGAACAATTCAAAAATTAAAGTTTTTATCCAACATAAAAGTTTTCCCACTTTGTATATTTCATCCTTAACTAAACAATTTCTTTGTTTTTAAAAGGTCATGTTTATATCAACAAAGTTCTGCCTTGATTGACGTCAATTTGAAAATGAATTCATTTTGTGAATCCTATTCTAAGCAAAATCCAAAAATATTTTAAACTCCAATGTGAAGCATGCTATTCATAACAACAGGAGCATTTTCTGTTATATCCAAAACAAAGAGTATTATTTGCAGACGAGCCTGGACAATGGCGCACGTACAATTCGGGAGCAATTCATAAGGACACGTTATGTCCGAACGGCGTGTGAAGCTCCTGTAAATCAATCGCAAACAATTCAGAACGATTTAGATGCCTGGTGTCGGCATTATCTTGGATACAACAATAACATGAAAAGATGTAGAAAAATTCCTAAACACAATTACGACACTTAACAACGAAAAACCATTTGGAGCCGTCACCTTTTTATTCATTGTAATCGCCTTGGAGTGCTTAGGTGTGGTGGCAAATGGAAACACTGGGCTAAAAACAACACAATGGCTCGAGTAAGGCCGAGGATGTCTAAAAATAGAATTCGGCACGTGATGGAAAGCACGCACTACGACGCAAGGACTCCAAAGTAGGCCACTCTCCTATCACGTACTCATCGACCAGAATATGTTTCTAGAAAGTGCTCTGGTTATGTGTCCCTTTGAAAGGGTTGCGTTCCTGATGATCCATTGCAATTCCTTTCCGCAGGGAATCTGTAGTCCTTTGAGCTCCTGCTACACTATTTTGGTCCCCAAATCTCCAAAATAAATTTTCTAATTTCATTATTCCCGTCGCTGCTGTTCTCATTAACATTACAAATCCCCTTCGTTAACTAGGCTCCTCATGACGTCATCGCTGACGTCACTGGAATTGTAAATGTCCTTAAGTAACATTTACACCAATACCAAATGTTCTTGCGCTTTTCTGTTCAGAAAAAGTAGGTCAGAGCCGAACACTGCACACCCGAAAGTAGGTCTCGTTGTGAATGAACGCCGCCCTGCTTCACCCCAGCTCCCAGAAGGGCAACATTTGCGGAGGTCAAAGGGGGTGACGCAGTACGAGCTCCTGGTACTTTACAAAGGGAGCTACTGAACCTCCTTCAACCCGACTCCGTTAGCTCGAATGGGCCTGAAGAAATGGTAAAATGCCGCTTTAGCGATTCTCCCCCAGTTTCAGGGATGCTACAACAAATACAAACGAATGTTACTGAGTTGGGGGATGGGAAGATGCGGCAAAGGCCACAATTTGCGATACATTTACCGAAGTTCTAGTATAGATATTTTTTATAACTGTCAGGATGCCAAAATATTTTACAGCATCCTCGAAGGTGTGACCGAAAATATTTTAGCACTACAATAAATTCAATCGGGGAATGGACTTTCGAATAAGGGTTGGAATAAAAACAGTAATTAAAAAATTTTATTACATATAAGAAAATAATTTTACGTTTGCAGCATTTAAACACTCATTAAGAAATGTTAAAAGTTTAAATGTTCATTAACTCAATGCCGTATATTTCATCGCACTTTAAAAGTTGGCCAATTCCTATTTCAGTTTTATATATGCTGTCATGAGGGCAAATGTTAACCAATTCTATCAAAGCCCAACCTTAAACAAACAATTATTTATTAAAAAACGAGGATTTCTAAAAATATTCGTTTTCGATTTTCTTAAAATCAATCTTAGAATCAATGAAAACGTAAACGAAATCCTATATTTACCCAAAAATTAGGATATCAAACACCAAAAGTGGATTGATCCAACATTAAAGATGATGAATTACTCCTGAAACTGTATTACAATCGGATGGAAAGGACAAGGTCGTCTCTAAAAGTCGTCTAAAGTTTCACTTGGCCTAGATATGTCAGTAAAAGGATATTAGGAATCTGAATCTCAGAATATTTTCTTTCAAATTTATTGATTAATTAATGGAGCATGACGCCAAAACACAACATTTGTGTTTCTAACAGGACTTTGAGAAAAAAATGTTATTTATAACGTAAAATGCTTTAATGCCGCAAAATAATAACATTGCACTCAATTTACACAAATGAGAATCTTGTCATTAGTATTTTCGTTGATTGTTAAAAGCGATATTGTAACTTCTTACCGTAGACTCTTGTATATAGACGAGTATAGTGATCGCATGATCAAAAAATTTGATTTCTTTATCTTTATCATATTTTTATTTTATTCGTGTAAATTCATAACTAAACGGTAAAAGCAAATTATGACAAAAGTTTGCATATAAATTAAGTTTGAGAAGCCAAGGAAAATTATTTATTAAAACTAGTTTGGGATTTCGGAAAAGCAATTGGTTTAAGCCAATTATAAAATACAAAGAGGAAATTTTTTGGTAACTGTAAAATTTCAAGACCGTGTAAAAACAGCACCGATCAAATAATAAGTAGGGAATGGTAGTGTAGTCCATAACAATAGTTAACGAAAGAAAATTAATGAGTAGCTAAATAAAATATTCAATACTTACATAGAATCAATATTTTTATATAAATCTAAGTCAGTATTATAATACTATGGTAACACTAACGGTAAGAAAGAATTGTTCGATTTTATTGATCTTCAAACTTGATCTCACAATTTTAACGGAGTATCATTATATCAAATTTTAATCCTCTAGCCTCAAGTCGGCCAGACGGACGGTCAGACACACGGACATCCATATCAAGGTTTCTTCTCCCTTCCTAATTATATATATACATATAGTTCTTTTTTCTGTCACCGTTATTTCTTGGCGTTGCAAATGTTCGTCCAAAACTAATGTACTCTACATCTAGATTGAAGGATATAATAAACAAAAATTGTCATTTGGGTTATTTTCACTTCTCATTTCGTTGTGATATTACAGAAAATTATTTTTATTTCTATATTTCTTTAATTGAGAATTCAAGGAAAACTAATATCTATTTTATCCTGAATTCAGGGAAAATCTTTTTTATATGAGGTTTTTGATCCAAAGTTCATTCACCCAATACCGATGAGAGATCGAGGTCATTGTCTCTGTGAATAGATTGACGACTGACACCTTCTTTTATCTTGATATTTTCTTTGAATGATGGATTTGCCTGGCTTGAATCTCGTGGTAACTGAAATGTTAGCAGGATACATATCCCTTCATTGTTACAATGTCAAGAAAGCAATATTTTTCTACATCAATAAGGTTGCTCATCCACAAAAAAAGAAGAAAAAACATTCTTCCGGTGGGTTCATGACTTCAACGATTATTGGAAAAAGGTTACAAAAATGTAAATTCGAATAAAGTCGCTCCAGCAAGGAATCTGTAAAATGCTATAATAAATCAAATTAATGTTTGTCTACAAAACCATAATTCAACGCTTCCCTCAACAAGTTCAAAATAACTTTACCAATATGAAATTACCATGAAATTATTAAAATTAATTACAGCAATTTCTCAAGATCCAATCTTTGGATCCTTTCCTGTATATCCTTTCAACAAGCTCTTTAACTTTAACCAGTATCTCTGAAACACTTGAAAACTTCAATTTTAGTAGTTGTAATTAACATTGGAAACTTTTCACCATTGAATTTAATTCAGATGAAAAGTTTCAAAAAGTAATTAGCATCATTAAATTCCGGTTGAAATTTCCAGGTGAAAGGTCAACAACCGATTGTTTGTGAATAAGGAATTCTTTTCAGAACGGAAGATCCTTTTTGGGTTTCAAAGGGAAACAGAAGTTGCGTGCTTGTCTTTAGTGCTCATTCTCCATAAGTCCCCAAAGAGGCTTCAGTTCTGTATCCCGAAATTAACCGAATTTAGTGAACGTGCTTCCGGTTATAGCGAGAAAATCTGACAAAAAAATGAATCCTGTCAATCAGGATAAAGTTTTCGGGTTCATTGAAACCTGAAAGTAAACCTGATTCAGGTGTTTGGGGAATTTAAATCAACAAAATCATTTCACAGTTCATTTCTTCCGATAATTGATCTGAAAAACGATACCAAGATCAAATGCTGTTTCAGTTTTAATTGCTTTCTTGTTCTGCTTGCAAAACATTTCCCGTTTTTTACTATTTAAGGAAGGAAAAGTTTGACTCCTGGTCACATGCAAAAAGTCAGAATATTTACGGAAAAATTCCATTTTTCGCATCTCCATTTCTCTGGTGAATGTTTAAACGCCAGGGATATAGACAAGCCTGGCATAAAACCGACAGCCTTTTTTTATATCATATATTTTTAATTCACGTGGTCAAGGATGTGGACTTGTTTCTATGCAACTAAAACTAAACTTCACGTGAACACATTAAATTACTTGATCAGAAATTTATGGGAAATAATCAAAAATTAAATCAATTTTATTGAAGCAATTTAAAAACATATTCAGTGATTTAAGATGGAGAATTAACGTAAATGGCTAATAAAATGTAAAATAAAACAAATTTAACAAAAATTTAATCTCTATTTTGACAGCCTTAATATATTAACTTTTCCAAAGTGACATTTTTCGTAAATTAAGGAATAAATTGTTCTGCAGAAATAAATAAGAAATTCAATAAATAAATATCGGAAATACTGTTTTTCTTGTAATATAAAAAAAACAGCTCTAAATCATCATTCCTCCCCTTTGGTAGGGTTACAAAGCTCTGCCGGAACCTTTGCATTGGTAATAAATTCCACTCTAATTCCCATGTTATTTAAATATTATAATACCGCTCCTATTCAATTCCTAATAGACTAAGATGTAGGAATAAATAATACAGAAGTAAATTTATGAGTCCCCTTCCGTTGCACTCTGCAGAAAACTATAATTCAATTCAATTACTCCATTAAGCGATGCTGCAAGACAATAAAAGCCTATTTTTGTCAGCCGTCGACGAAAATGTCTATTTAAGGATCCATTTGGTATGGTCGACTTTTCAAAGGAATCTAAATGTTAATTCATTGTGGTGACCTGAATTTAACTTCTCGCCTACAGTACACGTGCTTGATTTCGTCCAAATTCCTTTTGGAAATATATTTCGTTGTCTAGCATTAAAGGAGTCGTTCTATTTATTAATAGTACACGAAAACTTTAATGGTTCCTTAAGGTGTGTAGACATGTAGTATATAAGCGACACCTGTTTCTGATACAAGCAAGTAAGCCGCAACTACACGTGCTGACGGTTAATTAATTATCCATTACAAAAGAGGTCCTTGGAGAATACTTACAACATTGCACCGAAACGGAAACAAGCTCTTGTTGTGAGGGGTGGAAAATGGAAAATAAATGGATCGTTTAGCACTTAGTAGAGCTATAAAGTCAAAGCGATAAAAATCGAAATGAATTCATTTGTTTGATGAATATTTAACAGATCTGCGGTAATGTCCTGGACAGAGCTGTTGATTCTTTTCTTGGAGTAAGGATACATCCACTAAAATCCTCAGTCATCAATTTCGTAAAGATATTCTACTGGAACACATTTTATGAATGCAAAGGGAATCAAGGATACGAACATGTTTACCATCATGACTTATTCAGAAGATTTGGGGTGATCCGTTTATTTAATGAAAGGATTGAACTCAACGTCCCAAAAATGTAGAGTTCTACCGAAATAAGGAGTGAATAAATATCTCTGGGCTATTTTCCTTTATTGTGTTCCTTTTGTTCGTTTCAAGTTGTTTTGATGTTTCTGGGGCGTGTGCTTAAATTGGACAATTTAAAAGTTGTGAATTTGTTTTTTTGATAAAAAGAATTTGCGTTCCGATCTTGGGTCCCAAAATGTCATCAATTGTAACAGATATAGAAATGGCACGTGACTATAAAATAAATATTTTACAGAAAAATTTAATTTCTTTCTCCATTTTATGCTCACACATAAATTTGTGTAAAAATAAAAATGTGTTAAACTCAAATAATTTTTTTTTCGTTTTAAAACTTCACGGACGCTGTAAATGAAGCCTGAACGACATTTTCTGGTTTGATTTTACCACTTGACATACTTTTTTAATAACAATCCAAAAATCACAAAACAGCAATTAAAATAAATTGGTTTATAATAATTGTTTCTGACATTTCCGCAGTTTACAACAATTTTTCCGACAGACACGTGTTTAATTTTTATGCTTTTTAATTTCGCATTACAATTTGTCTCGAGCTTTTTAAAGATTTTTTTGAAGATTTGCTTTCATAAAACCAGAGAAAAGCAAAATTAACAAAGGATATTTTTTTTTAAAGATTTTACTATCAGAAAGGTTTATTTTTCGGCGGCTGGTGGGATTAAGGAAATTGAATAGAAAATCGGCTTCAACATTTTCCTTGGATCCTTTCTATAGAATCTTCGCACAAAAAACTTGTGATTCTGAATTTTACATTGCAACATAAAAATAAATGATTAGATTATATCGCCTTTATTAAATAAATTTTCGTCAAATTGAGTTGAAAAGAAAAATATTAAATTCTATAATTTTTTTTTACTTTTTGTTTAGATTAAAACCATTATAAATGAAAGAAATTTTGTTTTTTAATAGCAACAATTCCCCGAGTTTTATAGACAGTAAATAATTTCGGTGCTTCCCCGAAAAGATGCTTATTTTATCCATATTCTAAGGGGCTCCTGTGGCAAATTCACAGAAGCCTTTCAATAGCGAAAAGAGGTTTTTTCCATGTGAAATACTGCTTATAACTTTTATAAGTAAATGAAATTGAATCAAATAAAGGAATTTATATTTGCTCAGTGTTCGTTTGTCAATAGACAATGCGTTCGAAAACAGAGCCTCGGGAAAAAGGATTTTTCTCATAAAAAAAGAATAGAAAATATATAAAATACCAATTTCAACTCAATTTATTCCAAATATTTGAGAAATCAAAAACAATTCAAAAAAAAAAATATGAAAAGATATAAAATCAATTGATTTTTATTGTTGATTCATTGAATAAATTTTAAAAAGATAAATTAAGATAAATTTTTCTTAATACTTTTTAATGGTTTCTAAGACCATTTTAATAAGGTAAAGGTATATTTGCAAAAACGGTTTAATTTAATTGGTTTTAAAAATCATCTTTAGAATTTCCACTGACTTCGTTCTCGATATTTTGGAACATAAGATCCTAGGAACTCAAATAGAACTGTATATACAGATACAGCTTCTATTTTAAGATATTTTAAAAACATTTTATCCTATTCCACGGAACTCTATCTGAAAACAAAAATAGGATTTTTCTAATGTTTTGGACATTTTGCCTATTTTGCTGGAAACAATTAAAAATAAAAAAAATATATTTATAAGATAAGAAAAATTAAAAGAATTTTTTTCAAAAAATCATCATTCATTAAGAAACTGCCCTGAAGGATCCTTGTTGTTTCGAATCGGTCATTGACTTAACTCGTTAGACTTAATACAATCTCCTTCGTGACATTATCAAACTCCGGAAATCACCATCTCAAAGAAAATCGTCCTTCGAGTACAGAATTATGAATTATGATGAGTTCGTGCAAATTTTTCGAGACATTTGATGGGCGGGTCTTATATCATCTTTTACTACGCCTAGTCTAATTTCACAAGCAATCAATGTCGTCTAAAATGTCCGTTATTCAGATTTTAAGGTTCTTCTTTACGGTGATGTCAGCTAAGAAAATTGGAAAAGTAGTTGAAACATCCAATCAAAGTGTCTTAAATGATGTCAAGAATCTTAAAATCATCACTTGACGATCCTTGAAGATATTTTTGACCCCAAGTTACCTTTCGTTTAACGTTTGCTTGTGTTCGAGTAATGGAAGTGAATGGTGATGTCCTGATTTCTGCCTTAAAAGAATCGCACAGTTAGTGCAGATTATGTGTTAAAGTAAGTCCCTATGGGAGGCATGAGATCCTTCAGCTGGGCATTTGAAATGCATTTAATGCACCATTATGTAAAAAGAAAAACCTTCACAGTTTTCTGACACCAGATAGAACTACCCAGTACAAGGATAACTCGACCTAATAAGGAATCCTTGACACAGTAAGGATAATGGCCATTGAATGACTCTGTACTAGGACGATGCCCAAGAGCAGGCCTCAAACATGCCTCGCCATAGAAACCACCCGGCGCCCCACCGAAGCGTTTGTAGATTAGAAAACCGCTCAAGGTAATCCTTTCTGCTAAAATGAGCTAAATTTGTGGCCTCAGATTCCGCACTGTCATCTCATGAATACAAATTGACTTGGATTATAAGTCGCCATGAGCAGAGATGGGCACTCAATCACTGACTCATGAAAGAGGATGCATTTCGGAATTTAAAGTAGTCCCCAGCACAAGTTCTATCACGCGCTGCTAATTTTAGTTCCTTTCTTACTGATAAAATAGAATCTAGATTACAAGCATTTTCTTTTTTAGGATTAGTTCAAAGAACGCATTACCTACTAAATTTCCTAAATGTGGAAAAAAAAATTTAAATCTTTAAGATTTTATTAATGATTAATCATACACCAATATTTTAGAATTTTTGTTAACAAATGTTTGTAAAAATAGTAGAGAAATCTGAGGGTGATTGGAAAACGAACGCACTTTTTATATTATTTAATATTTGAATAATTTAACTTTAGGGAATTTGCAAAATGTTGTTACGATCAAAAGGATAACTGGATGAGTAACCAAATAATTTCTACACGGGTGATTTTGATCTGCAGCTCAAATAAATTGTTAAAAAAAACCTTTAAGTTACCAATGCCCAATTTCACAGTGATAGGCAGGGGTTCCGCTTGGGGGCGGGAAGTGAAAAGCGACCGTTTTACTTATGTCCATCTGTCTGCCTGTTCATTTATCTGTCCAGACGTAGACTCGAGAATGCTTGTAGCTAGAGAATTAAAATTTGATATGATACTTCGTTAAAAAGGTCAGGTCAAGTTCGAAGATGAGCAAAATCGGGCAACTCCTTCTTAGTGTTGCCTTATAACTAAGGCTGAACTATTTTCGTTAAATGTTATTATAAATACCTACGTAACTATTACAATTAATACTTATAGTATATGAACGGAACTGTATTTATACGGTCCTTTTTTGCGTGCGTTTTCAATAATTTAAAACGAATTTCACTTTTTACAATAAGAAAACTATTTTTCCACGATTTCTTAACAAACGTAGCTTCTGCGTCGTGTTATATCTACGCCCTAGGGTATTTCATATAATTGGCCTAAACCATAGACAAATAAAGTAACTTCATATGAAATACTTCATTTGTCTATGCCTAAACCAATATTATACTTTCCGTTAAAACATTCTAATACGTATAAAATAATTTCTCATAACCCAATACAGATTCCTAAATCCTAACCCTATATTGATATATACGGGTAGACGTGCAAATTTACTTGTAAGACTTAAAACGAAAAACCTACAGCAAATACCTACAATACATAGTTTAAGTCCCCAACCTATTTGCATCAAAGAGCACATTCTAAAATGCCGATCGGGCTGCGGGCACCATTTATCTTTTCAAGGTTAATTTATAGTTGGAGGTTGGTTATTGTTAATAATAACATAATGTATGTAAATGTAATGTGGTGATTTTATTCGTTTATGATAAATTTTTTGATTAATTTTTATTCAAATAAACCCATTTAATATAGTTAAAAAATTAAATGCAATTCGAAATCAAGAATTAATTTTAATTTACATAATATAACGTTTGTTTGGCATTAAGTTTTTTATGACAATTACATGGAGCGAATAAATTTCGCCGCTTAAGCTAAAGTAAAGTTTAAAACTAAGACTGTCACTTTGAGACTAACGTATCCTTTAAGCTAAAGTTTAAGCATTCTTTTGAGCTTAACTGCTTAAGCTTCCACTGAAAAATTGGACGTTAATTTATAAGATTCCTACAACACCTCCTTTTTTCGATGCTCACGCGAACGAAATCCATCAAATCAAATAAACCTTTTGATTCGAAGCCTTCATAGAAATATTCAGGGAAAATTTTGTGAGAAATGTGTTGAACATCGGTTTAGATTTTTTTTTAGAATCTGTTCTTCTCAGTCCTGTTAAAGGTTAATAACTAAATACAGGAGCGTGTGCTGTAGAAAATTACGTTGGGGACAAGGCTTACTGTCTCCTTCAAATTTCTAATTGAATAGCACACGTGAACCATAAAATGTTTAAAATGATTTTGCTATTCATGGTACTTTCGTTTCTTAAAATAAACAATTGAAGGCCAAAAATAGCTTTAAAAATTGACTTTCCTAAAGCCATTTTAGGTTATTTCAGGTAGGTATTCTAAAATTTCGTAATTGAGAGATTAAGGACTTCAGCAGTTCTACCCTTTATCACATCTCCATGCACAACAATTCTACGTCATTGAACCTTGACTCAAATTGCTCCAGTAACCTTTAACAAGATGCTTTTACACAGTTCCCTTGGATAATTCTAAAATCAAGGATATCTGACAGGCTATGAAGCAGAGTTTGGTATTCCTATCGAATGCTATGGTATCGACATAGAATCAAGTAAATAAGGACAAATAAGCTACGAGAATGCTGTTGCAAAAAAAAAAAAAAACAAAACAAAACTAAAATTCGAAAATAGTTTATAGCGCGTCGCTAACTCCTCGCATCCTTCCTTGAAGCTTCAGAGCTTTCCATACTCAGTACTTCAATAGAGTACTCATACTCAGTACTCACCCATTGAGGACAAAAGGAGGCCATTTGGGGTCCATGACCCAAAGCTGTGTGACGTACAAACGCGATTGACGCCAACGAAAATAACCTGTATGCCACCCTCAAACCCCTAACGTTCAGTAGAAGATATAGAATAAATTGTATGCAGTCCTTCAACGAATTTACATAAAGGGTTGTTTGGAAGAGATGTGTCGCGTTTTGATTGGTGGCATTCAGCTGCATCATTCCAGTTGTAATTGTTGCAACATTCACCCTCAGGCCTCAACTTGGCAATTGTTTAACTAAATATCACATTGCAAAACACATGGATTTTTATTTAACCGGATAAGTATGAATGTGAAGCCTGTAGCTGAAGGGCATCCGTAACTGTCTGTGAATTCCTCCAATGTTCTGTGCACCCCCAGTTTGATGAAGGCCAAAAACCCCGTCATCGTGCTAAGGCACCCAGGTCACTGGGTCAAGAATGCTAGAAATAATTCAGGGATGGAAGGTTGTACGAACTGCTTATCCCTTTCAAGGTCCCAAAATTCCCGGCTTATTCACTACGAAGCCAATGTGTATATATTGAAATAATTTTCATTGAAATTCGAGAGTTATGTGAAACATACTCAGACGGAGGTTTAACTTCTCACAAAGGACGAGAATCCTTGTGAGGCCCATCGTGATCAGCAGAAAACAAAGTTAATATCCCCACTAAAACACTTCGTATTATGTTTCGTATGGGATGATAATGGCTTCTCCAAGGATGTCTTTCGTGAACTGGAGAAAATTTCAAAGATCTCATGACCATAACTTTACGCTGAGTAAATAATATGAATAGGTTTTTTCTTTTGTTTAAAAAAAAAAAGGATAACACCCGTTTATTTCTAAAAGAGTATTATTATCATCGTACTTTAATTATTTTTTGTACTTTTATTTTTACAAAAAAACAGTACTAAGAGATTCAGTTTCTTTAAATTTCCTTTGTCTGCAGTAAAAAGAAAAACCCTTCTCGAAGTGTGACACTTGTTCGTAAAAGTCTTTTTTTGTAAAATGCAAAAAATCTCCCAACAATTTTTATTTAAAGTCATCGGTGTACGTTTTTGGTGAATGAACATTATAATTTATTACAAAATCGTGTGACTGCATTTGAATTGTTGCTAATGTTTAAAATTCAAACATTCAAATAGAATATTGTTTCCAGAAAGTTCCGTTACTTTCGCCTGACAGCATCTCAATCTTCCCCCAGTCCCTCTAACTCAAGGAAACTCCGGTCCAGACCAAATAGAAAATCTGCTACAACAGCGATTTCCCCACCTTAATACTACTATACGCTGCGTTATTTCAGGCAGAGGCTTTCAGTCTCATTGCGAAACATGTCCTTGCTCCCTTTATATTCACAAAAGTGCTTCAACCGGATTTTGTGCAAAAATTATCCTGCAGATATGACGTCATATCTCTCTGCAATAGTTCTGGAGAAAATTTTACCTAGATTGAGGTTCATGACCTTTTGAACTTAATGCAGTTGCATCAAAAGGCAATGAACCCTTCGACAACTGCAACAGTAGAATTTATTCATGGCTCTTAGTTGTGTATACTTAATGTATAGGTATAGGTCCTATATGAGGGATTTATATCGATTAACTTTTCCTTAAAAAATTGCATTGCACAGTGATCCGTTATTCAAGCATGCACATTTGCATTAAAATTCTAGAATTTACAAAACCTTGAATAATGCAGATGAAAAACATTTAAATGACTCATTTTAGACTTCAAGTGCGTTCACAATTAAATCTTATCACTCACAATCTGCAGTTGTTAACCAGAACACTGTTTCCGTTTTTTAATTGAAACAAGGGTGATTCCGATAACCATAACGAAACAGTTATGGAAAACTAATTGTTAATTATGTAAATTGTGCAATTCAAATTGAAGATAAGAATTGTTTCTTCTTATTTAATACGCTGACATAGGTTTTTCGAAAACCGTCGTGTCGTGTTAATTTTATGGCCGCGATCGCTTAAAAGTAAACATAATTCCATAAACAAATATAGAAAATTTAGTAATAATAGGTGATAATTTTTTCGATACTCGTAAAAATCCGTTATAAATATCTAAGTAAAAATTTTCATTGTAAACATAGTAAATAATGTTTATAGAAATTGCAATAAAATTATTCTAAAGTCGGAGACAGACCATAGCAAAAACCCCACATTTATATAAGCAAAATATTTTTGTGAAATCGAGGCGCACATTGCAACCACCCGCTTAAAAAAAGAATGATTGTTATAAACAAAGCAATAATAAGTGTGTTTGCTTTGTTGGGCGCCTGTTGCACAATTTCATATGCGCAAGTTTCACCCTCACCGTCGAGCTTAGCCCAGAAAGTGTGATTCCGCAGTCCTCGACAGACGGTTTCCGTCCACTAAACTGACTTGCATCAGCAAATCACTGCTAATTTATTTATTGTGACTGATTAAAAATTTGCTAATTATGCAAAACGCTACAGTGATCGGAATTTTGTGTGTTGACATAGCTAAAAAGCTTACAGAGGAGTTCGGAGGGGAGTTCAAGAGCTACATTGCCGCATCTTACGTGAAGTTTTTGGAGAGTGCCGGCGCCAAAGTGATTCCAATTTGGTACGAATTCTGTGCGATGAGTTAACAAAGTTAATTAGAAATGATATGAGAAACCATACAAAACGTCTTGAGAACCGCAAATAGATATTTAGCAATGGAAATTATTTTCACCGGGCAAAGTGCTCGTTTTGACAAACACGGAACCTGCGCCGTGATGACTTTTCCACTATTTTTGTTTTTTAGTGCCGACAAACTGAATTTTGAGTTCCCCGAAGGAAGCTTTTTGTACAATTAGAATGTTCAAGATGATTTTTTTCATGAATTATATTCTCACAACTTTTAAAAAGCTTTTTTTAGAAATTAAAAATATAATTTTTTATCTGCCGCGTTGGGGTCGATCTGATTCAGATCTTTCGTGCCAGCTGTGGCTGAGAGGCATATCTACCATTTGTTTGTCGATTTCTATAATAATTAAAATAAAAACATAATATAATACATACAATAAACAAATAACATACTTCTATTTTATATAGAATTGAGTCAGATTGAAAACAGTTTACTTGCAATATTTAAAACATTTTTTTGAATGCTGATAAAAAGAATATGATAATTGTCGGCAATATCGTTTTTTAAAAAAAGGCAAAATATTTTTAAATAAAGCAATACGTCTATCTGGTTGAACAAACTAAAACTACTACTATATTTTATGAAGTCGCACAAAGTGGGCAAACTAAATAGTATTGGCGACGGCACAGAATATATTCAACATTTCTGAATTCTCGGTCATTGTTTAAATCAGCAATTATCAAAAAATAACAATTTAACATTTTGAAGTGCCTTATATTATATTTATTTTGATAACAATAAATTTGAACATTTACTAATTTGTTATCTTATCGTTATAATTTATCAAATATTAGGAATATGAATTAATGAAAAATTAGCAATCAATTGTTCATATTTTTCGAAAACGAAAATGAAATAATTGAAATGCAATGAATTGAAAATCTTTGCAATTACGAAATGTCACTGTTTTTACGAATATCCGCTAAAAAAATTAAAAGGCGTTTCGAAGACGCTATAAAACACATTAATCCCACTAATTGCAAAACATTAACTGCAAATAATCGCTTTTAAAAATAAACGATTGAAATATTCAATATTTGATGTTGTTTCTTCATAACCTTTTTCGGTATTCAGCATTCTTATTTTGCAAATAAAAAAAAATCCATATGAAGCAAAAATCCAAAAGGACATAAACTTCCCTACCATTTATCCATATAAAATATTAATAAGACTCTCGTCGGTGTTTTCAGGATCGGACGGCCGCAGTCATATTACCAAGAGGTGCTTAAAAAAATTAATGGGTGAGTCCTTTGCAATGTAGTATATTTCGTAATCTGAAAAAATTCTGCTTTGCTCGCAGGATATTGTTACCGGGTGGAGCTCTATGGTTCACAGATCCAAATGGTTATGCAGAAGCGGGTAGGAACATTTACAAAATCGCTGTAGAAATGAATGAGAATGGGGAATACTTTCCATTATGGGGCACTTGTCTAGGATACGAGCTGCTCCTTTACGCTTCTGCAGATGGCAAAGATCCTCGACAAGATTGTGCTTCAATGAACGATTCTTTACCATTGCTTTTCAAAGATAGTGAGAATGACTTACTCCCCTTTGAATTTCGATAAACTTAAGTTGACAATTTTTTGTAGATTTTAGGACCAGCCGTTTATACAAAAATTTACCCACCGAACTGGAAACTATTTTGCGAACGGAAAATGTAACCTACAACATCCATAGATACTGTGTAACAGAAGAGGTATCCTTCAAAAAACAACGAAATATCCTGAAATTGTTTTAATGACCACGCAAAAAAAAAAATTAATTATCTACAGGACCTTACAACTTATGGCATAAAAAATGAATGGCGTATTCTGTCAACAAATAAGGACAAAAACGGTCTGGAATTCATTTCCTCCATTGAGCATGAGAAGTGATATCAAATTTATTACGACGTAAATTGTATCCTTTTTCATTCTAAAAATAACTTTTAGGTATCCTTTTTATGGAATACAATTCCATCCAGAAAAAAGCGCTTACGAATTGTCCGACAGTGGAAATATTTGTCACTCGGAAAATGCTATCAGAGTGTCGCAATATTTTGCACATTTCTTTATTAAAGAGAGCAAGAAAAACAAAAACCGTTTTCAGAATGAAAAAGAAGAATATCGTCACTTAATATACAGTTTCCCCGTATACTTTACAGGAGCAAGAAACTTGAAGTGGTTTCAGTGTTACTTGTTCACAGGGGACTCCGACTACCCAGAAGTATTGTAAAATGAGCTTCCATAGTTACACAAGGATGATTGCATATTGTTGTTTATTGTTTGCTGTATTCAAATATTTATAAACAGTTACTGTTATATTTCTACACAGGATGTTTTAATTTATCGCCTTCTAAATCGTAAATATGCAAGGACATCTCACTCTCGCCATTCTTTAACCCTTTACAAAAATATTATTGTAAATTTTAGTATGAATATAATAAAAAAAGCATTAGTCTATTGATTTATGAGTACCAAAACTGGATAATTCTTACAATTAAATACTACTAAATTATTAAACGACTTCAGTCCTAAATGTTCTAGACTTTTCTAGATTTCGGCCACTTCTCAAAGCCTTCGAGGAATTTTCCATAAAGAAATTCCCTGTGGGACACAGCAGGGCGCGGAGTCCTGTTGCGATAATTAATGGAATTATCACTAATATGAAAGTGAATTTAATGGTTAAAAAGGTTCAACAAACATCCCTTTTATTCAGTATCTGTTGATATTCTGCGAGGTCAGCAATAACAATCCTTGAAATTGACCTTCAATCCATCAACATCACCGGCATAATCTTGAAGTCATCATTGGAATTACTAAAATCAGTTGAATCACAGGATACGAAGTGTTTATGTTGAATCCTTTTTTCAATAATGGAAATTTCAGGACCACTTATGTCGTTGATATGCTCTATACCTGTTTGCTAAGCGATTCTTCCCACATGCAGGGCGTTATCCTTGTCAGGTTGCTGAACCTCTTGATGCCGGAGTAATGTCCTGAAATTGTTTGCCATTTAAAAGAGTATTCATTACTGAAAGTAAATATTTCTCCATTCAAATGGACTTTAGAAACGGATGAGGAAGTTTTCAACCACTATTCAATTAAGATAGAGAACATTTTGTATAAATTTGTTAACAGACCCGAAGACAACCACGAACAGTGATTAATGGACCATCCCGAGTAATTTCGTGTCTGTGATTCCGCCATTCCGGTTTATTAAGGATATTATTGGGGATTAATTTGACTTTGGTTGTCCACAGAAACCACTAATAACAAACCGTTATTGCCTCCCCGACACAGAGTTTCAAATTGGTTCAAAGGTTGTTGACTCTAGAGCATCGCTAAATTAAATCTCACTTCATTTTCATACCTCATCCTCAGGACATCACTTTCCGGTTTGTATTACAAACTAAATTTCGCGCAAACAACATAAATTTTTGACGAATTCCATAAACATGATTAATTATGTAACCCGATCTGTTTAATTAAAGACGACAATTGCAAAAATTGTTTGTGCTGTAGGACAATGAGCTGTAGTTGTCACTCGATGTCGTCGTCCTTTTTATTTGGCGAGAACACAAATAATTAATTAATCAATTGTCCTGGATGTTATTACAGTACCTAAAAATACTAATTGAACACAATTATACTCTTCATTATTTTCGTAAATCTAATTTCGAATTATTTTTCCTCGAGCAACAAGATAAAAACCATATTTTTTGGCTGTGGTTTCACATCGGTTTTTTGCAATCTTCAGTTCATTTGAAATCATTAAAATGCAATATTAATGTTATCTAATTAAATTTAATCTGCTTAATACAAAATCGGAAAACATTCCCGATTAGAAAGCAACAACAAGAATTTGTGAATTAAGATTCAAATTTAGAACATTAAGACTCGAGACAGCAGTTTGAGTTTCCTTGGGGATAAAATTCGGCGAATAGCATATTTTTACGTTGGTGTTCAACATAATATAACATAAATAAATCATGAAATTTATTTGCATGGCACAGGAAGGTAGAAAAAATATAAAGGAACCATTTCGATCCAATCTGCATGTTAAATGCTAAATGTCTGAACAGAAGAAGTTATAAAATTAAAAAATGTCCTTCCCACGCAAATATTGATTATGAACCAAAATCAAGTATTTTATGAATTGATTGTATTTGTATTTATAATCCATTACAAACATTTCTGTATACAAATTAATCGTCTTTATCCTTTTTTATGGTACAAGGTATTGTTTTTAGGTCGGGTCAGCTAATTGCATAATAACATAATAAGTAAAGTAAGCTTCTTACGTAAAGAAGGACATTTTGTAAGAATTCATCTTCGCCAGAGTGAAAAGGATTTATGTAGCATAATGATTTACAAGTCCTCCGGCAATCTGCAACTGAAATTTTCCTTCTGATAAAGTTAAGCTCTAATTAACGGAGAAATCCTGCCATAATGTCCTTCCACAGAAAAATTAATAATTATGGCGATGCAAGTTGGGAGGGACAACTTTTATTGTTGCTATGAAGCACAATTATTGTACGAACAATTGTTTAGCCATCTGTTGCACTAGATGCGTATTTTCATAATATCCTTAATACACATAATAATGTCAAGCACCATTTGCTTAAGACTTTAATTAAATTAATCCTTTGTGCTTGAAGGCATTCTAACTTTCGGCTAAAAATATGTAACACAGAGAAATTTTAAATCCTTTTTTTTGTGTTATGGTTTATTTGAATTACAATTTGTATGGAAAGTTTATGCCAATTATGAAATACCTACCGTTGGTGTATAACGGGATAGTTTTAACACAGAAGAAACGTTTGTAAAAAAAATTGTGTAAAAAACCGTGCAAAAACAGTTTTCCCATTGTAAAATGAGAAATTAGTTCTAAATTATTGAAATGGCATAAAAAAAAGTAAAAGTTTTCGGTATCTGTAAAATTTCAAGATCGTGTAAAAACCGACCGTGTAAAAAATTGTCGTGCAAAAATTTAATTTTTCAATATATATGTACATATTAATTATAACAATATTTAAGTTAATATGTAAATATTCAGTAAACGGCAAGGATAATCAACATTTTTGTATAAAAACGATTCAGACTTATATGGCAACACTAAGGAGTTGGCAGATTTTGCTCATCTTCGAACTTGACCTTACAATTTTAACTAACAATAAGTATTATTGTACTAAATTCCCTGCAAACGTTCTCGAGTTATCGTCTGGACAGAGAACAGACAGACAGACAATAGACGGACATGTATAAAACGGTTTCTTTTCACTTCCCAATCATGAATATGTTATATGTATAGTTACTTTTATTTCTATCACCATTATTTCTTGACGTTGCAAACGTTCGCTCAAACTATTATGTAGGATTGTAGGTACCTTACAATCTACATAATATGTTATATCTAGGGTATTAAAATTAACTCATTATTGATCAGAAAAAAAAATTTTACATTTTCCTTGTTTTCTAATTCGGCAATGCAGTGGTTACCATATAAAGTTCATTTTACTCCGCATATTTAAGTTCCTCGATCTTTTTAATTGTTCGTGTTCCAATACATAAATTAATATAAATGCGGTGTCCTTTGTACAAAAAAAAAAAAAAAACTTTAGTAGTTGAGGCTGACGTCTTCTGAGTCATTAAAAATCCTGAAACATAATAATTAATAATACCACTAGCCCCATAATTCTTTGTGGATCGTAAACAAAAGTACACAATGGTTACATGTCGTAAGCAATTTCAATCTTATTACAAGGAAAGCCATGTCCATGTCCCTGACAGTTACATGCCTGAAATCCCAGATAGCAACAATCAGCTCCTTCTGCAGAAGTAAGCAAATCCATGTTTGATTTTTTAAAGGAGTTCCCGATTTAAAATTACACTCATAAAAATGTTATTTCTCAAAAACCGTCTTGACAATTCTTAGAAAACAACTTCTACACTATATACAACAGTTCCGCTTGACGGCTTGAATCAGACGACTTGCTTAAAAATAGGTTTATAAAAAAGGTCTAAAATAACGAAACATGTTTTTAACACATGAATGCTTCACTTCCTAAAGCTCTTGCACGCACCACAGGATTAGAAGTAGCAACAAGTTTCGGTAAAACGGAATAAAATATTTATTCTCATCGTAAGAAAGATGTAAAAATTGAAAATATTTTACACATGAAAACATTCATTGATAAACGCGATGAAAATAGTTTCCAATGCGACTGTGTATAATAATATTAATATAAAATAATTGGCTGTGATAGATTTATTTCAGGTTTACAAATTTTCTTGATAAACTCAATGACTGCTTCTTTTTGGTTGTTGATCGGAATCGGATATTTGCAAAGATGTCCTCTTGCCTTAAAAATTATAAGATATAATTCATACTACCAAATTAACGGATATTCCTGCAACAAAAGAAGAACACTAGATTATTAGCTCTGAATAATAAAATCAACAGGGTAGACATGCTGTTAATAAATGCGCATAAATAATGTAGTTGAGAAAGCAAAGCAGCAGAGGCGTAACGAGGATAACTGTTGAGGACATACTTCCCGAATCACTAGTTTCCTCTTCTTCAAAAAGATAAGACTGGAAAAATGACGAGCCTTTCTTGGCTGTAAAAGTTGGTGAATAATTATAGATTAAACTATTGTATTCCTCAGTCTTATTAGAAAAACTGTTTCCATTTTTTCTTGCTTCATTGATAAAGAACTCGGCAAAGTACTGAGCCGCTTTAATGGCGTTGGCAGTGTGCGTAATATTCTTATTCTTCACCCACTCATAGATATTTTTCTCTGGATGGAATTGAACACCATAAAAAGGATATCTAAAATTATGATTGTTATATTCCACAATTATTTTCATATCATTTTAAAAGTACTTGACGTGTTCAATTGTTGAGATGAATTCGAAGCCGTCCCAGTCATGATTCAATGAAAGAACCTTCCATTCTTTGTCCAAACCAAATTTCGTTAAATTCTAACCAAAAAAAAAAAAAAAATGTATTCATTAAAAGTCATTATGCTATTTGATGAAATAAAAACATACCTTTTCCGTGACGCAATATTGGTGGAAATTCGGAGTGACGTACTCATTTCTCAAAATTTCAATAACTTCTTGCGGAGCATATCCAAAGAGTCGGCTGCGTTTAAAGTCTGATTGTCGAAGTTAATTCAATTAAAATTTTCTCTTCATGTACCGAATTGAATCTAATCACCTTCCTTAAATTCCAATGGTAATGGCTGGCTGTTCGAACGACAATTGCTCCGGTGCTCGGTTCCATTCGCCGATACGTAGGTGAGCAGTTCGAATCCTAGACAGGTGCCCCAAATTGGCATGTACTTACCCTTATCGTTCATCTGCTTGGCAACTTCGTATATGTGGGCTCCTGCCTCAGCGTATCCATCAGATTGATTGAAATAAGTGCCTCCTCCCGGGAATAGCACTCTATTCGAAATCATTTTAATAGCTTTTTTTTAACCAGTTTAATCACATTTGATATTCTCACCCATTTATTTTCGATAACAAATTGGCGTAGTACTCTCGAGGCTTTCCAATCCTGCATAATGAAAAAAAGTATAATTTTTTTTGTATTTAAATATTTCATTATCAAAAACGCAATTGCATCGAAAAATGGAATTGGATAGGATAGACGATAAGACCATGTATAATATTTATAGAAATATAAATAAGAACGATTTTCATCCAGACTATAATATAATCAATATAAATTATGCAGGCTTTTACGTTTTATGGAATACGTAATATTTTTCTTTTGTAAACATCAGTTCTACTAAAGTGAATCCCCGTTACCACTTATTTAAAATGACCTCACAAGTCCAGCGCAGTTATTAATTATTATTGAGAAAATATCTGGAGAAATCATAATTGTTCAATGAAAAATGGTTTTTGCAAAAAGGAACAGAAGAAACTGTGGCGATAACTGCCTCCGAGATAAAGAACACTCAGCTGAACTTTGTTTTTATGTTTTTAATTATAGTCATAAAAGTCTTTTTCTATTTCATGGACTTCCCCTTTGTGATGAGAAAGAATATTAAAGAGCTTTCTTTTTAGAAAAACGAAGGTCTGAATGACGACTACAAAAAAAAAGAAAAAGAAAAAAGCCGTGACACTTTTGATATGATTGTTTTAATATTTCAACATGATTATTGTTAGTTAAATTTAATAACGTTGTTCTATTTTCAAAATAAATTCCCGACAAACTGAACTTGAACAGGGAACCACACAAAAGCTGCACCTTCGTAACGACCTCAATTTTATCCAATTTCTTTTTTTTTTGGTTCTGTCAACGAATCAATAGTGTTCCAAATAAAACAAATATAAACCGAAAACAGGCAAAACAATTAGGAAAATCGTCATTTTCAAGGATGTTCTAGTTCTTTATCTGTCATTGGCAAACAGAAGGATCTTCAACTCCAGATTCTTATTTAAGTAACAATTATTGAATTGCTCACCAAATCAAAGCTGCTCGGGCCCCGCCCCCTTCCACGAATTTCACATAAGATGCGGCTATGTAAGCACGCTTATTCTCACTTAGCTGATATCCGGGAAAGGACACAATTTCTTGGGACAAAATACCAACAATAGGAGTATCATTGTCACTATTTAACCATCGTCTGAACCGCGGAATTTCGCTGCACTCGACAACTGCATGTATTATACAAACCGACAAAATTATTTCGAAGAGGCGCATTTTGACCGACAGCAAAAATATCCAGAAACTGACTACAATTTATTCATGTGCAAAATTCTCTGGAGGGTGAGAAGTAAACACTATTACATTCAATTATCCAGACGACAGAATATGTTGCTGAAAATTGGTCCAGAATAACATCAACCAGATGCATTCATTTGGATCATCTTCTCCACCACATTGAATTAACAAGCAAATGGAGCCGTTCCCCAAACGCGACCAAGAAATAAAAATGTCCTACTTATATGCATTTTATTACATTATTATGCAACTATTTAAATATGTAACTCCGAGATTAGGTGATCAAATTGAAACCAGTGACATAAATGTCTCATCATCAAGTAATCATTTTTTTTAATTAAATAATTAGAAACAGGAATTTAGGTATACTGTTGATTTTATCAACTATTTTAATTAATTTAAGTGTCTGAATTACCTTCAGACACGTACTTTTAATCTGCTGGAGATAAGTAATTGAATTAAAATTATTATCTGCACAGAATGTTTAAATCTATTGTTTGTTGTTTTCCACACATGGAAGTAATTTTATCTGATTTTCATGCAACGATATTGAAAACAATAAATAGAAAAATTATTATAAAACCGAAATCTTTTTCGTTTACAGATTTATGTAAAAAATATTATTGTATGTAAAGTAAATAATGTCCAGGTAAACTGGTCATTTAATCAATCGAATCTACCGACAAACTTGTTTACATTTACAGAACTGTGCAAACAACCCCAAATATTATTGGAGTCAATTTTCAGCTGAAATAATTGATAAGAACGGAAATCAATTCATTCTGAAAACATTCCTGGGAATCATGTTTCCAATTCCGTGTTTTACATTATTAAAAAAAAAAGTAACTACTGAGTAATCTGTTGGTTCAATTTTATATATGAGTCACAAAACTTAAAAAATAATCATTAAATTACATTTGCATAATTTATATATTGTTAACGATTTCCGCATATTCATGTTTCCAAAAATATCAGAGTCAGATTCATTAAAAAAATCCCCCTGGTAGGGGTGATTCCCCTGTCTCAATATTCAAATATTTCACGGAGTTTATACGGGCCGCAAATATTCTTAATATATTTATAAAATTATCATTTAATGAACTCGGATTGTGCGCATAAAAAACACAAATCAAAATGCCAATAAACCGGAACCAAATTGCTTTGCAACATTTGACGTCATAAATGAATAGCACGTGACATTTATTTGTTTTAAACAGTATTTTTAATTTCACAATTTCTTCGTATGTACAAAACATATTTTAATAATAAAACAGCAAAACTTCACGATATTTCAAAGCAAAATTAATTTCAAATAAAATATGCAATGTTTTTAACATACCAAATAGGTGCCACTTTTGCTCCACCCCCTTCGACGAATTTCACATAAGATGCTGCGATGTAGCTATTATACTGATCTGGGTACTTTCTGTTGAGCGAGTAGGAGATCTCCTGACTCAAGACGCCAATAATCGGAGTATCAGTCCAAACGACTCCTGTTTTCTGACTTCTTACCGGAGTTAACGAGAGGACACCGAGTCCAAAGAACGCGAGAAGAAATCTCATTTTTTGGTATTTTCCCAGGAAAAAATGCCACTAAACTTCTTATGAACCACAACGGAACTTCAACTGATTTCGATTCAAGTCGGTATTGATTTGCCGTCGAATCGTACTGACCATTAACTAATGAGCTTTTCCGTAATGAGGGACTTCTGCAATGACGACTAGACAGAACATTCCCAGCCCTCTGCGTGTTTTCGGAAACTAATTAAACGAAGTGACTAAACGACAGAAAATTGTGAACGGGCTTTTGTAGTTTTGATATCGCGCGAAATTCTTATCAAACAGTGGGGAGCTTGTTAGTTGTCTTTATCAAGTGTGCGCTGATTCGTTATTTACATTGGAAATATGTCGATGGTGATGAAGGGGTACTAATCCAAGTCCCCAGTTAAGTTTGCGATGAACAAAATAACCCCCATCGGGATACGGGTGTACAATAATATAAATTGCCATCACTAAATGTTCTTTAAATATTTGAAATGAAAGATCTAGGCAACAAAGTGCTAATAAGAAACATTGTATTTAACTTATAAGAGTTCCTTTCCACGTTTTTCTCATGTATAAATGTAGATCATGATCAGTAAATAATGCACGCAGCTCTCGACGCAGCTGGCAGAGCCTATAGTATGAACAAACATTGAAAGCATATACAAGTGTTGTTTCTTACTAGGTATATTTATATTTATATATATATTTGAGCAATTTAGATTAACTAAGCAGGAATTCACTGTTTCTATAATTGAATAATTTTATTCTATATATGTACTTTTAGTTGATCTGTTTAGAGAGAACGCTCCAACTTGTTTCATATACCGGGTGTTTCGCTAGGAAGTGTTCCAACATACACCAATCGATTCCTTGAAGTGTTCTGATCAACTATTACCATGAGACATTTTGTCGTACTACCCCTCCTTCACCCCTTTTTGAAGGGTTGAAAGTTTTCGTCTGTGCAGGGAGCTGAGCTCATAAAAAACGCTATAACTTGTGTTTGGAATACAACAGAAAGACAAACAAGGTGTCAATAAAAAGTACGCATTAGAACCTTTCTAACAATGTCTCATATGTCTCGATCCGTCGGCAAATCTGGCAAATATGAATGTTCAAACTTAAAATTTTGAAAAATTTCGGTTAAAATTTGTTTTTGTACTTCGTCCTTAAAAATTTCCTGCATAACAAGGATATATTTTTCTTAAAAAACATGTTCTCTTAAGATACCTTTCAAAATAAAAAAGGAATGATGCCAATATCTTTAGTATATCAAGAGTTATTAAGATTTTTGTGGAGTCATTATTAACATTTTGTGGGGTCAGTGCCAACAAATTCTACCCGGAATACATTTTGCGATAATTTTTTTCCAATTAGATATTCCACTGACTTCATCAGGTCCATCAGGTCATGGGGCAGGTCATACACGTTCGGTCTTGCAGCATGCCCTCCACGACCGCAGGACTCAGGATAATCGGACAGTACAACCGAGGAGAACGAGAACCCGACTGTGCCGGTTGACGATCTGACAAACAAAATTGAATTTCAGATTAATTTAATACTTTTGCATTGTTTCTAATTTTTTTTGGGTTGTTTTCAAGTTTTTTTTTTTTTAACACTTTAGATATAGAAACTACAAATTTTCCAATACCGTTATACAGGGTGTTTAAAAACAACACGGCAATATTTAAGGGGGTGATTTCTGAGTTCATTTCATGAAAAAAAGTTCATATAAACATAGGTCCGGAAACGCATGGTTTCCAAGATACAGGGTGTTAAACTTTTTTTTAAATATCGGTTTTTTAACAATATCTGAAATATCTTTTGTCCGATTTTTTTGAAATTTTGCAGCATTGTGTGTAGTAATAAGGAGCTCATTTCACCTTAATTAGACTAAGGTTATTATGTCCAGTGGCGTGCGTGGGGGCACCTTAAGCATTATTATTGACAAAAAATGTGTACGCCACTGACTTTTTTCTAATTATGATATTTTTTTTAGATAAAGGAAGCAAAAATACAACTTTTTGGTCTCCTGAGTTTTTGACGTATCTTTCTTCGTTTTCGAGATAAAAAGCAAAAACCATTTGATTGAATGTCTATTTACCATACAAAAATATTTAAGAAAATTTTGAACTATTCTAATTTGCTTTTTTTCGCACTACAGGGCGAAAACAATTATTTGACAAGAAGTATCAACATAATATTACCAAAATTTACAAAAAAAAAAAAAATAGTTCAAATTTTTCATAACTATTTTTGTATGGTAAAAGGACATGCAATCAAATGGTTTCGATAATTAGGGTCGTTCGGATTTCGATAATTAGGTATTTGTTAGAAAGTTGAAGGATTTACGTAATTTAATAAAGAAAAATTATTGAAACTATATTTTTGCCGGGTGTATTTCATGTATACATTAGTGATGTGTCACACCCGATGGGCGGATTCTATTTCTTTGAAAAAACAAAGGAAAAATAGAAGTGCAGAGAAACCATAGCCTCTAAAAACAATAATAATTTATTTGGAACTATATGTACTACAAACTACACTACAAAGCAATTTTTGATTTATATTATGAATAATGAATTATATATAAAGCAACACACACACTTATATCGGTTTATCTTCGACTTTTCACGCTAGTTGGCACTCTCATAGTGACAGCATCCTCTGACAGCTACTGACAGCTTTAAAATTTTAAATTTTGTATATCCAACCAACAAAATAATGGGTTTGTTTTCTTAAATTCGTGAAAATGTACACAACTTACGATATTTTACTTGCAGAAAACTATAGATTACAAAAGGAAATATCAAACTTACAAAATTTAAGTGAGTTTTAGCCCTGGAAAAAACTTGTTTTTACAATGAGACTATCCCTTATTTTGAATTGTAAAATTTGTTCCTGTTACAGTAAGCCGCAGAGAGGATCAACTAAAAATGGTTGGAATCGATTTAAGTCAACTATCAGAAAGTTCTTCAGCAACTTTAGAAAAATATGCTGAACTGAAATTCAAAACAAAACTTCATGATCTCAGCAAAACATGTTTAGAGGAATTTGCGTATAAAAAGATGAGGGAGTATATTGAAAATGAACTCATAGCATCAGACCTGAAATACGATGTCTCTAAACTGGAAAGACAAATTAAAAGAGAGCTTGAACCACAGGAAGATATCGTTCGGTTCGATAGCATCAGAATATTTTGTAATGATCGCAACTGATTTGCTCGTTTCAGAATTGTGGCCGATGACAAACGGCGAGTTGCTGAAAGCAACATCGGCAGAGAAATTTTGTTAGTTCAAAAAGACATAAACACCCTGCAGAAGGAATTGGTAGGTTCAAAATATTTTATGCAATGCAGCGATGTGAGCCTTTTTATTTTCAGCAACACATTACGAGCGCCAACAGCTACAATTTGGATGAGTTAATAACGAAGGTTGAAAACATGGAAGTAAAGAAATAGCTAGTTTGTGAACGATCGTTATACTTGCTTTTCCATCCTTTGTTAGAGAGAATAACATGTCAATTTAATAAATTTTCAAAAGAAGCTTTAAAATTACTTTCCCTTTATTACTACTGCTCTTCCTAAATGCCCATAAATCTCAAATGTAGTCAGGATCAACTTTCTCTTAACCGAAAGAAATCCATACCTAAGAAAATCTGAAAACAAATAAATATTTGGAACTATTCAAAATTGGATCTTTAGTATGTAATAAGAGAATGTAAAAATTCTAACTCTGCAAAGTAGTATTTTTAATTTGATAAAATTTTGGATTTTATTGTAATTGTACAATGCACGACAGTTTCGATAATAAACAGCAACGACAGGATGCATTGTCGAAATAATTAACCACATAAAACAATGTTTATCAAATTCCCAAGACATTGGAGGAAATCATCTAGAAACAGAAATCCTAATAACTATTATATAAAGTAAAGAAATGTTATAATTCTCGAAAGTATTTTTTTATAGCGCATCATTACAGGGCTGCACCGCACCGGTGGAGTGTATTTATTTCAGAGACTGATTGAAGTTATCGACCGAACTCTGTGGCATCATCCTGGGTAATGTCACCATATTCCCAGATTCCTTGACGGCTCTTCTTGGCTTGTTGTTCAGCTTCGACATATTCATCGAGAAGCTCCTTCAGTTTTCGTTCTCTGCGCCTCTCGACAAGCAGGAGCCCATCAGTGACCAGTCCTTTTGCAATATCCAAATTATTGTTACTTGGATCATGCAAAGATGCTGACGGCACTGTTGTCGATTTGTATTCAACATTAAGCAGGAGTTTCCGGTTGAGAACATCCTCGGCAAATGCTTTCACTGCGACATCCTTGTCTTCATTGTCCGGGGGCAGCTGCACTAAAGCCAAAGCATATTGGGAGGCGTAGGGTTTATCACTGGTGAAACCAGGCGGAAGAGCGGCAAGTGAAGAAAATGGAACAGTCTGAAAAATATAACAATCAGTAATCGAACGATTGGTTTAAATAAATTATTGAATGATAATGTTGCAGCTGGATAGTTTGCCTTCTTTCTAGTACATCCCTGAATCGTGAAATCAATCACTTCATTAGCAGAACCGTTCGAAATGTTCAGCGTAACTGTAAAAATATATTACAGCCGCATTCCAAATGTTCCAGTTCGCCGCTGCAGCGATTGATATGCACACGATCAGTTTAGCATTTCAGCACGGATGATCGAAAGCAGAGCACTCACCTGGCGGCGTTTTTGTTGCAAGGGTATGACTCAAGCATTTCCTTTGAGCCGGTAATGGATCTAAGGACCTTGCATGCTACGATATAGTCCAATGGATCGCATCCACTTACCTCTTTGTTCCCGTAATCAATGTACAGGACATTGGCAGCACCATTTTGAATCCTTTCGATTTTCGCTCGGTACCATTCTTTGTCCTCGATGAATTGCGCGGCACAGATGTCTCCACGTTTTGGCGTGTAACTTCCAGCCAGGGGCGGGTTGGTTTGGAATTCTTGGCGAAGTTTGGTCATAAGGTTCTCTAATTTCGCACCGTGCTCTGTGCTTTGGGCAAAGAAGTGCAAGTCGGATGTAACCTCAGTAATAATAACTGATTCGTAGTTGACCTTTCGTTCAACAATCTTCTCCTCCTTCTCTTCTTCCGGTTTCTCTTCAGTTTCTTCTACATAAGTAGACCAAATTTTTTTCTTTTCTGCCTTAGCCTTGTCTTCGGCCGTCTTAAGAGCACGATAGTGTTCCGATTTCTCGGCACTAAAATGCACTTCAGCCAAGCCTTCTTCGACCAAGGCAACAGAAAGGTTGATGTTGTTTTCTGTCCACAACCACCCTATAACGCAGGTGCCAGCTTTGTCCGTTGTTTCAATGTGAACACTGACATCTCGCTGAAGAATCTGCAATGGAATGTTACGGGACCAATCCTCAAATTAAAAAATGTTTTGTTTTCTTACCCGGTCTCTGGTGAATGCTAATGCTTCATCACCAAACGGTTCTCCCTCTTGTGCGGGTACACCATTAAGCGCGGGGCGGGCAGAACGTGGGCAGGAAATTCCAGCAAGAAGGAAGGTAACCAAACAGCTGTCTTTCGGCACATAAAGCCGAAGACGAGAGCCGCTGGCGACAAACTCCACAATGCCTTCAGTGCGTGTAGCTCTCTGCCAAGCTGGAAGGTAAAGAGGTTTGATGCGGGAATGATCGAGAGTAAGGTCGTTGATGCGATGCTGGGGAATGTCTTTCTTGGCGTGCAAGCCCTTTTGGCCCTTGACAGCTTGACTTTCTGCAGATAACAGTTCATCATAGTGAGAAGAGCGCTGATCATCAGCCTGTCGGTACCGGACCACAGTAGCCAAGCCCTTGCTCACCAAAGTCTCCGCCACATTTTGGCCTCCAATTGTTACAGTATAGCAGTATTTTTCAGGGAAAGTTTCGCGGGCAGGAGAGATGTAGTCCAACGTGCAGTGAACTTTCTTGTTGATAAGCTTTTTCCGGAGGAATTCTCTTGCTTCAAACATCCAAGGAATGTCGTATAATGGACGGAAATTCTTGGATCTTGGCGGGAGTTTACCATCTTCGTCTGCAGTACGACCAGATTCTCTTGGCGGACGTATACTGGACAAGAAGACTTTCTTGATCTGTCCATTTGAGGTTTTCACGTTCAATGCATCACCATTGAACACTTCAACCACTGTGCCAGAAAAATCCTTCTCTTTGCCACTGAACGTTTGCGCATTCGATTGGTAGTCCTTCCACAAGCGAAGCTTCTTCTCTTTAGCCAGCTTCTCTGCGGCGCGCAATTTGTCTGCACCTAATAACAAACCATGTTTAAATAATGTTAACACAAATAATAATGAGAACTAAAGTAATGTCAGGGAGGTGAAATGATGTAATTGCTTTTAAATACCACAAGTACATCTTGGAAATTCCCTGTTTTCTCTAGCATTGTGTAACAGAAGTAGCAAGATATAAGACATCATTCTACCATGTGCAATACAATGCAAAATGAGTGATCATTTCTCGATTTCTTACCGGTTTTCATGAATGCCATGCTCCAGTCGACGCACTTTGCAAAACCCTCACGCAGCAGAGATTCGGCAATGTTGCCCTTCGGATGGAGAATAGTACCAACGAAATTGGCGTTGTTCACCGATTCCAAGCATATTTCCACATCTTTCTGCAAAAGTCTTGATTCCACAAAGTATCGAGCTTCATCCGCAAAAGGAATTGACACTTTCGGATCGGGTTTGCCATCTTCGTCCAATTTGAATCCAGGACAACGAATTCCAGATATCATGAGTGTTACGTAATGAAAGTCAGGCAATAAAAAGGCACGAATTGTGGATCCGTCTCGAACATGCTCAACAATTGCTTTGACGGGTTTTTGTTCGTACTTATCAACAATATGGCGGGGATTCTCTTGTGTCCATTTAATATTTCGCTCTATAGGCTGATTGTTGCCCCATTTATTTTTACCAGCAGCTTTAGCGGCTTCCTCGAGCTGAATGAGTCGTTGTAATTGATCTTGATCGCCAGCTCCAGGACTGCGACGAACAGATACCAGACCCTCCGAAACGATTGATTCTATGATATTTTCGGGATTCGATGGATCCGACATCAGCCACACAGTGCCATATTCACGGTTGATATTGGGTCCAGACTTGTCGCAAGTAAAACACACTGGTTGCCCAACTAACTTCTTCCGAAGGAATTCTCTCGCTTCCCAAGCCCATTTTTCGTCCTTAGTCTCTTCACTGTGTTATGCAAGTGCTATAGTTATAATTTCCACAATAAAATTAATGCTCACTTGGCAGATGTTGGTCTCATTGCCAATTTTGGTGCGATTATTTGCGATAATGTAATCCGCTTCTCTGGAGGTGGGCCTGATCGTGGTGTATCGCGAATCACTATTGTGTCTCCCGACACAACCTGCAAGTGAGTAAAACAACATCCTTTACTTAGATATCAACTTTTCACTAAGGTGCCACGTGTGCAAATGATTTAAGTAAAAGTGAAATTGTGCTAAAAATAAATTTTTGGCGAAAGTGCGATTTGTACAGTCTCGTACAGAAGTCAAATGTTCATTCGTTAATATTTGAATACAAAAAATGCAATCTTGGAAAGTACTGTACTGAATTAAATCATGTCTTTAGTTAATTATGGCATATAATTTTAATTGAGAAAACATATTGTGCTTTCTTTTGATTCAAACAACTTTAAAAATAATTGATCAGAAACTAAATTAAAACGATGTGTAAAATTCCTAGCAATTATTGAGATGTTTTAAACCAATTACAAAACGCATACATACGCAAGTGGCTTTTTCTGATAGTGGATCTTATAACAATTGCAGGAAGGACCTTCTCCAAACATCAAATTTAACCAGAGTAAAACTTTTCATGAATTTAAAATTTAGCTATCATAATTTAACAAATTTTTTAAATACAACTGTTTTCCAGACTTGATTAAACTGCAGTATCGATGTGGATTTGCCGAACCGGAAATAACCAGTTTGTACAATAGGATGTGCTCTCCATTCTGCGATATTTTTATATGGTCTTCAATAACTATTCCCTTGAATATGCAAGACAAATTTTCCAAACACGTTTTCGGGGAGGATTTTGTTTATGGTTCTGTTGCATTGAAGTAATTTACTTTAATACATTGTATTAAAAATAATTTTTCTCTTGTATTAGGAAAGTTTGAACATATAAAAAAATGAAGCTGGAATTGATAACAATTTTTTTAAAAAAACGATATCAGCCGAAAGTTAGAGACTTTGAATCGCTCGGAAGATATCACAAATGTGTACTTCATTTGCTGAGAATTGGTTGCTTTAAATGCTTGGAACCTTTTCAATTGGCCTTTTTGTTTTAGGTCAACACTAGAGGCGGTAAACACCTGTCGTGAGGTGAACACAAAAACGGCAAACAGATTCCAGATGAATACTGGAGCAATGAAAATGTGTCACAAGAAAATTGTGTGGGTTTCAAACATCGCTGATCCTCCTGCAAGGCAAAAAGCAATTTTTTCTTCAAACCTGATGAAATCCTTTTCGGTTATCTTTGTGCACTCGACAATCAGCGACACTTGACCTAATTAGAAGACGCTTTTAATATTTATTAATCAATGACTTGAGAACGACATCTGGTATTCGGAAGCAGCTTGAAAAGAGATTGTTTAGGGCGGGCGCATGAACCGCGTGTTCTTCTCCCGCTGATGGTTTTCTAAAAATATTGGTTTAAATAGTGATTTAGGTTAGGTCCTCATTGGGTGCATATTTTAGCGAAAATGAATCTATTTGCTACTTGTCGATACTTAAACGGTATAATTAAATTGTTACTTTGCGTAACTCATTCAATGGAGAGTCAAAAGGTCGAGTCCACCCCAGAATTGACATGTCACCGTGTTGACAAAGCCACAAAATGTTAACCATATGGGATCCAGGAATCCATTTTTATACAACTTATTCCAATTTACAGCAATGTGCTCTGTGAATCGATAAAAAATTTAACTTTACAGCAAACTAATTACAAAAAACACTATGAGCACATTTTGATACTATCGTGCTGGATTGCCAACTTGGCACACTGTCGACTTTCCAACAATGCCCGAAGATGGACGGCAAAGCAATTCTCTACAATATTTATCCGATTTTTGTATAAAACATTAGAAATTATGACAAACAAATTGCCTTACTAGTTTCACGACACCCTTTAGCTTCGCAGGACTAGCTGCCGGCGAACTCATTTTACCAAAAATTTACTTTTTATTTGTAAAGAAAAAATCACCACCGCCCGATTCGACAGCTGAACAATCTACAAAGTACTCACAACACGACACAACTCGACACGATGGCTGCTCCGTTGAAACGGCGGTTTTTGAAACGCTTGAACCAAATGAAAACCAAAACAACTAAATGGCTGAAAGGCTGAATACCATGGCGGCTACCAGAACTACCAAGCTACAAAAAACATAATAATAACAGCATGAAAAACAATATTTTCTTCATCAGAAACACATGTATTTATGGTGCATAAATTTCTGCTGCAAAAAGTACAAAAAATTGCAAAACTACTCCACCAATTTTTTAAAAACCACTGACGTAACCACATTACCGACTTTTCCACCAAACTTAAATGTCGGGGTCGGAATCGTTTGGAATTTGAGGAATTTTCCAGCAAAGCAAGCAAGCAATTCATCCTCTGTCCAGTTGCAGGAAGTAATAATGAAGTAGCCATTATTTTCTAGTAGTTTATAGACATTTTCTATATATTGTCCACGTTTTTCTTTCGGATTTTCAGGATGTAAACTAACTGCGTCGTAAGTTCCTAAAAACAGTTAATTAGTTGTTTTTATGGAAAAGTACTTTAAAAATTACCTTTGTCGTGCACTATTTTAAAAGTGTCCAAATTATCAAGATCCTGGGAAGATAATAAATCTTTAGTAATGAATTCGATCTCCAATTTTTGATCTTCTGCTATGTTGCTGGCTAAATCCACCGCTTTGGGGGAGTAGTCAATTCCAACCAATCTTTTAAATCCTTCCCTTGCCAGGTCAATTAGAAACATTCCATTTCCCGATCCTGCACGCAGGAGTTCATAAATTAAATTAATAAACAATTTTCACACAATTACCTAAATCCACAATTCTATCTTCTACTGTAATAGAATCGTTTTTTAGCATCCAATTTATCACACGTAACTGACTATCTTCGTCAAACCAAACTTCCCCAACATCACCGTGATTTTTGTAGTTTTGAATTTCCAGCTGATAGCTTCGTTCCCAGTATTCCTTCGTTCCCAACTCGGAGCTCGTCAGTTCAATTATTTCGTCCGCCATTGTTAATTAGTTCTTGCGCTGGCAAGTGACCCAAGTGCCGAATTTGACAAGTTTTTGTAAATAACTAGCTGCGGTTCTTACCTGGAGCTGTGCTCTAGACAACAAAAAGTAAATTGCAATTCATCCTAATGAAGATTGTTATTTACGAGTTATTTTTACTCACATCCACTGAGCATTTATCAAGACTTTCCTGTGTAAAATTTACCGTCAGCAGCTCCTGCTCTTGACGTTTTGTAATGGCGTGACAGATTTTGTGACAACGATCCATTTCAATGAATTCCGCATTTAACGGACGGTCCCCAATGGCTTTTAGGAGTTTTTACAGAGCACAAACACTAGCAGCGCTCTGTGTGAAAGGGGACATAACATAAATTGTTGTCTAAATAAGAGTTCGTGCAGCTGAATTAACCTTGTTAAGTTTCTTAAAAGGTTGTTAAAGATTCCTTAGTTGCTTGCTGCTCTTATTTAAGCGTCAGTATCCTATAATTACAGAGCTCAGTGGGTTTCGAACTAAAAATTACTGCTGCTTTAAGTTAATTGTTAATTTTTGAATTTTTTAAGCCAAGCCAAGTTTCAAGTGGTCGGCAGCTTCGGATATAAGGTCGAACATGGCCCCACACGGCAGACGATCAAGAAGCGGTGGAGGCGGCGCCAGTGGTAGCGGGGGCCCCAATACACGGAACTCTCGTGGTGGAATGGCGAGGCGTGATGGCCGTGGCAATGGCTCCAGTAACAGAGGTGGCAAACAAGTTGTTCGATCGGGACGCGTCGATAAGAGAGGAAGAATGGGGGACAAGTCAAAAGAGTACAATGCACCGGATTTATATGACGTCAACTGGTCCACAGTTCATCTGCCACCTTTCCAGAAGAACTTCTTTCAAGAGCACCCAAAAGCGAGAAATCGTCCACCATACGAGGTGGAAAAATATCGTTCGCAACAACAAATCACAGTGAAAGGTCCAGCACCAAATCCTATCCAGTATTTCGATGAAGTTTGTTTCCCAGATTATTGTATGAATGAAGTAAAACGCCAAGGATACACCGAACCAACACCAATTCAAGCCCAGGGGTGGCCCATCGCAATGAGCGGCCACAATTTAGTTGGAATTGCAAAAACAGGCTCTGGAAAGACCCTGGCCTACATCCTGCCGGCCATTGTTCACATAAACAATCAACCTCCACTCCAGCGCGGAGATGGCCCCATCGCGCTCGTGCTGGCACCAACTAGAGAACTAGCTCAGCAAATTCAGCAAGTCGCCACAGATTTTGGATCTGCATCTTACGTACGCAACACTTGTGTATTCGGAGGAGCACCCAAACAGAAACAGGCTAGGGACCTAGAGAGAGGCTGTGAAATAGTAATTGCAACTCCAGGACGACTAATCGACTTCCTGGTACAGGGAGTTACCAATTTGAGACGTTGTACATATCTAGTTCTAGATGAAGCTGACCGAATGTTGGACATGGGATTCGAGCCCCAGATACGCAAAATTCTCGGACAGATCCGGCCAGACAGGCAGATTCTTATGTGGAGTGCAACCTGGCCGCGCGAGGTACAAAAACTAGCTGAAGATTTCCTTGGTAACTACATTCAAATCAACATTGGCTCCTTGGAGCTGTCCGCCAATCACAATATCCGCCAAATAATTGATGTATGCAGTGAGGTGGACAAGGAGAGAAAGCTGAAGGATCTTCTATCCGACATCTACGACAGAGCCGACCAGCCGGGCAAAATCATCATCTTTGTGGAGACAAAACGACGTGTGGACAAAATTTCGCGATTCATTCGCAGCTTTGGTGTCCACGTTGGAGCAATTCATGGCGACAAATCCCAGAACGAGCGCGACGCTGTCCTGCGGGAGTTTAGATCGGGACGAACAAATATTCTTGTCGCTACCGACGTGGCGGCCAGAGGTCTCGATGTTGATGGCATCAAATATGTGATAAACTTTGATTATCCGCAGTCCTCCGAGGACTACGTCCATCGCATTGGACGAACGGGACGCTCACATTCCACGGGTACATCCTACGCTTTCTTCACGCGGAAAAACGCGAAACAATCCCAAAGCTTACTACAGGTACTGAGAGAGGCTAATCAAGAGATTAATCCCCAACTGGAGCAAATTGCCCGGACAGTGGGCAGTGGAGGTGACTCGGGCAATAGACGTTATGGTTCAGGTGGCGGGGGCCGTGGTTACGGTGGAGGCGGAGGAGGCCAACGAATGAATTCTGGTGGATCGAAAGGCGGTGGCTATGGTAGAGGAGGACGATTCGATGGTCGTGGCCGATTTGATGGACGAGGAGAAAATTCAGGTGGATTCCGAAGGGACAACAACTATGGACCGAGAAATAATTTTAGTTAAATCAATTCTCATTTGGGTTGGATTAATTTTGTGAAATAAACTAATAAAATGGAGTGCATGAGTTTTACTTTTTAATTTTTTTTTTTTTTAAATAGATCTGTTTGAAGATAAAATATCCTTAAGTACAATCCTTTCTACAAAGCTCAACTTGAATTCGCAGTTTCCTAACGAAAATGTTAAAATGCATCAAGCCCAACTCGTCGAACAATGTATAGAACATAAGTATACGAGAATGTTTATAATTACATAAATTTAAAAACTTCCTTTTGAAAACAATAAAAAATGCAAACTAATAAATTATGATTTTTAATGAAGGCCATCCACCATTTTCCTTAAAGTTTTTGTTTGTAAAAACGCTGCGAAGTCCTGTCCCACAAATCCTGGAAATTCGGGACAATTATTGGCCTAGCGAACTATGATCCACGCTTCCAAAAATTTTCTTTATTTTTATTATTTTTTAAATTTTTTGTATATATTTTTATTTTATCAATTCTTCACCCTTTTCAAAATCGACTTCAGGTTTTGTCTGCATAAAAAACGATACACAACCTCATAAAATCTATAAAATTGCATATACATAATTATAATAAAGCAATGGAAAAAAAATCGCATTTTTGATTTCATTTAATGATGAAGAATGCACTGAAAAACAAAGTTGGTACAAAATGAAAATGCAAAATGGTTTTTTAAAGTGTTTTATTCCCTTCAATAATCTTATATCCAAAACAACTAGCTGGAACCAGATAAAAGTTCTTAAATTTTAGTATGTACGGTTTTCCACTGAAATTGTTTATCAATGTTTTAAGTTTATTACATTAATATAACCAATTAGAAATACTTGTCTTGCACAATATTAAATTCATTTTACAAATATTTTTGATCGAATGGATAAATTCCACTTAGCTTACTTATATTTAACATTTATGTAAGTTGTATATACTGTTATTTTAATTAATTTTTAATTTTTTTATTTAACTTTATAATACCTGTTTATTATGTCTTATTTCCTAACAAGTTCCCTTATACATAAGTTAAGAAGGGAATCGTATTTACTAAAACTTCAATAATTATCATTTTGTTTTTGTTAAATTGTGATTCTTGATCTTAACTGTTTTTATGTATTTTTATTTTGGGTATAATGTAAATGTATTTGTATCCTATTTACTTAATTTTGTTGAATGTTCTTGAACTGTGATCGTCAACGTTTTTGATGTAGGTATTTATTTCCGATATTAAAGAATATCTTTACTTTTGGTATATTTCACTTTAGTTTCAGTTTGAATTGAATTTTATTTAACATTTTTCCGATACATCCAATTTTGTAATTAAAAAATCCATTTTACAGAATCAATACCAAACTGCTGTAATTGTTTTCCAATTTCCTTTACATTATCACTTGATTAACTGAAATAATTAAAAACACCTGATAAGATTTCTATAACTATTCAAATAAAACGTATTGGGATTAAGAAAAATATTACCATTTCTAATACTTGATATTATCTTTTCTTCTATTTTTCCAAAAATTCCGTTATTAATGTTTCACTTAATTAATATTTTTCTCTTCACCTATGTTTTATAGAAAATGAATGTACAGAAATTTTTCATTGCACATTTGTTGATTAATTTTGATTTCCAGAGATAAAAATTGTTACATTCAAAATGGACAATCATTGTATTAAAATCCATTCAATTTTTCTTCGAGATCTGAGGAAAAACTGTATAAAAAATAGGTGCATGATATAATATTTTGTTGTTAAAGTAGAATCAGGGAAACTTAAAACAATACCAGTAAAATTTGTGAAATGTAAATTCATGCTGCGGAACACATCGATGGGAATTTAGTTTCAATATTTTAAATATTGATTGTTTCAGTAATACTTCAACCATCCAGTATTCGATTAAAGAAAATTCCTACATTTTTCGGTGTACGTTTATATACAACAATAATTAAATACAACCAGATAAGTATGAAAAATTGTTATTTTAAAATGCTGACATAAAAGAGTGAGTAATGAGCTTTCTGTGATTATCGCAAAACTCCACCGCATTTTCAACAATTCGACTAATTGGATTTTGCAAAGTGCATCATTTTTTCTCATGACCTTTTTCGTAATGTCAACGTATTTCTTAAAATTGCATTACTCTGCTTTAAACATTCTCAAATTTCAAAAACATTTGTTGTACAAAACAAGCTATATTGTGAGCTGTTTAGAAGCCTATAATGTTTATTTTTGTGTTAAATGTAGTTCAATTAATTGTGTTACGTCCAGTTAAAGTTTATTGATTGGTTTCTCAAGTCGCTACGATTACGACCAATTACAACAAGTCCGGGAAATGCCTAGATTCATTTATATACATAGCAATCGATGTATTTATTTTATTTCCAATATAATGAACAATGTTATTCTAAAAAATCATTTCCTGTTATTTTTATTTAATTTTTTTTTTCTATTATATTATAATTATATACACGATGGAGTGAATGTAATAATCGTATATGAGTATATGAGTAAAATGCCTGTGTATTTGTATTTAATTACATTATACAAATCAATGTAGTAATTATGAAAACATTCACTTAAAAAGTTTTTCTCCCATTTATATTTTTGTTTATAAACTAATTTGTATCACTATTTATACCATTATATTGTAGAGTTCATTTTGAAATCTACAAAAAGATACTCCATTAATTTATTTATTTACTTGGTTTACCTTATTTTGTTTTCAAAATTTAATGTTTTTTTGTTTTCTGCCAACGAATTAAGTAAGTTATAAAAATATGAAATTTTGTTGTCTTGAACACCAAAATAATTAAAACACCAAGAAAAACTATTCTGTTTTGTTTATGATCATTTGAGCAAAGTTTTACGATACACATACAGATTTAGTTAATCATAGAATTATTGTTTATCAGTCAGTTATATTAAATACTGACAATATTACGTTAAACATTTATGATATTGTTTACTTTCTTCTAAATATTTTTAATATATGCAATAATAATGAAATAATAATAAATTACCTGATTATAAAATAATTTTAATCAATAAAATTATACATGAATGTTTTAAAATTATTTGCATTATTATTTGATTCTGAAAAATAAAAGAAATAAGAAACCATACACAATCAAGAAAATCGTTTATATCTTAAATTTATTTTCATTTGTAAATTTTTAATTACAAGTTTAGTTTGGAATTATTATAAGTACATATACATGTAAAAGTAAGATAAAATGTATAAATGTAATTCAATGTGCCTAGCTTAGTGTGTTTTATTTTAAACATTTTTTTATTGTTTATTCTTTGTTGCTTGAAATAAATCATTGGTTTTCCCATTGTTATGATAATATGTTATTGTAAGATTTTGGTTATGTTCTTTTAAAAGAAAGGATTCTTAACTATGTAGTCAAAGGAATGGATAAACTGTTTTCAATAATAAAAACTGAACAATTTAAACATAAAAACGTTGGCAAAAGAATTTTTTTTAAATTTTTCATTGAATATGATGTTTTTTTTTCTTAATGAAACTCCTGTATGATCGCAGCTGTTCACTTATGGGCGTCCTTTTCTGGCACCTGCAAAACGAAAGAATAGTTTATTTATTGTATTTCTCTTTTTTATTATACTATACAGTAATAACCGCTATGTTTTAAAAAAAAAAAACAATGTTTTCTGCTTGATTCTTCATGTACAAAAATTGCTCCCTTCGTAGATATTTTTATTCATGTATTTAACTACTGTTAAACATTTTACTTATATAGAAAAACAGTAGCTATAAAATTGCCCCTGTTTTTATTTATAGTTTTTCTCTGTCTGTGATTGAACAGTAAATTTAAATGAAAGCAGGCAGTGTCGATGGTCATTTGGATTTGCCTATTCCTAGATTTCCATATTGTTGCTACTCTATAATTGAATTTCCCTTAAAATTCTGAAACAATGGGAACTAAATTTAGACAATTGGAATCAGTAGTTCACAAATGACGGGGAAAAACAAACCATTTCGTATTTATCAGGATCTTGTGCAATGTTCTGCAAGGATTATTCAACTGTATTTATTTGCACAAACGGAACTAGTAACAATTCATCAATCTGGGTGGTGTTCCGCATCCCTCCAGCACTTGATTGTTATTTTGCTTTTTTTACAAAAACTTTATTTTTCGTTTGGGATTTTGAACTTTAGTTCGAAATTTATTTGCGCAGTTTACGACAACCTAAGGACATCGCCCCTTCTATCGCATTTGTGTGGCTATGTGAGTATGCTTCTAGGTTCTACTGTTCTAGCAGTTTAAAAAGTTTCTAAAACGTACATTAGAAAGTCCTTTCAATGCGGGAATAAATTTGTAATTGGATTTCGGTTAGGACAGGAATTTTTACACTAATATTTTACATTTGAAATCTTCTAATTCCGTGAAGGGAATAGTTCTAATTCTAAATATTTTTAAGGGTAGTGAATTTGAAATAAGGACATTCAACTTTAGGAATAAGTGGAGAGTTTTATACCAGGGTTTTTTTAAGTGTTATTCACATTGGATAATTGGGAGAAATAGTTGCTGTTTCTCAGACATTTTTCCCCTATACCTTAGTCCTTAGTATTTGTTTTTAATTATGGTCCTGCCAGCTTTAAGGAATTTAGCATCATTAGGAGCCTAGGAGGAGACTGTGAAGTTTACAACTTGATTAATGGCATTTCTTCTTTATTTTTTTTCGCATAGGAAACCTCAAAATCGATAACTGTGGTTTATGGCACGTACGTTGTCAGACTTCGTGACTAGAAGGAAATTCCTTTTTAAGGGCGAAAGAAATGCGGTATAAGGACTTTCTTCACAAGTTGTTTTGGGGAGGAGAGCTAGCAAACAATGTACAAAAGACAAATTTATCTCATATTATGGGATTTTGGAGGAAAGGTTTTTGATAAATTGTGGCGTCATGATTTCCAGATTTTTTCCACTTTAACTATTTAATGTGGTGTATTATTGTTTCCAGGAAAATATCAGGATAAAAGAAATATGTTAAATTATTTCAATGAAATATTTTTAATGTAGAATAAGTTAAACAAAATTTTCCACGTAATTAAATACGGTGAATTTTTCCCTGACGAAGTTTCCACTAACTCGAAGTTAAACTCGCGTTGGTATCCTTTTCTCTCTTCCTTTTACCGAGTTAATTTGTTTTTGGTAAACAATGTTTTTCCTGGCAAAGAACATAACATGTCCTCATTCTACATTTAATTTAATTGAACTAGAAATTTACTACATCCATAACAAAACCACTAATGACCATGTGGTCAAGGATACGATGTCGAACATGCAATTTTCCATTGGTTTTCACACACAATGTTGATTGTTGAATGTATTCAATGTTCGTTTTGGTGGCAAATATTGCCACAAGTTGGAATAGCATCCTGTCCGCGAGTTAGTTATCAAACCTCCCTAATACTCTGGTGACACTAATTGCCAGGCACTCTTCGGGGGTTCAGAGGATTTAAAAAAAACAATAACAAACAATTGGAGGAAAATTCTGTTAAATGAAAATTTCGACAACAGTATACAATCTCACTTACTTTTGTCCTTGTTTTTGCGTTCCTTGTTGCTTTTATCCTTGGATTTGCCAGGATTACAGTTCTTATTAACGACACGTGTTGTCTGGCAGCTTGGATCGCTTGTTGATTTCAGTTTATCTGTTCGTGACATTTGCCCAGTTGCGCACTCAGACCACGATCCTTTCTCATAACGACAAGCTGGAATATTGAAAATATTGAGTTTAATTCAAATTGAAAACCACAAAATCGTAATTGAATATCGAATTCAATATTCAAAGTTATAAATCAACGGTTTTGTTTGCCGTTGTTGTTTTCATTGAATAATCCTACTCACATATTTTTCATTTTCAAATTACAGTATTACAAATAAATTAAGGAAATAATTCAATGAAACCGAATAAACTTGAAAATTAATGATATTTTCTGTAATGACCTAGAAAAAGTGTAAATTTTCATTTTATATATTTTTCAGTTGCTTTCCTTTTCCTGTTTGTGAAATGCCTTGAGAAACCATCGACCTACATAGATACGAAAGTTACGAATGCATTCTCCACCAAAAGGAAGTAACCAAGTCACAATTTATATACAGAAAAAAAAAAAAAACAGTCACCGACTAAGAGCCTGAAGTTGAAGGATATGTGAAAGGCTGAAAGCATTTAAGACACATTAATAAATGTTGAAAAGAAAATCCGTGCGCGTTTGACTATCGCCGAGTGGCACTGGATCGTTTGAGTTCACTCATCTGAAATGGAAAGGTAATTAGCGCATTCTGCTCACGACTTCAATTCATTTCAACCTCTATAAATTTTTAAATCACATTGCATGTATATCTGCGGATGGCGATGAAGAGGGGGTTGGGCAGTAACCAAAGGTAGAGGATCTAGGAGGCATCACAGCAGTAAGTGCTCCCCGATTACCATAATTCGCCGCGGGTTAAGTGCTGCTTGAAATGGAAACTAAACTATCTAAATGGCGATCCACCGCTGCTCCACATATCTACAGTGGATACGGCGAATTGTTTCGTTTAGGATATTCGGTTTTGTTACTGCACCGGCTTCCAGGAGTGCATCGTTGCATGGAGCGAAAATAAATTCGAAAGTGCACCGCAGGAGGATTAGACAAGGCAGGAGAGCACACATTGACGCCGCGCCGTGCAGACCTGCCACAGATGATATTTTTGCATTTTGCAACATTCAAAGGGAAGGAGGAGCGCAGCTGAACCCCTCACGATAGTTATGTACAAACTACAAGCTGCATTTAGAGCAGGCTCAACAGGAAAACAGTTATTTTTTTTACGTTCCGGGGAGCCTTTTCACCAGCGTTCCGAGTTGCTATTCAACCACCTCAGAAGGTGTTCTGTGTACGGCCATAATGGAATCCATTTTTGCAATTACGCTCATATGCGCGATATAGGTTTGAAGCACTTTTCCTGGCTCTTTGTTTACCCCCGGGGGGATGAAGTTAAACCATCACAGCTACGCTACAAAGTTGCATCACATCAGGATGGTAACGCACGCAGAGATGGCGCGGGAGTTGCGCGGAAGTTGATGCAATTTCATCCCCTGCAGCGAAATCAGAAACAAGTGTAAAAGTAGGCAAACAGTCATTGAGAGACTGCTGAAATGGGAAATTATTCCTAATCGTGTATTCAAATGAGCTTTTATCCTTTATTTTTCCAGCTTAAAGCTTGCCTGAGGGTAGAAGGTGGAGTATCTTTGTCGTTACAGTGCTACAGTTGGAACTCTATACATACCAAGGGGGATCCACCCGACGGGAATCCGCAATGATTTGCATGGCGAAATTACTCGTTTACGGAATAATAATTTAACACAAAATACAGTGCCAGCAGATGCTTTAGGAGCGAGTCTACTTCATTACGAAAATTATTTAGCATATTCGAGTTCAGCATTTGGGTGTTGTTTTTTCTAGCGGACACGTATACTTTTCTGCACTTGCTTCACGTTCCTCTTCCAATTCCTGAATTCCAAATTACAAACTGTGGCAAAACTGGAACGAGGAGAAATTGAAATGGCAAAACTCTATTCGCATTCTATTAATGTTTGTGGGTTTTGCTCCTTATCTTAATTTTAATTCCCTTTGCATTTAGAGGCACTCATGTTTATGCAAATTAAGACTCAAGAATATTATACCTGGGAATATTCGAAATTTTCAAGACCAATGGAAGAACTATTTTGGAGCGGCTTGAACTTGGGTCAACCAAAATTTTCCCCATTATTCATATTATATTAGTTAAGTCAAACATTTTATATAAACCTCAGTTTTGTTTTAAATGAATCCTTAAAATTAATAAAAGTCAAAGACGAACTTTAGTCATTGTTAAATAAATTATGGTTTCAATGAGCTTCCGAATCCTGCAAAGAATATAAATAACTCTGAATTGAAAATGATTTTATCATCATAATTTACCATTAGAAATTATGATCAAAAAACCAATTACAATGAATCTATAGTGTTGTAGAACTTTGTATTTGTGCATAATAGAGTTTTTGATGCACCACCCCTCACTTGCGTAAAAGTAAAACCCAGTTTAAGTTCGTCGGGAGATCAACCGGCATTTCTGCAACCCTTCGCAATTTTATACTATTTACCTTTGTTGCTGGGATGGAGAATTCGATTTTCATGAAATTGGCTACAATACCCCATTTGAATTTGCATATCACATGTCTAAAGCAGGAAGAGATATATAGTACATACACCGGAACAGGACACCCGGCTGCTTCGATTGTTGTTTCCGTTCGACAATAAAAGCCTTTGTAAGACTATTTATCCTCAACAAGGCTGAGCATGTTTTGTAAATATCACTGACATCTGGAACAGAAACAATCTAACCATGTTTTGGGGACTTACCCTTTTTACATTTCTTTTGGATTGTTCTAGTTGGTACGCAGCCATCTTCACCCTTCTTCAGTGTCAAAGTTCGGGATCGTGTGTTGGTTTTAGCATCACATTCTGTCCAAGCGCTCTTTACATATCTGCATGACGATGCTGGAAAATATAAATTCCGTTATTTCATTGAAATTCAGAATTAATTTAATTAATTCAGAACGAAATTTATGCACTATGAAATCATTATATGTGAATTGATCTATGAGTGATTCGTGGTGACCTTTCACTACCAAGTATTGATGATTGTTGGTGGAGAACGGAAATTATCAGGCTCACCGGAACCAATCGGCTATCGGAATATCACGAAATATGTCAAAAGGATACGGAAACTTAATTAGATTTTCAATTAATTTAAACATTTCAGTTACGTTGATGATAAAAATAATTTCATTTTCAATTTTATGTTCGATTTTTGTTTCCGATTAAAAATTATTTATTAAAATATGTATTTATTATTTAAAAAAAAAATATTGAAATCCACAAATTTCGTAGAATCTGAATCATCAATTCTTATTGTTGTTCATGAATTTACGAATGAATGAACATGGGAGAGCATGAAATGCTGGACGGATATTGTTAATGAAGCGAATATTGATTGTGTTTATAAACAAATTCTACGTTTTATGTTGTTGATTGTTAAAGTTCTTCTTTAGTTATTTTTAAGGAATTTTTACTGCTTTCGCTGGTTATAGTTTTATTAATTAATATATATTGTCTTTGTTAAAGAATTGTCTTAAGTTATCTTTTTTTATGTGTGTTTTTTATTTACTTCATATTCAACTGAATTTTTAAAACCTCTGAAGGATGATCTCCCGCTGAAAGTTTTTCTATTTAGTCGGTTTGTTTCGGTCATGATGTTACATAAAAACACAGACCAATATTGCAAACTTGCAAAACGGATAGGCTTAAGTGGGACGTCTCGGATGTTGTAGGAGTAGAACCTGAACCTTCCGACAGAGGTTGATGTATTATTAATAAGACTTCTCTGGCCTGGAGAAATAAGGATCACACAGACAGAATTTTTCATGGCACGTTTTACGATTTTCCAGTTTATCTATTTGCCGTTGTGAAAAGGTGACGCGATCTCACATTTACTGTTGGTTTATTCCAAAAAGGATACTTCCAAGAATTAAGTCAACTCCCTGTAGGGATTTTCCTGATTGTAAAGCCTATGTATACAGTACACCCAAAGTTGAGCATAAACAGGACTCCAAGTGTTAGTACAACTTAAGACAGACTGTTGTTGTTAGTCAGAAGAGCTCCACTTCACTTCAGAGCCGAAATCTCCCTGGATCCCCCATGCCAAGGATACTTACATATTTGTTCGTCTTCGGTGTTTTTTAGATTTTTTGTGTTTGTATGTTTGGCATGCGTTTGATGTGAGGGCTGCTTTTGTTGTTCGGGCTGATGTTGGATTTGTACATTTGAGCTGTCAATGAGGTTTTTACTTTTTTTATTTTTTCCCCGCTTACCAGCCCCAGAGCCATTCCCGTTGTTCTTAGTCCCCCGTTCATTTCGTATCAAAACTTCACGATCATCCTCCTGCCAAATTTCACCACCTCCACCCCCAGTTGTTGGCTGTGTTTGTGCTGCAAGCGGAAGTGCCTGGGGTGTTTCTTGTACTTCTGTTGTTCCAAGAGTTTTTGTAGGCAACAATGAAAGGGATGCCACTGCCAGAATTGATATCAGTAGAAAATTCATTCTGCAAAAGAAAATAAATAAATTAATAAATAGTTAACATAAATTAAATGAAAATAATTAATAAAAAAGTCAATCCACAAATTGAGGGGGAAGAATTTGATTTATCTTCTTTTTATTTAAAGTACATAACTGCATTTATCCAGAATCAATTTAAATACAATTTTTACACACTAACGAGAGATTTTTTTATACAAGCACTTCCCAAAAAGTTAAATAAAACAAGGTACAAAATTCAAAGCACTAAAATTGCACAAGTAAAATTGGATAGAATTTATAAACCGATCGTTGCATTAAAGTTAAAATTTAACATAAATATTAGTAGTACTTAGTAAGAATCAGTGGCGTAACTAAGATTTGCTTCTGAGGGGATCATAAGTAAAGCTTCGATGTTCGATAGTGACCGTATAAATGAACATAAACCGACTGCATGAGCAATTTTAACATAGTTAATTCGAATAATATCTACATTTTAAATTCCGTGTATATTTTCAATATTTATAAATACATATAAATATGTTTAAAGCCGGAATTACAGGATAGAAAAATTCACAAATTTATACGCAAATATTATTGTGACATAATTTTTGTGAGCATCGAATCACACGAAAGGAAAATCTGTACTTTTCATAGCCGACCGGGACAAAACCTTCAAATTGTTTAAAATATTCCGCAATTTTTGGCACATTTATAAACGATATGCTACATTGCATATGATCGAGTCACACGATAGAAAATTTTGAAAATTGCTTATATATGTGGGGTTTTTGTTATCGTCTAACTCCGGCTTTAGACAGAAATTTTGATATATTCGGGAAGGAAAAAAAATTAAGACTAGTAAGGAAGCAATTGGTCACACCAATTACGTGATACCCTAGATGTAGAAAAATTTATTCATTTCACTTATGTAAAAATCTAGACATGCATTTTCTTATGTCACTAAGGTTAGTTGTCCCCGACTACTTAATTTAAGAGTACTCAGCATGTGCTTTAATTTGATATCACACACTCCCCATATAGGAAAACTCCAAGGGAGATGGTTCCACCCCACCCTCACAATCCCGAAAAAAGATAAAAAAAAAAATTACCCCGCCGGAAAGATCCCAATTAATTCATTCATTCTAAATCAAAAAACTCCATGTAAATCCAATTACGTTTACCAGCTTAAAACTGCCGACGTTTTCTTCCCTTTCTATAATTTTAATGTCGTGTAAAAAAAGACCGTGCAAAAAAAATTCCAGACAAATAATTAATTATAATCCGTATTTATAACAATATTTAACGAAAAAAATTCAAAATGTAAACATTCAGTCACCAAAATCAACATTTCTGTATAAAAGCGACTCAGGCTTATATGGCAACACTAAAAAGGAGTTGCCCGATTTTGCTCATCTTCGAACTTGACCTTGCAATTTTAATCAAATATTATTGTACCAAATTACAAGTCTCTAGCTACAAGCGTTCTCGAATTATCGTCTGGACAGGCAGACAAATAGACGGACATGCATAAAACTGTTTCTTTTCACTTCCCTATCATGAATATATAGTTCTTTCTTTTCTGTTCGATTATTTCTTGGCGTTGCAAATGTTCGCTCAAAACTAATATACCATACATCTAGGGTATAAAAATGTTTGTTACATTAAAAAACAAACTCCAGTCTTTGGGACTTTTTTGCGAAATCCTCCAATACCTCGTCGACTGAGATTTTCACTTTGTAATGTAAGATTAACACTACAGGAAATTTTTAACCATAACCACTAATGGGCACTTTACAGCGACTTCGTATATAGATCATTCATAATTCCATATTTGGCAACAACTAACTAAAATGGAACTACCACACAATATCTACTCAATAGGAAGGAAGACTATGATGTCAGCACTGTCTATGCACAGCTTGATTACGAATAGAATGAAATATGCTGGAAAGGGAAAGGGTGTGGTTCATATCTGGCGCGAATTTTCAAAAATTAGTGAAATTTATAAAAATAAGCAATATGTAAACAAAAAATACAATTTGTAAACTAAAAGTGAAGTGATTATTTTCCCTAGAAAATCATATGCAACTGCAAACACCTCACAAAACTCATTCAGCCGATTCGAGAAGATTCGAAGAAATTTCCAATGCGCGATCAATATTTTCGGGAACAAAAAAAAAAAAAAAAGAAATTACAAGGCAGGGATAATATTGCTTTTTACTTTGAAAATCACATACATGGAAACTATATATTACATACATTATACATCTAAAACTATTAATATAGTCCATAGGCTTTAAAACTTGTTTACTATATTTCACTCGCGTGTAATCCAAATATTTTTTTAACGCATTTCCATAATTTTTGCGATTATTAAAAAACTTCATAATAGTAATAGATCGTCTGCGATTCATCCGCCTGATCCTCCCCCTCCCCCCACCCCGTGGTTACGCCACAGGTACGAATAATGATTGCGGATAATTATAAACAAATATCATACGAAAATATTGATAGTGTGGTAATTAATGCAAACAACTTTGAAAGTATGTCAAGTTTTAGTTAGTTACAATGAATTCTATACAAACATCGTAATTACATATTCATTAGTTTTGCTAAATTTAACCGATAAAATATCTAAAAGAAAACATCATTTAACTAGGAACGCCTGAACGATTTTCCGATAATAATACGAGTATAATCATTATTATCACAATTTAAAATCATAAAGAAGTAAAATTTTTGCATACATACTTGCATAACCGGTGAAAATTAACGTGTTTTTAAAATACACTTTGGATCAAAATGGACACTGTGCATTTTGAGACAGTAGATTTTTGGAATTGAGAAATTGTTAACTAGAAATTTTAATTTATAGGTGGGATGGGTCGTAGTTATACAATGCAACTGAAAAAAAGATATTTGAAAAATTAAGAATAATAAACATAAATGTCAGAAATATGTTTGTAATTTATGTTAAATTTAAGAAATTATATAACCTACGTCAATTATAACATTTTCCTAACTTAAATATACATTTTCATTGAAACATCATAATTAAAAATACATTATGACGTACCTACATTTACATCTTTATAAAATGTTAACCGAATTCGTGAAACATTCAGTTAAACAATGGCTTCGTTCTACAGTTTAGCAATATTTGCAGTTTTGTTGGGCTCCTCAGTGGAAGCGGCAAGGAAGAAGGTAAGGTTTTAAATGTGGAAACTACTGTTTTTTTGGCAAAATCTACTTATTGTTTAGGGTCCTGCACGCATTCTACTATCAGATATAACACTTAATATTGTTGCTCCTGATGTAGTGCAAGCGAATACATCATTCTACAAGAATTTCACTTTGGATATATTCATGAACGTGTTGCAGGGATTCAGTCCTGACATTCACATGAAACTTATAACCACGAGAAGAAGTCGAAGAATTGAAGTTTTGAATCAAAAGTTCAATATGTGTGCTATCTTGAAAAATGCCGATATCTTGTCTCGCTTTTTAATAAAAATGTTACAAGGAACTCTCCGTGGGAAGAAGCTATGTCCTATAACAAAGGGGATGTACCATTTCTCTGGTGATTACAAGGACAAAAGTGTTATTCCTGGGATTTTCAAGGAGTTTGCAGTGGACATATGGTTCAATATGTGGGACAAAAACAATGGCCGACTAATTGTTTCAAATAGCACTTTTCGCGGTAAATTTACTAATGAATAAGCTTTGATACTACTTTGCCGCTTGTTCATTTTGAAAATAAATGTTCTCTGGTTTAATTGTCTCCTGGTACCTACTGAAATAAGTGCGTCTACACCGAAAACCAACTTGCTGATTGTACTTTTTCGAAATTTACTGTAGATTTAATTTTTTATTGTTCATATTTACTCAAAAACATGATGTTAAATTATACTTCAAAATTAAAAATACATATCTACTTACTAATTTAGAATTTTAAAGATATCGAGGAAAATTAAAAGGGATATCATTAAAGAAAATGGTTTATTGTAGTATTGACTTTGCAGATGGTAGTCCCAACATTATATCAACAAGAACAAAATTGCTACGACTCGTTGTCGTTCGCATCGAAAAAATTGACTTTTGGTGGCAGAGAGAGCGGAGCCCCCAAATAATGGGGACCATTCTTTCAGTTGTCGGCACTTTAATGAATTGGTTACTGCGACAGGACTTCATAATTGTAATTACATTTTTAGGATGAAGTCGGTTTGGTATCTAACATAATTACATCCGATTTATATTAAGGCTTCATCAGATTTTATGATTGGCTTCAGTAAACTTGCGAAGTTAGAACCGGGAATCTTGGTTCACTGAGTATCCTTTCGTCGTTCGTCCTCTTTACCATTAGCTCAAGCCCATTTAATAATAGAAAAATTGGAATGGCAAGAAGTCGAATTCACTACACAGAAAAAGCTTTGATTAGGTCATTTATTGTAATTAGTTATGCACCATTATTTCAGATAATTGACATCAGCCTCGATTAAACGCAATATTAACGTCTCTTACTGAGCATGACATTGTTATTTGTCATATTATTGGGGAGACACATGGCAATTGCAGTAAACAATGAAATACACATTGAAATATTAATTCCTATCTGGACATCAAAATTATCTATGTATTAGACCATATACCTATGTATTAGAAATTAGACATACATTCGACGGTACCTTGAAAAAGAAGCTTCTTTAAAGTTCACCTTAAGACCTGTCGTCTTAATGTGAGTTTAATAATAAAAAAAAAAATTTTTCTTTTTAAACTTATGTCCAAAATTTAACTCTTGATTCTCATTTGTTCGTCAGTTTTTTAATTTCGAATCGTTCAGACCGAAACGAAAGCTTGAAGAAAACGACCGAGAATTTTTCCTTTCAAAAACCCCATTGGGTAGCACTTGAACTCATTAATGCCTCGAAACTTCTTAATTACTGCTAAAATTAGCCGGTGCCACTTCGCTTGCCATCTTTTGACATCTCATCTACGAAACGGAGCACCGCCGTTGAAGTAGCAGGAGAGGCAAAGTCCTGCGAGAATTACGAATCGAGGCTGTCGAGTACTTCTACCTTATGTTTTCCCAGAGAGTAGAATAGAATCATGTCCTTAATTAAAATCGCTTACACTTATTCCCGCTTACCATCAAATGACTGCTAATTAAAGTTCGCTAAAAATTCTTCACCAGGACGGACATTATAAATGTGAGTGTCCTTTTTCTTTGTGTTCGTTCATAAGGGAATTTGAAGCATTTTCCGAGTCAGTGCCCAAAGAGCAACATTATCGACTTCCAACTAACAATCTGTTAATGATGCCAATTACAGTTAAAAACACCGGGTATTTCAGGATTTAAGCAAAAATTAATTAAACGTTTACAGACTCCCTTAAAATGGCCAGTAATCCTTCCTTTGAAAATTTATTGGTTAAATTAGAAACGTAACTCGTTCACCGTTCTGAAGTTGCTCATTAGTGGAAGTTTAAATGTCAAGCGAAATGTCGAAATGTTGAAGATAATATTGTAAAACGAATGATTAATTTGCTACATAATTACTTTGATGCCGTGTAAACTTAGCACGTCTTTGAAATATGTAACCATATCGTCATGCGAGCTGCTCTTACAATTGCAGAGTAAATTTGTAGGGGGGTTGGAAGTACTTGAGGGATTTTAAGGTTTACCAAAATATGTTGACCTGATTTCGAACAAAGAACACTCCAAATTACGGAAGGTGCAATAAAATGGACAGCATTTTGGTTTCGAAGTGCAATTACACATGTACTCCCATGTAATCGGATGCGATAATGGCAGCATTCCGGTAAATACGTTATGGGAATGTACGCTCAGGTGCACGTATTTGCAATACCGGAAATGGAGTGGTTTTAAAGGCGTTGCAATAAAAACGTCACACATTTTGAGTAATAAGATCAAACGAGTTCGTTATGTGTGAGGTGGAGTGGAAAGGGGGGTCAGAAAACTGCAACTAACCCGCTAGTGAAAACTTTTTGCCCGACACTTAAAAGTTATGCAGGAAAGTTTCCCTCTTACAGGACTCGAAGAGGAAGTTATTTATGAACACGCCATGTTCTTTTTGGTGGCTCCAAAAATCTTTTCACGTTCTGTACAATAACAAAAGGAGTTCGGGTGTAATTCGGTTTATGTTAGATTGTAACGGCAAATTCAGTTTTCAGTTATTTTAGTTCCATAGAAGGATTCTTGGGCATCGCTTTTTCTGTAACCGGGAAATTTTTCAGACAATATATTATGAAAATATTGTGACTCAGAGTTTTCACAATTTTCAATATGTTGTGATATTTGATGATTTATTTTTATTACAAAGTGGCTGCAGTTAATTCTGTTCCAATTGAACAAATCGGATAACAATGGAGGAATTTTAAATCACTTTTACAGAAAATTTACAAGTACTTATGTACTTAAATGTTTAAAATTAATGACTAAAATTGATGTAAAACTTTTCAAATTAATAAGGATATTTAATATATTAATTGAGCTGATTTCATTCATGTATCACTGGAAAGGGTGATAATTTATCTGTATCTCCATATACCTAATATACCTACCTATAAAATCGAAAGTTCGTTTGTTTGTTTGAACACTTCACCATGACGCCGAAACGATTTCTTTGAATTTTTTCATTTTCTGAAACGTATTTCATGTTCCAACTTGAGACATAGGCTATTTTATATTCTCCTAAAATACAGGGTTTCAAAATGCCGGACAAAATATGTCGTCCAACAAATTAAACTCTCAACAGATTGAACAGCTGATTGCGGATGCAATTTCGAAATTTAACAATTCAAAATGGCGGATTTAATATGGCGACCGAAATTTTTCACAATTCAACGAATTTGGAATTAAAAATATTTTGAAGTCCCTGATCTTCGAATTTACTATTCAAATTGGCAGTATAAAATGGGAAGCCTAATTTTATTGACAACCGATTTTATGAAAGTGTTTGAGAAAGTTGATACATAAATTAATGTAAAATAAATTCGCTGACAAAATAATGGCAGATCAAATATGACAACAATTTTACTAATTTAACAAATGTAAGTGAAATTTAATATCAATCCTGTTTTTAGGCCACTGATTTCAATTCTACTATTAAAGGTTGGAAAATCGAAATGGCTGACAGAATATGGTAACCGAGTGTTGCTTAACTTGAAGGAATTTTACTGGAATTAGATAATTCGATAACTAATTTCGAGTTTAATATCACAATTATTAAATTATGGTGTCAAATATTTATTTATTTATTTATGGTAAAAATACACATAAAAGTCTTAATAGTGACAATTTTTAAGGAACAATAGTGACAGAATTTTTAGAATCCGTTCCTCCATAAAAAAATATCCGTTTTCAGTGTTTGTAATATACCGGTGTTTCTTAAAATCAATCATCGATCATGTCGATATATGATAGCCTAGGCTCTTATATATATTTCGTACATTATATTATGAGTTTCATCGCACTGCACCGGGTGAAAACGGGTAACCCAGCTAGTATTTTTTTATTTATATCCTGTCTATTTGTCAGCTCAATATGTAATAAAAAATATGCTGACCATTCAAAAAAAAAAAAACTATTGAAAAGAGGAAAATGAATAAAGATACTTCGATATGTGGATTTCGTACGTATAAAATACTCCTTTAAAGTTAAATAATCTTGAAAGAGATGAAGGACTTTCCACATACAAAAAGCTATTCTCAATTCTGAGCTCCAACAGTAAATCATAGTCAATGGAGAAAACTGCTAGCGGGTGGGTGAACAGATCCTGAACAGTGGTTGTCCTGCCACAACTTAATTTCTTGTCGCTTCACAAAATGTAAATGACTTGGCATTTAGCTGCCATGTCATGGAACGAGAGGACAAATCGGTGTTCCCTCGGGTGCTTGGCCAGAATTGATGCAATAATTTCAGAAAGGAGATTGTTAGTGGATATGACAAACATTTTCCTGGATAACAAGCAAAAAAAAATTGACTCCATTGTGTATGTGGGTATATGCATTTCTAAAGGAGGGTTCTGCGAATTCATTCTCAGTTCATTCCGGATGTGGGTGACACATAACGACTCCATTTTCCGCTTAATGTTCGCAAAACTACCATTAAAATGTCTGGAAAATGCAGTAAACCAATTCAAAAGTTACACGAAACGAGACGGTGACAAAATTTAAATTGAAATGCAAATTCTTCCTGCAGCCGAATACAATGTATTCGAAATTTCACTTTTGTTTATTGGCCATGACCATCTTCATTATAGATTTTGAGTTTGTTGAGTGGCAATCATGAGGGATGCTTTTGGACAATAGAAGTGCAAACTGTACGCATTATACAATGAAAATGTTCTACTAGTTTAATTGAATGGGCGGATCTAATTTTGTAAAGCATATAAAATTTTCATGAACGAACAATTTCAGGAGGTGTAGAGTGGTTGTAAAATGGCGGCAACATGGGTTAACACGTTTCAGTTGTGGAATTATGCGATGTGAGGCAAATGGCTAAAAGGCATGTTGCTATTGTGAAATTGGCTTTGTAAATAATAGAATAGCTATGTCAACAATTTATGTGCATGTCACGCACAATATCGCAATTTCAATTTTCAAATTTATGTACGTGAACTTCTGGCAAAAAAAAAATTTTTTTTTCATGAATTCAAAATGAAAAATGATAATATATCTCCGGATATTACGTAGAAAGCATTTTAAATCACATCAAACGTAAAAAGGATTCATGTAAATACCAAAATATTTCAATTTAAAAGCATTAAGGACTCTTTTAGGGAAGGAGACTTTCAATTGAATAAGTGCTTGTCGTATGTATTGTTGTCGTGTGATGTTCATGCGGCTTAAAGACAGTTATTTTAAATTACATTATGTTTACATGAGTTTGTAACAAGCATCACAATCTACAGTATAATTTGTCACCGGTAGTTGTATAATTATAACAATAATTAGTAATAAAGCAAGCTTATATAGAATGGATCTGCAGTGTGCTATCATGAATTCCCATAAATAGTTAATAAATCATATTGGTACGCCTAGCTGTAGTTGTTGGAAACAAAACAACATAATGATAATCTACCCCAACAGACCTCAAAGTGGCGCACACTATACCAATTTCGGGGAATTCCCGTATACACTTCTAGTTGAGCGATTCAACTTTAATTTCCTCTGCACGTTCTTCGAATCCCACCGACTGGAAGAAAACTTGAAATGGCACAAAGTTGGAGTTATTGCTCCCCGGTAGCGAATACATTATCCCAAATTGTATTGCCTCCCTGAGAGTATAACAACCCAGCCTGCCATGAATATCTTAGAAATTCAAAACATATCCCACCTCGTCCTCCTCCCCAACCCCCTACTTTCAAATGCAACTTAACTATACGTAACCACGACTCATCAAGCTTTCTTAACTGAAACGTGATTTATTTAAGCCTTCCGCAGACAACCCTTAATTAGAATTTACACACATTGTATGAAAAAATTCATTTGTTGAAAGGATACCTACCGATCTTGCAAGTCAAATTTATGGATGCAAATTTTCTCTATAACTCTTCATATTTTTTATATTCTTGTTAGATAGACAGACTCCTGGCCACATCTCGAGTTTATTCTGTGGTGCCTAGATGCATTTTTCATTACCGGTTGGAGAGCCTGCAGAATGGAACGCTCCAGTCCTCGTAGGAAATTGAAAACGGCATCTCTGGGGAAAGGAATGCAACTTTCCGTCATATTCTTTTCTGGTTATTGTTAAAGTTTACGGATCAATTTCCAGTCTCTCTGCTGTAATTGCTCGAGAACCCTACTGCTTTTTACGTGCTCATTTTTGCGTTTTTGTTTGCGCTTTTTTTTTAATAAACTCTTGCATTCCTTCAGAGTCAATTGTTTGCGAAAGTTTTCTACGAAAAAGTTTCCGGGAAAGTGCAATTTTGTCACCATAGAACGTGGCGGTTCACTCAAAATTCATGATCCATTAATACCACTTTAAAGTTTCATAATTCCCATTTGAGTAGTTTTTCTTTTTTGCTTATACCGTAAAAAATCCTGGCAGTCGCATTTTCTTTAATGGTAATAAATGTAAGTATACCAAGAGAACTTCATTTTGGGGAAGCATACAATTTATGTGCTGATTTTAGAGTACTTGAACTGGAAGCATTTTCCAGATACTTAGAGATACTGCAGCAAAAAAAAAAGGTAAAGAACTATTGTATCAGAACTATTGTATCGAACCTTTAGATTTTAGTACCTATTGTTTTGTATTCATAAATTATATTCGATTTCAAATGAAGTTACGTGCCATGTCATGTGTAAGGTTGCATGTTTTGGTGCTAGTCATATGTTACATTTCACGTTGTACATCTTTTTTTATATGTCCAAATTTAACAGAAGCAGTTTATAACAACAACAATAATAAAAGAAAAAACAACAGATACAGGTATGTCATGTAATAAATTATATCGCATGTCGTGTCATGTTCCCGTGACGTCAGGATTCACCAAAATTCAAAAGCGTATCTCTCTTACTTCCCTTCTATTCTTCTGATTCATTTTTCTGTGAGAAAACTAACTAGGAGGAACTTCCTTTCCTTAAGATACTTCACAAAAAAATATACTTGAACAACTATGTGCTTTCACGTTTTATAATATGCCATTCTGTAGCTAAGCTAAGTTACCGAGACCTCCGCCTCGCCCATCCACGCTACTTCTGGCTACGCCCTAAATTCTATTTATATTTAATATAATTTAAGTTAAGCAAACAATCGCATAAATTCACAACATGCTGAAGAAGATTAATTATAAGCAAAATTTCTGTAATGGCGACAACAAACTTTTTTAATCAATTCACATCATGATTGCGAGGAGAAATTCAGACGGGTGTGATTAATTATGATCACTTGATAAAAAATCCCTTGGCACGAAACTTTGAAACATTTTGAAAATGTGTAAAAAGTCAGCAGTCAGCAATTGAGATAGACGAAAAAGTTTTTCCAATGGGTCCATCTTTCTTGGCAAGTGCAAACGATTTTGTAGTGTTATCCCAGTTGACCCAGTTGTTTAAAATGTTCGAAAAATTGTTAAACTTCAAGGAACAACTTTGTTGTTTGTATGCAACATTCTCCAGTTGATGTTGATTAACTAAATTTGAGTGCCAAGAATTTACAAGTTTAATGGCGAGTTCCACAAAAGGACGATTATTGTATCAATTGCTTTTGACGGTATTTCATCGAACTTTCAATTTCGATTTATCCTAGATTATGTTTTTGTGTCTCATCAACAATATCAACAATAACTGTGAACACTGACAGATTATAGCATCATATCCAGGACATCAAATTCATTTTAAACTAACAGATTTTATTAAAAAACAAATAAATAAAATAAAGCTTTGAAGTGAGAGAAATAACAAATTTATTGCAGAGAAATTAAATTTGCACATGTGTCCGTGATATCCTTGACTTTAAGACTGCCACTAACATTAACATTAAACAGTATGTATATGCATTATTATGCATTACGATTGTCTTAAAACATTAATGTTTGTTTTTATTCGACTTTCAGAATTTATTAGAATTAATAACGACGCTTAAATATTCACGACATGTTCATAAACATTTTAATTTTGTATCCCTCATGCATAAGCCACACATGTTACAGTATTTCAAATGGACATTTGTTAACATTTGTATGAATAATAAATTTCAGCTACTAACAAATGAATTAGAGTCTAAACATCCTTCACAAGTCCACAAAACAAAAAACAATACTTAATAATAAAATTTCTCAGTTTCAAAAACATCTAAAATAAGTTGAATATTCGTGAAATTGCTTTGTTGTTGTACTGCTTTTGTTTTGTTATTAAGTTTTAATAATATAAGCAGCTTTTACGTAACTAAGGCTTCATTAAAAACGCTCAGGAGTAAATCTTTACAGTGGGTACCCACTTAAAATTTTACTCCCAGTTGTATTCATAGAATGTATTTTGGGGGTGGAATTAAACTGTTTACGGACGTCAAATGTTCCCCAAAGTCATCTAATATAGCATAAAATGAAAATTATAAAAAGAATAAACTGAAAATCCTCTTCAACCCGCCCCCATCCTCCTAGCAACGACCAGCAGCTGTGCTTTCTCTCTATATTAACGGTTCATGGTTATTTGAGGGAGAAACACTTGTGGGAGAAATTCCTTTAAAACACACTTGAGTTAACAAAGACTCAAAATGATGGCTGGAAAATTGCAAATGTAAACTGTTGTTAAATACACAAAGGACTTTAGGCCTTGTTTGACCAAAAGTTTCTGACCTAAGTTCATCTTGTGGCATGTGTATATATCTGCAGAATCCACAAGGACCAAGCACCGCAGGCAACTAACAACTGTCCCAAATTTCGGGGATGACAAAGAAAGTTAACATAACGGCAATTAATCATGGTAGAACATGACGTTAGAATGAAGGAATGGAGAAATATAGAAAAGGACTCCAAAGGCGAACTACACGCAGGACGGTTTTTTCCGATCGCATAGTCTGTATCAAAAAATGTCTTCTCGTCAGCGTGTTTGTTTCTTCCCTTATCCTTTGTAGGCGTCAAGAAGAAGACGTAACAGTGAATTTAATTTCACAATTTTTCACAACTCACCTTGAATATAAAGGTTCAGAGTTTCCTCTCTACGGGGTAAGGGATGGAGAGAATTAATAAGACTTCAACTCAGCAAGGGAACAACGAATATATTTTTGTTGCTATTTTGTTTTTCAATTTCGCAGTGCCTTGAAAATACATGATAAATACAAATAGAGACTGAAGTCCTTTTCTACTTTGTGTCATCAAAATGTCTGGATGGATTGTGAGGTAAAATGGGCGACACATGTCTGGATCCTTTTGAAACTGGCACCGGAAAACGAACTACGACATATATTGTCGACCATTTCCTTTCCCTTTATTTGAAATATGTTTGCATGCACCTTCAAACTTAATGCAAGCTTTCAAGATGTTTTTTTTTTATCCTTTGAGTGTCTCTTCCTTTTGTGTTTCGGGAGTCGGAAAGTGGTGTTAAAGAGTAGTGAAGACATAAAATCTCTTCGCCATTATATTGCAGCATCAGGAAGTGTTATCTTCCTTCAGAGCACATTTTTCGATGAAAAAGGCGAAAAGCTCATATAAAGGAATTAGAACCTTTCGCCAACTTGGACAAAGGACATATTGGGAGCTTAACTCCATATTCTAGACCCAGAGATCCTGAAATACTGAAACTATTCTTGTACCGAGTTTCCTTTGCCTTGGCATTTTTAAATACCTCTGAATATCTCGTCAGTGTTTGTGCGTAGCATAAAGGATTCTGAGACTGTTCCGCTGTATTTAAAAGCGTTAAATGGCGAAAAGTGTGCATGAATGTTGCACGTGAAGCACAGTAATCATGAAAAGGATACAATTTCCACTTTATTTGATCTCTTCAGATGTACCGTTATGGCACACCTTAATGAGATGCAACTCAAAGTTTTTCTTTTAGATTATGAAAGTTACGTGGAAGTTTATAAAGAACTTGGAATGACGTTGAGGTTTTCTTTTTTTCTGTGTCTTTTTTTTGAATTATTTATAGCATTCGCGTTGTAAATAAAATCCATTGGAGTCGCCATGAAAAGACTGCAGGTTGAAAAAGTCGGTTAGTCTGGAAAGAATATTTTCAATTAAATGTAGTTTTATCTGAGTGAAAAACTCATTAAATATAAATAAATGAAGTTCAGTTCTTTGCTTAATTTGCAAATTAAATGAAGGTATGTTCTAATATGTAAGAAACTATTACCATTATCAATTTCTGTAATTTGTAATGCAGTTTGTAATTTTAAAAAATAGTCAGACATTTTTATAAAAATTATTTATTATTTTGTACTAAAAAGAATTGTATTAATTATCAACTAAAATCATTAATATGCGTCAACTTCAGAAAGTAATCGATAGCATTAATCAAAATGAATTTAATCACAAAATCAGGTCGATTTTAATTAACCGAAAATAAGTCCTAGATCAAATTACTCGGGAGTGCTGTAGATTAAATTTAGCTGAAATCAATACCTACCTTTTGAACTGGAACACCAGGGAAATCGCACATATCCAGGACCAGGAGCTATTGGAGCGGAGACGACATACTTATAATACGAGTAGTAACTTAAACTCTGTGGAACTAGACGAATCAAGCATTTATTGTACATCCGCAATCCACATCGATAGAGACGCTATATATAGAGAATCAAATACGATTCGTGGATCGAATAACATCGAAGTATACGTCCAAGTAATATTCACGTTCCATTCTCGGGAATGTCCTCCATTCAATGAAAATATTTCCTGTTCGATTAGCCGTTAGAAATTTCGGATGAACTGGATATCAGTTCTTTGTTTGATGTCTTTTGTATTTCGAAAACTTCAATATTTGTTTTACTAATTAGTTTTAATAGCATCAATTAAAGTTGTCCAGGAATCAGAATAAGAATATATTCGGAAAAATTTTATATTACGAATAAGAAAAGCAATAAGTAAATCTGAAAATATCTCTGAAAATATTCATTTTCAAATTTTCCATATTTTCAGAAAAGAAAATTTTTCAAAACGATTTTCCAAACATGAATAAAAATGTTTCTTGGAATTTTCAAAAGAGACTGAATAAATTGAAAACTCTTTTTAACTATTTCTTGCAAGTATTGAAATGTGTCCGTTGGACCAAACTTTAACTTCATATGTACAATAAAAAATTGAATATATTATATGTTGAGGGTTGAAAAGTATTTTTATCCCAAAGGTGTCAAGTTGAGTCAACTACAACATTTCCCAGAAATCGGAAATTCATAGAATTCTGAACTTTTCCTGTGAAAATTCTAAAGAATAATGTTCGAGCAGCTTGATTAGCAATATTGTTTCTGGAACAACTCCTTTTTACAATGCATATAATGCAAGTTGCAAAAATATTTCACATAATAAAACGTAAAGGAAAAATAAATGCAGCACTGTAAAAGATTAAATTTATGCTTTAACATGAAAAATGAAAAAGGTGCGACTACTTTTCTGCAAATCACTTCAATTATGGCAATATGTTTTCCAGACATGCTCTGAAATGATCTCCGGGTATTGGAACGGGTGCAGACAATTCCCGCTTTCCCCTCCACTACCAATTTCAGTACTGCTCGTAATAACCAGCAAAAGTCTTTTCTGGAGGCAACTGCTCTGGGAAGGAAATGCGAGGCAGTAAATCAAATGAACCGCAGAGGTTCCATAAATTATAATTAACACGTCCGTATTCCTCCCCCGGTTACGTAACACTAGTCTGGGGCTGACTCCCCCAACAAATTTTCTTTGCCAATAGGTTTTCTCGTTTTCTATTTGCAGTTTATCATTTGGAAACCTTGCTCCTGTACCGAGATGTTGTTCGTGCAGTTAAGTTGCACGGACATCAGGATTCATTGGAGCGTGCAGAGAGCTTTGTACGTTCACGAATCCTTAATGGTAACTGGCTTCGCATGCCTGGCAGTAAATTAATTTCCAATTCGATTCATCGCAGAATTTCCGGGAGTTTATCGACTGGATATGCACGCAACTGGGATATTCGACCGCACCTGAACGGACTAGATCATCGTCATGGCGCACCGAAGGATATTTAAACGTTAGAAACGAAAATAATTTCAGCCTTCGAGGCAAAATCCAAAACTGCAAGGAACCTTCTTCATTGGTATTCTGAAAATAGACCGTAATTGAATCAGAATAAAGGAAAAATTGAATTGGAAGGGACAGAATCAATAGTGTGTGGTATCCTTATAATCACTTGTGCAACATTCTATTTTAGGGATCACTTGATGGTGATGGACTTTCGCTCAGGCATCGGATAAGTTGGGGGACTTAATCTTACATAGAAAGTTTTTGCGTTGGGCATCTTCACATCTAATGATTTTCGAAGTTGAAAAGTTTCAACTTGTCTTGCGGTTTATCTCAACTGTTTCAGGTGTTGTAATTAAATTCTTTGAAACACTTTAAGACACGTAAATAAAAAAAACTTCGAATGGACGTGGCCTCTTGGTTGTCAAATCGTTTGCTGCCTTGTGACAGCGGTCTCGTTGGAATCCTTTTCTTAATTAAATAAAAAGTATGAGAAGGCAAAAACTGCTGGCGCAAACGTGCGACGAAATTCTTGGGGCAAATCCTTGGTTACAAATGTTTGTTCCAAACTCTTTCATCCGAACTGAAGAGTTGATAACGAAATAGTTCGGAAGTTGTCCTTCAGGATTGGGCTCGAAGTTTTGGAGTCATTTCTTGCGAAGGGAAGGATATAAAAGTTTTAGCGGAGAAGTATTTTAATAAAGCAATGATAATTAAAATGAAAAGCTGGAAAGCAGGAATATTTTCAGGGAGAAACGATTTCAAGATGACACGAAATAATTTGTTTTTCAACTTGTTGGAAATAACATAAATTATAAATAGTTACCTATTTTTCATTTTTGCTATAGATATGCGACTTTGAACTTGAAGATATGGAGCGAAATAAAAATTTGTTTTCTGTAATTTTTTTGGAGCAAAATATGAAGTTTTCGGAACGTTCAAATTCCTTGGTATCTATATGAAACTCCATTAATACATTATTTATCCTTGTGAGAAAGAAGTTCACAAAACTCGAATTACAGAACAAATTTCCTGTTGTGTTTGGTATTTTAGCGCTCAGGCTCTTCTTCACGAGGGTCGCAAGCGATACTGATAGGCGCGGAATATTTTCACGTCCTTGTCGACGAGCAGTTAACATACAAGCAGAAACGCCTATGAAAAAACGAATCGATTGCGGAGGATTTCATAACGGAAAATGTGTAAATTTTATTTTTATTTTCGTTTTATGTTTTTTTGTCTTGTGTCGATACGAAAAAATTGGAAAATATGAATTCTGAACAAATGGTTATAGAATCGTGGAGTGCCAATATGAAGGATGTTATGGAGGCTGAGTGGGGCAAGAACAGGGCTGGGGGCAGTCAACTTCCATTTCATGACGTTCGGTGCCAGGAAAATGTGCAGAAACTTTGCGGATAAAAAATAATTTTTTTTGTTCTTATTTCCAGTACATTAAACGTCCCATTACATTCTTTTTTTCTCTCTGTTTTTGTTCAAACATTCAAAACACCCCCGCCGCATTGTACCGTTGATAGAGAAGTAACTCAAGAACTCGCTAAATGGAGTATGCTTTCACATAAATCGCGTATTTAATTTGGATCAATTTCGTGGTCTCCGAGATTGTTTGCCTGCGGCCTATTTTCCTACAGATACTTTTCTGGATAGATACTACGGAAATGACTAATGGTGGTGGTCTCGCAAGCATGTAGGACGAGAATAAAGCTGTCGGATACATAATTCTAGATCTGATTGATACAAATAACATGTCCATATTCCCATTCTCTCTTTCAGGACTGTTTCCAGAACGATGCTGATTAATCACCATCCTGCATCAATATATTTTTCGAAGCCGAATTGAAATTTCCTTCCGGTACAATGAATAAGAAAATTTCCACATGACTTGGACCATATCTCAAAATCAGGATAATACAGCATCGACATGGTACGGTTCTATACTCAGTTTTGAAGAACATTATCCAACAACATAATATGATTTTGAGCTACATCTTTATTTGAATTACATCTGTACATTATATTCGGTAGATTTTACAGGAATGTTTCAATTCAAAATGTATCATACATCGTACACACTTGAATTATTTTCGCCGTTTTTATACAAGAAAGGAACTCACAAAATATAACGTAAAACGTTAACCTTTTTAAATTCAATTTACTTCTTAAGTCAGTTAAATTCGTTAAGAATTTGTAATTTCCTTTTTATTCCTCACATACATACCTATTTCAATATGGTTGTCCAACTTTTATTTAAATATATTACATTTCGCAGGAGTTTATTTATATTCAAATTCGCGTACAGTCATTTGGGGTGACTTTGGCTCAAATTTCGTATTTTTTTACTCTTTTCTTAATTTTTACCAAATGCTATTTAACAAATATTATATATAATTAGTGCAAAAGATTATTTACTGAATGAGGAACACTTCCATAGTATACATGCCTACTTTAGTCTTGGGCTAAAGTCACCCAATTTGACGGTACTATAGTAGTTTTAAATTTTAATTTGTAGTTTGATCCTCTAATTATATGTTTTGACAGTTATAATTAATTGATCAATTGGTCTTAAATTTTCGCCGAGTTCGGGTGTGTCGAAATTCGAATTTGCAGTAGTGAAATAAAATAAAAATTAAAGTTCCGATCGATCCCCGTGTGTGAATGATGAATATTAATGTTAAATATATTCCCTCATCTATTTTCATTACAATGGTAGGTTCTATAACATGATTTTCTAATGTTTTCTAATATCTGATCTTGGCATTTAATATAACCTCTGCAAAAAACAAAAGTAACGTTCCTTGCCATATATATGAATTTCTCATTTCAATATTGCAGAATTATAGGCGTATTCCTACAATCAAATAATAATATCGATGTTCGATGTTTGCAATCTTTTTATACAAAAACTGATATTTTTATTAAATTCATCAAGTCAATATAAATAACAGAAATTAATGTAATTTTCACATATATATATATAGGAAATATGACTTAAAAAAAATGGATTAGATCAGATGTATTCGTGGCTCTATATTTTGGTAATTACTGTATGAACAATGGGAACGCAGCAACAAAGCCAACATTTCAATATCTAATTTGGGAAGTTTTCGCAACAATTGTCTCCATTTAACAACGTACAAATCCAGTTGGAATTTCTGTTATTTTCGGTCTAAAGTTCTGTAGAAGATTCAGTCAAATGAATCCTTCTCCTTGGAATGTACATAAGCGATTAAAAGTTACTTTGTTGGCTTTACACCAACTTTCTTCATTTAATTTGCTTATGTTAATTGAACTTGAAAAGGATTTTAGCTGAAAACTAGAGAAATTCTCTGGGAGGCTGCTGTTTTTCCTTTTCTTTACCACCCCGATTTTTTACTAAAAACTTCTGGTGTTGAAAGCGTTTATGTTGAAATTGTTTCAAAGATCTATATTAAATGTTTTAATCAGTCGCCAAAATAAGTGTGCATATAATCCACTTTAAGAGGAGAACTTTTGTCAACTTGTTTTCATATTAGGTTTAATTTTATGAACAGAATCATGATATTTACATAGTTATTCTTTTGTATTTCGCGGCGAGAGTCCTTAAGAAAATAAAATTATTGATTGTTAATAGTTTTAACAGTTTACATGGCTGATCATGTTAACACAATTTCAAACTTAAAGAAAATCGTCTGAGCGGGAGACAACATCAAAACATTGCATAAACAAACACAATTTACTTTATTTTTCCTCCTCTTCGTGAACACGCAGAAAATATAAATCATACTATTTCTATTCTGTTGACATTTTATTCGATTTTAAATTTCTAACCACAACTGTCGCGAGAAGTTATGGGATCAAAATCAATTTGCAAGATGAAATATGAAAGGAAATTGAAAAGCTCATCCCTTCTGGTTTTGTAGAACCTCCCCAACGATTATGATGAGAAAAAACCGACAACCACTTACGTAGGAAATTGAAAATTGACAAGTAACTTTATTCACACTTTCACGGAGAGTGGCTCTAGCAAATTCATCTTGAAACTTTCACCTTCAATTTCTCATTCCACTTACTTAAAATACAACCCTTCGTCACCTTCAGTTTGTCAACCCTTAGTGTTGGTGGATATTTATTATTTACACTTCAATTAGCAGATGAAACTCAATTATTAGGTACCATGAAAATGTTTTTAAACAATCCAAAGTCAAGCGATCTCGGTAAGGGGTAGCACTTTTGAAAATTTACTGGCGAGAACTCGAAAATTTCCCACTCCAGAAAGATGAAAATTTTCTCAATGGACCACCACAAATTAAGATTTCACGCCTACAACCAATCGAAGTAATTTCCTCTGACCAAAGTGTACCTGTTTTGAGGAAATTCTGGTGCAATATGCTTATTAAGTTAAGGATGTCTGCACTTAATTGCACATCCTTGAACCAATTACTATTAATAGGATTCTCTGTTGGAATGTCTAGTCATGGCAGCAGTCTGCAGATAATGGTATTCGGGGCAATGAACGTCCTTCAACCAAGCATGAAGTCACACAAAGTTAATGCAAGGATGCATTTGCAAAGGAGCAAAGATTTGATGAACACTTCAACAGGATTGATTGATTTTATTGCTAACAAGTTGTTGATCTGGATTGCAATTGTTTATTTTACAAATATTAACTTCAAATTCAAGTAATATCAAGTCTGAAGAAATTGGTTGCATGATATTTTAAAATAACAATTGCAGGAATACATGGAAATGAAATGGTTTTACTTACTTCCTTGGATACGAAGTTCTTTTTGGAGAGAAATGTGCTGAAATAAATAAAACAAAAGTTAGTGTTTGTAAAACAATTCTGTGAATCTGAAAAATTACAAATTTTCATGTAAAGGTTATTGAAATCGTGCCGACCCTCTTTAAATTACCCCTCATTACTATCGAGGACCTTAACCGAAATTGTCCAATTTTGGTTGCAGTATGCTTTAAATAAACCCAATGAAAAAATAGTACGAACCCCAAACAGAAAAAGGAAGTGTTATAGAATTTCCTTAAAGGTCTATAATGGAATTGAAAGGATACAAAAACTTCGTTGAAAATGCCTTGAGGCTGCTAAACTAAAGGACAAACTTATGATTTCCAGAATTCTAAATTCAACAAACGTTTTCCAACGATAACAACTTGCAATTTAACAGCAGTAAAGTTTCTCTTGTTCGACTTTTTATCTTGTGCACAAAGGAATTCCTTGGGTTGTCTTACTCTTCTACTAAACAAAAAAAAAGAAGAAGACAATCAAAATAAGGTTATGTTAAACCTCTGAAATCGTATAATCGCAAAACCAACTGAGTGGGGATCTCCCCGATGGTCCCTGAGGCGCATTTGTATTCGTTGCAGGATCTTCGAAAGAATCGAGAAATTGAATTCTTAATATTGTTTGCTGGACTTTTGTTTAAGATATTCTAATGCACAAAATAAAAGTAGAAAAATTTCAGGCTGTTCAGTGTTGAAGTGAATGGGGATTTCCCCGGCATAAGCAGGTCCGAATGGTCCCACTGCACAGTTACTGATATCTTTTATGAAAATTCAGAAATACATCCCGATTGCAAATAAAAAAAAAATAATAAAAAATTGGTTCAACATTCATTCGACACTTCCACAGCGTGGAAAGAGTGGTTTTAGGGAGAAAAAGTATCGAATTTCCCACGAACCATGAATTTTCGAAAATTTTCAATTTAACAAATATTTCCCAATTGTGGGGTTTGTCGCAGTACACCACCAACACTCGTCGGTTAATTAACTTAAAAAATATGAAAGTCGACGAAAATAATAATTACATTTTCCAATAATAAAATGCATCATTAAAGTTAACGACTTTCCTGGATAATTGCGTTGCATCGTGTCCTGGAATTTTTATCGTTACATCATATCCCGAAATTCGGATCCTTTGATAGGTTTAAACCTATAAAAATTTTATCCAAATGAACGTTCAACTCTTTTTAATTTTATATTAGGTACTATAATTTATATTATGTATTATCTTTGTCCTGCGCTAGTATAATCAGGGTTTTTTAAAAAAGGGAGGGGGAACAATTTTTTTGGAAGTTATAAATCCGGTTAATGATTGTTGTTTTTTTTTTTTTTTGGAAAATATTCAATTACAGGATTCGAATTTACGTTTTTATAATTTGTAATAATAAAATGGTTTATTTGAAATCAACTTAAAAAAATTACCGGTTTAAGGATCTGATTAATACCGAAACACAATGGAAGAAGTTAAAATTAAAAATATAAAAATTATATAATTAAAAATTCCCCATTGCCAAACAGAAATAATTCTCCATTAAAAATTCATTCAGCGTAAACAATTGCAATATGCAAGGACCATTGCCACCAGATGAATATAATATTAAATCGCAATTAATTAAAAATATTTAAGCTTGTAAAGGAAGAAAGGTCCTTGACATATTGGAAAAGTAAACTCATAAATCCCCGAGAATACGTCATCCAACGTTCGCATATAAACATTAATATGTCTCCGCTTGATTAATAATTTATAAATATTTCACTAGGAGAGTGGGAAAAAATTTCAATTGTCCTCACTTAAGGGAGAAATAAAAAACAACAACAACACAACATGGAAGCAGCACATATGAATTTTTGCATTATTGCGGGCATTAAATCAAGAAGCAGCTGTTGTCCTGTCGCAAAGTGAAATTACTTCTCTATTATAAAAAAAATGAATAATTGCTTTTCATGAAAAACCACTTGAACTCCACCCTTCCGAGAGACTTTCATTATTTCCATAGCAACAATTTAGAGATTTTCGAAAATTACTTTTAAGTATTGTGGAAATATTTCGTTGATAACAAAAAACAAAAACAAAAAATTCACCTGAATTGATGACAATTGAAAATATATTTACTTCTTTTCGATTTTTATAAGAGATTTGCTAGGTAGTCCATTAAACAATAATTGTTGCTAAGAAAAGGGGATCTTTTAAAGGAGTCTTTCTTGTTCAGTCGTAGGCTATGACTGAAAATAATACAGAAGATTTCTGAAGTGGGCTCTCTGAACATATTACAAAACAAAAATGAGAAATAAGATTAAGGAAAAATTCTTTTTGTCTGCTTATCGAAATTTCGGGAAGAAAAACATTCTATCAAAATTAATTAATTAAAAACATTTACCAAAATGAAAAACATTTGAAATTGTCTGAAGTGTTTTTATCTAAAACAAGAACATTTTGTAAAACTTAATGCTTATAAACTTTAACAGTTGGTAAAAGTAATATTCCACGGGAGTTTGGAAAACAATGTTTTTTTTGTGTAAGCTTCTAAAAACGGTACATTTCCTCAGTTCACCTTCATTTCTAGGATATTTCAGAAATTCAACGTGGAATCATAAAAGAAAATGGAGTAATAAAACCACAAACGAACAGAAACTTTATTAACAACACTCCCTAATCTCGATTTCATGTTCATATTGTTGTTACTCAAGGAATTTTGCATACAATTTAAACAGATAGTTTGGATGATACCGCTTCATATTTCGGTTGCACCGACCGACAACCTTCAACAATATGTAAGAACATAAACATTATCTGCAAAATGAACCAAAACCACACAATAAAACCATAAATATGCTTTGTAAATTTTCTTAAAATTATCCTTTTTTCTGGTTGGTTGACTTTGAAACAAAAATCTCCGAACAGATTTCATGGACATTGAAATGCCACGGAAAGGGTTGTATTTGCAGTTGATAAAAAATAAAAATTGTTTAAGCTGAAACCAAGATAACAAGGGTTCGTAGACAAAGCAAATATCACTGTTCACAGTAGCATCGCTAAACGTTTTATCCATTGTTTGTGACTGCAATATTGCTTTATATTCTGCTTCTTTTTTTTTATCTCTAAATAAAGCAAACTGCAGATTTAAGCAAGCAGAATCCCAATGCCGAAGGAAGGTCGTGTTGAAATTTTATATTTTATCGCAATCTAAAGGAAAGTGAGCATTCTGCAGTGTTTGTCCTCATCCCTTTGTTGGGCATCACATTTCAAGTTCCTTTATGAGGATGAAGGATGCTTTATACAGTTAGACAAAAGATACTCGACTGGCGCAATACTTTAATCGCATACATTTTGTAATAGAGTTGCTGCTTTAGTCGAGATTATGCAATAAAAAAAAAACAAAAGTTTAGAGTAAACTTTGTAATTGATTTAAAAACTCATGGTGTTCTCTTAAATTCCCGTTACTGCTTTTGTGAAAATGTTGCATGAAAACTTAACTCCAATGTGATTTAAATTTGTTGCTAAGCTACAAAACTGTGTTCGCACATTACATAATTGCACAATGCCGATCTTTTGTTAACCACTTTTAAAACTTTTATATATTTAAGTTTCATTTTCATTCATTTTAATTCATTTTTAAAATTTTGTGCAGTCATAAATAATGAGGTTTTAAGTGCATGCGATGCAATAGATTGCAGTGATTATCATATAATATATTATTATCATCCTGTAAGGTGCGGTGCGTTCATATAATTAAAGAATTTTTTCTTCTTGCTCCAGAATTCCCGTCAAACTTAGTAACCCATCACACTAAAGTTAATCCCTCAAAATATCTATTTTATAGGACTCGTCAAAACTTCTTTTTCCAATAATAAATTGTTGACTTAAGGTCCTTTGCGTGTATTTACCAAGTGAAGTTATTCATGAAAATTACACTTATCGGCAACTTGCACTCATATTTTGCCCTGATTTATAACTTTAATGAGTTCAGGCACGAAGGGTTTAATGGGTCCTTTCCTTAACGGGAGCATGATTTATATGCAAGTTGGAAAAGTTCCTTGCAAAAACTGCTCACGTAAACCACGTAAACGTGAACATTACTAAACTTTTGTCCATTTTATTCTGAAATAAAACATTACGTAAATTTTAGGTGTTGAAAAACATGTTTTCTTAAACATGAAAACTTTTATTAAAATTTACATAAATGTTTAATTACTAAAAACAGAATAAATTACCATCAATAATTCATTTACTTTTATGATTTCATTTTCATAAAGAAAATTTTGCTCCTTAGTCCTCAAAATAGGTATATTTAGTTTTTTGTTGAACTTTTACAGTTTCTTACAAATTTTTTATCAAATAAACCGACATCTATCTATTCCTTTTTTGATAAAATATAAAACAGGTCCGGATCCTTGCTACAGCAATTTTCTTGACAACTTTTGTTACGATATGAAGGAATTATGACGTTATAGATACGAGTATATAGCACGTGACATTGTATGTGCCATTAAGAATGATATGAAAAATTATTATAGAACCTTTAATTGCCAATCGCATGACATGGAATGAATTCAATTTCATACTTTAATGTAGCAAAATTTAGTCCTCTTCAAAGGCATTCGGAAAGGACTTGATCCAGTCCAGCACTTTCGATGGAGTTGCAAGTGCAATAAGTGACCTGAAAAACCTTACTTAACCCATTATTTTTTGGTCCATGTCCTTAAGCGGCACCACCAAAAATTAACAACCAAAATCACACCTCCCAATTTACGTACGTGGGATTTTGTAGTTGACAAAAAGTCATGCAATTAAAAGGCAGCAAAAGCCACTCAACCATGAACTTTTTCCAGCAGCATTGACGTTGTTATAAGTGAAGTAATGGTCTTCACCAAGGTATGCAAAACAGAGGAGCAACAAACTGTCCTGTGCAGAATTAGAAAGGATCATTGGAATAGCAGCGACACGGAAGGATAATGGAAAGCAAATTTTTTTTTTTTTTTTATTCACGTCCACCAGAAGGCAAAATGTTCACACAAATGTTTAAAAATTCTGGCACAGCTTCAATCAGATAAAAATTTAATGGTTTCGTATGTTTGGAATAATTAATATATTATCATTATATTTTCTGTTTGCAAATAAATTTACAAGTTGAAAAAAAAAATTCAGGCTTGTCAGTAATTTTTCACTGGAAACAATTTTCACATCAGTGCAAACAATGTTAAAATTTGTTTACATTGATGTTGTGTTAATGATTTTAGTACAAACACATTTGTGGACCTAATATGTTGAATAATTAATTAACCATAAAAATATTTTACCAAAGTCAAAGCTTCCATCATCCTTTGTGTGCAATTCATCCAAAATTTCATTCTGCGCTGATGTTGTACATTGAAAAGTTTCATGGACAATATTTCCGTAAAAAGTTTAAACGATTAATTTAATTACCTAAATTTAATTTAGCAATTTCATGAAAGTGCTATCCGAAATGGTTTCGTACAACTAAATTCCATAGGGGCTTTATGTAACGACCTCCATGAAGGAATCCCTTACAGAACTCTTTTCCTCCGCAATGTATTTATTAAACATCATCCTTTAATTAAAATTCTCATGAAAACCGCTAACGGCCATCGAACTTTATTTATTTTATAAGAGAAGGCAGCAGAAATTTGAAAATTAAACGAATCCACACCCGAAACGAGTTCAGCCACTTCAAAGGATTCATTTCATTAGATAAATAGATTTTGAACTCGCGTCCTAATTTTCGTAGGTCCTGAAACCAGGAAAGGTTTTTTATCTGGGTCGAACTTGGATCCGTTTGGTTAAAATTTATTCCAGAGTACGCCTGTGGGCGGTGAAGCATGAAAAGTTGACGCTTTCGTCGTGGAACATGATCGAACAAAAAGAACGATCGAGTGGCCTACTTACACACTTCGCCCAATTGTTTCTCAGTTTCAGTCCTTCATATTTATCTTAAGAGCAAAAAGCGCAGTCGAAGCATTCTAGATAACTGCCCCCAACTGAAACTGCACTTGCACTTTGTTTATCGTGAATCGAATCAGAGCAGCTAAAGCGAACGATGAAATTTCATCTCCTAATGCCGAAGTGGCGACGACAACACAATGTTTCAAAATTTTCAGCGACTTGCAAAATTCCGTGTTAATTCAATCGAAATTAATTTAATCATTCTGTACTCATGAGAATTTGTTTTTGGCAATGGCTGATTTACTTTTGGACAAGGTTTTTTTTTGGCCATGGATAAGCCCAAAAGTTTTCACACGATAAACGTCGGATGAAGTTCTGCTGATAAAATTGGATAATCGAAATTGCTCCCCGGATAGAAAATTTACGTTGGTCCATATTAAAATTGAGATCAGTTGCAAAAGTTTGCAACTTATATTTTTGGTGATAACAGAGTTTTTACGAGCCTATGGTACATTGACTGCAATTTAAATTATTTTGCATTTCCTTAAGGGAATTATACTTGGATGTTTTTGTTCAAGTTGTTAAAAACTTTGTCGTTATGGAAAGTTTAAGTGGATGCAGAGTAAAAATGCATCATTGGCAATTTATCAATACGATGCTACGATTATTTGGAAGAATTTAATTTCATTTCTATTCGTTTCGTCGTTTTAGGTTTAAAGTTTAAACTGAAAATAGCAACTGAACGCTTTTACTTGAACTGGAACGAAGTGGAAACGAATTTTATGTTCATGTGGTCTACGAAAAAGTTCATCAAGTCATTAAGCTGACACGTAATTCCAGTCAAAGAATTATGGGATGGCAAAGGGTGCGGGCGCCAGATGAAGTGCCGATCGTTTTTCCTGTTCACCTTTATAGCGATCTTATCCTGAACAGTTTGAAACTTTGGAATCTCTATAGTTTCATTTCCGTTTCGTTCCAGATCAATTACTCTTTAGCTATCCACGTACCACTTCGAAGTTTATTGCTAATTGATTTTAGGCAAATTGGACCGAAACGGAACTGAAACGAATTCTTTCTTTAACTTGCCCCAAATTCCAATGCTGAAATGATAAATAATTTTATTTAAATAATTAGTAAACAATGAAAAGATAATTAAAGTGTCAATATAAATTCATTCGTAATAATCAATAAATCCAGCATCTCCAAAAAAAACGACTGCAGTCTACATTCAACTTGGAATAAAAGGCAAAGATCAGGATAAGAAAAGCGGAACGAGATTTGAAGAGCTAATGGACAGTCAGTGTTCCATGGACCATGGCTCGTTTAAGGATATGCCGTTCTGGCGTTATATTACACAGTTTTTATCCTGCTAATTGACATCAGCACAGCTCCCTCAAAATGTTTGTTTGATAAGACAAACAATAGTCGACGTGAAAAATGTTTGAACAGTATTTCGGGGAGGAGGGGGAACGTCTTTATCAGTTCCAGAGCATCGAAACGCAGTCATCCATCATTTCTCGTTGAAACAACAAAAGAAAGGGAGAGCTGCAGAACTAATCGAAGAATAGATTGGTTGAAGCAAACAAATCACTCGGTACTTGACTGTCGAAATTTGCAGTCGCTCTAATAAATAAACGTTTAATTTTGACTTATCTCCGTCATTGGTGGATCGCTCGAGGGGGATAGGGTAGGGGCACAGTTCAATATTAATTATTTGTGCAGGCTCACAGCGGAAGGCTTTTGACGTGTGCGTTTACTTGTTTTAGCCCCCGTCTCCAGAGATTTCTACAACTGGTCCATGACTGGAGGCTGTGTACTTTGGCTGCATGACGGAAAGTAAATAAATAGCTTCGTCCGTGGGCATAAGATGCTGCTGCTGCTGTGACGGCGTACACTGTCCCAGGACTATGTAAATACGGAGAATAAATAGCAATCACATATTTACATAAACTTCCTGACAGCAGCTGAGTGATTTATCATCTTCCCTGAATTATCTTGGGGAGGGCACCAGTATGGACCGTGGCTGGTAAGATGCTCTGTGGTCCATCGTCTGGCGGTGTGAGACGGGCGTGAATTAGCGCAGAGCATGCATTCACTGCATCCCACATAGGATAATTGTTGTTTTTTTCTTTCTGATTTATTTTCTTTCTGCCAACTGATAACCGATTGTAGGCCATTCGTCGTGCGTCGTCCATTCACTTGCATCTATTTTTGTAGCTGCTTTATCTGGTCGTGTGCATTGGAAATGGGTAGCAATAGCATGTTTTAGTTCAGTTGCAGAAGATTTATTACTCATTGTTTAATTGCCATTTATGTCATCATCAAATACCTCAGTATAGTCATTATTCAAATGGACAATGCTCGCCAGCAGCAATTATTTTCGACAATGAAAATCGGTACAACGAAAATAATGAATATTAGAAAATAGAGAGAGACGAGTGCAAATAGTGGAGATAAGGACGACTTACATTTTGTTTGCAGAATTATTTTGCAGTAGATTCGTTAATATTTCCTCGCACTTTTTAATGACGTTGAAAACAAAACTATCGGTATCCAAATTTCTTTTTCACTTGAAAAAAAAACATGAAATTTTGAAAACTTATCTTCTGCTGCAGTTACTAAAATATTTTGAGTATTTTCTATCGGGCTATCGAATTAAATAGGTATCCTGGAAATTTATAAATTCGATTTTGTTCTCAATTAAATCTTATCTTAAATAATTAGCATAACAAATTACATTACTTAATTACAACTGAATTAATTCTACTAACTCGTAAATGTTTTGTATTTTAACATCATTCTAAAATACCTACAAACATGTTTTTACTCAATTACTTGAAAAAGTAATCTAAAATCCTTGTGTTTTTTCGTTTTATTGTTCAGATATTATCAACGCTCGAAAACAGAAAATCCTGAAATATGTGTGTTAAATGACTAAACGTAGACAAAGGGTGGAAAACTTATGTACAACAAACCATTCGACTAAATGTACTGAACAACACATGTCCAAGTGCCTTCCATTTATCGCATGGTGTATTCACTATACACCTCCCCTCCCCCACAAGGTTTCAGGACTCAGGAACACAATCCTTGATCCAATAAATGCTGTCGGGTGTGTGATTCGTGAATGTGTGCTGTTGAGTGACTCAATTTTCTCGTTCCCTGGAAGCGTCTTTTACGAATTTCTTTTTTCTTTATCCGCTTCACGATGCTCCAAGGCACAAACAAAAAACGAGGATTTTTAGCGAATGGCGCCCTATTCATCCCCAAGACGTAATGGCGCCCGTCAATTTGACTGAAACCGGCGCTCATCTGCCGAGTATGGTTCCATATTAAATTTTTCCCTGTACTTTCATAACAAGCAGAGTCATCTTGTCAGAGTGGCTTTCCACTATTTTCCGACTCCATTAAGATTTTCCCTAGTGATACGTTTTATAAGGAAAGCAATTTTCCAGACAAGCTTCGTCACATACTAAATTGGCTTGAGTTTGCTTGCAATGACTAATTTTAGTTCTGCTGTTATTGGAATTTCTGTTTTCTGCATTTTATGTTTCCTTTTTGTGCAGTGGACATCTTGCATAAATACGGTTTTTTTTTAGTTCAGGGAAATAAAAATGCCATAAAAGGCCATTTCTTTTTAAAAATAAAAGAGTTAAGGAATAAGTTATTTTAATAAGGTATAAAAGTTCGTAGAATTTTCAGAATTTTTTAGTGACCATAATATTAGGGTCCAGGGAAAGAAGTAAGAATCAGAAAAAACGTCAGATTACGAATTTTGATAAACAGGGCTCTTTAAAATTTTCACTTCTAATTAACTTTTCAGTTTCGGTTGTATTCAGACCACCGGAGTGATTGAATCGTGCAGTAAGTTCCGATGACACTCTTCAATATTCCTGAATCTTGTCCATTAATAAACTAGATAGTAAGTGTAACACGACATCATATGTGACGTGAGACACGTAAATTTACGGCATGCAACATGGCAGTATTAGTCCTTCCTTTATCTGTAGTATAGCTTATCTTTTTTTCGGGCATATTCCTCTACCATTCTCGCCTATAGCCATGTTTCCTAATACAATACGACTCTGTTAATAAAAGTCGATGTACAGCCCACAATGCATACTGTGAAAAGAAAAATAAGTTTTAACAATATGAAAAGTAATAATGGAATTTTCTTTTTTAAGTTGTGAATGTTTCGTGTCCTAGCATCAAAGAAGAAGAAAAAAACTTTTGCATATTCATCATTCTTATAATTAATAATTTTATTAAAAGCACTTTGTAAACGCAAAGTTATGTGGGCAAAGGCAATGAGCAGCACAAAATCCTTCAACTATTCTTCTCAGCCAGGGTAGAACAAAAAGTTTTCCTTCGGCGTCGCTGATTTGACGAGAGCCTTTTTTCAACTTTGGATGTCCGGAAAGAAAGTTTTTGACTCTTGTTGGAACGCCCAAGTTCAAGTATTATGCAACAAGGAATAATTATAAAATCACAATAGTTTGATCTTACGACAGGGGGTGGTTGTTGAGTGCCCTGGAATAATTTCGTCTATATTATAAGTTTTGTCGTTTTTAGAAGGTAATTGAAAATTCCTAGACAAGTTTCATTTGAAATTGGAGAGAGTAGAAAAGGGGTTGGCTCAAAATAAAAATAAAAAATAAAATGAATTCTTTAAAGTTTTTCGGTGAAATTATTATTCAAAAGCTTTTGTTTGCTAGAGTCGGTTTTTTTGTCGTGAAGCACACTGCGTTTGCTGCTTTGAGGTGAGCTCCGGCCCTTCCCACCCAACCACCCTTTTGCTGTGGGAACTTTTTTTATTCATTACTTAAAAAGCTGTGCAGGTAGGTAGTTGGGAGAAAACTGAAACTAAGACCAGAAATGGGGAGACGGGATTAATGCAAGTAGGATCTTCTACTCTGATGATTGCAGTAAATCTTTTTAAATTAAAGGACAGATATAATTTTCATAGAAATGAAGTTCTTGAGTGGAGGAAATTATTTTAATTAAAACAACTGAGAGTTTGTGGTATTCATTTTAAGAGGCACTTCATATAAAGGATATTATTTTCTACACTCTCTTCTTTTTTATTTAATCATGGAATTATTTTGAGTAATTTTAATTCTGTCGTCATCAACATTGTGTCTGTTGAAGTGTTTTGCTTTGTATTATTGTTGATACCTTGCACTCAAATATGAAATAAATTAAAATGATTTCTAAATACAACAATACCTACAACAGTGCTGGAGTTTGCGTAAAAGGAGAAAAATTTATTTCTGAAAAGTTAAAGCAAACTGAAATTCGTACCAATTACCGATAAAATATGAAAATGACTGATATTATAAGGAAGGATATTATAAAGTTTTGATAAAAAGCAAATATTTTATATTTAAAATACGATTTGGAAGTTCATTGTAAAAAAATTATTGAAAAATTTTTATTGGGAAATTATGCTTCGATCTCTAATTGAATGGCAACGAATTCAGAAATAATTCAATCGAATTGAATTGAATCAAAAAGAAGTCCTTTTTCACTTGAAACTAGAGCCAAAAAGCCATTTCCTTTCTTCTGGTGGGCGACTACAGCAAAAAAGCAAATTGATGTTAACATGGCTCCCAGAAAAGTTTTTCGTTTTCCTTTTTGTTGAATGACGATTTCATATTCACTCATATTGTCTCAATGTGAATATTTCCCTGAATATTTTGAATAATTAGAGAGTCTAGAGAGTCCTTCCAGCACAAGCCGAGCTCAGTACAGCTCCATTGCTTATATAACATTTCTTGTTACGAAAGAGAATTTGAATGCTTCAATTCATTTTTGTTGTAAAATTTCTAGAATTCCATGCAAATGGCTATATTAAAATATTTAACGAGCGACCATTTATCTGTGAAATTCCACCAACGATTGTAGGATGAGCATAAATCTCGGCCATAGCTTAAGTTATTCATGTACATATCAAAGTGAAGTACTTGCAATCTGGTCATGTCTCAAAGCACCATGTCATTAAGGTATTTCCAGACTAGATAAAAATACATTTTATATCAAATAAAAAATTTAAAAAAAAACCAAGAAGAAGAAGACCAAAGTGAAAATAGAGAACGAGACATAATTTTACGTATCTATGGAAAGCACCACAATCAAATTCAAAGTATGCATCAGGCATCCAGGAAAGGAGATTAAATGTCGCTCCGGGCATGAATTTTGTAACATAAAGCCGAAATTGGATAAAGTATCCCACCGAAAAAGATAAGTATCTAAAATAAGTGGAGAGGAATGGACGAGTTTACCTTTGGTGAGGGGAAAATAAGCGGATTAGGAATTGGTTCGTGGTTTTGGGTTTCATCATCAAAGCATTTACAGAATGCTGCTCTCCGAACCAAACTCCAAATGTGAATGTAGGAAGCAGCATGTCTTTTTTAAATATTCGATTTTTTGTGCTTCGGTTAGACATTTTGACTTTAGCTAAAAAATATTTCATTTTAAACTTAGTTTATCTGCACTGTGTTTTGAGTTACATAATTAATTAATTAATTCTAGAGGACTTACAGATGCAAAATTAACCTTTTTGAAAGCTTTTGAAAAAAAGACAACTGTTTTTAAGCTGGAGTCACTAATACAGCTGATATCAGAACCTTTCGAGCGTTTCCTAGATGTCAATTCTACTTGACGTTTGTAACGCTATTACAGATTGGGGATAAAAAAAACTTTAGGTATATAATTTTTTGGTAGCCGAGGAAAAACTGTTTTATGGCATGTGGATTGTAGGTATGTCTGTTTTTCTAGAGTGCTATCTATCTACAACTCTACAAGCTAGATAGTTATAAATTTGATACAAGAATATCTCGTTAAAATTGGGCAATATTGTTTTAGTGTTGCTAGTATTCATTTATGGATCCTTGTAAAGAATTGTTGAAAAATGTATTGTTTTTCATTCCGTTATGGAACATAAAACTTTGGATATCCATTTGCACAGAAGTATCCATGTTGGAAGAGTAAAATAATTATATAAATATAATAATTGTTTTACTTGATCTTATTGCAAAGGGAGCATGAATTTGATTTGCTGGAGTGTTTCGTTACAGTTACACCATCGATCGCCATTAATTTGTTGATAGAAAATTATTTTTTCCTTGCAGCCATTTCTTATCATGTTTTCTCCCTCTTTTTTTAACACACTGGTTTCTTCGGGTGGATTCCCCAATAGCTGTTTACCTTGCTGTCCTTGCAACTGACTAAAGCAGACATTTTTCTTTCGTTTGTTTCTCTCCCATCATTTACCAGTTGTGTTAATTATGAAATATCATCCTTCTTTATGCTTCCTCAGTTGCTATCTGGGCAATCATCTCATTCTGGAGAAATGTAATCCTTTGGAGAAGTGCAAATGTGCCATGTCGTGTGGTGTTTTGTTAATTCCCCCTAACTCTCCAACCCGCTCACTGTCAGAATGATTACAAACCGCTTCTTCATGGGTAGTTTATCATGAACAAAACAACCAAAAACAAAACCAACAGAAAAATGTGTTTTTCTCAAAACATCAGTGGCAGGGAGTTGCGATTTTAATTGGATTTTTAATTAGCTTAAAAATACAACGCTAAGATGTTTTTGAAATCATTTCTTTTTATTTTCTTCGAAATTATATTTTTACCAAATGAAAGCAATTTTCAGAATTAAAAACCTTCGTTTGGAGATATTTTCGAAATTCCAGAAAAAGGAAAAGAAATTCAAAACATAAAAACATGGCAACGAATAAAAATAATTGAATTTTTGTGTGGTCTTGAAATCTGATCCCCACAAAAAAAAATCATTTTACTTTCATTGAGAATGTTTTTCTTCGAAATGAATTGTTTAACAAATAAAAGTAAACAATTTTACTCGATGAATTTCGAGTACATATTCATTTTAATTGATTAAGAAATCCTTGTCGATATATGATGTCACAAAGTTCAAACATGACCACTCCAAGATTAAGAATGGCGAAATTTCAGTGTAATTTTCAAGAATTCTCTTTTTATTTATTTTTATTAAATTTCAGCAATTGTTTTTATTACATTCCATAATAATCTCACCTGTTCCTATGCCAGTTTGTTAATTTAATTTAGTATTACCTGCAAGAGAGAGATAAACCATTGTGAGAAATTATTAAAAATTTATAGACATTGATTAATATAATGAAAGATACCTATGTACTTTATTATTTATGAACATTAGACATTACTTAATCATTATTCCCTAGTGTTTATTTAATTTAAATGTAATATATAATCAAGCAATTTAAGCAAAGTTTAAGCAAAATTTAAGCAACTAACTCAATCCAATTCAATGAAATGTCTCCAATTTCTAGACACTTGCATTAAATATGTGCAAAGAAGTGAATCCTTACTTTTTGGTCACGATGAAATTTTAATGTTTCCTTACGAATACAGCTGCTTTTATTGCATGTTTCAGTTCAATATCCACCTGTAATATTTACAGATCGAGATAGACTTCCTGGACCGAGTAATTGCTGAACCAATCATGTTTCAATGGTCCACACGTAGTACCAGATTGTATCACAGAATCCGTCTGGTACAACAAAAAGTGAAAAATAAACGTGAAACTGCTTTCACATGTCTCCTGCCATTTAAAATTCTTTCGTACTCTTCTGTCGTCGCACATGAATGTGTATGCACTCGGGTCTCGGATGCAATGCAATGCACATGTAGAGTGCAAGGCACGCTCCCATAGAAGAGTTGAGGCTGCTTCTGCTGAGTTTATTTTCACGGTGCAGAAAGAATCATGCTGAGCGCGTTGTTAAGCATTTTTTGCTATTCCTCCTAATCAAGAATTCCAGGAGATGTTCCTTGTGCTGTGATCATTCTGTGCTGCACCTCGACACGACCGTTTTATCGGACATTTTTGCGCCGGCGGGGCCCGTGTGTAATTTCAGATCCCTCTGCATCTTCCAGGCCCCTCGACAGCAGCATTCAGCAGAACGCGATTTCCTGTGAGCCACGTTCCTGTTTTCCCGTCTATTTATTCTCGTGGACTCACCTGCAATCAGCAAGATACAAAGACCCCAGCAGCATTGCTTATTGATCGCGCTTCACCTTGCATCCGATCGCGAGGTTATCTGCCGTGCGAAGGCCTTGACTTATTTCGTACGTCCTTTGAGAAAATTTCCCAAGAAAAACACGTTCAGGTCGCTGGCAGGTTCGACACAGACGGCAGGGGATAATGTCAAGAAAATTGAGTAGCATTCGCTTAAAAGGAAAATCAAGTTTGCAATTGGATACTGCTGCAAACAACCGCAATCTGTGAGCATTGTTGGCTTCATCTATCGACCTTAGATACCACAGCATCTTGCTAGATTTCACTCAGCCTCCATGGCAAGATGAACTCTTTTTTCAGATCGATTCGAAGATGTTTGCTTGCGGGACACACGCCCGAACATTCCTGGGCACCATCGGCCTGCATCCCCGCCGTCCTCTGGTTACACAAACATTTTGCTACAATTGTGCTCCACTAACAGACATCAACGACAGTGGTGAATTGCACGTTAAATGGCTTTGCTAGCGAAATAGCGTCTTAATGCCGGGGCAAAGATTGAATAACAGCCCTTTGTTTGCATGCCTCTGTGTGGCACCCAGGGCCCCAGGATGAGGGGATGAGGTGACTACCCTGCCGGAGTGGGTGAAGGAATAGTATCTCTGAGAAGCGGCTCCTTCCTCGCTTTAAGGATCATGAAAGGATTTCCGTATTTCCATGCAAATCTTTGTCGCAATGTACCATTGCCATCATCATTTTGTGTTTGTATTTATGTAAATTTTTACGATTATTTGTTAAGAATACTCAAAAACTAATTTAGCAACTTTAATTACGGGTGGAGAGATTTCTAGACTTGGAATTTCGGTATGAAACATTGCTTTTCTGATGTATTGATGTGGAGTGCGGGTTCCTTCCGTTGATTTACTCTAAAAAATGAATAAGGAAATTTCCCTTCTTAAATGCGTAATTGTTTTTCAAAACACATTGTACTAATTATCATTTGAATACAACAACGAATTCGCGATTTCGGAGTACACAAAGTTACAAAGTTAGATCTAAGTAATTAAGATTATTTTCATATAATAAACATTTAACAAAAATAACGATTATTGTATCAATTTTGCAAACTTCTTTGTTTGTTGGACTGCAACTGACAAAAGTTTTTCAATAAACGAAGAATTAAGGACATGTTTTATTCGTCAAATATTTTCCACATTCGTTTGCATATACCGATTTTGTGAAAGTATATTATAAATTAAAATTGAATTTTAACGCGAAATGACAGGGAAAACCGCGACTCCACTCCTGATCACAATCCTCTTTGATTTTTCCTAAGAAAAATACTTCAAATTGTGAATTACAAATGAAGTAAATTTAATTTATCATTTCTCTTGCAAAATTTCGCACTTAATATCCACATCAAACATATATTTATTCATGATAACGTTTATTTTTTTTAGATCTCAAAATTGGGGAGAGATCGAAAATAGAAATCCCTTCATTAGGACGCGGATATTCAGCTGCAGCAATGTCCTTCTTAAAATGGCACTGCTCAGTGGAGCAAGACTTTCCGCGGTTCGGTGAGCATCTTCGGCATTTTCGAATTTCAAACAATGAAAACAAATTTTTTTTTTCGTGGTGAATCACGAATTTAGCAGATCCTTTTTAAAGGAAAATTAATCCACTGAAGGAGTGGTTTACCCAGTCGCTTAGTTTCACGAATATTTCAATACCTGCCAACACTGTAAGGACTAAAGCCAAGAAGATCAACTTCTTCAAGTCCTTTGATGCTTTATTAGCTTTTCACATCTTTTTATTATATTTTTTTCTCTTGTTTTTAGTATTTTAAAATTGACGAAAGCCTTTTACTTTTGCTTCGTTTAAAATTTTCCTTTGACTGCTTTCCTTTCCAAATTTTCAAATGACTGAGGCAAATTGGGATACTTTCAAAATTGATTGAATCGATTTACAGCCGAGAAGTGCTCCTTTTGTTTCGTTCTACAAAGGTTCCATTTCAATTTTGATTTTGGCATGTTTTTGAAGTATATATTTCTTTTTTATTCCCCTTATTGATTTCCTGCTGGATGCACAATCTTTTCAGGGTTGATGAAAATTTTTCAACGTACCAAGCTAGATAAGAAATCGTTATCAGTATTTGTTAAACGAGTCCTGAATGCATGTGTTAAATTTTGCGATAAGTATTCAGTGAAATTTTATTGATGATTTGATAAAAAAAATCTATTTTTAACATTTTTTTTAAAATGCTTAAGTATATTACGCAAATGAAATTAAAAATTGGAATAACATTAACATAAACTTGCATAAAAACAAAAGCAAATTTGTAAACCATCAAGTGATAACTGATAAGTATGGCGACGGAAATAATTAGAATGATAATTTTTGTTTAAAACTAAGAAATATCGCGTAATAGTTTATTAGATTTTATCGTGAAACGAAATAGTGTTTATTTTTAAATTCTATACATCGAAAAGTATTATTAAATTATAATATTATATGAGGGAACGCGTTTTTTTTTAATAATAATTATATTAAAAACCTAGACAGTAATTAAGATTGTTATTTCGATTTCTTTCTTTTTTTTTTATTGAATAAAAAAATGCACTGATAAGAAAATACCAAGAGTAGGTACAATCGAGAATATTTTGCAAAGCCAAAATGGATTCCCACGATGAATGTAGAGAGATCAGAGAATGTTAAAATTTTGCTAAGATTATTTTAGTCACGAATGTAATCAAACATTTGATAAAAATACATTCATTATCCGGACAAATAACTTGAAAATACAGATTCCTCCTCATTTCCGATCCATTTCCTGCAAATGAATTCTTTATTCGCACCCTCCGCAAATTATCAGAGGAACGAAAATATTTCTACGACGCTATAATTTTATGGGTGGGAGTTTCAGCATCGGAGGAGAGGGAATTCTTCGATCGCCGTTGTCCTTATCAAAAGTGAAAAGTAGTCATCAAAATGCAATATAAATTCATAAATATCCGGTCATTGAATTGCACCCATTATACAGCAGCCGCTCAAATTCTGTTATGATGGACCAGAAAATTTTGGAAGGAATACAAATAAAATTTTCATATTTTCTTCATTTTTTTTTCTCTCTTTTACTGATGGGGGAATGAGCCCAACCAAAGGACCAGTCCAGATTGAAGTGGTCGACCAAAAGGATGCCGTCGGGAGTGTTTATCAGGAGATGATCTACTATAAAATCTGCCTTCTTAAAATACTCCGGGGACATATCGATCGTCTTGTGGTTGGCCATCGTCCTGCTCATAATAACAATAGGGCAAGCCTACAGATGCATATGGATAGGCATTTTTGCGATTCTCACATCCAGGAAGATGGATATGATTGGATGTAACGGAGCTAAGCATCCTTATCGGAAGCCATAAAGTTATGAAAGGACGCTCGTTGAGGCTGTTTCGTGCCATATTCGTTTACACCCACAGAACTTTTAAACCCAGCACGCACCCTTTGAAGGTTTCTCGTAACTTTTATCCGAAAAAAATCGATTTTACTTTTAGAAATTACCTTTTTGCAGAGAAATCCGCTAAAATCCTGCCAAGGATAACGTTTGTTTTGTTCGTCTCTCTCGCTCGGGATGAGGGCTACACACGCACAAAAGTTCAAAGGATCGCAGGTGTCTCGCACTGGATCTCAGTGATGTGTTTGTGGGATGTGTTCTTAACGAATTCAAGTCACAACACTCGACAAAGGAATCGAGTCGGGACAAAATTGTTAACTGGTCACCTTCAGAGCTTGTCACGATTCCACTCAACACGTTGAATTAATTTTACTAAATGCACCACTGTTTGGAAAATCCTCGAAGGACTCACTACACCGCGAACACTACTTCGTCACTGCACAGAGACTCCCCAGTAGGAGTTCTAGAGATTGAGAATGGACAGACTAATCTAAATTCTAAATCAACCGGACAGAGCAAATGAATGACAACCAAACTGCACGGACAGCAACTCTAATCTGAGCCGAAGTGGGACTGGGACGCAACTGATGGCGTCGCAGAAGGTAGATGCTCAGCTTCCTCTGGACCGGGAATGTGGAGAGATTCCTGGCGGCTCTGGAACTGGACGCATAGAGAGTGCCACGAATGCGATGCCATACGTTGTTGAATCGCAATCCTGTGCCAAACTTATGACTTTGCGCGCATGCGCGTCGCTAGGGAGAAACATTTTTTCTGTAATCGTTGCGTGTAATAGATGATGGTACTGCTCTATTACTTAGTTCATTGCAGGCACCAGATTCTGTACTAGTTTTCTGACGAGAATCGGTCAGCGAGAACTACAAGCCGACCGCCAAGCAGTCGTTTGACCATTGTCCATTGGCCCACGCCAGTAGCGACTGAAGCCTTCCCGAAAAACCAAAATTAATTTTTTTTCTCTTTACATTATAATGCATAACAAAAATAGCTTTAACAATATAGATCTACAATTTAATTTGCTTTTTCGTGTTGCAACGGTTATTTTGCAATAAATACTCGTATTTGTTAAATTAAGTGTTGTTATTTAAAGTTCAAAATATTCGATTTTCCTGCAACAAGTGGTGCTAAAATGCAGTTTTAATCAGTAAATTTTCAAAAATTTTCCAAGGGAGCCCCCGAACCACCCACATTTAATGAGATATATTTCTATCCATAGCTTCCAGTACTATCTCCCTCCTAAAATAAAATCCTGGGCCCGCTACTGGTCCTTGCTCTTCGTAGAGGCGTATAATAATGGAAGACTCGATTACGAGCCCAATTATCAGCTCGGTGACCATTTCTTTCCACATAATCAAAACACGATGCACTTCTCGTGCTGGGTTCAATTAATTCAGCTGCGTTCCAGATTAATCCGAGTCGATCTGGCGATCGGGGACTGAATGCCCAGATCAATCATCTCTTGGTCGTTTGTTTGTTTTTTATCATCATGCGTGTGGAGATCATTTGTGCGATTGATTTGATACAGTAAAAAACAATCAATTAGCTTGTGGCTCAAAATGGAGGAATAATGATAAAAACAAATTTTCCTGCGCTAATTCTTTCGTAATGAGGAAATCCCACTTCCACAGCTTCACTGAATTTTGAATTAGTTCTAATTCAGGCCTTCGTCTTGGGAGGCGAAGTGCAAAAAAATACCAGGCAAATAAATGTTGTTTAACTGTTAACATAATTTCTCTATATTTATATTTAACTGAACGAGTTTCCTTGCTCTAATAACTTCAAGTTCTTAATTTAAACCAGCCAGACAGTTATCGATTTTCTGCAGAGCAGGACTCTTAATTATGTAACAAATCATCAAGAGTCCTCAGGAGTTCATAACCACATCCGACTGCAGTGCTCACAGGAATTGCAAAAATTACCTGACCACTCCAATCGTAAATTTGTACTTCACTTAACTAATTTGCTCTGAGTAATGACTTGGCTCCATTTTCCGCATAAAGGAAACGTAGAACAACAATAAAATTCTGTGGCCAATAAAACTGCTTGATTAATAACCCTTGGCAGGATCCAGTGACAGTGTCTAACTGTCTACGGCAATTCTTCTGACATCAGGCCAATTTCCTTTTTCGGATGCGCTTGAGAACATGTGCAATGCAATTCTTGGTGTCATCGTAAATCTGAATGTCACCCATAGTCCTATAAATTCGTGGCGGGCAGCGGGCAGAACTCCTCGGCGGAACAGTGGAATCCTCCCTCAAAAGGACCCAATAAAATGTTCTGAAGAATGAGTGGTAAGTAAATCTCTTGAAGCAGTGGCAGCGTAACAGATGTCACTCTCGCCATTGTCCTCGGAAAATTGTTTTAAATGATGTGGTATGAGTCCATCCCTGCCCCCTGGCTCTTGCCAAACACATTGTCTTTTTAAGGATTCACCGATTTGTTTACGCAGGTCGGGAACTGTTGGGCGTGCTTTTCACCAACCACATGTTTTGAATTTTAAAAAGAACAGAAATAGAACAAAAGAACCAATAGTAAGTGAAGTGGAATTAAGTAACGTGGGAACAATTTTTTACAACTTCTTAAATTTCATTGTTTTCAAAAGCAAGGAAATACTGGACAATGTTGGAGAATGTTAAATCATCCCATTGTGGTCGTGAATCTTCCAAGGGTCGGCACTTCAAAGAGGACAACTTTGCTTTTTTTTTCGTACAAAAAAAAACAAAATACATGCACATACCGCACCGTGTACATAATATGCATACAACGGGGTCTTCTAAATTCAAATATTCCTTTTCTTGCAGGACATGATAAGCTTGGTACACATTGTTATCCTTGACTTTTTCTTTAAACAATATTGTAATCTTTAGGATTTTTTTTGATAGAGGTTACAAAAAATGTTTTGTAGACTCATATTTTATGTACTCATTTTTTCTATATCCATTTCCGGATCCGTTGGCTTAAATGTGTTTTAAATTTGCAAAACGAAGAAAAATCTTAGTTTATAATAATGGATCATTTTCCGGCATCCCGTTAGTTTCCGGAACGTTTTAACTATTTGTAGTCTTTGACCAGTAACAATATAAGTTTTCACTTACACAGTTGCATAAAATGCTTCCGAATGAAAATCCGTTCTTGAAAATGTTGAACTGGATACGGAAATGGGAAACTGTGAAATTCACGTTATAAGAGAATATAGAGAAAATTCTGCATTAATGCGAACTCAAAGAATCCTGAAAAGGGTTCAACTTCAGTGGTTTGGGAATAAAGTGTGGAGGAAAAAACGAAATCAACAAAGCGACTTGAGATTATGAAGTGGAAAAACAAACTGGAAGATTTCAGTGAACGTTGAAATTTTTGGAATCGATTTCATAACTTCATAAAAGGAGTCTTCTAGGATTTAAACATGGCTAGAGATAAAGATTAATCGATTAGATATCGATATCGCTATCTGCAATGGAAGGATAAAAATTAATGGAAACGTTCAAAGCATTTTAAAAGCATTAAAAATATCAATTATTTATATGCAGAAGTTTTGAAAGCTTTCTGTTGCAACAAAACAAGTTCTTATATATTATAAAACAAATGTAGGTATATAATAAAAGAAATATAAACTTATTAACATTTATTGATGGAATTTGTTTTTAAATAACGTTACAATATGCTTGTATTTTATTTGGTTATTTTTCAATATATCAATAAAAAATTAGAGTGTCTTTAGAAGGATATCTAAAACATTCTATATGACACGTTATGTGACTTGAAACATGACATGGAACGTGACGTGACATAAAATATGAAAGGAAACTAAAAATACATTTCAATTACACTATAGAAACTTATTCTGGCATTTTTATATTATGTATGTATATATCGTAAAATGAAATGAAATGTGAGAAAAAATAAAATAATTTATACAGGTTGGAACAAAATTTCATTCAGAACACTTTCCGAATCATTAAAATTGAGTGAAATTGTGTCAATATTTGACTTATGTACGTTGCTCATTAATGACATAACGCAAATTCAATGCTTATCTCATAAATCTCTTGATGACAATGTTAGATGATGTAATATATTAATAAATACACATTTCCATATGTACTTCTTCTTTATGCACTTAAAGGTGGCCCCTCAATTCGAGTGAATGAACAGATTGCTTAAAATTAGTCTCCTAATGCTTTCACGAATATATTGAGCAACATTAATCATCCCTTTCACGATGAGACATGGCTCGACAACAACAACATAAGTATATCAGTCACTCATTCAACCCTGGGAAGGATGTAGCTTACCTCCGACGACACGGGAAGAATTATTGCAAAGCTAATTACTCGTCTCATTTTGGTTAAGTAATCGGATTACCTAACGCAACATTCCAGATTACACATCCGAAAAAGAAGGGGCGTCATCTTGAAGGACCCCACAAACTGGATCAGACTTTTCCTTTTAGATAAATAAATTAAGGAATATTTCTATTCGATTATAGCACTTATTTTCATCTCACGTGCAACTTTATATAATCAAATTTCCTGAATATCTTCATTCAAATCCTGGGGAATTTTATTAGAGAATCACTTTAAGAACATGAATATTGAATTGTGTTTTAATTGAATGTGGAAAAGTGGTAGATTACCAACAATGTGACATTTACGTATGTACGTTTGCATCTCAAAGACCCAATTCGGAATCCTTCACAACCTGACTGAGTTCCACTCTAATTGACGCTGGAAAACTCACAGAAAATGATGGGGTTATGAGGTCAAAAATTCAAGGTTCTTTAGGAAAATGTATTCGGAACTGCAGTAGAAGACATATTGTGCCCGAGTGGAAAGGATTCAAGGTAAGAAAACTCCTATTTGTTGTTTATTGTGGATGGTGGATTTTACGGAAAATTAATGTTACAAAGGAGGACATATGTGACATTTTTTATATGAAATATTTAAAAAAATTTAATGGACGTCATAAGAAATTGAGTGTGTTGCTGATGTGGGATGTGGCGTTTATGTGTACGCCGTACGGTATATATAAATATAAATATATATAAAATTGAAAATCTGTTTGTCCTTTTGCTTGACATCCAGTCACACGTCAAAATATCTCTTTCAATAATCCTGATTTTTTGACATGCTCATCCCGAAACACGAAAATCGAAAATTAAGTTATATTGGGAAATATTTAGGTGCTGGGAATGAGGATACCGAATTCGACCTTGACAATTTTATTATGGATTAAATTTCTATTGCCATGAGCAACGGCAGAAAAAACTACAAGGCGGCCTAAGTATTTCATTACACCAGAAAACAAATAAAAATTTGTAAGTTATGAAATGTGTAACATATGTATTGTGTATAGTATAATAGGTATCTGTAGAATTTCATAAAATCTAGTTAGAGGTCTTGGCCCCTTCTGCCACCCCCTCCACCCATTTTTCCATTAATTCCGACACCAAGGGCAATTGCAGTGCCAAATTAAAAATATATCTCTGCATCTATAAAGGGTTTAACTGTGATTATAGCTTCCCCTTGAAAGCATTCCTTTTTTGTCCTCCTTATTTATTTATGTACCTATATTTCGTGATCAGCGAAAAAAAAACCATTTGCATGAAACGGGTTAAAAGAATGTGCACTAAGATGCAATATTGGAATATTATTTTAATTAATTTTTATATTAAAACCCTGACAAAACATATTATACATATAATACACATTTGAATTAACTTTAAAAATAGGATTTGCATATGAATCAATTTAAAAATAATATCAAATTTAATAAAAATAAAATCAACGATAAAAAACATTTACAGTCGTTTGAACATATAGATTGATTCTGTCAATAAAGCAGAGAAAGTCGTCCTTTTAATAAACATTCAAAGGGAAAACATAAATATTTAAAAGCTTTTTGCTTTGTCAATTTTCAGAATATCTGCAACAGCCGACCCCTCGGAATAATTTACAAAATGAGACGAAAAAAGTTCTGCACAACAACAACAACAACAAATCGAAATTGACTCGATCCCTTCTGCAAGAATTCACTTAGCTTTGAACCAAACTGGTCCATTGCCTATTCCTGTGCATTGCCAGATGAAATCCTGATTGTGTTTGGAAGGCCGGAGGCAAAACATAATTTATTAGCTTCTCTCCCGCATCCCGTTCCTGTTATTGACTCAGTTCACCACCCAACCCCCCAACCCTCAACCCAACTCCGACGACCTGGCATAAAAGCTAAATGGAATTAATTTTAATCTCTTAACGGATTCCGAGAAAATACATGTAATATTCTCCCTAGATGCGTATCTTTTCATTTAAGCGTCGGTGCTGAATAGATCCTTCTAAACCTAATTCAGGGCACGCCTAGAGTTTTTCAACTACGATAAAAGTCCTATCGCTTTGAGTTATGTCCTGTTTTGGCCTCGTCTTTTTTTATTTTGATGCTGAGTAACAACCACCAGGACTTATTATCCAAAGTGAAATCCTCAATTGTATATAGAGTCTTGTAAAATTCAATAGTCCTGGGGGAGATTCATCTAGATTTTTGCTTGTAATCACCAGGTTGGTCTCTTGAAGTCTAAAGGTATATTATGTCTATTGTCTATATGTAGATATTGTATGTATTGTATACATAAATCTATTTTGCAATGATTTTGTTATCTTCTGTGAAAAATATTTATATATAGTTTGGAATGACACAAGAATCAATTTCTAATCCTTGTTCGACTTTTTCTAAAATTAGAACTATTTTCTTATTATTTTTCATTTTATATTTACCTAAAAAAAATTCTTTCTAATGAGAAGAAATGATTTATTTATAAAAATATTTTGCACAATATAAATATATATAATAGGATTATCCTTTTCCTTAAAAAAATAAAAGTTTTCTGGTGTCAAATAATGAATATGAACTTAAAATGTTGGTTCATGTCAAGGAACAGTAAATCCTATTTGCATAATATGTACAACATATATCTATGTATTCTGTTTTTTGTTAAGCTAACAGTCAGCAAAAATTCAAATGTGTGCTCATAATTCGTTTGTTGGTTTTTCTAACAACAATAGAACGAGGAACTGTACGGAATTATTCGACAGGCAAAACAAATTGAAAATTCAAAAAGGATTAACTCGGTTGGTGTCTCTAAGCCACACATAACTTTCGTAAATATTCCGTCCATTGCACATGGAAAGGAAAACCCCTAATTGTGCTATAGACTCAAGTGTAACTTCGTCCTGCGTACATAAAACTTAGTACATCCAGTCATACATTTACTTTGGTCACCTGAACAAAACCCAGAGGGTGTTGCGAGTTGAAAATTTTCTCCTGACAAAGGGATTTTTCGCAAAGTATTAACACCACAGTTCAACCCACAGGGCACTTGTTTACAATAAAAAAATGAAATTATTTTTTGCTTTCCTTGGAAAATACTCGAAAACGAGTCAACAAAATTTGCAACACAAAGCAAAATTCGTATTGTTGATTTGGTATGCAAGAGCAATAGATGCAAAGCGGAAATGGTGTTCCACGTTCAGTCAATTACATAAACGAGTCTACTACATCTCATTCCCCCCTTTCCCACCCAGTCCATCTGCCCAAGGAGCATACCTACTCTTAAAAACTGTTTTGATGATGGACAAAGGAAAACTACTATTATTGTGGGTGGGGAAAAGTTGATAACTCTATTACTAATTTGCATATCTGCATAATTTCTTGTTTGTAGAAATTTTCATGTGCAAGAATTCTGTTAGTTTCGTAACTCTTCAAAGCTTTTATGCAGATTATCGAAGTTGAGAGTTTTGAGAAGGTAAACATGAACCGGCCTTTGTTATCTGTGTTTTGGAGATTTTGGAACAGTTCAAGAACATATGGAAGCGTTTTCTGAGCACACTGACACGATGCTGTGGTTTCAACATCGTCTCAGGCAAACCGACCATTTTGATTATTAATGGGTTGAAAATGTGCAAAAGTGTGCATTTCAAAAACATGTCACTTTTAACAATTACCAAGAACAACAGCAATGTTCTTGTAGTATCAATTAAATCCCTTTAAAAAAATTCAAAAATAAATTTATCGCAATAATTTTGTTTAGTTTTAGTTATTGTTCAGTAAGTTGAAACTTTTTTCCAAGTTTCGTTGAATATTTATTTGAATCATTCCAGCACATTTCAAATAAATGCCACAAACATTTATTTTCTCAAATGTATTTACCAAAAATTCCCACAAAACAGAATCATTTCGCAACTAGAACAAAATTCAATTCGTTTGTTGTTCTGCCAAAATCGCTGCAGCCCACCATTAATTTAGGCGGACTTCCTAAAGCACTTCAATTCCTCTTCCATTCACATCTCCAGCAAAACGACTCACATTTTATCTAAATTTCCGAAACATGAATTTGTTTTCCGCATTATTACAGAAATTGTGGATCCATCTGCCCCCTCCCACATTCATGAAATAGGATCTCTCAGCCTGCAGCTTAAGAATTGAAAAATTTCTCATACTAAATTGCACGGCAGTTAAACAAATCGTTGGCGATATCCTGCCAGACCCTCTGGACCCCTACAGATTGCTTCTTAAAAAGTTCACAAGATAAAGTTTCATCACTGAGAAATGTTGCCGGCGGCGGCTAAATTCCCGGAACTGGATCCCAACCGGGTTGTGTATGTGTGTGTATTAGTGATGCCACATCAGCACGTCTCATCGAAGGAGTTATCTGTTGTCCTCTGACAGCTGTACGTACATTTTCCACCTGATAAATGCGTTTTGCTAGCTTTTAGCTGTAATGTTTTACCGTTTGAGGATCGATTTCAATTTTAGCCCAACATATCCTGTGGGACTTGTAGTACGTCGTCCACTCACACAAGCACATTTTGCAGCGCACCTGAAGCTCCATTTCTTCCACGGCATGAAATGAGAGACAAAATCATACCACTTAAGGCATTGCCACGTCACATGTAAAAGCAGAACTGTTTCGGGGAATAGCTAATGGAACATCAGCAGCCCCCCCCCCCCCCCCCCCCCCGCCCCTTCACAACATGCCCCTGACTCGGGAGGTACTGCGAGCTGTACAGAATCCGTTCATCTATCTTGGTGCCACCCTTCCATGTTTAAATGGGTGCGCACTGGGGTTGAACGAACTCGCCCTCCCTGAGTAAATGGACAACACCGAATTGGGGCTCTTTGGAAGTAAGCTTGCCAATTTAATGACGTTGCACGAGGTCAATCAACGAAGACAGGTGGCGGTGTTTTGGTTTTCCGTTCCATCTAAAGGATCAGGGGAACTGGGTTTTTATCCCATGTAAAAGGATGTCTGTGATTGGAAAGGAAAACTCCATAAATTAATTTAGTTTCAAAAGTATTTTGCATAGTATAGTTTTTTAAATTAGGGAAATTTTTGTACACTAGGGGGATTTTTTTTATTTTCTTTGGTTAGTCATTCATAAAGGAGAAAGGGAAGTTCAACTGATCTGTTGCAAAACTTTAAAATCCCTCGTAAATTTCCATGAAATTTATGCAGTTCTAGCTACCTTCATCGGGCTTCTGGAGATTTCACGTTTCACAAGCCACCCTCCCGAAAATTTTTAACGGGTTTACCATTACCGCCTCCAGGTTTCACCGTAATTGCGCAGAAATCGATCACTTTCAATCGGATTAACCGGAATGATTCATTGCAGGAAGCTCCACACTGCATTAACTCTGTTTACAGTGCCGAGCTTATTAGCAGATTTATGAATTTATGGGGATTACAAGTGATTAAAGGTGGAAAATCCGAAGGGATGCGATCATTAGCCATTCTGTTGAGTGTTGATTGAACTCGACATCTGTTTTACTACCTTATGCAAATGCTTCAAATCGATTCCGGTGATTTCACGGCAAATTAATAAACAGAGAAAAACAGTTGGCTTTCAATAAAGCCACTCAGTTGCTGCACAGATTCAAGAGGACAAAGGCTCAAGGACGTCTAATTTACAGACAGCAGACAAAATGCTGAAAATAAAGGAAAACAACATTTCCAGAACATCCTTTATCTTGCACAGCAAATTTAAGGCAAAGGAAATCTTTTTGTTTTGGATTATGTGACAATGACAGAAGAAAACATCAAAAAGGACTGAATTCACATATTATAGTGATGTATGCCATTACATCAACGAACTACGAAGAAGGTTGTGGCATACTCCTCAATAGCCCACCTTGCCTAGACATTTCAAACGGATTATTGTGAGTGGTGTCAAAGGATTCGTTGTGCACGGTGAAGTGCAGTAAAGTACGAAAATCGCGCGAATAATATGACATGTGATTATGCGATTCTTGACAGTCTACCTCCACCAAATGTTTTTCTTCTTTCCCCCTGTTCAAGTGCTCCCGAAGCCAGCACGTTCTGGTGTTACGCAACACCAACAACAATTCTATAATCCTGAATATATAACAGTCTACCGCAGACACTCTTCCAACCTTGTCAATGTCTGGCATTCGCGGTTACTGAATTCGGAAGAGTACATTTATTAAATTCCATTAAAGCGTATTTTTTTGTTACTAAGTGAAACAGACTACTTTAATTTATTTGAGAAATTTCAATGAATCTAAGGAAGAGCTGACGTTAATGTGCTCTTCTCGAATATATAACAAAAACTAAAAAAAGAACAAATTTTTATTATTAAAAGGCTCTCCAGTCTCATTGGAAATTTACTTTTAAAATGTGGCTTGCCGCTAGGTATTAATAATAATTATTCTAATGCTTTTGATCACTTATGCTGAATCCAAAGAAGATAGTATCGTTAGTTTGACTCGTGGAACATTCAAGTCACGTGATGCCAACGATGTCGGTTGTTTTTTCTTCTCATTTAAATAATGAAGTTTCCATTCAGTAAAACAACGATTTGAAACTGTACAAAGTAAAAGACTTAAAGAGAAATATGGCTGCCAAATATATTACATAAAAAAATGGTTTTCCTTTTCCTTATACTTAACACTGAATGAAAGCTTTTCAAATTTAAAAAATAAAAAGAACCTCAAAGCTAACTAAAAACTACCAGCAAAAATGTTTTGTTTATAAAATTTGTTTGAAATAAAATAATAATAATGTAATACAAAATAAAACACATTTCACTTGAGTGAAAGCCACAACAAGGCAAAATTCTAAGTCTGACCTTTTGAGTGGTTGCTAACTTTCTCAACTTATTTCTACAACAACATTTTTCAAGTTGCAAGTAGTTGTGCTTCATGAACTTTCGGGTTCAACAACTTTTCCACAGCAACCTGACTTCGAGTGGACTTCTTTGATGAGGTTCCACCTTTTGTTACAATTGCAGTTAGGTATATGAATTTACACTTGAGAGTGAAAGAGATGAAAATAACTTGCACTGATGAATTTGTTTTAGGAAACTTTCATTGTACGAAAATTCACTTGGTGAAACACTCACTAACAGCACTTCCACCTCATTTGGTTAATATTTGTGTTGATCTGGTGGTGAAACCCACCTGGAGATTTTGAGTGGGTGTACATTGGGGTCAAGATGATATATCCATTCAGTTAAATGGTGAAAATGAGCTGTGCTTGTAATACGATGAACAGTTTGCATTGGTTAAGCCAAGTGTGATAAGAATTTTATTTTAAAACGCCGCTGTAATAGTTTTATTCATGAAGCATTTTACACATTTAGGTAACAAGCATCCTCAATAACGATTCGTTATAGCAATTTCTATGTCCTATTTAGATTGATTTCTGTTGTATTCTTTTTTAAAATTCATTCTAAGCACTCTACGAATTCATTGGAAGCGCCATCTTGAGGTACTATCAACATGAACTCTAATGGACGATAAAAAATTAATAACGTGAGATGCAAAAAGACCACCCAAAACAGCTTGATCCTTGCGGTGTACTCGCACCACACGCTGTGGAAGATGAATGAACATTAAATTCATGAGAGATTTTCCAGATTTTTCCTGGTTGTATGTAACCGAATCTTTTAGTTGCAGTATGACGTGAAAAATGGTGAAGTCTTGTATTTACAGAAAAATTAAAAAGAAATAATATTTCCACCTAAAACGATGAATCAAATATTTCGCAGAATAAACCCTTGTGACAATGATATTTCTTTTTTTGTTCATCCCTCTAACATTTAAGCAGCAGGTTTACGAAAGTGAGCAGATGACACATTTTGCATATTTCATTTATACTTGAACCACTGGAAACAGCTCAAAAAGTAATCAATTAATGTTATTAAAATTCACCGTCACTGAACAATTGTCATTCAGAATGATACCTTTTGCATCACTCCCCTGGAACATAAAACCTGTGACAAGCAACCCCAATCAAGAATAGATTAATCATTTACAAAAATAGAAAAACTTGCGAAGCAGAATTTTTGAGTGTATCAGGACACTTGTTTCAGGCCTTGAAATATTTATGATTTTTTTTCGTTTCGTTCTGTTTTTGCTAGCGAAATTAGTTAATTTTCGAAACTCATTAAAAGATATTAGAAAAAGGAGTTGACGCACCTGGCAAAATACCTTCGCGGAAAACCATTTGTATCAGTTGGATTATAAATAGGCTGTGATCAATCACCGTAATTTTCGTTAAACCCACCCTCCCCGTCGGTGTAGGTTGTTTGTGCAACTCAGACACTCCATTTGGGTTTTCAGAAATTTTTTTTTACAAAAAATTCTGCGCTCTCTAAATGCTGAATGTTTTTCGTGACACTAATGAATCCTCAAGGACATGCCAACATAATTTCTTACTGTTTTTATTTTCTATGGTATAGTAGAAACTTAGTTAAAGTTTATGTTTTTTGATGATTTTAAAGAGATCCTTTGAAAAAGATATTTTGAAAAAGGAAGAAAACTGTTCTAAAGCTGTATAACAGTTTTCATGCAAACATGATTTCCTATCGTCGCGTCGTCTTGGTAGTATTTTTCAATTGCAAGGATGGAGGTTAATGATAAATGGCTTTTGAAAATATTCACATTACAACAACGTGCTATAAAACCAAAGTTGATTGCTCCCAAAATCTACTACCCCCTGAAAGCAAATGCATTAATCACATTGAAACTCTACTAACTTGTCCTTTCGCGTAGCTAAAATATGAAATAACGCCTTCTGTTGGTGCTCCACTTTGGGGTGGAGTGCTCTACTTGCTCCATTATTTCATACTTTACACTTAACATGTAATCGCAATGGTCCAACTTCGTGTCACAATACAAACATTTCTTAGCTGCTCGCTATTTAGAATCAACTACCCTGTGAGATTCATTTCTTGTTTAACCTAAGCCCCCGGAATTTGTGATACCGATTCCAGTAAGCACCAGCATAAGGGGTTCATTGTAGCTACCCGAACCGCAGCGGGATGCAGCCAAATGCTGGCCAGTCAACTGACTAATTAATTTATTGGATGTAAGCGGCACTGGTGCATGAACTCCTCCACCTTTTGAGTTTTTGTTTCTATCCCAGGAATGAATTTCAGTGAGGTCATTCTACATCCGCGATGTACCACCCCCAAGTATCCTGTCCTTGTTCCCATACCGCGACTGCAGATTCGGTTTGTTAACACGGTGCACTCGACAAGGAATAACATGGCATTGCATAATTTATAATGCAGCAACCACTTTTGTTTTGCAAATTATTGCCCACCCCCGGCTGCGGGTTGCCCCTCTTCTGGGAAGTTGGATGTTATCAAAAATTTTAAGTGTATACAAGGCTTGTTGGAGCGCCTCGCATTGTAAGGGTGGTTTTGACAAGTTATATATTAGGCAATAACATGGGACTATGTACATTTCATTCACTTTGTTTAGCTATTACAAACATTTCCGGAATTTATGTTCCTAGGTAGGTATATTAAAAAATAGAGAATAAGCGAATGATGATAACAGAAAAAAAATGGTTAACAGTTACTCCACAGGGTAAATTTAAACTCACCTTCATTAGCATTAAAAACGCGTTCGTTTGAAGTCACATATTCCAGGGATTACAACCATAAATTATTACGAATTACACCAAAAACACTGCTGTTGCACATTTATAACTTGTTAGCAATTAAATAGCAGGTTAATGAGCTCGAAAAGCCACATTATGTTCAAACGTACATTCACTAGAAAGGTCTATAAAATTTGCACAACCTTTACCCCTTTCCAATTGCCCAAATTAGAGGTCCCAAATTAATGCACACGAAATCCATTTGAAAAATTTAATGTGCAGCGTTCTCACGTGAAACATTCCAAATGGGTTTTTGATTCTGCTGATTACATTCCTCATGATAAAATTTCGATTAGATTTGAGCCCAAATCGAATATGCAGTTTTATGGCCAGTGAAATGTGCATTGATAGGATTATCGTGGAAGTAAATTGCTGTGTTTAAGTAAATCATTACCGATGCACTGCACCTGAATCAGTGGTAAGCCACACAAAATCAATTTTTCTCTGTTACTTCAATATTTTTCACCAATAGAAAACTTTTCCAGTTGCAAAAGTGGATAAAATTCAATATAACTACAGTTTAAAGTGCAGTGAAGTGAATTATTGCAATTCAAATCTCTTTCGCATTGAAGCCACAGCAGATTGGATTTTACAAAAAAAAAATCCAAATATTTTCTGCAATTATCAAATCAGATATTTTGTAATATACTTTCATTTCCAAAATAACTTTGATTTTAATCCTATCTCTTGATTCCACTTAACAATAAAAAATTATCGGATTTAACTCAGTTACAAAACAAAATTGTTTTAAACAATCGGTTCCGGATTGGAAACGAAAGTACTTTATTGGAAAACACCATATGAATTTGCCGCAGCAACAATGGAGTCGGCAAAGTTTTACCTTCATTTTAGAATTCTGTTTTTTATGTGGTCAAAAATCGACTCCAGAAATAAAACGAAAACAGAGCAGACAAGCATTTCGTAAAATATCTGTGAAAGGAGAAACTTACTCTGGCTGCAAAACCGAACAGGCGACTGTTGGTTTCAGGAAAAAAGGTTGAACAAATATTCCGGATTTGAATCCGTTAGCAACGAAAAATACTCAACATTTTTACCTAATTGAGAAAGATCAGCGAACATTCACCATCCGTCAACTGTGTTCATGTATAATCCAAAAGTTTGGCTAACCAACAAATCCAAAAAATATTGGACGATGGCGGCTGGAAGGACAAAAATCTGTTAAAACAAGAAATCAGGGTTCTGTGTTATAAATTATTCAGCGGGATATAATTCCCGAAGAGCTGGCGATGTTAACAAATTCACAGGAGGTAGAAGAATATGAACCAAACTCCGGGCATTCCCCCTTTGTGCCAAGTGCATGGCGTTGTAGAAATTCGCCATTTTAATGGCGGCGATATCCTTCGTTGTTGTGTAGCAGTGGGAAGGGGAGCGCTTCTGGTTCAATAAATGAATTAAGTGGGTAGTTTTCGGAATTTTGGACGACTATAGTTTATGTAGAAGACAGAAGAGGGTGTTTATTCTTTGTCATCTGAAAATATTTCGTCCTGTTAAAAGATTCCTCACAAGTGTGACCTTCTTATTTTCGAACATTCTTGCAAATTCAGAAAACTTTCAATTTTACAAGATTAATTGCTGAGCATTTCTGGTATCAAACAATCCTTACAAAATTATATGTAGGTACATGGGTGTGTGTGTGCGGATAGTGTATTGTGTACACCCTTTTTGATCGAGTACTTCTTCTGTTACACTCAAGAAATGGGAGGATTCTTCCGTTGGAGGTGAAATATTACTGCGTTCAATTCAGGAAGTGAAGCGACATGTCTTGAAATTGATTAATGATGGGCCAGACTCCAGTGTCCAGGGAGCAATGGACTTCTTCCTCAATAATGTTTTGTTGTGTTTGTTTCTTATCCAAAATAAATTGCACCGAGATAAGGAAAATCTGTGTACATTGTTTGGAAATCATTAATTTAGTGTTAAGTAAATTTTCTTTTACGTGTTTTGAATTTAAAAGATCTTTGATAACGTGATAATTTCAACTGAAACAAATGTATGAACACTCTATGTGCCAACATCGAACTTGTTCAAATAATTAAACTTTCAATATTTAATTTCTCTCCATCCACTTCCAACTCCCAACAACGGAACTCTTCCTTTAGCAGGTGATTTCCCAGTGCCAAACAAACCAACTGAAATTGCACGATCAACACTCTATGTGCCAACATCGCCGAGGGCTAATCCCATTTAAAACAAAGTAGAAACTCTTCTCAACCAAACTCGTATCTACATCTCGTAACAATTGTAAGTCCTTCAACTTCCTCCAAACCACAACTGACACTTGTCCAAATAAAACTCCACACTGTGGCTTATCTCCAGTTGCAACCCTGCAGCCATTTACCACAAGCCAAAGTTGAGGTCCTCTAATCCGGTATTGGTCACAGCCAATCCGGATGCTCAACCAACTTCCCAGCCATAATGTCATTGCACGAGCTAATTAAACATTTTAGAAAACTACATTCGGCAAGTATTTGAAAAGACATCTATCTTAGCACCTCTAGTGTCTGAAAATTTAAAGTCTCCTCAAGATGGAATTGCAAGTGCAGACGTTACTTCCAAAGAAGGATACAAAGTTTTGCTAAGTTTTTCCTTGACACATTAGTATTGGTGAAGAAGGTTGCGGGGGAATTGAAATCCTTTCTGAACATTTTTATATAGATAGAGAAATTGAATCCACTGGCAGTGTGTAGACAGTTATGTTGCAAGGACAATTTCCAACCTTTTTCCTGTCTAAAAGAACTGTGCAAGTCTTCATTTCTTCTGAATTTTTTCCTCCTGCTGCCCCATATCACGTGTAAGTATTCCTTGAATTTCCACTCCCTTTTTTTTCATGGTACTGTTTTTTTTCATGGCTGCCTTATTTGTCTTTGTATATCTTATTCCAGGAATTTTATTCAACTACGAGAATCAGAGAAAGGATTCCAAACACAGTATACATTGTGGACGTGCTCCTCAAGTTGCTTTCCGCTTCAGTGATTTGTAGCTCTTTGTTTCGGGTCAGGACCCAAGGAAATTATTTTATTTTCAAACAATTTTTTCGCAATTGTTTTTATTGTATTCTCGTTTTCGAAAATTGTCTTTAGCTTTATTGTGCTGTAGGTCATAGTTGTTTTAAATCAATTTGTCGTCCTGTTGCATTTACAATAATAAACTCAAATAACTTAGTGAAATATTATTTTGGTTTTAAACCATTTTAAAACGGTTTTGTGTAAAAATAAATTTAGTTGATTAAGGAACACATTTACAAATCATTATACCGGATTTTTTTTTATATTCTTCAGAGTCCTAGAAATAAAATAAACAATCTAAATTAGTAGACACTAGCATTTTAGTAAAGGATCATTGCTGAAAGGATAATAATTCGACGTCAATTGATTTCACAAAATTAAATTTGGAAATTGCATTGAACATATTTGAAGTGGCATTGGTCAAACATTAATATTCTTATTGCAAAATTATCAGGGATAATACACTCCGATGAGACAAAGGATAATTTGAAAATTTTGTGGCACGTGAAATTCGGTGAGAAATGTCCTGATTATTTCGTGACACCTGAAGGTTTGGTTCGAATAATAATCTCGCTATTCCACTGAACTATAGGATCGACCTATTCCAGAATTGCACAATACATTTTGATTGTGTGAACAGGATAACGTGATGCTCTCAAAATTCGCTTCAATTATGAACAGCCGTATTTGAATTATAATGGTTCAGATTCAGTTCAGTCCAATATTTCCGTTGTGACGCTTATAAAATGAATAAACAAACAATAGTTGATTGTCAATTTCAAGAACAAAATGTGAGTTGATTTACAAACAATTTATTGTTGGTTAACCAAAAACGAAATATAATATGTTTATCGGTAACAAAACGATATTGTAGAACATATGTAGGTATTATGTAGTTATTGCTTTCATTCTACTTGCGTTTGATGATCAATAATAGTAAAAATACATTGTTTATTATAAAACTGCTTACCTATAATGTACTTACTTCATTTAATTTAATCAACCAAATTTATGCGGGCCTCAATCTACGAAACACTATGCCTGCCTACCTACTCATAAGTTCATTAAACTAAATGCTGAACAGTCCTTAATAACGGTTTCTTAACTATTTACCGTTACACAATTTACTCACAAGAAATCAAAAATTAAACTAAAAACGGTCCCTTCTAATCTAATGCGTCAGTAACTGTCTATCAATTTAGTTACATTAAATCCTAAAAACTTTTGTAATAGCCACAATATTCTTCTCCTTCTTCTTCTTCTGCTTTCATCTCTTACTCGGGGGAATCCCGTACGATACATTTTTGACGGATACCCAGTGAGACGAGGGTAGTGTTCTTGATTGTGCTAACGTGAGTAAATTCAATGGTTTTCAAGGGTTTCCATTTGACCTCGTTTCATCAATTGAATTAAGTTTCCACATCTTAGGCCCTCAGGATTTTCCTTACGTGGAAAATTGTAGAAATTCGTTCGAATTGATATTGATTTCGAGCCCGAAGAGGTCGCTGAAAGCCATCTCAGGTGGCAATGTTGTGTTTGCGGTTGGAACAAACACCGGTAATATTGAAGTAAAATGTTAAATATGAAATGAAAGGAGGGTGCAGAAAACATTTCCTAAGTGGTTGAAAAGTAATTGTATTGAAAAATGGCATGTGAAGGGAGCAATATTTCAATTTGTTCATTTTATTTCTACAACAGTTAACAGTTCTACAATAATGGAAGACATTACGAATGTACGATTTTATGGAACAGGAAATTAGTTACTTTCTAATTTCCGGGGGATTATTGTGAGAGTCCAAAATTGCTTTTGGCTATATGGAAATTACTGTTCAATTTATCAAATTTAATTTAATAACGATTCAGTGAATTTGTTGTTAAGCTATGTTCCTGAAAAAGGTTTTATTTAAGTTTCTATGTTTTATTATGAAATATTATTATCATAACAAATTTGTGTTGAAATTGAATTGATTGAATTGCATTAGTAAGTATTGAATAAAATTTTATTTGTTAATAAAACTCCAACAGAATTTACAACAATAACCATATTCTATAATACAATTTCCTTTGTAAATTACTAAGAAGAGAATTCGTAATTTTGGAAAAAAGTTCTTCTCCCCTGAATTGATAATCCCCTCCAGATTCCTTCGCACTATTTATTTGCATTTCACTTGTCACTGGCAACATGAAAGTCAATTATGCAAAGAAGGGCATTTACCCCACATTTATTTATTTATTTATCCCTAACAAACGTCTTCTAGTTGTGAAGGAGCTCAGTATTTAGACAAGGAGCACTCAACCACAGTCAAAGTTTGGATGAGTTTCATTTGCATTATTAACTTTGCAAAAATGACATCAAGACGTTTTTTTCCAGGACTGAAGTGAGAAACCAAAATGCATTTTGTGCAACTAGAAATTTTACGCAATGGAAATCTTTTGTTTAGCATATCCCAGGCACTTGTAAAGCTTTGCAAGAAAGATAACGTCGGCACACTCACATATCAGTGTATGTGCGCATAAAGATGTTATGTTATTTTACCATCAAGAAAACCCTGATGTGGCGCTTCAATAACTCAAGCTGTCTCCGTCCCGAGTGGATGCGGGGGAGTGCCTCTGAAAGGGTACTTATCGTGCACAACGGTGTGTGATAGCATGTGAAAGAAGATGGGATCCTTGTGATCCTAGTCAACGCGTATCATCTGCTTGCATCAAATGTTTGTTTGATGTGCTACTACTGCTGCTGGTGGTGGTCCTGTATAAGAACCCTGCACTGCAAAAAGGGTTTCTACTTGACTGTATATGCAAATGTATACCTGCATTCCGTCAACTTGATGTCATTTTGCGCTTGCAATCATACACAAGATTCTTATGTTGCGAGTTGAAAGAAGGAGAACATTTACGCTCCATTAAGGACTTCGGTTGCTAGACAAAATTTAAGGTAAATACAAAAGTCCTTTGTCAATGTAATTTTCTGCACCGTTGTCGTCGACCTCCCATCGATGATTTCACCTCACAAAATTTTTATACCCTAGATGTAGGGTATATTAGTTTTGAGCGAACGTTTGCAATTGCAATGCCAAGAAATAATGGTGATAAAAAAAAAAGAATTATGTATTCATGATTGGGAAGTGAAAAGAAACCGTTTTATGCATGTCCGTCTGTTTGTCTGTTTCTCTATCTGTGTGTCTGTCTGTTTGTCTAGACGATAACTCGAGAACGCTTGTAACTAGAGACTTCAAATTTGGTACAATAATATTTCATTAAAATTGCAAGGTCAAGTTCGAAGATGATCATAATCGGGCATCTCCTTCTTAGTGTTGCCATATAAGCCTGAATCGTTTTTATACAAAAATTTTGAATTTGTTTACTGAATGTTTACATTGTGATTTTTTTTCGTTAAATATTGTTATAAATACGGATTATAATTAATTATTTGACAGAACTTTTTTTGCAGGGTATTTTTTTACACGATATTAAGATTACATAAATCGAGGAAAACTTCGGCAGTTTTAGGGTGGCAAACATACACGGGGTTTTCTGATTTAGAATGAATGAATTGGGATCTCTTCGGTGGGGTAAATTTTTTTTACGTTTGGGGGTGGTAACCATCTCCCTTGGGGTTGTCCAATTTGAACCGTGTGTTATATTAAATGAAAACTCTTGTTGAATACTATCAAATGGCATTTTTTTTTTCATATGTCTTTTTTCTAGTACGTCTAGATTTTTATATAGAATGAGTATACTTTTCTACATCTAAGGTATCACGTAATTGGTTTGACCAATTGCTTCCTTACTAGTTTAATTTAGGTATTCGCTTCATACAAAAAGAAAAAAAACATGATATCAACAATGGTATTGCGACATTCCTCCAGTTCATCTAAAATATTGGCTTGTACTTTTGATAAACTTTGCATAGTGCCAGAGGGAGAAATCTTTGAAATTTTCATTGGGTCTGTCAGCGGCAACTACATCCTAATTTAGGAGTTCATACGCCCGTTCCAAGCATCCGAAGTAATTTATGAGCCAAAAGCAATCCTTAGAATATATCCTTTGACGAGCTTTATGTCATAAACGACCGGCAATGGCCTTCACATGGCATGCAGTATTTTCACATAGTCGGAATAGATTTATAGTACGTAAATGCCAGGGAAAGGGAAATTTGAGAGTGCTGCAATTTAATATGCGCCTAATTCAATTAAGTCGCTCTATATCTGGATGTGGGATCTGAATTATGTTCCCCTCAAGACTCAGCACAGTTAATGTGTTGTGTGCGATTTATCCCAATCATTTTCGACAAATTAAAGACCTAATTAAAATTCCGTTTTTATCTATGTACATTCGGAACAACCATTTTGGCTCAGAATCCGCCATTTTTTATGCCATTCTGAAAAATAATTAGGCAGCATTCTTCTTCATCCCAGAAATAAGTTGCAACCTAGAAATGGATGGCTGTGAGTTTAAAAGGCGCACCAAACAACGCCACATTCATCACTTATTAAATCCATCTCCGAAACTAAATTCCCTTAAAACTGAAAATTTCATAAACTGTTTTCAGGGCGGGAGATTTTAAAAATATAATAAACCAGGAATAGAAGCCTACTTTTTCGGATGCCCCTCGCGTCTGTATTGCTTGTGGCTGGAAGATTAAATTGCTCCGTTTGCATTGAATTACGGTTGCTGAGGTTTAATTACATGAAAATTTTTAATTACTAACGTAACTAAGATTTCTGTGTTGATGGATTTTTGATCGGGCTGCGAAATTCAGAGCAAGATTACCTAAAATTGCATAAGTTCTTGAAAAATGTTCTTTTCACTTTTAAAATGCACATTAAAATTGCCTAAGTACAAGCATCTCCAAAATATTACCCACCCTGGTTTTAATTTGTTTATAATAAGTACGAATATAAACGGAATGTTGCTGAGACTTTTATTGCACCAATTGTTTTTGTGAAAAGGAATTCTATGTTTCAAAAATATTTTTGCAACTTTGCAAACGAATTCCAAATTAATGAAGTGTTTCGTTTTAAAATTCAAGGACCTGAAATTCATTAGATCCTGCTCACAAAGATTAAAACAAAACAAAAACTTAGTTTCATTTCAACACAAAAAATGTGTGTTCATACTTACATTAAGAGTGTGTTACAAATATATGCAACCAAATGTTGTTCAATGAACCAACAACAATCTTTTACTAAATGCTTCTCCATGCGAAAACCAAATTATAAATCTCAAATCATTAAATTTCCATCCTTATAACTAGGAAAATGGTAACAAGATGTCGGCAGGTCATTTAAAAAACAAATTTTCTTAAAAACAATTTAAATTTTGGTGCGGTTTCGACACGTGGAATATGAAATTTCAGTGTGGAAATTTGGCGAAAGTTTCCCAGAACGACGCTCATTAGTACCACGAGGCGCATTATGAAATTCAGGAAGGTATTCACCTCCAGCGAAACAATACTGTTTCAGGACCTCCTTAATTATCTCACCCTAACTCCTCACAAAATGGGAAGATAATTAATTGATTGCAAATAATCTTAGATGACTACATTAGTTAAGTACTTTTTTTTTGTTGTTTGCATCAGGTGTTTCGTTCCGTTTTTCCACACCTTACTGAATGCTAGTGAATCCCTAATGAGATCCTGTGGAAAAATTATCCTCACCCACAGACAACAAGGAGACTTGAGAGTTGACAAGTTTCGGTTTTTCTAGGACACAATATTACTCTGTGCCAAATTTGATTTTCTTCCTTTCCGGAATCACTAAGATGATTAATTTATTTTTGATTTGACAGGTTCCGTTGTTCCCATCTGACGCAAAAGCAAAAGGTTATTAATTCATTTGAATAATTTCAGTTTAATTCTAAAGGATTGATTACATTTTAATGACCGAAATCGCTTGTTTGCAATTCAAACATGAACATGATAATTTTAAATACATTTGTTTTGTTTCGATACTGTTCATTAATATTAACAAATTCATATTAATAACAATTAATAAATTCACATATTCCCTAAGCACTGATGAATGTTTTGATAACATTAACATCATATTGTTGAAAAATGATAAATGATATCCTTGAAAGTAATATTTAGTAAAATTAATAGCCGAAGAAATTTCTAAACGTAGTTCGTTCAACTATTTGAATAAGACAAACTGTTAAATTTGGTAAAACACATGATGAATAGGATTCCAGGCTTCTTGCAATACTCTAAGTGCTTGGAACTGAAGTGTGTAGTTAAGGATGTTTGCTAAAATTCCATTTGCTATTTCATCAAACAAATTCACATTTGTATTTGACTTGGCAAACTCTTCGTGATAGGAATCCAGAGCCCAAAAACCGTGCAAGGACCAAGGAGGGAGAACCCACAAAACGCCGCTGTGGATAGAAAATTGAAATCGATCTAAGATGGCGGTGAAGATTTCCTGTTAAGACTTGTAAAATTGTGGATAATATTGAGCTAGTAAAAAGTAAAGATAAAATATGACATATTCGACAGGATGAGAAATGAGGAGAGTACATACCACATTTGCATGAAGGAGCACACCTGTTCCAGTCAGTGTTGAATTGGAGTAAAGGAAGTCGATACAGATCTAAAATAAACTTCCATCGATTTGTTTGATTTTCCAGAAGCGTCTTCCAGGAATGCTATAATTGCGAAGCTATCTGAGTTTTAACGAAATCAAGAACTATATTGAACTGGATGCCATGCAGAAGTATCGTTAATGTTATTAAAGCAGCGATCCCCCCTCTAATGTGCCCTCGCCAGCATTCAAGTGCTCCTGCAAAACCCACACAAAAAAAACTATTCCTTTTAATTATTTCGGGATCTAACACAGTCACACCTCTGATTAAATAATTACATTGTTCCTCAAAGACACGCGGCTAATCAGAGAATTTCCTGTTCGCTTATAAATTATATCAGCTCATTAAATCTCGCAGTGGTTATGGAAGGCATCCTTCCTTGAACTCATCTTTAGCCAGTCGATCTGAAACAGGGAAACAGAACAGCGGTTTTGAGGTGAACTGAACAACCACATCATATGAAAAGCAGTTTCATTGCCTATCGCCATGGAAATATGCCACCTAATGATAGATGTGTCATGGCAACAATACGCTTAGGTCCCTAATATAGGATATAGTGTCATGACTCCTAAACTACACAAAAGTTAAGCGAACGGCGCACACCTTTGAAATTATTGGCTACTAATTAGTAATGAATAATTATTCAAATAAAACAGATTTCCTTAATAGGACATGAGATTTACATTCTTAAAAAAAACTTTAAAAAGTCAGGGAACGTGTGTCCTTAGCCTCAAACGATCCGTTTCTAGTCACAATACACGCGCTTAAGTGTACCTAGAACTTAGAAGTTATAATTTCCCTTCTAAATTTATCAGTCAAAAATAGTTTTAAAAATAATATGACAGTGGTATTCCAACAAGTGCCGTCGAAACAATCTCTTAACAAAAACCCTTCAAATATCTCCAAATATCTCCAATATTTGCAAATTTGCTGGACACCATTAAAAAATGAATGAGTGCTACAATTTTGTGTTTATATTTAAATGTTTGTTTTCAAATATTTTTATTGGATATATTTTTAAGCTATATTTAAACAAGTACCTACTTAATTAGGTATATTTGAAAACGTTGGAAATAGCTACACAATCATAAACTATAGTTAAATCGAATGCTTTTCGTTTGTTTTTGATTGCCTAGCCATTTCGACGTTTGTTTAGACCTACAACCAAAGTTATCCAAAGTTATAGGACCAAAGGTGGGTGTGTATGGAATTCCTATATAACTTTGGTTGTAGGTGTATGCAAACGTTGGAAATGGCTAAACAATCATAAACTATAGTTAAATCGAATGCTTTTCGTTTGTTTTTGATTGTCTAGCCATTTCGACGTTTGTTTAGACCTACAACCAAAGTTATCCAAAGTTATAGGACCAAAGGTGGGTGTGTATGGAATTCCTATATAACTTTGGTTATAGGTGTATGTAAACGTTGGAAATAGCTACACAATCATAAACTATAGTTAAATCGAATGCTTTTCGTTTGTTTTTGATTGTTTAGCCATTTCGACGTTTGTTTAGACCTACAACCAAAGTTATCCAAAGTTATAGGACCAAAGGTGGGTGTGTATGGAATTCCTATATAACTTTGGTTATAGGTGTATGTAAACGTTGGAAATGGCTACACAATCATAAACTATAGTTAAATCGAATGCTTTTCGTTTGTTTTTGATTGTTTAGCCATTTCGACGTTTGTTTAGACCTACAACCAAAGTTATCCAAAGTTACAGAACCAAAGGTGAGTGTGTATGGAATTCCTATATAACTTTGGTTGTAGGTGTATGCAAACGTTGGAAATGGCTAAACAATCATAAACTATAGTTAAATCGAATGCTTTTCGTTTGTTTTTGATTGTTTAGCCATTTCGACGTTTGTTTAGACCTACAACCAAAGTTATTCAAAGTTATAGGACCAAAGGTGGGTGTGTATGGAATTCCTATATAACTTTGGTTATAGGTGTATGTAAACGTTGGAAATGGCTACACAATCATAAACTATAGTTAAATCGAATGCTTTTCGTTTGTTTTTGATTGTTTAGCCATTTCGACGTTTGTTTAGACCTACAACCAAAGTTATCCAAAGTTATAGGACCAAAGGTGGGTGTGTATGGAATTCCTATATAACTTTGGTTATAGGTGTATGTAAACGTTGGAAATGGCTACACAATCATAAACTATAGTTAAATCGAATGCTTTTCGTTTGTTTTTGATTGTTTAGCCATTTCGACGTTTGTTTAGACCTACAACCAAAGTTATCCAAAGTTACAGAACCAAAGGTGAGTGTGTATGGAATTCCTATATAACTTTGGTTGTAGGTGTATGCAAACGTTGGAAATGGCTAAACAATCATAAACTATAGTTAAATCGAATGCTTTTCGTTTGTTTTTGATTGTTTAGCCATTTCGACGTTTGTTTAGACCTACAACCAAAGTTATCCAAAGTTATAGGACCAAAGGTGGGTGTGTATGGAATTCCTATATAACTTTGGTTATAGGTGTATGTAAACGTTGGAAATGGCTACACAATCATAAACTATAGTTAAATCGAATGCTTTTCGTTTGTTTTTGATTGTTTAGCCATTTCGACGTTTGTTTAGACCTACAACCAAAGTTATCCAAAGTTACAGAACCAAAGGTGAGTGTGTATGGAATTCCTATATAACTTTGGTTGTAGGTGTATGCAAACGTTGGAAATGGCTAAACAATCATAAACTATAGTTAAATCGAATGCTTTTCGTTTGTTTTTGATTGTTTAGCCATTTCGACGTTTGTTTAGACCTACAACCAAAGTTATTCAAAGTTATAGGACCAAAGGTGGGTGTGTATGGAATTCCTATATAACTTTGGTTATAGGTGTATGTAAACGTTGGAAATGGCTACACAATCATAAACTATAGTTAAATCGAATGCTTTTCGTTTGTTTTTGATTGTTTAGCCATTTCGACGTTTGTTTAGACCTACAACCAAAGTTATCCAAAGTTGTAGGACCAAAGATTGGTGTGTATGGAATTCCTATATAACTTTGGTTGTAGGTGTATGCAAACGTTGGAAATGGCTAAACAATCATAAACTATAGTTAAATCGAATGCTTTTCGTTTGTTTTTGATTGTTTAGCCATTTCGACGTTTGTTTAGACCTACAACCAAAGTTATCCAAAGTTATAGGACCAAAGGTGGGTGTGTATGGAATTCCTATATAACTTTGGTTGTAGGTGTATGCAAACGTTGGAAATGGCTAAACAATCATAAACTATAGTTAAATCGAATGCTTTTCGTTTGTTTTTGATTGTTTAGCCATTTCGACGTTTGTTTAGACCTACAACCAAAGTTATCCAAAGTTATAGGACCAAAGGTGGGTGTGTATGGAATTCCTATATAACTTTGGTTATAGGTGTATGTAAACGTTGGAAATGGCTAAACAATCATAAACTATAGTTAAATCGAATGCTTTTCGTTTGTTTTTGATTGTTTAGCCATTTCGACGTTTGTTTAGACCTACAACCAAAGTTATCCAAAGTTGTAGGACCAAAGATTGGTGTGTATGGAATTCCTATATAACTTTGGTTGTAGGTGTATGCAAACGTTGGAAATGGCTAAACAATCATAAACTATAGTTAAATCGAATGCTTTTCATTTGTTTTTGATTGTTTAGCCATTTCGACGTTTGTTTAGACCTACAACCAAAGTTATCCAAAGTTATAGGACCAAAGGTGGGTGTGTATGGAATTCCTATATAACTTTGGTTGTAGGTGTATGCAAACGTTGGAAATGGCTAAACAATCATAAACTATAGTTAAATCGAATGCTTTTCGTTTGTTTTTGATTGTTTAGCCATTTCGACGTTTGTTTAGACCTACAACCAAAGTTATCCAAAGTTGTAGGACCAAAGATTGGTGTGTATGGAATTCCTATATAACTTTGGTTGTAGGTGTATGCAAACGTTGGAAATGGCTAAACAATCATAAACTATAGTTAAATCGAATGCTTTTCGTTTGTTTTTGATTGTTTAGCCATTTCGACGTTTGTTTAGACCTACAACCAAAGTTATCCAAAGTTATAGGACCAATGGTGGGTGTGTATGGAATTCCCATATAACTTTGGTTATAGGTGTATGTAAACGTTGGAAATGGCTAAACAATCATAAACTATAGTTAAATCGAATGCTTTTCGTTTGTTTTAGATTGTTTAGCCATTTCGACGTTTGTTTAGACCTACAACCAAAGTTATCCAAAGTTATAGGACCAAAGGTGGGTGTGTATGGAATTCCTATATAACTTTGGTTGTAGGTGTATGCAAACGTTGGAAATGGCTAAACAATCATAAACTATAGTTAAATCGAATGCTTTTCGTTTGTTTTTGATTGTTTAGCCATTTCGACGTTTGTTTAGACCTACAACCAAAGTTATCCAAAGTTATAGGACCAAAGGTGGGTGTGTATGGAATTCCTATATAACTTTGGTTGTAGGTGTATGCAAACGTTGGAAATGGCTAAACAATCATAAACTATAGTTAAATCGAATGCTTTTCGTTTGTTTTTGATTGTTTAGCCATTTCGACGTTTGTTTAGACCTACAACCAAAGTTATCCAAAGTTATAGGACCAAAGGTGGGTGTGTATGGAATTCCTATATAACTTTGGTTGTAGGTGTATGCAAACGTTGGAAATGGCTAAACAATCATAAACTATAGTTAAATCGAATGCTTTTCGTTTGTTTTTGATTGTTTAGCCATTTCGACGTTTGTTTAGACCTACAACCAAAGTTATCCAAAGTTATAGGACCAAAGGTGGGTGTGTATGGAATTCCTATATAACTTTGGTTATAGGTGTATGTAAACGTTGGAAATGGCTACACAATCATAAACTATAGTTAAATCGAATGCTTTTCGTTTGTTTTTGATTGTTTAGCCATTTCGACGTTTGTTTAGACCTACAATCAAAGTTATCCAAAGTTGTAGGACCAAAGATTGGTGTGTATGGAATTCCTATATAACTTTGGTTATAGGTGTATGTAAACGTTGGAAATAGCTACACAATCATAAACTATAGTTAAATCGAATGCTTTTCGTTTGTTTTTGATTGTCTAGCCATTTCGACGTTTGTTTAGACCTACAACCAAAGTTATCCAAAGTTGTAGGTCCAAAGATTGGTGTGTATGGAATTCCTATATAACTTTGGTTGTAGGTGTATGCAAACGTTGGAAATGGCTAAACAATCATAAACTATAGTTAAATCGAATGCTTTTCGTTTGTTTTTGATTGTTTAGCCATTTCGACGTTTGTTTAGACCTACAACCAAAGTTATCCAAAGTTATAGGACCAAAGGTGGGTGTGTATGGAATTCCTATATAACTTTGGTTATAGGTGTATGTAAACGTTGGAAATGGCTAAACAATCATAAACTATAGTTAAATCGAATTCTTTTCATTTGTTTTTGATTGTTTAGCCATTTCGACGTTTGTTTAGACCTACAACCAAAGTTATCCAAAGTTGTAGGACCAAAGATTGGTGTGTATGGAATTCCTATATAACTTTGTTTGTAGGTATATGCAAACGTTGGAAATGGCTAAACAATCATAAACTATAGTTAAATCGAATGCTTTTCGTTTGTTTTTGATTGTTTAGCCATTTCGACGTTTGTTTAGACCTACAACCAAAGTTATCCAAAGTTATAGGATCAAAGGTGGGTGTGTATGGAATTCCTATAATATAACTTTGGTTATAGGTGTATGCAAACGTTGGAAATGGCTAAACAATCATAAACTATAGTTAAATCGAATGCTTTTCGATTGTTTTTGATTGTTTAGCCATTTCGACGTTTGTTTAGACCTACAACCAATGTTATCCAAAGTTACAGAACCAAAGGTGGGTGTGTATGGAATTCCTATATAACTTTGGTTGTAGGTGTATGCAAACGTTGGAAATGGCTAAACAATCATAAACTATAGTTAAATCGAATGCTTTTCGTTTGTTTTTGATTGTTTAGCCATTTCAACGTTTGTTTAGACCTACAACCAAAGTTATCCAGAGTTGTAGGTCCAAAGATTGGTGTGTATGGAATTCCTATATAACTTTGGTTGTAGGTGTATGCAAACGTTGGAAATGGCTAAACAATCATAAACTATAGTTAAATCGAATGCTTTTCGTTTGTTTTTGATTGTTTAGCCATTTCGACGTTTGTTTAGACCTACAACCAAAGTTATCCAAAGTTATAGGACCAAAGGTGGGTGTGTATGGAATTCCTATATAACTTTGGTTATAGGTGTATGTAAACGTTGGAAATGGCTACACAATCATAAACTATAGTTAAATCGAATGCTTTTCATTTGTTTTTGATTGTTTAGCCATTTCGACGTTTGTTTAGACCTACAACCAAAGTTATCCAGAGTTGTAGGTCCAAAGATTGGTGTGTATGGAATTCCTATATAACTTTGGTTGTAGGTGTATGCAAACGTTGGAAATGGCTAAACAATCATAAACTATAGTTAAATCGAATGCTTTTCGTTTGTTTTTGATTGTTTAGCCATTTCGACGTTTGTTTAGACCTACAACCAAAGTTATCCAAAGTTACAGAACCAAAGGTGAGCGTGTATGGAATTCCTATATAACTTTGGTTGTAGGTGTATGCAAACGTTGGAAATGGCTAAACAATCATAAACTATAGTTAAATCGAATGCTTTTCGTTTGTTTTTGATTGTTTAGCCATTTCGACGTTTGTTTAGACCTACAACCAAAGTTATTCAAAGTTATAGGACCAAAGGTGGGTGTGTATGGAATTCCTATATAACTTTGGTTATAGGTGTATGTAAACGTTGGAAATGGCTACACAATCATAAACTATAGTTAAATCGAATGCTTTTCGTTTGTTTTTGATTGTTTAGCCATTTCGACGTTTGTTTAGACCTACATCCAAAGTTATCCAAAGTTGTAGGACCAAAGATTGGTGTGTATGGAATTCCTATATAACTTTGGTTGTAGGTGTATGCAAACGTTGGAAATGGCTAAACAATCATAAACTATAGTTAAATCGAATGCTTTTCGTTTGTTTTTGATTGTTTAGCCATTTCGACGTTTGTTTAGACCTACAACCAAAGTTATCCAAAGTTATAGGACCAAAGGTGGGTGTGTATGGAATTCCTATATAACTTTGGTTGTAGGTGTATGCAAACGTTGGAAATGGCTAAACAATCATAAACTATAGTTAAATCGAATGCTTTTCGTTTGTTTTTGATTGTTTAGCCATTTCGACGTTTGGTTAGACCTACAACCAAAGTTATCCAAAGTTATAGGACCAAAGGTGGGTGTGTATGGAATTCCTATATAACTTTGGTTATAGGTGTATGTAAACGTTGGAAATGGCTAAACAATCATAAACTATAGTTAAATCGAATGCTTTTCGTTTGTTTTTGATTGTTTAGCCATTTCGACGTTTGTTTAGACCTACAACCAAAGTTATCCAAAGTTGTAGGACCAAAGATTGGTGTGTATGGAATTCCTATATAACTTTGGTTGTAGGTGTATGCAAACGTTGGAAATGGCTAAACAATCATAAACTATAGTTAAATCGAATGCTTTTCATTTGTTTTTGATTGTTTAGCCATTTCGACGTTTGTTTAGACCTACAACCAAAGTTATCCAAAGTTGTAGGTCCAAAGATTGGTGTGTATGGAATTCCTATATAACTTTGGTTGTAGGTGTATGCAAACGTTGGAAATGGCTAAACAATCATAAACTATAGTTAAATCGAATGCTTTTCGTTTGTTTTTGATTGTTTAGCCATTTCGACGTTTGTTTAGACCTACAACCAAAGTTATCCAAAGTTATAGGACCAAAGGTGGGTGTGTATGGAATTCCTATATAACTTTGGTTGTAGGTGTATGCAAACGTTGGAAATGGCTAAACAATCATAAACTATAGTTAAATCGAATGCTTTTCGTTTGTTTTTGATTGTTTAGCCATTTCGACGTTTGTTTAGACCTACAACCAAAGTTATCCAAAGTTGTAGGACCAAAGATTGGTGTGTATGGAATTCCTATATAACTTTGGTTGTAGGTGTATGCAAACGTTGGAAATGGCTAAACAATCATAAACTATAGTTAAATCGAATGCTTTTCGTTTGTTTTTGATTGTTTAGCCATTTCGACGTTTGTTTAGACCTACAACCAAAGTTATCCAAAGTTATAGGACCAATGGTGGGTGTGTATGGAATTCCCATATAACTTTGGTTATAGGTGTATGTAAACGTTGGAAATAGCTAAACAATCATAAACTATAGTTAAATCGAATGCTTTTCGTTTGTTTTTGATTGTTTAGCCATTTCGACGTTTGTTTAGACCTACAACCAAAGTTATCCAAAGTTATAGGACCAAAGGTGGGTGTGTATGGAATTCCTATATAACTTTGGTTGTAGGTGTATGCAAACGTTGGAAATGGCTAAACAATCATAAACTATAGTTAAATCGAATGCTTTTCGTTTGTTTTTGATTGTTTAGCCATTTCGACGTTTGTTTAGACCTACAACCAAAGTTATCCAAAGTTATAGGACCAAAGGTGGGTGTGTATGGAATTCCTATATAACTTTGGTTGTAGGTGTATGCAAACGTTGGAAATGGCTAAACAATCATAAACTATAGTTAAATCGAATGCTTTTCGTTTGTTTTTGATTGTTTAGCCATTTCGACGTTTGTTTAGACCTACAACCAAAGTTATCCAAAGTTATAGGACCAAAGGTGGGTGTGTATGGAATTCCTATATAACTTTGGTTGTAGGTGTATGCAAACGTTGGAAATGGCTAAACAATCATAAACTATAGTTAAATCGAATGCTTTTCGTTTGTTTTTGATTGTTTAGCCATTTCGACGTTTGTTTAGACCTACAACCAAAGTTATCCAAAGTTATAGGACCAAAGGTGGGTGTGTATGGAATTCCTATATAACTTTGGTTATAGGTGTATGTAAACGTTGGAAATGGCTACACAATCATAAACTATAGTTAAATCGAATGCTTTTCGTTTGTTTTTGATTGTTTAGCCATTTCGACGTTTGTTTAGACCTACAACCAAAGTTATCCAAAGTTGTAGGACCAAAGATTGGTGTGTATGGAATTCCTATATAACTTTGGTTATAGGTGTATGTAAACGTTGGAAATAGCTACACAATCATAAACTATAGTTAAATCGAATGGTTTTCGTTTGTTTTTGATTGTCTAGCCATTTCGACGTTTGTTTAGACCTACAACCAAAGTTATCCAAAGTTGTAGGTCCAAAGATTGGTGTGTATGGAATTCCTATATAACTTTGGTTGTAGGTGTATGCAAACGTTGGAAATGGCTAAACAATCATAAACTATAGTTAAATCGAATGCTTTTCGTTTGTTTTTGATTGTTTAGCCATTTCGACGTTTGTTTAGACCTACAACCAAAGTTATCCAAAGTTATAGGACCAAAGGTGGGTGTGTATGGAATTCCTATATAACTTTGGTTATAGGTGTATGTAAACGTTGGAAATGGCTACACAATCATAAACTATAGTTAAATCGAATGCTTTTCGTTTGTTTTTGATTGTTTAGCCATTTCGACGTTTGTTTAGACCTACAACCAAAGTTATCCAAAGTTGTAGGACCAAAGATTGGTGTGTATGGAATTCCTATATAACTTTGGTTATAGGTGTATGTAAACGTTGGAAATGGCTACACAATCATAAACTATAGTTAAATCGAATGCTTTTCGTTTGTTTTTGATTGTTTAGCCATTTCGACGTTTGTTTAGACCTACAACCAAAGTTATCCAAAGTTATAGGACCAAAGGTGGGTGTGTATGGAATTCCTATAATATAACTTTGGTTATAGGTGTATGCAAACGTTGGAAATGGCTAAACAATCATAAACTATAGTTAAATCGAATGCTTTTCGATTGTTTTTGATTGTTTAGCCATTTCGACGTTTGTTTAGACCTACAACCAATGTTATCCAAAGTTACAGAACCAAAGGTGGGTGTGTATGGAATTCCTATATAACTTTGGTTGTAGGTGTATGCAAACGTTGGAAATGGCTAAACAATCATAAACTATAGTTAAATCGAATGCTTTTCGTTTGTTTTTGATTGTTTAGCCATTTCGACGTTTGTTTAGACCTACAACCAAAGTTATCCAGAGTTGTAGGTCCAAAGATTGGTGTGTATGGAATTCCTATATAACTTTGGTTGTAGGTGTATGCAAACGTTGGAAATGGCTAAACAATCATAAACTATAGTTAAATCGAATGCTTTTCGTTTGTTTTTGATTGTTTAGCCATTTCGACGTTTGTTTAGACCTACAACCAAAGTTATCCAAAGTTATAGGACCAAAGGTGGGTGTGTATGAAATTCCTATATAACTTTGGTTATAGGTGTATGTAAACGTTGGAAATGGCTACACAATCATAAACTATAGTTAAATCGAATGCTTTTCGTTTGTTTTTGATTGTCTAGCCATTTCGACGTTTGTTTAGACCTACAACCAATGTTATCCAAAGTTACAGAACCAAAGGTGGGTGTGTATGGAATTCCTATATAACTTTGGTTGTAGGTGTATGCAAACGTTGGAAATGGCTAAACAATCATAAACTATAGTTAAATCGAATGCTTTTCGTTTGTTTTTGATTGTCTAGCCATTTCGATGTTTGTTTAGACCTACAACCAAAGTTATCCAGAGTTGTAGGTCCAAAGATTGGTGTGTATGGAATTCCTATATAACTTTGGTTGTAGGTGTATGCAAACGTTGGAAATGGCTAAACAATCATAAACTATAGTTAAATCGAATGCTTTTCGTTTGTTTTTGATTGTTTAGCCATTTCGACGTTTGTTTAGACCTACAACCAAAGTTATCCAAAGTTATAGGACCAAAGGTGGGTGTGTATGGAATTCCTATATAACTTTGGTTATAGGTGTATGTAAACGTTGGAAATGGCTACACAATCATAAACTATAGTTAAATCGAATGCTTTTCGTTTGTTTTTGATTGTCTAGCCATTTCGACGTTTGTTTAGACCTACAACCAAAGTTATCCAAAGTTGTAGGTCCAAAGATTGGTGTGTATGGAATTCCTATATAACTTTGGTTGTAGGTGTATGCAAACGTTGGAAATGGCTAAACAATCATAAACTATAGTTAAATCGAATGCTTTTCGTTTGTTTTTGATTGTCTAGCCATTTCGACGTTTGTTTAGACCTACAACCAAAGTTATCCAAAGTTATAGGACCAAAGGTGGGTGTGTATGGAATTCCTATATAACTTTGGTTATAGGTGTATGTAAACGTTGGAAATGGCTACACAATCATAAACTATAGTTAAATCGAATGCTTTTCGTTTGTTTTTGATTGTCTAGCCATTTCGACGTTTGTTTAGACCTACAACCAAAGTTATCCAAAGTTATAGGACCAAAGGTGGGTGTGTATGGAATTCCTATATAACTTTGGTTATAGGTGTATGTAAACGTTGGAAATGGCTACACAATCATAAACTATAGTTAAATCGAATGCTTTTCGTTTGTTTTTGATTGTCTAGCCATTTCGACGTTTGTTTAGACCTACAACCAAAGTTATCCAAAGTTATAGGACCAAAGGTGGGTGTGTATGGAATTCCTATATAACTTTGGTTATAGGTGTATGTAAACGTTGGAAATGGCTACACAATCATAAACTATAGTTAAATCGAATGCTTTTCGTTTGTTTTTGATTGTTTAGCCATTTCGACGTTTGTTTAGACCTACAACCAAAGTTACCCAAAGTTATAGGACCAAAGGTGGGTGAGTATGGAATTCCTATATAACTTTGGTTATAGGTGTATGTAAACGTTGGAAATGGCTACACAATCATAAACTATAGTTAAATCGAATGCTTTTCGTTTGTTTTTGATTGTCTAGCCATTTCGACGTTTGCTTAGACCTACAACCAAAGTTATCCAAAGTTGTAGGTCCAAAGATTGGTGTGTATGGAATTCCTATATAACTTTGGTTGTAGGTGTATGCAAACGTTGGAAATGGCTAAACAATCATAAACTATAGTTAAATCGAATGCTTTTCGTTTGTTTTTGATTGTTTAGCCATTTCGACGTTTGTTTAGACCTACAACCAAAGTTATCCAAAGTTATAGGACCAAAGGTGGGTGTGTATGGAATTCCTATATAACTTTGGTTATAGGTGTATGTAAACGTTGGAAATGGCTACACAATCCTAAACTATAGTTAAATCGAATGCTTTTCGTTTGTTTTTGATTGTCTAGCCATTTCGACGTTTGTTTAGACCTACAACCAAAGTTATCCAAAGTTATAGGACCAAAGGTGGGTGTGTATGGAATTCCTATATAACTTTGGTTATAGGTGTATGTAAACGTTGGAAATGGCTACACAATCATAAACTATAGTTAAATCGAATGCTTTTCGTTTGTTTTTGATTGTTTAGCCATTTCGACGTTTGTTTAGACCTACAACCAAAGTTATCCAAAGTTATAGGACCAAAGGTGGTTGTGTATGGAATTCCTATATAACTTTGGTTATAGGTGTATGTAAACGTTGGAAATGGCTACACAATCATAAACTATAGTTAAATCGAATGCTTTTCGTTTGTTTTTGATTGTCTAGCCATTTCGACGTTTGTTTAGACCTACAACCAAAGTTATCCAAAGTTGTAGGACCAAAGATTGGTGTGTATGGAATTCCTATATAACTTTGGTTATAGGTGTATGTAAACGTTGGAAATGGCTACACAATCATAAACTATAGTTAAATCGAATGCTTTTCGTTTGTTTTTGATTGTTTAGCCATTTCGACGTTTGTTTAGACCTACAACCAAAGTTATCCAAAGTTATAGGACCAAAGGTGGTTGTGTATGGAATTCCTATATAACTTTGGTTATAGGTGTATGTAAACGTTGGAAATGGCTACACAATCATAAACTATAGTTAAATCGAATGCTTTTCGTTTGTTTTTGATTGTCTAGCCATTTCGACGTTTGTTTAGACCTACAACCAAAGTTATCCAAAGTTATAGGACCAAAGGTGGGTGTGTATGGAATTCCTATATAACTTTGGTTATAGGTGTATGTAAACGTTGGAAATGGCTACACAATCATAAACTATAGTTAAATCGAATGCTTTTCGTTTGTTTTTGATTGTCTAGCCATTTCGACGTTTGTTTAGACCTACAACCAAAGTTATCCAAAGTTATAGGACCAAAGGTGTGTTTGTATGGAATTCCTATATAACTTTGGTTATAGGTGTATGTAAACGTTGGAAATGGCTACACAATCATAAACTATAGTTAAATCGAATGCTTTTCGTTTGTTTTTGATTGTCTAGCCATTTCGACGTTTGTTTAGACCTACAACCAAAGTTATCCAAAGTTATAGGACCAAAGGTGGGTGTGTATGGAATTCCTATATAACTTTGGTTATAGGTGTATGTAAACGTTGGAAATGGCTACACAATCATAAACTATAGTTAAATCGAATGCTTTTCGTTTGTTTTTGATTGTTTAGCCATTTCGACGTTTGTTTAGACCTACAACCAAAGTTATCCAAAGTTATAGGACCAAAGGTGGTTGTGTATGGAATTCCTATATAACTTTGGTTATGGGTGTATGTAAACGTTGGAAATGGCTACACAATCATAAACTATAGTTAAATCGAATGCTTTTCGTTTGTTTTTGATTGTTTAGCCATTTCGACGTTTGTTTAGACCTACAACCAAAGTTATCCAAAGTTGTAGGACCAAAGATTGGTGTGTATGGAATTCCTATATAACTTTGGTTATAGGTGTATGTAAACGTTGGAAATGGCTACACAATCATAAACTATAGTTAAATCGAATGCTTTTCGTTTGTTTTTGATTGTCTAGCCATTTCGACGTTTGTTTAGACCTACAACCAAAGTTATCCAAAGTTATAGGACCAAAGGTGTGTTTGTATGGAATTCCTATATAACTTTGGTTATAGGTGTATGTAAACGTTGGAAATGGCTACACAATCATAAACTATAGTTAAATCGAATGCTTTTCGTTTGTTTTTGATTGTCTAGCCATTTCGACGTTTGTTTAGACCTACAACCAAAGTTATCCAAAGTTATAGGACCAAAGGTGGGTGTGTATGGAATTCCTATATAACTTTGGTTATAGGTGTATGTAAACGTTGGAAATGGCTACACAATCCTAAACTATAGTTAAATCGAATGCTTTTCGTTTGTTTTTGATTGTCTAGCCATTTCGACGTTTGTTTAGACCTACAACCAAAGTTATCCAAAGTTATAGGACCAAAGGTGGGTGTGTATGGAATTCCTATATAACTTTGGTTATAGGTGTATGTAAACGTTGGAAATGGCTACACAATCATAAACTATAGTTAAATCGAATGCTTTTCGTTTGTTTTTGATTGTTTAGCCATTTCGACGTTTGTTTAGACCTACAACCAAAGTTATCCAAAGTTATAGGACCAAAGGTGGTTGTGTATGGAATTCCTATATAACTTTGGTTATAGGTGTATGTAAACGTTGGAAATGGCTACACAATCATAAACTATAGTTAAATCGAATGCTTTTCGTTTGTTTTTGATTGTCTAGCCATTTCGACGTTTGTTTAGACCTACAACCAAAGTTATCCAAAGTTGTAGGACCAAAGATTGGTGTGTATGGAATTCCTATATAAATTTGGTTATAGGTGTATGTAAACGTTGGAAATGGCTACACAATCATAAACTATAGTTAAATCGATTGCTTTTCGTTTGTTTTTGATTGTCTAGCCATTTCGACGTTTGTTTAGACCTACAACCAAAGTTATCCAAAGTTATAGGACCAAAGGTGGTTGTGTATGGAATTCCTATATAACTTTGGTTATAGGTGTATGTAAACGTTGGAAATGGCTACACAATCATAAACTATAGTTAAATCGAATGCTTTTCGTTTGTTTTTGATTGTCTAGCCATTTCGACGTTTGTTTAGACCTACAACCAAAGTTATCCAAAGTTATAGGACCAAAGGTGGGTGTGTATGGAATTCCTATATAACTTTGGTTATAGGTGTATGTAAACGTTGGAAATGGCTACACAATCATAAACTATAGTTAAATCGAATGCTTTTCGTTTGTTTTTGATTGTCTAGCCATTTCGACGTTTGTTTAGACCTACAACCAAAGTTATCCAAAGTTATAGGACCAAAGGTGTGTTTGTATGGAATTCCTATATAACTTTGGTTATAGGTGTATGTAAACGTTGGAAATGGCTACACAATCATAAACTATAGTTAAATCGAATGCTTTTCGTTTGTTTTTGATTGTCTAGCCATTTCGACGTTTGTTTAGACCTACAACCAAAGTTATCCAAAGTTATAGGACCAAAGGTGGGTGTGTATGGAATTCCTATATAACTTTGGTTATAGGTGTATGTAAACGTTGGAAATGGCTACACAATCATAAACTATAGTTAAATCGAATGCTTTTCGTTTGTTTTTGATTGTTTAGCCATTTCGACGTTTGTTTAGACCTACAACCAAAGTTATCCAAAGTTATAGGACCAAAGGTGGTTGTGTATGGAATTCCTATATAACTTTGGTTATAGGTGTATGTAAACGTTGGAAATGGCTACACAATCATAAACTATAGTTAAATCGAATGCTTTTCGTTTGTTTTTGATTGTCTAGCCATTTCGACGTTTGTTTAGACCTACAACCAAAGTTATCCAAAGTTATAGGACCAAAGGTGGGTGTGTATGGAATTCCTATATAACTTTGGTTATAGGTGTATGTAAACGTTGGAAATGGCTACACAATCATAAACTATAGTTAAATCGAATGCTTTTCGTTTGTTTTTGATTGTCTAGCCATTTCGACGTTTGTTTAGACCTACAACCAAAGTTATCCAAAGTTATAGGACCAAAGGTGTGTTTGTATGGAATTCCTATATAACTTTGGTTATAGGTGTATGTAAACGTTGGAAATGGCTACACAATCATAAACTATAGTTAAATCGAATGCTTTTCGTTTGTTTTTGATTGTCTAGCCATTTCGACGTTTGTTTAGACCTACAACCAAAGTTATCCAAAGTTATACGACCAAAGGTGGGTGTGTATGGAATTCCTATATAACTTTGGTTATAGGTGTATGTAAACGTTGGAAATGGCTACACAATCATAAACTATAGTTAAATCGAATGCTTTTCGTTTGTTTTTGATTGTCTAGCCATTTCGACGTTTGTTTAGACCTACAACCAAAGTTATCCAAAGTTATAGGACCAAAGGTGGGTGTGTATGGAATTCCTATATAACTTTGGTTATAGGTGTATGTAAACGTTGGAAATGGCTACACAATCATAAACTATAGTTAAATCGAATGCTTTTCGTTTGTTTTTGATTGTTTAGCCATTTCGACGTTTGTTTAGACCTACAACCAAAGTTATCCAAAGTTGTAGGACCAAAGATTGGTGTGTATGGAATTCCTATATAACTTTGGTTATAGGTGTATGTAAACGTTGGAAATGGCCAAACAATCATAAACTATAGTTAAATCGAATGCTTTTCGTTTGTTTTTGATTGTTTAGCCATTTCGACGTTTGTTTAGACCTACAACCAAAGTTATCCAAAGTTGTAGGACCAAAGATTGGTGTGTATGGAATTCCTATATAACTTTGATTATAGGTGTATGTAAACGTTGGAAATGGCTACACAATCATAAACTATAATTAAATCGAATGCTTTTCGTTTGTTTTTGATTGTTTAGCCATTTCGACGTTTGTTTAGACCTACAACCAAAGTTATCCAAAGTTATAGGACCAAAGGTGGGTGTGTATGGAATTCCTATATAACTTTGGTTATAGGTGTATGTAAACGTTGGAAATAGCTACACAATCATAAACTATAGTTAAATCGAATGCTTTTCGTTTGTTTTTGATTGTTTAGCCATTTCGACGTTTGTTTAGACCTACAACCAAAGTTATCCAAAGTTATAGGACCAAAGGTGGGTGTGTATGGAATTCCTATATAACTTTGGTTGTAGGTGTATGCAAACGTTGGAAATGGCTAAACAATCATAAACTATAGTTAAATCGAATGCTTTTCGTTTGTTTTTGATTGTTTAGCCATTTCGACGTTTGTTTAGACCTACAACCAAAGTTATCCAAAGTTATAGGACCAAAGGTGGGTGTGTATGGAATTCCTATATAACTTTGGTTATAGGTGTATGTAAACGTTGGAAATGGCTAAACAATCATAAACTATAGTTAAATCGAATGCTTTTCGTTTGTTTTTGATTGTTTAGCCATTTCGACGTTTGTTTAGACCTACAACCAAAGTTATCCAAAGTTATAGGACCAAAGGTGGGTGTGTATGGAATTCCTATATAACTTTGGTTGTAGGTGTATGCAAACGTTGGAAATGGCTAAACAATCATAAACTATAGTTAAATCGAATGCTTTTCGTTTGTTTTTGATTGTTTAGCCATTTCGACGTTTGTTTAGACCTACAACCAAAGTTATCCAAAGTTATAGGACCAAAGGTGGGTGTGTATGGAATTCCTATATAACTTTGGTTGTAGGTGTATGCAAACATTGGAAATGGCTAAACAATCATAAACTATAGTTAAATCGAATGCTTTTCGTTTGTTTTTGATTGTTTAGCCATTTCGACGTTTGTTTAGACCTACAACCAAAGTTATCCAAAGTTGTAGGACCAAAGATTGGTGTGTATGGAATTCCTATATAACTTTGGTTGTAGGTGTATGCAAACGTTGGAAATGGCTAAACAATCATAAACTATAGTTAAATCGAATGCTTTTCGTTTGTTTTTGATTGTTTAGCCATTTCGACGTTTGTTTAGACCTACAACCAAAGTTATCCAAAGTTATAGGACCAAAGGTGGGTGTGTATGGAATTCCTATATAACTTTGGTTATAGGTGTATGTAAACGTTGGAAATGGCTACACAATCATAAACTATAGTTAAATCGAATGCTTTTCGTTTGTTTTTGATTGTCTAGCCATTTCGACGTTTGTTTAGACCTACAACCAAAGTTATCCAAAGTTATAGGACCAAAGGTGGGTGTGTATGGAATTCCTATATAACTTTGGTTATAGGTGTATGTAAACGTTGGAAATAGCTACACAATCATAAACTATAGTTAAATCGAATGCTTTTCGTTTGTTTTTGATTGTCTAGCCATTTCGACGTTTGTTTAGACCTAAAACCAAAGTTATCCAAAGTTATAGGACCAAAGGTGGGTGTGTATGGAATTCCTATATAACTTTGGTTATAGGTGTATGTAAACGTTGGAAATGGCTACACAATCATAAACTATAGTTAAATCGAATGCTTTTCGTTTGTTTTTGACTGTTTAGCCATTTCGACGTTTGTTTAGACCTACAACCAAAGTTATCCAAAGTTATAGTACCAAAGGTGGGTGTGTATGGAATTCCTATATAACTTTGGTTATAGGTGTATGTAAACGTTGGAAATGGCTACACAATCATAAACTATAGTTAAATCGAATGCTTTTCGTTTGTTTTTGATTGTTTAGCCATTTCGACGTTTGTTTAGACCTACAACCAAAGTTATCCAAAGTTGTAGGACCAAAGATTGGTGTGTATGGAATTCCTATATAACTTTGGTTGTAGGTGTATGCAAACGTTGGAAATGGCTAAACAATCATAAACTATAGTTAAATCGAATGCTTTTCGTTTGTTTTTGATTGTTTAGCCATTTCGACGTTTGTTTAGACCTACAACCAAAGTTATCCAAAGTTATAGGACCAAAGGTGGGTGTGTATGGAATTCCTATATAACTTTGGTTATAGGTGTATGTGTTCCCACCTAGTTAAATTAAATTCAAGTAATTTCTAATTTTATTTATTTTGAAGCTGACTCTGTTTCATTTTGAATTATTAGCCTAAGTAACGTTAAAATGAATTTCTCTAATCAATCCAAATTTGAGTTGCACTTTGTCATTGAATTTGCCAAATACCTAACTGTAATTAGAAACGAAATTGAATAATTGAAAGGAGTAGCTGTAACAGAAGTTAGTGAGCAGAGTCAGTCTGGCTGTGGAAGTTGAAGTAGTTGGAGTTAAATAGTAGAACTGGAGTTAGTTAAAAATAAAATATATTGAGTTTCGTGCAACCCGGTGTTTTCTTTCGTCAACAAAAATCCTAAGGTGCAATCCTGTGAGGCAACACAGGAATTCAGTAAACAAACTTCTTCATAGTGATCAAAGTGCGGATCAAGTGCTCGGCGATAAACGGTCAAGGTGCGGACCACAAGTGCTCCGAAGTTACCCCAGCTCCACTCCAGACGAAACATTCATTGGTCCTTCGAGCCGGATAGGCAGACAGCGACAAGGATTTTTCAAGATAAGTACAATCTTTGTTAAATTGTCGTAGAAAATTCGCCAAAGTAAGAGCGGAACTCAGGATAGTCAACGGAATTCAGCTAGTTCCCGCTGTGCACGCGCGCACACTCACAAAATTATCCCGTAACTTAATCGAATCGGCTATTGTAATTCGTTAAATATTTCATCATGTCTGAAAAGGCCGAATTAATTCAAAAGCGAGGTCGTGTTAAAGGTATTCTAACGAGACTGAAAACTTTTGCGGAAAATATGACTTCTAATACGTCGATAGAAGAAATAAACATTAAACTTCAGAAAGTAGATGAAGCATGGGATGAATTCCAAGACATTGAAGACAAATTGTTGCTGATTGAAGATCAAGTTTCTGAAATGACGGAATATGAAGAAAAATATTATGAAATTAAAATTTTGCTAGCACGAGCATTGAAATCACGTACCGTTCCCTCCGTCAACAATGACAATTCTCTATCGGATCAACTCAATTCCACAATGAACCAATTTATATCTCAGCAGCAAACCTTTTTACAAAACTTTGATCGCACCTCCGCCCATCCACAAGGCAGTCCTAGACTACCAAAATTAAATATCCCAGTCTTTTCTGGAGAATACCGGGAATGGATTTCTTTCCAAGATTTGTTCGAGTCGTCAATTGATTCAAATCCTGTTTTAACGGGTTCCCAAAAGCTGCAGTATCTCAAAGGGTTGCTATCGGGTCAAGCCGCAAATGTTATACGACATTTAAAAATAAGCGACAGTAATTACACCGAAGCCTGGGATAGTCTCAAGAAACGCTTCAACAAGAAATCCCATATAACCTCAGCGCTCATTAAAACCTATTTTGATATTGCGACAGCAACGCAGCCCTCGGTTAAATTACTCAGAAATGCAACTGACACATTCGACGAAGTAGTGCGAGGTTTAAGAGCTTTAGGAAATGAGGCAGAAAAAAGAGATCCATGGCTAATATACATTGCTTTGACTAAATTAGATCCCGAAACAAGACAGTTGTGGTCGCAAGAAGTAGCTAACAAAGACTTTCCAACTTTCTCAGAGTTCCTTGAGTTTTTATCCAAACGTTGCAATGCTCTGGAGACATGTGGAATAATCAACAAGCGCGCAACCGTTCCTGTTAAAACCTTGCATGCCTACACGGCTGCAGAAACTCAATCAACATGCCCAAAATGTTCCCACAATCACGCACTCTATAAATGTGAAAGTTTTAAAGCAGATTCTCCTGCAAACAGAAGATCCCTAGTAGTAGAAAAGGCTCTATGTTTTAAATGCTTGGGTTCCAATCACTCGGTTAAAACATGCCGCTCTAAATTACGTTGCGGTCAGTGCAAAGGCAATCACCACCATCTGCTTCATCTATCTAAAGGAACTGTAAGTCCGAAGGTTGTGGCTCACCAATCAGAACAAGAAGCTATGGAAACAAATCCGCCACAAGCTGTTTCATGTGTAATGACACCAATCAACAGTCTTGAAACTTATAAGATTAAGAAACCAGAACTTTCGAATGCGTTTGCTAAGAAACAAACGGGTGAAGCAAATCACGAAGATAACTCCAAAATTCATTTATTGCCCACTGTCGTAGCAAAGGTTTTTGACAGCCAGGGACGGCTTCAGCCCATTCGGATGCTTTTAGATTCTGGTTCTCAGGTATCTCTAGTCTCTGAATCCTTGATGCAGAAATTAAACTTGAGAAGGCAAAACGCTCGTTTAAGAATATCTGGCTTGCAGTCATCTTGTGTAGGTACAACCAGAGGCACAACAGAATTAAAAATATTGTCCAAGGACAACGAGTTCTCTATCAATGTTAAGGCTTTTATAATGACCAAGCTGACTAGTCTCATACCCTCGGGAAACTTCGTGCTCTCAGATTGGAAGCAGCTCTGCAATGTTGAGCTTGCAGACCCTTCTTTTAATAAACCTTCAGCCATTGATGTTATACTAGGCGTGGATCACTTTTTCGATATTTTAAAGGAAGGAAAAATCTATGGAAAGGAGGGAGGAGTTATTGCGCAAAACAGTAGCTTTGGATGGATTGTTTGCGGTGGATCATTAGAATACAACAGCTCCATTATCAGCCTTAGCAATACTTTGGTTGACGTCGACAGAACTCTGAGACTGTTCTGGGAGACAGAAGAGCTCCCCAAGGAAATTCCTTCTTCTTTCACAGTTGAAGAAATGGAATGTGAGAATCACTTCAAGAAATACGTTTCGAGAAATGAAAAGGGACGTTTCATAGTTTCTTTGCCATTCAAGGAAAATACTCCTCAGCTCGGTGAATCAAAGCAAGCGGCCTTTAAACGTCTAAGCGCTATGGAAAGGAAATTTGAAAAGGATACTACGTTCAAGAACCAGTATTCGGATTTTATGCAAGAATATCATGCGCTGGGACACATGGAATTAATTCCATACGCTGAGCAAGAGCCAACTACAGCATCATGCTTTTACCTACCACATCATGCTGTCTTCAAAAATTCGCTAATTCCCAAAATTCGCGTCGTCTTCGATGGATCTTGCAAGAGTTCATCTGGCGTGTCACTGAATGAAAAATTACTGGTCGGCCCAGTAGTACAGCGAGATCTTATAAGCATCATCTTGAGCTTCAGAAAACACGTTATTGGATTCGCTGCCGATATTGAAAAAATGTATCGACAGATTCTTATATCACCTGACGATAGAAATTTTCAACGAATTCTTTGGAGGACCTCTACGGAACATCCAATCCAACGTTACCGCCTTACCACAGTGACTTATGGCACATCTAGCGCACCATTTTTGGCAACGAGAGTACTGAATCAAATTGCGGAGGACAACTATAACAAATACCCTGAAGCGTCAGCAGTCCTTAAGAACGACTTCTACGTAGACGACCTTTTGAGTGGATGTGATTCTAGAACCGCAGCGGCAAAGATGAAGCACGACTTGTGTCAGATTCTTCAAGAATCAGGATTTCAACTTACCAAGTGGCAATCAAACGCTCCTGAGCTGATAAGTGCAACTGACAATGTAGACAAGACAACTACAATAGATAGCAAGGATCAAACAGTGAAGGTTTTAGGAATCTACTGGAACCCATCCGAAGATGTTTTCTCATTCTGTTCATCATCATTTTATTCAGGAGGTGTGTCAAAGCGGATCATTTTATCAGAATCATCGCGAATATTTGATCCCTTGGGTTGGCTATCACCCGTCGTAGTGTTGGTAAAAATTTTAATGCAGAGCCTCTGGGTATTAAAATGTGGCTGGGACGATATTCCTCCCGATCATGTTGTCAAAAAATGGGAAACTTTCAAGAACGAGTTATCACAGTTAACTAAAATTAAAATACCCAGACGCATATACTATGAAACCAGGAATCTTCAACTACATGGATTTTCAGATGCATCTGAAGATGCATACGGGGCGGTGGTCTACTGCATATCAACCGATTGCTACAACAAACCAATTGTACGAATTGTAGCTGCGAAATCAAAGGTATCACCCGTGCAGCAAGTAACGCTGCCCAGGCTAGAGCTATGTGCTGCTCTTCTTTTAGTTCGTTTAGTTGAGAAAATCAAGCAGGTCGTGGAATTTAAACAAGTAACTGTTCATGCGTGGACAGACTCCACCGTAGTCTTGGCATGGTTATCAGAAATCCCACGGAGGTGGAAAACCTATGTGGCAAATAGAACCGCAGAAATCCTACAGTTTATTCCGCGCTCACAATGGAGGTACGTGCCCTCAAAAAGTAATCCTGCGGACCTGACTACTAGAGGAATATCGCCAGCGGAACTACCATCGTTGGATCTTTGGTGGAACGGACCAAAATGGCTCACAGAATCGCCCGATGCCTGGCCGGCGGATATATCCATCAGCATTAATTCCGCAGCACGCAAGGAGGAGAGGAAACTAAAGGTTCTGCTCTCGTGTACACAAACGACAACAGTTGAAGACACGATCCAATATTTAACTTCAAGAGTTTCCTCGTTCAGCAAATTAATCCGCATCTTAGCATATTGTCTACGGTTCAAAACAAAACCGGCAATTCATCCTCGACTTATCTCAGCATCAGAAATTCAAACCTCTACTAAGGTCTGTCTCCGTAATCTTCAGCAATCTGTTTTTTCAACTGAATTAAGAGATTTAGCCATGCATCTACCAGTTTCATCAAAAAGTCAACTTGCTAAACTGTCTCCTTTTATCGATGATCATGGAATCTTGCGTGTTGGAGGACGACTTCAAAATTCAACCCACAATTTCAATGCAAAGCACCCGGCAATTCTTCCTAAACATCATCCGCTATCCGAAATGCTTGTTCGGGAACTACATAAGTTATATCTCCACCCTGGCCCCTCACATCTAATCGGTATAATAAGACAGAGGTATTGGATCTTGGGCATCAAAGATATAGTGAAGAAGGTATGCAACTCATGCTTGACATGCTTCAAACATCGAGCTACCCGATCAACGCAACTCATGGGAAGTCTCCCAGAAGCGCGTGTCATGATTTCACGTGCTTTCTACAATGTGGGAATCGACTATGCAGGTCCTGTTGCAATATACATGAAGATCAGTCGCGGAGCCAAATCCCAGAAGGCATATATTGCACTTTTCGTGTGTCTGGCCACCAAAGTACTTCATTTGGAGTTGGTCAGTAGCCTAACCTCGGAAGCGTTCGTAGCTGCATTGCGGCGTTTCGTATCCCGTCGAGGAATACCTGCGAAAATATTTTCCGACAATGGCACAAATTTTGTCGGTGGTAAACGCTACTTAAATGAATTACATGAACTTGCCCTAAAATCTTACACTAACGAAGACATTTCTCATTTCTTAGCCCAATATGCGATTGAATGGTCTTTCATACCACCAGGAGCACCCCATTTTGGCGGTATATGGGAGGCGGGAGTGAAGTCGGTCAAATGGCATCTGCGGCGGGTAATAGGAGAAACAATTCTCTCCTTTGAAGAAATGACTACGCTCCTCACCCAAATCGAAGCTGTGCTCTATTCCCGACCGTACGGAAACCTTTCTTCTAATCCAGACGATCTCGACGCTTTAACACCAAGTCACTTCCTCATTGGTGAACCATTGACTACACTTCCTGAGCCAGATTATTCCGAAATAAAAACAACCAGACTGGGCAGGTGGCAACATATTCAGGCAATGGTGCACGGATTTTGGAAACGATGGCGGGTTGAGTACCTTACTACCCTTCAAGAGCGGCCTAAATGGCGGAGTGAAAGGAAGCCATTACAAGAAGGCGAGTTAGTCATCATCAATGAAGATCATCTACCACCCTCAATGTGGTTAATGGGTCGAGTTACTGAAACACATCCTGGAAAAGATGGCCTAGTTCGTGTGATTTCTCTTCGCACGGGCAAAGGTGTCATAAAACGAGCAATCAACAAGGTTTACAAATTGCCTATAAGTTAAGAAGCAGGTTCTTAACTGGGGGGAGGATGTTCCCACCTAGTTAAATTAAATTCAAGTAATTTCTAATTTTATTTATTTTGAAGCTGACTCTGTTTCATTTTGAATTATTAGCCTAAGTAACGTTAAAATGAATTTCTCTAATCAATCCAAATTTGAGTTGCACTTTGTCATTGAATTTGCCAAATACCTAACTGTAATTAGAAACGAAATTGAATAATTGAAAGGAGTAGCTGTAACAGAAGTTAGTGAGCAGAGTCAGTCTGGCTGTGGAAGTTGAAGTAGTTGGAGTTAAATAGTAGAACTGGAGTTAGTTAAAAATAAAATATATTGAGTTTCGTGCAACCCGGTGTTTTCTTTCGTCAACAAAAATCCTAAGGTGCAATCCTGTGAGGCAACACAGGAATTCAGTAAACAAACTTCTTCATAGTGATCAAAGTGCGGATCAAGTGCTCGGCGATAAACGGTCAAGGTGCGGACCACAAGTGCTCCGAAGTTACCCCAGCTCCACTCCAGACGAAATATTCATTTACTTTAGAGCTTAATAATTTGTAAATATAAAAATTAATGTTAACTTTAAACAGGCAATTTTTTTTAAACCATTAACCTTTTATTTCGCAGATGATCCTTACTTTAACGAGCTAGTCATGCAAGCTGAGCTTGCCGTAGAGCATGGAATATACCCCCAACGGATATATCAGGGAAGCAGTGGATCATATTTTGTAAAAAGTCCACAAAATGTAAGTTCACAATAATTTCACAATTAGTAAATTTGCTCTCAAAAACGAAACAAATGTACAAACAGAAATCCGTATGTTATGGTTTTTTAACGAGCATATAAAAACGATATTCCGACGGGGAAATTTTCTTTCACAGAGATTAAAGGAAAATTTTTGGTGTGAATTTCAACAGTATTAATATAATATCTATGGTCAATATTATTTGAAAGAAATATTTGATTACGTAACTGATGCATTCAAATTAAAGTGAACAATTGATTATATTTATTGTTTGCACGGATTGTTTATGATTACCTTCAGTTACTGATTAATCGTATCTTACAGAAAGTCATAGCAGTTTTTAAGCCGAAAGATGAAGAGCCTTACGGAAGGTTAAATCCAAAGTGGACCAAATGGATGCACAAATTGTGTTGTCCATGCTGTTTTGGCAGATCATGTTTAATTCCAAATCAGGGGTCAGTCAAAACTAATTAAATATGTGTCCACAAATGATAACATTCATCATTTCCAACAGATATTTATCAGAAACAGGTGCCAGTTTAGTGGATCAAAAATTAAAACTGAATATCGTACCAAAAACACGGATTGTTCGTCTTGTAGCGGAAACATTCAACTATGCGCGAATTGATCGTCAAAAATTCAAATTAAA